>CAMTDV010000030.1:59024995-61424995 GCA_947069175.1 Scalesia atractyloides
CGAAGTAATCCTTTAACTTTGTTTAAGGTCCCCTTTTTTTGAGAAAGGAGAATAGGAACGAAAAAAAATAGAAAAATAGAAAAACGGAATGGAATTGCACTAGAAAAAATCTATTTTTTTCTTTCTCTATTCTATATAGAGCTATATAGAGATAGAATTCTTGTCATGATTCGCGAACTAATGCAAATTGGATTTCGTAATTGAAAACGTTAGGTGGAGATATCTATGTTAGGTTGTATTGATATTGTTACAAGAAACATTTTATTCAAGGATTAAGTTATTACTCAACAAAGAAGAATTTAAATGATTAAAAGATAAGATGAATTCAGAAGCACTTTATTATATATATAGTAAGCAGACAGAATTCCAGTGTCTAATGGGGACCTTACAATGGATTTAATTTTATATCTATCTATCCTACAAAGATATCAATAAAAAGAATAATGGACGGGTCCTTAGATTTATTTATGACCTTTGAGGAGACGTATGAGATGAAAATCTCATGTACGGTTCTGTATAGGGATGAGAACAGTGATGTTATCATTTACTATGATTATCTAACAGTTCAAGTACAGTTGATATAGTTGAAGCGCAGTCAAAATATGGTTTTTGGGGATGGAATTTGTGGCGTCAACCTATAGGGTTTCTAGTTTTTCTAATTTCTTCCCTAGCCGAGTGTGAACGATTACCTTTTGAGCAGAAGAAGAATTAGTAGCAGGTTATCAAACCGAATATTCCGGTATCAAATTTGGTTTATTTTACGTTGCTTCATATTTAAATCTACTGGTTTCTTCATTATTTGTAATAGTTCTTTACTTGGGGGGTTGGAATCTTTCTATTCCGTACATACCTATTCCCGAGCTTTTTGATATTACTAAAAGGGGTAGAGTCTTTGGAACAATAATTGGTATCTTTATTACATTAGCTAAAACATATTTGTTCTTGTTCATTCCTATCGCAACAAGATGAACTCTACCGCGGCTGAGAATGGATCAATTATTAAATCTTGGATGGAAATTTCTTTTACCTATTTCTCTAGGTAATCTATTATTAACAACTTCTTCCCAACTTCTTTCACTGTAAAAAAATACGTCTATATTCACAACTTGTCTCAAACAAGAGAAAGAAACAAGTATCTTATTTTTTTATAGATATTCACGATATGTTTCCTATTGTAACTGAGTTCATGAATTATGGCCAACAAACAGTAGGAGCTGCAAGGTATATTGGTCAAGGTTTCATGATTACCTTATCACACGCGAATCGTTTACCTGTAACTATTCAATACCCCTACGAAAAATTGATCATATCCGAGCGTTTCCGCAGTCGAATCCACTTTGAATTTGATAAATGCATTGCTTGTGAAGTATGTGTTCGTGTATGTCCTATAGATCTACCCGTTGTTGAATGGAAATTGGAAACTGATATTAGAAAGAAACGATTGCTTAATTACAGTATTGATTTCGGAATATGTATATTTTGTGGTAATTGCGTTGAGTATTGTCCAACAAATTGCTTATCAATGACCGAAGAATATGAACTTTCTACTTATGATCATCACGAATTGAATTATAATCAAATTGCTTTGGGTCGGTTACCAATGTCAATAATTGACGATTACACAATTCGAACAATTTTAAATTTGCCTGCAATAAAAACTTAAGAATTCATTTTGATCTAAAAGAATAAAGGTTTTTGTTTGGTGAATAACTACAATTATATTCATAATTATATTGATTAGGGAGCGAGAATTTTGTTTGAATTTATATTCATATGAAAAATAGATTTATTTTCTATAGTCCACATTGATGATTTAAAAATATATAGACTCAAATTACTCTTTCGAGAGATTAGGCCAATAATTCAATCCATATCCATGAAAATGGAATTTTTCAAATTGAATAATTAAGAACTATTATAAAAAAGGCAGAGTTACTTCTTTTTTCCTGACCGGGTTAATAAAGTTATGCAAGATTTTGATTTATTTATCTCTTATTTTATATTTAATGGATTTACCTGGACTAATACATTATTTTCTTTTAGTCTTTCTGGGATTGGGTCTTATATTAGGGGGTCTGGGAGTAGTATTACTTGTCAATCCCATTTATTCTGCCTTTTCGTTGGGATTGGTTTTTGTTTCTATATCGTTATTCTATATTCTATCGAACTCCCATTTTGTAGCTGCGGGATGTTTTAATCATTTTTGCTGTGATGTTCATAAATGGTTGAGAATGTTCCAAAGATTTCCATCTTTGGACCCTGGGAGATGGAGTAACTTCCGTGGTTTGTACAAGTCTTTTTGTTTCACTAACTACTACTATTCCAGATACGTCATGGTACGGGATTATTTGGACTACAAAGCAAACCAGATTATAGAGCAAGATCTGATAAGTAATAGTCAACAAATTGGGATAGTAGTAATTATCTGTCGTTTCCGAATTTGATCTTTACTTTTTGTATTGACTTTCTTTTATAGATACTTATTAAAAAATATTCTAGTTATTAAGAACTCAACGGATTCCCTTCTCTGTTTGTCTAATTTGAGGGAGAAGGTCCCGTTGAGTTCTTAATAACTAGAATATTTTTTTATAAGTTCATTGAATCTATTTACTCAACAAATTTTCCCCTCCTCTTTTGTTTGTCCACCACTTATATATTTTTTTTATTTTATAGTATACGTAATTATTAATTCTTATTCTTATAAGGTAATATAATAAGAAATAAAATATGTAATAACTATAAAAACGTTCTGATACGTCTGTAAAAAATCAAAACTTACACTTAGGAATGTTTGACGAATAGTATAAAGAATCATAATGATTTCGACTCAAGAAAAGGATTCAAAAAAGAATTAAGAAATACTCATGGTAACCATTCAAGCCGATGAAATTAGTAATATTATCCGTGAATGTATTGAGCAATATAATAGAGAAGTAAAGATTGTAAATACCGGTACCGTACTTCAAGTAGGTTTTGTAGATGTGTCTCCGAGTATTCCTTGATCATTTCCTCTAAGAAGAGGAGTTCCTCTAATTCTATGAATTTTTCTAGAATACTCTTTTCTTCAATATCATTCAAAAAAGTTTCGGATTGCCTAGTATTCCACCAATTAGTAACCCACGATTCCAGACTACTTGTGGCAGCTTCGAATAGGTCATATATTAATTCTCTTTCTCGAAAAATATTGAAGAAAGGAATCTGCGCCCCAATATCTGCCATAAAAGGGCCAAGCCATAACAAATGCGAAGCTATACGACTTAACTCCAACATAATGACTCTGATATAACTGGCCCTTTTAGGGACTTTTTGCCTGGCGGAAAGGCTACATCTAGTACCAGACCAATGATTTGGGCAATACGCCCCAGGTTCTTTTTGTCAAGCGTGGCAACCCCAGAACCTCTCAAGGAAAATATCGAATTGGATCCTAAATTGACGGGTTAGTGTGAGCTTATCCATGCGGTTATGCACTCTTCGAATAGGAATCCATTTTCTGAAAGATCCTAGCCTACCCAAATATTTGTATCACTATCCAAATGAACTCAAAAATCGGATTAGTTAATGTTAATTGATAAAATGAATATAAATAAACTATGATTATTGTGTATACTACATTAAAATTTCTGACATTATTATTACTGATCAATAAAATCAATATCTGTAAAAGGGGAGTGTCAAATTTTTTAATGGTAAAAAATCCATTTATTTCCATTATTTTGAAAGAACAAGAAGAAACAAAGAAAACAGAGGATCTGTTGAATTCCTAGGGTTTCACCAAACCGCCGCCCGCTGCCGCTGTTGTTATTTGAAAGCCAAACCGCCACCGCCACCTGCCGCTGCTGTTGTTATTTGAAAGCCAAACCGCTGCCGACGAGGGTTCCTCATGGCGTAACCCCTGCCCTAGCCGCAAACCACCAGCACACCGTCTTCAACCACCCACTGCTCCCACAACCCGCCAGAGCAGTGACGCGCTACACTACCGCCACCGTCGACGCCGTCGTGGACGAGGGTGGCCGGCCGGGGACTCCCTCCGTCGTTTATCTCTCTCTCCTTTGGCTCTATCTCTCTCTCTCTCCTGAATATGCAGATTTGTGTATGTGTTAGGAGAAATAATTAGGATGGGGAGCTAGGGTTTGTTGAAATGAAGGGGAATGGGGAAAGAGATAACTATATAGCTAGGTTTTAGATGGGTGGGTTAGGTGCACACCGCGAATGCGAACCCGCTTAAATGTCATGAGTTTCGTTCATATTTTGTTCGTTAAATTATAAAATAACTATATCAAATAGTTATTTATTGTTCTGCTTAAAATGAATATATGGAATATATATAATATATAAAACATATAATATACGTTGAATCAATATCGTTTAGCTAAAGTTGTCAGGTAAACGACACGTTAAGCGCATCGTAAGTTATTATTATTTAGAGCAATGACAAAATCAGTTTAAGAAGCGTATTTCTACATAATTATTTTCACCAGTAACCTTACGTAATTAACCAGGGTCGAAAATACGGGTTGTCACAAAACTACATCAACATCCTTCCTCACTTCAATGGACGATCAAATGACGAACCATACATGCACCTATAAGAATTTTCGGCTATTTGTAGCACTATCGGGGGTGGTCATTTCACCCAAGATGAGGTTCGTCTACGTCTCTTCCAGTTTTCATTAAAATACAAGGCCAAGCAATGGTTTTTGACATTGCCCACTAATAGCATTCACACCTGGGTCGAGATGCAACAAGCCTTTCTCGATGAGTACTATTCAATGGTTAAGACCGGTAACGCTCATGATGAGATTAGAGCATTCAAGCAATTGTCAAGTGAACCATTACATGAAGCTTTTACCCGATACAAGGAATTGATCCGGAAATATCCTCGAGAAATAGGAATTGGTTAAGTGTTTTGTGAGAGGTTTGGATGGAGAAACGTGGAATCACCTCGAGTCAACGAGTAACGGGACGCTACTAAACAATCATGAGGATGACGATTGGGAGTTCCTCGAAAGGATGGCAAAGAGATCAAAGCTTTTTTTTTTGCCAAAGAGTCGGCCGATCGGGCTAAGAAGCATCGTATTTTTCGGTTACTCCTCGATCTTGATTCTAGTTCTAAGGATCGGATTTCCACTTTGGAGCGGGAATTAGAACGCATGAAGAAGAAAGATGTGAATGCGGTGCAGTTTGCGGTTTGCGAAGATTGTGGGGAATTAGGACATCAGACCGGTGAATGTCAATTAGGCACGACCGAAGATATTGAGGAGGTAAACCAAGCGTTTGCTGATCGCAAGAACAATGACATGAATTCAAACACTTATCATCCCGGGTTGAGAAACCATCCCAATTTCCGATACGGGAATTCCGCTAATCAAATGAACTCGAATTTTCAAGCAGGTAACCAAAGCGGATCGTCATATCAAAACCGTCAAGGGGGTAACCAAGGGGGTTACCAACGTAATTACAATCAAGGGTACCAAGGACGTGATAACAATTATCAAGGTGGGTACCAAAGATATTACAACAACCAAAGCGGTAACGGTAATGGTTCGAGCAACCAAGGTGGGGGTGATAATGATTTGAATGCCAAAATGGATGCGATGCTTTCAATGATGCAAGAGTCCAAGAAGGAGAATGAAATTCGGGATAAATCGCAAAAAGCATTGGCAAAGCAAGTGGGCCAACTTGCGGAAGAAATGGCTCAAATGCGAGGGAGCGGAGGAAGACTCCTAAGCGACACTATGGTGAACCCGAAGCATCAAAGCTCAAGCACAAGCAATGTGAGGAATGTGCACATTAGCGCGGTAAGTCTTCTTTCAAATGATTTGTAGTGTCGAAAGCATTCCACCACCACACTTCGTTGATGGTGTAGTGGAAAATGTATGTGATGAGTCGGGAAGCGAAAATGAGAAAGAAACGAGTTCACAAGCTAAAATAGAAAAAATAGCTAAAAATTCTTTTTATGAAAGTTGTTTAAATGAATTGCATGCTAGTGCCAATGATATCGGTGTGGAGTTTAATACCATCCCATACCCGTTGGCTTTATTAAAACCAATTAATGCATCAAAAGTTGAAAAACAGTGCCCACCAAAGGACGAGCGGTGGGAAAATTTTAAACAGGAAAAAATTAATTTACCGTTACTTGATGACATTAAAAAGGTCCCGGCTCATGTTGAGTGTTTGAAAGATTTGAGCACCGAGAAACGACACAATAAGCTACTGAAACAATTTGACTTAATCTCACACGTTAGTGCCGTTTTATCGAGTGCCCTCCCCCAAAAAGCTCAAGATCCAGGAGATCCTCTTATTCTAATCCAAATTGGTAAATTTAAAATTAAGAGGGCGCTCTTAGATCTTGGAGCTTGTGTGAGTATTTTGCCTGGGAGTCTGTACGACCAATATGATTTTGGTCCTTTGAAAAATTTTGACACCCCCGTGGTGTTGCCCGATCAGACTCCCACGCATCCAAGGGGGATGGTGGAAGATGTGATAGTGAAGGTTGAAGATTGCTATTACCCAGTTGACTTTTTGGTAGTTGACTATGTTAGGTGTGTTGAGGACACACAACCGATAGTCATACTTGGTAGACCGTTCCTGGCAACTGCTAATGCCATAATAAATTGTGCAACGGGAACGGTAAACATGAAATTTTGGGACCGGGAACTAAATTTGAATGTTTTTCCTAAATTTACTAACCCGCTTGGTGAGGATAATTTTCCTAAAGTGGACATGAATCCGAACAAAAATATATGTGCTATGGTTGGTAGGTTTGGAGAATCGAAGAAGAAACCGGTCAAGAACAAGAAGGTGAAGAAATCACCTCAAGAGAAGAAGGCGGAGGAAGAATTAAGGAGGTTTGGCCCGTTTGGAAATAAATGGTATGAGTCACCGGTCGGTGATGTGGCAGAGTTCGTGGGCGACAAACACTCCGTTCGACCACCATGAGGTGGTATGTTATTTGTTGTATTTTTTCCTTGTTTTAGATAGTTTTATTTCGTTTATCTTTTAGCTTTCTTGTAGTCTGTTGTATTTCCGTTGCTTAGTATATAAATAAACGTTGTGGGTGTGTTCTCTATATAACCCTCACGAGTCCTACTCGTCCACCGAGCTATCAGAAGGTTTAAAAGGGCTTGTTGCATAAGCTAATGCAACCGTGATTCCTATGAAAGTGAGTTAGGCTTGTCATTGTTGTAAATTATTTTCCACATAAATCAAAGCTAATTAACGTATGATTTGGTAAGGTTTTCATAAAAATGGTAGGATGGGATAACTAACAAATTTTAATGGTTGTGAGAAGCATGCTTCTACACAAGGGTTAAGATTTGCAGGGTATCGTGTTCATGAGACGATCAACTTTTGTGAAAGATGAAAGAGCACATGAAGAACGAGCTCAAAAAACCAGGTGCATACGTTTCCATTTAGCTTTGATTCGTAGTTAGTTAATAAGTGGATTGTAGATTGTACTATATTTTACCGGGGTGAAATTTTGGGGAATTTAGCCGTGTCACATCCCTTGCGCGTAAAAGCTCTATTCTTACACATTGAGGACAATGTTAACCTCAAGTGTGGGGATGGGGAGAAAAAGTTTTCGATTTTGACCTGTTCATTTAAACACTACACATTGAGGATAATGTTAACCTCAAGTGTGGGGATGGGAGAAAATTTCAAAAAATTTTCAAAAATGTCTTTGTTTCAAGTGATCTAAAAAGTAAGTAACCAAGTTGATAAGGGATGGCACAACCCATGTGGTCTTTTGTCATAGTTGAGTTCAATTAAATAACATGACTGGTATTTAACGGGTGGTTATTTGGGAATAATCCGCCTAAGAAACTTGTAACTTGTGCACATCAAACACCATACCATTTATACGTGAGATTTTTGAGCCACTTTAAATATCATAGATATATGCACATATTTCTTTGTTGAGTGGACCATAGTCATGTATCGTAGAACTTGAAGCTTTTGATATGTTTGAGACCACAGACCGAATACAAGCACAAGAATGATTAAGGCATTAGGTAAACCTTTTCTTTTAAAACCATTTTTCATCCTTACCCATACATATCCCATAGTAACCCAATTTGAGCCTAAACCTTTCATTTGACTACCCACTTAGCCCACAACCATAGACCATTTCTTTTAAACCCGTGTGATGAAAGTTTGATTTTAGGATATGTGTTTGTACAGTTTATTTATTACAAAAAAAACAGAAAATGTTGCGAAAAAGAATGGAAAATTATTGAGAAAAATACAAAAATGTGAGTTATTAGTTGTTGAATAAAAGGCGAAAAATTGCCTCGTAGTTGTTAGTTTTAGTTGTTTTGTTTTGTTTAGAATAGCTGTTTTGAAATAAGAATCGAATTTTCATCAGCTTAGCCACTTTTAAAACATCTTATCTCCTACCCTTCGCCTAGCCTCATTACAACTCTTCAAAGACCTTTTGACTTGTGTTTAGTATTCGTGTTCGGCGGTGGAGAATGATGAGCTACAAGCCTATGCGGGTACATGTTCGATTCGGTATTGAGTGATTACTTTGAAAGATGCTAATACATTATAAAAATTAGCCAATTTGTGAACCGAGTAGAGTGAACATTGTGAGAGATGTGTATGAGTTGTGAGTTTTAAGGGTGAGTTAATCTTGGGTAACCATTATATGTGATTATTCACTTATTGGTAAATATCTCGTAAGTTGTGAAAAGTTTGATCCGGGTATGACTTGAGACCTTAACTTACATCTCGAGAATGGGAAATGTATCTTTTATTCGACTCACGTGAAAGCGAAAAACAGATTTGCTTGAGGGCAAGCAAACGACAAGTGTGGGGATGTGATAGGTGGTCGAAAACCGGTGCTATGATGTGTTTAAGTTTGTGTATTTACATAACTTTTAGTTTCGAATAGCCTACTTTTGATTAGAATTACGCTTTGCAGGTCTAACAGAGTTTAAGGAGCTAATCGGGAGCTATTCGGAGTACCCGGAGCGAATGGGATCAACCGGAGACGCGAGAAATGAAAAACCGGAGAAACCCATTCTTGATGGTGCATCGGCGACGCACTAAGGGAGTCAGAGATGCGTTGCGTCAATCAAAACACGCGTAGACAGCACAGAAATGCGTCAGCAGAAAATTTGACTAACGGAGGTGCGTCGGCGACTCACCTGGTGCATCGGCGACGCCCTCCAGAAAGTGCGTTTTTCTGCTGACCTTTGTTTTGTGTTTTTTGACGAATTAAAACCCATTTTTTGGGTCTTGGGAAGGGAATTACGTATATTTTGAGTTTTGAACTTCATCTTGGAGCCAAGAACACCTCCACCATCATCTCCAATCATCTCCAATCATTCCGAATCACCCGAATCATCCATCCAATCTTAACCCTAATTCACCACCATGATTATCCTCATCATTCAATCTTCAATCCATTCACCATCACCATCAATCCCAAACCCTAACCATCATCTCCATCACTTTCAAAGCTTCAAGATGTTCGTACTCAAGTCTCAATCATCCGGTGATCAAGTTCCTTCAACCATGAGCGGCTAATCACCTTGGTTTCACCCCGGTGTAGGTAGTTGTTTAATCTAGGGTTTTGAATTGTGGTTTGATTTTACTTTGTGACAACTTGTATTGGTTTTTGAAGTCATTCACAATAGCTTACAATTGTTTCGTATTCGTAAATTGTCGAACGATGTTAAAGTTATGACTTTGCAAAATGGTTATGTGTATTCATGCATTGTTATGATTAGGTTTTACTTGTTGTGATTATAAAGTGCATTCTTGGCCGTTCTTCGGAGCGTTGATAGTTATTGGCACCTACGTCACGGTACACTAAATCCGTTAACCACTATACAATTGAGTTGAATCTGAAACTTGTAGAAACCCTAGGTTGCCAATTACCGAAACCGGTTGTGAGCCCTTTTTCTCAAATCTTGTTTGAATCATTAGTTGTGTTTTCGTTAATTATAATCAATCATTCGTAGTAGTTAATCAAAATTTCAATCATCGTTGGTTAATTCCAACACCTTTTCTCAAATATCTAAACAAATCAAGATAACAAGCTTCATAAAATTGTGACATCTTCATAATCAAATTAGTCCACACGTAAACCACATACTCTTCGTGGATCGACCCCTTACTACCACAAACGCATTTGTTAAGGGTAATATGAGATTATAACTATTATCTTTGACTGGGGTGCGACACTCCGATCAGGTACTATCAGAGATTCGCCAGCTAAACATTTTCGTAAATTGCATACATGAAATACATCATGTATACCAACCTTTTTATCTGGTAATTGTTACTGATAAGCTACTGGACCAATTCGCTTAACAACCTGAAATGGTCCAACATACCTTGGGCTTAACTTTCCCTTCTTCCCGAATCTAACTACTCCTTTCCAAGGAGAAACCTTTAACAATACTTTATCTCCAACTTGAAGCTCTAAGGCTTACGTCTATTATCTGCATAACTCTTTTGATGATCTCCTGTTGTTTTTATTCTTTCTTTGACTTGAATTATCTTGTCAGTAGTTTCTTGTACAATCTCGGGACCGGGTAATTGCTTTTCTACTATTTCTGCCCAACATATTGGGGTTCGACACCTTCGTCCATAATGTGCTTCAAATGGAGCAGCATTAATATTTGTATGATAACTATTGTTGTAGGAGAATTCCATTAATGGCAAATGATCGTCCCAACTACCTCCAAAATCTATTACACAGGCTCTCAGCATGTCTTCCAATGTTTGGATTGTTCTTTCACTCTGTCCATCAGTTTGAGGATGATATGCTGTACTTAAATTTAGTCATGTTCCCATTGCTTTCTTGAAATTTGTCCAAAAATGAGAAGCGAAATGACTGTCTCTATCAGACACTATGGATAAAGGAACTCCATGCAACAAAACTATTTCGTCTAAATATAGCTTAGCTAATCTTTCCATACTAAAGGTTTCCTTCATTGGTAGAAAATGAGCTGACTTGGTTAGTCGATCCACAATCACCCAGATTGTGTCGTTACCTTTCTTTGTTTTGGGTAATTGGTAACAAAATCCATTGTTATCAACTCCCATTTCCATACAGGCATTTCTAATTGTTGAAGTAAACCTGAAGGTTTCTGATGTTCACTTTTAACTTGCGAACAAGTTAAACAATTAGAAATATAACTAGCTATATCCTTTTTCATTCCTATCCACCAAAAATTATTCCTCAAATCTTGGTACATCTTGTCGCTATAAGGATGCATCGTATATTTAGACTTATGAGTTTCCT
This sequence comes from Scalesia atractyloides, assembly GCA_947069175.1. NCBI lineage: Eukaryota > Viridiplantae > Streptophyta > Magnoliopsida > Asterales > Asteraceae > Scalesia > Scalesia atractyloides. Next base: position 59,036,253 of record CAMTDV010000030.1, read on the forward strand.
CTAAAATTCTATGTCTTAAGTTCTCTTGGTTTGGTACCCAAATTATTTTCTTATGGAATCTCCAAACTCCATCTGTTCTGTGTGCTAACTCTTTTAGCATTCCTTTTAATCCTTCTGCATCATCCTTGATCGTTGTTTCCTGAGTACTCTTCAGTTGTTCCATTAAATCTATCTGCAAATTTAACCTGAGAGCTCATACTCGTTTTGGTTTCTCATGATACTTACGACTTAAGGCATCAGCTACTACGTTAGCTTTTCCTTCGTGATATTGGATATCACAATCGTAGTCACTTAAAATCTCCATCCATCGCCTTTGTCTCATGTTCAGTTCTTTTTGCCAAAAAATCTATCTTAAGCTCTTATGATCTGTAAAGATGGTAAACTTACTTCCATACAAATAATGTCTCCAAATTTTAAGGGGGGAAATTATTGCCCCTAATTCTAAATCATGAGTTGTATAATTCTCTTCGTGCTTCTTCAGTTGCCTAGATGCATAAGCAATCACCTTCTCACGTTGCATCAAAACACATCCTAATTCTAATCTAGAAGCATCGCAAAAGACTATAAAATCTTCTGGTAAAACAAGTATCGGTGCATTCGTTAACCTTTGTTTCAAAGTTGTAAAAGATTCTTCCTGCTTGGGCCCCCTTTCAAACTTAACCAATTTACACGTTAACTTAGTTAACAGAACGACTATTCGTAAAAAATATTGGATAAAGCGTCTATAGTATCCTGCTATTCCTAGAAAACTTCTGACTTCGGTAGTTGACTTAGGGACTTTCCATTTGGTAATCGCCTTGATCTTTGTGGGATCCATATGAATTCCTTCATGGTTAATCAAATGTCCTAAGAATTACACTTCTTGCAGCCAGAATTCACACTTAGAAAATTTAGCATAAAACTTCTTTTTTCTCAGCAGTGTAAAAGTACATGTAGATGCTTAGAATGGTCATCTTCGCTCTTGGAATAAATAAGTATATCATCTATGAAGACAATTACAAATTTATCGAGGTATGATTTACAATCCTATTCATCATGTCTATAAATGCTGCTGGGGCATTTGTTAGGCCAAATAATGACGGTAAACTCGTAATGACCATACCTTGTTCTGAAGGCAGTTTTAGGAATGTCCTCTTCCTGTACTTTCAGGTGATGGTATCCCGAGTTTAAATCGATTTTAGAAAAAGTAACGAGCTCCTTGGAGTTGATCGAATAGATCATCAATCCTCAGTAATGGGTACCGATTCTTGATTGTGACCTTTTTCAATTCCATATAATCGATACACATACGCATTAAACTCTAAACTTTAAACTTATGTTTTAGTTAAGTTGTATGTCCAAAATTCATGTTGGATCGTCCACTAGGATATATATATATGGGTACCAACCTCCGTCACCACCACGTTTGTATTTCCGCTGCGACGTTTTTAGGGTGTGACATGGTCACCCTGAGGACTCCATAGAATCTTAACCAATACTCCTCATGACACGACTTAGACCGATACATAACCCTCTATGACATCTAAAGCGATACATTGTTGAACGGCAAAATGACCACCTTAGTAAATACACAAAGACCCCCTTGTTTGTCTATATGAATGCATACAAGTAACATAATGGTGGGAACCTAACACATAATTGAATAATGCCACCTAACCGTAACAACCGTCTATGTCATTGTATACACGTTGTCAAACCTCAATGTAATTGTGCCCTACATTGTTAGATGTTTTGCCACCTCAATGCAACTATCGTCTTCGTCTTTAAACATTTTGCCACCTCAAAGCAACTACTTGTACGTAGGCTTAAGGCTCAGGTATGTCACACCTCGCCTAAGGAGGAAACGCGAGCCGCAAACACGTATGGTTTTCAAGCATTCTGTTAGCAAACGTCTACGTGTTTAAACATAAACCAATGATGCCATATGTAATGTTTAAAAGTTTTACAAAATCAAGTATTTAAGTTGGCCTACAATGCCCGAACAACATCGTGTTTAACAAATACTTAAACAAAAAAACTTATAAAACAAGGCTTTGACAAGTATATCCAGCACGGGGGCGGAAAACACAAGGCAAACCCCCAAAAGGGTATCGCCAAAATACAGGCTATCCATGTTCCACAAGTCATGAGACGGCGCTCACTTATCTGAAATACATGCTTAAAAACGTCAACATATATTGTTGGTGAGTTCATAGGTTTCAATAACACCAATGAATCTATAAAAAAACATTTGATAAAACCGATATGCATAGTTCTAATGAAACCAATGATCAAATTGATGTTTAGCTAGAACACTAATGTATGTGTTGACATAAGCCCGTAACCAACCCTTGACAATATTGTTGTGCCATGCCACCAATTCCGGCGATGCGCAACTAGGACACAATTGCACTCCCCCAGGGTCACATAGGACCAGAAGTGGGGCTAGCCAAAACTCAATAGATCTATTCGAATGTTCCGCAGTCAGTGGAGACTAATGGTTACTAAAATAATATCACTCCGAGAATTTCCCAAACTTAAAAATAAACTTGTACCCACATAATAGATGTAATGATTTCATTCCTTGACTATCATACCATATAAGCAAGCATGTATCTCCCCCGAGAATTTAAAAGCAAAACATTTAAAAGAGGAACCCTCAAACTCACAGTTTTGTGTTCCGTGCAATTTAGCAAATCCGAATGTCCGATAATAACATATAATCCTGACCTACTAGTGTCCTAATCCAAACTAAGTTTTAAATATGTGTCTTCCCCACAAGCCATTCACCAACTTGTTAAGACATAAGATGTTAAGCGTTTCAAAAATGTTTATTTTATGTTACGACTCGTTAGTGGGTGATTATCTGAATGATCATACATGTATATTACCACACATATACATATAAATAGACATAATTGAATAATTTCTCCGACCTAGTCCTTTGTATAGACCCGTGTCACCGCACGAATGATCCGAGTAATAAATATATATATATATTATGTAAAATATCATATTTATATTGTGGGACATCGTTCCACAAAACCGGTAAGTCGATCCATGAGCGATAAATCGTTGAAAATATATCTTTAATATTATTTATGTATATTTACCGAAAACCCTTCGTTGTCACAAACATTTTGCTTATATAGTATATATATACATACAGTCTGTAGTTTCCGCTAAGAGCTGTTAATACACACAATAATATATATATATATAATAAAATTTATTTATAATATATATATATATATATATATATATATATATATATATATATATATATTCTTTAAGACTCCACACTTAGCTAAAATGACCGATTGTAACAACTCCAAATTTCATTGTTATTTATTTATTCCTTTTCCGTGCATTTTTGTTTATCTCAATCACTTGTACTCCGAGATTTGGATTATGAAAAGTTTATGTTAATTATATTTTATCACATCTATATCGCATTTAATCATTAATTCAATGCATTCACAAGTAGTTATGCTACTATACGAGCCGAGTGTGTTATTGTTTAGTAAACACTTGGGCCATCGCATCGCTTATCTCATCACATCACAAAACGCAGTTAATTATGTGGAATTATGTTTTAAGTATGTTATATTTGTTTATGTTATGGTTACAATCGATATCGGAACGCTTTCACACGCACGAATCGCCAAAATGGCACTATTATATCAATTATAACGCTTAATATAACTATCTAATACGAACTGAATCGCCAAACGAACTCTTAACGTGAAATAATCGAACAAAACTTGGCCAATAGGTCAAGTTCGGCCGAACTTGTGCATCACAAGTTCGCCCGAACTTGTCTAAGCCTTCAGAACTCCTCAAAAGCAGCAAGTCCGCCGGACTTGTCTCAAATAACCAAGAAACAAGCAAGTTCGCTCGAACTTGATGTTTCAGCCCACCTTTTTCACCTCACCTATAAATACCCAGCTCCTCTCCTCATTTAAACTTGCTGCAAGTTCACCCGGAGCTCCCCAAAGCCGAAACCCCTTGTTTTCAAAGTAAGATTCAACCCGTTTTCAAGCTACATTAAAGTTTTACAACGATTTTGCACAAGGCTTTGCCTTCGTTTTCATCAAATCTCTTCTGTTTACGAAAAGCTTCATCTTTTTATACAAAACTTCTACTTTTCACTTAGATCTATGCTTAGATATAAGTAAAACCTTTGAAACATCGATTTTTACACAATATTCGAACTAAATGATGCACTTTTCTACTGTTCTTCCACCCGTTAAACCGTTTCAGCAATTCGGAAGACTGATGCACTTCTGTTCGCTTACAAGCTGATCCGGCATTCTCCGCAACTTATCTCAGATCCCATCTCAACTCCCAGTTCGCACAGACAGTGAGTATACTTGAACCCCTTTACGCTTAAACGCACTTTTGGGTGTCACATATGTTCGTATATCAAAACACATCACACAACTCAACTCTTATTCGCAATCCCGCTATTACATGACTATACGTGAAATCTGCTGAATTGTATGTATTACATGATTGCTTGTACGCCACCCTTAATGTCACACCCGGACCCGCAGCGGAAAAGGTGATCGGGGCATGATTGGGTTTTCATCAAAGCTCATGACATTTATTAAAATGTTTCATATTTATTATTACATGTTAAAAGAGATCATACAATCATAATTACAACATGTTCTACACATCTTTCTAGACTTCATTATTTTCTTCTAAGGCATTTCCTATGTTTTCCTTGCTTCATCCTGTTCACCTGTATCATGTGTAAAAATGGTTTTTGGATCAACAAAAAGTTGGCGAGTGAATCCTATTAAAAACATTTAAACAATTTTATTGAATTGATAATATAAAGTGCATAACCACATTTGAGTAAATGTAGATGTAAACTTATTCACAAAACACTTAATATTAAATAATGCACACACATACAATAATAGATTGTTTTGAGGCACGCGTTGTTCAACTCGTCTCCCACGAGGAACTGATGGGCCTAATGAATGAGTTTTGAGGCACGCGTTGTTCTACGAACTGATGGGCCTAATGAATGAGTTTTAAGGCACGCGTTGTTCAACTCGTCTCCCACGAGGAACTGATGGGCCTAACAAATAATTTGATTACAACTTGACAATATGTAATACATAACTACAAACAATATTTACATTCTAAGTTTAAATCATAATATGGTATAGCACGAGTTTGAATAAACGAATTAGTTTAAGCGACACATGATACACCCCAAAACGTGTAATTAAAAAGGGGAGTTGTAAGATTCACTCACATTGGGTGCGTTCGGTTGATGATGTTGAATGCGCACGAGTTTAGAGGATTGATCGACGAGGAAAAACTAACCTAATTAATAACGAAAAAGTAAGGTAAATAAACGGATTTTATTAATCAATTTTAGTAGGATTATTGGATATATCTTTGTGAGTTTAAGGCTATTTTCTAACTTTAAAAATGTTATTTTTAAGTACTTTTAATTGATTTTTAAATAAAATAAATAAATAAAAATAATAAAAAAATGTTGACTTTTTGACCGTTGACTTGTTGACCGTTGACCGGTTCGGTCGTTTGTATGTGTGCGTTGGGTGAGACTCGAACCCGTGACCTCCCGTACGCGTGCACGCAGCTCTACCAACTGAGCTACGTGTCTAACCCGAAATATTTCTGTTTTTAATTATATTTATACACTAATTAAGTTAATCTGAAAATCATTTATTTTAAAAAGGATTTAATGTATCGACTCAGTGCTCTCCACAGGTCTCGAACCCGGGACCTGTGATTTAGTTTGGCACACAGTCCACCGCTGGACTGTGTGTCTAACTTGGTAAATATTCTAGTTTTTATTATACTTAACATCTTACTGTTGTGGATCCGGTTCAGTTTAAAAAAAAAACATTTTATTACAGCGAATGTGTGTGTGTCAAGGATCGAACTCGGGACGTATGCGTATTTTTTGCACACAGTCCACCGCTGGACTGTGTGTCTAACCCGTTTATAATACCGATTTTAGTTAATCTTATAATCATACTAGAACTTCATCTTCTTCGTTCAAAACACAGACAACGGTTAACCATGCTGTTACTTGATTAATTCGGTTAACGAATAATATGAACAATTGAAAAGTATTGAACAGAAGGGTTTGGGGAAAGAAAGTACCGAACAGATTGTCTTCTTCAGAAATCCGGCAACGATTCGTCGGCTCTGTTTTGGTGACCTTCGGCTGTTAGGATCAATTAACAGTTTGGAGGGATTAGATGTGAAATTGAACTACTGAGTAACGATTATCAGTAAGTTTGAATGATCATACCGGTTAACAGCGAGTTTCCGAAAATTCCAGAAGTTTTCCGGCAAAAACAGAAAATCCGGCAACGTCGTCTGGAATAGATTCTGGGTGAGGGATTGATGTTAGCAATAGTCTAACAATGGGTTAAAACAGAAAAAGTCAAGGTATTTACCGTGTAGATGAAAGTCTCGGTTTTCCGGCGACTTGCAGAGAATTATGGCGAGTGAAATTTCTTTTGACAGAGATTCTTCAGAGGTTTAAGGTGAGTGTGGGTGATGTCAGTATGAGCTCTAAGATCTTATTTTAGAGTAAGAAGAAAGGATGGAATGAATTCGGTTTTCCGGCGATAATTTCCGGTTAATTTGCAGAGAATTCCGGCGACTGCGGCGAGGTTTTCTGAGCGAAAAGAAGAGTGTAATTTTGATAAACTCGCGAGCTCACTGATGAATAAAGTATATCTCAGTTTTAATTGTATTTCCGGTTTTGAATTCAAGTTATTCGTTACGATTTGATAATTTGAATAAATGACCTTAAAGTTTTCAGTTATAACCGGCGCTGCTATAATTGTATCCGTTATGCCAAAAGAAAACGTCAATGATTGACGATTTCGTCGGGATTTCCGGCGAGAGTGACTTGAGTGACCGAATTCGACTTTAGTTTTTATTATATGAATTAATTGAATCAATAAATCAACAAGAAACACAAGTGGCGGAGTGGTTGGGCGAGTGCGAGTTAAGACTTGGAGTTCTCTCGGCTGACCCGGGTTCGAAACCCGGCTTCAGCATTTTATTTTTATTTCACTATTTTTAATACATTTTCAAATATAAATTTTATATTCTAATATACTTATTAATTATGTATCGTTTAAAATTAATTTGAGCATTAAATACGCAACGAAATTTTTAACTGGTTGTTCGGTTAATAAACGAAGCGGGTTTGGTTAATCCGGTTTTTTACGGATGTTACACTTAACATGATAGTATACTAGAGGTTGACCCGCCACCCGGAGGCCCGGGGTTGTTAAGGCTCGCATTTTTATTTCTCATTTATTTTCTCTTTTAGGATGTGGACACTTGTTCACATGCCTCGATCAATCGCGGTTTCTTGGTTTCCTTGAATCTGAGTAGTTACATAGTTCACAACTCTTACGTATGTCATGCGGTGTATGCTAAACGCTTTTATATCTATTATGTACGCAAACCTGTATGCTCACCTTTACTTAATTGTATTGACGTTTTATTTTAACATATGTGGCATGTTGAGGACATTAGTCATGGATGCTTAGTGTAGGTTTTCTTTTAGAATCTTGTTGTAATAAAATCTAGGGAAGATCGAACTTGTTTTTGTTTTATGAGAATGCTTGTATTTCGTAACTTGTTTAAGGATTGTATGTTGATAGTATGGGATATTGACGTCTGAATATTGTCGCTTAAATAATGTTATGGAATTTCTCGTGAGACAATCTGGTTCGCCTAGTGTTGCGCCCCGATGTTTTCGCCATCGGTTGGGGTGTGACAGATTGTTATCAGAGCCATAACTATAGGGAAAATTAGGTAGAATTGCCATGTTTGCCTTAGACTATAGTTAGGATACCAAATCAGTCCGTTACGCATCAATTAAATGCCGAAACCAAAACGAACAGACAAGTTCGCCCGAACTTGGGGGCAAGTTCGCTCGAGTTGATCAAGTTCGCCCGAACTTGATCAATTTCGCCCGGACTTAACCAAGTTCGCCCGAACTTGTCAGTCCCCTCAACATCAAACAAGTTCAAGTGGATTGATCAAGTTCGCTCGAACTTGACATCAGACTGATGCCAAGTTCGCCCGAACTTGACCAGAACCCTTCGACGTGAATTTTAAACATTTCTTTTCACACAATACGAGTGATCAAGTCGAGAATAGGTGTGAAAACCAAGAACTCTCGATAAGATCACTCACTCCACGCATTCTCTCGCACGAGATATTTTCGTTAAGTTAGGAGTGATATCCAAACCTCGACGAAAGATCTCCATATCTATCTAGTGGAACTCCCGATTTGATCGGTGAGCATAACCACAATTAGGAATGAAGTTGTTAAGTTAGGGGTGAAACCCGCATCTTAATAACTAGTTCCGCTCCTCGATTTTCAATCTCACCAAAGTCTCGATTATTTCAATGACTCGGAACACGACGTAACTGGAAGGATAAATGCAGTTAACCGTGTACGGCGAGAGCATTTGTCTATTAGGCCAAATCGTGTGTCTGAACTCAGAGAATTTTCGAATCACTTTGGGTAGTCGCTGTCTCAAAACCCAGGACACTTCCAATTGATTTAAGCCTGAAATCGTCGATTTTACGCATCATCGAGTTTATTTATTATTTATGTGTTCAAATTTATGGATTTTCTCTTATTCGATTTCTCGCTTTATCGATTTCTCAATTTATCGCTTTTACGCTCCATCGATATATGCACTACTCGCACAGCTCTACTCGCTATTTACGCTATTATATCGCATATCGTACGCACTACGCATAATTTAGTTTGAAGATGAATACGTGCAAAATATGTGCTTATGTGATTATGTGCCTACGTGATTATGTGCTTACGTGCTTATGTGCTTACGTGTATACGTGCCTATGTGTTTTGTGTCTTAACTGTATAATAATAATAATAATAATAATAATAATAATAATAATAATAATAAAAAGAAGAAACTTTTGAACATAAACCTATCATAATCAAATCTCATCCAATCAAATCCTTTGTGTAGATGTCTACTATGGGATCACACACCAGGAGAAATCTCCAATGCAACAACGCTGATAAGCGCATCGCTTCTCTGGTAGCCAAGCAAATGGCTAAAGTCATTCCTCAGATCGTCAGCGAGATCCATGCCGCCAGCAGCTTTGTCTGTGGACTCCACAGCCAACGCGCCCAAGACTTCCTTCAGCTTTAAGCAATTTAAAGCATGTGGACCTCTTACGTTCTCTGGCACTGAAGGACCGAGTGCTATGTTCCATTGGTTTGATTCTATCGAGGTTACCTTCCGTCAGAGTGGATGTCTCGAAGCTCTGAGCACTGTCAACGCCACTGGCATGTTCCAGTCGAGGGCTCTCGATTGGTGGACAACGGAGCGCAACAAGCGCGAGAACGACGAAGCTTAGGGGTCACATGGGAGGAACTCAAAGAAATCATGGTGAAAGAGTTCTGTCCTCCACATGAGGTTCAAAAGCTGGAGAATGAGTTCTGGGATATCAAACAAGACGGTCCTAATAACGCTGGCCTAACAGCTCGTTTCAAGCAGTTGAGCATTATCTGTCCCGGTCAAGTGGACACTACCGAGAAAGCGATCAAGAAATACCTGCGTGCTTTACCCGATTACGTCCCTGACTTTGTTCAAGCAGCACGCCCTGTCACCATCGAAGAAACCTATCAGCTAGCCGCAGAGATCAATGACAAAAGGGTTCAGGCTGGTTATTTCAAGAACAACAAAGTCGCAAACCAGGCCATCACCGAATCAGCAACTACTACCTATCAGTCTCGTGAGTCAAAGTCTAGCCGCAGAGGTCGCAAGAGGGAAAACCCGAGCAAGAACTGTGCCTTACTGCATCGCCAAACCCTCAGCCACTGCAGTCTGCCGCACCAAACGCACCTCCAGCAAAGTGTGCGTATACTGGTCCTCATCCTTTGTGCTCAAAATGCACTTATCATCATGCGGTTGGAGGTAACTGTCGTTTCTACACCAACTGCAACATTTACGGTCACTTTACTGTCAGTTGCCGTTCAGGTCCTCGTCATCCAGCTCCTCAGGCCCCAGCAGCACCAGCTTTACCAGCTCCACCTCGTACTCCTCAGGTTAATCAGCAGTAGTACCAGCAGCAAGCGCCTGCCCCAAAGGCCCATGCTGCGACACATGTGGGGACCCAAACCACTTGAGTAATGTCTGCCCTAACAGAGCTATCAAACAAGAGCCGCAGCAACAGCAGCCTCAGCAGCAGCCACCACCACAGCCTCAGCAAGAACAACAATAGGCTGCGTGTGGACGAGCCTTCAATCTCAATCATCGCCAGGCTCAGAACGACAACAATGTTGTCAACGATATGTTCCTTGTCAATGGTATTTATGCTTCATGTTTATTTGATACTGGTGCCGATAACTGTTTTGTATCGTTAGAATTCGAAAAGGTTTTAAAATGTGAACGCGCTAAACTCCCAAAGACTTTAGATGTGGAAGTCGCCACCGGAAGAACCGTTACCGTTAACTCTGTCCTATGTGGTTGTACTCTCGATCTCAACAACCACATCTTCTCGATCAATCTCATACCTATGCAGTTAGGTAGCTTCGATATCATAGTAGGCATGGATTTTCTTCGTGAAAATCATGCTGAAGTTGTTTGTTTCGATAAAATGATTCGTTTCCCTCTCTGAAACGGTTATCAGTTACATGTTTATGGTAAACTCCCTCAAAGAAGTTGATGCTTATGTCATGTACCCAACCAAGCAAGCATTTGCGCAAGCAATGTGTTTGCATTCCTAGACCATATCGTGAACCCGGAGAAAGAAAAGAAAACCTGGAAAGATATACCCGTTGTTTGTGAATTTCCCAAGTGTTTCCCGACGATCTACCCGGTTTACCCCGTACTCGAGATGCTGAATTTTGTATCGATTTGATTCCCGATGCTACTCCCGTGGCTAAAGCTCCCTATCGCCTCGCACCATCCGAAATGGGCGAGCTATCCAGCCAACTTCAAGAGCTTCTTGATAAAGGCTTCATACGCCCGAGCACTTCGCCATGGGGGGCACCCGTTCTTTTTGTGAAAAAGAAAGATGGGATGTTCCGAATGTGCAATGATTATCGTGAACTTAACAAACTCACGATAAAGAACCGCTACCCTCTACCTCGAATCGACGACTTATTTGATCAGCTTCAAGGTGCTACTTGTTTTTCCAAGATCGTTTTAAACGCTCTGGTTATCATCAGTTACGAGTGTTGGAAGAAGATATTCCATAAATCGCCTTTCGTACCCGTTATGGCCATTTTGAATTCGTGGTCATGCCTTTTGGTCTTACCAATGCACCGGCGGTCTTCATGGATTTGATGAACCGTGTGTGTAAAGCTTTCTTAGATCGTTTCGTCATTGTGTTTATCGATGACATCCTTATCTACTCGAAGTCGAAAGACGAACACGCGCGCCATCTCCATTTAGTCCTCGAACTTCTCCAAGGTAATCGCCTTTATGCTAAGTTCTCAAAATGTGAATTCTGGCTCGAAGAAGTCCAATTTCTCGGCCACATCGTTAATTGTCAAGGAATTCACGTCGACCCTGCAAAGATTGAAGCTGTCAAAAGCTGGATTACGCCGAAGAATGCATCCGAAATCCGTTCTTTTCTTGGATTGCGGGTTACTACCGTCGATTCATCGCCGACTTCTAAAAAATCGCCGTTCCGCTTACCTCTTTAACTCATAAGGACAAACCTTTCGTTTGGGATTCCAAACAAGAGGAAGCCTTTCAAACTTTCAAGCGTATGCTACGCAATGCTCCCGTACTTGCTCTTCCCGACGGAAACGACGATTTCATTGTTTATTGCGATGCCTCTAATTTTGGCCTTGGTTGTGTTCTCATGCAACGAGACAAGGTTATCGCGTATGCGTCTCGACAACTCAAGATCCACGAGAAAAACTACACAACCCACGATCAAGAACTCGGTGCAGTTGTTTTTGCATTGAAGATATGGCGACACTATCTTTACGGTACTAAGTGTACGGTTTTCACCGACCATAAGAGCTTACAACATATCTTCAATCAAAAGGAACTGAATATGCGCCAACGCAGATGGGTTGAACTTCTCAACGATTACGATTGCGAGATACGCTACCATCCTGGCAAAGCGAATGTCGTAGCTGATGCTCTAAGTCGACGAAGCTATGTGTATAGTGTTCGTAACTCTCAAGCTTTAAATGATCTCGAAATCATGATTCGCTCCGCCCAGTTTACTTGTTTTAACGAGAATACCCTACAAGATGAAATGAAATCTGGTGCCGAAACTCAGCTCGTTGTCAAACCCAATGGTATTTACTACTACCTCGATCGTATTTGGATTCCTAGCCGTGATAATCTTCGTGAATTGCTAATGACCGAAGCTCATAGATCTCGATATTCTATTCATCCCGGAGCCGACAAGATGTACCAGGACCTTCGTCCTAAGTACTGGTGGCCGGGCATGAAAAAGGATATCGCCGTTTACGTCTCAAAGTGCTTAACTTGTTCGAAGGTTAAATCTGAACATCAAAGGCCCTCTGGCTTACTCGAACAACCCAAATCCCGATGTGGAAATGGGAGAGCTTAGCTATGGATTTCGTTACGAAACTTCCTCGCACCTCTGCTGGTCACGATAGCATTTAGGTTATCGTTGATCGTCTTACTAAATCAGCGCACTTTATTGCCATACGAGAAGACTTTAAGGTAGAACGATTAGCACGAATCTACACCGACGAAGTCATATGTCGACACGGGATGCCTCGTGACATCATCTCTGACCGTGATGGTCGCTTTACTTCATGTCTCTGGGAGACTTTTCAATCCGCTCTCGATACTACGCTTAATCTCAGTATCGCTTTTCACCCTCAAACCGACGGTCAGACTAAGCGAATGATCCGCACCCTCGAAGACATGCTTCGTGCGTGCATCATAGATTTCAGTGGTAATTGGGATACGCATTTACCTTTAATTGAATTCTCGTACAATAATAGTTATCACACCAACATTCAAATGGCTCCTTTTGAGGCACTATATGGAAGAAAATGTTGATCGCCTATTGCATGGCACGAGATCGGCGAAGCACAAATCACCGGTCCCGAGCTGATTCAAGAAACGACAGACAAGATTCTCCATATCAGAGACAATCTCTTGAAAGCTCGGAGTCGTCAAAAGAGTTATGCCGATAAACGCCGCAAGCCCCTACAGTTCGAAGTGGGGGATCACGTTCTCTTAAAGGTTGCACCTTGGAAAGGAGTGATCAGCTTTGGAAAGAAAGGAAAGCTAGCGCCACGATACGTAGGTCCCTTTAAGATTCTGGAAAGAATCGGCAAAGTGGCCTATCGACTCGAACTACCGGCGGAACTTAACAACGTCCATCCGACTTTCCACGTGTCGAACCTCAAGAAATGCCTAACTGAAGAAAATCTCCATGTCCCTCTCGAGGACTTGCAAATAAACGAGACTCTGCATTTCGTGAAAAAACTAGTCAAAATCATGGACCGAGAAACCAAGAAACTACAACGCTCTAGCATTCCTATCGTGAAAGTCCGATGTGAAGGCAAACGCAGTGCCCAGTTCACTTGGGAATTGGAAAGTGACATGAAGGCTAAATATTTACAAAACACAACTCCGGCAATAGTGAGTTGCCTCCATTGGTCAAAGTGGGCGGTCGGTGGGCCGCCACTAAAATAATTTCTTTTTTTGATTTTTTAACTAGAAATAGTGCCAGGCATTATGAGTTGCCTCCATTGGTTAAAATGGGCGGACGGTGGGCCGCCACTAAAAAATTTATTTTTTGATTTTTTAACTGAAAATAGTGTCAGGCAGCTGCCTGGCACTCACCCATTGGTTCAACCAGTTTATATTTTTATTTCTAACGCAAAATTATGGTTTCGTCCTCAGTTTAAAATTACGCTTCTACCCCTAGTTGAAAATAAAATTATGCTTTTGCCCCCAGCTAAAATTACGTTTTTTCCCTGGTTACAAAAAATTATGCTTTTTCCCCCAACTAAAAATTACGATTTTGTCCTTGAGATTCAAAAATACGATTTTATCCGCAGTTTAAAATTACAATTTTGTTCCCAGTTCAAAATAAACTTATATTTTTGCCCGCAGCTAAAAATTATTATTTTGCCCTCGGTTCACAATTATAATTTTGCCCCCAATTCAAAATAAAAATATGCTTTTGCCCCCAGCTTAAAATTACGATTTTACCCTTAGTTAAAAATATGTTTTTGCCACCGTTTCAAATATTATGATTTCACCCTCATTTCAAAATTACGTTTTAGCCCAAGTTCAAAATAAACTTATGCTTTTGCACCCAACTCAAAATTATGAATTTGCCCTCAGTTAAAAATTTTGATTTGTCCGGGTCTAAATTACGAATTACGGTTTTGCCCCCAACTTAAATACACGATTTTGCCCTTAGTTCAAATTTATATTACGATTTTACCCCAACCTCAAATTTACGACCTTGCCCCTGCTCAAACTTACGAATTTGGCCCTGCTTCAAATTTATAGTATTCCATCACTTTAGCTTTAGCCAAATTACGATTTTCCAGTCTAGAAATACAACTTTGCCCTGAGTTCAAAATTACAGTATTGTCATTGTTTTAGTTTTTTTTAGCAAAACTATAAAAGTGTTTTGTTTTAATTGGTTGACTCCGTTTTTTTTTTTGCCAAGGAGCTGCCTAAGACTCACGCATTAGTCTTGACAAATTATAATTTTGCCCTGAGTTCAAATTTACGGTTTTGTTATCATCTTGGGTTTTTTTTTCAAAATTATAGCTTTTTTAATTGGTTGAGAATTATTCCGCTATCGCCCCGTAACACGGGCGGGATATCAACTAGTTTTACACAATAACAAATTAAATTGTTAACAGTGATATTCATTAATTAATCTATGTTATAATATTATTTATGTATTTTTTATTTTAAATTAATTTACATTTATAATCTTAAATTTTAGTAGAGTTATTATAGGACCTCTGAACTCTAATATTTCCTTTTTTTAAACAATTTACATTTATACTTCTGTTCTTTAATAGATTTTTCATGGGAAAGTTTAATAGTAATTATTTTTCTATAAACGATTTATGTTTCATGTTTCGACCGTTCGGTTTTTTAAGTTTAAAAAAAGTATTTTTTTTTGCTTTATACCTATTTTTACCCATGCTTACTGCTAGCAACGATGATTCAAAATTCAAAAACAGCAGCCTCACGCGGGCCCGGTTTTTCCGAAGCTGCATTCGTGTCCGCATGACGCGCAGGCATGCACGAGCCAATCCAAATTTTACAGTTCGATTGCACCCCCCTGCGCACGCGGGTAGGGCTTGTGGTAAAACAAGTCTTAAACTATCCAATGGAGCATTAAAGATTTTAACTTATAAATCCCTCCATACCTACTCATCCCACCAATGTGGGACATGTCCACATTTAAGACTACATTCACACCCAAATTCCAACACTTACCAATTCACTCGATGACTCGAGTGACACATTTTCCTTCTCCAAATCATATTACTGATTTGCTGGAATTAAGGATATGCTATGAATAAAATGACTTAAATGATATATTATAGTTGTTTTCTCCTTTTCTAGTGCATCAAACTACAAATCTTCACGTTTGAATTTTAAAGTACATATCTATGTCCTAAATTTTACAAGTAGGAGTCATGTGTTGGTATCGATTGACAACAGTTGGAGATGAGTGGTTCATCATGGGTGTAGGGTAAATGCAAAGAGGCATGTTCTGACTTACGAGCGCAAATGTTAAAAGAGACTGAACCAAGAATCCAAGAACGCCACTTAGATGGAAAGCTCATTTGTGATAAAATAGAGTCTAAAAAGTTCGAATTCAAATGGTCATAGGCCTTTTCCAAGTCTATTTTGAAAAGAATACCCATCTTTTTCTTCTTCTTAATCCAAGTAATTTCCTCGTTTATCATGCGAGGCCATCAAGCATTGATATATCCTTTATAAACGTTTGTATGTCCGATATGACTAAAGCAATATACAACCACAGTTCAATATAACATGTTTGCAAAGCACAGACGGTTCATGGGTCTTCGAAACTAAAGCAACAAAAGAAATTGGCTCAAGTCCCAATCGACATTCAAACCTAATAGAAAAGATGAAGATGAGAATTTAGATCGAATAACTCTCAATCTTATTAATAAGAAAATAACTCAAAACTGATTATAGACTCTCAAACCATAACTCGGTTTCTTCTAGTCTATTCTCTCTTGTCTTCTTAATAATGTCTAACCCTAACTTGGTTTATTCTTCTCTCTTGTCTTCTTAATAATGTCTCCCTAACTTGGTTTATATCGGCTAACCCGGTGACCAAGACATTACAAAATATAATTATAACATAATTAGGAAACTTAATCAACTTCTCAACATTGATCCCCAAGTTCACCGACTTGTGACTTGAACTCCTTTATCACCCTTTCTCCCATCACCGACTTGTGATGAGTCGGGAATTACCGCCAACATTGGCTGCATCCAGGGTTCAAAGCCTCATTTTCATGAAAGACATTCATTTGATTATTGAAATCCTCTTCTAGAAAGTGCCAAAATTTCTTTATAAATTTAAAGGTTGAAACCATCCGGGTAGGGTGCCTTGTTATTATCGCGCAATCCGACACACGACTTTCACCTCTTTGGCGGCGAAAGGAACAATTTGAAAGTCTGCCTTGCTACTCAAAACCACCAGGACACACAAGCTTTGGTCTGTTCATCTTGCCTCCTTGAATCAGTCACGGAAATAATGTTGGAACTTGTTGTTTACACGACTCAGAAGATTGCACCACCTACCTTTAATCTCTAACCCATGAATTCTATTCGAGATGGCTTTATCTTTAATCACCTGGTGGAAGAAAGCTGAATTATCGTCCCCCAACAACGCCTACTTGACTCTTGACTTTTGATGCAAGTGTTGAACTTCCGTATTTGTTAGGTCATTTAAACATTCAATCCTTATCTAATCTTCCTCTTCATCCAAGTCTCTATTATTCCATTAATTATCCCTTCCAACTTTGTTAATTCTTTCTGAGCATATTCGGTCCTTTTGCCATCCTTAATGTTTACCTCAATTACCCACAGTTTGTAATGTACCCATTTTGCTCATTGGAGGAAGAAACAGTTGACCATTTATTTACATCTTGTGGTATCGAACACGCTACTTTGTAATCGGTTTTCAAATGACTAGAGATAGCTTATACAGGCTCATTTCGCCTCGTAGTTCTTCTCTTCTGGAATGGCTAGATGGTTCGAAGTTAGGAACTATAAAAAAATTGGTGGTGGAAAGCAACTTCTCAATGACATGGTGGATGATATGGAATTCCAGGAATGAAACGGTACTTTGAGCTAATAGAATTAGCAAGGTTAATAATACTGGTTCGAGTGGATAATAATCCACTTTTTTACATGTAACTAGCTGTATTCAAATCTGGTTAGGTTTTTTCTAACAATTTTCGGTTGCTTATAATATAAATTAGGTTAGAAACTTGTATATTATATAGGGTGAATAAAATATATATTAAATAGGTAGTAATGAAGATTTCGGAATTATAATAAGATATTTGATGTTAGAAACAAAAAATAGTTAAAATCTCCTTTGATGTCACGGATAATAGTTGTAACAAAAGAAATGAAATCAAGAACCTTTTTGAGTTTAATAAAGGGTTTTAATTAACTTTGATAATATTTCTAAGTTTTAATTTAACATGTTGGGTTAACAAGAAAAATGGGAAAATCCTTTTAGTGTGCTCATAAAATTTTGATATGTGACCGTGACTGTTGACTCTTTAAGATACTTAATAATTAGGTATAGAAGGGTAGGGTTAGTGTAAAAAAGATTTGTTTTGTGAGAAGTTTAAGAAGTGTTTTAAGCCATTTATATCTAATGGTTGAGATCAAAAAGGGCCTAAATGTAAATTGTGTTTTAATCTTTTGGACTGATTTGACAATTGTAGGGGTAATAGTGTCTTTTTATCTATTTGAATAAGGAAATTGTATCTTCAAAAACTGCACCTGCTATCAACCAGCTCTACAATCTCGCGATCTCTCTCCCCAAAATTGGAATTTATGGAAGAAGAACAAAATCGGAAAACATTGATGTGTTATAAACATAATCCACATATCATCTTCTTTTTCGTCTATCATTCTATAAAATCTAGGGTTTCCAAATTCACAATCGGCGTTTTTGTTTTTTAGGGGACTATACAAATCAAGCAATACAAAGTGTTATATGGCATCAAAGGAATCTTCAAACACCACACTGGCTGTAAAACGGAAGATGTCAACCACGGCGGCCAAACCAGGTTTTTATTTTATTAGGGTTTTGGTTTTAAGTGAGTTAACGATGATCTGTAGTGATTGTTCATTCTTGTATTGTTCTAAAACAACATGATTAGCTACAGGGTTTTAATTTTGTTTTGTTAATAACTTATTTGTGGCTTGTGGTTATGTTATGATGAATATGTAGTGTTATATGCTGAATATATAGTGTGTTATATAGTGTTAAAGTTGGTAAATATTGGACTTTTACTGATAGAAGGGATATGTAGTGTTATATACTATGTGGTGTCATATACTGATTATAGAGTCTTATAAATGATGAAAGTTGGTAAATGTGTATTAATTGTTAAAGTAGAAGTATAGTGTTAAGTAATGCTTATGAAGTGTTATATACTATGTGGTGTCATATACTAATTATAGAGTCTTATAAATGATGAAAGATGGAAAATGGGGATTAATTGTTAACGTAGAAGTATAGTGTTAAAATACTGTTTATGTAGTGTTATATTGTATGTGGTGTCATATACTGATTATAGAGTCTTATAAATGATGAAAGCTGGTAAAATATTGCTTATGCAGTGTTATACAGTGTTGTGTAGTGGTTATAAACTGTTTAACCTGTTAACTGTTGGTTTTTTTTCCAAATTCTGGTGATCGACAACATCGAGGGTGATGTAGAAATCGGCATAAGATATAGTGGTTACGTTGAAAAAACGGTAAGAACACTAACTCTTAGTGTTAGTTAAATCTAAACATGCGTACCTTTTATATTTGACAAAGTTTTGCAATTGACATTGACACTTTTACAGATCAAGGAATTATGCAGTTATGTTGAAAAATACTCACATACTATCGCAAAAAAACTACATGTAGTGTCACCGGTTAGTCTGAAGCTACTTTGGCAAACAATATATAACGAGGTTAATTGTGGTGTTTCGTTATACGCTTATATGGAGACGTTTAAATGTAGTTTTTTAAGTTACAGGTGTTTGTTATGACTAGGAACAAATGTCGCGAACGGAACTATGGACTGTCGCCTGAATAAGACATCAATGGGGAGTTGATGGACAAACAGTCGAAAGAACTAGCTGATTTGCGGACAAAGTACATATCGAAAATATTGTTAAGTGACGTAAAATCAGTTTGGTCTATGGTCGAGTCAGATGTGTAGGATATGCAGTGATGAGGAAATGTTGCAGAAGGCAGAAAATTCAATGTATTGTACCGATTGGATATGGAATAGCCCGTTTGGTCTCCTGGTTTAGTCTGGTTTATAACTCAAGCTAAAAATATTTCTTTTGTCTTGGAAGTCTGTTAGAATGTTTTAACCTTTGCGAATCTCTAAACTTTTCTTATATTATGTTTTTTTATGGTATGATATATGTTTTGAAACAATGGTATGATACCGATGTTAAGTCATCAAAGAGTCTTGAGCCGGATATATTGAACATAAAACACAATACCAATACCTTATTGTATTTTCTACACCATTTGTGTTATGCTTTTGTCATAAAACAAACGATATAAATACAGGTTAATGTCTATGTTACTCTATGTGCTGTCATAAAACACTATAATCACTACGTGAGTAAAAGGAATACTTAATTCATACTCATCGGACGGGTTCTACCATGTGTAGGTTTTCATAAAAAGTCATATGTGAGGTAAGCATATGCGATAAACATATTGAGATGGCTTATTAGAACACCATGAAAACAATATGGTTTCAGAGTAACGTATTCATGACTGAAAATAAAACAAACAATATAAAATACGACTAACGTATCCAAAAAAAAGCTCGTAAACAAAAAATTCAAATACGCCTAAATTTGTTAAACTACTCATCCTCGGACATTTCCTCCTACTCTTAAACTTCTTCCTTCGCTTCATTATCTGCTTCTTCATCTCCTTCTTCTTCCTCTCCTTCTGAGGTATCATCATCATTTTCCCTTGAGGGGTACGTGCACGTAGTCTACAATAAAAAAGAAAAAAAATATTTTAACTAACACAATTGTAGAACACCAATATATAACACTGTCAAACAAGAATATAACACTATAACGCAAGTAAACCCTATCTTTTCAGTGTATAACACTACTGACCCGGTATATGACACTATAACGCCAGTTAACATTATCGACTGAGTGCATCATGAACACTATTATATAACACCGTCAAACAAGAATATAACACTATATCGCAAGTTAACATTATCTATTCAGTGTATAAGACTATTGACCCGGTATATTGACACTATAACACCAGTTAACACTATCGACTCAGTATATGACACTATCAGCCAAGTATATAACACCACAAATTTAGGACCTTAATTGATGACTATAAAAAAACAGTATAAAAACAATTGTTTCAACCGTGCAAATACGTATTGAGTATGTCATAAAACACCACGATTTTAGGACATACTTTGACGAACATAACAAAACATAAATATTAAATACTAATAAGTATTGACTATGTCATAAAACATAACGAATTTATGACCATGTTCCATCGGTATCAAAAGCACAATTAATTTAAACCTGTAGAGTAAAACACCACAAATTTTTCAATCGTCTATTTTACGATAATGCACCATACTAAACGTTGTGGTACGTAAAACACCCAACCCTATTACCCTAACCTGATCATTCTAAAAAGAAAAATGCGTAGTAAAATTAACGAATATAAAAAATTAACGTTGATAGTTAACTGTTTGTTTGTTAAAACACCACAAATGTACCTGCATCACCCGATTCCATTGAATTTAATTTTGAATAGAACAGACTGAATCCATTGTACAATGAAAAATATTACGATCTTAAAATTTGATACAAATATGATAAATAAATCACAAATTCTTAATGGTTTACGAAAAAAAAAAAATCAACATCCTAAAATAACTCCAAATCAGTTACAGGATTATTTATCATTTAAATGTAGTTTTGAGTAAAACCATTTTTACCCTTTTAATTAATATAATTGAAAGACACATGTCAACACTAGAATATTTCTTACACTTCTCACACTCATGCCCTTTTACTGGATCCTTTCCCAGGTATAGAAAGATTATACCCAATATAAATTATAAAGGTTCTAATAAGCAATAATTTTTTGACAATGTTTTTTATTAGGTAACTAACCATTAAAATAAAAATATGTAGACAAAATTTTGAAATTTATGTAAACTTGGTTTGTATTGTTTAATACCAATTAAATATCTATACTGAACAACTAGTTGTGAAAAATATATATTTCATATTTTAAATAAAATAAACTTTAAGAAGCTAATAATATAACACATAATCATAATCAAAATTTCGTGAAACTTTAAATCAAAACAAACCTAAAGAATTCTTAAAAATACACAAATAAAACAATTATTTCAAACTTTTGTTACAAAAAATATTTGAAACTAAAATCCCACATAATGTCTCATTTATCTATATTTATACTACTGTATGATACATATTAGAAGAATAGAATTGGAATTTGACATTAATCTAATAGTTTTCATCTAATAAACTCTATCTAATAAAGTTTACGTAACTATGATGTAATTTTTGAATGACAACGTTGTTTCTACACTATTACACCAATAATTTTAAAACATTCACCGTTGCGTGAATTGAGCCTGAGACCTCTCCCCTAAAAGACATATACCTCTATTAATTTGTCATTTAATAAACTCTATTTAATTAGTTCCATCTATTTAACAAAAGTTCACTGATAATATTAGTTTTTATATTGGTAATCATTTTTATTAAATGGGTCAAAATTTTTTCCTATATTTTTTTTTCAAAAGTATTGGTCTACATTATTAGTATCTACTAAGATTTATTAGAGGTCTATTTAGGTTGTAGAAATTTTCTTTTCCTTAACCTCATAGTTCACCCATTGTTAATTTCATATTAAATGAATAAATAATAATAATTAAATAATAATAATAATAATAATAATAATTAATAAATAATAATAATATATAATAAATTGTGTTAACATCCTTAACATCATTCTTGAGTAGCATGTGGTACACCTTGTTTTGTATCTTGTGAAACAGGTTCTTGTGTTGCAGCCTCTGAACCTCTAGACTCGCTTTGATCTTTGCAGTTATATAATTGTGGCCCTTATTTTCATATTTTCTATGTATTGTGATGGTCCTCCTCCTTGCCATTTTATCACCTTTGTCAAATGATTTTTGAACCTCCTCAACAAACTTTCTCCTCGTTTTTTTTTCCTTCTCACCTATTCAATTTACCTACACCTTTTATGTTAATAAAACAAACATATGTCATTCATAGATATTCAATCCATACCTACTTATAATAGTTAGGTCGAGCAAGTGTTGTGGGACATTATGATGAAGTCTACATATGAGGCCTAGTGATTGGTTCAATGACATGCTTGTAAGCTTCTTTCCACGTATCCAACCGGTAAACATTAGACACCTAATTTTCTTGTATACCAACCCTAATACCATTTCTAGACATGTCTTGATTACAACTACTACATGTTTACACGACATCCCATTCAAATCCCACTTTCTAGGTGAGAATGTTTTTAAAACCATTCACACACACTACATGAACCACTCACCTGGATCAACATTTCTCTCAAGAACTTCGCTATTATCACTAAATGTATCTCTTTGGGTCAAAAACATCATGTCCCTGCGAGATTAAGACGCGATACGAATGCAAGATCAAGACGCGATATGCATCAATTTCTCCTTAAACTATTATGATGCATCAATTTCTCCTTAGATGATATTTTGCTCTTTTCCTCCTGAATGCTTGGTGTGCATGTAACCTATGGAATTCATGAACACACAAATTGTACTCCAATTACTGTTACTTACACGATAAGTGAATTAATGACTCTCATGTCTTTCTCTCCCACAAAACCGTACTGAAATCACATCCGATCTTCGATTGCCACCACAAGTGAAGACCGCAGGAAATCTCTCACCTATAACCTGATTGATGAAATGTGATAGTAGTTTCTTTGTTGGTCTTGATTCATTGCACCAGCGGAGAACACAACAACTAGCAGCTTCGTAGTCCGGTCGGTGCACCACCATTTTGTGTCTTGAGTGACCACACTCATCTGCGCTCCGTCTACAAACCCGGTAAAAGTTTCAATCCTGAGTAACGGATCTAATTTCTGGTCGTCAATTCTGTATTTAAATGAATTATGATTTGATCATGTAAATCTAAATGTTCTCATAACTATATTTGTCTTTTTTTTAAGAAAAGAAAAGGTTTTATATGAGAAATAAAAAAAGAAAGGTTTTGACGAATAGGGTACCATCAGTGGAGAAGCTTGAGATTTCCGACAGGGGTTAAAAAATTTTTATACCCAAAAATTTCTATACGAAAACTACATACTCTTCACTATTGAGCGAAAAGTTCAGAGAGTCGGCTTCCCCCTCCCGCCCCTTAAAAGCTTGGCACATGGTTACCACTATGAGATGATGAGCTATTTAATTCTTTATGTTCTTCTCTTGAGTGCATGTGGGTTATTTAAAACCATATAACCAATATGGGTCATGATATATAATATATTAGTTGAAATGAGTTTTATACTTCAATGCTTATTCGAATAGGTATAATTTGATTTTACATGTTCTATTCTTTTCAGCTTTACGGTTTACGGTTTAGTATGATATTTTATAAACAATCATATGAAACCACTTACTGTTTTAATGGGAACGAACATGTAATCATCACAAAAATGTATCACGATTCATATCGAGCAAATTATCTTTAGGTTACTACGATTCTTTGGGAAGTTTCTATAGCATTTGGCAAATTTGGTTTCAACACTTCAAGGTATGGGTTTTAGTTTCAACACATACATTTAATTATCTGTGCCTTGGTGTTCCTTGTTTGTGGTGGTTGGTCTAATAAAAATTGTAACATTGAGCCTAAATTTCTGTTGGAAATTTTAGTTTACAACTCGTTTAATTCGTGTCATGATGAATATGACCGTTTTTTACTAAATCACTTAAATCCACTTATTAGAGATTAAAACTCAATTAATTAGCTTATTTATTACAAGATTAATTGTGATGTTTATTAAAAATTAAATGTCTTGTTTATTACAAGATTAATCTCTATGTGTATATATATGAACATGGTAGTTCATATTCTAATATACTAGAAGAGAAATACACATCAATTCTTATTTTTGTTCCTTGGAAATTTAGAGAAGTTCATTCTTCTGTTATACAACTTAATATTTTTCTATATGAAGAATACCATTATACCCGGTGTAATCTCGGGCACGAGTGTCATCTCCGGCAGTACAACTACTGCTTTGTTTGTTGTATCATGGAAACAGACCATCTGAGAGTAGGCGCGGAATATGTTTTAAAGGCCCCGTGTCTAACACGATCCTCAACCAAAACCGTCAACGATTTTGCTTGTCTTGCAGCAAAGATTCGAACAGAAGGTGCGGTTGAAGTTTTCCAAAGACGTAGACTTGAATCAAGATTGGTACAACTAAATTTTATTTTATATTAATTTATATAGTTCATGTAACCGGTATTGTACTAGTAGAATTTCTCACGAATAACGAGAGTCTCGTTATTATTTATTATATATTTTGTAATATATTTTATTAAAAAGTGAACCTAATTCCTACAATCTTAAAACAGACTTTCGTGATGATTGTTACCGCTATCTTAAATCTCTTCTCTAAGAGGATTTAGGTTCACGAAAGTTAAAATATTAATCGAGATTTTGATAAAATCTTGTAAATATTTTTTGGGAAATTTTTATTTAGTACAACGAGTCGGATTAATTTTTATGATTGGAGTACAATCTTTAATCCGAATACCTGTTGCAAAACAAACGTTTTTAATCATGTTTTATAGTTCATGGCTTTTTTTTGTGTTTTGATAAACCAAACCATTTACAAAATTATATGTATTTCAATATGTTTTTGAAATACTAAAATTTTCTAATGAGCGTATTAGAAAAACTATATTTGTAACGTTTAATCTCTTTCTAACAAGCATGTTAGAAACTAGAATTGTATATTAATGTTGGTTTCAAAAGTCTTGAAATATATATATTTTCTAATGAGTATATTAGAAAATAATTATTTTATAAAATAACAAGTTTTAATATTTTCTAACGAGCGTGTTAGAAACGTTGTTGGAAAGAATAACAAGATTAAAAATTTTTATATCTCTAACGAGCGTGTTAGAATTTTTATAGAATAATAAGTTTTATATTATTATCTATTATATCTAATGAGCGCGTTAGATATGATGATTGGTAAAACTAATTAGAAAAGATTATTATTCCAAATAATTACCGACGAGCGTGTTGGAAACACTTATTTTCGTAATAAACCTTATAACGGTTTCGTTTAAACCATTAAATTTCTAACAAGCAAGTTAGAAACGGATTACTTACATAAATGTTAAATTGATTCGTATTTGTTTATTTCTAATGAGGGTATTGGAAATAGTTTATTTTTATAAACTTCAAAACAAAAATTGCAATCGTTGATTTCCAACAAGCTTGTTAGAAACCATGTAACGATCTTGGCAATTGGTTATTTCTAACAAGCGGGTTAGAAAACATTTATTTTATACAAACCAAACGGATTATGTCAATAGTGTGTCCGTTCAAATTTTTAACGAGCGTGTTAGAAATGGTTTACTTTATAGAAAACCAAATAGTTTGAATGTTTGTCAAACGTTTAAAATCTAATGGGCATATTAGAATTAGTTTATCTTATAACCAACTATTTTAACGATTTGCAATCGTTAATTTCTAACGAGCGGGTTAGAACCGGGTTAACTACCATAAATTATTTAAGATGATTTAATCATTTTATATGCATTTTTCTAAAGAGCGTGTTAGAAAATGGTTTATGTTAAATTCTAACAAGCGTTAAAAACGTTCATTTAAATAAACCAAAAGTGCATAAATGTGCTCGCTTTATTTCTAACGAGCGCGTTAGAAACGGTTTGCTTTATAAAAATAGAATATTCTGAATGTCTGTTAAACATTTAAATTCTAATTAGTGTATTAGAATTGGTTATCATACAAACCACTCATTTTAATGATTGGTAATCGTTCATTATCTAAGAGCGGTTTAGAAACGGTTTGAATATGATAAACTAATTATTAAAACGACGTGTATTCGTTTTATTTTCAAACGTGAGTGTTTGAAATTGTTTTATTTAATAAACTATTATAATGTTTATTGTCTCGATTTGTAATCAAAACATAAATTATATATATATATGTTTATTTTTTTAAATCACTTGCAAAAACAAGAAATGTTTTGAACAAATAAAACATGTTTTTGTGATTTATAAGTGATTCGATGGTTCCATGGAAAGTATTTCGTCTTGAACCATATAATAGTCTCGGAAAGACTATTTGGTAAAAACAACTCACTATTGTTATGGATATAATAAGTTGCTCAACTACTTGCGAGTAGTTAATTGTAAACAACTTTATACTTTTATACAACTTGTTGATTATTCAAGTTTAGAGTTTCAAGATGAAACAAGTTATATGTGTTCCATTGAGGGAGTACTTCAAAACATGACATGAAACGATATAATTGTGTTTATTTCGGTTGAAAGTGTTGAAGTTAATAATACTATCAGATTTGATGTTTAGATATCATTGGTGTATCTGTTTTATATATGTTTGCTTTTATTTTATTTAAAATGGTGGACTACCATTTGGGTTTATTATACATAAACAAATGGTAAATATTTTTTAGGACTACTAATAATTTGTTAAAAGGATACACATTTTGATACAAAGTGTAAAAAGTAATTTACACGAACACAACAAGCGGGTTGTGATCATGACTTATGTAATAAGTCATAAATTAAACATCAAACGTATAACGACTTCGTGAGAAACGTGATGAATGGTTTGAGATGAAATACACGAAAATGAAATATGTCATCTAATGTTGAGAGTATCAACATGGAAATGCACATGTAAGTTTTTGAAGAATATAACATATAAAGAAATATATGTTATTATTGTAAATGATTTTAATAAATTTAGCAAATTTATTAAGGGAGATTTACAATAGTGATGGACTTGTAGATGCTTCTACCACCATCAATGTTGTTTAAACTATGTGAAAGGTTGGTCCTCAATTTGAGAGAGTATCCCAATGCATGGTATTAATGAAACAACAACGTAAATGTATATATCACTATAGGCATACGTGAATGCTTTGTTGTTGAGAGTCAATCTAATTGACTATATCTCAAGACTCTAGTGATTTTATACAAAGATCGTTCATCAAAGTGACTTGGATTAAGACTTATGTTTAATTCCTTAGGAAGTCAATGGTGAGGCCTTGGAGATAAAAGGCAAATATGTTAAGATCCTAATGGATGGAGTTAACTATGGTTTTGAGACCTCCCTAAAACCAATGGTTTTGGAATGGTGAAATAAAATTTCATTATTGTGTCTAATCTAAGAAACAAATTTTGGGAAGAGATAGTGCGTTATCTCTTAAGGCTGTGAAGAATCAGAATGATGCATCTTCTGTTCATATGCTAGAGTATTGTGGTCTAAAGCATGCTAGACTAATACTTGTTAGTTTATATGCTCGACGGGGATTAAATTAACTTTAAACATTCAAAATATGTAATGACACAAGAACGAATTTTGTGATAAACAAAACTATAACTTCATTTTAGTCCAAAGGGATAACTTGGGAGGACCGGCTAAATAGATCATTTGTAATGATTTCATATGGTTTCATATGTGAAGAACTCGTATAGCTCAGAAGCTCTTTTGAGCAATATTAATCTGAATAGAGTAATATAATTCGACGACTGCATTGACAAAAAGATATGGATAAATTTTATCCTATCATGCGGGTCTAAAAAGTCATCAAGAATGATATTAATCAAGCCTAATTAAAATGAAAGCAATGTGGGGGATGAGCCATTTAATAAATAAACCATTTAGTGTATGTAGAAATGGTAGTTGAGGAGTTTTCTCAAACTTGAAATGAAAGGGAGGAACCTTTCATCACCCCATTTGGATGTTATCCAATTACACTTAAATGTGGGGTTTGACTTGCATTTGAATATGGAAGGTTTGGCAATAAGGATTTTAGCAATCCTAATATATATTGCAAACACATGACCAAGTGGAGTACATAATGGTTATGTGGAGTCAATCAAGTAGATTGGACTCGAATGCCAAATTGGTTAGATTCAAAATCTAGTAAGATGTCAATTATAACATACCAAAGGCATGATGGAAACATGTCTAGCCATGAATTGAGTTTCATGTCATTCTAAAGACAAGTTAAATAACTAGATCCAAGTTGAGATCATGAGTTATAAGTCTTACGAATCGACTAAAGGCAAAACTGACTAGCGAGTCAAGAACAGTTAGAACAACTGATCTCAATTATCATTGTTGATTTAGCGGAGTCAACAATTAATTTTGGATCCAAAAACCAGTGGGTTGATAAGAGATCAAGTTGTGGAATGGGACTAAAGCCATGGAAAAAGGGACATGAGGGAAACCTAACCTAGTTGACTGGAGATCCCAAGATCTAGGTTCAATAGGACAACTTAATCATGTACCGAAGGGTAGTCACTGTGGGGGCAAAGCTAATATATATGTTTATATAGAGCTAGTATATATATTTATATCTCCCCCTAAACTATATAACGGTGTTTAAATACATCCTAGTCCATTCCTATAATATTCAGTGACAATGTTGTGAGGTTAAGTATAAAATGTGGTTAAATGATTCGTGTAAAAAATAATAAACCATAATGCTTTTAATGATTTAAAGGGAAATCACCTATGTTGGAGAGAAGTGTGGTCGCTTCGAATGGAATTATGACAGAATTCCTAGAGCTCCCGCAAAACCAGGAAAAGTGCTCCATGACCATTATTGGAGTCAGATCATGAGAGATGGCCCGGGTAGAGAAAGTATTGTGTGAATGTATGTTGTCGTTTACACAAATGGGGGGTTGTTCAAGGACATCACGTCTACAAAACCCTAGTAGGCTAAGTATGCTTCACACAGTAAGGTTCAAAGGCTACACCTACCTATCTTGCAATACTCGACTGTCGAGTTTTCATCAGGGAATTTTGTGTGTTTTAATCGATCTCCATTCATGTGGGGGATTGTTGGAAATTTAAGTGAAAATGAGTTTTTCACTAACTATTTGGACATCAATAATAATATTTATATATGTGTTGTGTATATAAATTATTTGTGGATTTGTGTTCTACGTTGTGAAAGCTTCATAACGAACCAAACTATGTCCAAAATGGAGCTAAGATGAATGAGATATCGAAGCTTGAAGTTGTATGTTTGGAACAAACAAAGATGAGAAAATTGGATTGAACATTGTCAACTTGTTCCAATAGGTGGGATGACAAAACTTGAAGTGGTTTATAAGGAGGAGCACTCCTTGTATATTGCAAACACTGGTGGGATCCATACCTTGCGCATATTGCAGCGAACCTCAATTGTATTTTTTTTGTCCATGAGCGCGTGAACGGAAACATGGCGGGTCCGCTTATGGCGCACCCTTGGGTCGCGTTGGCGGATAACATGGCATGGCGCACGCCATTGGCTAGGGCGGCGCACGAGTATGGATGGCACATGACAAGGTGCGTCCTGGTATACGAAGTGGCATCTGTGTGGCGCGCGACTTCATATGGCGTGGCGTGAGATCCTTGAAGCGTGGTGCGCGGACTGGCGGACCAGTTCAGGAACAGGTAACAGTACGGAGAGTGGTTGGACCTGCTCAAACCATCTGTTACAACTCGTTTAATTCGTGTCATGATGAATATGACCGTTTTTGACTAAACCACTTAAATCCACTTATTAGAGATTAAAACTCAATTAATTATCTTGTTTATTACAAGATTAATTGCGATGTTTATTACAAATTAAATGTCTTGTTTATTACAAGATTAATCTCTATGTGTATATATATGAACATGGTAGTTCATATTCTAATATACTAGAAGAGAAATACACATACAATTCTCATTTTTGTTCCTTGGAAATTTAGAGAAGTTCATTCTCTAAATTGTTGTTTTGTATACAACTTAATATTTTCCTATGTGAAGAATACCATTATACCCGGTGTAATCTCGGGCACGAGTGCCATCTCCGGCATACAACTACTGCTTCGGTTGTTGTATCCTGGAAACAGACTGTCTAAGAGGAGGCGCGAAATCTGTTTTAAGGGCCCCGTGTCTAGCACGATCCTCAACCAAAACCGTCAACGATTTTGCTTGTCTTGCTGCAAAGGTTCGAACAAGAAGGTGCAGTTGAAGTTTTCCAAAGACGTAGACTTGAATCAAGATTGGTACAACTAATTTTTATTTTATAATAATTTATATAGTTCATGTAACTGGTATTGTACTAGTAGTATTTCTCACGAATAACGAGTGTCTAGTTATTATTTTATTAATTTAAATATTATTTAAAAAGTGAACCTAATTCCTACAATTTCCACACAACCGCCAACAACAACTTATACTTAGGTTAGTGGGTGTGGGGTGCGTCCCCGGCCCGACACCACCACCCCCCTCCGGTCTGTCGCGTCCCTTCCATCGCCCAACCCACGCGTGCAACGAGTCTTTTTGACAATAAAGCCGTTATCCAACGGCTAGCTGATAAAAACTCAATTTTCTTTATTATATAAACCAGTCAAACCTACTCATCTTTTAAAAATATACTCACCCACACTCTTTAAAAAAAATCCCGAACTCTCTAAAAAACAATCAAACATTGTCTTCTTCATCTTCGTGGTGTTCATCTTTTAGTGAAGCCATACATTTTTTAGTAAAAGCTTGTAATGCAGACGCACAAATGATCGTTGCAAAGGAAGAAGGGGAAGAAACCACGTCACAAACACGAACTAGGACAAGCGGCCATAAACAAAGATCAAGAAGTTTAGTTTATATTCTATTTATAGATTTTATATCGCTATGATATTTTGTATTAATAATATATTTTTATTTAACTTATTATATCGTTATTATATACAGCAAGAAATATTTGGGAAAACCAAACGCCAATTACATCCAAAATTTGTATCAATTCCACAAAGCAAGAAATTGTTTTCAGGAATGCGCGGACGCATTGATTGCACGCACTGGTCGGCAGAATTGCCCTAAAGCATGGCGAGGTCAATTTACGCGAGGCGATCTTGCATATCCAGCAATAATGCTAGAGGTCTGTTGCGTCACAAGATCTATGGATTTGGCATGCTTTCTTTGGTGTTCCTGGTTCGAATAACTGCATTAACGTCATCAATCAATCAGAGGTCTTGCTGATCGATTATACCCATCTTACTCTATATCGTTAAAACTATTTCCCACCGGTCAAATAAAAAAGAAGAAATTTTCCAAGTATCAAGAGGCGGCAAAAAGGACATTGGACGGTGTTTTGTGGTTCTACAACAAAAATGACACATCATTGAAAACCCAACACGTGCTTTTACAACAAAAAAGTTGTGATATTGTATGTATGCTTGTATTTTATTTCATAACATAATCCTTGAAGACGAAGATAGAGAGATTTGTGATGACAATGCGGTTAACGAGAATTACGTCGCGCTAAGCGAAGAACAACAAGATTTAAACGCGTTCTCGTTATAGAACGAGTACATACATCATAATCTTCATGCAGACTTGGTGGAATACATTTTGAACTTCGCACACTACGAC
Source organism: Scalesia atractyloides (assembly GCA_947069175.1). NCBI lineage: Eukaryota > Viridiplantae > Streptophyta > Magnoliopsida > Asterales > Asteraceae > Scalesia > Scalesia atractyloides. The sequence continues at coordinate 59,068,270 of CAMTDV010000030.1, forward strand.
CCAGTGACGACTAGTATTTTTTTTTCAAGTTTAGATTTAATTTTTTAATATAATGTAAGCTATATTATGAATTTTAGTATTTAATTTAATAATACCTTTATATATATTGGCTATTACTTAAAAAATGGTGGCTCATTACCCACACTCAAGGCCCATCACTTGAGTGAAGTGATGGCCTTCCGTTGACGTGATCGCTTACGTGACGATCTATAATGGACCACCTCCACACTCACGAGCCTTACTTACGCGAGAAGATGGTGGACAACCAATATGGATAATCTAATTGAAATGTGCAAGCAGTACGACACAACCTAACGTTCACTGTTACCAGCCCCAATACCATTATTAACTTTGATAGCTTCATTTATTAGTTTTTCGTTTACTTTTTTTGACGGAGACTTGAATATTTTCTTCCACTTCAACTTTTGATTCTTCTCTTGCATGAATTTATATTTTCATAATTGCTTTCAATATTACTTGTCCTCCTTTATATATTAATAATATGTATAAGGTTAACTTATCTTAAATCTTTAAATCGAAAAAGGAGGAGGGGTGGTTTTGGTATTTTTGAAAAGTTTCTATTAGGTTTCTCTGCAATCTTGCAATCGCCATCTCTTAATTTGTCATCTTTTCACCGTCACCGTCGCCGCCGGATTATGTGGCCGGAGTGTATTGTGTTTATCACCGGATAACATAATCGGTACAATCTTCGTTGATTTCCTTTAATTGGTATGCGATTTTCAGATTTCGGCTGAGATTTTTCGATCTACATTGATAGTTTACCTTTTCTCAGATCTGACTGTTAGAAAAGTGTAGCTGTTTCCGATCTTGTCTAAGATCTATGGAGTATTAAATTTTAGGGTTTTAGATCATAGATCTCATTTTAAGGTATCATTTATTTGCGATTATCATTTAAGTTTTGCTTAATTTAACCTGATTATATGAAATTATGATTATTTATAAATTTTTGAAGCTTTTTAAGAAAAAAGGAATCGTTTAACATGTTAAATTTTTTTAATTTAATTTGATTTATATATTGAACAAACGATTTAACATTCTACATTTTCAATGAACAGTTTATTATATATAAGTTTTTTATTCATTTTGAGAAGAGGTTTTTGTGACTGTGGTTTGTGTTTTTGCTTTTGAGGAAATGTTTTGCAGTTTTGGTGGGTGAGGATGATGTAAATATGCGGATTGGTTGCTGATATTGAGTTGTTATGGATAGTTGGTTGGGCATGACTTTGAACAAGATGTGGCTGGACTTGTGAGTATGACAGTATAGGTATGTGACCATGAGAAACATGTTTTACCGCAAAAGATTGAATTCATATAATATATACGTCAATTATCTAGGATTATTATTATATGAGAATTGTTTGAGTTTGTTGAATCTATTCATGAGTTAAGGTGTGCTTAAATGAACAAATTATTACAATTTTCATGGTTTTTGAACCTGTAAGCTTTACTTATCAAGTTCAATCCAGAACAAGTTTGTAGTGTGTTGGTTATTTGTTCGAAAACAGGTTTGTAGTGAGTTTGTTTCCTTACATATTTTTAAATACGAGCTGCAGAAAGAATTTCGAAAGCCAGAGGGTCAGTTATAATCTCTTCAACTTCTAGACATCCCTTAAGTTTAGGAGAAACCAATGTTTTTTAAATACAAGTATGAACTGGCCGTAAATCATATTTTTTTAAGATCCATAAATGTAAAGCAACTTTCAATCACAAAAGGTAAGTTAATAATTACCCTCCATATTGTAGTAGAGTGTGGATGTTGTCCTTGACTTGGCTCTCAACGTCAAAATGATGATGCGGACCACCCGGTCAAGGAGCTGGCGCCGAATATTGAGGCGATGGCCAAGTTGACAACCGATCAGCTTGTGGAGCCCGGCGCGCCTGGAAGATCATGTACTACCATATCGTACCAGAGTATCAAACCGAAGATAACATGTACAGTGCGGTAAGAAGATTCGGTAAGGTTCAGTATGACACGTTTCATGTGCCGCATATAGTGGTGGCTCAAGAAGCCGACAGCTCTGTTAAGTTTGGTGACGGTGAAGAAATTTATATTTGTTTAATCTAGATATTTATATCGATGGAAGATATCAGTTGATGGGATTGACGGATGTAACGCTTTGCATTCCTGGACTTTCCTTATTTAGAAAGTGTAATCGCATTTCTATATTTGGAAGCTTGTGTCGTATTTTGTATTTTTCATTTCAATCCTTGTAATCCGAGATTTAGATCATAATGGACACTTTATTCAATACTTATACGTTTTTATACATTTGATCCACACTTGTACAATTTAATACATGATTACATGCAAAAACTCATACTTGAATGCTCAAATACTTAGTTTTTATGTGCATTATACTTATACATAGTTCATTCATGCTTAAAGTACTTAAAACTGACTAAAACACGTAAAAACGGCCTCACACCTGACCCTTTCTCGTATGAAGTGTGCACACCTCATACGAGGTGGCACACGTCATACGAGGCGGGACTGGCAGCCATTTCTCCTATAAATACAAATGCACTTCACCCATTCCAAATTTCCGTACACTCTCACTTTTACACTCAAACTTCTTGATCTTTGGCATAATTATTTAAGATTCTTCTAAGTGAGTTCTGCTCACCAACACTTTGCAATCTATACCTTCTTTTCCTCTTTTATTTCATTTTTCTTTTGCAACATGTGTTGTAAGTTGACCTAGTTCATCATACTTATGGGATTGGATTAGAGCTTCAGCTAGTGAGAACGTTGGGAGCCTTGGCTATACGAATTAAGTTCCACGCCTTACTTGAACATCCTTGTAAATTTACTTTCTGTTAATTCATGATCAACCAGGTTGTTATTACACCCTTGTGCTTTCGTGAATCATATAACGAGATTAAACATCTCCATGCTTGACTTCCATGACTAACTTGACTAAGTTATATCTAAACTATACTTAACTCTTGTACTTTCCTAATAAAACAGCCGGAACAAAATATTAATCGTTTGTTGATTAAGTATTTCGACCCAAGTATGTCCTGGCTCGTTGGTAATACCCTTTTCGCGTAAATCAGTATCAAAACAGGGGCAAAACGAGCTAAATCGTTCCAGAAACTGTCACCTCGCACGAGGTTGTCAGTCACCTCGTACGAGGTGGACACTTCGTATGAAGTGGCATTTTTCCGTCATTTTCGTATTTTCTGTTTTCCGTATCTTCCAACTCTGAATCAGAACATTTCACCAATTATAGTCTACTCATGCACTTCGGTTTACCCCTTTGTAGGGTGACTCCTGTTGCATCACTTCAACACTCCAACTCAACAACTCGTGGATTCTAGGAAGCTTGCAAAATTGTGACCATAATCGACCTCGTTTTCACTTTTACACTTTTGGGTGCAATACATGTACTTTATTCAAATCACACAAGTATGCTTAAACTTAAAATCACAAACATTCTCCATACATGCTCTGTACGTTAAACTTGAATTCACACATGCTTATACTTGATATGCTTATACTTAGTCATTAACTTCGATCAAGCCACCCTTAACATGTATATCGCTATAGGAGTAACACACCGCCTAGTAAACTTGGGGTCATGTTAAGTTATACACATCTGGTCCTTTCATGCTATGAAAAGATTATGCTCGCGGGAAACTTTCGGTTGACTTTTATATTGCATGCTAGTTTAATGCATGTTAGCCTCGAGTTTAGACATTGATGCATGAGAATTGTTTAAACTACTTATTATGCTATTTACGTAAAACTTTATGCTCGCCAATGCCCTGTGTGTTGAACTATACTTTAACATGTATTGCAGGTTGATGTTGATGAGGACTATACATGGAATCAAGTAGGATGACTAGAAACCCATTTTAATCTTAGACTTTTGTTGTATTCTGAATTCTAGACTAGTTTGTGGTATTTCAAACATGTTGTACTTTGTTTGGAAATGTTGTACTTGTTTAGTCAATCTATGAAATGAAATTTTGTTATATTAAATAATTGTCACGTTTTAGCGTTATGAAGTCTCGAGCAATCTCGTTCGTCCTGCCTTGATGTTTTCGACATCGGTTGGGGTGTGATAGATTGGTAGCAGAGTTATAACTGTAGCGAATTAGGTAGAATTGCATGATTCGGGCTAGTCTATAGTCTAAGCACCAAACAGACCCCCTTCGTACAAACTGAACCACTTCGCACGAAGTGACCCACCTCGCACGAAGTGACCCACCTCGCACAAAGTGACTCACCTCGCATGAAGTGAGAGTTACTTCGCACGAAGTGAACTGCTTTCCTCGATTAATATGTCTAAAATTTCCTATTCTGCTTCTGATCTAGCTCAGTTTCTTAAACATTACATGCTTTTCCTAAAGCCAACACAATACACACTTGAAGACTTGAAGACACTCGTACAGACGATTTGTACCAAAATAAGCTCAATGGCCCACAATTTTTGGTGAAATCCTTCATTCCTAGTATTTGATTTTACACGAAGTTACGCCATCAAGTTAGGAGTGATACCCACATCTTAATGGAAAACTTCCACTTCATACTCTAATTGATCTTACTAATGAGTCGGAATTTGCTCCTCGTTTAGTAAGTGGTAACCATACTTGGGGTACGATGTTGCCAAGTTAGGGGTGAAACCCGCACCTTGTCAACTAGTCCCACTCCTCGATTTTCAATCTCGCCAAAGTTTCGCATTTCTGATCAATTAGGGACATGTAGTAAATAGAAGGGTAAAATGCCATTAACCCCTCCTCGGTGAGATTATTTTACCTATTAGGCCAAAACATGTCTCCCTAATTCGAAAGGACTTGCGATTCATTTTGGAATAGTCGAAGTTTCCAAAACCGAAACACTCCAAAACTTTATTGAGCCTATCTTTTAGGTAAATCAATTTCAATGTGTTTTACCTTGATATGTTTATCATTTCAAATGCATAAATCGCACTTCCCTCGCAATCTAAACTAATGCTAATAATCATGAACAAACTAAATTTACGCTCTTTATGCCCTTATACGTGATTATGCTTTGAAAATGTGTGTTGTACTTATACTTTATACACAACCCTTACGTGCAACATGGAATGCTTATGCAGAAATATGTGAAAACTTATGTGATACGTGAAATACTTAAATGCCTCCATGTAATTATGATTAACTTTTACAAAATCATTATGATCGAATCTCTTCTTTTTCCTCTATCTCAACTCTCTAGATGTCTTATGACGGTGAAAACTCTGACTCCAAGAACATCGCCAACAACAACGGTGATTCGGTGACTAAGAAGGAGATGATGAAATTCATGGCCAAACAGATGGCCAAGATAATCCCTGACATCATCAGTCAAATCCATCCTACCCCCAAAACTAACGGACACTGAAAACAAGGATGACACGGCTGACATTAAGGTCGAAAAGCCTAAACCCTCCTTCACCTTCAAGCAATACAACTCCTGCAGCCCAATGCCTTTCACAGGCGAAGAAGGAGCAACAAAGATGCTTCAGTGGTTCGACGCAATGGAAGTCACCTTCCGTCAAAGTGGTTGCCCTGACAACCTACCCACTATCAACGCCACTGGTGTATTTCAATTGGGAGCATTCAAATGGTGGATGTCAGAGTGTAACGTGCTTGGCAACAAAACTGCTTATGCTCTAACTTGGGATGATCTCAAGAAACTCATGAAGGACGAGTTTGTCCTCCTCACGAAACCTAACAACTCGAGAATGAGTTTTGGAACATAAAACAAGTGGGGGGCGATAACGCTGGTCTGACTGCTAGATTTAAGCAATTTAGCGTAATTTGCCCTGGCCAAGTCGATTCTACTGAAAAGGCTATTGCAAAATACATCCGACCCCTACCCTCCTCCTTCTTCGAATACATTTCTTCTTCCCAACCCAAAACCATCGAAGACGCTTATCGCCTCACAACCCAATTCAACCACAACTTGACTATGGAGGGAGCCTTTGAAACAAAGGTTTCAACCAAGCTAGCTCACTAAGCCACCACCGAACAAATCCCTGAACCCACACCTACTAAACCACCCACCAAAAAAAAACAAAAACGGAAAGCTTCGAACTAGAATTATGCGGTTGTTACTCCACCAAACCCTCTCCAACAACAGCTCGCCCTCACCCAAAACCCTGAGCCAGCCAAACGAGCATACACTAGGACTCAACCCAGGTGTGCAAATTGTACTTACCACCATCCAACCAATGCACGTTATCGCCTTTGCTCAACTTGCAACATGTTTGGAAACTTCAACACGTACTGTCGAAGTGATCTAAAACCCCAAGACAACCAAAACCATGTTCAAGCTCCTGCCAACAAACAAGCTCCTGCAAACAACGGGCGCACTTGCTACAAGTGTGGCGATCCCAATCACCTCGCCAATGTCTGCCATGTAACAATCTGACTTTTCCGGTTGTTCCATGCTCCCGTCATTTCTCTTGTAACTACTTTTGTAATCCAGGATTCGATAAATAATGGAACTATGTTTTATTAAATACATTTCATCACACATCATGACATCACACTTAAAACCTTTACACTCGCAACGCCAACGCTACACGAATCACAGTAGCTTATGCTACTTTATATGCCGAGTGTGTTTGTTTGTTCGGTAACCACTCGCGCCTACGACCTCGCTTATCACACAAATCAGAATCGTAGTTATTTATGCTATTTTAGTTACATATGTGTTATGTGTGCTTTATATTTTATGGATTGTACTCGCTCTTGCAACACTCTTGCTCACGTAACTCGCTTTAATCGCATTATCATGTTAACTCAACACTTAAAGCTTCGCTAAAACACTAAACCTAACTAACTAATACAAACGGGAACACCAAACGAACGACCAACGCGTGAATTGGGAACGATTTGCTCGCACGAAACATGCCAGTTTGTACGAATTGAACAATTCGTGATAACTGACCAATTCGTACGAATTGGGCACAATTCGTACGAATTAAACCCTTTACCCCTCCTCTCCTATATATACCCAACACACCCATGCTCCCACTCTTGCTGCCACTTCGCACCGAAGGCTCTCTACTCGTTTTCTCTGATTTCAAGTAATAAACAACTATTTTCCACGCAAACACAACGATTTCCACTACGATTTTACACGTCTAAACTTCTCTGTTTATGAAAACCTAACTCTTTTTCACAAAACCTTCTGATTGTACTTTGGATTTACATTTGAACGGGTGTATTTGAGTTAGCTTTGCCTTCTCAAGGTAGAAACCTCGTTGTTTCAAGCTCGCCAAGTGTTTCATCCAACTAAAACTGTTTAAACTCAATTTTTGCACTAAAACGGATCGAAACCGACATATGTTTCGTTAACTTAACAGTGGAACGGCGCGGTGTCTAAACCGTCATGAAAAGGACTCAAAGTCACATCCGATTCAGACGAAAACTCAATTCTGGACGCACGAAGACGCAAATAGTCAGCTTGTGCGAACTGGACTGGTTCGTTCGAATTGGCTTAGTTTGTACGAACCAGCCCAAATTCCTATAAGTGACAAAACTGCTCTAAAGACCTCCCCATCTTTTGGTTGCTCAGTAACTTGATGTGTGAAAATGTGTATATAAAAATCAAACAAGTTTTAAAAAGGAATCACAACCTAAACCACACACAATCGGCAAGTGCACCGGTCGCGGTGTACTGCAGATAGTAAGACCGAGTATCAATCCGTGGACACTATACGCTAACTCTAGATACTAAACCTCTATCGAAAACAAAGTCAATATTTGATTTGATTTTGGTGTTTAACTAATAACCTAATTGATTGCGAAAATGGTAAACACGACAAGCAACGCAAGACAAGTACGAACACAAGAGAAAAATGTGATCAAATATATATGAGAAAATGACTACCTAGGTGTCGAATCCGTAGAATCATGCAATGATACTCTGACAGTGACAATGGCTAAATATCCTACTCTCCGAATGACCCCCCCTAGAGATGTATCAAATGAAAGATAAAAACGAAAAGTGAAGTGCTAGAATGAACTGGCTCGACCTATCGCTACCAAATCCTACGAGAATCAAGCAATGAAAGTATCTCTACCCCCAAATCCCTCAAACCGCAAAGCAAACCAAACCTTAATAACTGAAATCCTAGGAAACCTTAACCACGATGTAATAAACGAGCCCGAGTTATCGGTCACCCAATCTACCCACAAATGATTAGCTAATAACCTAGCTCACCTAAGTCGTCTTTCGAGTCATCAAATGAGGATGCAAGTTTTAGTTAATTGATTTTAATTATTAGTCGAATTGGACAATTTCTCAACTCAATATTCAAATTGAAAACCCTAAGATTAGTGATTCAAATTAAACTCTAAGTCTAGGGGATATTTCTATGTGCCTAAACCGCTGAGTTCATCAACTAATAAACAACCAAAACACACCAACATGCAATATCAAGATCAATCACAAGACAAAGTTATGTAAATCACATCAAATAACCATAATCATGTCAAAATAGCATTACAATTATCAAGTTCATCTAACCTAAGTAGTTTAAATTGTTTAGCTACTCATAATATTCATCAACAAATATGAACAAGGTCTGAAAACAATGGAAAACATAGTTCAAAGCAAATTAAAACCGAAAAATGAATCTTTAACGAACCCTAGATGCTCAAAACTCGAACCAAAAGCTTCCTAGACCTTCATTCAGCTCCAAGTGCTCTAAGATCATCCAAGAATGCTCCAAAGTCGCCTGGTATTCGAGATCTCCCAAACCCTAACAGCTGCTAGGGTTTTTTTAAGAATTTTGCGAAAACTGACCCCCATGCGTACCGCATGGGGGTATGGACGTGGTCCGCATCCATAACAGAACACGCGCGGTTATTAACTCGGTTGCGGACCGCATGGCAATGTGGTTGCGGTCCGCATCTGGCCCCTGGAAACAATTTTTTGACTTTTAAGCTTGTTTTCCAGCACGTCTTTCCTTACTTCTTTGCTACAACTGTTTCCTCTTGTTTTCACCGCATAACCAACAGGTTATTCACCAAATCCTGCAATTTCACAAATTAATCGATTTAAGTATCAAAATCACGGGAAACTGTATATAAATCACTTAAAATGTAGGGAATTCGACGCCTAGTATGTTTATATTTTAAGACACATCAAACATCCCCACACTTAACATTTTGCTTGTCCCTAAGCAAAATCCCAAGCTACATGTCCAACTTACACACTTAACAACAACGCAAGTCTCAAACAAGTTATAACGCGAACTACGAAATCATCAAACACAGTGGTTTCACAAGACTTACAACGTTCAAAAGGTTGACGACTCCAAATATTTCAACAAAAAACAGGCCTACCTAATCAAGCTTTTCTCACCTTCAAGCTACCAATCATGCATTACCAATACCCCTCACAATATCACTCGACTCTCGGATAAATATATATCATAGCAAATCAAGTGAACTCTCAAAACCCAAACTATGAAGCAATACTATCATAAGCTTGTACGTCAATCAAATCTCCACCTAATTGTTAAGATTCGGCACAAATCAAGAGGACTTTAAGGGTAGGCAAGGGCTAAAGGTAGGCTATTTTACTCGGGAAATAATCGGCCAACATAGATAATCACATGATAAACCGGATAATCACAAAACACAAACTCACAAACTTGGTCGTATCGACCCACAAATTTATTCAATTTTTTTTTCATTTTCTCATTTTTTTATTATTTTTTTTCTTGTTTTGCATTTTTTTCATATATACTAAACAAAGTAATAACATAACACGATCTGGCTATCAAATCAACAAAAAGGGTAACAAACGAATGGCTAGGCTCAAAGTGGTATCTAAAGGGTAGTGGTGAAACGGGTTAACACAAAGCCTACACAAACACGGTGATCCTAATGCCTCTATCATATCCATGCCAAATCCTAACTGAAGGTCTCAAACTACATCAAAACGCACGAGTTCTAAAGTAATGCAACAAGTCGGTAAACACACATGAAACGCAAGTAGTGAACGTATGAATATAAAACATATAAGGCTCAAATCTCACTATCATGTGGTAAATAAAGGGCTACCGATATCGACAATGCATAACTAATCAACTCTACAGCTCCATCCACTATTCTAGGCATCCCCAAAACCTTTTATTCCCCAAAAATGAATCAATCAACCTACTATCCTGCAACTTAAAGAAACATGCACTCTCGACTTGTAAATCTGACGATTAAACCGCTTTTGACCGACGCTTTGAAAAGGTTTGTCGTTTTCTACGCACTAAAGGACCGGGACTCGCAAAACCAACTGTTTTTTTAATATTAACAAAAACTCTATTTACAGACTCAAATTACAAATAATTTACAAATTCCCCCATCCCCACACTTGAAAGACACATTGTCCCCAATGTGAACGAAAAGGAAATAAACAAATATACAAATTATACAACAACAACAACAAACAGGAGAAGTGAAACTGAAACTCCCCTGATATGCTCGATACACTGCTCGAATACAATCCAACTGCTCAATTCACGCGACTCAGCAATCGAAATATAACCTGTATAGAAGCAATATATCAGACACAAACCATAATATGCAATAAATATTTAAAAAGTGTACAGTACAACAAAAGCCCATCCGGTTACCCTTACAATTTCCCCTGAATATATGTATCAAGTACAGACCATGATAATAAAAACAAAAATAACAGGAAAAAGTACAAGGTAACCCAAAAATCCCACTGAGGCTAACTACTACGGGCCTGGTGGCGGCTGAATGTGCAAATGATCCATGATACTCTGCAGCATCGCTCTAATCCGTGCCTGATCAGCTCTAATACCCTCAACACCCTGCTCCACTCTCTCAATATGACCCCTCTGTGCGACCTGCTCCTCATGAATAGTAGCTAAAGTAACTGGTCGAGGGACGGCTCTAACCTGTGCAAGTGGTCGTCCTCCATACGGATGTCGCTGAGCAGCAACACCTAGCGCATCTTCTGAGTCCACACCCGGTGGAACTGGTGGTGTCTGAGGCTCTCAAGCAGGCATAAACTGTGGTGGATCCCGAGGTGTAACCAAACCTACCATCTGTCGCATATCACTCAATTGGTAAAGGCCCCCAGCACGCTTTGCCCTCAGCCACTCAGATGTAAACACATCAAACATGTGCAAACTCTCGGCCCACACACTAACGTAAGTACCCATACGAAGCCTCGAATCTGTCCCACGGCCCCTATCTTGCGCTAACGCATGTAACAGAAACACGGCCAGGTTAACCTCACGGCACCCGACCAGACAATACAAAGCAAACAACTCATAATACGTCACCTTCTCAGGTGACATGTGTCGTGCAAGAACCGTGCAGGTGAGGGTGCGATGAAGAAATCAAAACATCGGATCTCGAATCTGGGAAGCTGGAATACCCAGCATCCACTCACCATTTCCTATCGTAGACCAAAAATGCGGCTAACTGTGTAGTCGTGACATACTGAGGTATCGCGGTCTCTGACCATCGCATGAGACTCTCACCATTTCCTATCGTAGACCAAATATGCATGGGAAACTTAGCGACCGACATGATATGCATTTTTCGTCCCAACGCAAAACTAACCGTCGATGCATGAGTGAGCCGTGCTGAATCAAACCAAAATGTCGAAAAGAACTCCAGTGTGAGCTCCTGATATGCTGCACGTCGCTCGTCTTAACAGTATCCTCCAACGAGGAGTAAGCATCTGTCCCAACCTCTCAATCGCTCCCATGCGACCCATCAAAGGCCAGTCGATCGTCCTCGGCATGTGAAACCTCAATCGTATCAATCTCTACAGTATCTCGTACTCTTCCGTATCATGCGCGAAGCACATCAGCGTGTGTGACTCTAGCGGCTCCAGCTCATCGACTGCTGGCGCTGTCTGTGTAAGATCAGGTAGAGCGGCCTCCACGGTATAACATATCTGCGGCGGAGGTGGAGGTGGCACAACTGCACGCGTGGGCCGGCCCTGCTTGCGGACCGGTTGTGAGGACGAGGACGCCATATCTGCACTCGAATGACAACAATAAGATATACAAAATAATAATACAAGACACCACCCCTAAACACGTTTTTTGATGCATTTTTAATTTAATTTATTATTTTTTATTCAAAAATAAATAATTAAACGGGAAAACATATTTTTGGTGTATCGGGGCGGAGGTTGCGGCCGTATAGCATTTTGTTCGCGGCCGCAACGACTAACGACAAATAAAAATTAGAAATTTTGGCATGCCTCCGGCGCATTCACAAGAACCGACCATCCTCGCCCAAATGGAGATTGAGTATGGGCGAGGAGATCACAACCTGCAAACAAACGCAACAAGTACACTACAATATATATCAATTCAACGCTCAAAATTACTGTAGCATAGGCATTAGAAATAATGATAAGAATACCACTACCAAATACAACGCATGACTCGACTCAACTGATCAAAACAAGAAACAACAACAACCATAAAATCTGCGGCGATCAAGATACTTATATCAACTCAATTCAAAGCTCAATTCTTATCGCGTTTTAGATACCCGAAAGTAATACGACAAACTACAAAGTAGACTAACGACGACTCGAATATTACAAGTTACAACAATAAAATGCGACACTCAAAAGTATAAGTGTCGAATAGGGCCATAACGTCGTCATACTTCTAGCAACCCAAGTTGACATACAATGAAACTCAAAATCTCCTTAAACTACGACTTGACAGACTACGAAAACACAACTGACCAGAGTATTCTACAACAAAACATTATCTCAACCCGATACAAAACACCAAACGACAACACAAATAACCAGAGGAGAATCACTCGTACCTGCAACTCGACGACTCGCTGAGACCGACTGAGGTGAAACATATATGGGCAGCTGTGCTTCGAGGTGGTTGCTCAGTGGCGAGGCAGCGGTGGGAGTGACGGTGACTGTTGGGATGAGGTGGATGTGTTAGGTGGTGGCCGGTGACTGTAGGGGTGGAGGATAGCGGTGGTATCAGGTGGGAAGTGGTGGTGCACGGTGTCAGCCGGTGGTGTGGGTGCGGTGGATGTTGGTAGTGAGTGACGGTGGTGAAGGAAGGTTACGAAATGGTGTGACAGTGGAGATGGAGGTGGTGGCAATGCGGTGGCTGGAGTGGCGGTGGAGCGGTGGTAATAGATGGTGGGTAATGGTGGGGGACGGTGGAAAGTGGTGGTGATGTTGATGAATTGCGAGACCGCAATTGGATGCGGACCGTATCCATCGGTGGATGCGGTCCGCATGGGTTTAATTTTTTTACACCGCCTTCAACATGCGGACCGTATGGTATGTTGGACACGGTCAGCATCGGGTGATTTTTTCATTAAACTCTCTTTTTTCTTTTTTTCTTTTTTTAATTATTAATAATAAAATTATGCTAAATTAATTCATAATTAAAAATACTACAAATATACACGAAAGACACACTTACATTACCGAAACGGCCGGATTTCCCAAATTCATATAATTTAACCTGTAATTGCGCATATCGATAAACCGGTTAGTACGTTTGATAAATAAGCAAACAATGATGGACTCAAAATACAGAAATAAAATACACGAAGAACGGTACAAACTATACAACTTGGCGAAAATCCCGAGTGTGCAAAGCAAACTCTCACGTGTTCATCAACGGGAGGTCTATCACCTCCTCCTCTCTCTCCTCGGTAGGTTCCTCGATAAAGTGTTTCAAACGATGTCCATTCACCTTAAACCTCTGATCGTCCTCACTCTCTACCTCTATCGTTCCGTACGGGAACACCTGCGTAACCACATATGGTCCGCACCAACGCGATCTCAGCTTTCCTGAGAACAACTTCAACCGGGAATTATACAGCATCACCTTCTCCCCACACTTGAACTCTTTCACCAGCTTCAAGTGTTTATCATGCAGCTCCTTGGTGCGCTCTTTATACGCCCATGATCTCTCGTACGCCTCATCGCGTAGCTCCTCTAACTCATGAATCTGAAGAAACCGTTTCTTCCCAGCAGCTGGCAAGTCAAGACTGACTGCCCTTAATGCCTAATAGGCCCTACGCTCAAGCTTGACCGGCAGATGACACGCTTTTCCATAAACCATCCTAAAGGGAGTAGTCCCAATAGGTGTCCTATAAGCTGTCCTAAACGCCTAAAGTGCGTCATCTAACTTGTCGGACCAGTCAATGCGACTGTTTTTGACAGTTTTCTCCAGGATTCTCTTGATTGCCTGTTTGAATTCTCCACCTACCCACTAGTCTGAGGATGATAAGCCGTTGAAAGCCGATAGGTGACCCCATAGCGTTTCAAGATTTTCTCCATCTGTGCATTGCAAAAGTGGGTCCCTCGATCCGAGATCAAGGACTTCGGTGTCCCAAACCTAGCAAACAACCTACGCAAAAACCTCACAACAACCCTCGCGTCGTTCGTGGGCAAGGCCTCCGCCTCAACTCACTTAGAAACATAGTCGACCGCGATGAGAATGTATCGGTTCCCTCTCAACATAAAGAACGGACCCAGAAATCAATGCCCCACATATCAAAAACTTCCATAACCTGAATAAGGTTCTGGGGCATCTCATTCCAGGATGAGGTATTTCCTGTCCACTGACAAGCATCACAACTCCTCACAAACTCGTGTGCGTCCCTAAAGATGGTCATCCAATAAAATCCCGCATCAAACACGCGTCTGGCAATGTAAGCCGCACCATAATGGCCACCAGTCGGTCCCTCGTGACAATGCCACAAAATGCTGCGGGACTCGGACCCAAACACGCATCTCCTTATAACGTGGTTAGCTCCAATCCTAAACAAGTACGGATCCTCCCAAATGTAGTGCTTGACGTCCGCAAAGAATTTCTTCTTTTGCTGGTACGTCATGCCCACAACAAGGTCACATGTGGACAAGTAATTCGCTAGATCAACACCTCATGTGGAAACTCATCCCCAATCCTATCCTCCCGAGTCCTCTCAATCTCGGGGCTCTGCAATCTTGATAAGTGGTCAACAGCCACGTTCTCAGCACCCTTCTTATCTCGAATCTCTAGATCAAACTCCTGTAGCAGCAAAATACACCGAATCAGCCTCGGCTTTGCATCCTTCTTCATGAACCGGTATCTAAGGGTTGCGTGGTCCGTAAAAATGATAGTCTTTGAAAGCACAAGATACGAACTAAACTTATCACACGCGAAAACGACTGCCAGCAACTCCTTCTCTGTCGTGGTGTAGTTCTCCTGGGCGTCGTTTAGGGTCTTGCTAGTGTAGTAAATGGGATGAAAGTGTTTCTCCCTACGCTGCCCTAACACGGCCCCTATGGAAAAGTCGCTAGCATCACACATAATCTCAAACGGGAGGCTCCAATCAGGAGCAATTAGAATGGGAGCACTCACTAACCTCTCCCTAATCAACTCAAAGGCCCTCACACACTCTTCATCGAACACGAATGGCCTATCTTTCTCTAACGAATGGGTCATTGGGTGAGCAACCTTCGAGAAGTCGTGAATAAACGGCGGTAGAATCCCGCATGACCCAAGAGACTCCTAATCAATTTCACAGAAGTAGGCGGCGGGAGCTTGGAAATAACATCGACTTTGGCCTGATCAACCTGAAGCCCCGCCTGTGAAATCTTGTGCCCTAGCACAATACCCTCACGAACCATGAAATGACACTTCTCCCAGTTAAGCACCAGGTTCCTCTCCTCACATCTAGTCAACACACGCTCTAGATTATGCAGACAATGATCGAATGAACTCCCAAGCACAGAAAAATCGTCCATGAACACCTCCATGGAGTCCTCGATCAACTCGTGAAAGACCGCCACCATACAACGCTGAAATGTGGCTAGAGCGTTACATAACCCAAATGGCATGCGCCGATACTCAAAGGTGCCAAAAGGGCATGTAAAGGTGGTATTTTCCTGATCCTCCGGTGCAATGGGGATCTGGAAGTAACCTGAGAATCCGTCGAGAAAACAGTAGAATTGCTGTCCTGACAATCGCATCAGCATCTGATCGATAAACGACAAAGGAAAGTGATCCTTGCGTGTGGCATCATTGAGTCTGTGATAATCTATGCCAACTCACCAGCCGGTGACGGTCCTGGTGGGTATCAAATCATTCTTCTCGTTGATGACCACTGTCATACCCCCCTTCTAGGGACCACCTGGACGGGACTCACCCATGCAGAGTCTGAAATCGGGTAAATCAGCCTTGCATCCAATAGCTTAATTACCTCTTACTTCATGACGTCCTGCATATTCGGGTTTAGCCTTCTCTGAGGTTGAACCACCGGCTTAAACTCCTCCTCCATCAGAATCCTATACGTTCAAAACGAAGGGTTGATACCCTTGATATCCATCAACTTCCACGCGATCGCCTGCCTATGATCTCTCAACACACTCATCGGCTTCTTCTTCTCCTCCTCCGTCAATCCAGCAGAAATGATGGCGGGCAACTGGGACCCCTCGCCCAAAAATGCGTACTCCAGATGAGGCGGCAACTCCTTCAACTCCAAGGGCGGGGGTACCTCAACAGATGGCCTCTCCTTTGGCATCTCCTCTTCGCTGATAACCTCAAACACCTCAAATCTAGGGGAAGGCTCGGTAGCCTGCGATAAAGGGTCCTGCTCAGCATCAAACTCAGTGACCCCACTCCCCTGGTCATCTACGCTCTCAACCAGCGTATCGGACGCATCTCTCCCTCAAATCTCGCTCAGAATACCACCCACATGAGACATAAGTGTGTCGATAAAGTATAAGGTGTCATCATGTTGGTGGGTGTGCCTCATAGAATGTTGTATGTCGAAAGTGACCTCATCCTGATCAACTCGAAGCGTCAGCTTGCCATCGTGCACATCAATGAGCGCACGAGCAGTGGCAAGGAATGGACGTCCTAAAATCAGTGGGACCTCGGAGTCCTCGTCCATATCAAGAATGACGAAGTCGACTGGAAACACAAACTTGTCGACCTTTACCAACATATTCTCTACTATCCCTCTCGGAAAAACTTCACCGATCTATCCACCAGCTGCAGACTCATGCGCGTAGGTGACGGCTCGTCTAAATTGAGCTTAGCAAATATTGAGTATGGAATCAGGTTTATG
This sequence comes from Scalesia atractyloides, assembly GCA_947069175.1. NCBI lineage: Eukaryota > Viridiplantae > Streptophyta > Magnoliopsida > Asterales > Asteraceae > Scalesia > Scalesia atractyloides. The sequence goes on from CAMTDV010000030.1 coordinate 59,085,376, forward strand.
CTAGCTCCTAAGTCTGCCAGCGCATTGCTGACAGCAAGATTTCCGATCAGACACGGAATCGTGAAGCTACCGGGATCAGACATTTTCTTCGGCAGCTTGTTCTGCAAGACAGCAGAACACTCCTCGCTCAATGGACAGTCGCAAAATCCCCCAACTTCTTATTATTCGTGAGCAAATCCTTCAAAAACTTCGCGTACTTAGGCATCTTCGATAGAGCAACAATAAAATGCGACACTCAAAAGTATAAGTGTCGAATAGGGCCATAACGTCGTCATACTTCTAGCAACCCAAGTTGACATACAATGAAACTCAAAATCTCCTTAAACTACGACTTGACAGACTACGAAAACACAACTGACCAGAGTATTCTACAACAAAACATTATCTCAACCCGATACAAAACACCAAACGACAACACAAATAACCAGAGGAGAATCACTCGTACCTGCAACTCGACGACTCGCTGAGACCGACTGAGGTGAAACATATATGGGCAGCTGTGCTTCGAGGTGGTTGCTCAGTGGCGAGGCAGCGGTGGGAGTGACGGTGACTGTTGGGATGAGGTGGATGTGTTAGGTGGTGGCCGGTGACTGTAGGGGTGGAGGATAGCGGTGGTATCAGGTGGGAAGTGGTGGTGCACGGTGTCAGCCGGTGGTGTGGGTGCGGTGGATGTTGGTAGTGAGTGACGGTGGTGAAGGAAGGTTGCGAAATGGTGTGACAGTGGAGATGGAGGTGGTGGCAATGCGGTGGCTGGAGTGGCGGTGGAGCGGTGGTAATAGATGGTGGGTAATGGTGGGGGACGGTGGAAAGTGGTGGTGATGTTGATGAATTGCGAGACCGCAATTGGATGCGGACCGTATCCATCGGTGGGTGCGGTCCGCATGGGTTTAATTTTTTTACACCGCCTTCAACATGCGGACCGTATGGTATGTTGGACACGGTCAGCATTGGGTGATTTTTTCATTAAACTCTCTTTTTTCTTTTTTTCTTTTTTTAATTATTAATAATAAAATTATGCTAAATTAATTCATAATTAAAAATACTACAAATATACACGAAAGACACACTTACATTACCGAAACGCCCGGATTTCCCAAATTCATATAATTTAACCTGTAATTGCGCATATCGATAAACCGGTTAGTACGTTTGATAAATAAGCAAACAATGATGGACTCAAAATACAGAAATAAAATACACGAAGAACGGTACAAACTATACAACTTGGCGAAAATCCCGAGTGTGCAAAGCAAACTCTCACGTGTTCATCAACGGGAGGTCTATCACCTCCTCCTCTCTCTCTTCGGTAGGTTCCTCGATAAAGTGTTTCAAACGATGTCCATTCACCTTAAACCTCTGATCGTCCTCACTCTCTACCTCTATCGTTCCGTACGGGAACACCTGCGTAACCACATATGGTCCGCACCAACGCGATCTCAGCTTTCCTGAGAACAACTTCAACCGGGAATTATACAGCATCACCTTCTCCCCACACTTGAACTCTTTCACCAGCTTCAAGTGTTTATCATGCAGCTCCTTGGTGCGCTCTTTATACGCCCATGATCTCTCGTACGCCTCATCGCGTAGCTCCTCTAACTCATGAATCTGAAGAAACCGTTTCTTCCCAGCAGCTGGCAAGTCAAGACTGACTGCCCTTAATGCCTAATAGGCCCTACGCTCAAGCTTGACCGGCAGATGACACGCTTTTCCATAAACCATCCTAAAGGGAGTAGTCCCAATAGGTGTCCTATAAGCTGTCCTAAACGCCTAAAGTGCGTCATCTAACTTGTCGGACCAGTCAATGCGACTGTTTTTGACAGTTTTCTCCAGGATTCTCTTGATTGCCCTGTTTGAATTCTCCACCTACCCACTAGTCTGAGGATGATAAGCCGTTGAAAGCCGATAGGTGACCCCATAGCGTTTCAAGATTTTCTCCATCTGTGCATTGCAAAAGTGGGTCCCTCGATCCGAGATCAAGGACTTCGGTGTCCCAAACCTAGCAAACAACCTACGCAAAAACCTCACAACAACCCTCGCGTCGTTCGTGGGCAAGGCCTCCGCCTCAACTCACTTAGAAACATAGTCGACCGCGATGAGAATGTATCGGTTCCCTCTCAACATAAAGAACGGACCCAGAAATCAATGCCCCACATATCAAAAACTTCCATAACCTGAATAAGGTTCTGGGGCATCTCATTCCAGGATGAGGTATTTCCTGTCCACTGACAAGCATCACAACTCCTCACAAACTCGTGTGCGTCCCTAAAGATGGTCATCCAATAAAATCCCGCATCAAACACGCGTCTGGCAATGTAAGCCGCACCATAATGGCCACCAGTCGGTCCCTCGTGACAATGCCACAAAATGCTGCGGGACTCGGACCCAAACACGCATCTCCTTATAACCTGGTTAGCTCCAATCCTAAACAAGTACGGATCCTCCCAAATGTAGTGCTTGACGTCCGCAAAGAATTTCTTCTTTTGCTGGTACGTCATGCCCACAACAAGGTCACATGTGGACAAGTAATTCGCTAGATCAACACCTCATGTGGAAACTCATCCCCAATCCTATCCTCCCGAGTCCTCTCAATCTCGGGGCTCTGCAATCTTGATAAGTGGTCAACAGCCACGTTCTCAGCACCCTTCTTATCTCGAATCTCTAGATCAAACTCCTGTAGCAGCAAAATACACCGAATCAGCCTCGGCTTTGCATCCTTCTTCATGAACCGGTATCTAAGGGTTGCGTGGTCCGTAAAAATGATAGTCTTTGAAAGCACAAGATACGAACTAAACTTATCACACGCGAAAACGACTGCCAGCAACTCCTTCTCTGTCGTGGTGTAGTTCTCCTGGGCGTCGTTTAGGGTCTTGCTAGTGTAGTAAATGGGATGAAAGTGTTTCTCCCTACGCTGCCCTAACACGGCCCCTACGGAAAAGTCGCTAGCATCACACATAATCTCAAACGGGAGGCTCCAATCAGGAGCAATTAGAATGGGAGCACTCACTAACCTCTCCCTAATCAACTCAAAGGCCCTCACACACTCTTCATCGAACACGAATGGCCTATCTTTCTCTAACGAATGGGTCATTGGGTGAGCAACCTTCGAGAAGTCGTGAATAAACGGCGGTAGAATCCCGCATGACCCAAGAGACTCCTAATCAATTTCACAGAAGTAGGCGGCGGGAGCTTGGAAATAACATCGACTTTGGCCTGATCAACCTGAAGCCCCGCCTGTGAAATCTTGTGCCCTAGCACAATACCCTCACGAACCATGAAATGACACTTCTCCCAGTTAAGCACCAGGTTCCTCTCCTCACATCTAGTCAACACACGCTCTAGATTATGCAGACAATGATCGAATGAACTCCCAAGCACAGAAAAATCGTCCATGAACACCTCCATGGAGTCCTCGATCAACTCGTGAAAGACCGCCACCATACAACGCTGAAATGTGGCTAGAGCGTTACATAACCCAAATGGCATGCGCCGATACTCAAAGGTGCCAAAAGGGCATGTAAAGGTGGTATTTTCCTGATCCTCCGGTGCAATGGGGATCTGGAAGTAACCTGAGAATCCGTCGAGAAAACAGTAGAATTGCTGTCCTGACAATCGCATCAGCATCTGATCGATAAACGACAAAGGAAAGTGATCCTTGCGTGTGGCATCATTGAGTCTGTGATAATCTATGCCAACTCACCAGCCGGTGACGGTCCTGGTGGGTATCAAATCATTCTTCTCGTTGATGACCACTGTCATACCCCCCTTCTAGGGACCACCTGGACGGGACTCACCCATGCAGAGTCTGAAATCGGGTAAATCAGCCTTGCATCCAATAGCTTAATTACCTCTTACTTCATGACGTCCTGCATATTCGGGTTTAGCCTTCTCTGAGGTTGAACCACCGGCTTAAACTCCTCCTCCATCAGAATCCTATACGTTCAAAACGAAGGGTTGATACCCTTGATATCCATCAACTTCCACGCGATCGCCTGCCTATGATCTCTTAACACACTCATCGGCTTCTTCTTCTCCTCCTCCGTCAATCCAGCAGAAATGATGGCGGGCAACTGGGACCCCTCGCCCAAAAATGCGTACTCCAGATGAGGCGGCAACTCCTTCAACTCCAAGGGCGGGGGTACCTCAACAGATGGCCTCTCCTTTGGCATCTCCTCTTCGCTGATAACCTCAAACACCTCAAATCTAGGGGAAGGCTCGGTAGCCTGCGATAAAGGGTCCTGCTCAGCATCAAACTCAGTGACCCCACTCCCCTGGTCATCTACGCTCTCAACCAGCGTATCGGACGCATCTCTCCCTCAAATCTCGCTCAGAATACCACCCACATGAGACATAAGTGTGTCGATAAAGTATAAGGTGTCATCATGTTGGTGGGTGTGCCTCATAGAATGTTGTATGTCGAAAGTGACCTCATCCTGATCAACTCAAAGCGTCAGCTTGCCATCGTGCACATCAATGAGCGCACGAGCAGTGGCAAGGAATGGACGTCCTAAAATCAGTGGGACCTCGGAGTCCTCGTCCATATCAAGAATGACGAAGTTGACTGGAAACACAAACTTGTCGACCTTTACCAACATATTCTCTACTATCCCTCTCGGAAAAACTTCACCGATCTATCCACCAGCTGCAGACTCATGCGCGTAGGTGACGGCTCGTCTAAATTGAGCTTAGCAAATATTGAGTATGGAATCAGGTTTATGCTAGCTCCTAAGTCTGCCAGCGCATTGCTGACAGCAAGATTTCCGATCAGACACGGAATCGTGAAGCTACCGGGATCAGACATTTTCTTCGGCAGCTTGTTCTGCAAGACAGCAGAACACTCCTCGCTCAATGTGACAGTCACAAGATCCCCCAACTTCTTATTATTCGTGAGCAAATCCTTCAAAAACTTCGCGTACTTAGGCATCTTCGATAGAGCCTCTACAAACGGGATGTTCACGTGTAGCTTCTTCAACATCACGAGGAACTTATCGTACAGCTCTCCATCCTTACCCTTCACCAATCGACCTGGGTAAGGGGGTGTCAGCTTATACACCCTCAACAGCTCCTTCTCTGCCTCCTTCTTATCTCCTGAAGACCCGCTGGACTGTGCTGTACTTGCTGGGCACAGCCTAGGGTGCATTTCGCCAGCAGGGGTCTCCATCTCGATCTCCTCGTCGACCGGCTCCTCATCAACTACCGGTTCGACTTCAACAGCTCCTCTACCACTCCTCGTCATAACAGCCTTTGCAGTGGTGTTCGGGTTTCCTATAGTGCTACTAGGGAGACCACCCTGAGGTCTCTGCTTCAGCTGATCGATCAACGAACCTACTATCCTCTCCAGGTTTTGCAGTGCTGTGTTCTGACTCTTCATGAAGGTCTCGTGCTCCATGAATCTCGACTGTGTCTCCTGATGTCGAGTGTCCTCTCGTGTGATGAACTGTGTAAGCAACTGCATCTGCTTAGCTAACGTCTCCTGGTTCTGCCTCAGCATATCCTCGATCGTCGGGTTACTCGCACCCAAACTCGATCCTCTTCCTGTAGCTCATGCGTCCTTAAACAAACTCTGACGCGGATGAAACCCCGGTGGGTTGCTGTTCTTCCAGCTAAAGTTCGGATGGTTCTTCCAATTCGAGTTGTAACCACCCCTGAAACTATTCTGATTTCGATTTCCCACAAACTCCACCTGCTCCTGTAGATCCTCAGGGGCAATAGGACACGTGGCCATGTCATGCTCTCCCGTGCATATCTCGCACAACTGCTCTTTCTTCGCCTGCATATCCTTCATCTGCTTCGTCAATGCATCGATCTGTGTCTGCATAGCAGTAGTATCATCAATCTTATGCACACCTCTCAGTGCAGCACACGAATCTCTAGACTCAGGAAACTCATAGCTACTCATCGCTATGTCCTCGAACATCTCAGTGCACTCCTCTAGTGTTTTGGCGGTCATCCGATTGCCACCAGTATTAGTGTTCAGCATATTCCTCATGGTGGGCGTCTCTCCATGATAGAACTTCTCAACTAACGCCCAATTCTCGAACCAATGATGAGGACACTTAACCAGCAAATCCTTGAAACGCTCCCATGTCTCGTAGAATGACTCCCCCTCCTTCTGTCGAAATTCTTGTATCATTCTCCTCAGACGAGCAGTTTTAGCGGGCAGAAAGAATTTGCCAAAGAATTTATTCTGCATCCCGGCCCAGGTAGTGATGGATCCAGTAGGAAAAGACTCTAACCAAGTGTGGGCTCGGTCAGTGAGTGAGAATGGAAACAGGCGCAACTTTCAGGCGTCCTCGTTGACGCTTGCTCCTGAAACGTATCGCAGATAGCGCAAAAACGAGAGATGTGGACATTTGGCTCCTCATAAGGCAACCCATGAAACAGACAGGTGTTAGGGATCATCGTGATGATCTGAGGCTGAATCCGCCAGCTGTTAACACCGATAGCTGGACGGGTGATACTGGATCGAGCATTGGCCACGTTCGGCCTGGCATAGTCCGCGACAACTCTCCTAACTAGGCATCAATGTCACCCATGGTACAAGCAGAAGATGGGATGTGTACCTGACTAGCTCGGATGGAATGAAGGCGCTTGTGGAAATCTCGCTCGGGCTCAGAAGAAACAACAAACGAAGGTGGACCCTGTGAACGAGTATGGCGCATACAATGGTAAAGAAACTAAGTTAAATACTAAAGACAATCTAACCCTAAAGGCCCAAATTGCAAGCAAAAGGCACCTGAAGGCAACGACACCAAAAAACTTGATGTGTGAAAATGTGTATATAAAAATCAAACAAATTTTAAAAAGGAATCACAACCTAAACCACACACAATCGGCAAGTACACCGGTCGCGGTGTACTATAGATAGTAAGACCGAGTATCAATCCATGGACACTATACGCAAACTCTAGATACTAAACCTCTATCGAATACAAAGTCAATATTTGATTTGATTTTGGTGTTTAACTAAATAACCTAATTGATTACAAAAATGGCAAACACGACAGTAACGCAAGACAAGTACGAACATGAGAGCAAAATGTGATCAAATATATATGAGAAAATGACTACCTGGGTGTCGAATCCCTAGAATCATGCAATGCTACTCTGACAGTGAAAATGGCTAAATATCCTACTCTCCCGAATGACCCCCCACTAGAGATGTATCAAACGAAAGATAAAGATGAAAAGTGAAGTGCTAGAACGAACTGGCTCGACCTATCAATACCAAATCCTACGAGAATCAAGCAATGAAAGTATCTCTACCCCCAAAACCCTCAAAACGCAAAGCAAACCAAACCTTGATAACTGAAATCCTAGGAAACCTTAACCACGATGTAATAAACGAGCCCGAGCTATCGGTCACCCAATCTACCCACAAATGATTAGCTAATAACCTAGCTCACCTAAGTCGTCTTTCGAGTCATCAAATGAGGATGCAAGTTTTAGTTAATTGATTTTAACTATTAGTCGAATTGGACAATTTCTCAGCTCAATATTCAAATTGAAAACCCTAAGATTAGTGATTCAAATTAAACTCTAAGTCTAGGGGATATTTCTATGTGCCTAAACCGCTGAGTTCATCAACTAATAAACAACCAAAACACACCAACATGCAATATCAAGATCAATCATAAGGCAAAGTTATGTAAATCACATCAAATAACCATAATCATGTCAAAATAGCATTACAGTCATCAAGTTCATCTAACATAAGTAGTTTAAACTGTTTAGCTACTCATAGTATTCATCAACAAAACTGAACAAGGTCTAAAAACAATGGAAAACACAGTTCAAAGCGAATTAAAACCGAAAAACAAATGTTTAACAAACCCTAGTTGCTCAAAACTCGAACCAAAAGCTTCCTAGACCTTCAATTAGCTCTAAAGTGCTCTAAGATCGTCCAAGAATGCTCCAAAGTCGCCTGGTATTCAAGATCTCCCAAACCCTAACGGCTGCTAGGGTTATATAAGAATTTTGCGAAAACCGACCCCCATGCGGACCACATGGGGGTATGGATGCAGTCCGCATCCATAACAGAACATGCGCAGTTATTATCTCGGTTGCGGACCGCATGGCAATGTGGTTGCGGTCCGCATCCGACCCCTGGAAACAAATTTTTGACTTTTAAGCTTGTTTTCCTGCACGTCTTTCCGTACTTCTTTGCTACAACTGTTTCCTCTTGATTTCACCGTATAACCAGCAGGTTATTCACCAAATCCTGCAATTTCACAAATTAATCGATTAAGTATCAAAATCGCGGGAAAACCGTATACAAATCACTTAAAATGTAGGGAATTCGACACCTAGTATGTGTATATTTTAAGACACATCATAACTTGAGGTTGGAAGGATGGACACTCGATTTTCCTGAAGAAACGATGCAAAAACACTCGATTTTGGACATGAAACAACCTAGTTCACACCAACTCAATTCGTACGAATTGACTAGTTCGTTCGAATTGACCAGTTCATACGAGTTGACCAATTCGTACGAATTGATAACAGATCGTGCGAGTATGAATTGGCCAACTCGTACGAACTGAACAGTGTCTCCCACACCACCACTCTATTTTGACCGATTCAGCACTGTGGAAGACTGATGAACTTCAGTTCCAGCTTACAGGCTGACCCGACACTCTCTCGGCTCTCCTCTACTCTTACATCTTTATTTATGCACTCATTGTGAGTATACTTGACCCTTTTTTGCTTTGATGCACTTTTAGGTGTTACATACGTTCTCTATATCAAAACACATCACACAACGCTCAAATGCTTTAAAACGCAACCCACTCTTACATGACTCTACGTGAATCGCTGAATTATATGTTATTTGTGTAACGCCCTGCTTTTTCATACTTTCCATAATTAGAAGGCTCGCCTTGTAATGCTATTTTTGGAAATCTTGTATTCTTGTAATCGTCTCTTCGTTGTGATCGTTGTAAAATCCGAGACTTGGATCATAATGAAATTCGTATTTTCTTACAATTCATGCTTTACACATTCATACATTTGAAACCACAATACACATGATGCTTGATTCGTGATTCTTGGAAACGTGTAATAAATTTACAAGTACGTGACGTACCTGCATTATACGATACTTATCCTCGATTCTTATAGTTAACCATACTTATTTATACTTATTCTCGTGACTAAATTACATGCAAACCCTTTAGAATATGTCTTTTATGCTTAAAACACCCTAAAATGGTCCAAAAACATTTAACACCTTAAAGATATGGAATAAATGGACAAACCACCAAACAACAAGGGTTAAAAGTGAAAAAGACTTGTTCCTGGCAAGCCTTATGGACCGCAAGGACTTAGGCTCACAGTCTGTAAGGGTGTCTGACGGGGGGAAATTTTGGACAGCCCGCGTTTTGACTCGTTTTCTCCACCTTTTTCAACCCTATAAAACCCAAGCCTCCTCCACACATTTTCACTTTGCAATCTCACTTAAACACTCTCTAAAACACTCCATAATCAGCTAAAAATCAGAGGCTTGGCAGATTCGTCACAAGTTGCTAAAGTGAGCACAAGGTTCACTTCTACTTCTTCGTTTTCATTGATTCTTCTTTCTAGTCACTTGAAACAACCTTAGGTATGATTCCACGGGTTTTCCATCGAAAATACAGACCTAGAACTTCACCAAAACAGGCTCCAAAGTGACATAAACTTTCTCATACACATTCCTATGTCCTTATGCTCATAATCAATTGTATGGTTAGTTGGGCTTAAAAACAAGGTTGTGACATATAAATCTAGAGGTTTAATCCTCATAAACTTTCTGTTTTGATAGAGTTTTGACTCACAAGTGATGAACAAGTCTTGAACTTGAAGTTGTGTGATTATAGGTTTAGCTTGGGCTATCCTACTTGAAAATCCACACATCACTTGATGTTTTCCTAGATTAGTTGTAATTATTTCATTCCTTCTTGTATGTACATGACCTTCCTTGTTGTCTATGGCAAGATGTATTGTGGTGAATCCAAAAGAGGTCTTAACTGGATGGTTAATCCTCCTACCTCATGCTTGACTTACATGAATCTAAAAAGAGGTCTTAAATGGATGGTTTAATCATCCTACCTCATGCTTGACTTATATAAATACCTATACAATATATCTATATAATATCTAAATAACTAAACCTTGATGATAGCCTAATAGTTATTTGTCAAATGTGAAGCTTGGTGTTATGTGTTATGAGCAATCTATTTCATCTCGCTCCGATGTTTCCACCATCGGTTGGGTGTGATAGATTGGTATCAGAGCCATAACTATAGAGAATTAGGTAGAATTTCCATGTTCGACCTAGTCTATAGTATACGTATCCCATTTTAACCATTCTTGAATCATGCTTAAAATGTTATTCTTCCTACTTTGCTTCTTACTACTTCTTTTGTCTTAATATTTACAATATGTCTTTCCTAAGACATTTACACAATAAACTTTTGAAGACTTGAAGACACTCGTAATGCAAACGAGACGATTTGCACCAAGATAGGACCAATGGCCCACAATTTTTGGTGAAATCCCTTGTTCCGCGTATTCGATTTTTCACGAAGTTACACCATCAAGTTAGGAGTGACATACACATATTCATGGAAAACTTCCAATTCAATTCTAGTGGACCCTCATCAAAGTGTCGAAATTAATTTTGACCCGACGAGTACCAACCACACTTAGGCTACGAAATCGTCAAGTTAGGGGTGAAACCCGCATCTTGTCAATTAAGTCCCATTCCTCGATTTTCAATCTTTCCAAAGACTCGATTTTCCAATCGATTAGGGACATGTAGTAACTGGAAGGGTAAAATACCGTTAATCGCTTCTCGACAAGAGTATTTTACCTATTAGGCCAAAGCATGTCTCCCTAACTCGAAAGGACCTTCGATTCACTTTGGAATATCGACGTTTCTCTACCCAAAACAATCCAATGTTTTATTGAGCCTATCTTTTATGTTATCTCAATTTCTATGTGTTTTAATACTTGTTATCTCGTTCATTTCAAAACCGATACACAATTCGCATGTCTCTCTCGCAATAAAAAACAATAATAATCCTCTTGAACAAACTAAATTATACTCTTTTATGCAATCATACGTGTATATACTTGCAACTACTTGATGAATACATGCAATTTATGTGAAACATACGTGAACCCCTACATGCTTATACATGCTAAACTCATTTTTACATTATGATCCAGTCTCATCCTTTCCTTCTCCTTCGATTCTCTAGATGTCTTCCCTAAGCTCAACCAAGAAATCGTGATCCAACTCAAAACATGATTCCAACAATAACAGGGACTCGATATCAAAGAAAGACCTAGTGGGATTAGTTGCTGAGCAAATGGCCGAGCAAATGGCCAGAGTGATACCTGGTATCATAAGCCGGATTCAAACCGTCAATGAAACCCCTAAGTCCTCCGTTGATTCCAATGTGGAAACACCTAAGGCAACATTCCAATTCAAATAGTTTATGGCCTATAAGCCTCTGGAGTTTATTGTAAAGGATGGCTCCACAACCATGATGAATAGGTTCGACGCGATCGATCTTACCTACTAACAAAGTGGATGTCCCGATGACCTGCGAACCCTGAACGCGACAGGGGTGTTCCGTTCGAGAGCTCTCGAACGGTGGACCTTCGAGCGTAATAAACGAGGCAATGATGTAGCCCGCGCTTTACCTTGGAACGAGCTTAAGCAGCTTATGAAAGACCACTTTTGTCCTCCTCACGAAATCCAAATGTTAAAGAACGAATTTTGGAACCTAACGTAAAAGGGGAGCGATATAGATGGTCTGATTATGCGCTTCAAGCAACTTAGCATCCTCTGCCCTGGACAAGTCGACATCGTCCCCAAAGCCATAGCCAAGTTTATTCGCTGCCTTGCACCCTCTTTGGTTAACCATGTCGCCTCCGCCTACCCCAAAACCATTGAAGATGCCTATAGCATAGCCGTTGAGCTTAACAACAACTGTGTTCTCCATGGAACTTTTGACAAGATTCTTACGAAGAGTGCACACCAAGCTATCATCGATACCACCACTGAACATACCCCATCTAAACCCTCCAAGAACATCAACAAGAACAAGAAGCGGAAGCCTTTTGGTCAAAACTATGCGGTTGTTACTCCGCAAAACCCTATACCATTACAATCAGTCTCCACTACCACAACCCTTGAACTACCTAGAAGGAACTACATCGGGACTTGGCCCAGGTGCGACCAATGCACCTACCATCATCCTACTGGCATCCCATGTCGCAAATATGCAATTTGTAACAAGCTTGGGCATTTCGCCAATCGATGTCGCTATAAGCCTACCCAAGACCAAGCCCTCATCACAAACCCTACCCCTAACCAAGCTCAACCTCAAGCCGCTACTGTTCGGGCATGCTTCAAGTGTGGTGATTCTAATCACCTCGCCATTGTTTGCCCTCAAGGCAACAACAACCAGCAACAGCAACAAAAACGGCAGCATCAGCCTCAACAAGCTCGAGGCAGAGCTTTCGTCCTCATTGCCGCTCAGGCGCAGAATATGAATGACGTCAAACCTGGTACGTTTCTCGTCAATCATGTCTATGCTTCTTGTCTTTTTGATACTGGCGCAGATAAAAGTTTTGTATCTGTTGAATTCGAACCTATGCTTTAGTGTAAACGCTCTAAGTTGCCAAGGTCATTCGCTGTCGAAGTCACAAATGGTAAATCCGTCACCGTTGATTCCGTTCTTTCTAAGTGTTCTTTAAATTTTAACGATCATACGTTTTCAATCGACCTTATCCCCATGCAATTGGGAAGCTTCGATATCATAGTAGGCATGGATTGGCTTAGGCGAGTTCGTGCTGAATTCGTTTGTTCCGAGAAATTCATTCGTCTTCCTTTTCCCAATGGTGATTCTTTATGTATATGGCAAGAAACCTTCGAAAGGTCTTAAGCTCATGTCGTGTACTCAAGCAAACAAGTACTTACGCAAGGAATACTTCGCCTTTCTTGCCCACGTTGTGGAAAAGAAGGACAAAGGTCCAAGCATAAGTGATGTTCCCGTTGTGTGCGACTTCCCTGGTGTCTTCCCTAATGATCTACCTTGTCTTCCTCCTCCTCGTTCTGTTGACTTTCGTATTGATCTCATTCCGGCGCAACTCCTGTTGTGAAATCCCCTTATCGTCTCACACCTTCGGAAATGCAAGAGCTATCGAGTCAACTTCAAGAACTTCTTGATAAAGGTTTTACTTCTCCTTGGGGCGCACCCGTCCTATTCGTTAAAAAGAAAGATAGATCCTTTTAGATGTGCATTGACTATCATGAGCTCAACAAGCTTACAGTCAAATACTGATATCCTCTTCCTCGAATTGACGACCTCTTTGACAAACAACGCGCAATGTGCTTTTCCAAAATCGACCTCCGTTCTGGTTATCATCACATCAAGTTCTTGAGGAAGATATACCCATAACCGCCTTTCGCACACGTTATGGTCACTATGAGTTCATGGTCATGCCTTTTGGTTTGACCAACACACCCGCAGTCTTCATGGACTTAATGAATCGTGTGTGCAAACCTTATCTCGACCGCTTCGTGATCGTCTTCACTAACGATATCCTCATCTATTCCAAGATGCAAGAAGAACACGAGCGACACTTGTGTCTCATCCTCCAACTGCTGCATACTAAGCGTCTTTACGCCAAATTATCCAAATGTGAATTTTTCCTAAAAGAGGTTCAATTCCTTGGTCATGTCTTCAACGAACTCGGTATTCACATTGAGCCTGCGAAAATCAAAGCGGTGAAGAATTGGATTGCTCCTAGTCTCCGTCTAAAATTCGTTCATTCCTTGGTCTAGCTGGCTATTATCATCGTTTCAATTCCAACTTCTCTAAAATCGCCATTCTTCTTACCTCCTTGACTCAAAAAGAAAAACCTTTTGTTTGGGGTCCTGAACAAGAGGTGTCTTTCCAAACACTCAAGGACATGATTTGCAATGCTCCTATCCTTGCTCTTCCCGATGGTAACAACGACTTCATCGTGTATTGCGATGCTTCAAACCTTGGTCTTGGTTGTATCCTTATGCAACGAGACAAAGTTATCGCTTACGCATCGAGGCAACTCAAAATTCATGAGAAAAACTACACTACGCACGACCTTGAACTTGGTGCAGTTGTTTTTGCATTGAAGATATGGCGACACTACCTTTATGGTACCAAGTGTATGGTCTTCACCGACCATAAGATCCTCCAACACATCTTCGAGCAAAAAGAACTCAACATGCGTCAACGTCGTTGGATAGAGTTGTTAAACGACTACGACTGTGAGATTCGCTACCACCCTGGTAAGGCGAATGTTGTAGCCGATGCACTTAGTTGTAATACTCATACAAAGAGCATTCATTGTTATCAGACCTTGGGTAACCTTCGTGACCACATTCGTGAAGCACAACACTTGTCCGTTACCGAAAATGACATTGTACAACGAGATGAAGTATGGCGCTGAGGAACAGCTTGTGTCCAAATCCGATGGTATTATGTACTATCTCAATCGCGTCTGGATTCCAAATCGTGACAACCTTCGTAACTTCTTGATGAAGGAAGCCCATAAATCTCGATATTCCATCCATCCTGGCACCAACAAGATGTACCAAGACTTACGTACGTCTTATTAGTGGCCTGGTATGAAGAAAGATATCGCTCTCTACGTCTCGAAGTGCCTCACCTGTTCCAAAGTTAAAGACGAACATCAACGTCCCTCTGGATTACTCGAACAACCAGAAATTCCTGTTTGGAAATGGGAGAGCATTACTATGGATTTCATCACTAAACTCCCTCGTACTTCTTCTGGTCATGATAGTATTTGGCTTATCATTGACCGATTGACCAAATCCGCTCATTTTCTCGCCATTCGTGAAGATTACAAGGTCGAGAAATTGGCTCGTATCTACACGGATGAAATCATTTGTCATCATGGTATTCCCATTGACATCATTTCTGATCGTGATGGTCGCTTTACGTTTGCTATGGGTACTCATCTTAATCTTAGTACCGCTTTCCATCCTCAATCTAACGGTCAAATCGAGAGTACTATCCAAACTCTAGAGGATATGCTTCGTTCATGCGTAATCGATTTTGGTGGCAACTGAGATATGCACATGCCTTTGATCGAATTCTCGTACAACAATAGTTATCACGCGAGCATTCAGATGGCACCCTTCGAAGCATTGTATGGTCGCAAATTTTGTTTGCCTATTTATTGGCACGAGATTAGTGAAGCTCAAATCACTGGTCCTGAGCTTATACAAGAGACAACGGATAAGATTTTACAGGTTCGAGACAACTTGCTAAAAGCCAGAAGCCGACAAAAGAGCTACGCTGACAAGCGTCGCAAACCTTTGGAATTTGAAGTAGGTGATCTTGTACTTCTCAAGGTATCCCCTTGGAAGGGTGTAGTTCGATTTGGTTAGAAAGGCAAACTCGCACCTCGCTACGTAGGTCCTTCAAGATTCTCGAAAGGATTGGCAAGGTTGCGTATCAACTGGACCTACCTGAAGAACTCAACAACGTTCATTCTGTCTTCCACGTTTCAAACTTGAAGAAATGTCTAGCTGAAGAAGGACTTCAAGTCCCAATCGAAGATCTTCAAATCAACGAGACTTTGCACTTCGTGGAGAAGCCTGTCGAGATCATGGACCGAGGAGTCAAGCAATTGAGGCGTAGTCGAATTCCTATCGTCAAGGTGCGATGGGAAGGAAAACATGGCATTGAGTTTACTTGGGAACTCGAGAGAGTGATATGAAGACTAAGTATCCGCATCTCTTCGTTGCATCTTCCTAAATTTCAGGACGAAATTTCCTAAAGCAGGGGAGACTGTAACGCCATGCTTTTTCATAATTTCCATAATTAGAAGGCTCGCCTTGTAATGCTATTTTTGGAAATCTTGTATTCTTATAATCGTCTCTTCATTGTAAAATCCGAGACTTAGATCATAATGAAATTCGTATTTTCCTACAATTCATGCTTTACACAATTATACATTTGAAACCACAATACACATGATACTTGATTCGTGATTCTTGAAAACATGTAATAAATTTACAAGTACGTGACGTACCTGTATTATACGATACTTATCCTCGATTCTTATACTTAACCTTACTTGTTTATATTTATTCTCGTGACTAAATTACATGCAAACCCTTTAGAATATGCCTTTTATGCTTAAAACACCCTAAAATGGTCCAAAAACACTTAACACCTTAAAGATATGGACTAAATGGACAAACCACCAAAAAACAAGGGTTAAAAGTGAAAAACACTTGTTCCTGGCAAGCCTTACGGACTGCAAGGACTTAAGATTACAGTCCATAAGGGTGTCTGACAGGGGAAATTTTGGATAGCCCGTGTTTTGACTCGTTTTCTCCACCTTTTTCAACCTCCAATGGCCTCCAACCTTCATTTAAACTAACCTCCAACTAACCCTAACTCATCCCTATAAAACCCAAGCCTCCTCCACACATTTTCACTTTGCAATCTCACTTAAACACTCTCTAAAACACTCCATAATCAGCTGAAAATTAGAGGCTTGACAGATTCGTCACAACTTGCTAAAGTGAGCGCAAGTTCACTTCTACTTCTTCTTTTTCATTGATTCTTCTTTCTAGTCATTTGGAACAACCTTAGGTATGATCCCATGAGTTTTCCATGGAAAATCCAGACCTAGAACTTCACCAAAACAGGCTCCAAAGTGACATAAACTCTTTGCTTTGATTTAAACTTTGCTAAACTACATAAACTTGAGGTTTCTCATACACATTCCTATGTCCTTATGCTCATAATCAATTGTATGGTTAGTTGGGCTTAAAACAAGGTTGTGACATATAAATCTAGAGGTTTAATCCTCATAAACTTTCTGTTTTGATAGAGTTTTGACTCACAAGTGATGAACAAGTCTTGAACTTGAAGTTGTGTGATTATAGGTTTAGCTTGGGCTATCCTACTTGAAAATCCACACATCACTTGATGTTTTCCTAGATTAGTTGTAATTATTTCATTCCTTCTTGTATGTACATGACCTTCCTTGTTGTCTATGGCAAGATGTATTGTGGTGAATCCAAAAGAGGTCTTAACTGGATGGTTAATCCTCCTACCTCATGCTTGACTTACATGAATCTAAAAAGAGGTCTTAAATGGATGGTTTAATCATCCTACCTCATGCTTGACTTATATAAATACCTATACAATATATCTATATAATATCTAAATAACTAAACCTTGATGATAGCCTAATAGTTATTTGTCAAATGTGAAGCTTGGTGTTATGTGTTATGAGCAATCTATTTCGTCTCGCTCCGATGTTTCCACCATCGGTTGGGTGTGATAGATTGGTATCAGAGCCATAACTCGAAAGGACCTTCGATTCACTTTGGAATATCGAAGTTTCTCTACCCAAAACAATCCAATGTTTTATTGAACCTATCTTTTATGTTATCTCAATTTCTATGTGTTTTAATACCTGTTATCTTGTTCATCTCAAAACCGATACACAATTCGCACGTCTCTCGCAATAAAAAAACAATAATAATCCTCATGAACAAACTAAATTATACTCTTTTATGCAATCATACGTGTATATACTTGCAACTACTTGATGAATACATGCAATTTATGTGAAACATACGTGAACCCCTACATGCTTATACAAGCTAAACTCGTTTTTACATTATGATCAAGTCTCATCCTTTCCTTCTCCTTCGATTCTCTAGATGTCTTCCCCAAGCTTAACCAAGAAGTCCAAGAAGTCACGATCCAACTCAAAACGCGATTCCAACAATAATGACGACTCGATATCAAAGAAAGACCTTGTGGGATTGGTCACTAAGCAAATGGACGAGCAAATGGCCAGAGTGATACCTGACATCGTAAGCCGGATTCAAACTGTCAATGAAACCCCCAAGTCCTCTGTCGATTCCAAGGTGGAAACACCTAAGGCAGCGTTCCAATTCAACAGTTCATGACCTGTAAGCCTCTGGAGTTTACTGGCACGGATGGAGCCACAACCATGATGAATTGGTTTGATGCAATCGAGCTCACCTTCTTACAAAGTGGATGTCCCGATGACCTGCGAACCCTGAACGCGACATGGGTGTTTCCGTTCGAGAGCTCTCGAGTGGTGGACCTCCGAGTGTAATGAACGAGGCACGCTTTACCTTGGGATGAGCTTAAGAAGCTTATGAAAGACCACTTTTGTCCTCCTCACGAAATCCAAAAGTTGGAGAACAAATTTTGGAACCTAACACGGAGGGGATCGACATAGATGGTTTGATTACGTGATTCAAGCAACTTAGCATCCTCTACCCTGGACAAGTCGACGCCATCCCCAAAGCCATAGCCAAGTTTATTCGCTGCCTTGCACCCTCCTTGGTTAACTATGTTGGCTCCACCTACCCTAAAACCATTGAAGATGCCTATAGCATAGCTGTTGAGCTTAACAACAAATATGTTCTCCATGGAACTATCGACAAGGTTCCTACGAAGAATGTACACCAAGCCATCACCGATACTACCACTGAACCTACCCCATCTAAACCCTCCAAGAACAACAACTAGAACAAGAAGCGGAAGGCTTCTGGTCAAAACTGTGCGGTTGTTACTCCGCAAAACCCTATACCATTACAATCAGTCTCCCCTACCACAACCCTTGAACCAACTAGAAGGAACTACACCAGGACTTGGCCCAAATGTGACCAATGCACCTACCATCATCCTACTGGCACCCCATGTCGCAAATGCACAACTTTTAACAACCTTGGGTATTTCGCCGATCGTTGTCGCTATAAGCCTACCAAAGACCAAACCCTCATCACAAACCCTACCCCTAACCAAGCTCAACCTCAAGCCGCTACTATTCGGGCATCAGCATATGAGTGAACCTTTTCATTTTTCCAGAAATCACGAAGAGCATCAATGTAAATGGGGGCTTTGACAGTTAACATGTGCAAGAATTTAGACTTTTGCAAAATTCGAATCAATGGATGATAGCGAGTATTTGCGTCGTTTTCTTCAAGTATGGTAGTGTAGTTGTGTGGGGTTTTTATTATGAGAGTGAAAGGTGGAGGTTCTTCTTGCGATTTAGCTTTAGATTTTGAAGATTTTGATTTGGGAGCCATGGTGTTTGAGAGAAAAACTGTTTTGAGATTTTGAAATCGACACAGTTTAGGGTAACCACTGGTGAGATAAAACAGGGGTTTTATAAGGGTTTTTGAAAAAGTGAACATGACGTGGCATCTGTTGCAAGATCGGATGGCAAACATCTGGCCACGTGTAACCTCTGATGAGAAAAGTAACCCGTTGATGTGGCAAAACACTGTTTTAGGACAGTGGTTTGTACAATACTGATTTTGTTAACACTATCAGAGGATAGCCATTAGTGGTTTTGAAGAGGTGAAAAATAAAAGTCAGAGGATACACTGTATCAATGGATAAGATTTTAAAGCCTATCATAGGTTTTGAGCAAACAGATGTTGTGATCAGACTTTTAAAGATTTATTGAAAATTTTCAATTTTAAACTATTTTTAAGGAATTTGTGAATTTCTGAAAACATTTTGATGCTATGTACACATGGATTTACAAGAAAACTTGTTTTTAATCCATGTTTAGCATACCAAGCCTTGAGATCAATTTTTCAAAGGTAGATGTATCCAGTGCCTTGGTTAAAACATCTGCCCGTTGATCTGAAGTATGGACATGATGCAAAGAAATCAAACATTTTTCATAGCAATCTCTCACAAAGTGATGTCTGGTGTCAATGTGCTTTGTAGTTGAATGAGAAAATGGATTTTTGATGATATTTTCAGCAGCTTGACTGTCCAATTTGAGTGGAGTCTTTAGTGCAATGATACCAAAATCCAACAACTGGTTTTGAAGCCACAAGAGTTGAGCAGTGCAGCTAGCAGCAGCAATATACTCTGCCTCAGCAGTGGATGTTGAAACTGCAACCTGCTTTTTGCTTTGCCAAGACATTAGACAATCAACTACGAATTGACATCCTCCTGATGTGGACTTCCTTGTAGTTTTACACCCAGCAAAATCACTATCTGAAAAACCTGAAAGCTCAATATTCCCATTAGCTGGATATCAGATACCAAGTGTGGGAGCACCTTTTATGTATCTAACTATCCTTTTTACAGCAATAAGGTCAGACTTTCTAGGTAATGCCTGTGATCTGACACAAACACATGTTGCAAACATGATGTCTGGCCTTGATGCAGTTAAGTACAATAAAGACCTAATCATGCTTCTATAAAGAGTTTGATCAACAAGGTCATCTTTACCATCAATAGTGACTAGCTTGGAGGTTGCCATGGGTGTGCTACATGGTTTACAATCATCCATATCAAACTTTTTAAGCAGTTCTTTCACATACTTGTTTTGATGGATAAATGTACCATTGTGCAATTGTTTAACTTGAAGACCAAGAAAACATTGGAACTCACCATTGCACTCATCTCAAACTCTGCTGCCATGAGTTTTCGAAACTCTTCACACATAGCAGTGCTTGTGGATCCAAAAATGATGTAATCCACATAAATTTGGACAAGCATCAAATCTTTTCCTTTCCATTTTAAAAACAGGGTTTTATCTATTTTGCCTCTAGTAAAACCTATTGATAAGAGAAAAGTGGATAGAGTTTCATACCAGACTCTTGGAGCTTGTTTCAAACCATACAATGCTTTGTTGAGCTTGTAGACATGATCAGGATGGAATGCATCTTCAAAACCTGGAGGTTGACAGACATACACCTCTTCTTTGATTTTTCCATACAAAAATGCACTCTTTATATCCATTTGAAACACCTTTATGTTGTGGTTAGCAGCAAAAGCTAAGAACAGGCGAATAGCTTCCAACCTTGCTACAGGAGCAAAAGTCTCATCATAGTCTATACCTTCTTCCTGTCTGTAGCCTTGAACCACGAGCCTTACTTTGTTTTTGACAACAATACCCCTTTCATCAGTTTTGTTCTTGAAGACCCACTTTGTGCCAATTGGACTTACATCTTTTAGCAGTGGCACAAGCTCCCAAACTTGTTGTCTTTTGAACTAAAGAGTTCTTCTTGCATGGCCTCTACCCAGCTGTTGTCTTTCAGTGCCTCTTGGTACTTGACTGGCTGTATGAGTGATAGAAAACCAGCAAAAAGACAAATATTTTGGGATTGGCTTCGTGTGAGCACCCCAGATTTGATGTTGCCAATAACTTGATCTGCTGGATGGCTTTTGAGATAAATCAAATCACCTTGGTATGGAACAATAGCATTTTGAGGTGGGCTGCAAATGTGTATCATCTGAGCTAACCTCTGCCGGTGAAATTGAAGTATCAGCTGATGAGAATGCTGGTGGTGGTATTGGGGGTATAGAGTTAACATTCTGATGATTTTGGTGCCCAGATGTAGGACTTTTATCAACAGATGTTTGATTTTGTGAACTGGTAGAGGTTTGAGGATCAACCACTGTTGACCCAGAAGTGGCAGAGTTTACACAAGAGCTTGTAGCACTTGATCCTCTGTTTGAATAATAGACTTTTGTTTGTGTAAGCACACGGTTATATCCTTGATCTTGATCTTCTTCAGATGATTGTGGTGTACCTGCATTGTCTAGCTTGATAGAAACATCAGCAAATGTGAATTTATCTAAATCAAAAAGCTCTGCAGGATTTGCTGGGATTTTCAGTGATGATAGTTCATTGAACTTCACATTCGAAGTTTCTTCAAGACACTTTGTCCTAGAGTTAAAAACTCTGTAGGCTTTGGCAGTGGTTGAGTATCCCAGAAAATAACCACAGTCAATTTTGGCTGCAAACTTAGATATAGAATCTTTTAAGTTCAAAATGAAACATGGACAGCCAAAAATTTTAAAATATGAAATCAGAGGTTTGATTTTATACAAAATCATATAGGCAGTCTTTTGATGCCTGGGGTTAATCAAAACTCTGTTTTGAACATAGCAAGCAGTGTTTACAGCCTCTGCCCAAAAGGACAGGGGTAAACTAGAATCTGCTAGCATAGTTCTTGCTGATTCAATTAAGGTTCTATTTTTCCTTTCAACCACCCCATTTTGTTCTAGAGTTCTTGGAATGCTATATTGTCTAACAATTCCTTTTGACTCACAAAAAGCATCCAACTCCCTATTTTTAAATTCTGTTCCATTGTCACTTCTAAAGATTTTTACTGGAAAATCAAATTGCTTTTCTACTTGTTTGACAAAGTTTTGCAAAATGCTTGCAGTTTCATCCTTAGAATGAAGAAAGAAGGTCCATGTAAACCTAGAGAAATCATCAACTATCACTAGGCAATACCTTTTGTGTTTTAAGCTCATGATTTGCACTGGGCCAAACAAGTCCATGTGCAACAGTTGTAAACACTGGCTTGCTTTGGACTCTTCAATTGATTTGAAAGAACTTTTATGTTGTTTGCCTTTTAAACAGGAAACACAATGTTCATCACAAGAAAATGGCTTGTGAGGCAAGCCTCATACAAGACTTTGTTTTGAGAGTGATAGTTTTAAGATTTGCGTGTCCAAGTCTTCTATGCCATAACTCAGTCTCTTTGCTAGAAGCAACTGAGAATAGACATGTCCCAGACATAGGATTATCTTTTAGCATATCTACCACATACACATTCCCACTTCTGTGTGCAGTGAGTTGTGCTTTGCTCTCAGCAATGATTTGATCAATCCTTTTATCAACCTCTGGTCCCACAATTTGACAAGTTTTCTTAGTGAAGAAGGATCCATATCCTCTGTCACTCATTTGTGAGACACTCAGCAGGTTAAATTTCAGATTGTCAATCAAATTCACATTTTCAAACTTGAGTTTACTAGCCAGAACCGATCCAGACCCTAAAACCTTTCCCTTTGAGTTATTACCAAAAGATATATCACCCCCCCCCCCATGAGCCATGAAGTCCTTGAGAAGGGCTCTACATCCTGTCATGTGCCTGGAACCTCCACTATCTACATACCATAAGCTATCAAGGCAAGTAGAGGGTCCCTGCATATTTAAGTAAATAGATCAGTTAAGATTGGTCTCTAAAGCTAAAATGGCTTTGGATGGGGTCACAGATGGTCCAGCCTCAAGTCTAGGATAATGGTCAGTGGTTTTGAAATTTTCTTGTAACATCTGCTCTTGACATTACCTATCAGATGATTGTATCCATAAGGGTGCATGTTTACGCTTTGCTTTGAAGGCTTTTTGTAGCCTTCATAAGCATGAGGAAACTTTTTATAAGTAGGTTGGCCATGCCCTCTTGGAAATGAGTTTGAAGGCGGGGCATCTGTCACTTGCCCCCTCTCTTTGAACAGAGGTTTTGGTTAAGGCTTTTGTAACAGATGTTTCAATTGGTTCAAAACTCTGCTTGGATTTATTTCCAACAGAACTTGAACTTTCTCTTTCAAGTGTTTTTGCCTTGATCTCTTTTACCTTTTGTTCATAGTTTTTGAGATAGGCACACTGTTGAGTGGAGTGATTTGTTTTGCTGCAGATGGTGCATTTTGAAGAGTTTTTGATAACACAAGTTTTGTTAATGTAATAGGCTTTTAAAAGAAAACAATCTGCAGCCACATGATTTCTTTTTTCACAAAATTCACAAAACAAGTTTTTAATCTTTACTCTTCATTTCCTATCAGGCTTTTTCTCAGCAGTGGTTGTAACCTCTGCTGGCACATCTTTGATAGGGATCACTAGTGCTTTTGGGGCTTTAATACCATCAGTGGTTGTGAAGTCCATTAGCTTAAAGTTCTCTAAGATATCACATTCATCAGACCAGGTTGGTTTAAACTGATATTTTTCAATTTCTTTATCTTTTATTGAAACCTCTGGTTTTTCCAAAACAATTTTGTTTCCAGCTTTATCTGTGATTTTTATCTCTCTACCAGCCAAATTTGTAGGGACAATTTCAACCAACTCAGAATCAATTTCAGCAACATTTTTCTCATTTTGGTCATAGGCTCTAAAACCTACACCAAACTTGATGTTGCTTTTGATCCGAGCATCAAGCATAATTTCATAACCATTGCAGGACTCAACCCATTTTTCACAAGTGATTTGGGTTTCTTCTAACTCCTTTTTACAAACTTGGTATTTTTCTACCATAGTTTGGAGTTGGTCCTTGGTTATGCTTGATTCATGTCTTAGGCTACTCATTTAAGAATCTTTTTCACTTAACTTTGATTCTAACTCTTTAATCAGTTTTTCAAAATTAAGTTCATCTTCAAAATTTTATTTCTCAGGTTTTTATTCACCTTTTTGATATTTGCAAAAGCAATGATGCATTTGTCAGAACATAGATCTTTAAGGATCTGAGGTGATACCTTTGTAGCAGCCATAAGAGCACAATCACACTCATCTTCACACACATCAATGTTCCATGGGTCAGTAGGAGAGTTCTTTTCCTTATCAGCAACATTTTCTCTTTCTTCACTTGAAACCATTGTTTCATCACAAACTTGAACTTCATCAGATTTTGACACTATCTCCACGGATTCAACACCTTCATCAATTGTCTCTAAGGCCATTAAACAAAATTCTTGTTCAACATCATTTTTGGCCATTAAAGCAAAGTTTTCATCAGTCAAATCCTCAGGCAAACTGCTCCAGTCAACATAACTTTGAGTGAAAAAACTTTGTTGACCAACCTCTGCTTGACTAGCAGTGGTTTGAGCAGGTTGTGTAACAATGGGTGCTTGTTGTACAAGCACTTGAGGATGTGATGGTGCCTGAACATATTGAATTTGTGGAGCAGTGGATTGAACATAATGCACTGGAACAGTGGTAGCAGGGTGTGAAAAATGGGCAGTGTTTTGAACATGTTGAGCAGGGGCATATTGGGAATAATGAGCAGTGTTTTGTGTGTGCTGAGGTCTAGGGCCAGGATGAGTCACTATTGGTCCAGAACTTTGAGACCTGCATTCTCTGGCAAAGTGTCCTAGCCTATTACACTTATAACACTTGACTTTTGATTTATCCAGCCCAACCTTCAACCCCCCATGCAAACCTGGGAATTTTCTACCAGTTCTCTTGTAAAACTTACTAGCCCTAACACTCAATAAGGCCAGTTGGTGCAAAATATCCATTTCTTCAAGATCAGAAGGTTCAATGTGTTGCAGATCATTCAGCTCAAAGGATAGATTGTCAGAGGTTTGGCTTTCCCCACTAGCAGGAAAAGCATAGTTGGGTGCATATGTTTCAGATCCAAAGTTCCCACCAGATGTAATATCTATATAGTGATCATAACTTTGGTCCTTACTGCTGCCAGAACCCTCTTCTTGGCCAAAAAGAGTTGTATTACCCAATGAGTAATCATCAGTCATTTTGCCAGATTCTTGCAACTTCTTTTTCTGGTTTAACTCTCTCTCATAAGTGAGGAGTATCCCATGAAGTTGTGTTAATGACATTTCTTTAAACCCAATAGATTTTCGCGTTACATAAACTACCGTCTCCCACTTGTCTGGTAACGATCTAAGGAAACGACTATTGACAGTCGAATTAGGAAAAACCACGTTAACCAGTCTAAGTTCATGATGAGACAGCTATAACGTTCAAATTGTTGTGTTAGAGACTCTCCTTTCAAGTGACAAAACGATTCATACTGCTGATTTAGAACTTCTCTATTACTTTCTATCACCTCCTCAGTCCCACCAAATTTCTCCTTAAGTGCATCCCATAACTCCTTTGCACTATTGCAATGGAGTAGACCAGCATAAATTTCATTGGGCAAGGCCAAAGCAACTATGCTAAATGCCTTAGCATCCAATTCAATTTTCTGGAAATCCTACTCCGAAAAGTTTTCAGGATTTTTTGGCACTTGTTTGGTTGGATCTTCTGTGCTTGGAACCATTGGAACGTGAGGTCCATAAGCAACAGATCTCCAGCAACCGGTGTTTTGCTGAGCTAGGATGTGACCCATCCGTTCGTTGTTCATTTCTTTTGAGCATCGGCGGTTTGAACAAGGAACCAGAATTGGCATCCTGTGTGTTTTGAGACATTTTCAGTTGATTTTTCACAGATTTTGTTTTAAAAACTTTGAACGTAATAAAACTCTGAATATCAAGCTAAAAACAACCAAACTGATTAGCAAGAAAGCTGATCTGTTCGAACCAAATCGATTGTTAGATAGAATTTGATGAATCAAGCTATACCAATTGTTAGGATCTGAGTTTGAATTACTTGTAGTTTTTGTTTCAAAAATGGGAAATGATTGAATTAAAAGAGATTTGCAGTGGAATAAGATGGAAAACTTTTACTACAAGCAATGGTCGTTTGTTTTCATCATCATCATGCTTTTAAGTTAATTAACTTGCATGTGATTCACAAACTCCCCCTCAGCCTTTGCAATTACAGTTTGCTAATGAGAAAATGCAGAGAAGATGATATGCGAAAGTTGATCTTTTAAGAGATAAGTTTAAAGGTTACAAGAGTTGCCTATATATGCTAACTATCTAACCTCTGAGCATCTTTGATGACGTCAGGGTTGATAGTGATAGGAAACAATACGTAACTAACTCTAAACACTGTTTATACTAACTATTAGTGCTTGGCACTGTTACATTGATTAACTAAGCTAATGACTAAACTCTGATTCCTATCCTCTGTCCTTGTTAACTCTAGCAGACCTTGAAGCTTTGTGAAGGCAGATGATAGGATGAGCAGTCTTTATGGAAAGCATTGTAAGTACATCAGAGGATGTAACCTTTGATAGTTGAACCAAAGCTCGGATAGTGTTGTTTGGCTTTATATCATTTATTCCTTTCATAGGGTTCAATCCCAACAAGTTTTGTATCTGTCGAATTCGAACCATTGCTTAAGTGTAGACGTTCTAAGTTGCCTAAATCATTCACGGTCGAAGTCGCTAACGGTAAGTCTGTCTCTGTTGATTCTGACCTTTCTAAGTGTTCCTTGAATCTTAATGATCATATATGTTCAATTGATCTCATACCCATTCAAATGGGTAGCTTTGGCATCATAGTAGGCATGGATTGGCTTAGGCGAGTTTGTGCTGAAGTTGTTTGCTCTGAGAAGTTTATTCGTCTTCCCCTTCATAACGATGATTCTTTACACGTCTATGGCGAGAAACCTTCTAAAGGACTCAATCTTATGTCATGTATTCGAGCGAGCAAGTACTTACGCAAGGCTTCTTTCGCCCTTCTTGCCCACATTGTGGAAAAGAAAGATAAAGGTTCAAACATAAGTGACGTCCCTGTCGTTTATAACTTTCCTGGCGTCTTCCCCGAGGATCCTCCTGGTCCTCCTCCTCGTTCTGTTGACTTTCGTATCGACTTAGTACATGGCGCTATGCCCGTTGGTAAGTCCCCTTATCGTTTAGCACCCTCGGAAATGCAAGAGCTATCTAGCCAACTTTAAGAACTTCTTGACAAAGGCTTTATACGGCCTAGTACTTCTCCTTGGGGTGCTCCCGTGCTATTCATCAAGAAGAAAGATGGATCCTTTCGGATGTGTATTGACTATCGAGAACTCAATAAGCTTACAGTCAAAAACCTATATTCGCCTCCTCGTATTGACGATCTCTTTGATCAACTCCATGGCGCAACATGCTTTTCCAAAATTGATCTCCGTTCTGTTTATCACCAACTTCGAGTCCTTGAAGAAGATGTACCCAAAACTGCTTTTCGTATATGATATGGACACTATGAATTCTTAGTCATGCCTTTTGGTCTGACTAACGCATCCGCAGTTTTCATGGATTTGATGAACCGCGTCTGTAAACCCTATCTCTATCGACTTCATCGACGATATTCTCATATACTCCAAGACACAAGAAGAACACGAACAACACTTAAATCTTATCCTTCAGCTTTTGCGCACTGAACATCTTTAAGCCAAATTCTCCAAGTATGAATTTTGGCTAATAAAGGTTCAATTACTTGGTCACGTCATCAATGAACTTGGTATTCACATCGATCCCGCGAAAATTGAAGCTGTCAAGAATTGGATCGCACCTAAATATCCATCTAAAATTCGTTCATTCCTTGGATTGGCAATGATTATCGCTGATTCATTTCCAACTTCTCGAAAATCATTGTTGCCCTCACCGCTTTAACTCAAAAAGATAAACCTTTTGTTTGGCGTTCTGAACAAGAGGAGTCTTTCCAAACTCTTAAGGACATGCTTTGCAACGCTCCAATCCTAGCTCTTCCCGATGGTAACAACAATTTAGTCGTGTATTGAGATGCTTCCAACCAAGCTCTTGGTTGCGTTCTTATGCAACGGGACAAGGTTATCGCTTACGCGTCGAGATAACTCAAAATTCATGAGAAAAACTACACTACTCGTGACCTTGAACTTGGTGCAGTTGTTTTTACACTGAAGATATGGCAACACTACCTTTATGGTACCAAGTATGTGGTCTTCATCAACCATAAGAGCCTTCAGCACATCTTCAATCAAAAGGAATTCAACATACGTCAACGTCGCTGGGTAGAGTTGTTAAACGACTACGACTGCGAAATTCGCTACCATCCTGGCTAAGAGAATGTTGTGGCTGATGCACTTAGTCGTAAAACTCATGCGAAGAGTATCCATTGTTACCAAATCCTTAGCAACCTTCGAGATCGTAAAACTCATGCGAAGAGTATCCATTGTTACCAGATCCTTAGCAACCTTCGAGATCGAATTCGTGAAGCCCAACACTCATCCATTAACGAGAACAACATGTACAATGAGATAAAGTGTGGTGCTGAAGAACAACTCGTATCCAAATCCGATGGTATGTTGTACTATCTCAATCGTGTCTGGATACCGAGTCGTGATAATCTTCGTGATTTCTTGATGAAGGAAGCTCACAAATCCCAATATTCCATTCCTCCTGGCGCTAACAAGATGTACCAAGACATGTACGTCTTATTGGTGACCTGGCACAAAGAAAGATATCGCTCTCTACGTCTCTAAATGTCTCACTTGCTCTAAGGTCAAGGCCGAACATCAATGCCCCTCTGGCTTACTCAAACAACAAGAAATTCCTGTCTAGAAATGGGAGAGTATAGCTATAGACTTCATTACCAAACTCCATCACACTTCTTCTGGTCACGATAGTATTTGGGTTATTATTGACCGTTTGACCAAACCCGCTCACTTCCTCCCATTCGTGAAGACTACAAAGTCTAGAAATTGGCTCGTATCTACACGGATGAAATCAATTGTTGTCATGGTATCCCCATTGACATTATCTCAGACCGTGATAGTCGTTTCACATCGCGTCTTTGGCAAACTTTCCAAAAAGCCCTCGGTACTCATCTCAATCTTAGTACCACTTTTCATCCTCAATCCGATGGTCAAACCCAGCGTACTATCCAAACGCTTGAGGAAGTGCTTTGTTCATGCATAATCGATTTTGGTGGCAACTTTGATTCACACTTACCCTTGGTCGAATTCTCATACAATAACAGTTATCACGAAAGTATTCAAATGGCACCATTTGAAGCTTTGTATGGTCGTATGTGTCGTTCGCCTATTTGTTGTCATGAGATCGGAGAAGCACAAATCGCTGCTCCTGAACTCATACAAGAGACGACGGACAAAATCTTGCAAATACGTGATAATTTGCTTTAAGGCTCCGACAAAAGAGTTACGCTGATAAAAGACGTAAGCCCTTGGAATTCAACGTTGGAGATCGTGTACTTCTCAAGGTATCCCCTTGGAAGGGTGTAGTTCGATTTGGTCAGAAAGGCAAACCCGTTCCTCGCTTTGTATGTCCTTTCAAGATTCTCAAAAGGATTGGCAAGGTAGTGTATCGACTGGACCTACCTCAAGAACTCAACAACGTTCACCCAAAGTTTCATGTTTCAAATCTAAAGAAGTGTCTTGCTGAAGAAGGACTTCAGGTTCCACTCGACGATCTTCAAATTAATGAGTCCTTGCACTTTGTGAAAACACCAGTCAAAATCATGGACCGAGGAACCAAGCAACTAAGGCGTAGTCGCATTCCCATAGTCAAAGTTTGATGGGAAGGCAAATGTGGTGCTGAGGTCACTTGGGAACTGGAAAGTGAAATGAAGACCAAACATCCGCATCTCTTCGTTGAGTCTACCTCTTGAATAAATTTCGAAACGAAATTTCCTAAAGGAGGGGATACTGTATCGCTTCGCATTCCTGGACTTTCCTTATTTAGAAAGCGTTATCGCATTTCTATATTTGGAAGCTTGTGTCGTATTTTTTATCTTTCATTTCAATCCTTGTAATCTGAGATTTTGATCATAATGGAAACTTTATTCAATACTTATACGTTTTTATACATTTGATCCACACTTTTTACACTTTAATACATGATTACATGCAAGAAACTCATACTTGAATGCTCAAATACTTAGTTTTTATGTGCATTATACTTATACATTGTTTATTCATGCTTAAAGTACTTAAAACTGACTAAAACACGTAAAAACGGCCTCACACCTGACCTTTGTGCGAGTTGAAACCCAACTCGTACGACGTGTGCACACCTCGTACGAGGTGGAGCACACATCGTACGAGGCGGGAGTGGCAGCCATTTCTCTTATAAATACAGACGCACTTCACCCATTCCAAATTTTCGTACACTCTCACTTTGACACTAAAACTTCTTGATCTTTGTCAGAATTATCTCAGACTCTTCTAAGTGAGTTCAGCTCATTAACACTTTGCAATCTATACCTTCTTTTCCTCTATTATTTCCTTTTTTTGCAACAAGTGTTGTAAGTTGGCCTAGTTCATCATCCTTTTGGGATTGGATTAGAGCTTCAGCTAGTGAGAACGTTGGGAGCCTTGGCTACCCGAATTAAGTTCCACGCCTCACTTGAACATCCTTGTAAATTTACTTTCTGTTAATTCATGACCAACCGAGTTGTTATTACAACCTTGTGCTTTGGTGAATCATATAACGAGATTAAACATCTCCATGCTTGACTTCCATGACTAACTTGACTAAGTTATATCTAAACTATACTTAACTCTTGTACTTTCCTAATAAAACAGTCAGAATAGAATATTAATCATTTGTTGATTAAGTATTTAGACCCCAAACTGTTCTGTTTCGTTGATAATACCATGTTCGCGTAAATCAGTATTGAAACGAGGGTAAAACGATCTAAATCGTTCCAGAAACTCTCACCTCGCACGAGTTGGTCATTCACCTCGTACGAGGTGGTCAGTCACCTCGTACGAGGTGGACTGTCACTTTGCACGAAATGGTTTTTCACCTCGCACGAGGTGGACACTGTCACACCCCGATTTTCAGTGTTGATATGCGTGAATTATATATATATTTAATTGGGTTTTTTCTTCACACAGATTTAGTTTTAAAAAGGGGTTTTCACCTAAAAACTAACTACACACATAAAGGGCAAGTGTACCCATCAGGAGGTAATATAATTTGTCGGTAAGAACCGGATATCAATCTGTGGACGCGGTGTCTCAATACTAAACTTTTGTTACTTTAAATCCTTTCCAATTGATGAGTTGGTTTTGTTCCTAAATTTATCATGCAAAATAATAAACTACTACTAAACTAGAGAATGACAATATCTAAGAAAGGGTTGCCTAAACTAAGTATCCACAAACAAACATGTGACAACTAAGTGGAGGATCAATGGTGATGCAAGCTCTAAGTTAACTAAGTCTCCAATCAAGGTTTCCTAGTTTAATAAACCTTAGGAAAACTAAAATGAAATAATCACTCTAATCACCTAAAAATTATTATTTGAAGCTCACTTGATTAGTTAATGTTAACCTTTAAACAAGAGTTATTTGTTTGTCAAAACTCCTAACTCTACAATGTTAGGAAAATTACCATGAACAACATAACAATCACCCTAACTTGCTTTCAAGTAAGTAGCACTATCATCATGTTCTTGACAAAAAAACCACAAGCATGGTCATGCTAGATAACAATCTTGGCCGAAAATCATCAATCTAACACAAACACAACTATAGAATCCAAGTAAACATTATTATGATTTTTCCAAATCTAAATGCAAGAATTCCTACACATGTTCAAATCATCATTCAAGTCATGTTAACAATTACCATTCCTAGTTTCATGTTATGAATCATGCTAACAAGTTACTAAGATTCAATAATCATAATCTTTACATGGGCTTTCCAACACAACAGTAAATACTTATGACCAAACATTCAAGAACAAGGACTTTAAGCATGTATAAGAACTCCATGAACAAGATTCAAGCACTACTATGAAGATTAACAAAAACAATCACCACATGAACTTCCATGATTATCACATATTCATAAGCTTCAACTAGTTTAGACAACACCAAATGTTTAGCCTACAAGGCTCATGGTAACCAAATCAAACATACAAAGACAATAATTGTTCGTAATGTAAGAAGTTTCTAACCAAGATTAAAGACAAGTAAATGGTAATTTGAGTGGATCTCTAAGTGTAATACTCCTCTTCAAGGCTTCCTCTTGACTCCTACAAGCTTCCAAGGCAGATTCTTGAGAGAAATCTTCACCAAAATGCTCCAACTCCCCTCCAAATGAGCTTAAACCACGTATTTATGCTATTGGGAGTTTGGCACGACCATGCCACCTTTTGGCACGGTCGTGCTTGGTAAGTGTCAGAGTGCCTTTTTCGAGTGTTGACTTGTTTGCTAGCCATTTTGGGAAAAATCCCGCTCAAACATTTCTGAGTTGGCACGGTCGTGCCAACCATTGGCATGGTCGTGCTTCCCGGTAAAGTATTCGAAAATAGCTGAAATGATCCCGAGAATAAGCTGATCTCATACTGGTTTGGCTTGGCACGGTCGTGCCAGTCGTCAAATCTTCCTGGTTCGCCTAGAATCTGAGCGTGCTGATAAGAGTGCCGATCAGGGTTTGCCTGGCACGGTCGTGCCATATCTGGCAGTTTGCTGGAAAACTCTGTTTTTGCTCCTAAAGCCTCCATTTCAACACCGGGCCGAAGCCCGGACCTGTATTTTCACAAACAACTCAAATGAGTACCAAAATCAATGAAAATACGACAAGTTCTCGCGTAAACGGGGTCTATTTGAAGTTTTAAAGATGTATGAATTCTTATACATCATGTGGCCAGATCAGAAATCATTGCATTCAACCAAGTAAAAAACCAATGTAAAACATAATAAGATGTTTATCTATGCATTTATTTAAAACGAGTTTACATCCAATGGTTTGTTCCAAAAGTACTACACTTTAACAACGTTGTTCAAAACATAAATTTACAAACATAAAGATCAAACACTGGATGACATCTAACTGCTTGACTTCACGACACACGAACATGTTTTTCCCCAAAGCCGTCCACTAGTTGCCTGTAATACATGTTAGTTTTGAAAATGTCAACAAAAGCTGGTCATGTTATTAGTTTTCGTATCAAATGAATTTTCAAAACATTTGAAATAGTAAATTCGTTATGTATAGCATAATGAAACTTGTAAGATCAATAGTGTTTAGCAAGGACACTAATCTGTATGCCTGAATATGAGGCGACCAAACCTTGACGATAATTTTTGTCTGAGATATTCGTTTTAGACAAAAGCACTCTGTAACGATCGGTTTTTATTGTCATTCAGAGTGGGGCTCGCCAAAACCCAGTAGATCTATCCTTCCGTTCCTCGATACTTGTTTATACATTAATGGCCCCTTCGTTTAAGCCTTATTCGCATGTGATCTAAATATTTTCATTTTCCTAACTATACCATTAGTAACATGTACACATCCCCGAGCGTTTAAAACTATAAAAACGTTTTAATAAAAGGGGGAAACATGAACTCACTGATTTGCGTTCCGTGCAAATCTTTATTCGTTTTCTGATTTTTCGTTCGTTTCTTGACCTACAAGTGTTCTAATCTCATTAGACACTTAGGTTTATGTTCGTTTTTTGTACAAGTATCTCATCTTGAATTTCGTTATTGTACTTGTATTCGTTTGTTTTCTTTGTGTGTGTGTGTGTGTGTGTGTGTGTGTATATATATTATATCGTTAATGTTTGAATGGGTCTAGCCCATAGATGTGAAAGTCAAATTCAAATAGGCCTATCCCAATAGGTTTTGTGAGTATGGGCCTAGCCCAATTGACTTTCATATGTGCGGGCCTAGCCCATTTTGTTTAATTCGTGTGGGCTAGCCCAAGTTGGTTTTATATGTGTGGGCCTAGCCCAATTCGTTTTATAGAGATGGGCCTAACCCAAATGAATTTCTTTTAAGTGGATCAAACCCAATTGGTTTGTAAGAGTGGTCCTAGCCCAAGTTAATTATGTAAGGTGGCCTAGCCCAAAAATAGTTTATAAAAGTGAGCTTAGCCCAATGTATTCTCATAAAAGTGGGCTTAGCCAAAACAATTTATAAAATGTGGGCTTGCCCATGTTGATTTATAAAAGTGGGCTTTAGCCCATTTTTATTTATAAAAGTGGGCTCTAGCCCATATAACTATTTAGTTGGGCTTTGATCCATGCTCTAATATTAACTAGTAATAATAACTTATAAAAATTATTTTATAAAAATACTAAATATTCTATACAAGTAAAATTTTTATAAATTCTCGAACGTATAACTTTTCACATAGTGTGTGTCGGTTCATTTGTTTGTGTAAACCATTTCCTTCGTGTCGTTTTGGTTCGTTCGCGTCGTCTGTCTCATTTATGTCGTTTGTTCCGTTCGTGCCATATATTTTATTTTGTTCGGTTTGTTCAAATTGTCCGATGTGTTTGTTTTTGTCCAAGGGTGGACACTTACATTTTATATTTTTCGTGTTTCAAGTACTTCCATATCTTCTTGCATTTTTGTGTGTTTATTTATTTTTGTATTTGTTCTTACTTGGTCTAAATACATAATATACACAAAATATATGCAACACTTGATATATTTAAATATATATTTTATCTAAAAATGTATATACTTTTCATTATTAGTTTAGGAAACCCTTAAAAAATTGAACTTATACTCTCTTACCCAAAAATTCGTTTAATCATGATCATAAATCCCAAATCGTTTTTAGTCACCACGATCTTTAGTTTAACATACTTTGATCATAAATAAATTTTATAAAAATTTTGCCATAGTTTCCCCTAACAAAAATGTTTTTAATCAATTTTTAACTCAAAATTTTGCCATAGTTTCCCCTAATAAAAATTCGTTTAATCATGATCATAAATCCCATGTTTAAATAAACATGTTTATAATCAATTTTCAACTCAAATAATAATCAAAAATCAATGACTAATCATCATTTTTAACAAGAATGTTATGAACTTGTAGTAACTTTAAACTTTCCTAAAATGGAAACTTTATTCATGTTTTTCATCAAAAATTCTTAGATCATTATTTTATATAAAAATCCATACTTTTGGTGATACATGAAATCATTTTAAGTACGAATATATATTCATAACACTTCTAAAAACAAGTACATGTTCATGATCTTTCCAAAAACGGAAACTTCATTAAAATATTTCATCAAAATTTCTAAATCATGAGTTTTAAATAATCATCTATATTTTGTATATAGCATATGATCATTTTAAGTGCAAAAATCATATTCATAACATTTGCATAGTGAATCTTGCGAGATCTAAACATGCATGTGTTTAAATCACCTTTTTATACATGAAAATGCAAGATTCAAAGTTACTACATGAAGACATCTTCAAGATCATCAAAAATCATCAAGATCACATGATCAAATTAATGATTTTAGTTTTACTAGTGTTTTTCAAGTGGGTTTTTAAACTAAGATTCAAGATGATCTTGTACATTTTAACATAATATAATAATGTAGATGCTAGACATGAAGCTTACTAGCTTGCTAACAAGATGAAGATATGTTAATGTGAAGAAAAATGATGATCCAAGAGCTCGAAGTCTTGATAATGTACTTCAAGTGTATCTTCAAGTCTCACAAGTGCCTTGATTCTTCCGTGCAAGCTTGAAATTGTAGTGTTTACGTTTGAAAAGATGAAGATGACGGTGGTTCTTGGTTTGGGCCGATTTCAAGAGAGAGAGAAGGAGAAGACGAAAAGTTTTGGTTTGTGTGGGAAATGAGGATGGAGGTGGTGTGTTGGATGTTTAGTTTGCTTATTGTCTTACAAGTCCATGACACTAATCATTAACATAATTAGCCAACATAACAACTAAGGGATGTAGGTGGGGGTCCCACCAAAACCGTGGATGGGGGGGGGGGCTGTTTAGTTTTTTTTTTTTTTAAATCTTGTTACATTATATAAACTTTTGTGAACTTTGGTGTTTTATATCTAAGTTTTTATAAATTTAGTGATCCGATATACTAAAGTAATGTTATAATATGTCCAACTAGCTCACTAAACTTACTATCTCGTTGTTGTTCGGTTGACAGATTCGGTCTAGCATAAATTCACATTGTATATAAATTCATCTACACAATTGTCTTTGTACTATTTTTATTGTCCAATTTATTAATCTAGCTCTCCGAACTAATAAATTTATTATTTTGGACACAGTTCCAGTACCAGCTTTGTTGTCGGGCAGTTACTGAACTAGTTGTGCAGCTTTAAACAATAAGATTTATATAATGGTTTTGTGTCGTTTCTAATATCCATTATATTATTTATAACAAATAATTTTTTTTTTGGGTTTTCGGACAATTCCTGTTTTGTTCCGCGGAATGTTGTATACTTCCGCAAGATTGCTGCACACTTCTGCAGACTTGGACAATTTAGTGTTCAAATAAAATTTTCAGAAAAGTATTATGCACATGTTATTTCTAACGACAATGTTCATGAAATATCAGTGCAGACAAATCTTTATGTCTCGTTTTTGCCATGTCAGACTGTACCCCGACCAGTACTGACAAGTGTTGTATGTTCGTGTTTCTGCCGCCAATGTAGGATGTCGTTTTATATGTTTCCAATTGTGACGGATTTGTTATCATAATAAGCTATGATTTAATTCGATTCTAGAAATTCAAGACTTTATTAAATAAAATCGAATCGAAAATGCGTAAACATATAATGTGACAGTTGTTCAGGTTGTACGAAATTACCAATATTTTAACGAGTGTCACAGACACTTCGTACGAAGTGGCATTTTTTCGTGATTTTCGTATTTTCTGTTTTCCGTATCTTCCAACTCCGAATCAGAACCTTCCAACTCAACAACTCTCGGATTCTAGGAAGCTTGCAAACTGTGACCCCGTTTTCACTTTTACACTTTTGGGGTGCAATACATGTACTTTATTCAAATCACACAAGTATGCTTAAACTTAAAATCACAAACATTCTCCATACATGCTCTATACGTTAAACTTGAATTCACACATGCTTATACTTGAAATTCTTATACTTAGTCATTAACTTCGATCAAGCCACCCTAACATGTATAGGGCTATAGGAGTAACACACCGCCTAGTAAACTTGGGGTCGTGTTAAGTTATACACATCTGGTCCTTTCATGGTATGAAAAGATTATGCTCGCAAGAAACTTTGGGTTGACTTGTATATTGCATGCTAGTTTAATGTATGTTAGCCTCGAGTTTAGACATTGATGCATGAGAATTGTTTAAACTACTTATTATGCTATTTACGTAAAACTTGTATGCTCGCCAATGCCCTGTGTGTTAAACTATACTTTAACATGTGTTGCAGGTTGATGTTGATGAGGACTATGCATGGAATCTAGTAGGATGACTAGAAACCCATTTTAATCTTACTTCTGTTGTATTTTGAATTCTAGACTAGTTTGTGGTATTTCAAACATGTTGTACTTTGTTTCCAAATGTTGTACTTGTTTACTCAATCGATGAAATGAAATATTGTTATATTAAATAATTATCACATTTTAGCGTTATGAAGTCTCGAGCAATCTCGTTCGTCCCGACCCGATGTTTTCGCCATCGGTTGGGGTGTGACAGATTGGTATCAGAACCACAACCGTAGGGAATTAGGTAGAATTGCATGATTCGGCCTAGTCTATAGTCTAAGCACCAAACAGACCCCCTTCTTGCAAACTGAACCACTTCACACGAAGTGACCCACTTAGCACAAAGTGACTCACCTCGCACGATGTGAACTGCTTTCCTCGATTAAGGCGTCTAAACTTTCCTATTATGCTTCTGATCTAGCTCCGTTTCTTAAACATTACATGCTTTTCCTAAGCCAACACAATACACACTTGAAGACTTGAAGACACTCGTACATCATCAACGAGATGATTTGCACCAAAATAGGCTCAATGGCCCACAATTTTTTGGTGAAATCCCCCATTCCGCGTATTCAACTTTACACGAAGTTACGCCATCAAGTTAGGAGTGATATCCACATCTTGATGGAAAGCTTCTATTTCATACTTTAATGGATCTTACTAATGAGTCGGAATTTGCTCCTCGTTTAGTAAGTGGTAACCATACTTGGGGTACGATGTTGCCAAGTTAGGGGTGAAACCCGCACCTTGTCAACTAGTCCCACTCCATCTCGCCAAAGCCACTGCTATGGATGAGTTTCAAAATCCACGAGTTTAGGTTAGTATTGTGCGTCACTTTCGGTACCAGTACTTGTTCAATATAGTACCGCTAAAATAAAAAATTGTACCTTCAAATCTCATTATTGTACCAGTAGTTCTGTATTGGTACCGTAGCGTACCATACCAAATATTTCAGTATCGAAGTATCGATACTGGTACCCAATTTTGACGAATTTCTGTACCGGTATTAACTAATTGAAAACAGTTCATTTGTTTTTCTATTAAAGATTTAAAACTAATATTTATTAATTAATCTTTCTTCTTTTGATCAATTATATTTATATTGTATTTTATATATTTATTGTTAATTATTCTACTTAAAATCTATATATACCTACATTTATAGACTACTATTAGTTTCTTGAAAAATAGAAAGTACTGTTTAAAATTCATTATTACCTTTTACTCTTATAACGAGATTAATATTTTTTGAAAAGTTATTTATTAAATTTCTTCAAACCAACTATATATATTGGAGTTCCCAAGTATTCCATTTCCTATTTTTTTCTTTCAAACATACATATTGCACTTCAAGTCTTCCATCTATTACCTTTTCTTTCTAACATGGGTTCTCATGAAACAGATTTCAAACGTAAAAGAGGAAGACCAAGAAAAGAAACATACATATCAAGTAATATTGTTATTACGCTTTCTACTTATGCTTTTCACTTATGCTTTTTAGGATTATTTCTTATTTTTAATAATTTTGTTTCTTTTTATTTTTGTTTAGGTGAATATAATGAAACATCATGTGATTCTACCTCTTCTAGTGTCAAAAAAATTAACATTGTTAAATCAGGTATAAAGTTGTTTCTAATATTTTATTTTATCTAATATAGAAGTTAAATAATGAAGTTTTTTTTACAGCTGTCTTTTGTTCTCTAATTGTCATTACATTTGATAAATGTGCAAGAAATCAGAGGAGTAGTAGATAAAAAAAATGAATGTGCATATATTCCAAATGTGGATAAAGGTAATAACTTTTTTTTAATTTATTTAACAAGTTACGGTTAAAAATTTAATTTTACAATATAAAAACAATGCATTTTCAAGATTAAGGAAAAAATGAATGTATTCTTATCTCACATCAAATGGTTATTTTGTTATATTTTATCTAAAAGAGAACTTTTTTCTAATATTTTATCTAATATAGAATTTAAATAATGAAGTTTGTTTACATCTGTCTCTTCTCTGATGGTCATTACAGTTGTTGAATGTGCAGGAAATCGGAAGAGTAGTAGATTAAAGAAAAATGAATGTGCGTATATTGGAAATGTAGGTAAATGTGATAACTTTTTTTGAATTTATTTAACATGTAAATTTAACAACTTTGCCATGACGTCCTTAATCGCATATTAAAATGGGATTATGAGTACACATCGTATTTTCATCTCTAGTTGTCATAATATTAATTGTGTTTGCTGTTCTTTTTTTATTTTGTTCGTGTCTTGTAGTTCACATACTTATTTGAGTTGTATTATCAAAATTGACTATGTACTGTATACATTTTATTTTAATTTATTATGAACAAATGGTATCATCTTATTGTAATTTTATTGTATTTTCATCTCAGTTTTATATGTGTACAACCTTAACTCTGCAAAACTTTAACAAACTTGTTGTTTAGCCTTTTTCTATTTAGTTTGGTTTCATTTTGTCTGGATCTCTGTTTTGACTCTTTATTCCGTCTTAGCTTCTGAGTTCTCGCTAAGTTAGGGCCTGTTTGTGCAATATAATCTTTCTCCTTTGGCTGGGAAAAAAGGGTACGGTGAATTTGTAAATGTTTACTTTCAATGTATCTTTTGCTACCCTAAATATGAAAAAATAGGCCATGCTTATCAACAAAATGTTATATCATTTTATTTTATGTGTAGAAACTCTTATTTTATAACAAAACGTTATATCATTTTATGTAACAATTTTATTTATCAATACAAAAAGTTAGACATTATTCTCTTATTAGTATTGTTATTTTCGGTACCGTCACTTTCGAGTACCTTATTTTGACGAATTTCGGTAACGGTATTAACTAATTGAAAACTGTTCATTTCTTTTTCTATTAAAGATGTAAACTAATATCTATTTATGAATTATTTTTCTTTTGTTCAATTATATTTATATTGTGTTTTATACATTTATTATTAATTATTCTTCTTAAAAGCTATATATACCTACATTTATAGACTAATATTAGTTTCTTAAAGAATAGCAAGTAATGTTTAAAAATCATTATTACCTTTTACTTTTATGTATAACGAGATTAATATTTTTTTGGAAATGTAATTTATTAAATTTCTTTAAATCAACTATATATATTGGAGTTCCGAAGTATTTCCATTTCCTACTTTTTCTTTCAAACATACATATTGCTCTTCAAGTCTTCCTTTTATTATCTTTTCTTTCAAACATGAGTTCTCATGAAGCAGATTTGAAACGTAAAAGAGGAAGACCAAGAAAAGAAACATACATATCTTGTAATAATGTTATTATGTTTTCTACCTATGCTTTTTAGGATTATTTCTTATTTTTATTAATTTTGTTTCTTTTTATTTTTGTTTAGATGAAGATAATGAAAGTTTTTTTACAGTTGTCTCTTGTTCTCTAATTGTCATTACATTTGTTGAATATTTAAGAAATCATTACATTTGTTGAATATTTAAGAAATCAGATGAGTAATAGATAAAAAAATAAATGTGCATATATTAAAAAATGTGAATAAAAACAACTTTTTTTTTAAATTTATTTAACATGTTATGGTTAAAAATGTGTTTTTATAATACAAAAAATGTATTTTCAAGATTAAGGAAAAATGAATGTCTTTTTATCTGACATCAAACGATTATTTTTGTAATATTTTATCTAATATAGAATTTTGTTTCTAATATTTTATCTAATATAGAAGTTAAATAATGAAGTTTGTTTACAAATGTCTTTTCTCTAATTGTCATTATAGTAGTTGAATGTGCAAGAAATTGGAGTAGTAGATTAAAGAAAAATGAATGTGCAAATATTGGAAGTGTAGGTTAAGGTAATAACTTTTTTTGGAATTTATTTAAGATGGTAAGTTAACACTTTGTCATGACGTCCTTAATCGCATATTAAAATGGGATTATGAATACACATCGTATTTTCATCTCTATGTCATAATATTAATTGTGTTTCCTGTTCTTATTTATTTTTGTTCGAGTCCCGTAGTTCAGATACTTATTTGAGTTGTATTATCAAAATTGACTATCTGTATATACATTTTATTTTAATTTATTCTTAACAAATGATATCATATTATTGTAATTTTATTGTATTTTCATCTCCGTTTTATATGTGTACAACCTTAACTTTGACAACTTTGTTGTTTAGCCTTTTTTTTGTTTAGTTTGGTTTCACTTTGTCTGGATCTACGTTTTGACTCTTTATCCCCCGTCTTAGCTTCTGAGTTCTGGCTAAGTTAGGGCCTGTTTGTGCAATATAATCTGTCTCCTTTGCTAGGAAAAATGGGTATTGTGTATTTGGTAAATGTTTACTTTCAATATATCTTTCGCTACCCTAAATATGAAAATTTGTAGGCCAATAGGCCATGTTTATCAACAAAATGTTATATCATTTTATGTGTTGAAACTCTTATTAGATAACAAAACGTTATATCATTTTACGCATCAATTTTATTTATCAGTACAAAAAGTTATTACCTTTACCTACATTTTAATATGCAATTAAGGACGTCATGACAAAGTTGTTAACTTTACCATGTTAAATAAATTCAAAAAAGTTATTACCTTTACCTACATTTCCAATATATGCACATTCATTTTTCTTTAATCTACTACTCCTCCGATTTCCTACACATTCAACAATTGGAATGATAATTAGAGAAGAGACAGATGTAAACAAACTTCATTAGTTAACTTTTATATTAGATAAAATATCAAAAAAATTCTGTATTTGATGTCAGGTAAGAACACTTTCATTTTTCCTTAATCTTGAAAATACATTGTTTTTATATTATAAAATTACATTATTAACCATAACATGTTAAATAAATTTAAAAAAAACAAAGTTACTACCTTTATCCACATTTGAAATATATACACATTCATTTTTCTTTTATCACCTATTCCTCTGATTTCTTACACATTCAACAAATGTAATGACAATTAGAGAATAAGAGACAGTTGTAAAAAACTTCATTATTTAACTTCTATATTAGATAAAAAATTAGAAACAACTTTATATAATGAAGAAAAAATATTTATACCTGATTTAACAATGTTAATTTTTTAACACTAGAAGAGGTAGAATTAGATGATGTTTCATTATCTTCACCTAAACAAAAATAAAAAGAAATAAAATTATTAAAAACAAGAAATAATCCTAAAAAACATAGGTAGAAAGCATATTAACATTATTACTAGATATGTATGTTTCTTTTATTGGTCTTCCTCTTTTACGTTTGAAATCTGAAATCTGCTTCATGAGAACTCATGTCCTCATGTTTGAAAGAAAAGGTAATAAATGGAAGAGTTGAAGTGAAATATGTATGTTTGAAAGAAAAAGTAGGAAATTGAATACTTGGCAACTCCAATATATATAGTTGAATTGAAGAAAATTTAATAAATAACATTTCCAAAAAAATATTAATCTCGTTATACATAAAAGTAAAAGGTAATAATGATTTTTAACAGTAATTGCTATTTTTTAAGAAACTAATAATAGCCTATAAATGTAGGTATATATAGCTTTTAAGAAGAATAATTAATAATAAATATATAAAATACAATATAAATATAATTGAACAGAAGAAGAATGATTAATAAATAATATTAGTTTTACATCTTTAATAGAAAAGGAAATGAACAGGTTTCAATTAGTTAATACCGGTACCGAAATTCGTCAAAATTGGGTACTCGATACTAAAATATTTGGTATCGTACGCTACGGTACAATTTTGTGAATAATGGGATTTGAAGGTACAATTTTGTATTTTGGGGGTGCCATATTGAACCCGGTACTGAAAGTGACGGTACCGAAAAATAACAATACTAACCTGAACTCGTGGATTTTGAAACTCATCCATAGCAGTAGCTAAAGCCGGAAGCACTCTTTGCTAATACTGAAACTGCAAATTGAAGAAACACATTACAAATCAGAATTAATCAGATGTAAGCAGAAACACATTACAAATCAGATTAAAAAACACGTAAAAGTATAAACCAATGTGAATAATCAAATAACATCAAAACTGATACCTTAAAATCGAAAAATCCAAACTTGGTGTGAGATAATCGGATGAATCTGCTAGCAGTTGTTCGATGAATGATTTTCGATTGTGTGCAAAAGATATGTAGCCAATTGCCTGATTCCATTACTTGCAGCCCATCTCACACACATGTGTCTATCTTGGAATGAATTTAAAACCATCAACACCACAAGCTCCAAATTCTTGATCATTAACTACATAATTAAGTTAAAAAATATCACCAAAGTAAACAATATGCGTATGTAATTGGTAATGTGCAGA
This sequence comes from Scalesia atractyloides, assembly GCA_947069175.1. Lineage (NCBI taxonomy): Eukaryota > Viridiplantae > Streptophyta > Magnoliopsida > Asterales > Asteraceae > Scalesia > Scalesia atractyloides. The sequence goes on from CAMTDV010000030.1 coordinate 59,129,383, forward strand.
TTACGCTCATATAGTGTCACCTTTACACTCCACCTCAGCTATATGATCAAGACACTCTTTACCGACCCTATAATTACTAGACTCTCAGCAACCTAATGCTCATTCTCAGTGGTATGCCAAGCGAGTTCATCCTCAATATCTAAGAGCATATCTAACAAAATACCAAACAACCTGAGCCGAACCACGAACTATGATTTTGAAAGAAAAAAAACCAAAGCGTATGGTTTTCACTCCAGATCAGACCCTACAAAAAAATCCACATGACAACATAGCTATGTTTTTTTTTTAATTATGTACTCGAAATAAATAATACAAAGTAAGCAGATCTTACATCTAATTTTCGAATCTGGAACACGCAATGTAAAAGGTGTGGCTGAAAGTTGACCACTGCACCACAACTAGGGCAAAAGATTTGTAGAAACCAAAAGTAAAAAAAACTAAAGAAGACAGCTCAAAGTATCTTGAACAATTCAGCCCATAACGTATACTTCCCGTTTTCTGAGATCATGCTTATACTGTATATAACACTACACTTAAAAAGACAGTACGAAGAAAAAAAATTGACCAGCATCCTCATAGAAAGATACTAACCTTGTCAGCAAACCCGTACCCACTGCCTTTTGCAGGACTATTTGCTAGACGAGTAAATCCACCAGTGTAAACCCGGTGGCGTTTGAGCACTTCAAGAAACATACATGAAGAAGAGTAAATTAGTATAATGATAGTGCTGATCTATTTATTCTTAAAATCATATATTCATATCAAACTAACCGTTACCTGTTCTAAATGTGGTGGATATGACATGGTTAAAAAATATGATTTACAGCCAGCTCATGCTTATATTTAAAAACATTGGTTTCTACTAAACGTTAAAATTTCACAAAACTTTTTGTAAAACGATGAATATCTTAAACTTTATAACAATATAGATATAGTTATTCGTTAATCAACATCAACTTTTTAAAGAAAACAATGTTTAGTTGGAGCATTTATCATAAAAAGACAACATTGTCCTTGTTGACCTTTTCATTTGACTCACCGACATTGAAAAAAATGAATTCAATGCAAGAAGGTGATAACAAACGTACCTCTACGATGTTTGAAAACGGTGTTAACAGAAGCAACAATATTTGTACTCTTCGTCATATTCGAACTCTTCTCAACCAGTGACAGAATCAAAACTCTGTCAATCCCCTGAACTGATATTCTTCCATCAATATGAATATCCGGATCGAACAAATGCGTATAATTGAATCTGAATTCCTTGATTTCTATTGATGAAGAAGAGAACAATATATAATACAAGAACCTAACTAACTCCTAACTAATTCAGGGATAATTCCTAACTAATTCAGGGATAAACTATAAACCGGATATACATAAGAAATACATAGATATACATAAACTATAAACGGATATACATCCGCTAATACGCCCCCGCAGTCGTAGTAGTAGGTCTTCCGATGCATAGACTGGACCGAAATCGTTGAAACAACTGGCGTGGAAGACCCTTGGTGAATATGTCAGCGTATTGATAGTCTGCTGGAACATGAAGAACTTTGACAGAACCCATACGAACCTTCTCGCGAACAAAATGAATGTCAATCTCGATATGATTGGATCGTTGTATGACCGGACCCGTGAATTGGCACACGGTTACCATTTCCAACAAATACAGAATTAATAGTAGTAGTACAAGGAGTGTGAATATTACCTGGTTCGTGTGTCACCGGATTCTGAGATAAGTAGACAGCAGAGATATTGTCACAGTATACAACTGTGGCCCGGGTAATTGGAAGATGGAGTTCGAGAAGCAGGTTTCTGAGTCATGTTGTTTCTGCAACAGTGTTGGCCACACCTCTGTATTCAGCCTCGGCACTGGAACGTGAGATAATCGCCTGACGTTTTGAGGACCAAGAAACCAGATTATCACCGAGGAAGACACAGTAACCTGAAGTAGACCGTCGTGAATCAGGGCAGCCTCCCCAATCCGCATCAGAATAGGCTGTGATATGAGCTGATTTGGATGGTAAAATAGAGATTCCATAGTCTAGTGTACCCTTGAGGTATCGAAGGAGCCGTTTCATGAACTGGAAATGAGGATCTCGAGGGGAGTGCATAAATAAACATAGTTGTTGCACCGCATATGATATATCAGGTCGTGTGAAGGTTAAATACTGCAGTGCACCAGCAAGGCTACGATATAAGGCACCATCTGAGAAGGGTTCTCCAGCAGTTGCACTTAGTTTAGAATTAGTGTCAGTAGGTGTGGCACATGGTTTACAATTTTCCATTTTAGCACGAGCTAAGATCTCTGCTGCATATGTGGTCTGAGATAAGAACAGGCCACCATTTCGTCGGGTTACCGCAATCCCGAGAAAGTGATGTAGTGGTCCGAGATCAGACATGGCAAATTCCCTGGAAAGAGTGGCAATGAAGTGCTGCAAAAGTGTCGGATTGGAGGCTGTCAAGATGATGTCGTCTACATAGAGAAGTAAATATGCCATTTGATCACCCTGTTTGTAGACGAACAAAGAAGTATCACTCGTGGTAGATCGAAAACCACACTTTTGTATATAGGAAGCAAATCTGAGGTACCACGCACGTGGAGCTTGTTTTAGCCCATATAAAGACTTTTGAAGTCGACAAACATGCTTTGGATGTTTACTGTCAACAAACCCAGGTGGCTGAAACATGTAAACAGTTTCATTAAGGTCCCCGTGTAGGAAAGCGTTCTTGACATCCAGTTGATGAATGGGCCAAGAACGTGAAGTTGCTAAGCTGAGGACAGTACGAATCGTAGTGGGCTTAACCACTGGGCTGAATGTCTCGTCACAATCAACACCCACCTGTTGAGATTTGCCATTTACAACCAAACGCGCTTTGTAGCGCTGTAATGTACCATTGGCATGGTATTTGTGGCGAAATAGCCACATACATCTGATAATATGAGCATCTGCAGGTCTTGGCACAAGCTCCCATGTATTATTAGCTATTAATGCCTGGTATTCGTCGGTCATAGCCGAGTGCCAGTTCTGGTCGGTCAAGGCCTGGGTGTGGGATTTGGGTAGTGGGGAAATATTATGCTCGGAGGTGGCTAAGAGGGTGGGATCTGTTGAGGGTAGGGAACCCGTTTTAGACCGGGTCTGCATAGGGTGGGTAGAGGGTGGCGGTGTCAGGTTAGATTGTGACGGAGCTAGGGTGGTATGTGCATGTTCTGGGAAGAAAACAGGTCTGGATGCAGTAGAATCAGACCTGTTTCCGCGGCTGTAAGTGTGGGTAAGGGGTGGGGAATGTGGCTGTGAGACCGTGGGGGTGGGGGTTGGTGTGGAAGCATGGGCTGGAAAAAAAATGGGTCTGGATGTTGCTGGGTCAGACCTGTTTCGTCGGCTGTAGGTGTGGGTTATGGGTGGTTTAGATGGTTTGGAAGTAGTAGTGGTGTCGGTTGTGGGAGGAGAGGAGTGAAATGAAACGGGGTACTCCTGGGTGAAGGTTCCGAATCAGGGTGAGAGCTTGGGTTGATATGAGGTGTAGGTGGGGTAGAGAAAGGAAAAGTGGATTCGTCAAAGGTGACGTGACGTGATAAATAGACACGTCCAGTTGAGGGGTCTAAGCATCGGTATCCACGATAATTCATTGGATATCCGAGAAAGATGCATGGTGTAGAACGGCGGGCTAGTTTGTGGGGTCGAGTGGCATTGTGATTTGGAAAACAAGCACACCCGAAGGTGCGAAGGTGAGTGTAGGTGGGATGCCGGTGATAGAGTTTGTATGTGGGGGTTAGAAAGTTATGGAGTTTGGTAGGAAGAATGTTATGTAAATAGACGGCAGTGTGAAGTGCTTCAACCCAGAAATGGGAAGGTAGGGAAGCATGGGTAAGGAGGGACATAATGATGTCATTAATTCGTCGGATCATACGTTCCGCCTTACCATTTTGTTGTGAAGTTTGGGGACATGAAAATCGAAATTGAAGGCCGTGAGTGACAGCGAATGATTGAAATTTGGAATTATCAAACTCACCACCCATGTCACACTGAAAAGTTTTGATATATTTATTAAATTGGGTTTGGACAAGGCGGTGAAATTGAGTAAATTTGGTGAAGGTTTCGGATTTATATTTGAGTGGATAAGCCCAAACAAATTGGGTGTGGTCGTCAATGAGGACCATGTAATATTTGTAACCTGTGTTGCTGGGTATAGGTGAAGTCCACAAGTCACAATGTATGATGTCAAAAGGTTGAAAAGTAACGGAATCAGAATCATGAAATGGTAAACGCTTATGTTTAGCAATTTGACAAGAGTTGCAAAAGAAATTGTTCTTAGATTTATTACAAGAAATTAAATTACGAGAAACTAAGAAATCCATAATAAAATTGCCAGGATGGCCAAGGCGATCATGCCAAACATTAGAGAGCGAAGAAGTAAGCAAAGCAGAAGCAGGTTGGTTGGTTTTGGTGTTGAAGGAGTACAGTGGGCCGGTACTATTGTGGCGGCTCAGGAGCGTTCCATTCTTGTAGTCCTTCACAGAAAAGCCAAAAGGGTCAAAAGACATGGAAACCATATTGTCAGTAGTGAATTTACGAACTGAAACAAGGTTTCGGATAATATTTGGGGTGTAAAGGACATTTTTAAGGGTGTAGGGGCGGACCCGGGAATTGGGTGATTGAATGGTTGTATGACCGGACCCGTGAATTGGCACACGGTTACCATTTCCAACAAATACAGAATTAATAGTAGTAGTACAAGGAGTGTGAATATTACCTGGTTCGTGTGTCAAATGATCAGAGGCACCGGTGTCAGCAACCCAACTGTCATCTCCCGAGTTCAGTGCCATCGCCTGGAAAGCTGCCCCTAATTCTGATGGTTCCAGTGGGTTTACATCTGCCAAGTGGGCCTGAGCAGGTGGAGTGGACCAGGGCTGGTGCTGTCGTGAAGTTGGGCCAGTGGCCTGTGGAGGCTGACCGGGAACAATCGGCCAAGATGGGCCTGCCCAACTGGGCTGAGTTGGGTAGGGACATGGTGGGGCCGCAGCCCACCATGGTGGCCAGTAGGGGGATGGACCTGGGCTCCAGACATTGGGTCGGACCAATTGATGCTGGGCCGAAGACTGAAAAGAACCACGAGGCTGGTTGCGGTTAGAGGGCTGCTGATTACCGCGACCTGTGCGATGTTGCTGTTGACCGAATGACTGCTGAGGCCTGTGAAATTGACGTCTTGGCTGCTGTCGGTTGTTGTTGCGATAATGAGGGGGGTCCCGGCGGGCCGTAGGTGGCTCGCGAGACACTTGGGCAACAACAGCCGGGTTGGAGGCAATAGAGTCCCGTGCTTGTTGGCGACGCAGATCTGAGTCGAGCATGTCGCAGGCATCTTCCCATGAGGGAAGGGTGTTATTGATGATAGAGGCTTGAACATCGAATTCCGGTGGTAAGCCTCGAACCAGCTGCAGGACAAGGCGATCTTCTGTGACTGGTTGCTCAACAGCTTTCAGTTGGTCAGCGAGATACTTAAGACGCTGACAGTAGTCTTGGAGGCTGGGCATGGAGCGCAGGGTAAGATTGACAAACTCTGTTTCAAGGGCTGCTGCACGGGCGCCCTTGTTGTTCAGAAAGATTTTCCGAATCCGGGTCCATGCGCCATAAGCTGTTGTTTCCTCATCAAGAATACGTGCCAGCAGGTCATCTGAAAGTGTCCCATAGATCCACTGAAGCACAAGAGAGTCAATTTTGGCCCAGTTGGCGTAGTCCGGATCTGTTTTGGCAGGCGGTTCAGTGCCATCAATGTGGTGTAGCACCTCGTAACCGCGTGCATGCAGGGTGAACAGCTTGACCCATGATGCATAGGTGACTTTGGAACCATCCAAAACACGAACTTTGTGCTTGATGTTAGTCACCGAATAAGCAGGTGAAGGCTGTCAGTGTGCTTGGAGGATTCTGGTTTGTCTGACATCGAGATGAACAAAAGAAGGAAAAAAAAAGAATCGGCTGCAGGGTCCGTGGACAGGGGCTGCTGCGGATGAACTAAAGAAGGAAAAAGAATCGGCTGCAGGGTCCGTGGTTAGGGGCTGCTGGACAGGGGCTGCTGCGGATGAACAAAAGAAGGAAAAAGAATCGGCTGCAGGGTCCGTGGACAGGGGCTGCTGCGGATTTGTTTTAGGTCAGAGCAGTAGGCTCTGATACCATATAATTGAATCTGAATTCCTTGATTTCTATTGATGAAGAAGAGAACAATATATAATACAAGAACCTAACTAACTCCTAACTAATTCAGGGATAATTCCTAACTAATTCAGGGATAAACTATAAACCGGATATACATAAGAAATACATAGATATACATAAACTATAAACGGATATACATCCGCTAATAATGCGAAGTTTCTTTACCGTCACCAAACAACGGAGCTGTCGGCTTCTTGAGCCACCACTTTATGCGGCACGTGAAACATGTCATATTGAACGTTACCGAATCTTTTTACCGCATTGTAGATGTTCTATTCGGTTTGATACTCTGGTACGATATGATAGTACGTGATCTTCTCGGGCGTGCCAGGCTCCACAAGTTGGTCGGTTGTCAACTTGGCAATCGCCTCATCGTTCAGCGCCAGGAGCCAAGTCAAGGACTTCATCCACACTCTTCTTCAATATGGAGGGTAATTATTAACTTACCTTTTGTGATTGAAAGTTGCTTTACATTTATGGATTTTATAATTATTGACTAACGTACAATAACATAAAGAAAAGTTTGATCAAGAATTCGAGAAAGTCATTTGTTGGTTCATAAAAGATTTTATGAAGATAAAGGCCCATGTTTTTATGCCACTAAAAGATATTTTTGGACATCGGATTACTCTTATGGATTTATATAACTGTTCTAAAATTGGGTGTATGATTTACAGTCAGTTCATACTTGTACATAAAAACATTGGTTTCTACTAAACGTTAAAATTTCACAAAACCTTTTCGTAAAACAATGAATATCTTAATCTTTATAACAATTATAGACATAGTTGTCCGTTAATCAGCATCAACTTTTTAAACGAGAATAATGATTAGTTGAGCATTTATCATAAAAAAGACAACATTGTCCTTGTTGACATATTCATTTGACTCACTGACAAAAAATATCCCGTGAAAAAAAAATGAATTCAATGCAAGAAGGTGATAATAAACGTACCTCTACGAGGTTTGGAAATGGTGTTAAGAGAAGCAACAGTTTTTGCACTCTCTGTCATCTTCAAACTCTTCTCAACCAGTGACGGGAAAAAATTTTCGTCAATCCCCTGAACCGATATTCTTCCATCGATATAAATATCTGGATCGAACAAATACACAGTTTCTTCACCGTCACCAAACTTAACGGAGCCGTCGGCTTCTTGAGCCACCACTTTAGGCGGCACGTGAAGCGTGTCACACTGAACCTTACCGAATCTTCTTACCGCATTGTACATGCTCTCTTCGGTTTGATACTCTTGTACGATATGGTAGTACATGATATTCTCGGGCGCGCCGGGCTCCGCAAGCTGATCGGTCCTCGTCATTCGGCGCTAGCTCCTGGACCCGGTGGTCCGCATCATCATTTTGATGGAAAGAGCCAAGTCAAGGACTTCATCCACACTCTTCTACAATATGGAGGGTAATTATTAAATTATCTTTTGTGATTGAAAGTTGGTTTACATTTAAGGATCTTAAAAAATATGATTTACGGCCAGTTCATACTTTTATTTAAAAACATTGGTTTCTACTAAACGTTAAAATTTCACAAAACTTTTTGTAAAACGAAGAATTTTCCGTTACATTAACAAAATATGATTTCAAATGATTTGAACTGATAAATGTCTTCTTATTCATTACAGAGTCAAGCACAAACATACACACACACGTGTACATGATGAACAAATATAATTTGGAGGCTCAAATTTCTTTCACAACAAAATCCCATAGACAGATGGATAATACAAATTAAGATTCTGTAATTAAAACCAACCTGAGTTTGTTTAATTTTAACGAGAAGCTCCTTCTGAATGCGAAAAGCATCATCAACAACATTCGTAACATCCTTAACGTGTCCCCAATCTTCTCCTCAACAATGGAAACCTTGTTCCGGATTGAACTTGATAAGTAAAGCTTACAGGTTCAAAAACCATGCAAAATTGCAATAACTTGTTCATTTAAGCACGCCTTAATTCATGAATAGATTCAACAAACTCAACTAATTCTCATATAATAATAATCCTAGATAATTGACATATATATCATATATGAATTCAATCTTTTGCGGTAAAACATGTTTCTCATGGTCACATACCTATACTGTCATACTCACAAGTCCAGCCACATCTTGTTCAAAGTCATGCCCAACCAACTATCCATAACAACTCAATATCAGCAACCTATCCACACATATACATCATGCTCAGCCACCGAAACTGCAACATTTCCTCAAAAGCAAATACACAAACCAGTCACAAAAACCTCTTCTCAAAAATGAATAAAAAACTTATATAATAAACTGTTTAATGAAAATGTAAAATATAAAATGTTAAATCGTTTTAATGTTCTATATATAAATCAAATTTAATTAAAAAAATTAACATAGTAAAACAATTTCATTTTTCTTAAAAAGCTATAAAAATCTACAAATAATCATAATTTCATATAATTACTTTAGATTAAATAAAACTTAAATGATAATCGCATATAAATGATACCTTAAACTGAGATCATCTATGATCTGAAACCCAAAAATTTAATACTCCATAGATCTCAGACAATATCGGCAACAGCTACAATTTCTAACAGTCTTCCGTAAGGAAATCAACGAAGATTATACAAACTTTTATCCTGTGATAAACACAATACATTCCGGCCTCATAAGCCGGAGGCGACAGTGAAAAGATGACAAATCGGATCTCTGGCGAAGAGACGGCGGTTGCAAGATTGTAGAGAAACCTAATAGAAACTTTTCAAAAATACCAAAACCACCCCTCCACCTTTTTAAGCCTTGTAAAATTTAATCTAATTTCAGCCCTTGATTAACTTAATCCAAGGGTGTGCCCCTTTTCCCCGCTCTTTTTGTGTTCCCAAATGAACCTCACACTATATAAATATAAAGAGAAAGAGTAAAATGATAACCACATTTAGTTGCGAGAAACGCAAGAACTTTTGATCCGGCGCGAGTTGGGTCAAAAAATTTTTGCACCATAGATGAAAAAATTATAAACGCATCTGTAGAAAAAAGTAAAAAAATTGCCGAGTAGGTAGTTTTGACTGATGCAGGTTTTTTTACAGCAGACGTAAACTTTAGAATAAAATAAATTTTTTTTAACGTCTCATGTAAATGTGGGTATGCGACAATTTTTTTTCAATTTTTTTTTTACTGAAACAAGTGATTGTTTTTACGACTTTTGAGAAAAAAATTCGTGAAAATCTTTTGGATAGGCCTAGTTCTCGCAAATCATGATAGTTCTCATTTGAACCGAATCATATATATATATATATATATATATATTACCCCACTTCATGTAATCCGTCTTCACAATGATCCCCAAACAATGGCATTACTGTCTTCAAGGAAAATTATCGGAAACACCACCATCAACAAACTAACTTTATCACGAACAACACAAAAATCCCCCCTTAACAGTTATCACCAATAGCAAGAATGAAATATCATAATTTTTGGTAACCCAGGATCATGTAATTTCTTAACATATATAACTTACATATAAATTCAAACCGTTACGACAATTCACTCCACTTTACTCCAACCACTAAATGACCACAAGATTATTTTCTCACTTCTTTTATTACATCTCTTAATATTCTCTTTCTTAATTAAAGAAAAAGTTAATTAAAACAAGCATAATAAAACATATACAATATTATCTGAAAATATTGTTTTATAATCCATAAACCTTCATTAGTAAATATTTAATTAATGTTTCTTTTATTCAACCCTTGATGAGTTGATCTTGAATAGGTCACGAGCAATGCAGCTCGTTCACACGCCTAGTACCTAGTTCATTGGTTCACATGTGAAACAACAATGGTTTACACGTGCAACAACATTATAGTTCACGTGTGACCATTTGACCATTTTCTTATACTTTGCCTTCCTATCTCTCACCCATTTGACCTGTTATTGTTATTAATTAACATAAGGTTTATTTGTTTACGGTTTAACAATACATGAGTACTTGGCTTAGAAAAAAACATATAAGAAATGCACTTGAACAACCAACAAGTCGAGCACAGACTCCAGACATTTCAATCCGTTACCCTAACCAACATATGTTTGTCAGTTGCCTACATGGTCAACCGCTGGTAACATCCTTCTGCTGCTTCTACTTACCTCTGTTCGTCGAAAAATAATCAGAAAAAAAATGTCCACCTTGTGAAACCAGTAATCTGGAGAAATATAATTTCACAATATTATCTAAAATACAGTTCAAACACAATTTTATTAAATGTAAAATGAACCAACCAATATGATTTTGGTCGTTTGGGTCACTCGATCATATAATTTATTGGTTTTTTGTATTATAAATGCGGGATCAGGTTTCCGAAACCTGATAGGATTATGTAACTTTTGAATAAAACTGAAGTAAAACATGACTTACTTGCTAATTCCTCGGTAAGGGATAGATGCTTTCGGTATAACTCCTAACGTGATCAAACCGAACGGTTTTAGGATGGAGATACTGATAACCAAGTTCGAATTCTACCGACTTAATACTTCTACTCTCCACGTCATACATAGGAACATTCATCATACGCGTAGACAACCCAGTATTGGTAACCATAGTATCATTCCTTAGAAAAGAATTCAACGCGAAAGGACCATCTAGCAGGAACCAAGATCTCAAGAAACCAACAGTTTCTCTTAGCCACAAACGATTTTTATAATCTACTAATATCCATATATCCATCTCATTGAGACCCGCCACAGGATTGTGACACATTACACCTAAATAGCCATTTATTTTCATGAGGAAAGGCCGGTTGGATATTATTGTATTCAAGCCCTTCTTGCAGGTGTCACTATAAGTTCCATTTCGAATAGCATCAACAGGAAGGTCGATTATTGAAAACTTCTCTGTTCGCAAATCAAACGCCAAGATTTCACTCCGGTTTTGAAGGATCAAATGTATTACACTATTGACACAAACGCTATGTTTGGTGCCAATATTCCATTCGGCGATAACATCAGAAGGAAGATCCTGATGGATCTTCCTCCATGATAGATTCGACAGAGAGTAAATCATAATCTCGATTGTGTTCGGTCTAAATGGCCAAAACGAGACACCAAACATCCTGATAGTTAAAACCTTATGTTCATTTCTCGACTCATGGAACCCAAAGAAGTAACAAATATGGCCGTCCCCATATGATAGGTGATCCGGCTGGGAAGCCGGACCACTGAGTTTGAAGATCTCACGGGTGCTAGGGTTAACAACAAAGGCGAAATTGTGCTCGATAAATCCATTCCCGGAAGTAAATAAAACTAACCCGTTTAGATGCTCGACTTGTGTGGTTTCTTTGTTGGTGATGGTCCGAGCCTTGGGTGTCATGAGAAGAGTGACTGAGCCACCGTCAGGAGCAACGGAGAGCAAGTAGCGTTTGCGAGCCGATGTGTCGTAAGCGGAGATCAAGAGGGCGGAACGTGGGGCAATGGTGGCTTGAGTGAAGTGGAGCTTGTTGAATGATGGATCGGAGATGAGAGAGAGCCATGGTTTAGAGACGGATCTGGCTTTGAGTATAGCTTTGACAGGGAGTCTTGAGAGTATCTCTAAGATGATATCATCTGAAAACGGCGGTAATTGATCATCGGAAGTCGACTGTGATTCTTGTTGATCTTCTCTTAAGGTTTCCCGTTTTAGGGTAAGGATAGACGACACAAACTTGCACTTTTTCGCAAGGTGTTTGACCAAATCAAACAGGCGAATTCCTATACAACTCCATTGGGTTTCCATGTTTTGAGGAAGATGGTGAAAATGTTGTAGGTAAAGTAGAAGTGATTTTAGAATAAGTGTTCGTGATACGTTTTAGAAATAAGTATTAAAACAATAAAGCTAGCTGGGTGTTCTGTAAAACATTGTAGATTCCGGTTCAAACCTTGAATCTACCAGTTTGGATGCTTGTACAAGTGTACAACATTGTAGACTCCGGTTCAAACCTTGAATCTACCAGTCTGGATGCTTAAAAATCGAACTCGGGTCCATCAACTACAACAACAAACATTTAACCAGATTGGAATAATAGCCCACTTGGTTAAAAAGATGACTATTTTTTTTTTTTTTTTTTTTTTTTTGGACGGCAAACAACTCACCTGGCTAGGATCTCGGCCAGCGACCTAGCCCCCCCCCTCCCCGAGTTCGAATCCACGCGCATGCGGGCTGTTTCGACCCTTCGCCCGCTTGCATAAATTTGCATACCCCATGATTCGAACCGGCGTCCCCGGGCAGGAACCCCGAAGGGAAAAACTTCCCACCTCTCCACAAACCAATTGGTCTGTGGGTCATCGGCCATGACTCTTTTATTTAATCAATAACAAGGTAACCTTTATTATTTTTTTGGGTCAGTATATTTTCTTGTTTTTTATTTTCTAATTCAAATTAAATATATTTATATAAAATTAATGATCCCGAAAGTAGGTACGGTATTGGTATTGAAAGTGTTCGGTACGGTAATCTGTGTCCCTACGGCACGAGTTCGGAGACCAAACTTGCCTACCTGTTGACTACCAGAAGCAAAATTAGCAACCCCAAATTTGGAAAACCTAAAAAAATCACCATCAAATCATGGAGTACATCACCTATTTTTAATGATTATACCTCGCTCGCCATTGTTATCAACAACAATCTCCAGTGCATCTTTACTGCAGATGATTAGAATAATAAATGGAGTTTCAAATTTAGAAAAAATGGAATTCATGGAATATGTCACCCATCTCTCATGAAATCTTAGATTGATTCAAAGAATTGGTTATCTGCTCCAATAATCTAATCTACGGATGCCTTATTCAACGACTGATTTCAATCAAAATTCCACAAAGTATCTTTTTGGTCGAACACTCTTAGATGTTGAGTTAGAGAGAAGGAAGGAAGGCATGCCAACATTCACGTTCGGGAGAAATGAGGCCGCTGCAAGAAGTGTGTATCCCACAACCATCAAAATAAACTGCTAAAAACTGTCCAAATTCGTGATTTTTTTCTTCAGAAAGGCATATACCGGGAGAGACAAATGTGATGGATTACTTACAATTTAGTTATCAGATGTTGGGATCGGGAAAGAGGACGTACATGCTCTTCCGGTGCGTTTCAGGGGGGAGCTTGTGTCTTCTTCAATCCAAAAGCGAGATAGTGGTATATGAAGTTGTTGTAGTTGCAAGAATTTCTGAGGAGAGTGGGGGTGAACTGACGAAGGGAACTTGATTTGTGGAGAACATGGGAAGAAAAGATGAAGGTAGCAAACCGATTAGAACGGACTTGAACTGCCATCATAGCAGTTAAAAATGTGAGTTTAAAGGGACGGTGGAGATTGATTTGGAAGATAGTTACACTTAATGAGCGTAATATATATATATATATATGGTTAGGATCATTGAGAAGAAATAGGCTATTTGAGAAACTTGAGAAGAAATCTGGACCACACATTTTCTTCGTAACATACACATATGTATATTTAAAAGTGTCTATATACATATATGTATATTGAATTATACACATTGTATATAGTCACATGTAAACTATACATATGTGTATATTACGAAAAGATTTTAAAAAATGTGTGGTCCAGATTTCCTCTCAAGTTTCTCAAATAGGGTGCTCTTCTCACATGATCACATATGTATATAGTCAATTTTAAACTATACATATGTGTATATTACAAAAAGCTTAAATCGATGATTTTGGAATCAACAAGATCGATGTAGAAGATGATTTAAGAGACAAATCGATTTCAGTATCACTCTTTAGAGTCCCCGCTCTATTTTTTTGCAACCAATCTCACCCGCTCTATTTCTCTGCAACCCAATCTAACCTGATCTATTTCTCTTCTTAACCCGCTCTGACCCGTAAAAGCCTTTTCATCTTTTTTACTTTGCCCATTTTGACCCATCAAAAAGTACACCAAACCAAATCAACCCAGGAAGTTATTTTTTGTGACACATAAATACCCAAAATCAACATGACGGGTTACTTTTGCAAGGTCTATTTATAAGGTTGTTATCATCTCTATTGTCACAAGCTATATAGATAGTAACTACATTTTATTATGTTGGAAATTTAACGTGTGGAGATATTTCTTAAACACAATAAGTGTTAGTGGTACTTTTGTTTGAAACTTGAACGCAATAAAATGTTAGTGGTAAAATAATTTAAAACTTTAAATGCAAATAATAAAGGGTTTGTATGAATATATTTTAAAAAATTTGGAACTTGAATAAATTAAGAAATTTATAATTTAGGGTACATATAATTTATATAGATATTATTCTTTCAAATACATAAGACATGTGATATTGTTTTGGTTGAATGAATCGGTCAAAGTATCGCATATATCTGCGCTCACGTGTCTCTATTATTCTCGGTCTTTGTGTCTTGTATTGTGTGGAACTTATAGCATTATAACCATTGCATGTGTTTCTTTTTCTGTTGATCGACACCCTTCAACCATCGAGCTTTGCATCAACTCTCGATTTGCTTGTTTTAAACTTTTGGTTCGGGATTGGATCTCTGAAATCATTGTTTAAGTATTTTATTTGTCGAATAAATAGCGGTCGGGGCTTGGCCCGACTAGTGTGCCATGGGGTGGCAATCATATTGGGTTAGTGTGTTGGCAAGTTTCAGATTACTACTAGTCCGCAAGTTGAATTGATAAACCCAAGCACAACAAATATATACAACCTTAATTCGGGTACGTTAAAAATAAGTAGCATGAGCACGACCCGCATAACCGATTTATCTAAACGGGTTGGCGGGCTATAAATGAGTTGTAATCAAGTTGTAAGCAAATTGTAATTATTAATGGGTTAAAAGAGTAGTTGAGTTGACCTGATAAAGTAAATTTTATTATAATTTTAAACGTATGGATTGGTTAATTAAACGGTTACACATATAACTCCGAACATGATCTATTTAATCAAGCCTGTTCACTCAAACACGGCACGCATGTTTAACAAGTTAAACATGATAACCGAAAATTAGATTGCCGTCTGTAGTCATGTTATATCCACAACTAATACCCTTCCTGTTTGTAACACTAGTATGCAAACATATGTCATTTTCTAATATTTTGTGTTGTTTTGTATGTTGGGCCTAAGCTTAAGAAATCTGGAACTAAGTTGGGCTTCCCAATGGGCTTGGAGTTATCATGATGATATTGGAGTTTAATATAATCTAGAACACGATCTAATATACATAATGATATTATTGGAGGTGTTCGTAACGTTTAGATGAGTTATGTTTATTTTGGTATGGGGGTCACATGAACCTTTGAACCTTCTAGCATTTATACATTTTTGGATACACTTATTCATGTATGATAGTATGTTTGATGAATTTTGACTTGTACCTTGTAGGGTGTTGATCATTATGGTTTTTAGGTAAATTTTGAAATCATAACTAAATCGTTGACTGACTGAACCCAAACCGAAACTAGTTCGACAGTTTCATTTTGATTGAGTGACATTAGTTTTTAAAACGTTCATGAATAAAATAAACATAAAAGTTGAAAACCACATCCTTGCTATTTAATATGTAGCTCTCAAGCCTACAGGACAAGAATTGGTTGTGCAGGGCCTTGCTATTCACATACCTCACCTACCCACTTTGTCTATTCACACATCCCCTGGTATAGAGCTGTGGTCAAAGCGCGTCGTTTTGGTCCGGTCAACCAGACAAAGACTGACGGGTGTCTGACGGGTTTGTTGATCTGACCAAGACGCCGAACTTTGGCAGCATTTTGGCCACAGCTCGACACTTAGAGGTGTGTGAATAGACATGTCTATAAAAAAACATAATACCAGGTGAACACCTGAATAATAATGTCAAGAAAAAGTAGGTGTTTCCATATATGCATACCCTACAATGACATTTAGGATGATATAAGAAAGAAGAGAATAAATAAAAAGAGTAAATTATGCGTCAAGAAAATTATGATTTGAGTATCTATTATCTATTATATATAATAAGCATGATAAATTTGGGCTGATGTGGCACTCTTTTAAACATCTTAGATGTGGTTTAGGATGGAAAATTTACGGGTATTTTTTTTCATCGGTGAAGCCCCATTTTGCTAATCGGATCCGTTTTGTGACCCGCATGTATAAACCATCTAAAACCTTAAATCTCTTATTCGCCTCATTTTTTCTCTTTCACCTATTGTTCATTCTTCTTCTAATTCAACTTCTGTAATCCATTTGGCTGTTGATTCTATCAACAAACCCTAATGGATAACATACACAATCAATTCGTTCTATCATTTCTTCAATCCGTTTTCGAACCCTAAAAACTCCAGCCGCATATACCCAAACCATGATTATAATTCACGCTTGGGCTTTCTTCTTCTTTTAGAAATCGATTCAATCACCAGGTAAACAAGCATTATTTTGATGATTCTTAATCCTTTTTCTTATTGTTCAATTTCGAAAGGCATTTCGATTTTCTGTGTTTGTAAGTTTTTTAACGTTTTGTGAATGCAATGAGGAACGCTATTTAATGATTGAAACCCTCATTTAATATAAATTGAATGAATTTGACTAACCCCCTACTCAAATCGTGCCTCCTTCAATTGAATGCTTCAATCGTCTCCCCTTCAATAAGTCGCCCCAATCCCCTCTGCGTTTCCATCGCCGTTATCGTTTATAACTAAGTGCCATGAGTGTACAACAGGGAAGAACTAACGGAACATAGGATCAAAATCAGTATCGATTGAGGCTTTCTATGTCTTTTTCCGTTTTTTGAACATACTGCATATGTTTCATTAGGGAAGGCGGAGAAAACAACGACAGAGTCATCAGCAACGGTTAGTCAGTTTTATATGCTAGCAACTAATCGTAATATGTATATTATTAGTTTTTGGTTATCGATCAAGGTTAATTAATTTGGATGTAATTTTGTAGGTCTAGGTGTGTTTCGGATAGTTAATCGCTCATGTTATTGTTAGATTTGAAAATTGGTTTTTTATTAGTTTTTTATATTTGTTTTTTGATTTTTTTACTATCATGTACTTGAGTTGCATATCTAATTCAAATTGTATTTGTGATTTTAGGTGATGGGCTTCTTTCGGACTCCTTTCCCTACAAAGAAGTCTTGAATGGGATTATATTGTAAGTTGAAGGAAAGGTATATCTTGAACCGATATTTATTTAATATATATATATTTTTTTATGTATGAAGTTGTTAGTGAATAATATGGTAATCACCCGTATCTTTGATAATCTTGATTTTAACTTATAAGTTCTTTTGAATATTATGGTGTACAAGATTGCTGTTGAATGGTATAAACCCTTCTGCTGAAGGAGCCGATGGACATGAAGGTAAATACTTTCATTTGATTATGAATATAAATATTAGTTTTATGATGTTTTAAATATCTATAAAGCAATGCACATGTAGGAGCAACCGCCTTTTGACAAGAAGCTATTTGTTGCTCATAACAAGGAGTATATCAAAACTATTACTCTTCTTAATGACGAGAAGGACTAGGAGTTCTTTAAGAAAAAATCATTGAAGCTGCAACAAAGTTTCTCCTCTCAAAGCTCAGTGACCTCGGTTGTAAGTCTTGTGTTCATATGTTTTTCAATGTTTCAAAAACAAAGAACTTGTTTGTGATTATGGGTTTTTGTTATGAAGTTTTGTGATTAATGTTTCAAATAACAAATCTCAGACTTAGCTTATTAGTTAGTTAACCATACTTTCGTTGTTTAAGTTCTTTTACCTATATTAGGATGATAAGGGGAAAACGAGCATCCCATTAGTAGACTTGGTGTCCTTCACTTCATCATACAACTGACTTATAATACTCCTAAAAATGTTGTGATGTTTTTCTCATTGAATGGCGACAAACACTTGCGCTACTTTAGATATCATCTTGACAGGTAGGGTCCCACATCACATGCCATTTTACGCGCCTGCAGTTTAAGTACTAATTTAATTGGTCAAAATTTTGTTTCATTGATTTTGATAGGGTTGGCTACCTTAGTTTCTGTGCACGTTCAGAACATTTTATCCCTGGCTCTCTAGATAGAAATGTTCTACTTTGGGATCAAGGAGCGGATATTTGTCAGGTTGTTTTCTATATTCAAGATAGTCAATGGGAGTGTTAATTGGAATTGGAAGTGGGTCACGAATCCCACCAGTCAACATGAGAGAAATGAGTTGGAGCAGCTTGGAATATACTTGGAACAGGTTAGAGTTGGCAATGGGCAGGACGACGGGTCTGGTTCGAAAAGAGATACAGGTGGCTAAAGGTGTAGTTTTTCACACAAGGGCTTTTAAATGGGTCTCGTGGGCCCCGACCAGGGTAATTTTTTTCACTTAGAGAGCATTAGACGGTAACATCCAATTAAATCGGGCTCTGGAGCAGGGAGGAATGCGGCTGCGTCACACGGTATGAACATTCTGGGATAATGACGAGGAGTCGACGGATCACCTGTTAGTATTGTGCCTGTACTCAAGACTGGTGCGGAGACAAGTAGGCATGTCGGTTAGAATTCTAAACTTTTAAGGTTTTAGAATTATGGAGATTATGGAGTTCTTCCAAGCAAATGGGTCGACAAATAATCGTAAAAAGACTATTGAGTCTGGTGGCTATGGTAACTACATGGACCTTAAGGAGTGCTAGGAACGCTCGGGTTTTCAGTTGGAGGTTTGATCCGTGGTTCAAGATGGTCAATTCTGTAAAGGAGTTGGTGTTTATGTGGCTTAATCATAGGTCACGTATTATGAGGACTGATTGGAATTTATGGTTCTCATTTGACATGATTGTATAGTAATTAGGAGGTGTTGTGGTTTGTATGTTTTTGGTGGCTGCTGTATTTTGTTTTGGTTTCCAGCAAGCAACTTGCTGAGTTGCTAATTGTTCAGTTAAAAAATTTTTAAAAAATTATATTAGTTTTGATATACAGATCATCGTGTTTCTGTATTAATTTTACGATTAAAAATATAGCAATAAATAATATTAAGTGTGAAAATTTTCTTTTTTTAGTTAGTTCTATTTCGTTGATAATAGTTTCTTTTGAAAAAATATAGTCTCGAAAATGTGCGTGGGGGTAACAGGTTAAAAAGGATCGACCCACCAACACATTTTGCCATATTTTTTAAATATTAGTGATTACTTTGGAAGACCCACCGACACATGACTGTTGCAGCGTACCTAAAGTTCCCAACCAAATATCCCCTATTAAGTATGTCCAGATCCATTAGCAATTATATGTAGATCAAGAAGAATTAAACAGTGAATAATGAGCAACATTTGAAACATAATATTTATTTTATTTAGGTAAATGGCTCATTTGGGTCTGTCCTTTTGAAAGTATACAGAACATTTGAAAATATTGTGCCATTGTAATTCTCAGGTGCACAGTCTCTTTGGTATACTCACCTCAGCCTGTTTGCATGTATTTCTTCTCATATGCTTATATTGCATTAGTCTTGTGATAAGTACAGGGCAGGAGTGACTCCAAGCGTCAACGTTACAAAACATGAAGGGTTAATGTGTAAAAGGCAACCATACACGTTAAATAGAAAGCTGAAGGACCAAAGCCGCCAGAAGGAGTAGAACTAGGGATGAGCAAATCATATCCGGAACCGGTACCATTTTCGCTAGCGGTTCGGTACCGGTCCAGTACGGTACCAGTATTTACCGATTTTTACCCTCAAATACCGGTACCGAACCGTACCGTACCGGGTATATTCGGTACCGGTACCAAACTTTTGGGGATTTTCGGTACCGGTCGGTACCGAGCTCATCCCGAAGTAAAACAATGTCGTGACTTTTCTTCTAATTGTGTGGGCCTCCTTAATTTGTTGAATGGTATCTTCTAAATTCATTTTTTTTGTTTGTAAGAAACTATTTCTATAATTCCTATATGTATTAACATCGCATAATATTCGTATTAATAGTTGAACCGATATGTGCTTTACGCTCTAAACGCCTTGTTAAATCACTTTGACACCATGGACTTAATCGCCTTTGAATTACTTAAAAAAAACACTAGACCGCCCCAACACGCAGTTGGTATATTACTTCACATGTCAATATAGCAAATAACCCACAAACGTCATACACACACCACAAACCCCAAAAACACCTACGAGGCGACAACATAGACGCACCCGCCACAACGTGCGGACTTTCCCAATATATATATATATATATATATATATATATATATATATATATATTAAATCAATTAAATCACAAGTTTTAGTATAGTTGTTTAATCTGTGGCAATTTAGTTTCTTAGAGTAGATTTCAAGTTTTTATGTAAATCTATTTTACCATTATTAATTAAGAAAATTATAAAAGCATTTAATTTTTAACCCCACCCCCTTCCAATACCACCGTCGTTGAATCCTGACTACCAAACCAGCCATCCTCATCGTCATCATCGTTACATACCATCATCATTTATCTAACTTGAAAATCGAGATTGAATTCGAAGTTTGACTCTGAACCCAATATGAAATCCCATCGGAGAAAAAAGAAATCAATGCCTTCTTGTTTATTAAATTACTAGGTTATCACCCGGGTGCTACCCGGGTTGAGAAAGTTATTTAGATAAATCATAATCATAAGTGAATAAATAAAATAAAATAAAATACAAAGAAACTGACATATTACATAAATTAGTGACAATGGAAATACAATGCCGAGTCCCTTTGAAGTTGCATATCCTTGAGTTGTTAAAAGCTTTCCTTAAGTAAATCGAGTTCCTTCTAAAAAAACAAAGGACACATTGCTTATTAACAACCTAAACTTTTGAAATTTGAGTTTTTTTTGGGTAAAATCTCATAACAAATTTCATTTCGATAAACTACTATTTGTAACCGTCATTACACATTACATTGCATATACAATATACTCACTTGTTGCAACTCAAGAAGCTTCCTTTCTACTTCTCTTACGGTAGCATGACTCTCTTGGATCTCTGCGAGGGTGTCAAGTAACTACAACACAAGAAAATAGATATGAGGCAAGATCGATACCAAAACGATTTAAGAGAAGAACTAACCTATCATCGACCGTGTTCCCGGATTAAAAGCGAATAGATATAGTACATTGTTTTAATAATCATAACTACCGGTAGTTATTTATAAAATGACCACAAAAGTGCCCAAACTCATTTCACTCCATACTAAAAGATAAAAATGACCCTTGTGAATCGGTTTATAAAGTATAAACTACATGGACCCGTCCATGAGTAAAGGCGTCGAACCGGTAACATGTTTACCTTTTGTCATGTAAAACCAACTTTAATAAAAGACATTAGAATGTTGGCATTACCTCTAAAAATGGATTGGTCATCAACAATCTTTATTAGGAGAGCACCAAATAAGGAGTCACTCAAACAGTATAATAATAAAAACCTAAGTACAAAGAAAACCAAATTTTGTTAAATTAGGTTGCTGCTTTGAGTAGTTGTTGATCCAAACTTGGTTGGATACAATCGAGGTAGGGTGTATATATATAGAGAGAGAGAGGATTCTGTAAAAAAATGCTCAAATGTGAGAAGGGTAAGAAAGAATCTAAACCATTAGATCTTTAATCTAATGGTTAAGATCTTGATGGCAATCTTGTAAATAGTATAACAATTAAAGTAATTAATATTCTAGATTAAAGGTATAAAGGTAAAATTAACATTTTTTATTTTAGAAAGTCACATGCAATCCACATGTAAGTTCCTCTTTTATTTTTTAAACGCCAATAACTTTTTATACGTAACTTGGTTTTTTTTAAATTACACCATAATAACGAATGTTTTTTAATCTTTAATACGAGTACCATATTACTATATTTATATACAAAAAAAATTACGTTCAATCGAATGTTTCAGTTAATGGTTTTTTGTTTCAATTCATGGTGTTATATAATTATTGAATGGTGTTATATACTTATTGAATGGTGTTACATATGTGTTGAATGGTGTTATATAATTATTGAATGGTGTTATATACTTATTGAATGGGTGTTATACATGCGCTGAATGGTTGTAGCAGTTTTATTCGTAGTGTTTTTATAAAGATCTTTAAAATGATGTTATATACTTATTGAATGGTATTATATAATTATTGAATGGGTGTTATACACGTGCTGAATGGTGTTTGCAGTGTTATTCGGTATTCCTATAAATTAGGGTGTCAGTTTATGGAAGGTTTTGAATTAATTAAATCAATGATAAAATTACTTGATTACCTTTTTCAATTAATTTAGATCTAATGGCTGAGATTCTTTCTTACATTTCTCACACTTTTAGTCTTTTTTACAATAACCTTACCCTATATATATATATATATATATATATATATATATATATAGTGTGTGTGTGTGTGTGAGGTTTATTGGGGAACACAAAAAAAGTGAAAAACATAGGAACACCCTTGGATTAACTTAATCACTGGCTTAGATTAGATTAAATTTTTGCAAGGCTTAAAAAAGGTGGAGGGGTAGTTCTGGTATTTTCGAAAAGTTTCTATTAGGTTTCTCTGCAATCTTTCAACTGCCGTATCTTCGCCGGAGATTCGATTTGTCATCTTTTCACCGTCCCCGACGGATTATGTGGCCGGAATGTATTGCGTTTATCACCGGATAGCAGTTAATTGGTACAATGTTCGTTGATTTCCTTTATTTCGTCTTCGATTGCCGTATCTTAGCCGGAGATTCGATTTGTCATCTTTTCACCGTCTCTGCCGGATTATGTGGCCGGAATGTATTGTGTTTATCACCGGATAACAGTTAATTGGTATAATCTTCGTTGATTTCCTTTATTTCGTCTGCGATTTTTGGATCTCGGTTGAGATTTTTCGAATCTACGTTTTTTCAGATCTGCTTAGGAAGACTGTTAGAAAACTGTAGTTGTTCCCGATCATGTCTTAGATCTATGGAGTATTAAATTTTAGGTTTTCAGATCATAGATCTCAGTTTAAGGTATCATTTAAGAAAAAACAAATTGTTTTAACCTGATTATATAAAATTATGATTATTTGTAGATTTTTGTAGCTTTTAAAGAAAAAAGAAATTGTTTTAACATGTTAACTTTTTTTAATTAAATTTGATTTATATATATACATGTCAATTATCTAGGATGTGAACGTTGATTGATATACGATATTTGGATCAGTTATGTAAGAATTTAGTTCTTAGGTTACGTTTATGAAGTTGCGAATGAACTTAGTTATTCATCAATGATTTAGCATGCAATCTGTGTTTTAAGAGGTTTGAATTCATATTTAATAATTTAATAATTATGTGAATGTGAATTTTTAGATAATTATTGTGTATTTTTTTTTAACTGAATGCACTTTTTTGTTTGACAATCTCTTTTATTGCTTCTGGTTTGCACTTATTTATGTTCTACAGTTTTATACATAAATTTGATTACTTTATCACTCTCTTAAGGTGTTTCATCCCCGTTACATAGTGTTTTCTGTTTACTAAAACATTACTGAACGAGCTAGATGTATGGAATATGTGGATACTGTTGTTTTCGTTAACGGAATACTATAGAGTTGAAGAATCTGGTCAAAAGAGTGTAACATCAGTCGCACCGCGTTTCGGGCCTGTGGAAACTATGGAATCAGATAAAGGGGTTCCTTTGACTACCATTGAAGAAAATTCATCTGAAACTGTAAATGTAAATTCATCGGCACACGAAGAATCACCTGTAACAGTTTCGGCAGGTGAAGACTTGAAGAAGGAAGAACCTGAGTCGATTGAAAAGACGTTAAGAATCGACAGGAATTCACACGTGAAAGAGAAAGACGCTTGGCAGCCTGAAGTGGTCAAAGTAGTGCCGGAAATGAATCATTTGGTCATACCCGATGGTCGTTCAAGAGTCTAGGTTTGAAACACGACGATGTAGGAAGTGGTACGGGAAGTTAGTCAAAGTTAGCGAGATTGGGGCGTGCCGCAAGGCGTCAGTTAGCTGCTGTTCTTGATGAGTTTTGGGGCCAGTTATTCGATTTTCATAGGGAACCAACACAAGAAGCAAAAGCGAGAAAACTCAATAAGTTACTAGGTATAGATTATAAGGTGAATATGAATCCGAATTTGAAACCGAAGGCATTAAAAGTGGACAACAAAAGTTTACTCGACTCTACGATGCAGCAGATTGTGCAAGCCCGTAGCCCATCGTCGTTGTTGTCAACCCAAATTCAACTACTAGACGCATATGCACAGCGGTCAAACTTCAACGCGTTGGATGCTGGTGAGAAACGCTACCATAGCTTGCGGCTTCAGTCATCTTCTGGTGGTCTAAGAATCCCACAAACTTCTAGTGCATATGATGATCAACCGGCTACGGTTCACGGATATCAGATCAAGTCTTATATGAACCAAATAGAGCCTAAATCGCCATCACTTGGTTTAGTTAATTACACTGCTCCACATTCTTTGACAAAGGGTCTGCAAAACGGGACCAGCTCGGTAAGCCACCGGACTTTCCGGATCCTGTGGTGTCTTGAAACAGCTCGATGCAACCCGAAAGAAGTTATTTGAATCAAACGGCTGAAACGATGCATAGTACCGTCAACGAGAAAAAATATTACAGCATGCCCGATATTTCAGGGCTCTCGCTTCCTCATCGAGCCCGTCGTATGGGCCCAGGTCTCCTTCGGGCTATGTGGGTCCATACCAGCTGAGTTCCGGGGTAGATACATGGTCCATCTGGTCTAGACAACCTTTCGATCAATACGGTGTTGCCGAAAAGGCCAACAACAGTTGCCTGAGCATAAACACTCAGATACCGGATCTGCAGTTGATTTAGAAGCAAATATTTTGAAATCTATCGTGAAGCTGTTGAAGCTCGAAGGGTCCGACTGGTTGTTTCAGCAGAGCAGCGGTCTTGATGAGGACCTCGTGGGCCGTGTAGCCGCTAGGGAGCGGTTTCTTTATGAAGTCGAGAGATTTACAAAGTTGAACCAAAGAAAGCTGATTTCAAATGGAGTACCGAAAAAATCATACAGATTCTGGAGTATTTCTTATGTGTCACATGGATTATTACATGGGAGAAAATATAAAGGAATATCATTGCGGGATTTTTGCTAAATGTTCGGGTCAAGTAAATCAAATAAAAGTTTTAAGAAGGAAGTATGTTACAAGAATTCTATTATCAGAATTGAATTTGAAGAAGGAAGATGTTCTAAAAGAAGCTAATCATTTTCATTATCTTAGAAAAGAAGAGAAGGATAATCTTTTAGATTATGCTATAAAAAATGGAATGACAGTTTTGAACATGTATTCAATATTTGTATTAAAAATTTAATTTTTGTTTCAGTTTTGATGGTATATTTTCTTAACTTGTTAAATAATTGTTTTTACTAACTGCATACAAGTAACCTTATAATATACATTAGCACAACGAATTATATTAATTAATTATTATTTTAATTTTTATGAAGGTACGTTTTGTGTCACTATGGTTTCCTAAATCACGAGTGATCCGGGTAAGATTAGAGATATATCACCTTATAATATACATCGGCCATTGCGAATAATTACCATTAATATGGAATAGTTTCTTAACATGTTAAATAATAGTTCTTACTAATTGCATACATGTAATCTTATAATATACATAAGCAAAATAAAATGCCAAAAAAGCTTTATATATTGATTTAATATAAGCAAAACAAGCATATTGACTGATTATTATTTTAATCCGAAGGTACGTCTTGTGTCACCATGACATAGAGTTACACCACCTACTAGAATGTTAGGAGCTTTCCCAACAATATACCATTGCGAATATTTATGATTATTATAGATTTTTTTAACATGTTAAATAATTGTTTTTACTAACTGCATACATGTATTCTTATAATATACATAAGCCAAATCAAATGCCAAACAAACTATGCAATTTTTCAACTTTACATTTTTCAAAAGTAATAAAATAAACAACAATAATCTCCAAATCACTAAATTAAACCATCATAAAAGATTCAAGGTTGATGATTTTTAAAAAGAACAAAATAAACGACAATTTCTATTCTTGTTTTCTTAACTTCTTTTCCTAATTTCCCTTTTCTTTGTTATTGTTTTCTTCAGCCTGTTTTTCTAATTCCTCATGATACTTTTTACAATTTCTACTATCATGTGTATCTGTGTACATTCCACATAAATTGCAATTTCGAAAGGTTCTCCTTTTCTTTTCTTTTGCCTTCTCGCCTGGATCCTTTAATCTTTTTCCAGTACCAGAACCTTTGTTTCTAATTTCACTTGGATTTTGAATTTCACTTTTTCTCTAACACGTACTCCAAGCATTGATTCATACCTAGCTTCATTCGGTAATTTTTCTTCATTAAGCTCTTTAGCTTCTATTTCAGTTCTCATATTCTCTATTTTTTCCACAAACTCTTTAAGTTCAACTTTGTTATTCATCAAAGCCCTTAAACAGTAATCAACCGAAGATATTGCTTTATTAGCCATTTCTTCAGCTTCATTATCTGTTTCGTTGTATAGAACTTTCTTTTGTCTCA
This sequence comes from Scalesia atractyloides, assembly GCA_947069175.1. NCBI lineage: Eukaryota > Viridiplantae > Streptophyta > Magnoliopsida > Asterales > Asteraceae > Scalesia > Scalesia atractyloides. The sequence continues at coordinate 59,156,084 of CAMTDV010000030.1, forward strand.
CATCTGGAGGAATCAAGTCCTTCATCCAACGTTTGGATATATACTGTTCAGGAATTTCTTCAATATCATGGTTATTTAAAACATGGAATATATGTTTGCATAGTATTCCAAGTCTCAAAAAGATTTGACATGAACATTCAATATTTCCATCTTTTGTATTATGGGTAACCTAAAATTGAAGTTTTCAAAAAAAAAAAAATCTTATAAAAAATAAACTTAAAACAAAACAATATGAAAAACCTATAAATTATTAACTAAGTTGTATTTTATAAAACAAATAATATTTAACATGTTAAATATTTATGAAACTAAATATAATATGATATGTGAGGTTCAGTGGGTAACACTAAAAAGTGGGGAACTAGGGAACACCCTTAAAAACTAAATAATTTTTTTAACAAAAATTTTTGGCGTTTCTCTTTATAAATACTTGTAGAAGCATTTTCAATAAAAAAACTAAAAATACTAAAAAAAATTAAAAAAAAGGCTAATTTTTTTTACAAATTATTTCTTTTTTTAAATTTTGATTTTTAACATGTTAAGTTAATTTTATAAGATATATATTTGTTAACTGTTTTTAAACATTTTTTTTATTTTTAGTTTTTTACTTTTTAATTAAAAATGTTTCTACTTGTATTTATAAGAAAAGCTCAGAAAAAATGTAAATTTTTTTAACATGTTAAGTATAATGTTTAAGAGTGTTCCCCACGTTTTTTTAACATGTTAAGTATAATTTCTAATGTATAAACTAATAGCATATAACTTAACAAATATCGAAACATACCTTGAATTCATGTATTGGTTCAGTATTATACATATGTAGAGGCACTAAGTCATCTTCAACTGGTTGACTTAAAATTTTCTTTTCTTTCACGATTGTAGTTTCAATTACTCCTTCAGAATTCACAACATTATGAGAACATCTCCAAACAGATTCTCAACTTGAATCAATCTTTTCGTTCTAGTATATATTTTTGCGGCATGCTTTTCAATATTCAGTGGTGTTTGAACTTTGGAGTTGTGTTCTTTGTTTGATGATCTAACGTTTCTTGGATATATCTTTGTTTGTCCATAGCAGCATCAAATGAAAACATAATATGTATCAACGTATCTCCATAGTGAGTAAAACTGTTGAAAAATGAATTCTCACTTTCTGATCTTGAGTTGTTCTCACCAATCCACAAAATTCAACATTTTTAAATTTTAAAATAAGATGAAATCCATCTATGTCGAAATTCATACATATCTGACAGCCATTTATTTCCCAAAAGGTTGTATTCTATCATTAACTCTCTTCATCTTTTCTCAAATTGTTTAGGTCCAGTATAAATACTCCAAACAAGTTTATGAAATTTACTTTTAAACTCAGAATTTCTACATCTCCACAAACCTAAAAAATATTTAATTTAACATGTAAAACATTTTCAGTTGAACATGATCTTAATAAATATAAAAAAAAGTTAAAATTTTTATATTAATATCTGATATAAGAAATAGATCATCTTATTACTTATTTTCCTTCTACTATACTTTTAATATAACTTATCTTTAAGTTTAACATGTTACAATTCAGATCTCAAGTACTTAAAACCCTTAATTTTGATACAAAAAATTAAATATAAAATTATTATATTTAACATATGTAAGCAAAAAATGTAAGAAAAAAAAATATATGACTCACAAACATAGAATTACAAAACAGTTAGAATTCTAATAGAAAAATTATTAAATTTAACATGTTAAATAACTTTTAACTTTAATGGAAGTTTGTTTGTGATGTGCAAGGTACAAAGTCTATGTTTTGATTCAGTGAAAACTTTGAGATAGCAACCTTCATAGTTGGATCTTGATCCGTGACACTAATGTTCCGTTGTCTTTTAAATGCTTTCAGAAAACTTTCTAGAAGAAATGTAAATGATTCAATATTTTCTTTTGCAATCATCCCAGCTTTAATCGTAACACATTTCCTATGATTATCCACACCCGTAAGTAAACGGTACAAAAACCATGCAATACCTGAAACAGTTAAAAATTTGATATTAAAAATTTAAACTTAAATTGAATAAATATTTAATATAAAAATAAATATAACAAACCTGTTTGTCCTATAAGTTGCATCAAAAGATACAATATCACCAAACGCTTCGTAATTGCATTTCGCAGTTTCATCAGCCCAGAAGAAAGCAGATAGTTCATTGTTTTCTAATTTAATTCAAATGTGAAATTATGCAAATGATCTTTTCTTCCTTCTATTTTATCCTTTAAAATTTGAGCATCATTCTCACCGATAAAAACATTAAGATCCCTTCTGCAATTTTTAAAATCTGTTTTAGTTCCATGAACAAGATATCGAGAACCTCTAATACTGCTTAATCCGTTATGAGCACGTGTTGCTCCTATATTATTTGAAGCAACCCTGTGAATGAATTTTTCTTCCATCTCATCCAATTTCCTTCTTTTTTTAACAAATGCTTGTATTCTGAATACACTAATTCATGATTATGTCTATCTTCAAATTCATAAAGGATATAACAATCTTTTTCATCGCTTAATCTAAATTTCGCTCTAGCTTTACAGTCTGTTTTTTGAAGATTGGAATTTCTTTTCAGTTTACCGATATCTTTTTCATTCAACGTATCAATGCTAACATTTGCAGGAACGAATGCTTTGTTGCAAAGTACATATTTTATTACAAGTAATATTATAATATAAATCACCTAAATCATTTACCAAAAAAGCTATGTAGGTTTTCAAACTGTACGTTTTCTATCTGATATAAAGACAACGAATTATATTTATTAATTATTATTTTTAATTCGTATTAATCGCAAGGTACGTCTTGTGTCACCATGGTTTCCTAGATCACGAGTGATCCGGGTGAGATCAGAGATACATCACCTCGTAGAAGGTTAGGAGCTTTCCCGACAATATACGGTTGCGAATAATGATTTTAAAACAGATTTTTTTATTAACATGTTAAATAATTGTTTTTACCAACTGTATACATGTACTATTATAATATAAATCACCTAAATCAATTACCAAACAAGCCATGCAGGATTATTAACTTTACATTTTCTATCTGATATAAAGACAACGAATTATATTTATTAATTATTATCTTAATTAGTATTAATCACAAGGTACGTCTTGGATCACCATGGTTTCCTAGATCACGAGTGATCCGGGTGTGATCAGAGATACATCACCTCGTAGAAGGTTAGGAGCTTTCCCGATAATATACCGTTGAGAATAATGATTGTTAAAACAAAATTTTTTTTCTATTAACATGTTAAATAATTGTTTTTACCAACTGTATACATGTAATATTATAATATAAATCACCTAAATCAATTACCAAACAAGCTATGCAAGTTTTCAAACTTTACGTTTTCGATCTGATATAAAGACAACGACTTATTTTTATTAATTATTATTTATAATTCGTATTAATCGCAAGGTACGTCTTGTGTCACCATGGTTTCCTAGATCACGAGTGATCCGGGTGCGATCAGAGATACATCACATCGTAGAAGGTTGGAGCTTTCCCGTCAATATACCGTTGCGAATAATGATTCTTAAAACAGAATTTTTTTTCTATTAACATGTTAAATGATTGTTTTTGCCAACTGTATACATGTAATATTATAATATAAATCACCTAAATCAATTACCAAACAAGCTATGCAAGTTTTCAAACTTTACGTTTTTCAGTCTGATATAAAGACGACGAATTATATTTATTAATTATTATTATAATTCGTATTAATCGCAAGGTACGTCTTGTGTCACCATGGTTTCCTAGATCACGAGTGATCCGGGTGTGATCAGAGATACATCACATCGTAGAAGGTTAGGAGCTTTCCCGACAATATACCGTTGCGAATAATGATTCTTAAAACAGAATTTTTTTTCTATTAACATGTTAAATTGTTTTTGCCAACTGTATACATGTAATATTATAATATAAATCACCTAAATTAACAAACAAGCTATGCAGGTTTTCAAACTTTACGTTTTCAGTCTGATATAAAGACGACGAATTATATTTATTAATTATTATTTTTAATTCGTATTAATCGCAAGGTACGTCTTGTGTCACCATGGTTTCCTAGATCACGAGTGATCCAGGTGTGATCAGAGATACATCACATCGTATAAGGTTAGGAGCTTTCCCGACAATATACCGTTGTGAATAATGATTCTTAAAACATAATTTTTTTTTCTATTAACAAGTTAAATGATTGTTTTTGCCAACTGTATACATGTAATATTATAATATAAATCACCTAAATCAATTACCAAACAAGCTATGCAACAAACTTTACGTTTTCAGTCTGATATAAAGACGATGAATTATATTTATTAATTATTATTTTAATTCGTATTAATCGCAAGGTACGTCTTGTGTCACCATGGTTTCCTAGACCACGATGTGATATATCTCTGATCACCATGGTGGCACAAGACGCACCTTGCGGTTAATAGGAATTAAAAATAATAATTAATAAATATAATTCGTCGTCTTTATATCAGATTGAAAATGTAAAGTTTGAAAACTTGCATAGCTTGTTTGGTAATTGATTTACGTGATTTATATTATAATATTAGATGTATACAGTTGGTAAAAACAATTATTTAACATGTTAATAGAAAACAAATTCTGTTTTAACAATCATTATTCGCAACGGTATATTGTTGGAAAAGCTCCTAACCTTCTACGAGGTGATGTATCTCTGATCACACCCGGATCACTCGTGATCTAGTAAACCATGGTGACACAAGACGACCTTGTGATTAATACTAATTAAGATAATAATTAATAAATATAATTCGTTGTCTTTATATCAGATAGAAAATGTAAAGTATAATCCTGCATGGCTTGTTTGGTAATTGATTTAGGTAATTGATATTAAAATATTACATGTCTACAGTTGGTAAAAAATTATTTAACATGTTAATAAAAAAATTCTGTTTTAAGATTATTATTCGCAACACTATATTGTCAGGAAAGCTCTTAACCTTCTACGAGGTGATGTATCTCTGATCTCACCCGGATCACTCGTGATCTAGGAAACCATGGTGACACAAGACGCACCTTGCGATTAATACGAATTAAAAATAATAATTAATAAATATAATTCGTCGTCTTTATATCAGACTGAAAACGTAAAGTTTGAAAACTTGCATGGCTTGTTTAGAAAGTGATTTATATTATAATATTACCTGTATATAGTTGGCAAAAACAATCATTTAACATGTTAATAGAAAAAAATTTGTTTTAAGAATCATTATTCGCAACGGTATATTGTCGGAAAAGCTCCTAACCTTCTAAGATGTGATGTATCTCTGATCACACCCGGATGACTCGTGATCTAGGAAACCATGGTGACACAAGACGTACCTTGCGATTAATACGAATTATAAATAATAATTAATAAATATATTTCGTTGTCTTTATATCAGATCGAAAACGTAAAGTTTGAAAACTTGCATAGCTTGTTTGGTAATTGATTTAGGTGATTTATATTATAATATTACATCTATACAGTTGGTAAAAACAATTATTTTACATGTTAATAGAAAAAAAATTCTGTTTTAAATCATTATTCGCAACGGTATATTGTTGGGAAAGCTCCTAACCTTCTACGAGTTGATGTATCTCTGATCACACCCGGATCACTCGTGATCTAGAAAACAATGGTGACACAAGACGTACCTTGTGATTAATACTAATTAAGATAATAATTAATAAATATAATTCGTTGTCTTTATATCAGATAGAAAATGTAAAGTTATAATCCTGCATGGCTTGTTTGGTAATTGATTTAGGTGATTTATATTATAATATTACATGTATACAGTTAGTAAAAACAATTATTTAACATGTTAATAAAAAAAAAAAATTTTTAAGATCATTATTCGCAACCGTATATTGTCGGAAAAGCTCCTAACCTTCTATGAGGTGATATATCTCTGATCTCACCCGGATCACTCGTGATCTAGGAAACTATGGTGACACAAGACGTACCTTTATAAAAATTAAAATAATAATTAATTAATATAATTCGTTGTGCTAATGTATATTATAAGGTTACTTGTATGCAGTTAGTAAAAACAATTATTTAACAAGTTAAGAAAATATACCATCAAAACTGAAACAAAAATTAAATTTTTAATACAAATATTCAATACATGTTCAAAACTCTGTTATTAAGTTTTTCTATAGCATAACTAAAAGATTATCCTTCTCTTCTTTTCTAAGATAATGAAAATGATTAGCTTCTTTTAGAACATCTTCCTTCTTCAAATTCAATTCTGATAATAGAATTCTTGTAACATACTTCCTTCTTAAAACTTTTATTTGATTTACTTGACCCGAACATTCAGCAAAAATCCCGCAATGATATTCCTTTATATTTTCTCCCATGTAAGTATCCATGTGACACATGAGAAATACTCCAGAATCTGTATGATTTTTTTTCGGTACTCCATTTGAAATCAACTTTCTTTGGTTCAACTTTGTAAATCTCTCGACTTCATAAAGAAACCGTTCCTAGCGGCTACACGGCCCACGAGGTCTTCATCAAGACCGCTGCTCTGCTGAAACAACCAGTCGGACCCTTCGAGCTTCAACAGCTTCACGATATAAAGTCTCAACGATTTCAAAATATATGCTTCCAAATCAACTGCAGATCCGGTATCCTGAGTGTTTATGCTCAGGCAACTGTTGTTGGCCTTTTCGGCAACACCGTATTGATCGAAAGGTTGTCTAGACCAGATGGACCATGTATCTACCCCGGAACTCAGCTGGTATGGACCCACATAGCCCAAAGGAGTCCTGGGCGGCTCGATGAGGAAGCAAGAGCCCTGAAATATCGGGCATGCTGTAATATTTTTTCTCGTTGACGGTACTATGCATCATTTCACCCGTTTGATTCAAATAACTTCTTTCGGGTTGCATCGAGCTGTTTCAAGACACCACAGGATCCGGAAAGCCAGGTAGCTTAGCCGAGCTGGTCCCGTTTTGCAGACCCTTTGTCAAAGAATATGGAGCGGTGTAATTAACTAAACCAAGTTGTCACACCCCGATTTCCACGTGTAACCCGGTGAGCCCTGTTGGGGAATATTGTGACGTAAGTTGATATCATCATAACCAAACAAACACACAGCACAGTGAAGTCTTAGAGTTTAAATTACTATTACAAACCAAATGTCCAAATGTTCGAAAATAATAATTACAGGCTTGTAATAACGAATCCACAGGCGGATCGAATAAATATTTACAAAGGAAATTATTCTACAGACTTTGGCAGCTTATGGACTTGCAAGACCCTTATTTAGCTACTACGCAGCTCCCAATCTATTCCGTGTTACCACCTGTAACTTGGTCTTTTGAAAATACGTATGTTTCCACTGGTAAATACTAATAACCAACTCATTTTGAAAACATTTATTAAAATGATTTTTGGTGTACTTGGCACATTTTATAAATAACTTGGGATAGTTCAAAATGACTTTGTTTACAGTTTTACATGTTTGTCAATACATATGGGGTCCGGTGCAGAAACCGAATAACCTGATTAATCGACACGCCACTTAAATAATCCACCAGCGTGATTTAATATTTTTATTAGCATTAGCGTCTGTCAGGTGTATGCCTACACCCCGCGCTTAAGGTCGTGGCCATTAGTAACTTAAATGAGCCAAGGATATCTCAGACATGGTCGAATTAACCCCCAATGTTTAAGTTATCAAACAATACAGAATAAAACGGGTTATAAGGATTAAGTACATCACAATCCGATAACATGATCCCATACCCGACCAAGCGGTATTATTATACCGTATCCCAAGCCCGTATAGGGAAAATAAGTATTTACCTGAGCAGTTCTTCAAATAAGATAAGTAACTCAGCCGAATATTCAAAAGTAAGCTTAGATGGCAATCTACCGGGAGGCTATTAGTCTGGAAAAGATGGTATAAATAACCAATTAGAATGCTAACGGGTCCTATCTACATCGTAGACTCGAACCGGGTAGCTTAAAGATATTAAAGGTACTAAACGCTAGATTGAGCGATGACCGGAATAGAATGTAGTTTAAACCCGACAAGTATGGAGACTTGTTTAATATGGGTAAACATATTACATCCTGAATTTTTGAAGTAAAATGATAAGGTTAAACCCATTTCGGTTAAATTACGTAAACTAGTTACGTAGGCCGAACCGTACGCATATAAGCGAAACCGGGTAACCGGGTGAGTCCAATACAAGTTCCATATGCCATTATACTTTAAACATGTTGTGACATCAGTTGGGTATCAACATGTATGCCCGTTATGGTTTTAAAATCAAGTTACGCCTCAAAAGGGCGTTTTGGTCATTTTATGACTTGTAAAAGAACTTATGAGCAAACTGATGTAATGATCATAATCTTACTGTAAAAATAGTTTATTTATAATGTTATATCAGTAGGATATCGAGTATGTGTGTGGTTTAGAGTTTATGACCAAACTATGCCCCGTAAGGGCATTTTGGTCATTTCACACATAGCTTGATAAGTTACTTGGGAATCTGAGTTTAGTTAATGTACTTACTGTAATTATATATAAAATAAGTTTTGAAATCAATAGGTATCAAGTCTTGGTGCTTTAATATGGTTTTAAACCATACTATGCGCCTAAACGGCGATTAAGTCGCTAAATGACGATATTCAAGATGATTAAGGAAAACTGATGTTATGATCAGGTTTATATAACCAAAATAAGCTATTTAATATATTATAACAGTAGGTAAATGGTTTTGTTATAAAAGTATCTTTAAAACCACTTTACGCACCGTAAGGGTACATCGTCATTTATCGGCATTATACAAGGACTTGTGTGTAAATTCAGTTTACAATCTGATTTGATATCCCAAGTAATCCTATTTATGATATTACATCAGTAGGTAATGAGTTTTGTTGAAGAATTATGTTAAAAACCATTTTAGATGCCGAAAGGGCATTTTGGTCCTTTAAAAGCATGATTTGCGATAATTAAACAAAACTCAGGTTGTGACCTGATTATTGACATCAAAATAGGTTAGTTATGTTTATATATCAATACAAAACTTATTTGTATGCTCCTTTGTATTTAAAACCTTATTTTTAAGTATGAAGGGCATTTTAGCAAAGTTTGGCATAATTAACGGAAACTTGCATAAAAGCTCGGATTACTATGTAACCATGTAATACAACTCCAGAAGGTTATACTACAACTAAACATGGTCACAATGCAACTTAGAATTAATAACTAAAGTTGCTAATTCGGGGCAGAACTGAAAGTCAAAGTAAAAGTCAACTTTGTGACTTTCGGTTGCGAACCAACCTTAGACCTGGACTTGACGGGCCGAACATGTTTATACATGTTCTAATACTTATTACCAGGTTATTAAAGTGTCAAAATGTATTTTATAACCTATATTATCATATACGAATTTATTTTAAAAACTAACCCAGTTTGACTTTTTATCAATAACTTTGACCCGTCAATTGACCAAGCAAACGTGGTAATCAGGAGGTGCCCTCTTGATGGATTAACACCTACCTAATACGATCACGTAGCCATGTTCGTACCGAACTGGCTGGACCGTAATGGTCTTAGCCTAAAGTCAAAGCGTTTTTACGTCAACGCTTTGACTTTGGCTTAAAGCCTAATAAAAATAAAAGGAAAGGATTGGAACACTTACAAGTGAACCAAAAAGATGACTAGAACTCAGTTAGGATGCTCCCTGATCAGGAACTTCCAAGTAGAGATAGAGAGAAGAGATTTTGAGAGGTGTAAGGAATTGTGTTGCAAGAACACTCCTATTTATAGGTGAGGGGCATGAATCAAGATCAAGACAAGTGTTATGGGAACACTAGAGATCACTCCAAGTGTAGTATGAGGTGTCCAAAACCAGAATTGAGGCCATTGTTTCGAGTTGTGAGAGTGCAGGTGGGTTGAGAGGTGGATAAGCATGCAGATCAGTAGCTGGCATGCTGTTTCTGCGATCTGACCTCTCCCGCGCGTCGCGCATGGATACCAGGTCCCTGGCGCGTGTCGCCTGGGGTGTCATTTCACAAAATTTCCATTTTGGCCCCTGAACTTCTCCAAACTCCCGTATTTCGACATAAAAACATTGCCCCTGGTTAGCACTCTCGGAAGTATAACCGAACATCATTAAGTTCCGGGTTTGTTAAAAGGTCACTCAGAGGCATAGATTAAGCATGTTGACACGTTTAACCTCTCGACTTTAATATTCACCACTCAGAGGTTATAAAATAACATGTTGGCGATTTCAGTCCTCTCGTCTAGCACACGGCATACGAGGATCAGCGGGACACGTGTTGAAATTTTATAGGACGTAAAAACACAGAGTATTACACAAGTGATGGCGATTTAGGCTCTATTTGGTTCATATAAGACTTGATCTGATATCCGTGAACCGTAGCCGGTTGATCATCATATGCACTAGAAGTTTGTGGGATTCTTAGACCACCAGAAGATGACTGAAGCCGCAAGCTATGATAGCGTTTCTCACCAGCATCCAACGCGTTGAAGTTTGACCGCTGTGCATATGCGTCTAGTAGTTGAATTTGGGTTGACAACAACGACGATGGGCTACGGGCTTGCACAATCTGCTGCATCATAGAGTCGAGTAAACTTTTGTTGTCCACTTTTAATGCCTTCGGTTTCAAATTCGGATTCATATTCACCTTATAATCTATACCTAGTAACTTATCGAGTTTTCTCGCTTTTGCTTCTTGTGTTGGTTCCCTATGAAAATCGAATAACTGGCCCCAAAACTCATCAAGAACAGCAGCTAACTGACGCTTTGCGGCACGCCCCAATCTCGCTAACTTTGACTAACTTCCCGTACCACTTCCTACATCGTCGTGTTTCAAACCTAGACTCTTGAACGACCATCGGGTCTGACCAAATGATTCATTTCCGGCACTACTTTGACCACTTCAGGCTGCCAAGCGTCTTTCTCTTTCACGTGTGAATTCCTGTCGATTCTTAACGTCTTTTCAATCGACTCAGGTTCTTCCTTCTTCAAGTTTTCACCTGCCGAAACTGTTACAGGTGATTCTTCGTGTGCCGATGAATTTACATTTACAGTTTCAGATGAATTTTCTTCAATGGTAGTCAAAGGAACCCCTTTATCTGATTCCATAGTTTCCACAGGCCCGAAACTCGGTGCGACTGATGTTACACTCTTTTGACCAGCTTCTTCAACTCTATAGTATTCCGTTAACGAAAACAACAGTATCCACATATTCCATACATCTAGCTCGTTCAGTAATCTTTTAGTAAACAGAAAACACTATGTAATGGGGATGAAACACCTTAAGAGAGTGATAAAGTAATCAAATTTATGTATAAACTGTAGAACATAAATAAGTGCAAACCAGAAGCAATAAAAGAGATTGTCAAACAAAAAAGTGCATTCAGTTAAAAAAAAATACACAATAATTATCTAAAAATTCACATTCACATAATTATTAAATTATTAAATATGAATTCAAACCTCTTAAAACACAGATTGCATGCTAAATCATTGATGAATAACTAAGTTCATTCGCAACTTCATAAACGTAACCTAAGAACTAAATTCTTACATAACCGATCCAAATATCGTATATCAATCAACGTTCACATCCTAGATAATTGACATATATATATATAAATCAAATTTAATTAAAAAAAGTTAACATGTTAAAACAATTTCTTTTTTCTTTAAAAGCTACAAAAATCTACAAATAATCATAATTTTATATAATCAGGTTAAAACAATTTGTTTTTTCTTAAATGATACCTTAAACTGATATCTATGATCTGAAAACCTAAAATTTAATACTCCATAGATCTAAGACATGATCGGGAACAACTACAGTTTTCTAACAGTCTTCCTAAGCAGATCTGAAAAAACGTAGATTCGAAAAATCTCAACCGAGATCCAAAAATCGCAGACGAAATAAAGGAAATCAACGAAGATTATACCAATTAACTGTTATCCGGTGATAAACAAATACATTCCGGCCACATAATCCGGCAGAGACGGTGAAAAGATGACAAATCGAATCTCCGGCTAAGATACGGCAATCGAAGACGAATTAAAGGAAATCAACGAACATTGTACCAATTAACTGCTATCCGGTGATAAACGCAATACATTCCGACCACATAATCCGGCGGAGACGGTGAAAAGATGACAAATCGAATCTCCGGCGAAGATACGGCAGTTGAAAGATTGCAGAGAAACCTAATAGAAACTTTTCGAAAATACCAGAACTACCCCTCCACCTTTTTTAAGCCTTGCAAAAATTTAATCTAATCTAAGCGAGTGATTAAGTTAATCCAAGGGTGTTCATATATTCCTCACTTTTTTGGTGTTCCCCAATAAACATCACACACACTATATATATATATATATATATATAGGGTAAGGTTATTGTAAAAAAGACTAAAAGTGTGAGAAATGTAAGAAAGAATCTCAGCCATTAGATCTAAATTAATTGAAAAGGGTAATCAAGTAATTTTATCATTGATTTAACTAATTCAAAACCTTCCATAAAATGACACCCTAATTTATAGGAATACCGAATAACACTGCAAACACCATTCAGCACGTGTATAACACCCATTCAATAATTATATAACACCATTCAATAAGTATATAACATCATTTTAAAGATCTTTATAAAAACACTACGAATAACACTGCAACAACCATTCAGCGCATGTATAACACCCATTCAATAAGTATATAACACCATTCAATAATTATATAACACCATTCAACACATATGTAACACCATTCAATAAGTATATAACACCATTCAATAATTATATAACACCATGAACTGAAACAAAAAACCATTAACTGAAACATTCGATTGAACGTAATTTTTTTTGTATATAAATATAGTAATGTGGTACTCGTATTAAAGATTAAAAAACATTCGTTATTATGGTGTAATTTAAAAAAAACGAGTTACGTGTAAAAAGTTATTGGCGTTTAAAAAATAAAAGAGGAACTTACATGTGGATTGCATGTGACTTTCTAAAATAAAAAATGTTAATTTTACCTTTATACCTTTAATCTAGAATATTAATTACTTTAATTGTTATACTATTTACAAGATTGCCATCAAGATCTTAACCATTAGATTAAAGATCTAATGGTTTAGATTCTTTCTTACCCTTCTCACATTTGAGCATTTTTTTTACAGAATCCTCTCTCTCTCTATATATATATACACCCTACCTCGATTGTATCCAACCAAGTTTGGATCAACAACTACTCAAAGCAGCAACCTAATTTAACAAAATTTGGTTTTCTTTGTACTTAGGTTTTTATTATTATACTGTTTGAGTGACTCCTTATTTGGTGCTCTCCTAATAAAGATTGTTGATGACCAATCCATTTTTAGAGGTAATGCCAACATTCTAATGTCTTTTATTAAAGTTGGTTTCACATGACAAAAGGTAAACATGTTACCGGTTCGACGCCTTTACTCATGGACGGGTCCATGTAGTTTATACTTTATAAACCGATTCACAAGGGTCATTTTTATCTTTTAGTATGGAGTGAAATGAGTTTGGGCACTTTTGTGGTCATTTTATAAATAACTACCGGTAGTTATGATTATTAAAACAATGTACTATATCTATTCGCTTTTAATCCGGGAACACGGTCGATGATAGGTTAGTTCTTCTCTTAAATCGTTTTGGTATCGATCTTGCCTCATATCTATTTTCTTGTGTTGTAGTTACTTGACACCCTCGCAGAGATCCAAGAGAGTCATGCTACCGTAAGAGAAGTAGAAAGGAAGCTTCTTGAGTTGCAACAAGTGAGTATATTGTATATGCAATGTAATGTGTAAATGACGGTTACAAATAGTAGTTTATCGAAATGAAATTTGTTATGAGATTTTACCCAAAAAAACTCAAATTTCAAAAGTTTAGGTTATTAATAAGCAATGTGTCCTTTGTTTTTTTAGAAGGAACTCGATTTACTTAAGGAAAGCTTTTAACAACTCAAGGATATGCAACTTCAAAGGGACTCGGCATTGTATTTCCATTGTCACTAATTTATGTAATATGTCAGTTTCTTTGTATTTTATTTTATTTTATTTATTCACTTATGATTATGATTTATCTAAATAACTTTCTCAACCCGGGTAGCACCCGGGTGATAACCTAGTAATTTAATAAACAAGAAGGCATTGATTTCTTTTTTCTCCGATGGGATTTCATATTGGGTTCAGAGTCAAACTTCGAATTCAATCTCGATTTTCAAGTTAGATAAATGATGATGGTATGTAACGATGATGACGATGAGGATGGCTGGTTTGGTAGTCAGGATTCAACGACGGTGGTATTGGAAGGGGGTGGGGTTAAAAATTAAATGCTTTTATAATTTTCTTAATTAATAATGGTAAAATAGATTTACATAAAAACTTGAAATCTACTCTAAGAAACTAAATTGCCACAGATTAAACAACTATACTAAAACTTGTGATTTAATTGATTTAAAAAAAGTTAACATGTTAAAACAATTTCTTTTTTCTTTAAAAGCTACAAAAATCTACAAATAATCATAATTTTATATAATCAGGTTAAAACAATTTGTTTTTTCTTAAATGATACCTTAAACTGAGATCTATGATCTGAACACCTAAAATTTAATACTCCATAGATCTAAGACATGATCGGGAACAACTACAGTTTTCTAACAGTCTTCCTAAGCAGATCTGAAAAAACGTAGATTCGAAAAATCTCAACCGAGATCCAAAAATCGCAGACGAAATAAAGGAAATCAACGAAGATTATACCAATTAACTGTTATCCGGTGATAAACACAATACATGCCGGCCACATAATCCGGCAGAGACGGTGAAAAGATGACAAATCGAATCTCCGGCTAAGATACGGCAATCGAAGACGAAATAAAGGAAATCAACGAACATTGTACCAATTAACTGCTATCCGGTGATAAACGCAATACATTCCGGCCACATAATCCGGCGGAGACGGTGAAAAGATGACAAATCGAATCTCCGGCGAAGATACGGCAGTTGAAAGATTGCAGAGAAAAATAGAAACTTTTCGAAAATACCAGAACTACCCCTCCACCTTTTTTAAGCCTTGCAAAAATTTAATCTAATCTAAGCCAGTGATTAAGTTAATCCAAGGGTGTTCCTATGTTCCTCACTTTTTTGTGTTCCCCAATGAATCTCACACACACTATATGGGTAAGGTTATTGTAAAAAAGACTAAAAGTGTGAGAAATGTAAGAAAGAATCTCAGCCATTAGATTTAAATTAATTGAAAAGGGTAATCAAGTAATTTTATCATTGATTTAATTAATTCAAAACCTTCCATAAACCGACACCCTAATTTATAGGAATACCGAATAACACTGCAAACACCATTCAACACGTATATAACACCATTCAATAATTATATAATACCATTCAATAAGTATATAACATCATTTTAAAGATCTTTATAAAAAACACTACGAATAACACTGCAACAACCATTCAGCGCATGTATAACACCCATTCAATTATTATATAACAGCATTCAATAAGTATATATAACACCATTCAATAATTATATAACACCATTCAACACATATGTAACACCATTCAATAAGTATATAACACCATTCAATAATTATATAACACCATGAACTGAAACAAAAAACCATTAACTGAAACATTCGATTGAACGTAATTTTTTTTTGTATAGTAATATGGTACTCATATTAAAGATTAAAAAACATTCGTTTATGGTGTAATTTAAAAAAAACGAGTTACGTGTAAAAAGTTATTGGCGTTTAAAAAATAAAAGAGGAACTTACATGTGGATTGCATGTGACTTTCTAAAATAAAAAATGTTAATTTTACCTTTATACATTTAATCTAGAAAATTAATTACTTTAATTGTTATACTATTTACAAGATTGCCATCAAGATCTCAACCATTAGATTAAAGATCTAATGGTTTAGATTCTTTCTTACCCTTCTCACATTTTGGCATTTTTTACAAGATCCTCTATATACACACACCCTACCTCGATTGTATCCAACCAAGTTTGGATCAACAACTACTCAAAGCAGCAACCTAATTTAACAAAATTTGGTTTTCTTTGTACTTGGGTTTTTATTATTATACTGTTTGAGTGACTCCTTATTTGATGCTCTCCTAATAAAGATTGTTGATGACCAATCCATTTTTAGAGGTAATACCAACATTCTAATGTCTTTTATTGAAGTTGGTTTTACATGACAAAAGGTAAAGATGTTACCGGTTCGACGCCTTTACTCATGGACGGGTCCATGTAGTTTATACTTTATAAACCGATTCACAAGGGTCATTTTTATCTTTTAGTATGTAGTGAAATGAGTTTGGGCACTTTTGTGGTCATTTTTTAAATAACTACCGGTAGTTATGATTATTAAAACAATGTACTATATCTATTCGCTTTTAATCCGGGAACACGGTCGATGATAGGTTAGTTCTTCTCTTAAATCGTTTTGGTATCGATCTTGCCTCATATCTATTTTCTTGTGTTGTAGTTACTTGACACCCTCGCAGAGATCCAAGAGAGTCATGCTACCGTAAGAGAAGTAGAAAGGAAGCTTCTTGAGTTGCAACAAGTGAGTATATTGTATATGCAATGTAATGTGTAAATGACGGTTACAAATAGTAGTTTATCGAAATGAAATTTGTTATGAGATTTTACCCAAAAAAACTCAAATTTCAAAAGTTTAGGTTATTAATAAGCAATGTGTCCTTTGTTTTTTTAGAAGGAACTCGATTTACTTAAGGAAAGCTTTTACCAACTCAAGGATATGCAACTTCAAAGGGACTCGGCATTGTATTTCCATTGTCACTAATTTATGTAATATGTCAGTTTCTTTGTATTTTATTTTATTTTATTTATTCACTTATGATTATGATTTATCTAAATAACTTTCTCAACCCGGGTAGCACCCGGGTGATAACCTAGTAATTTAATAAACAAGAAGGCATTGATTTCTTTTTTCTCCGATGGGATTTCATATTGGGTTCAGAGTCAAACTTCGAATTCAATCTCGATTTTCAAGTTAGATAAATGATGATGGTATGTAACGATGATGACGATGAGGATGGCTGGTTTGGTAGTCAGGATTCAATGACGGTGGTATTGGAAGGGGGTGGGGTTAAAAATTAAATGCTTTTATAATTTTCTTAAATTAATAATGGTAAAATAGATTTACATAAAAACTTGAAATCTACTCTAAGAAACTAAATTGCCACAGATTAAACAACTATACTAAAACTTGTGATTTAATTGACTTAACGATCTCTAACTTTTTTTAAATTAACATAGTTTTAACAATGAAATAGTCTTGTTGTTCAATTTCTATCATGTCTTGATCAAATATACGTTCATGATGACACATAATTTCAAATATTATTACTTTATAAGTTTATTTATATAGCTTACTTTTGAAATCGTTTATTGGAACTCTTGTGACTGATTGGATTCTTAGATGAAAGAAGGGTCACCAACAACATATTGGTCCAAAAAAAGATCATTTACTACTGTGGGGTCATGAAAATGAATGGGCATGACTTATCAATTTAATTAAATTGATACATTGTGTTTGTATTTTCAAAACTAAAAAGTAATTATGATACATGTGGATCCATCTTGGTGATATTTGGGGACACAAAAATAAATATACCTCTGTATATGCAACATAATACTTATTTTTACTTGTTATTTACACATCTAATACTCAAGTAACTTTGAATTACCAAAAACTTTTGAAAATTAACACAATAAAAAAACCACAGATAGCCCGTCACCATATGTCAAAGAGAAAAACGATCATCTTGAACTTAAAACCAATAACGCCAAACCTGTGTAGAACTAGACGCATACGATTTTTGATACCTGGTTGTGTATGCAATTTTATGATATGTAATCTTGTAATATTTCTAAGTTTATAATATATCAGAAGTTTTATGTTATAAATGTTAAAGTTTATAAACCAAAAATGGAGTTCGAAACATAAAAATACAAAAACTATGAAATAAAAAAAGCCATGACACCGGGTTTTTTGTATACCCGTATAGGGTTTTCTAATGCCCAACCCAAAAACCGGGTTTTTTAATACCTGGGCATAGAAAACCCGAACCCGGTACACCAAGTATGGTTTTCCTAACCAATACCCGAACTCAACCCGAGTATTGCCAACACCCGAAAAACCGGGTCCAATAGAGAAAGTAAAAAAAAAGCACATGGAGTGAAGTGCAAATAAGAGGCATTCCTCATATCTGCTTCATACAAAAACAGGGTTTGTAAAATATTTTTCTGAGAATCACCAAAAAAAGGGTTTGTAAAATTTCATTTCAGAAACGTATTTACACAGATCGTACGTTACCATATTGCTGTCAATAACCATTATTAGCAAGATCAAGAACCTTTAATTATGGGTTTGGTCACAAGAAAAACCCTTTGCCCACACCCTCGTTTCTTCCTTGTGCTCTCTTTATTTATTCCAGTACTTGTTATTCTATTTGTGGTACGATAACCATAACCCTTCTCATTTTCATTTTTCTTTACGTTTTTTGTAACACATCCATCTAGGTGATAAATATTGTTGATTGTTGGGTTCATAACAAATGCCCCGCCTCATATATCAGCAACGTGTTTTGGGTGTAATCATTGTGGATAATGGAATTCCGCTGTTATTGTTCTGTTAAACGTACTCAGATGGGAGTAGTACCAGGATGTGTGACCTTCAGGACTGGTATGGGCACGGTTTGGTTATGGGTTTTCACTGAACTGAAACCAACGTGTTCCGTTAGTGTAGTTTCTTAACCATTTGCTTTTCGGATAATTGGTTTTGTTTTGGTTACTGTTCAGTTATGGGTCGGTTAACCTTTTTTTTTAAATGAAAAATATCGAGGTTATGTTGGTTTATTCGGTTATGGGTCGGTTAATTTGGTTAATTCGGTTTATGCTCACCCCTAGAGACGTTGCGTTGGGGATAAAAAAAACAAATCCTTAAGGCGTTTGTGTGCAAAGCAGACAATATTTATTTGGAATTTTGTGTTTGTTGATTGTGGCATTTTTGTTGAACAGGTGGACAACCTAGCTACGCAGACGAAAACGATCATTGGTCATAACTTGGAACCACCTCCTTGGCATGAATTCCCTGCAAAGACTTTCGAAAACGAAACAAAGTACGCTCGAGCTTCAAAAATCATACAATGCTCCTATCTCTCCTGTAAATCCATGACCAACAATGTCCGGCCAACCTTCACACGCGAAGCAGAACAATGCCCCGAGTTTTACGGATGGATATATCACGACCTTGAACCTTGGTCAAAAACCCGGATATCATACGCCACTTTAATGGAAGCCAAGAAGCTTGCTTCTTTGCGCGTGGTAATTGTTGGTGGGAAACTGTATGTGGATTATTACTATGATTGTGTGCTGAGCCGAGCTATGTTTACCATTTGGGGGCTGTTGCAGCTTCTTAAGAGGTATCCGGGTAGCGTCCCGGATGTGGATTTGATGTTTGATTGCATGGACAGACCCTATGTTGCTAAAAGTGATCACTCTAATATGCCTTTGCCGATTTTTCGCTATTGTACCACGCGTGATCATTATGACATCTCGTTTCCTGATTGGTCTTTCTGGGGTTGGTAAGTTCAAATAACAGTTTTTGTTGAATCTTGTATTTATATGAAGTTGTTAGGTTAACTTTTCACTATGATTAGGACCATCATTTAGAGTGTTTTTTGTATATACAATGCAACATTTGAAGTGTTTTTTTGTCCTTTAGAGAGTATAATGACAACTATTTATGAACTTGAATTCTATAAATTCCTGGTTTGGGTAGTGTTCGGGTTGGTAGGTTGACCCGTTTAACCGTTTATATTATATTATATTATATATTTCTTTCAAAATGTGTTTTTACGTCATAAGTTAAACTAGTTGGGTATTTTATGCAATAACTAACTTAAAAAGAGAAACTGACATAAGTTTTTATAATTAAAATGTAATTTTATATATACATTTGTATTTTTTTGTTGCAAAGTTTTATTTTTAAAATATTAATACATGCAAAAAATAAAAATTAAAAAATTCCAGGTTAAACGGGTTGTGTTCAGGTCAACCCGCAAATATTCGTGTCGTGTTCGGTTTCATGTGTTTAACACGATTTTCGGGTTTGGGTCGGGTTGGACCTGCCAATCCGCGAACACGACCCATTTAGCACCCCTGGTTGTTGGTAGATTCTAGTTATGTAACTTCATGTGAATTTATTTAAGGTTCTTCATGCATTGTTTAACATTGTTATCGTGTATGGAAGGGTTCTGTTATAAAGTTATATAGCTGAATGGATATAAAATTACAAAAATTGATGATTGAAGTTTTGTATCAGGGTAGAAGTTAACCTAGGGCCGTGGCATGAGGAATTTCAAAGCATTAAACAAGGTTCACAAAAGACAAGTTGGAAAGATAAGTTCCCGTATGCGTATTGGAAAGGAAATCCAGATGTTAACTCTCCGGCTCGCGAAAAATTGGTCTTATGTAACGACACAAATAAGTGGGGAGCACAAATATTGCGTCAAGTACATTTTTATTGCAGTAATTAACAAAGAAAGTTGTTATTATGTATTTAACTTTCTGTAACAGTTATGTTGTTATTTGAAAATTTGACAGAATTGGGGAAAGGAAGTAGTTAACGGGTTCAAAAACTCCAAATTATCCAACCAGTGCAATCATCGGTAAGTTATTTCGTCATTTTTAAGGGTATTTTTTTGTCTGTTTATAAAAATAGGTACGTATCAATCCATGCTCGTGTTTATGCAGGTATAAGATATACGCAGAGGGGTATGCTTGGTCTGTAAGCTTAAAGTATATACTGTCATGTGGTAGTGTTCCGCTTATAATCAACCCGATATACGAGGATTTCTTCAGCCGAGGTCTTTTTCCAAAAGAAAATTACTTGCCTATCCCCCCTGAAAACATATGCCCGTCCATTAAAACTGCAGTTGAGTGGGGGAATTCACATCCATCTGAGGTAAAAACAATAATAATGTTTTTCTTATTCTATCCGGTTATGATGGGTCATTGTTTGTTCTGGCTAATGTACAGGCGGAGTCAATAGGTAAAGCGGTGCAAGATTATATGGAACATTTGAATATGGACCGCGTGTATGATTATATGTATCATTTGATAACTGAGTATGCTAAGCTGCTGGATTTCAAGCCAGTTCGGCCTTCAACCGCTTTAGAAGAATGTAACGAGTCTCTGCTTTGTTACGCTGATGAAACCCATCGTGGATTCCTCAAAAGGTCAACTGCAACCCCCTCACCAGCACCTCCTTGCAAACTCCCTCCTCCAAATGTTGAAATGATCAAGAAAAAGATGGAAGCCAAAAATATTATTATAAATAAAACCCAACTGATATTTTAGATACTAAAGGTTTTTTCATGTGTGAGGTTTGTTTTTTTTGTCACACGGTTGGCTAGTAACATTCTTCTCGACGATGATAACGGGTAAAAGTAGTTTCAGATTCGCGTCATGGTGGTGGTTGTAGTCGTTTTTTTCCTAGTTTTTGGTCTATGATAGATTGTTAAATCTCAGATATGGTCTTTGTTTCGTAGCTAGATCACAGGGTGTGCCAAAATCAGTCTACGTGTCACACCCGCAAAAACAAAGACGATCCTCTGTTTTAAACATTTTAAGGTAAATAACCAAACGGTCCAAAAACAAATGCATTAACCATGGCATCGCTGATGAAGGCGACACAAGGTGTGCCCAAATCAGTCCGGGTCTAAACATCCATCCAAAGGGTAAAATTGTCATTTTTTAAAGTTTAACGTCAAAAAATAAATGGTCATTCAACAGTGTGTTTGCCAAATAGTCACCAATTACAGGGGTAGTAATATTCTCTTTTCAATAAGTAAAAAAAAAATCTTTCATCCAAAAGAAAATAACTGAAATGTGTTGGCAAACACCTGGGACCATATACTAATTTCTCCAAAAGAAAATAACTGAAATGAGTTGGCAAACAATGAGCCAATGAGGATCATTAATCATATAGATAATTTCTCAAAAAGAAAATAACTAAAAATGAGATGTGAATTTACTACGATCTGTGTACTTAACCTCAAATAATCAAAATAGTTTGAAATCAAGTCCATTGTTGCCTATAATTTATTTATAATTTTATATATGTAATTATTTATATTATAACAATTACTATGGGACTGTTTTGCCGTCATTTCCGCAAGCATGAACTCAATCAATTAGAAGAAAATATGATGGTTGTCAATTTGTCATACTTTCAGAATCATGTTGTCCTATAATTTTGATATTGACCATTCATGAAAAAAGAGAGTGAGCAAGAAACAACTAAAATGTTCGAAACACGGCAAGCAAACTATAATATATGGTTTATATTATATATCAATACAAAAATGAAACCCACTATGAATCACATATCCGAGCGGAGGCAGTTCTCAAATTGTTTGTTGTACTGATTTAGGTGTTGTTTGTTTTTTTAAGAGATTAAATGCCTACGGACCACATTTGCTGACATTTGTGTCTGCGGAAGAAGAGATGGACCAAACATCTGTAGTCTGTAAGAAGAAGGCTGTTTGTTTTTTAACGTATGCAGACTTCTAAAATAAATTGATGGAGGTGTACAGATGGTAGTGGTGGGTGGTGGATGATGGTGTAGGTGGTGGACATGGACGGTGGGGGTGGTGGTGGATGGTGGTGGTGGTGGTGGTGGTGGACGGTGGTGGGTGGTGGAAGGTGGTGGTGGTGGTGGTGGTGATGGACGGTGGTGGTGGTGGACGGTGGTTGGGCCAAGCCTGCACCAAGAAGAGCTCGCACAGACATTTTTTAATGAAACGTCTTCGGAAAAAGAAACAGTCTGCAGTGGCAATGTCTGCGTGTGGTCTGCGCGGCGCAGATAGAAGAGGTTGCGCAGACTTTTTTTAGAAAAACAAAAACCACCTTAGTGTGTAATGATTAGGGTTGCAATAGGTTTTATATACATAGTCATAATTACACTATCTATTCTCAAGCTTCACATATACATAGTCATAATTACACTATCTATTCTCAAGCTTCACTAGGTAGTTTGGAATGTAAAAGCACAAATATGTGAGTTGATAGAGGTTTTGTAAACATGTTTGTGATCTGATCTTTTGTAGATATAAATGGTACATGCAGCTTTCCTTAAGCAATCTTTACTCTTACAAAGTGAAAATCAACTTCAACAATTTTTGTTCGAGCTTGAAACACGAGATTTGAAGAGAGATGGGTTGCACCAAGATTGTCACACTAGAAAGTTTGAGCAATTTTCGTGTCTACTCTTATTTCTTAAATAGGGGCTTTTAACCAGGTCAATTTGGCAACATTGTCACCCAAGGCAGGGCTTTGTATTCTGACCTTTTGGATAACCCATCTGTAAATGGAGCTTCACCATTAGCTAAGTCTAGAGGAAAATTACGAGCTTTACGTTCATGCATAACTTCCATACCAAAATTAGCACGATATCAACCCAAGTGTTAATAACACGACCTTTACTATAAACTACTGATTGGTTGGAAACGAAACCATTTAGGTTAAAATCCATAGTATTGATACCAAAAACAGTTAAACCATATACCTACTAAATGTTGGGTTTAATGTGGAGGCTCGATTATTTTGGGCATGGTTCTAGAAAACTATGGAGCAGATGATTAGAAGATTAAAAGGCTTGACCCGTTTTGTTTTAATTATAGCCCATGTTAATTTTCTTGGTGAACAACAGGAAATCCTAATCTTGTATGTATTTATATTTAGTCTTGTACTTGTAATATTCTCATCACGAGTGAGGCAGAAAGCAATAACAAAAGTATCCAGGTGGCAGCGTCAAAGAAGAAATGTAAAGAACAAAAGTTTTTGAAACTACCATATTGTTAGTGTTTGTGTGTGTTGATTGGTACCCAAATCCCTAACACTAGAGGCTAAGCGTCTAAGAAGAAATGTAAAGAACAAAAGTTTTTGAAACTACCATATTGGAAAATTAGTCAACCAAAGTAACCATGAGCGAGTACAATATTATAAGTTTATTCTTATTGATCGGATTTTTAACCTTTATTTAACGGATTCATTTTTTTGCGGTTTCCCTGATCAAATTAGAGGTTACCAAAGAACCATGCATAGCACCAAATAGGGAGTCGTCGAATACACCGACTACATCTAACCTGGGAAATGGGTACATAAGGATGTTGTGCTCAGTCTCTGGAATACAATAAAGTTGAAAGTAGCAAAAATCCTAGAGGCATACCAACATAAATACTTCTTTTACTAACTGGGTAGATCAAGAAAACAGCAGTCGCAGCTGCAAAAGGAGTTGAATATACAATAGCAATCCAAGGTCACATACCTAGAGGGAAATTAAGCTCCCACCCAAGACCCATGTAACAAGAGAGTCAGGTGTAGTCCAAGATACGAGATTCGAACTCATATCAGATTGACAGTTAGTATATCCTCTGGTGGATCGACAGTCATCCCGACACCCAACGTAGTCAGCATCTGCGAATGCACGAAGTGTAGAGGATCCTTGTCAATGGGCATCAGTGTAAACATGAGGTCAGGAGTGTAAGCATGAGGTCAGGAGTCGGAGTTGTGTCGAATAAGTAACCGATGATCAAGTGTGTTCCGCAGGTACCGGAGACTACGTTTGGCAACCAACCAACCAATGATTTTCTAACAAAGGCTGCATGTACTAGCATACTTTGTTAACTGCAAAAGTAATATCCGATCGTGAGAGGTTAACATATTGAAGAGCACCAAACAAGCCGACAATCTTTGAGGTCGAAGATAAGTGGACTATCTCCAAGAGATAAAACTATGTGCTCATAGGTTAGGAAACCGGTTTACAATTAGAAAAAAACAACTACACTGAAGGAGTTGAGATATGTATTTTTTTTGAGATAGAAGCACATCACATCCTTGTGGGACAACTTCAATACCTAAAAGTAATCAAGGTTTCCATGATCATTGAGAGTGAAGTCTTTTCCAAGTTGTTGTGTAACTCTGTAAACTGTTGTGGTGTTGTTACCACTGACGATGATATCATCAAGATAAACTCAGATGTACATAAGTGTACTTCTAGACATGTAAATGAAAAGGGAAGGATGAGTGTTGGAACCAGCAAAGCCCATTTGTGAAGGGCTATGGAAAGTTGGTGAAACCATGCCTGTGGAGCATGTTTGAGACCTTATAAAGACTTATGCAATAGACATACATGATTCGGATGTTTGAGATCAACAAAGCCTTGTGGCGGCTTTAGATAGACATATTCTCGACGAAAAGAGAAGTACCTGGCAAAACTGATGAAAAGTGAAGAATGAAGGGTTGCGAAAAGTTCAAAGAACCCTATGTGTCCCTATCAGAGGAAATGATGTTTCCGATGAGAACATTGAAAAATAAACCTAAAATAGCGATGCCGAATCACAGTTGTTCTGATTGATGATAACAGCGACCGGAAACACGGAGCTTGTGTGCTTAGATGGTATTTCCGATCGTGAAAGATGAAAGGAGAAACTTTGTACGTTATGATGATATATCTGAACATTATGAGGTTTAATTCTCTTAATGAGAGTAGAATGTTTTGCATTCATATGAAACATCAACACCAAACAAACTAACCGGCACCAAAAATCATGAAAACTAGACTAATGAAAACATCTACCAGGGGAACATCTCAAAGTTGACCAACATAGCGAATGCTGATCAGTTTTGTTACGAACCCACGAGAATAGTTAACTTTAATATCTTCCACCACAGTTGGGATTTGCCTTTAGGATTTACTGTAGATCGAATCATTTCTCGCTTCACCCTTAATAAGACTGCATGTTGTGGGGTGGCGACCCATGTCACCTCACCCACAACGGTTGTTATACACCAGAAGGTGGTTGTTAAAGAAGGGCCCCACCCGACAGTTAAATGATGGGTTATTTAAAGTCAATACGTGGCATGACGTTATGCACTTTTTAGTGAGACCCAATGTTTTAAAAACCGGTTCAAACCGGCCGGTTGAATCGTCTGATACACCTAGTTGACTCGCCCAATACATCCGGTTAAACCGTTTCTAAACTAAATCCGGTACGATATAAAAACCGGATATTAAAATATTGGTTAAACCACAATAAGTAGCCAAAGGCCCGTGATGTTGGATTAAAAAAATCAGAAATGAAAAGACGAGCTGAGGTGGCAGAGTGGTACCGAAATCCACATTAGAGATGAGTTCGGCACCGTACTGATACCGAAAGTACTGATTCCAAAAATCATAAAAATGGGTACCAGTACCAAAAGTGCTCGGTACGGTACAATATTTGAGGGTATATTAACCCAAAATACCAATTTGGAGAAACGCAAAAAAAGGGTATCGAAAATGACCTAATACAATGCGATTCAATATCGGTACTAGCACAGTACCGATTTGATTCGAGTACCGGATATTCTTATCCCTGATCCACACCATTCGAGTGGCACCGAGCAAATTCACAAAGAGAGGTGATCATGAATCATAAAGGGTGTGCATTTACCGACCCTTTTAACAGGTCTTGTCTTGTGTAAATAATATTTAAAAAAGGCGGGAAGCGAATACTTCAACCATTCGAATTGACTCATTCGGTGACAGCATGTGTGTACGCAATATACCAACGACAATAAATTAACAACACAAAATATTACAGAATAACGAACCCCCCCCCCCCCCTCTCTCTCTACTCTCTCTCATCGCACTATCTACGAATCTGCAAAAGTAGCGTCTGCTTTATGTCATCACCGCGTGAAACATTCATGTCGCGTGATCACCTATATATACACACTCATCCAAATCCTCTTTAACCCTAATCCACCACCAACAAATATCTTACAAACATATAGATATGGTGATGGGGAACTACAGAGTATGCTATTGTTTCATCAGAAAATTCAAAGCAACACAGCCTGATCCACCGGCTGACGTCATATCAGCGTTCAACAAGTATTCCGGCGACGGAATCCGCATGACGGCAGATCAGCTCCGGCGCTTTCTGGAGGATAATCACGGCGGAGATGACGTCGATTTGCTTTCGATTGTTGATCAGATAGTTAGCAAGCGGAAGCTTCTAGAAGGGTCGATTGGCAGGAGCTCTCTCTCGTTGGAAGATTTTCATGATTTTTTGTTCAGTACTGAGCTTAATCCACTGATTAGATCTCAGGTATGATTGATTTTGTCAGTGATTGTGTTAATTGTGTGTTTAATTATGAATTTTATTTAGTCTGTATCAGTCTTAGGGTTTGTGTAGAAAATGTTAGTGTCATTTTAGGTAATAATAGAGAGTTACTGATAAGGAATGAGAAATTGAAAGCTAGGTTATGATTAGGTAACATCTGAGCTTAATCCTCTAGTTAGATCTCAGGTATATTCGATTAGTGATCGCGTTGATTGTTTGTTTAGTTGTGAATTTATTTAGTGTGTATCAGTGCTAGGGTGTATGTAGAATATGACAATTTTCTTTTAGGTAATAACAGAAAATTACTAATGAGGAATGAGAAATTGATAGCTAGGTTATGATTAGTTAACATCTGAGCTTATTCCTCCAATTAGATCCCAGGTATCTTCTTTGTCATTGATTGTGCTGATTGTGAATTGTATTAAGTCTGTATCAGTGCTAGGGTTTATGTAGGTGAATTGTATTAAGTCTTTATCAGTGCTAGGGTTTATGTAAAAATGACAGTTTTATTTTAGGTAATGATAGAAAATTAGTAATAAGAAATGAGAAATTGGAAGATAGGTTATGATTAGTAAACATCTGTGTTTGAATTTTACTTTTGAGCAATTTGAATGTTGATTTTACAACGAATGTACATTCATAGTTGCTAAAACATCAGTAACAATTTTTAGGTTCACCAGGATATGACTGCTCCCTTGTCTCATTACTTTATATATGTTAAAAAATAAAGATATCAAAGATTGCGGGATCAGTCAAGCATCATCTCCCAAGATTAGCAGGGTCAAAGACAGCTAGTAATCAGCTGTAAATCCAGCCGTAAACCAAGCTGTCTACTATATTTAGATTACGTTTTTTGTGCTATAAATTGTATACCTTTCTTTGTAATGAGACATACAAAAATATACATCAATTCAGTGTTCTATGAATCAACTTTCTAACATGGTATCAGAGCAGTGTCGTTCTTGACCTGTTCATCATTTACCTTGCTCACCCAAACCAATCATCCTCTCAACCAAGCTGCCATGGCCGAAGCCGGTAACTTGGGAGAAGATCTATCAATTCAAATCGCCAATCTGCTCAAGAATGGCCTCAACCCACAAAACCGAAACCCGAAACTGTCCGATAACCTTCAAATAAACCTCAAGCTCAACAGCCAGAATTATGCTCTATGGACCCGGATGATGAGGGTAGCCATAGGCGGTAAATCAAAAGCCTTTCTAAACCATTTATCAACCAATCCACCAAACCAAACCAGCGAAGAATATGAACAATGGGAACAAGACGACCTAGTCGTCTTCTCATGGCTCATACAAAACATCGAACCAACCCTCGCCAGCAATCTAACCGAATTTCCGACAGCAAAATCGCTGTGGGATGCCCTGGCTATAACATATAGCAGTGGGCGTGACAAGCTCCAAACCTTCAACCTACATGTCAAGGCGAATGAAATCAAACAGAACAATCTCTCCCTAGAAGAATTGTGGATTATACTCCAAGGAGTATGGGGAGAAATTGATCGGATTGACCCAAACCCTATGACCTGCCCAACCGATATCCAAGCATATCACAAAATCAGGACGGAACAGAAACTGTTTCAGTTCCTAAACGCTCTCAACCGGAAATATGACCCTATAAAGAGGGAAATACTCCGGTTAGAACCCCTTCCAACCGTAGAAACTGCATACGCCACTGTCCGCAAGGAGGCCGCTCACCAGAACATTCTGGGAACACCTCTCAATGACACACAGGGTATCACAGTGGGTCTAATGGCCTCTGAAATTGACGGATTAGGGCTTGCATCAAAGGGGTACCGACGGGCCGATGGAAAAAGAATCGGAACAAGTAACAAAGACGACAAAACTCACCTCAAGTGTGATCATTGCGGCATGACGAAACATACCCGGGAACAATGTTTCAAACTCGTTGGGTATCCCGAATGGTGGTCTGATGGTCAGAAGAGAGGCACAAAGACTACAGAAAAAGGGAAGTCATCTAGCACCGGCAACCGAGATGTCACCAGAGATGAAAGCCGGA
This sequence comes from Scalesia atractyloides, assembly GCA_947069175.1. Classification (NCBI taxonomy): domain Eukaryota; kingdom Viridiplantae; phylum Streptophyta; class Magnoliopsida; order Asterales; family Asteraceae; genus Scalesia; species Scalesia atractyloides. The sequence continues at coordinate 59,185,451 of CAMTDV010000030.1, forward strand.
GCAGATCGGGTTTCGGCGGAATGGCCAAAGCAGATGAAGAAGAAGATACTGCAACAGGTAAAGGGTTTGGGGCGCACCCCTCAAACCCTCGGTCATATACGAGTAATAAAGAGACAAATATTGCACATTTAGTCCCTGGAAATAAGGGAAATGTCAATATGGCCCACGAACATCACAAAAAACAAAAACTATGGATTTTTGATTGTGGCGCGACCGATACGATGACTTATGAGCTATCGGATATTATTTCAACAACCAAACCAGAAAAAACACATATTCAAACGGCAAACGGAGGAATAATGGATGTAAAATCGGGAGGGACTATTGAGATTTCACCCACAATAAAAATCTCTAATTGTCTTTATGTTCCCTCGTTATCACATAAGCTGCTTTCCATCAGCCATGTCACAAAAGAACTCAACTGTATTGTCCTAATGTACCCTACGTTTTGTATTTTACAGGCTATCAGGACGGGAGTGATCATTGGGCGTGGCACTGAAAATCAAGGGTTGTACTATGTGGATGAGGTGACTCAAAGTGGTGCTGTGATGTTGACTCATGGGACATCGGAACGAGAAGCTTGGCTATGGCACCGAAGATTAGGTCATCCTTCTACAAGTTATTTGCATATTTTATTTCCAAAACTATTTCCAGTTAATTCTATGTCACATTGTGAAAAATGCGTTTTAGCAAAGAGCCACCGAAAAACTTTTAAACCCAATAATACTAAAGCTGCTTTGCCATTTTCATTAATCCATTCTGACGTATGGGGTCCTGCCCCAGTTCTTGGGGGGCAAAACCTTCGTTACTTTGTGATGTTCGTTGATGATTGTACCCGAATGACCTGGGTTTAATTTTTGAAAAACAAATCCGAAGTCTTCGAAAAGTTCACTATGTTTTACGCCATGATCCAAACCCAATTTCAAACAAACATCCAAATATTCCGATCCGATAATGGCGGTGAGTTTGTTAATACCTCGTTTAAATCTTTTTTCCAAGACAAGGGAATAATCCACCAAACTACATGCCCAAACACCCCAGAACAAAACGGTGTCGCCGAAAGGAAAAATCGCATTTTGCTGGAAATGACACGAGCTCTCCTAATTGAATCCCAGGTCCCGAAATATTTTTGGCCTGAAGCCCTTGCTACTGCTACCTATCTTCTCAACCGACTCCCAACAAAAATCCTAAAACTTAACACTCCGTTACACACCCTTTCAAAATTCTTCAAACTACCCTCAGTTCTTACTCTTCAACCACGAATCTTTGGATGTACTGCCTTTGTTCACATACCTAAATCAGATAGAACCAAACTTGACCCTTGTGCTAAAAAATGTGTCTTTGTTGGGTATGGAATGAATAAAAAAGGATACAGATGTTATAATCCAAAAACACGTCATATGTTCACCACAATAAACTGTGACTTTCTTGAAACCGAGTATTACTACAATTCCCAACTCAGTGGTCAGGGGGAGAAGGAATGTTTAGACACACTAAGTTGGTTGAAATATGTTCCCTATGTACCAACTACAGAGTCACAAGAGTCCAATTTCAGTGCCACTGACGGTCCTAATGTTCCTCCTAACCTGGTGTCCGAGGTAAGTAATACTCAACCTATTCAGTCTGGTGGTATTTTTGAAGTTTCTAATGACTCCGAGGATACCAATACTTCTAATCATGAAACTGCCACAGAACAAACTGAAAATTTGCAGGCAGATGAATCCAGACAAGAAGAACCACCATCAAGATATGTGTTACCCCCTAGAACAAACAGAGGGGTTCCTCCGAAACGGTATTCTCCTAAAAAAGAACCAAGAAGATCTAGTTATCCTATAGCTAGTGTGGCTAACGGAAATTTCACTAAGGAAGCCAAAGCATTTATCTCATCCGTTTACTCCGAAGAAACTCCTACAAATGTGGATCAAGCCTTAAAATCTAAACATTGGAAGGAAGCAATGAAAACAGAAATGGAAGCCCTAACCAAGAACAATACTTGGGAAAAGTGTACTCTCCCGTTGGGAAAGAAATCCGTGGGGTGTCGTTGGGTCTATACGGTTAAGTATAAACCAGATGGTACAATTGAAAGATATAAAGCCCTACTGGTAGCAAAAGGGTATACCCAGACACATGGGATTCACTATGCTGAAACATTCTCCCCGGTTGCAAAAATGAACACAATTAGGGTTCTTTTTTCGATAGCTGCAAATGAAGGGTGGCCACTTCAACAGTTTGATGTAAAAAATGCCTTTTTACACGGGGACCTAGATGAAGAGGTATTTATGGATGCTCCTCCAGGATTCACAAAAGATTTCAAAACTGGAGAAGTTTGCCGTCTGAAGAAGTCCCTTTATGGTTTGAAGCAATCTCCTCGGGCTTGGTTCGGCAGATTTACGATAGCTATGAAAAAGTTTGGATATAAACAGAGTAATGCCGATCATACTTTGTTTCTCAAAAAAAGAGGAAAATTCGTAACCTGCCTAATTATCTATGTAGATGATATGATCATTACAGGGAACGATAAAGAAGAAATGGTAAAACTAAAAGAAAACTTGTTTGCTGAGTTTGAAATGAAAGATTTGGGCAGGCTTAAGTATTTCCTCGGAATTGAAGTACTAAGGTCAAAACAAGGAATTTTCATTAGTCAGAAGAAGTATGTCTTAGACCTGTTGGCAGAAATAGGAATGATCGATTGCAAACCAGCAGATACTCCTATGAGTGTAAACCAAAAGCTTTATATGGAAGAAGGAGCAAAATTAGCAAATAAAGAAAGATACCAACGGTTGGTGGGAAAACTAATATATCTCTCACATACTCGTCCAGACATCGCCTATGCTGTAGGGGTAGTAAGTCAGTTCATGCACCAACCTCAACAGTCACATATGGAAGCAGTTTGGAGAATTATTAGATATCTCAAAGGAACAGTAGGTCACGGAGTCCTGTTTCAATCACATGGACACCTAAATGTTCAAATCTATACCGATGCAGACTGGGCAGGAGATAAGGGAAATCGGAGGTCAACAACAGGCTACTTCACTTTAGTCGGCGGGAATCTTGTTACTTGGAGAAGTAAAAAACAAAAGGTGGTTGCTCTTTCAAGTGCAGAAGCTGAATTTAGAGGTATAGCTCGAGGTTTAACAGAAGCCATGTGGATGCGAAGACTCTTATCTGAGATTGGTTTTCCGTCAAAAGAAACAAGTAAGATTATGTGTGATAATAAAGCTGCAATTCAGATTTCAGAAAACCCAGTACAACATGATCGAACTAAACACGTGGAAGTTGATAGGAACTTCATCAAAGAAAAATTGGAAGATGGTACGATTGAACTACCATTCGTTCGATCAAAGGATCAGCTTGCTGACATTCTAACAAAAGCAGTTAACGGGAAAATTTTCAGCGATTGTTTGAGCAAGTTGAATTTTGGAAATCCGACTATTCAACTTGAGGGGGAGTGTTAAAAATAAAAGATATCAAAGATTGCGGGATCAGTCAAGCATCATCTCCCAAGATTAGCAGGGTCAAAGACAGCTAGTAATCAGCTGTAAATCCAGCCGTAAACCAAGCTGTCTACTATATTTAGATTACGTTTTTTGTGCTATAAATTGTATACCTTTCTTTGTAATGAGACATACAAAAATATACATCAATTCAGTGTTCTATGAATCAACTTTCTAACAATATACACCAGCCACAATTCATACTTGACTGGGAACCAATTAAGTAGCAGTTCCAGTGTAAAACCGATCATCAAAGCACTTAAATGTGGCGTGAGAGTCATTGAACTTGATCTATGGCCTAACTCATCAAAAGATGACATTCATGTTCTTCATGGAAGGTATGAAACCTACTTTCATGTCCGTAGGCACAAGTTTACTATTACTTTGGATAACACATACTGCTTCTGATATATGATTGTTTGGGTGCTGAAACAAAATTGATTATCTGGCGGGGCTATAAGTTTAGTATTTCCTTTTTTTGGTGTATATGTCTAAGCTCTGTACTTATATATGCAGGACCCCGACAAGCCCAGTAAATCTCATGGAGTGTTTAAAAGCAATCAAAGAGTATGTGTTTGTGGCTTCTCCTTATCCAGTCATCATAACATTTGAAGACCACCTTACACCTGATCTTTAAGCCAAAGTAGCTAAGGTGAATACTCTGTTTATATGTGAAACAAAATCCTGTATCACATGTTCATATTGCTCATGTTTTTATTGACTTTTCTTGTAGATGTCACTGAAGCATTTGGGCTGATGCTGTTTTCCCTAGAATCAGAGAACCTTGAAGAACTCCCGACACCGGAAAACTTGAAATATCGAATTCTGATTTCAACAAAACCTCCAAAAGAGTGCGTTGAAGCCGAAGAAGTTAAACGTAGCAGTTCACAAAAGCAGCAGGTTTTTTATGCTGATGACGGTGATGATGCTTGGAGTGAAGATGGAAGTTCTAAGGTTTGGTGAACAACAAGACACATTAAGACATATATATTATTTTCTTTTCTTGTAAAACAAACAACTCTAACTGAATGTGTGTGCTGTTTGTGGCAGTCTGGAAGTGACTGCAGTGACCAAGATGTCGAGACTGAAGATTTGTTAAAGGGAAATAAACCCTCTTCGTCTCCTGTGCACAAGAAGCTAATTGCGATTCATGCTGGCAAACCCAAAAAAGGATTAAAGGATGCACTTAAAGTTGAAAAGGACAAAGTTAGACGCCTAAGTTTGGCAGAACAAGCACTTGAAAAGGCTGCAGAAATCACGGACAGGATGTGGTGAGGTATAGCCGAATTATAGTTATATTTACAGGTGGAAATTTCGACCCATTTACATATGGATGGGAATTTCGACCCATTTATGGATGCTCATGCTTTGAGTTGTAAATTTGTGCACTTATATGTACTTGTAAATATATGTGTCAGGTTCACAGAGAAGAATATTCTTAGGATTTATCCCAAAGGAACGCGTATTACCTCCTCCAATTACAAGCCACTAATTTGTTGGCTACATGGAGCTCAGATGGTTGCATTTAATATGCAGGTCAGCATTAGTTTCTACTTGTACCATTCTTATAGACTATATTATTAGTAGTAACTAATGTATAGATTTCATATATAATGCAGGGATATGGTAGATCACTCTGGTTAATGCACGGAATGTTCAGAGCTAACGGAAATTGTGGTTATGTGAAAAAACCAGATTTTTTGATGTCCAAGAATGAGGTGTTTGATCCAAAAGCAAAGCTTCCACCCAAGACATCAATAAAGGTTAATATCATTCAGAATACAGATTAAAGATACCACCTGCTTTACTTTAAATAATTCTTCTTCTCACATTGTCATGTGTTTCTAACAGGTGAAAGTTTATATGGGAGACGGATGGCATTTGGATTTTAAGAAATCTCATTTCGATAAATACTCCCCTCCAGATTTCTACACCAGGGTAATTTTTTTAATGTTTATGATATTAACTAAAACTATTGTACACAATTTTGGTATTGATATCATTAGTCAACAAAGAAACTAGTTTAGTATGTAAATCTCATATCTCTGAAACAGGTTGGTATTGCTGGAGCGTCTGTTGATAATGTTATGAAAAGGACCAAGATTAAGGACCACAGCTGGACACCTGTCTGGAATGAAGAGTTTACATTTACATTAGCCGTTCCGGAATTAGCTTTACTAAGAATTGAAGTGCATGATAGTAACGTGCCTGAAAAAGATACGTTTGCCGGCCAACTGTGCCTGCCTGTTTCAGAGTTGAGGCCAGGAATCCGTGCAATCGCACTATGTAACCGCAAAGGTGATCAATATGCATCAGCAAGGTTACTCATGCGGTTTGAGTTCATATAAAATATGTATTATTAATGTAGACTAGATCATTATTCTTTTTCGGAAATTGGGAAAGAATTGTAATATTTCAATTTTGAAATAAAACATTTGTATATATTGTGAAAGAGAAATTGATTAAATTTTGTGCAATCATTTGTTCTCAATGGTTGGAAATTTTGTTCAATAAAAGTACAACTTAGCAATCAAAAGGAGATAGACACATTATATGTTGGATATCGTTTTAAAGAGCTGATGATTATCTTCTAATTTATCTCTTATTTTTAGGATCAAGTTGTTAGTTTGTTCCTATTTTTCTTGCTTTATCTTTTAAGCCTTTTGGTTATATGTATGTTTTTTTTTAATACGGTTTCAATCAATGAAAATAATACAGCTCTTGATCACCAAATTCTTCATGGTATCAGAGCGGGCATACCAAAATTAAGATCATAAACTATCAACTGATGGCAGGAGACGAGTCTGAGAGTTCACCCAGCAGTAGTGTTGTCGAAGTTATCGATGTCAACTCGCCTTTCTACCTGCATCCTTCAGACTACCTGAAACAGATGCAGGTTAATGAAAGCCTGTCAGATAACAATTTCAATGATTGGATTCAGGAAATCACCAATTTCATGTTTGCCAAGAATAAAATCGGGTTCGTTGATGGAACCGTAAAGAAGCCAGAGAAGACTGACAAGAAGTATATGAATTGGATGAGATGTGACGCCATGATAAAAGGGTGGCTCACTACGGCTATGGAGAAGGAGATACGAGCCAGCGTTAAATACGCGAACACGGCTGCAGAGATCTGGAAAGATTTGCACGAAAGATTTGGTAAAGAGAGTGCACCGAGAACGTATGAAATAAAACAGTCCATTACAATGACTCGCCAAGAAGAAGCCACGGTGTCAGCTTATTTCACCAAGTTGAGAGGATTATGGGATGAAATAGACACCATGCTACAGGTGCCTCGGTGTGAATGTGAAGGATGCACGTGCGATATTGGAAAGAAACTGGTTGAATTGAAAGAGAAAGAAAGGTTATATGAATTTCTAATGGGTTTATAATTCTGATTTTGCAGTGATTAGAACTCAAATACTTGCTATGAAACCCACACCAACACTTGGTGTAGCTTATCATTTGGTAGCCGAGGACGAGCAGCAAAAGAATATCACCGCTGGAAAGAAGGTTGCGACCGAAACAATGGCTTTTCAAGTTGCGCAGCAAGGAAAACATGATGTGCAGCCTCAAAAGAAATCGTGGCAGAAAACCAGAAAACGCAACAGAATACTAAGACGGGGCACTGTACATTTTACGGAGAGATGGGCATGTTCGTGAAGGGTGTTTTAAACTCATTGGGTATCCAGATTGGTTTTTCGGAAAGGAAAAGAAGGAGAATTCTAAACCAAAGGCAGCTGTAGCAGAGACAACTTCCAGTCCGGTTCCGGATCTTAGCGATGAACAATACAACATGTTTCTCAAATTTTTCGGGAAGAAAGAAGAACAAAAGGAAAAGAAGACCAGCCCTCCAGCAGCAAATATGGCAGGTAGTTTTGACAAAAACGGTAATTGGATCATGGACTCCGGAGTGACCGATTCCATGACCCACGTTCGGGTATTACTCGATAATCTTACGATGAGTACTAGCGATTGCCGGTGACAATTCCTAATGGACAAACCGTTTCTGTAAAAGGGAATGGGGAGGTTCTTTTTAAAGGGGGGGGGGGGGGGGGTTAGAGTGAAAAATGTACTTTTTGTACCGAATTTTAAGTGCAATCTTTTGTCGGTTCGTAGACTAACCCACGATTTGAAATGGGCCATCACTTTTTCCCGGATTTCTTTGTCAAAGCAGGGATCGAGGACGAGGAGCTTGATTGGATCGGGTAGGTGCAGTGGTGGTCTTTATAGGATGGAAGCAATTCAAGGGAATCCAAAGGCTATGACTGGGGAAGCAACAAATGTGTGGCATAAGAGACTTGGTCATCCATCTAGTATCAAACTCTCTCACATTAGTTTTCTAAAAGATATTGTTTTTGATTCAGAAAAGGACCATTGTGACTCTTGTGTTAGAGCAAAATTAACTAGATTACCTTTTTCAACTAGTTCAATAAAAACTATCGAATGTTTTGACATGGTGCATTGTGATATTTGGGGAAGTTATAGAACCCTTTCACTCTCTAGTGGAAGGTATTTTCTTACATTGGTGGATATTTTAGTAGGGCCGTTTGGGTATATATTCTTAAGCATAAGGATGAAGCGAGTGATTGTTTAATTAGTTTTTACAACATGGTACAAACCCAATTTGAAAAGAAAATTAAGTGTGTCCGTTGTGACAATGAGAGGAGTTCACTTCAAATAAAATGAAGGCGTTTTATAATGACCATGGCATCATTCTAGAAACCACGTGTCCTCACATTCCACAAAAAAATGGGGTGGTGGAGCGAAAGCATAGGCATCTCCTAGAGATTGCTAGAGCTTTGAGGTTTGAAGCAAATTTACTGGTCAAGTTTTGGGCGGAATGTTTGTTAACGGCTACATACATTATTAATAGGCTTCCATCAAAGGTTATAAAGCAAAAAACGCCTTATGAAGTAATGTTTGGAAAGAAATCTATGTACAATCACATGCGGGTTTTTGGGTGTTTAGCGTATTTTCGAAACACTGACACCAAAGGTGATAAACTTGAACCAAGAGCAAAGGCGGGTGTTTTCTTGGGCTACCCTTTTGGCACCAAAGATACAAACTATATGATTTAGAAAAGAGAAAAATTGTAATTTCTAGAGATGTTCTTTTCTTTGAAGGTGTTTTTCCTTTTGCCATTGATAGACCCACTACCACCCAAGGTGATAAAGAAATACTTGATGAATACAATGCTTATTTTGAAGCCACTGATGAGATACCTCAGGGACCATCGAGTAATAAAGAAAAGTTAATGTAGTCCAAGGGCCTATCACAGGTGACCATTTATTAAATGTTAATTTTATGGATGACACCCCCTCATCATGCACACGTGAAACAGAAGACAATATGACACACCCATTCGCCAACATGAAACAAATACCACTGATCCATGCAACGCCGATGCCCATAATGAAACAGTACTGCTGAAGTGCATCAGAGACAGCAACGAACTCGCACACAGCCCTCGCGGCTGCGAAATTATCATGTCAGGCTTCCTCCTTCAATCGACCAGCACACCTGTCTTCCGATCAAGCATCGTCCACGGTACATCCCCTTGCCCATTATGTCGCTTATGATAATTTTTCTGCTGCTCACAAAATATTTCTTGCGGCCATCACCAACCATGATGAGCCGAAAACCTTTTCCCAAGCTTCACAGGATGAGCGATGGAGGGAGGCAATGAAAAAGGAGATCAAGGCCCTTGAACAAAATGAAACATGGTCTCTTGAATCGTTGCCTCCAGTAAAGAAAGCTATCGATTCAAAGTGGGTTTATAAAATCAAGTATAAGCCCGATGGAAGTGTTGAAAGATACAAGGCAAGATTGGTCGCCAAAGGCTTCACTCAATGGAGGGGGTGGATTATCATGAAACGTTTGCACCAGTTGCAAAGTTGGTCACAATGAGAACTCTTCTTGCGTTAGCTACGAAACGAGATTGGATCATCCATCAATTGGATGTGAATAATGCGTTTTTGCACGGGGACTTAGAAGAGGAAGTTTATATCAAGATTCCTCAAGGATTTTCAGAAGAAAATGAAACCAGAGTATGTCGGCTAAGAAAGTCTATTTATGGACTTAAGCAGGCTTCACGCAATTGGTATCACAAATTCACTACTGTTCTTTTAGACTTGGGTTTTATTTAGTCAAAGGCCGATCATTCTTTGTTCCTATATAAGCACGGAACGATATTTGTTGCAGCTTTAATTTATGTCGATGATGTGCTTATCGTAGGAAATCACATGGAAACTATTCAACAAACTAAGTCACGTCTCCATGACCTCTTCAGTATCAAGGATCTTGGATCCCTAAAGTATTGTTTGGGTATCGAAGTTGCTCGGACGAAGGAAGGGCTAGTGTTAAGTCAAAGGAAGTATACACTAGACATTTTGCAAGATAGTGGGTTGCTCGGATGCAAGCCGAGCCCTTTTCCTATGGAATCCACTTTGAAGCTTGGTAAGGGGGAGGAAGAACAGAAAGTTGATGCAAATCAATACAGGCGTTTAGTTGGGAGACTTCTTTATTTGCAAGCTACTCGGCCGGATATCACTTATTCGGTTAATACATTGAGCCAATTTGTATCAGATCCTCGTCAAACTCACATGGAGGCAGCCACTAGAGTGTTAAGGTATCTCAAAGCGACTCCCGGTCAAGGATTCTTTTGCCAAAGAAGGTGGAACACGGCTTATTTCTTACTGTGATGCAGATGGCTAGGTTGTCCTCTATCGAGACGTTCACGAACCGTTTATCTTCTATTTCTAGGCGGAGCTCCCATATCATGGAAGTCAAAGAAGCAATCTGTTGTTTCTCGTTCTTTGGCAGAAGCGGAGTATCGAGCAATGGCTACTACGGTAAGCGAAATTTTGTGGGTTCGGTGGTTGTTAACCGAACTCGATGGAAACACAACATGGTGGAACAGTTTTGTTTTGTGATAATGAAGCTGCTCGACATATAGCAAACAATCCAGTTTTTCACGAAAGAACAAAGCACGTGGAAATGGACGGTTATTTTGTTGGAAGGGTTGAATCAAAAGAGGTAGAGCCAAGGTACATTGAAACAAAACTTCAGATAGCCGATCTTCTTACCAAACCACTTGGGACCAAGAAACTTCAAGAGCTACTTGTCAAGCTGGGCATGAAAGATTTACACCCTCCAACTTGAGGGGGAGTGTTGGATATCGTTTTAAAGAGTTGATGATTATCTTCTAATTTATCTCTTATTTTTAGGATCAAGTTGTTAGTTTGTTCCTATTTTTCTTGCTTTATCTTTTAAGCCTTTTGGCTATATGTATGTTTTTTTTAATACGGTTTCAATCAATGAAAATAATACAGCTCTTGATCACCAAATTCTTCATTATATGGTCCATACCGATATATTACCGCATCTCATGTTCTTTCGTGATCCATTGTATTTCCACTTCTTCTAACGTATACAATGATGTTTTATAACTTTAATTGTATGCACATAATGTTCTTTGGACAGACAGTGAAGCAAAAGAATAGAATCTGGAATACTTTTTGAATTAGCAATATTAGTGAATTTATAATATTTAAAGCAAAATCGTTGTGCATTGTGTAATTTACTTATTATCTTGTATAGATTATGCAACCTTTTGAAGTATTTGGTTGTTTCTTGAGACACTTTAGGCCACAAAGGGATGTGCTTCAGATGATATCAAACAAGTGATTGATAACTATTCGGAAAATGGTAAGATGAACGTTAGAAACCTTAATGATTTCTTGAAAGAAATGCAAGGACAAACTGATGAAGACCATCCTGCCATATTTGAAAAGGCAAAGCATCACAATCTTCTGCACCACAAAGGCCTCGATCTCCTGCAATTTCTCTTTAGCGAGTTTCAATCACCCTCTTAGTGTAATATTCTTCTAATAGTTTATACTATTACAATTATTATTACCCTTCTTGTTTCTTCTTATTAGATTTTCTTTTCTCAGCCCATTCTTGATGACATGAAATCTCCAATTTCTCATTATTATTAGATATATACCAGCAACAACCGGTAACCAGTTCACAAGTGACAGCAGTGTTAGGCCTATCATAAGGGCTCTACAGAAAGGTGTAAGAGTCGAGCTGGATCTCTGGCTGAATTCAACCAACACTGATGTAAATGTTTGTCATGGAAGGTATGGAGTTTATTATTTTACGGATAATTGCTTATAAAAGTAACCAACAGTAGTATTAAGAATTGTTGGTTTTTTAAGGCCTAAAATAAGTTACTTGCCCAAAACAGAAATCAAACCGAAGTTGGTTATTTTACTCAAATTAGAATCTTAATATTACTAGTTTTTGTTATATACCCTTAAATGATTGTTATTTTTTTGTGATTTCTATAAAGGACTCTGACCTCCTCTGTTAAACTAAGGAAATGTTTGAACGTTATCAAGGAGTATTATTCTATTCTTCGGACTATCCGGTTATTATCACTCTTGAAGATCATCTCAACGGAAGTCTATGGGCCAAAGTGGCTATTGTGTGTAAAACTATGAATGCATTCTGTTCATGTTTTACGATGTTGATCGGTTTTGAACATGTATACCATATTGCTAACTTGTTTCTGAGAGCATAACTCTTGATGAAAGCATGGAGGAAGGTGGAACGTGAATGAACGCACCAAGATGATAGAACCTTTTCTTAGTAGGCAAACACTCCAAAGAACAAGAGAGAACAAGAGAGTTTTTTGGGGCAATTTTTGGTGTATTTTTTTTTCCAATGCAAAACAACTGAATTTAAACATGTTAGAAAAGCCTTGGTTCATCACCATATTCTCCTTATTTTATGCCACTACCACTACATGCAACACCACTAACCTATCATGCCACTAACTAATAAAACACATGCAATGAAACAAAAGACACATGCAATAAATAAATATGTATCTTGTTGATCAAGTCTCCAGACGGGTCGGCCTCTTGACCATTCGTTTGGGCCTGTCTTCCTTTGGTTCGCTTGGGCCGGCCGCAACCATTGGGCTTGTGTTAGCCTGGTCCATATCAATATATGTGAGAGTCGTTCACAGTATTTTGATTTTTCTTATTCTTAATTACCGATTATGTTGACTTATTAGGGTTGAAAACTACTCAATCAAATAATGTGAGTGGGAAGTTATAATTGCTTTTGTAAAATGGTATGGAATGAACACAGAACAATAAGAACACCAGAAATAGCGACAAAATAAATGACGTAAATTTTATTAGTTTAACCAACTCAAAAACTCCCAACCAAACCGTAGATCTCAAGAATATGAGATTTATGACAATACAAGATCAGATTCAACATATTAGCAAAATCTGTTGAATGATCAAACAACAATACAAAAGGATACAACTACAGAGATCACAAGATCTCTAAACACATGAGATCTCAAGACAGAGATCACAACAGATGAACGAATACAGAGAAAGAACAAAGAAAACCCTAGAAAATATTGTTAATGAGCTTTCCTCTTCTCTCTATTCCTCTTATAATCAGGCTTATAAGAAGTTACACTTAAGCCCTCCAAACCTTCCGGTTAACACCTTGTGAAATAATCCAGTGTACCAGATAGCCCCTCAAGATATAAACCTGCACACTTTATACTTGAACAATAATACCAGACATAACAACCAGGCCCAACAGTCCAACAACCCTTTTATATTATAACCGGTCCAATAACCTTTACAAATTCAACCCAATATATCACATGTAATATCTAAAGTATGAATCACAATAACAATAGACTCATTTTAACATCCCCCCATGATTCATACTGCAAACATATTAAACATACCTAGTTTTTCACATAAAGCATTATGCTGAGAATTATTTAGACCCTTTGTAAAAATGTTTGCTACTTGAATGTCAATAGCAATTTTCTGTGGTTCAATTATACCACTTGCTATTTTTTCTCTCAAAAAATGCAAGTCTAACTCAAAATGCTTTGTTCGTTCATGGAAAACTGAGTTTAAAGAAGTAGAAATATTTAGACCCTTTGTAAAAATGTTTGCTACTTGAATATCAATAGCAATTTTCTGTGGTTCAATTATACCACTTGCTATTTTTCTCTCAAAAAATGCAAGTCTAACTCAAAATGCTTTGTTTGTTCATGGAAAACTGGGTTTAAAGAAATAGAAATAGCAGATTTGCTATCACAAAAGAGTTTTACCGGTAAACTATATTCAACATTTAATTCTTGTAAGACATTCAAAATCCACATTATTTCACATGTGGCTGATCACATTGCTCTGTACTCAGCGTCAGCTGTGGACCTTGACACCACATTTAGTTTTTTTTTACTTTTCCAGGAGATAAGTGTATCTCCCAGAAATATACTAAAACTTGTAACAGACTTTCTAGTTATAGTGCATTTAGCCCAATCAGAATCAACAAATCCTGCCAACTCAAACCCATTTGTTTTCCTAAACATAAAACCTCTACCTGGACATTGTTTCAAGTACCTTAACAGTCTTAAAGCAATGTCTAGGTGTGACTGACATGGTCTATGCATAAACCTAATTAAGAATTGAATGGCATAACTTATATCTGGTCTAGTTAATGAGAGGTATATTAACTTCCCAATCAATATTGTTTAGAACTGTTAAATGAGTTCGGATATTTAGGTTGTAAACCTGTTGACACTCCTATTGAGCAGAGTCACCTTGGAACTCCTATTTGCTAGTGACAAGGTGACTCTGCTCAATAGGAGTTCCAATAGGTTTACAACCTAAATATTCGTACTCATTTAACAGTTCTAAGCAATATTTTCTCTGAGACAAAAAAATAGAATCACCAGAATACAAACTTTTATACCAAGAAAGTATTTAAGTATTCCTAAATCTTTTATCTGAAAGTTATCACTCAAACATTTCTTAACCTTTTCAATCTCAGTTTTATTATTCCCTGTTAGTACAATATCATCTACATATACTAACAGGACTAAAAATACATTCTTTCCCTTAAGAACAAACATTGAATGATCACACACACTCTGCACAAACCCCATATTTACTAACACATAAGTTAGTTTTTCATTCCATTGTCTAGGGGCTTGTTTAAGTCTATAAAGAGACTTAATCAGTTTACACGCCTTAATTTTATCACTAGTATAATACCCCTGAGGCAATGTCATGTAAACATCCTCTGTTAATGACCCATAAAGAAAAGCATTATTTATGTCTAGTTGATACAGTGGCCAACCATTTTTTACAGCTAACTTTAAAATTATCCTAACTGTGACCATTTTAACCACTAGAGAAAAGGTCTCCCCAAAATCTATACTCTCTCTCTGGTTAAACCCTTTAGCGCTAACCTTGCCTTGTACCTCTCAATCTCACCATTAGCCTTGTATTTTATTTTATACGCCCATTTACAACCTATAGGTTTCATATCTTTAGGCACATCAACCACAACCCATGTATTGTTTCTAAACAAAGCTTCCATCTCATTATTCATAGCCTCTACCCATCTAGGGTCTTTTATTGCTTCATTATAGGAAGCATGTTCAACAGTTTTATTTAGAGATGCAATTAGACACACATTATCAACAGACAAATTAGCATAGTTAACAACCTTTTCAACACCATACTTTACTTTACGCTCAACTACAAACTCATCAAATCCTTTTGGAACATACACATTTCTAGAAGACCTCCTAATAGTTTGACCCTCAAATAGGTTGGTCTCATCATTTGATCCTACAGTGTCCTCTGCCCCACCATTAATACCGGAACTACTACTCTGCTGCCCTATATTTGAATGCTGAACAGTTTCAGCAATAGGGGCAGTGGTAGATGTTGAGGGTATCAATGGCTGCTGATCATCACTAGAGTGATCATGAGCACCATTTGTACCCTCTTCATCATTAGGTTCTATAGGAATTTCAAATGTCAAAGTTTCCTACACATCAAAAAAGTTAATATGATTAAGTTTGATTATAACCAAGTTTGATTATCAACCAACGCTTGATTATCAAACTATTTAGCTTTAAAAGGAAAAATATTTTCTTAAAACTTAACATCTCTTGAAACAAACACCTTTTTATTATCTAAATCCCACAATTTGTAACCTTTTTTAACATTTGAATAGCCAATAAGCACACACTTATCGGCATGATAAGCAAACTTATCTGACTCAGTTAAGACAGTACTAAAACAAAGACATCCAAACTTCCTCAAATGAGACAAAGAGGGTTTAAATCCAAACACTATTTCATAAGGACTTTTACCACCTAACACAGAAGAGGGAAACCTGTTGATTAAGTATACAACAGTTAGAATACATTCAAACCAGAACCTAAGTGGCACACCACCTTGAAACATCAAGGCTTTAGCTGTATTTAAAAGATGCCTATGTTTCCTTTCCACCACACCTTTCTGTTGTGGTGTATAGGAGCATGATGATTGATGTAAAATACCTTTATTTTTACAAAACAATGGCATTTGATTATTCACAAACTCAGTACCATTATCACTTCTAAAAAATTATTATTTTTGTTTTAAACTGTGTAAGAATAAGTTCATAAAAACTACACAAGTTTTCAAAAACCTCAGTTTTATTTGCCAACAGGTAACACCACACAGTTCTAGAATAATCATCTACAACAGTGAGAAAGTACCTATGTCCTTCATAACTAGTTACTTTATATGGACCCATAAATCTAAATGAATTATGTCCCCAGTAGATTTTACTTTATGTTCACTAAGTTGGAAAGGAACCCTAACCTGTTTAGCCATATGACACGCATCACAAGGCCCATGTTCAACACTTTTCACACCAACATTCCCTTTCAACACAGCTAAAACTTGATCAGATGGATGTCCTAATCTACTGTGCCACAAGCTAGACTTAACAAAGCTATTAAAACAAACACTCACAGAATTACCATTATTACTCAAAAAATACAACCCATTTTCCTGACTACCAATCACCAGGACTCTCTTTAATTTGGAATCCTGTAACACACAGTGGTCTTCATTAAAAACAACATTAACTTGATTATCCTAGCTTACCTATGAACAGACAGCAAGTTCACATTATATCCTGGAACATAAAGAACATCTTTTAACACTATGTTATTCATCAGTTTTACATTACCAATTTTCATAACCTTAACACTTGTTCCATTAGGGTGACTAACTTTAAGATCAAATTCAGACACATCAACTGAATTAAACAAATATTTATCATTACTAATCATATGTTGACTAGCCCCAGAATCCACAATCCAATTACTACTATTACTAAAAAACGTGGAACTAGAACAACTAACAAAATTACTTATGATTAACAGACTTACCTCCCATATTTGTGTTTTGAGAATCCACCCCATTCTTTTCACCAACAAGATTTAACAATTTAGCAATCTGCTCAAATGTAAATGGCAGACCAGAAGAAGACATACTAGTACTAGCAGATGACTCAACAACAACATTACCCTTTCCTAATGGATTACTATTACTTTTTTTAAAACCATGTGGATACCCAACAATTTCAAAACACATATCAACACTATGACCAATCATATTACAATGTGTACACTTTAAGTTTGGATTAGGTCCCCTTTGATTATTTATTCTTCTTCTAGGCTCAAAAGTTTGATTATGTTTAGAAACAAATGACACACCCTGACTTTTAGACCCACTACTAGACAACCTGTGTGATTCCTCCCTAAAAACCATAGATAAGGTAACCTTGATAGATGGAAATGATTCTCTGGTTAATATATTCGTCCTTACTGGTTGATAAACATCATCTAATCCCATTAAAAATTGCATCAGTTTAATTAATGCTGAAAAATCATTGTAGTCTTTTGCTGCTTTATAAGAACAAGTGGGCAGTTTGAGCATAGCATCAAACTGCTTCCACATAGTTGTTAAACCTATTATAATAATAAGCTACTGAACTACCATTTTGAGAAATACAATTTATTTTTTTATATAAATTATATACCACAAAACCATCTATCTTATCATAGGTTTCCTTTAAATCATCCCAAACCTCTAAGGCATATTTAGAAAAGACTTGCCCTAAAAACAACTCCTCAGACACAAAATTTAAAAGCCAGGTTAACACAACAAAATTGCACCTATCCCATTGACTAGCAAGAACATCATCATCCTCTGACCTTTTACAACTACCATCAATGAATCCAAACTTATTTTTGGCTTCTAAAGCTAACTTCATAGAACTAGACCATACTGAATAGGGTAGTTCCCTTCAACTTAACACTAACAATGGTCAAGGAACAAGAATCACTAGGGTGAAGGTATAATGGGTCCCAATATCTAATTTACTTATTAACGTCTGAGAAGTGCAACCAGTATCACCCATAATTGTCACACCCCGACCCGCAGCGGAAAAGGTGATCGGGGCATGATTGGGTTATCATCAAAGCTCATGACATTTATTATAACGTTTCATATTCATTATTACAATTTAAAGGGAAACATACAATCTTAATTTCATCATGTCCTAAACATCATTCTAGACTTCATTGTTTTCTTCTAAGGCATTTCCTATGTTTTCCTTGCTTCATCCTGTTCACCTGTATCATGTGTAAAAATGGTTTTTGGATCAACAAAAAGTTGGCGAGTGAATCCTATGAAAAACATTTGAACAAGTTTATTGAATTGATTATAAAATAAAGTGCACAACCACATATGAGTAAATATAGATGTAAACATATTCATAAAACACTTAATATCAGATAATGCACACACATACAATAATAAATTGTTTTGAGGCACGCGTTGCTCAACCCGTCTCTCACGAGGAACTGATGGGCCTAATGAATAAGTTTTGAGGCACGCGTTGTTCTACGAACTGATGGGCCTAATGAATGAGTTTGCATACAACTTGACAATATGAAATACATAACTACAAACAATATATACAATCTAAGTTTAGATCACAATATGGTATGGCACAAGTTTAAATAAACGAGTTAATTTTTGTGACACATGACACACCCCAAAACGTGTAATTAAAAAGGGGAGTTGTAAGATTCACTCACATTGGGTGCGTTCGGTTGATGATGTTGAATGCGCACGAAGTTTGATTTAACCACGAGTGAAACTAACCTAGATAATAACATAATGGTTCGGTAAATAAGTGGATTTTATTAAATCAATTTTTGTAGGATTATTGGATATATTTTTGTGAGTTTAAGGCTATTTTCTAACTTTAAAAATGTTATTTTTAGGTATTTTGAATTGATTTTTAAATAAAATAAACAAATAAAAATAATAAAAAAAATGTTGACTTTTTTGACCGTTGACTTGTTGACCGGTTTTATTGTGTAATTGTGTGCGCCGGGTGAGGCTCGAACCCGAGACCTCCCGTTCGCGTGCACGCAGCTCTACCAACTGAGCTACGTGTCTAACCTAAAATATTTCTGTTTTTAATTATATTTATATACTAATTGAATTAAACCGAAAATCATTTATTTTAAAAATGATTTTAATGCATCGAACCGGTGCTGACCACAGGTCTCGAACCCGGGACCTGTGGGTTACCGTGCACACAGTCCACCGCTGGACTGTGTGTCTAACTTGGTAAATAATCTGGTTTTTATTATACTTATATACAAACTAGATAATTTCATTTCTGCCTTATATAAAAAGTTTGATAATTGCCAGAACCGGTGCGGTAGTCTGGACTCGAACTCGCGACGTATGTTTTAAACGCGCACACAGTCCACCACTGGACTGTGTGTCTATCTTGGTTATTATTCCGGTTTTTATTAAACTTAACATCTATTTGCAGTGAATCCGGTTCAGTTAAAAAAAAGAACATTTTTATTAAGGCGAGTATGCGTGGGACAAGAATCGAACTCGGGACGTATGCGTGTTTATTTGCACACAGTCCACCGCTGGACTGTGTGTCTAACCCGAGGTATATCTTGATTTAAATTAAACATATATACTACAGAAAACTTCATCTTCTTTGTTAAGCTTCATCCAGAACCAATGTTCGACTGGTTCGACGATTTAATCAAGTTCTTTAGTGTGTTGTGATTAATTACATGTGAGATTAATAAAAAGAATGAGAGAGATTAGGTGTAAGATATACCGAACAGAGATCCTCTGTTTCGCCGGCGAAATTCCGGTGATAGCAAGTTATTCCGGCGACGTGTGTCTTGCGGCAGAGGGTCTTCAGGGAGCTTGAGGTGAGTGTGGGTGGCTTCGGTATGAGCTCTAGGTGTTCTGTTTTTAGAGTGATGCACAGAGGTGAAAGGGTTCGGTTTTCCGGCGAGTTGCAGAAGTTTTCCGGCGAGTGAAATTACGTCGAGAAAGGGTGTGAGAGCGAAAAGGCTAACAGAAGTTAGAGGGTGTATTTATAGGGCAGAACATCGACGAATTTGGTCCGTTTTCCGTCTTGATTCGTCGGTCAATAATTTTCCGGCGGTTATGACTTGTGTCGCGGGTTCAGACGTCGGTTATAACCGATGTAATAGTTAAGGCTTCGGTTAAATCAGAAGAAACCGTCCAATCTCGGCGAAATCGTCGGGATTTCCGACGACTGCGATTGGGCGCGTCAGTTTTGAATTCGAGTTTGATATTTGAATTAATTGTTTTGATATGTTACTAAAGAACACAAGTGGCGGAGTGGTTTGATGGATGAGAGTTAAATCGGGTTTGACCAGGTTGATCCGGCTGACCCGGGTTCGAAACCCGGCTGCCTTGTTTTATTTTTAAACCACTATTTTTAATACTTTTTCAAATATAACTCTTATATTCCAATATACTTATTAATTATGTATCGATTAAAATTAATTTGAGCATTAAATACGCAACGAAATTTTTAACTGATTGTTCGGTTAATAACGGAGCGGGTTTGGTAAATCCGGTTTTTTTGACGGATGTTACAATAATAGCAAACAAGAACCAATTAGTATAAACAAGATATCAATCAATAAAGAACAAATGCAAGATTGTATCAGAGGCCAGATTCCGGGTTCATCACTCTATAGGTACCTGGACAAGCATAATACAGTTGCAGACCAAACCTAGCACTTAAACAACAACAACAATATGCAAGAACCAAACAGACATGCTCAATCAAATGCCGGCCAGACTAGTCCGGTTATAGAAATGCCTAGACCAACAATATGAAATGAACAACAAAAAATAAAGAGAATAGAATAGAAAATTCTCACAACAGCGTTTAACTCCCTCCAAGCAGATCTATCTTATAACCTTCTAGGGTTATAAAATAGACCCAAAAGAAACAGTATGAATATCTGGTTGGTTTGCCCTGAACCTTCTAGGGTTCAGAGGCCAACACAGTCTTCAACTAAGACAATAGAGATCTCCTTCTCTATAACACCACCAAACCCTAGCTAGGGTTTCACCAACACCAGATCTGTACAGATCTAACCAGATCTATACCTACACATACTCCAAGAAAAGATCAAAACAGTTCTATAACAGAATACTTACGAAGAAACACCAAATAAGCAGATCAAACCGTATATTACACAGCGGAAACTCCAGAATCAGACACAAGAGCTAACACAGAGCTCTAATACCATGTAAAATGGTATGGATTGAACACAGAACAATAAGAACACCAGAAATAGCGACAAAACAAGTGACGTAAATCTTATTAGTTTAACCAACCCAAAAACTCCCAACCAAACCCTAGATCCCAAGAATATGAGATCTGTAACAATACAAGATCAGATTCAACAGATTAGCAAATCTGTTGAATGATCAAACAACAATACAAAAGGATACAACTATAGAGATCAGAAGATCTCTAAACAATGAGATCTCAAGACAGAGATCACAACAGATGAACGAATACAGAGAAAGAACAAAGAAAACCCTAGAAAATATCTATGTTAATGAGCTTCCCTCTTCTCTCTCTTCCTCTTATAACCAGGCTTATAAGACGTTACACTTAAGCCCTCCAAACCTTCCGGTTAACACCTTGTGAAATAATCCAGTGTACCAGATAGGCCCTCAAGATATAAACCTGGACACTTTATACTTAAACAATAATACCAGACATAACAACCAGGCCCAACAGTCCAACAACCCTTTTATATTATAACCGGTCCAATAACCTTTATAAATTCAGCCCAATATATCACATATCTAAAGTATGAATCACAATAACAATAGACTCATTTTAACAACATTCATCTTATATACATCAATCATATTTCATGGAGCATATTTACAACATTTTAAAAACTAGAACAATACTTATCATCATAAACTCTAAATCGCGCATTGGTCAAGTAATTGTTTAATTACATGGTAAAGGAAACATGCTTTCGATATAACTCTTAACGTGATCAAACCGAACGGTTCTCGGGTGGAGAAACGGATAACCAAGTTCGAATTCTACCGCCTTCTGAGTTCTACTCTCCACGTCATACGTAGGAACATTGAACATGCGTATACGCATAGAGTCACGATAGGTAACCCTAAGTATTCCTTATAAAAGGATTCAGAGCGAAAGGACCATCTACCAGGAACCAAGATTTCAAGAAACAAACGCTTTCTTTTAGCCACAAATGATATTCACAGTCTAGTAGTATCCATATATCCATCTCATCGCGACTCGCCACAGGGTTGCGACACATTACTCCTAAATAGCCATTGATTTTCATGAGGAAAGGCCGGTTGGATATTCTTGTATTCAATCCTTTCTTATAAGTGTCCCTATAAGATGCATCTCGAATAGCATCAACAGGAAGGTTGATTATTGAAAACTTCTCTGTTCGCAAATCAAACGCCAAGATTTTATTCCGCTTTTGAAGGATCACATGTATTACACTATTGACACAGACACTATGTTTGGTCCCAACATTCCAATCCCTGATGATATTAGAAGGAAGATCCTGATCGATCTTCCTCCATGATAGATTTGATAGAGAGAAAATCATAATCTCGATTGACTTTGGTGTGAATGAGTAAGTCCACCGTTGATCAAGATCAACAAACATCCTGATAGTCAAAACCTTATGTTCATTTCGAGTCTCGTCAAACCCAAAAAAGTAACAAATATGTCCATCCCCGTATGAAAGGAAATCCGGCTCCGAAGCCGGACCAGGGAGTTTGAAGATCTTATGGGTGTTGGGGTTGAGAATGAAGGCGAAATTGTGCTCAATAAAACCATTTCCTGAAGAAAATAAGACTAATCCGTTTAGATACTCAACTTCTGTGGTTTCTTTTCTTGTGATGGTCCGAGCATTGTCGGGTGTCATGAGATGAGTGACAGGCCCCCCATCATTAGGAGCAGAGAGAAAGTAGTGTTTGCGAGTGGATGTGTCGTAAGCGGAGATCAATAGAGTGGTACGGCGGGCGGCAGTGGATTGAGTGAATTGGAACTTATAGAATGACGGTTCAGAGATGAGAGAGTGCCATGGTTTAGAGACAGATTGCGCTCTGAGTATGGATTTGACTGGGAGTCTCGACAGAATCTCTAAGATGATATCTTCGGGGATTAATTCAGCATCAACTGAAATTGTTATTTCCTCGGGTGCTTGAGTGTCGATTGAAGTCGTTAGTTCCTCCGTAGTTGATGTTTTTTTGATTTTAGCGGAAGAATGGACGACAAAAGTTTTCATTTCCTCACAAGGTATTTGAGCAATTGAGACGCTCGAATTCCTCTATTACTCGATTGTTGTTCCATATTTCTAGGAAGTGAAAGTATTGACAATGTGAAAATGTTGGAGGTAAAACAGAAGCAAAGATGGGATACGTATATTGTTGTTGTTTCATGCTTTACTTTAAAAGTGAATTTGGAATGATTCCAAAATTTAAGCGGAGAAGTTCACATAAAAGATAACATTGTATGATAACAAAGAGGCTAACTTTATCATAGTTTTAGTCTTTTAGAATAAATGCTTTTGTTTCAAGACAAATCAAGGCTAATATATAATCATTGCATGAACAAAAGCCATGAAGCAAAGAATTAAAGATTAAAAAAATTGAGAAAGGCGTCTCCAAATAGGGGTGTGAATTTCTGACACGACCCGGAAACCCGACACGAACCTAACACGAAATTCGTGGGTTTAGGTTTCGTCTAAACGGGTTCGGGTCAGTTTCGGGTTGAACACGCGAACCCGTTTAGGTTTACGGGTCAGGTTCGGGTCAACCTGGTCGGGTTGGCGGGTTGACCCGTTTAACACATTTATACTATATTTATTTTTTTACAATATATTTTATCTCATAAATTAAATGGGGCGTGTATTTTATGCCATGATTATAACTTAAAAGGAGAAATTAACATAGCTTTTATAATTTAAATATGATATTTTTATATACATTTGTGTTTTTTAAGTAATTTTTAATTTTAATATATTAGTTTTAGAAAAAAAATTAAAAAATTCGGGTTAAACGGGTCGTGTTCGGGTCAACCCACAAAACTTCAGGTCGTGTTCGGGTTCATATATATGATACGATTTTCAGGTTCGGGTCGGTTCGGGTTCGTGTAAAATTTTCGGGTTCGACGGGTTAAACCCGCCAACCCACGAACACGACCCGTTTAAGCACCCCTATCTCCAAAGCACATAACCATCTCATGAAAGGTGTCCTTAATGCGCTCTCACTTTTTCAAAGCCAAGGAAATTCTAACTTCTAAGACCATTCCCAATGTTTAGGAAACTGTACGTGTGTGGACTGCTCTTTAAGAGTACTAGGTTATATACCTGTGAGTTTTACGGGTTATGGGTTATGTAAAAGAAACAGAAATTGAATTACTTAAGTCATTTACTTCACAGTAAAATATCTTATTTAAAAGTGTTGACATAAACCATTTAATGAAAGACACGTTCAAGTGCTAACGTAAATAAAATTACACTGAATTGAATCATCTTATTGAAATAAATAGCTTAATGTGAACATCTATGCTTACAAGGGTTCAAGTATTGTGCACGTCAAATCAGGTTGGGGTGGCATCCCGTACGACATCTTATTTTTGTTCTTTTTATTATTATTTTTTAATTTGTTGAACACCTTTTTACAAACTCTAACAGTCAAAGTTGGTAACACAAATAACATGTTAGAAAGAAATTATGAAATGATTGAAACACTTCAAGATTTGTTAATCGAACACTATTTCAAGTTAATTAAAGATGAGTTTCAAGTTATAAGTTTAGCGAAACACTAAAGAAAACAACTCACACATGAATTTGTAAAGTTTAACCATTGGGTGAATAATTGTAGATTTGCAAAAATAAAAATAAAATAAAAATTACACAAAAAAGACAAATAAAAAAATGTTTGATCTAACATATCTACGGGATGTTCTCCACTTAATTATATACACAAAAGGTTACTTTTCATTTCTTGCATTTTAATAGAAACTAAGTTCCATAATAACATCTAACTGAGAAAAAACCCAAGGAATCTACTTGCCCGTATACAAAGTGTATATATGTGAAGCCATTCGCTTTGATATCGGCCAGATTGGTGGAACCATTCGTTTTTTACTATAATATTTAAAATAATAAATAAATAATAAACAAAAATAGTTTTCAAGAGGCTAAAAAAGATATCCTTTTTAAGAAGCTAAGAATAATAAACTAAAAATGATGTCATGGATTGATATTATGAAAAGATTAGCTACTTAAATAGTTGACTTATACATGCTATTGAATATATAAGAACACAAACTATAATAATTGTTCATTTTCTCAAAATGAAAAGTACCGTAGAGTTTGTACAAAGTATTTTGCCCTTTATATTGTATATTAATATTAATAAGGTTTTCCTAGATACCCTTGACAGCAAGCAAGGTCAATACTATATTAAAACTTTTCAAATTATTTAAAAGCATGAGAAATTTGATATGTTAAAAAAAAACATAGTAAATTATTTACCCCAATAATCGTATAGAGTCTATATGGCATTTTTGGGGTACTAAATTGGTATTTTACTTGTACCTTTGCATTTTAGAACTTAAGTATATAATGAAGATATAGGGTCTCACACAAGTAAAAGAGAGTATGCAGATTCCATATTTGGATATCAAAGGAGTGTTTCAAATTTGAAGCTTTGTAGAGAGGTTAATGTAAGTAGATATGAAAATGGTAGAAGTGCTAGAAGCTATTTCTACAACTGTTCAAAGCATGACGTTTAAAAAGTCAAATGCAAGAAACTAAAACAAGTAATGTCTGCAAATTTAAAAGGCTGACAGAAATTGAAACAATATAAAGCTTTGAAGAACGGATTTTTATGTTTTGAAATGATAAATAGGAAACGGTATTTAATGGGAATAAAGCAAATGGACCAATATACACCAAAAGTGAACTAAGCTTTCTATCAACCCGCTTTGCTCTTCTCATCAAAAGGCCAAACCTTGCTACTTGTAAACGAATGTTCTTCGCCTCTTTCATTTCGCTATGAAGACACTTGACCACATGCGAGTTAAAATGCGTAAAATTTAAAATGGGTTGTTGGGTTCTATCATTCAATATTCAATATCACATGTCACTACTAAGATGCGAAAAGAAACATCCAAAATTCACATCAGAAGCTAAAGCAGGCTTACCTTAACATGCCATAAAGCAATTGGTGATGGGAATGAACAAACAAAATAAAAAGGCCAACTTATAGGCTCCTAAAACATGTCTCATGATCATGAATTGCACCAGAAATTATCATGGCCAGACCGACAGAATCCAGAAAAAAACTGTATACATTGTTGGTCTGAAATAGATGAGATGACAATAGTTAATTCTCCATAATTCCCTACAGTAAATCATAAAACATTATTTAAGGTTAAAAGTGTGGATAACTGGCCTAACACCTGGACCTTTCCCTTGAACCCAACCCACTTCAAGCGGTACTACAAATGACGTCTTACAACTCAAACCTAACTTGGCCCATTAGAAAACCTGCCAAACGCAACCATAATAGTTATTGATCTTAACAGGTTACTATTTAAAAAAAAAAACTACATGCCATGAACTGCAACATTTTATCTTGCTTTTATCGAGTTATTTGCCATTCTGGATCCCTAACACCGACTACGAAACTACGATTTGCATGTTCAAATTTCATCGCTAAAGATAACTAAATGTGCTTATTTTAGTAGCTATTATACGAATCAACATCATTATAATATCAAAAAATATACAAAAATACATAATTATTTGTTTACCCGCTCGACCCCGTTACACCATAAAACCTACAACAAGAACTTTTGACAGCAACTGCTCTTTTGACAGGAAAAAAAGCAGCAAAAAACACCTTTTTACAGTAATAAAATGCAACGAATCTACTCTTTTGACTGCAATGAAAAAAAAAGCAAAAGTGTTATTTCAATGGCAATAACATGCAGCCAAAACTGCAGTAGATTGGGCATTTTTCCCTCTTTTGACAACAGCAAAATCAAACTAATAATCTAAAGTTTAACAATCAAAGTGGCCAATTGATAAAGTAATTTTTTATACAATGCACATCCTATGCTCGGGAAATATGTATATCTCACACCTATACATATACGTACCGGAAAAGAAATTGTATGGAATGTATGCATGTATCATGGTTAACTGTTTAAACATGAAATAAACTAAAATAAAGAAGAACAATAACCTGCAGATTGATAGAACCATTGACGGTTATTTAAATTCCAGGTGAGAGACGGAAGAAGACCATCTGGTGATGATGTTTCCCCGTATGGGTTCCTGAATCGATTAACAGAAAAATTAGGTTGCTGAAATTTGTAGGATGTAAGTTGGCAACACTATTGAGGTCCAATATCGCCAAAAAAACACAAATTAAACCCTATATTTACGTTGGTAACGGAGGAGACGACCATGGCAGGGTTAGGGTTTCTCCCGAGCGATGTATGTTGTGTGCTTTAGGGTTTGACATTTTTAGATGCTTCCTTCTTGAACTGATCTGTCAGGAAGATGAAGAGAGAGAAAACATGGATACAAAATGGATGGGAGGGAGAAAGAAGAGGAGGTTTTGAATTTTTAATATTAGGGGATGGAGATGAGGGAAAACATGTTGATAGAGATTTGCGGAACCACTTTTGAAGCAGGGATTTCAAAATACCTATTTGGGGGTTTTCATTCAACGAGCTTGTAATTAGGTTGTTCAAGAGCGTCGAGCTAGCCAGCTGGGTTCGACTCGATTTTATAAAGAAAAATTAATATATACCTCTTAAAATTCAATAGCCTAATTATTCAATATTTTAAAAGAATATATTCAAATAAGTTCAACATAATAATTAAAATCAAAATCAAGTTCATCAATGCAAAATAAGTTTTAATTTAGTGAAATACAATATTAGGTCATTAGTATGGTAATCAATCTTAAAATGCCATAGATATTAAATTACAAACCTATATACATGTAAATAGTGATAAATTTTTCTGTAATATATTATAGGGAATATTTTATAGAATGGTAACCAAGTTTAAGGAGTGTTTCAATCAAGTCACTTATAAAAATATCATTCTAATTAAGTCATTAAAGTTTATTTTGTATGCTAATCCTATATAATTTACCTATGTGTCACTAATTTATTCATTAAACATTCAAAATACATAATTAATAAAAGAGAAGATAAATCAAATATTCAAATCAAAACAAAACTACACATCCTACATCTTCTAACCCTACCATCGTCACTCCCACCATCACTCCTACCGGCGCACACCACTCTGCCGTAGCACCACACCATCCCCGCCTCACCTGTTCTAATTCCGATTGCATTATTTGATAACAAAATCGAGGAGACATCATTATTCCGATTGGTACATGCATACTAAAACTATTAAAAGACAATATTTGATAACAAAATCAAGGGGATTTCATCATTTCGATTTGGGATGTAACTGTTAGAAGCTTTATTAATTTTAAATGGGTACTAACCAAGATGGAGCGGATATCATGTTAGATTAGAAAATACTGTATTGTATTACTTTATATTGAATATTGAATGGTAATAGCAAACCTGGTGTATTTTGTTTAACTTGGTCAGATTATGAAAAACAGACTTCGTTATACTGTAGTATGAAACAAGATGAGCATCTGAATTACCTGTTATCATTAAATTTTCAAATGTCGGTATTCATAAGCCATGTCAAAATATATACTTTTAAAAAAAACCTAAATAAATGTCATGTAGGATGGATTACCTTCTATTTCTATTTAGGTAAAATATCTAGAATTAGAACATTAAAATGAACTTTAGTCACCTAATTGGAACAAAGAAAATTATGAGTGACCTGATTAAAATCTATTATAAGTAAAATAATCCGAGCTAAACCAAGCCGAGCTACAAAGCGAGCCAAGCCGAGCCGAGCTAGGCTCACTTTCTAACCGAGCCGAGCCGGCTCGGCTCACTTTTAAACCGAGCCATATCAAGCGAGCTTTTTCCGAGCTAAATCCGAGCGAGCTTCGAGCGAACTCCGAGCCACGAGCTTTTTGAACAGCCCTAATTGTAATAGACGATAGATAAAAAATGAAAAAAACTATCAAAGTTACACATAGGATTGTATAATGTGGGGGCTTTAGATTATGACACTTATAATTAGTTAAGTTTAGGAAGATTTTCATTTATAGAGCTTCTTCAAATGTTGCAGTTGTGTTTTATATATTTAAATATTATAACTTAAAAGAATTTGTATTTTTTTATGATATCCATAGGTAGTTTTGGCCAAAGGGTTATTATGGATACCATCTTGCATGTTCTTCAACGGTTGTTGCTCGATAGAGTGGCAATGGTATTTCTTTCTTCTTCCTTTTATAGTTATGTGTTGTAAACTCTTGACTACTCGTTTTCCTTTTATAAATTAAAGAATGGTACACTTATTTGTCTTGTTGTTTAATTTTGTGTACATTTAATATAGGCTAGCTTTGTTTGTCACGTTGTTTATATTATTTCTTTGTGTTCATAGGTTCATTCATATTGTTACTATATAATGCATCATAGTAACCCTTTCACCAGACGGGTATTAAACTAGTTAGTCTTGTTATTAGAAATTTAGGATTAATGTTAATCCCTTTTCATTTCCTCTTGTAAGTTAAAGTTAATAAATATTCAGTTTTTCCGAAATCAAGTTAATATCTAAACCAATTCTTAAATTCAGTTTTGGATCAATTCTAAAGTTATGATTTACAAACTGATTTTACTTGAATATCCAAATTCGTGTGTGTATTGTTGTCTATAAGTAGTCGAATAATGATATTGTTTATTATGTATACTTTTTCTCATAACGCATTTATTTGAAACGACCAGAATTTAAAATTTTCAAATTCAAGTGTGTTTTCCAATTAGAATTCATTTTCTGATAATTAAAGCTCAAATAGCCTAACTTAAATTTAAATAACTTGAATAACCCAAAAACCGATTCAATATATTCGCTAGACATATGTTTGAACTAATTTTACATGGTTACTCTAAAACATTTGTACGTTTGTAATAATAAAAACAAGAGTTAAAATATTTGGTTGGTACCTTTTTTGCAAAAATTGCAGACTTAGTCCTAGTGGTTTACTAATAACACGCGTGGTACCAAAATTTGTCAAAAATGAACTCGCTTGGTCCCCTGCCCTAACATCAGTTAGATTTCACAGTTAACACACCACATGTGCATGTCACATGAGAAAAATCTTGTGTGAATTTACTTATTTACCCTTGAAGATAAAAACACATATACTCTCTCCCTCTCTCTAACTACCGGACCGCCACCACCGCCTGCCCCCACCACCCCACGGGACCACTGCCACCAAACCGCTACTAACATCCGCCCCCCCACCACCCGACCACCACCTTCACACCGTCTGTGACCGCCACTCAAACCCAGCTCCAACATCTAAAACCTTCGTAACCTTCAACTCAATCGACTGCTTCCCCTGCTTATCTTCCGGAGGTATCTGAAGCACACCTTCAACATACAAACACATACCAGTAGGAGTAAACTGACCTAACAGCGCAACACCGGCGTAAATAATAAGCTGTAGGTTCGCCGGACAAGATCCGTCGTTGAGTTCAAGGAACGCGAATGAGCCTTTGCTTTGTTCCCGCCCTTTCTTCACCCAACCGCCGACCTTGACGGTTTGACCGGCGAGACCGGCGCCGGAGTTGGGACGGCAGAGGATTGATCAGATCAGGACGCGCTAGGAGAAGTCGGCTTCGGATATGGTGTCGGAGATTGTTAAGTTGTTGAATGGTAGAAGTGAATGTGCAGGTTTTGCCATTGTTTGTTGAAGTGAGGAGGATGACTGACGGTTGGGGTGAGTAGAGGTGTGGGGTATGTTTTAATAATATGATTATTTATATTTTTTTATCTTCAAGGGTAAATAAGTAAATTCATACAAGATTACCCTCATGTGACATGCACATGGGGTGTGTTAACTGAGAAATCTAACTGATGTTAGGGCAGGGGACCATGTGAGTTCATTTTTTACAAGTTTTAGTACCACGCATGTAATTAGTAAACCACTAGGACCAAGTCTGTATTTTTTGCAAACCATAGGGACCAACCAAACATTTAACTCTAAAAACAAACAAAAACCGAATTACCTCAAGAGTAATTGTAAAAACCTCCTAATGATGTGGGCCTCTCAGGACCTGTGGTTATAGTGGGCCTTTGACTGCACTCAATACAATTCTCATCCATATAAGCAATTTCAAAAGTCTCATTTTATGACACGTGTCAGAAAAAAAAAAGAAAGAAAAACCCTTACAAGTGAACATAGTGAGCTAAAGCAAGATTGCAGTGTCCACATTATTACTAGGGCTACTGGGCTTGACATTACTTAAAGGGGTTGTAAAGCCCTGGACGTGTATGTAGCCCAGTTTGAAACATTAAACATTCAAGTAACAAGTTAGAAAATTATTAATCATGTTATAGCATGGTCGGGTCTAGTGGTTTCAATTCCCGACACGAATCGAACACGACCGAGAAAAAGGAAATGGAATTGGATTTCTAACACGACTCGTGTTATTAAAATGTTCAATTCGAACATGACCTGTTTAATAAATCAGTTAACCTGAACACGACCAGTATATCATTTAAAGTAATCTATTTATATTTTATTTTTAATATTTCCTCTAACTATTAAACTCTTAAGGGGTAAATACATTTTCCACTTGAACTCTGTTATTAACTCTTCATTTCCGGCATATTTATTTTATTAGTTAACTAATTCTATTATCATTTTCATTCATCTCTTTTAATATCGAGCTAAACATATAAACTCAAGTTTGTAATTGATATTGAGAGATAAAAAAAACAAAATTAATTAATAAACCACGCCAATTATATTGAAAAAGATCATTTGAACCAAAGTATTTGATTGTAAAAGTTGTAACGAAGTCACTAGTTATTATTCATCACAAATAAACATTAAATTGGTTGAAGCGAAACAAGACACAAATTTAAATGGGTTCGACACGACACGAATAAAAATATGGGTCAGTTAGGGTTGAAGA
Organism: Scalesia atractyloides; assembly: GCA_947069175.1. NCBI lineage: Eukaryota > Viridiplantae > Streptophyta > Magnoliopsida > Asterales > Asteraceae > Scalesia > Scalesia atractyloides. The sequence goes on from CAMTDV010000030.1 coordinate 59,217,354, forward strand.
ATTAATCAGCCAATCTGACACAATTGACAAACCTAGTCAAGTCTCTTTTTATAATATATATCTTTTTGTCTAAATTGTAAACTAATTTGCCTGATACGGTTTAAATACTTCTAGACTGAACGACCAAAGCTTAAAATGACTAACTGTGAAACCCAATCGGTTATCAGTTTGAATGGTTTCATTGGTATATAATGAAATCGTGAACACCCTTAAAAAATGTTAGATATTTTAGTGTAATCGGGATTAACATGGTGAGCAAAGGGAATTTAATATACATAGAACAAGTTAGGAGGTGCGAGAGTGCACGCTTGTTCAAGTTGTTATAATTCCAAGCATTCGGACGGAGCCCCGAATAGGGGGTTCGGGGGCAGCGCCCAGGGAGAAGGCAGTCCAAGGGCAAAGCTACTGGCTGGGGACAAGCTAATTTTTTAGACAAAAAATTAAGACAGTTTTAAGGCAATTTGATTAAAATTCGAATTATAACTACCAGTTATCAGCAAAAACACCCCAAATTCGCATATAGATTTTGGTCTCTTTGTCTGGTTCATACGAATTCACAAAACATCATACTGTTGTTCTAATTCTCGAAATCAGAGTTATATCCGATTGAATTAGTCAGTAGAACCACCAAAATAATTTGATCTGAGAGTGAATACATGCCTCTCTGATCATCCGATTTCATAAAATTCCCAACAAAAGATATATATGAACAACAAAGAAATTAAGAAAAACATTTAGAGTATATGAACAACAAAAAAATTAAGAAAAACATTTAATTAATGAACGTATGTTAAATAAATTAAACAATAATATATATAAGAGATGAACAAATAAACCGTTAGAGAGCAAGACCTTTTTTTAACGAAGTTTACTCAACAGATATTTGTTGAATGTTCCATACATATTGAGATTGAGACTTCTTTTTCTTGAGGAACTTCGAATTCAAATGGTTAACATGTCGTTAATTGTTTGACATGAACACGGAAAAATGATAGCTAAACGATCTCGTAACCAACTAAAAATATCGGTGCGGGTAACAATACTATTGGAAATGTAAATGTTTCTAATAGTCGTTTTTATGGTTTTCACTTAATATAAAACATGTGTCGAACTGTTAATGTCTTTTTAGATTTATCACAACTTATTATTTATGTTTTTTTCTTTCAATTGCTATACCAAGTATCTGTATCGTATCGATACCATAATGAACAAAACCGATATCGATCGAATTTCTATCACAACACGTGAGGAAATTAGAGTATGGTTTACTCATAAAGACCTTCAAAGTTGATAGATTCATGTATTGTGGTTTTAAATATATACTCTTCTGAAATAACAATTCACAAATTATTCAAAATATAAACAATTTTAACATTTGCAATAAGTCAATAACTATAAGAAGAGTGTGCAGGGGGGGGGGGGGGGGGGGGGGGGCGTATGTCAGCGAGACAACCCGAAGTAAATGCTGGTATTCGTTTACAATTATACCCCACCCACCTACCTTGGTTATGCGTGCTATTGTCGGGATATACCCCAACTTTCGAAACCATCCCTTTCCCTTCCCACAAAATTGACCCTGCACTACTCACATGTCAGAATTGTTATTTTTTTCATGGATAAAGCTTAGATCTATTTTTTTAAGAGTGAAATGCTTGGTTGGTTTCTGTGGTTTGCAAATATTGCAAATTTGGTTCTAGTGTTTTAATAATTACAAAGTTGATCCCGGTAGTTGTAACTTTTGCACTCGGATAGTCCTTATCAGTAACTTGTGTTAAATTTCTTAGTTAAATATATGTAAAATAACTAAATTACCCTTAACCAATTGAAAAGTAAAAAAGATATAAAGATGGGTGGGGCCCACCGTCATCTTCTTCATCCTTCATCTCTCTCTCTCTCTCTGTAAATCACACGTCAACTCTCTCTTCTTAGGTCTCCCTCTTCTGAAACCACCACCACCGCTTTAACACTCACCACACCTCACCTCCTCCATCTCCACATCGAACAACCACTGCCACCATCGTCTTACTTCCAACACCGAAAATCCACCAACACCAAAACACCCACCCACTCTGAAACCCACCAACAGCAGCGAACACCTCGACAACAGGCAGAGCACCACCATCACTGACTCTATTCATCATCATAAGACCAACTTTTAAATCGAATTCAACAGCATCATCCCTAAATCTCTTTTCAACAGCATCATCGAAAATGGCATGGTTCGACCCAAACAGTTTGCGGTATTGATTGGTGTTTTGATTTGGGTGTTAAGATTTGCTATTTGTTATGTGGTTTTTTTTTGGTGAACTGTGCATTTGGGTGGTTTAAGGGGTTTTTAGTAGTTGATTTGATGATATAAAGATTGGTTGTAGTTTGCAGATATATGTGATTTGCTGGTGTTTGGATATGCATTTTGTGCTAGTCAGATGTATGGTGTTGATTGTTCATTAGGTGCAGATTGTCTAATAGGTGTTAAGTGGTGGAGGGGAGACGGTGGACGTGGGTATTCATTGATGGAAAAAGGGAGATGGTGGTTGTGCGTGTTTATTGGTGGTGGAGGAGAGATGGTGGTGGTGCTGGGTGTTCAATGGTGGTGGTGGTGGTAGTTGTTTATGGTAGAAGAAAATATATTGTTTTATTTTTAATAAGTAAGGGTATTGTAGTCATTTAATATAATTTAACTGAGAAATCTAACAAATGTTAGTGGTAAGGACCACCCGAGTGCGTGCAAAAATTACAACTATCGGGACCAACTTTGTAATTATTAAATTACTAGGACCAAACCTGCAATATTTTCAAACCACAGGGACCAATCATGTATTTAACTCTTTTTTTTAACGATCAACAAATCATTCAAACGGGTTACTGGCGAATTCATCATATTAGGATATACTCGTCTTGGAATCGGGGAAAACCCTCACCTAGGGCTGAAGCCCGTGAACACTCGACTGAAGGCATCACAATGCAGTGAGGTAAAACCACTCACTAGCGATTTCCGCCTAGTCTCCCATCATCACCAGGTGCCGCAAAAACTAATGAAAAGAGTAGAAATCGAACTTCGGTCACTTAGAACATAAGATCTCTCCCTTACCACTCTAGCACCAGCTCATTGATAAGTTAAATCTATTCTATTTGTTAAATTATGTTAATCTTATATTAATTCCCGTCATAAATCAATTTAATAATCCTTAATTTCTTCTTTTTTGTATAATGGGCTCTCTTCAATTCTGGCATATTTTTGGTGGTGGGCCTCATAAGCCCATTAATTTCAAGTCTTACAGTAGCATTTAGAAGAATAATATGCCGCCTATTTTTTTTTCATCCTCACCAACTCTAATTGCCTTGACTTTGGCTCTTGCCATTCTTATTATTGAAGGTTTACAAACTGAAACATCTTGCTCATCACTTTCTTACTACAATCGATCTTAACCCACTGTTTCATTATTTATATTTGTTCTTTCAATATTTCTAGTTTTGTTCTTTGTAATCCTTTATCTGAATAAAACATTGTGAGTTGCTTGTGTTATAAACCCTCTCGATTACCTGTCTGTGACATGGTATCGGAACCTCGTTGCTTGTGAATCGACGGCTGCCTACAACATCTCACTATTATTTTCCTCGACTGGTTAACCCTATTTAAAGGGTTGTCGTTTTTTTTCTTCTTATTTTGTACCCTTGTCGTTTAATAGGGCTGTCGTTAAAAGGGCTTTGTTAAACAACTGAAGTACAGTTTTGCCGGATGTTTCCATCTCCGGTTTAAACTACTGATATTGTTGGGTCCACAACTTTTACATATCTGTTTAACGTTTGGATGCTATTAGTTATTTGGATTAAGTGGCTTTGACATAAAATCGGATAATTACGGGTACTTACAAGTCCTCTATTCCTGTGTTCTTTTCACATATTGTTTCTGCCATTTTAATCTGATCATAAACTGATTAGCATCGGGTATAGTTACTTGTTGCTGATACGGCCACCGATTGACTTTTCTATAGGCAAATCGGTGACTTGTTGAAACTAAATTACTTTATCCTCTGCTGCGTTTGTTTATTGTTCTTCATTCTGTATCTTAAGTTATCTTTTTTGATATGTCAGAAACCTTAATTAGCAAGCTTGAAGTCGTGACCCTCTTTATTTACATGCTAGTGATTCTAGCAATTTAATTGTTGTCAATATAAAATTAAAAGGATCTACTGATAATGAAATTTTAGCGTCACAATGGGATAGGTGCAACTATGTCGTTCTTATTTGGATTTTAAATTCCATTTGTGAAGAATTATATGTAGGGCAGGTCTATTCCAAACTTGCTTCCGAAGTTTGGGAGGACTTAAAAGAAACCTATGATAAAGTGGATGGGTCGGTCGTCTTTAGCTTGTATCAAAAAATTAATTTTATGTCTCAAAATGGGAGTCCCGTTTCTAATTACTATCATAAACTAAACATGATGTGGAAACAGTTTGATGCAATGGTGCAATTACCCTCGTGCTCATGCGAAGCTTCAAAACAATTTATTGATTGTAGTCGTTTGATAAAATTAATGCAGTTTTTAATGGGTCTAGATGATATATATCAACCAGTTAGAACTAATCTTTTAACTCGTGATCCTCTTCCTTCCATTAAAACTGCTTTCTCTATCATATCGAGGGAGGAATCACATAGAGGTGGAAACATCCATGTTAAAGGTCAAAACATGGGTTTCGCTTCAAAATCTAATCACTCTTATGAAACTAAAAAAAGGTTTTCAAAAGGTCCTAACCCACATCTTAATTGCACTCATTGTCACAATCTGGGCCACATTATGGATAGATGCTATAAACTTGTTGGATACCCAAGGATACAAGTCTAAATCAAGTCAAGGGGGTAGGATTAATAATTCTGTGTCAAATGTTGCTGCACCCGAAAAAGGAGACAGTTCTTCTACTACATCTGCTCCTACTCTTACTTCTGCTCAGATTACTCAACTATTGGGATTACTTAAGGAAAAAAAACAGTGAGAGACCTCAAAACAATAATTTTGGAGGTAAATCTATTGATTTCTTTGCTTCACGTGTTTTTAGTAAATTTTTTTACAACTTTGCAAATTGTTCCTATGATACATCATCAAGTTGGATCATTGACTCTGGAGCAAACCAACATATGGTTATGTCTGACAAAGAGTTATTGAACCAAACTGATGTATCAAATCTTAACATTTTGGTAAAACACCCCAATGGAACAAATGCCAAAGTTACTAAAATTGGCTCTTTAAAATTAACTGAAGAAGTCATTTTATCTGATGTCTTTGTTATACCATAGTATTACGTCAACCTAATTTCCGTCTATAAACTAGCTCGTGACAATAAATTACATGTATCTTTTGATGAACATACGTGTTATCTTCAGGATTTACACACAAAGAAAATCCTGGCGACTGGTAGTCAAATTGATGGGTTATACTTATGTGGTGATGCTTCTTTATCTGCCAAGGTGTGCTTTAACAGTCATGACATATAAACCTATGGCACTCTAGGTTAGGTCACCCGTCTAACCAAGTTTTAAAAATTCTAGAAAATGATTTTGGTCTTAAAAATGTAGGTGAATCATTTCCTTGTGATGTTTGCCATAAAGCCAAACAACATAGAGAACCATTTCCCTTAAGTGAACATAAATCCTCTTATGTGGGAGAACCTAGATGTATGGGGTCTCTATAAAAAAAGTTATGACGGTTTTAGATACTTTCTAACTGCTGTGGACGATTTTTCGAGGTGTGTGGATTTTTCTTCTAAAGTCTAAATCTGAAGTATTTTAAAAAGTGAAAGCTTTTTTATCTAATAAAAACTCAATTTGAGAAAACAATTAAAATCTTTAGAAATGATAACAGAACAGAATTTGTCAATAACCATATGACAAACTTTATGAGGAATAATGGAATCATCCACCAAACCACTTGTGCTTATAGTCCACAACAAAACGGAATAGTAGAACGAAAACATAGACATCTTTTAAATGTTGCTAGAACTCTCTTATTTTAAGGGGGGTATTCCTCTTCGTTTCTGGTCTGATTGTGTTCTTACTGCTGCTTATTTAATTAGCAGGACTCCTTCTTCCATTCTAGACGGCAAATCCCCATATGAATTAATGTTTGGTTTCCAACCCTTTCTTAATCACCTTAGAGTATTTGGTTGTCTTTGTTACAACATGATTTTAAATAATTCTGACAAATTTGGGGAACATGCTGACAAATGTATTTTTTAGGCTACTCCCGTTTAAAAAAGGTTACAAACTTTGGAGCCTTGATAAAAAAAGTATTTTTTTCTAGAGATGTAAAGTTTTATGAAACAATTTTTCCTCTAAAAGATAATAAACAACTAAATGAAGATTTGTCAGATAACAATATATTTATAAACACTTTAAATTTCTTTGATTTATTTGACTCAAGCCAACCAAATACCCCTAACGCTGAAACACCCAATGATGATGAAAGGGCCGATAGTGAGGCAGTTAACGCCAATCAACAACCTGGTGACCACCATTAAAATCCTGATGGCGAGGCTATTTCCTAGCAGCCTCGGAGATGGAAATGGCTGAAGGTATCAGTGACACTCATGGTGTAGAAACTGCCAATGATAACAATGGCTCGTATGAGGGAACTAGTGAACCTTCTATCCCTGTTAGGAGGTCTTCTAGAAATTCATCCATGCCAAAAAAAACTAAATGACTTTATAATTGAAGGAAAAGTGAAATAAGGTATGGAAAAAGTAGTAAACTATTCCAAGCTGTCTTTTGAAAATCTATGTTTTGCGTCTAGTTTAAATAAATCGTGTGAACCAAAAAATTACTTCGAAGCAAAACATGATTCAAACTGGGTAAATGCCATGAATGAAGAAATGGAGGCTTTGAATAGAAATAACACATGGACCATAGTTGACCTGCCTAAGGATAGAAAGCCAATAGGATGTAAGTGGGTCTACAACATAAAATATAAGTCAACAGATGAAATTGAAAGATAAAGGCTAGACTTGTTGCTAAAGGGTATAGTCAAAAGGAAGGGATAGACTTTGATGAAAATTTTACCCCAGTAGTAAAAATGGTCACTGTTTGTCATCAGTCTTGCTATAGAAAAAGATTGGCCTCTCTATCAACTTGACATTAACAATGCTTTCTTATATGGTAGTCTAAATGAAGAAGTCTATATGCACTTACCTGAAGGTTTTTTCTCCACGAATGAAACTAAAGTTTGCAAATTAAATAAATCCTTATATGGGCTAAAACAAGCTCCAAGGATGTGGAATGAAAAATTGGTTAGTGTCCTTATTGAATGTGGCTTTGTTCAAAGCAAATATGATTACTCCTTGTTTGTTAAAAGTCAAAATTCGTCACTTGTGATCTTATTGGTTTATGTTGATGACATTGTTATTAGAGGGAATGATCAGAATGAGATAACCAAAGTAAAAAAAAAATTCTCAAAACAAAATTTCTTATAAAAGATTTAGGATTGTTGAAATACTTTCTTGGTATCGAGGTCCTTAGAACTGAAAAAAGCATATGTTTGTCTCAAAGGAAGTATTGTGTCGAATTACTAGCTGAATTCGGTCTTAGTGGGTGTAAACCTGTCAACACCCCTATTGAGCAACATCATGTTGTCATGAATTTTTGCAAAACCGATGAGTCAGTTTTAACCAATATTACAGGTTATCAAAAACTGGTGGGTAAACTTATTTACTTGTCTCACACCCGTCCTGAAATTTCTTATACTGTGCAGTTTTTAAGTCAATATATGCACCAACCCACTAATTCTCATCTTCAGCTTGCTCTTCGCTTACTTCATACTTAAAGAAAGCCCTAGGAAAAGGGGTTCTATTTAGCAAAGGCTTGGGTCTCAACATTCGAGCCTACGCAGACTCTGACTGGGGTAAATGTCTTTAATCCAAATGATTTGTCACTAGATATTGCATCTTCTTAGGACAATCCTTGATTTCTTGGAAAAGTAAGAAGCAAAACATCATCTCAAGGTCATCTGCCGAAGCTGAGTATAGATCCATGTGCTCTGCCACATGTGAAATTCTATGGCTTCTAATCTCTTAAAGGAATTGCAGTTTCCCATCGATCTCCACGTGAACTTATTTTGTGACAATAGTGCGGCCATATCCATTGCTGCAAACCCCGTCTTTCATGATCGCGCAAAACATTTCGAACTGGATTTGTTTTTCCTTAGGGAAAAAATTAGTGCTGGTCTAATTAAAACCATGGTTGTGGATACCAATAAACAACTAGCAGACATCTTTACAAAAGGTTTGTTAGCATCTCAACATGATTTTTTAGTCAAGGGATTATCTATGCATGATATATGTTCAGATTATCAAATTGAGGGGGGGGGGGGTGTTAAATTATGTTAATCTTATATTAATTCTATCATAAATCAATTTAATAATCCTTAATTTCTTCTTTTTTCATAATGGGCTCTCTTCAATTCTGGCATATTTTTGGTGGAGGGCCTCATAAGCCCATTAATTTCAAGTCTTTCAGTAGCATGTATAAGAATAATATGCCGCCTATTTTTTTCATCCTCTCTGGCACTAGCTCTAATTGCCTTGACTTTGGCTCTTGCCATTCTTATTGATAAGGGAGCATCTCAATATAACATTGGGGGCAGCCCCTTGGTTTGCACAGATGAGCTATTATTGAAGATTTACAAACTGAAATATCTTGCTCATCACTTCTTAAATCGATCTTAGGGTTTATAACCCACTGTCTCATTATTTATATTTGTTCTTTCAACATTTCTAGTTTTTGTTATTTGTAATCCTTTATCTGAATAAAACATTGTGAGTTGATTGTGTTATAAACTCTCTCGATTACCTGTCTATGACACTATTTTACATTAAGTCCATCTGTAGTGGGCATGTGGTTGGCCAAACCATGTTCAACCATATGTTTAACACCACCAGCTCCTCATGTGATTTGGCTTTTTGGGAGGTTGTACGTGGTTTGAACCACGAAGTGCAAGAGAGAGATGTTGGTACAGTTTTGTGTCTGTAGCTTATTCTTAGCTATGTCAGTTTGTACGGTCTTTATTTTACGTGTATGTATGTTTTGGTCAAGTCGGCCAAGTCGAGATATCCTCCTATCTCGACTTAGCACGACATTTACGTTTGTTAGCGTTGTAAAACAGCTGCATGTTGCAGTCTGTTAGTTGTTAGATGTTTGTATCTTTCTGTTGTGTTGTGGATGGTTTGTTTATGTCTGTCTGCAGGTCCCCACGAAGAATCCTATATTCTTCGTGGGATATCATCTCAACGAACAACTAGTTCTTCGCCAGTTATGTTGTCCACGAACAACCATTGTTCGTGGCTTTTGGCTATTCGCCGGTAACCCACGAAGAATAGGTTCTTCGTGGGTCTACTAGTTGTTCGTTGGCCCAGTTACCTTCTTCGTAGGGTAACTGGGTATTGGGCCTATATATACAGAACACATGCACCTCATTTCAGCAAGAGAGTCCTTAGAGAGTATAACACTGTGTGTATGTGTAAATGATTCTCTTCCAGTTATTCTAAAGATAGTGAATCTTTTGGCTACATTGTGTTTGCTTCGGTTTGCATGCTAACAAGGATTCCGCACTTGGTAGTGTGTTAACAAACAAGGAAGTAGGCAACTTGATCCTCCAAGTGGACCTACAAGTGGTATCAGAGCTTTGGCTCTCTTTCTTGTTCAAAATCGAGCAAAACGTATATTTGAGCTTGTTGTGAAGTGTTCTTGATGGGTTTTTGAACTTGAAATCTAGAAAATAAGTTTTTCCAGAAAAGTTGTTCAAAAGTTTGGCTTAGACTTGTCATTTGAAGATTATCTTTACTAAAACTTAACTAAAACACGTGTAGACATGTTAAAATAGTTTTTCTTAAGAATTTTCTTGCAAATCTTGTGTTCGGCAAAATTTCCGGCAAGTGTTATCACAGAATAGTCACCGGAATTAGGTTGGTGAAGATAAGATTTGAAAAAGATTGGCTGAAAAGGTGATATTGGCATCCTTGTTTTTAACTAAACTTGGATATCCATCTACCACCTTTCCATTTTTCAGAAAAAAGCAAGTTTCAATTTAAAGGAGAATCTCACCAACCCAGTTCTCTACGAAGAACCTGTCTGCGAACAACACATCAAAGAACAATCTAACCAACGAAGAATTGGGTGGACGAAAAACCAGTTCTTTGTAGGATAACCCTTGACGAACAATCACATTCTTCGTCGACTAGTCTTTCCACGAAGAACTTGTTCTTCATGGGAACTGTTTTCATAGAACTAAATTGTTCATAGGATCAATTGTTCGCTGGAACAGTTGTTCGTTGAAGAGTGTTGTAACATTTTCACAGAACCTTTGTAACTTTCCCAAACTTTGAAAAATTGTGTTTTTAAGTTAATAGTCTATTTTAAACATACAAAATGAGTTCAAATCCGTGGGGTTGGAGTAGTGGGCCCAGTACAAGTCAAAGTACTTCACAATCTAGCCCCGATATGTCATGGGTCAAAGGACTTATGCCTCAACAAGCATCAACGATTACCGCTAGTCAGTGGGCTTGTGTCGCAAACCAAAACCAAAGTATTCAAACTCTTCTAATGAGTGAAAGTGAAGCTGGTAGTAACAACCGTCCACCTAAATTGAATCATATGAATGATTATCCCGCATGGAAGGGACGTTTTCATACATATGTCCTTGGTCAAAACACGGAGTTATGGACATGTTTCACCACGCCTTACAATGTTACACTTGAAGAAGCCGGTTCCGACCCAACAACCTTAGCAAGTATGACCGAACCTGACAAGAAAGCTTATGATCTTGAAAGAAAGCTTTTGCAATTCTCATACAAGCTCTTCATAAAGATATTTACCATCAATTCATCTATTGTACTTCCACTAAAAACTTGTGGGATACATTAGAAGCAAGAGGTGAGGGAAACGCAGCTACAAGAAAAGTTCGGCATGATTTGTTGAAGAAGGAGTTTGAAGGTTTCCTGTTTATGGAAAATGAGACGCTGAATGACATGTCAACTCGATTTTATCACTTGTTAAGTGAAATGTATTCATATCATGTCAATGCATCTGAACAGGAAATAGTTACACGTTTTGCAGATGCATTGCCACCCAAGTGGGGTCAATTCATAGATTTGTTGAAACATACGGGAGTGTTGGATTCCATCACAATCTATGAGTTTATTAAGAAGTTGGAAAACAAGAATGAGGAGGAAATCCGCAAGGCCAAAAGGATTCCAGTTCCTCAAAACCCAGAAATGTACTTTGGCGGCATAATACAAGTGTTGGTGCTTCTTCGCAACCCAAACTACAAATGGCATTTGTATCAAATGCAAATCCGTTCATGCCACTACCACGGAAACCTGAACAATCAACTCCAACCTACAGTCAAGGCTTTGATCCTAGTGCTTTCTTACCAAAACCCCAAGATTATGCCTCTCAACAAGCACCACAACAAGCTTGTTATGGGAACAATTTTCAACCTTCAAATCCCAATACCGTTAGATTCGATACCTCACACGTCTCAAAGGTCAGTGTGGAAGTTGGAAAAGAACACATGGAACTTCTAAATACTATGGTGAGCGCTTATTGTGGATTGGTGGATGGTCAAATTGGGAACATCAATTTGACAAATGAAGACTACCAACAAATTGACAAGGACGAGATGGATCTAATGGACATCAAGTGGGCATTTGCAAGTGCAGTTCGAAGAGCAAAGGACTACATGGCTAGGACTGGTAGAAAGAGTTTGGAAAGCAAAAGGGATACCAAGTACGTCTTTGACAAAGATGCCGTTACTTGTTTCAATTGTGGTGAGAAAGGACATTTTAAGCGGGAGTGCACTCGACCTGCAAAACAAGGAAATCAAAATCCTTTCAGAAACCAAACCACATCCAACACCACCCATGTTAACAATGAAAGAGGAATAGTTGCAGTTAACAATCCTAATCAAGCAGGTACTTCAAATACAAACCGAGCTTTGGTAGTGCAAGCTGATGAAGGATGCGACTAGTCTGTTCAATTGGGTGATAGAAATCAAGGAGGTTCTGCATGTTATGCCAAAATCATCAGTCATGTGAAATCAGTCCAAAGGGATGAAGCTTCCGAAGATGATGATAGTTCGGGATACATCGGTAGCTCAGATGAAGAAAACTCAAGTGTTGGAGGGTATGGTTCAAATTTAGAAGTGAAACTGGATATCGATGCTGAAGTTGAGAGCCTGCTGAAAGATGCTGAGAAGCTGAACAAGCAGAAGTCTATATTAGTCAAGAAGGCTGAAGTTGCAGCAAAAGAAATTGAAAAGCTGTTCAACAAGGATGGATCTTTTTCTTGCAACACCGCCTTTATGGCAAATGTCGCAGCCTCAACAAGTCAGGTAAAATATGAGACTTCCAGAGTTTGCAATGACTGCATTGTTTTAAAACAAAAGTTTGAAACAACAAATCTTCATAATCATAATTTGGTAATTGAACTGTCGAAATGCAAAAAAGCTAACTTGGCTTTAACTAGAAACGGAAAAGATTTCAAAGATGTAATTGACACATTAAAGAAAAGGGTTTCGAGTTGATCAAAACTGTCTTAAATAAGAAAAAAGGTATTAATAACTACATTAATATCATTGAAGAAACAAAGAAAGAGTTAGCCTTTGCAAAGGCGAGTATGAAGCGATCAAGCTCAAACTGGAAAGTTTCTCAAATTCCCAGTATGTGCTTATCACATCATTGACGTTCAAAAACTAAAGGGAAATGTAACGTACATTGGATATAAGTCGTGTCCACCCCCTTTGAGACACAACTATTCCAAGATGCCCGATGAAGAGGAAATGCCTCGTTTTGAACCTTATATACCACTCAATCCTGATGAGTTTGCAGCAGGGTTAGGGTTATGGTTCAAATTGGATGAGGTCTCTGATGAAATCAAGCAATCTGATAAGATATCATCTGAACAAAGTCCTCCAATAGTTGAGGATGCTGAAACATAGATGATGAATCAGATATGACTGATCAAGATCAATCCCTTGACAGTAAGAAGGAGTGGAAATTCCAGTCGAGAATCACATTTTATGTGACCCTCCCATCCAGTTGTTAAACATGTTGTTAAACAAGAGATTGATCCTGCAAATTCTGTTGAAGCACTTGTTGCTACATTTGAAAGTGACAACTTGTTATATACGTTGGTTGATGACGAGAGAATCTATTCAAACAAGAACTTTCCGTTAAGAAATGTCAATCCGGCTTTGATTGACCAAGTTTTTGAAAATTCAACAAACAAGTTTTTGGGGAAGAAAAGTCCACATGTAATAGTAACTCAATGTGAAAAATTACCTCTCAAACCGCAACAACCAACGGCTTCCAAAGGTAAACAACAAGAGAAGCGAGATGAGAAACCTAAGGTTTCACAACCAAAGGTTGATGAAAAGGGACTCGAAACAAGAAGAAACAAAAGGATGTGAAATTTGTGAGTTCAAAGGGTACTGATAAAATTGAAACTTTTGAAAACTCATCTAACACGAAGTTTGTTAACAAAATTGAGGGTCCGTTGTACGGATCGTTCAGGCACTAATCTGACAAACCTAAGGTAAACGTGCGGAATCCGTTTGCAAAGGCGACATTGGATACATTCATTTGTTTCTATTTAATCACCGTTTCATTAATATTCAACGTTACAGATCCTGGAAACACTTGGACAGAGCTTCGCCTCTGTCGTGACAAAATCTCTGAAAGTTACAAATGAAATGACAAGACACCTATTTATAGGAATCACAAGTTCGCTGGTGTGATGCAAGTTCGGCCGAACTTGCATAGACAAGTTCGGCCAAACTTGTCTTCAACACTATAATCTCAAGCGAACTTGACCCTATATATACATAAACTTCGTCATTTTCGCTCCTAAACACTGCTCGACGTTATACGATGACGTAGGCAACAGACATATGCATCAACAGACTCCCCCTTGGATGTTGCCGTAGTCTTCATTTTTCAAATAAGTTCCTGAGTCTTTAATGTTCGCTTGATCTTTATTTCTTGAATAACTTTATCATCCATGCTCCCCCTTACTTAAGCTTTCTGTTATCTTCAATCAACATGTTTATCTAGATCCCCCTCAAATGATGCTCCGAATCTCTAAGATTTGACGATTAAGAACAAGCACACATATCCATCCACACACAAACAGTTTCTTAACAGTCTCGTTGGTCCGGCTAACATTCAACATTATCAGGTTACCATGGAAGATTTTGAAGAAAATCTTTTTGGATTTTTATTGAATGCAGAAATGTAAACAAACTAAAAAGTAATATTTACAGTTTATATTTTGTGTGAGAAAACGTGCTAGAGGATCATATCATTTTACTGAGACATATTAGCTGCACGTTGATCTAGATGAAACACTCAGTTCAAACAATTCACATGGATTATCGGTATTGTTGTCCACTTAAACTCAATCTAAAAACTTTCGTAATGCTTACCGATACTTAAGATACATTAATTTGCGCTAAGCTCTTATGGACCCCACGATCTCAGCATATCCCCTCATCATGTAATACACTAACTCAAGTAAAGCTTTTAAACTTTCATCAACTGTGATTTGTGTGAAAATAACGTAGAATGTTTAAACATTAACAATCAGGTCGATCTTTCGGATACGCAGAGAAAGTCCAATGTTTGAACAAAATAAGAAATAAAAACAAGTTGAAATTGTTTAGATCTTATCCACCAGTTCGATATTCTAATATACGCAGAGGTGATCCAAGATTTAAACGAAACACCAAGTAAAATAAAACAGAAACGTTTAGGCACTAATATCCAGTTCGATACATTCGTATACGCAGAGGATGTCCAATGCTTAAACACAATAAAGAAATAAAACAAGTTTAAATCTTTGCAAAATGAAATACACAATCACATGACTTTTTCAGTAAGATGTGAAAGTTCACAAACTAACCGGTTTTTATGCTTTTCAACATTCAGCTATTACCGAGTAGGTACACAGTCACGAAGGACAAAACTAAGTACTATGCTTTCAACCGTGTTTCCCACTAAAACTAGACTTTTCTATTTAGGTTTGTATCATTTTCGCAAAACTACTATTCTAGCTGAGCCTACCGACACATCTTTAGTGAGATTGTTTAACCATTTTAAACAATACATATCTTTAGCATGCACTGATAGTCCACTGATTTACTATCATTTCCTCTTTTCGCACAAGTGAACTCATTTTTCAATGTTTTGTTTTTGATATTTTGAGATTTTCTATTGTTTTTGGCTTTTTTAAAATTTTTTATCTATCTAAAATGATTTTGAAATATGTTTTTTAATTTTACAGGAATTTTTTACAATTTTTAAAATTTTTTCTCCCCCTAAAATTGAAAAACATCTTATTAAAATCGAAAATAAAAATCTTCCATTTTAACCATTTAACGACTTTTTACGAATGTGAACGCGAGACTACCATTTTGTTTGTGTGGAGTATCACTCCTGTCTCTTGTCTCTCTGTATGAACAACCAGTGCTTCTGAAATGACCTTTGGTTTGAAGCTTGGTTATCCTGCACATTCAAACAAGCTTTAATCAGTTTTGAATTGGAACCAATCCATTCTGGATTTAGGTTTACCAAAATCATTAACATCTGAAGTAAACAAACATCACACTCTTTTTGATATTCAAACAGTTTAATAGAAACTTTATTTGAAAATTTTACTTTCTTTGATTTTTAAACTGTTTAAATTATCAATTTTTTCTCCACTGCTCTCTCTTTTGTCCTCAGATTTGTATATGATGAATTCGTTTTACTTGACTGTGAGTAAAATGATTCACTATAACTTTTATCTGATTTTTTAGACGTATCCGAGGACAAAATCTTTTCCAAATACTCTCTAACTTTTTTCCTCTTTTTTCTCAATCTGTCTTTTTGCCCTTGTGATAACTTGACTTTTTATTCTTTGGGCTTCTCTATAGTTTTCTCATTTTCTTCTCTGTTTTCTTCTCCTCTAGTCTTTTCTCCCCCTGAGATTTAACCGATCTTCTTTTCAGATTAGTTGGGCAATCCCTGGAAATATGACCTTTTATTTGACCTTTATAGCATCTTCTCGTATCAAATCTCTTTTTCAGGCAGTTAACAACAATGTGTCCACCAAATCCGCAGTTGTAACACACTCTGTTATCGTATCAATCTCTCCATTCAGACCAAACACCCAAATCAGCACATTGATTTGACATGTAGTAGTCATCTTTCCTGCTTCTTCTGTAAAATTGATTTGACTTTAAAGCATTGTGGTCCTACCTGCACCACTTATTCTCAAATTTTTGTGAGTTTTTATAATGATTGGATGACCGTACCGATGAGCTTTTATTTTTGTTTTGAAAATTTATAGAATTTTGTTTTTCATGTTGTTTTTGTTCTCCATTCTGCTTAGAAGGTTTTTACGTTGAGCATTCACCTTTTTCAGCAGATTGTAGAACAGTTTCTTGAAAATTTTCTTTTAGTTTCAAAAATATTTCCTTTTTATCATTTTCATCATCGATATTATCATTACAATCCTCAATTATGACATCGTCATAATTTGTGACATTGTCACTTATTGGAATTTCCTTTCTATTCACATTGATCAGTTTTGGACATATATAATCTAACTTTAATGAGGAGGTCACAAAACCTTTCAATAACTTTTCTGAATTAACACTTTATTTTTAACAGTCTCAACTTCTTTTTCAAGTTGAGCAATTTTCTCAATATGAGAATTTATTGTTTTTTGATTTTCTATATTTAATTTTTCAAAAACAATTTTTTCATTTTTAAACATTTTTATTTCATTTTGAAAATCTACTACCATTTGTAGTTTTTCATTTTCTAAAATTTTTATTTTGTTTTCAAAATTCTTTTCATTTTCTTTAAACGTTTTATTTTCTAATGTCAAACTCTCAATCTTACTCAAGAGTTTTGCATTATCTGCCTGATAATTGTCTACATCATAGATCGGGCAGACTGGTATAGAACTTGAAGATTCATTTGTAAATGTACTTGAAAGTTGAGCTTCACAATTCTTAACCACTACATTCTCTTCTCTCTTCACCTGATATTTATTTTTCAGAGATATCCAGAGTTTTTTTTGCAGTCTTGTACGCAGGCAGTAGTATCAAGATATGTTCGTTAACAGATTGTTGAATCTGATTAATCATTTTCCTATCAGCAAAATACGTCTCTTTCTGTTGCGTAGAATACTTGCACTTCTCTAGAATATTCTGATGCTCATCTCTTGGAACTACATATCCTGTTTCGATCGCCACCCAACTGCTAAAGTGCGTAGCTTAGACCCAGCTCTCAAATTTTCCTTTCCAAACTTCATACTCGTTCATACTCTTCAACTTTGGCGGCTTCATGGACCCCATTTCGTTTTCCAAACTAATCTATTGTTCACACTTGATAAATGATTAGCAAACAAACAATTTTAGCAAAAACTGACGTTTTAATCGACAATCGATACGTTAAAAACGTTTAAAAGTTTTCCGAAAAATGTTTTTACCCGATTATATCTTTAAACTCGTCTCGTCGATACGATTCTAACGATATATAATGTTGTTACGTTTTTCGGGATTTTCATGAAAACTGTTTTTACCCGATTATATCTTTAAAATTTTTCCGAAAACTGTTTTTACCCGTATTATATATATATATATATATATTTGAAACCTTAGACAAGTTCGGGTGAACTTGTAATGGACAAGTTCGGGCGAATTTGTATATTATTTGACAAGTTCGAGCGAACTTGTGAGAATTTTCAATAGACCTTACAAGTTTGGGCGAACTTGTAGGAATTTCAAGAGGTTTTACAAGTTCGGGCGAACTTGTAATATTTTTCAACAATATTTAATCAAGTTCGGGTGAACTTGATGAAATTTGTTTGAAAAATAAGCAAGTTCGAGCGAACTTACCAAAAATCTTGAAAAATCAATCAAGTTCGGGTGAACGTGATGAAAAATTGTGAATTTTTCAGTCAGTCGAGGAACTTGATGTCAAGTTCGAGCGAACATGTGTTTTCAAACATGGTTTTTCAATTTTTTGGCATGAATTCGTTTGTTTTAAGCTCTGATCTTTTCAAGGGTTTATCTATTATGGATTTACGTATTATACTTGAAAATCAGTCCATTTTGTCCGTCAATTGTCCAAGAAAAGTTAAAAATAGAAGAAATGAGTAGAAGATGAGATGTTCTATGTCCAATGTCTTCAAATTAGGCCAATCCTGCTCTGATACCAATTGAGGGTCCGTTGTACGGATCGTTCGGGCACTAATCTGACAAACCTAAGGTAAACGTGCGGAATCCGTTTGCATAGGCGACATTGGATACACTCATTTGTTTCTATTTAATCACCGTTTCATTAATATTCAAGTTACAGATCCTGGAAACACTTGGACAGAGCTTCGCCTCTGTCGTGACAAAATCCCTGAAAGTTACAAATGAAATGACAAGACACCTATTTATAGGAATCACAAGTTCGCTGGTGTGATGCAAGTTCAGGCGAACTTGCATAGACAAGTTCGGCCGAACTTGTCTTCAACACTACAATCTCAAGCGAACTTGACCCTATATATACATAAACTTGTCATTTCGCTCCTAAATACTGACTCGACGTTATACGATGACGTAGGCAACAGACATATGCATCAACGGTTAACAAAGCGAAAATTTTGAAAAGAAATGAACAAAACAATTACACCCAAAATACCAATGGGTGTGATAGTGAACCAAGTACCTCACGACCTACAAGTTCAACATCCAGTCAGAAAAATTCATCTCCTACGTTTGTTGAAAGGAGGTCATGTTTTCGATGTGGGGAGTTTGGACACATCATTAAAAACTGTACAAACTCGCCCAAGCCAAAATTTGTTGTTAATGCCCCACCTGAGAAAGTTGAACAACGCCGATCAGTATCTCCTAAACAAGATAAACGGATTGTTAAGGAACAAGAAGCTAAACAAAAACGCAAAAATGTTAAGGCTATTGAAAAGGCATTAAAATCTGAAGTCGTTGAAAAGGAACCAAGTTCGTCAAACGTGTTACAACCAGAATGTTCAAAATCTGTAAATAATAACAATAAATCTGGTAAATCACAAAAGCAATCTTGGAAACCTAAATCGGATCATGTCTCAGGGGGACGTATTTCTTTTCCAAATCATCAAGAAATTGAAATTACATTTCTTGATGATAAGGGGCGACCCAAGACCACTAAAGCTTGGGTCCCCATCTCCAACTGACTGTGTAATTACATGTGCAGGGTGCTTCAGGAGGAACTGTTAACAGTCATTGGATTGTTGACAGTGGGGCATCCAGGCACATGACGGGCGATCATAGGCTCCTGTATGATGTGAAAAGCATTAGAGGAGGCTATGTCGCGTTTGCTGGAGATAAGGGAGGATACATCACTGGGGAAGGAATGATCTCCAATGGTGTTGTGAGTTTCGACAAGATCAATTACGTGCAACAAATTGATCACAATCTTCTTAGCGTTTCTCAAATTTGCGACAAGAAGTTTACCGTGCATTTTGATGATGCTGGCTGCTATGTGTTGAAACCCGGTTTTAAAATTCCAAAGGAATGGATTCTTCTGTTGGCTCCAAGGATAAATGACTTGTATATCCTTGATATGAGCCAAGCGATTACAACAACTGCACAAGTTACCTGTTTCGTCTCTAAAGCGACCGAAAAGGAGTCCATCTCTTGGCACAGGCGAATGGGACACATTCACTTGAGAAAGATGAACCATCTTGTGAAGAACAATCTTGTGAATGGTGTGCCTGTCAAGAATTTTCATCTTCAAGATGTCTGTATATCATGCCAAAAGGGAAAACAAGCAAAGAAATCACACCCTATCAAGAAGGTTAACACTGTGAACATGCCACTTGAACGTCTTTATATGGACCTCTCCGGACCTATGAAACACAAGACGACTTTTGGTGATGCTTACTGTTTGGTAGTTACTGATGACTATTCAAGGTTTTCATGGATAGCGGTAATGGCACATAAGAGCGAGACTCCAGATATTCTAAAGAATCTCTTTACCCTCATTGAAAATTTGTATAACTTGAAGATAAGGAGAATTCGAAGTGACAAGGACACTGAGTTTAAGAATAGGGTTATGGATGAGTACTGTACTTCTAAAGGAATTCTACATGAATACAGTTCTCGCTATACTCCTCAATAGAACGGTATTGCTGAAAGAAAGAATCGGACGCTTATAGAAACTGCTAGAACTATGTTGGTGGAGTCACAACTTCCAGTTCAATTTTTGGGGGAGGCTGTGGCGACTGCTTGCTATACACTAAACAGAGTTCTTACAGTAAAGAGACATGGTAAAAACTGCTTTGAACTGCTAAACCGATGGAAACCTGATGTATTTTATTTGGAACCTTTTGGAGCTCCATGCACTTTGATCGAGCAATTTGAGAAATTTGGAGCAAAGGCGATTGAAGGATTCTTCCTTGGATATGCTACTCCAAACTTTAGGGTCTGGAATCTATCTACTCGAAAGATAGAGGAATGGGGTGAAGTCAAGATTCAACGATACACTGAGTCTGTTAGAGCTCCAGGTGATCCATGGATGTTCGACTATGATGGTCTATTTGGTTCATTTAATTTGCCAACCTTTGATGAAGCCTCTGCATCAGCACAAATGTTGTTGGAAACTAATACTGCAATTAATTCGTCATTGGTGAGACCAGTTATTGTTAATCCTCAAGCTTCGGCATCGGTTAACAATATTGGTCAAAATGAGGTGTTTGAAGATGCAGCAGACTACAACGTTTCGTCTGAAGATGAAGAGTATCACGATGCAAATGAAGCTACATCACTTCCTGTTCAAGGTGTCTCTGAAGGTGCTTCTGTGGATAACAATGTAGGTTCTGGTGAAGGTAATGCTTCGACGTCTTCAGCGATGCCAGATATTGATTTGGTAGTTGATCTGAACTTCAACAACTTGGGTATCAATGCTCGTGTTCCTGATGTGCCAGAAACGCGAATTCATAATACTCATCCTCAGCAGAACATTATCGGAAATGTTCAAAGCGGTGTGTAGACGCGTAATCAGCTAAGAAACAATCAGAATGCTGGATTGTATGCAGCTATCAGAGAATCCGGGGAACAAAACGATTGGTCTTTCACATGATACGTTTGCCAAGTAGAACCAAAGTCTTGGAAAGAAGCATTGAAGGAAGATTCATGGGTTGAAGCTATGCAGGAAGAACTTCAACAGTTCCAGAAATTGGGATATGGAAACTGGTTACAGACCTGAGAACTATAAGAAGATTGGCACAAGATGGGTTTTCAAGTGCAAATGGGATGACCGAGGTGTTGTTGTGCGTAACAAAGCAAGATTGGTTGTTCAGGTTTTTGCACTAGTGGCTCGACTTGAGGCGTATAAAGATTTTCTTGGCTTATGCTCTTATAAGAAGTTCACTGTGTACCAGATGGATGTTAAAAGTGCATTTCTTTATGGTGTGGTCGAGGAAGAAGTATATGTAGAGCAACCACCTGGTTTTGAAGATCCGATGCATCCTGACAAAGTTTGGCTTCTAAACAAGGCGTTGTATGGTCTTCATCAAGCTCCGAGGGCTTGGTATGAGACTCTGTCTTCATATCTTCTCAAGAATGGTTTTCGAAGAGGTTTGATCGACTGCACTCTATTCATTAAAGAAAAGGGTGAGGATTTATTCTTGGTGCAAGTGTATGTGGATGACATCATTTTTGGGTCAACAAATGATGAGATGTGCAAAGAGTTCGAGCAGGTGATGCAAGATAAATTCGACATGAAAAAGGATATCGCTATTTTCGTTTCCAAGTGCCTTACCTGTTCCAAAGTAAAAGCTGAACATCAAAGACCTTCAGGACTTCTAGTCCAACCCGAAATACCTGTATGGAAGTGGGAAAACATAACCATGGATTTCATTACGGGTTACCTCGCACCTCCAGTGGGTATGACACCATATGGGTAATAATCGACCGTCTTACAAAGTCATCTCATTTCATTCCGATTCGCGAGGACTTCAAGAACGAGAAGTTAGCTCGTATCTACATCAGCGAGATCGTAAGCCGTCATGGCGTACCATTAAGTATCATTTCTGACCGTGATGGTCGTTTTCACTTCACGAACATGGCGAGCCGTACAAACCGCTTTGGGTACACGATTAGACCTTAGACACCGCCTTTCACCCTCAAACTGACGGTCAATCTGAACGCACCATCCAAACTCTTGAAGACATGCTTCGAGCATGTGTCATAGACTTCAAAGGGAAATGGGACGCTCATCTACCATTAGTTGAATTTTCGTACAATAATAGCTACCATTCTAGTATCGGCATGGCTCCTTTCGAAGCTTTATATGGTCGTAAGTGCCGATCTCCAGTATGTTGGCACGAAATTGGGGAATCGCAAATCACCGGTCCAGAATTAATTCAAGAAACAACCGACAAGGTCATTCAAATTCGAAACAATCTTCTAGCAGCTCAAAGTCGTCAAAAGGGTTACGCAGACAAACGACGAAAGCCCTTGGAGGTTTGACATTGGTGATCAAGTACTTTTAAAAGTATCACCATGGAAGGGAGTGGTTCGTTTTGGCCAGAAGGGCAAGCTAGCACCACACTACGTAGGACCTTTCAAGATACTCGAAAGAGTAGGTCCTGTAGCATACAAGCTTGACTTACCAGAAGAACTCAACAAATTCATCCCACATTTCACGTATCAAACTTGAAAAAGTGCCTCGCCGATGAAAATCTCCATATTCCTCTAGAAGACATTCAAGTCGATGAATCGATGCACTTCGTTGAAAGACCGGTAGAAATCATGGACTTCGGAGAGAAGCGTTTAATACGAAGTCGTATTCCAATTGTCAGGGTACGTTGGGAGTCGAAACGAGGACCCAGTTTACTTGGGAACGTGAAGACTCAAAGCGCGGAAAATACCCGCATCTCTTTCCAGTTACCACTACTACTTAATTTCGGGACGAAATTCCTAAAAGTAGGGGATACTGTAACATTCGTCGAAAAACGGGTTTCAAAACCCGCTTCGTTTAAATTACCAAGTATTCAGTTATAAATTTTCGTTGCGTATTTTTGTTCTAATTATTTTAAATAATACATAATTAATAAACATTTTAGAATTTAAAAACCATAATTAATAAATAATAAAAATAAGTGTATAGAAAATAAAATGGAGCCGCGGGTCTCGAACCCGGGTCTCCCACAAACACAAACACGCACCACACCACTCCGCCACACGTTTCGTTTGTGATAAATACTGAAACAAATAATATTTATAATAAAAAAAAAAGAAAGTCAAAATCTATCAGCGCGCCCAGAACTCGCCATCACCGGAAAAACCGACACTCCGTGATTTTGGCTACTTTTCTTTTGACTGAAACGCACAAATTGATTTCGACATCAGTTATAACCGTTACCGGCAATCAATTTCAGTCAAAAACCGACGGAAATCATTGACCGCGAACTTGGACCTAAATTCAAACTCAAATAAGCTGATCTTCCTTATAAATACCCACTCAAACATCTCGTAAACCTTTCGCTCAGAACCGCACTCTCTTTCCGAAGTTTCATTTCTTCTAAAGCTCGGCGCCGGAGATTTTCAATTTCGCCGGAATATCGCCGGAATCACTGATCAGAAAACCGCATTCGTCATCAGACGGTATAATTGTCTAAACCTTCTTGCTATCTCTTGATTGATAATCTAATTGCTTAACACAATGATCGAAACTGTTAAAACAGTTCATCCAGCCCGAAATCACAAATCAGAGCCGACAACACTTGCCGAAAATTTGAAGAAAACACTCTGTTTTGGTACATCTTATTCCTTAATCTTCTTTTTCTATTTCATTTCAATCAATTATAATTTTTGTTGGTCGATTAAACAAAACAGTTGGTGTTACTGTTCTGTGTTCTTCAAAGTGAAGAAGACGAAGTCGAATATATGTATTAATATAATTAAAACCGGATATTCAAACGTGTTAGACACACAGTCCAGCAGTGGGACTGTGTGCAAATACAATATGCACGTCCTGAGTTCGAATCGCACACGTTACCGACTTTCAGAAATAAAACCAACATTTTTAAAACCGAATCAGATCAAGTCACAGTATATACATAAAAGGAATATAATCCAGTAGTTAAACAGATTAGACACACAGCCCAACTGGTTGGGCTGTGCGTGCTCGAACCGAAGGTCCCGAGTTCGACTCCGGGTCTCTGCAACCGGTTCGACCATATAAATCATTTTTAATAAAAACCAAATAAGGTTAAGGTTAATTAGTATATATAAATAACTAAAACAGAGAATATTTCAGGTTAGACATGTAGCTCAGTTGGTAGAGCTGCGTGCACGTATACGAGAGGTCCCGAGTTCGAACCTCACAAGCCGCATACAATAAACACAGTCTGACCGGTCGGACCCGGTCAACTGTCAGAAAGTCAACCCAATTTTTATTATTTTTTATTTATTTATTTAATTGGAAAATTTATTAAAAATACTTAAAAATAGGATTTTTAAAGTTAGAAAATTTCCTTAAACTCATAAAAATAAATCTAAAAATCCCATTAAGAGCACTAATTAAAAATATTAATCTCAAATAAAATTTATTTATTTATCGAATCATTTTGTTATTATCTAGGTTAGTTTTTCCCTCGTCGATTGAATCATAAATTCGTGCGCCTTCATCATCATCAAAGAACGCACCTATTGTGAGTGAATCTCTATCAATTCCCCGTTTTAATCATGTTTTGGGGTGTATCATGTGTCATATAATTCCTTTATTTTATTTAAACACTCGTGCATACATCATATCCGTGATCAAAATGCATATCAAATGTGTATCAATTGTTGTGTGAATTATATGTAGATTGGATTTATCATTTTCAGTGCACGCATTTCATTAGGCCCATCAGTTCCCCGTGGGATACGGGTTGAGCATCAGGAGCCTCATTAGATCGGCTCCGTTTGATTGAGCCTTGATCTCACAAAAATCATCATTCATGTCATATACTCATCCAAAGTGGTTTGTGATTGTTTATCTATATATGTTTGCTCACATGTGATTATTGCACGAATTTTCTTTATTAAATAAAACAAGAAATTAGTAAAAATGTTTTATCAAGGTTCACTCGCCAACTTTTGTTGACCCAAAATATCCCCCGTTTTACACATGATACAGGTGATCCAGCTGAGACAGGAAACACTTAGGAAGACCTAGAAGAATAAACAAGTTTATGCTTTGGAATAATTATGTAGTTTCATTTTCTTGTAATTGTATGAATTTTGTTTTGAATATTTAAGTTGTAATTTGAATTTAATAAATATGAAACATCTTAGTAAACATCATGAGCTTTGGTGATAACCCAATTATGCCCCGACTCTTATTCCGCTGCGGGTCGGGGTGTGACACCCAGGTTCTTTGGATACAACATCAGATGCGGGACTACGGTTTTGAATTTCTAACTACTCCTATTCATGTTGATAATGAAGCTGCTTTACAGATTACCCGTAATCCTGTACAGCACTCGAAAACAAAACACATCTAGATTAAGTATCATTTCACACTGATCACCAATTCACACTGATCACCAACGTGCCGATTGTTTACAAAAGGTTTTGATAAATCTCATTTGATTATTTGCTTTTGATAAATGGCATCAAGGTGAAACCCGAGTAATTCATCGTCGACTAATTGTTTTTTTTTTGTAAATATTTTCTTAAAAAAACGCTAAAAATACAAAAAGATTTTCAAATTTATTTACCTTTTTGCATTTAAGGGGAGACAATTTCAAGAAAATACAAAAACATGAGAAAAACTCAAAAATACAAAAATATGTTTTCGTTTATTTATTTTCTACATTTAAGGGGGAGAAATCCAGAAAAATACAAAAACAATAGAAAATTGAAAAACCAAAATGAGTTTCTTGGAAAGATAAGAGAAGATGATGATACACCGGTGGTTAGTCAAGTGCGGTCAAAATGCAAAACAAAATGATAAGTAGCTTTACTAACGATGTACCGGTAGACTCACAATTAGATTAAAACTTGCAGGTTGATATAAACTTAACAAACTGAAAGCCAGGTGGGAACCATTCATTGGCATATGGTCTTGGTACCGAAATTTCGTTTATACCGAGGTTCTGAGATATGCGGTCTTTATGCTTGTTTATCATTTGGGTATCATGGTTGAATCTTTTACCGAAAATAACGGGGAGGCAAGTCAAGAACTTCCATGATACCATACATACGTGTAAATACTACATTTAACCATCAATAAATGATAAACATATCACATCCACCAAATGAATAAGTGATAATATATCACAGCTTTTGCGGGAGTCAAGTTCCTCTCTTTTTCGGTACGATGGTACTAACCTATTCACGGACCTGCTCCTGTGCCCTGCATGCATCTGAAAATCAAGTTCCTCATCAATAAGTGATTTTATCACATAGGGCTTGTTTTCAATCAAAATAAGTGAGTATCTCACATCACATACGTCAAAACTGATGATAAGCGTTATACTCATCGATAAGATGAACTCTCGTGCATATCTTGATGCGGGAATGTGTCATGAAGTGGATGAACACCGGCTAGTACGTATAAATCTGTATTAAATCATATCTCTTAAACGTGATTACATCTGATAAGCTGAGTTTAGGTGGATAACAATATCGGTAATCGAGGTAAAATACTTATTCATGTTAAGATGGATTTAGAAAAGCGTGCTTGACCAAACCGAAAGCTTGTATGATTCTCTTACCTTGAAACTCGCAAAAGATGACTAAAGTAATGTACAGTGTAGGTCGTAGTCTGTTAGCGTGTTTTGTTTATTTAGTTGTTTTTAGTCTTACCGTTAGCTTTTGACTAGTCGTTATTGAAGCTCGAATGGTTTCTACCGGTGAAGTCCTAAAATCAACCTTACTTAAACTACACAACTTCATAACGTCACGGTGCATTTTGATAAATCCAAAGATGTTCAAAATCTGTTCCTTTAAAACTTCATAAGTCTTGTACTGGTGATGGTCTACGAAAAACAAGGTTCAACGAAGAAGAAGTCTTCACTGCCGGAGGTTAGTTTTCAACCTGATCCTACTACTGGGCCAACGACAGTTGGTTCATCATCAGCTCAGCCGGAGGTTACTTTTCAACCTGATCCTACTACTGGGCCAACGACAGAAGAAGTCTTCACTGCTGAGGAGACTGAAGCCTTGGTAGCTTCTCCTGGTCGGTCAACAGGAACTGCAACTGCTACTGTTTCAGTTAGCCCACGTCAAACTCCTCCTCAGTTTACAGCACCTGCTGCTACTCAAGCTGCTCGTGAAAGAACTCGTAAACAAAGTTCAGAATCACTTGAGGAAAGATTTGAGCACATGAACGATAGTGAGAAAGTACACTTTTTGTTCTCACAGCTTCAGGCAGCAACAGCTCAAGTAAACCGTCATATGGATTTCATGTCTGCAACAAGAAACACTACTGTTAAACAACAAATGGAGATCAACACCTTGAATGCAACTAGTCAGAAGCAACAGGCAGAAATACTATAGTTGAGAGCTGAGAATGCTCAGCTACGAGCTGCATACGATGAGCGAGCTGCTCAGCTGCTACAGATGTGTACAACTGATAATGCTCGTGGAATTGAATGAACAGAATGAAAGAACGGAGCATTGAGTTACTACGTTCTAGTGAGAAGCTCTTTGGGAAGTACACAGAGATAACTAACTGGTATGACTCGAGAAACAAGACCATAGCTGAGAATGTAAAACAGATGGCTGGTAGCTATGAACTTACAAGAAAACGGGTTAACGTGTTGTGGGTTGATAGATGTAAGGCATATGAGGCTCTACAAAAGCGAGATCACGATAGTGAAGATCCCGGAAATCCTGATGTTTCTGCTTCGTCTGCTCAACCAGAAGGTTCTGCTTCTACACCAGCTGGTGTTTCAAGTTCTGTTCAAGTTGTTGCTGGTTCTGGGAGTGTTCAAGAGGAGTTGAAAAATATAGATCTGCAAATGGTTCTAGTGCAGAGTCTAGATGATGTGGTTGTTGGTGAAGCTTCAGGATCTGGTCAGTTTGCTATTACTTCTGAAGCCATTAATGTGCAACCGCTGTAGTCTTTACATCCTGTCACCGGTGAAGAATTAGAAGAAGGGGAGTTTGTCTCTGAACTCTCTCAGGAACAGATTTTGAGGTTGAAAGAAATGAAGGAGGTAGATGAATCTACCATTGATGAAATACCGAGTGAACCTGATAACACAAACGTTGAAGTTATCGAAGAGATCGTGTTCGAAGGGGATACTGAGAATGCAAAGTATCGTGAGGATGGAGTGGAGTTCAATCCTTTTGATAATGATTGGCTCAAGGAGAATGTAGACGAGATTGATGAAAAGTTGAAAAGTCGAGATACGTCTGATACTTCTACGGATATTTTTGAAGAATGGCGAAGAAAATTTTTAGCAAAGCATCCGAAGCCTACTCCTCCTCCGGTTCAAGTAGATTACATGAAGTTTATGAAAGATCGTTCATACGGTCGCATTCTTAGTTGGATGTTCGTTCAGGAGATACAATGCATGGTGGTCAAACGAGAACGCGACATCCAATACTTCAGATCGCTCTTGAGCATGCTAACTTTAGCTTTTTATGATGTTGCTACTTTGTCCAGGTTGAACGTGATTAATCGGTCGAAGTATGAAGGTGTTACCCTTTTTGCTCGAAAGCTTCGGGTTGAGCGTCGGAAGGGCTGGAAGGGTGAACTCTACAAGCCACAGTTTCCAAGATATGAGCAAATCAAATACACTTTGGATCCGGAAACAAACACCGGAAAATACAGGCTCGTTTACCAGAAAGTCAAAGTGTTGGAGCAGATTCCGTTAATGCCGATGAAACAAGACTTTCTAGGAGACATGCATTTGTGGTGTTATGATTTCGATACTCATGAAGCCGTTATCGTGTTCAAGGACGAGAAGGATAATTTCCGGATGCTAGACCCAATGTAGGTGGTGAACATGTCGAAGAACGATATCAAGAAGCTGCTTGAGCACGACATCTTTTATGAAGACAAAGAAGCGTCTCAAGCGTTGCTGTTTCAAAGGGTTG
Organism: Scalesia atractyloides; assembly: GCA_947069175.1. Classification (NCBI taxonomy): domain Eukaryota; kingdom Viridiplantae; phylum Streptophyta; class Magnoliopsida; order Asterales; family Asteraceae; genus Scalesia; species Scalesia atractyloides. The sequence goes on from CAMTDV010000030.1 coordinate 59,246,473, forward strand.
TTTGTTTTTGCTACTATCGGGGTATTCACTCTGCTAGCTCATGGACCGAGGCAAACAAGTAATGAAGATCGAAGACCAAGCTATAGACAAGGGGGAGTTTGTTGGTACAGTTTTGTGTCTGTAGCTTGTTCTTAGCTATGTCAGTTTGTACGGTCTTTGTTTTACGTGTATGTATGTTTTTGTCAAGTCAGCCAAGTCGAGATATCCTCCTATCTCGACTTAGCACGACATTTACGTTTGTTAGCGTTTTAAAACAGCTGCATGTTGCAGTCTGTTAGTTGTTAGATGTTTGTATCTTTCTGTTGTGTTGTGGATGGTTTGTTTCTGTTTGTCTGCAGGTCCCCACGAAGAATCCTATATTCTTCGTGGGATATCATCTCAACGAACAACTGGTTCTTCGCCAGTTATGTTGTCCATGAACAACCATTGTTCGTGGCTTTTGGTTGTTCGTCGAGTAACCCACGAAGAATAGGTTCTTCGTGGGTCTGCTAGTTGTTCGTTGGCCCAGTTACCTTCTTCGTAGGGTAACAGGGTGTTGGGCCTATATATACAGAACACATGCACCTCATTTCAACATGAAAGTCCTTAGAGAGTATAACACTGTGTGTATGTGTAAACTGATTCTCTTCCAGTTAATCTAAAAGATAGTGAATCTTTTGGTTACATTGTGTTTGCTTTTACATTGTTTTGCTTCGGTTTGCATGCTAACAAGGATTCCGCACTTGGTAGTGTGTTAACAAACAAGGAAGTAGGTAACTTGATCCTCCAAATGGACCTACAAGAGAAAGTGATATGTTGATTGGTTGATGATTCTCTTGACCAATCCAATATTTTTTTTTTCTCAATTCCAAACCCACTAAATTCACATGTCTCACCACTACTTCATTTTACCCACTTTTTAGGTCTTAATGATGTGGACGCCACTTGACAAAAAAGATCAAACCACTTGGGTTATCACTACACATGGTTTAAGACCATGTGTAGTGGTGTTGGATTATATAAGGTTTAAGAAATTGAACCATATTCCTTGCCTGATAAATAAGGTTTAAGCAATTGGTAAAGTACAGAAGTCCCCCCCTTAAAGGCTTCATAAACAACCACCCAAAACAATTGAAAAAGAACTCTATGATCAAAGAGCTGGAAACCAAGTCAAAGTGCTGAATTATAAAAGTACTAGTCAACAAGTCAACAGTTGAACACAAAGTTTTGGGTCTACAAGTCAAAGATGAAGATAAGTGATGGTCAACTACTCAACAGCTAAAGACTAAGGTACTAGGAACCAAAGACTGGGAACTAAAGTACTAGACTTTACCTGTAGTTTTGGTTTCCCATCAGTTTCCTTGTAATTTTCTGTAGTTTCTATTTTTAGTTGTTTATTCTACTATCTAGCAGTTTTGCAAAGTGCTGGCAATTACACATTTTTGGGTTGTTTGGGCCGCTTTAATGGTGACATTAATAGCTGTTCTTTCCTCTTATAAATAAAACAGTACATGGTGTAATTTATAACTGTTACAGCTGAATATCCTCTGATCCAATAATCTATAATGAGAGAAAAGCATAAGTAAGAGAGAGAGAGAGAGAGAAAAAAAACTTCTACGTTGATTTGAAATCATTTGACAAATATGTCCCAAATCCAGTTTATGTTTGAATGATGTGTTTATTAATTGCTTGCATTGATAATTTCTTGAGTTATTAAACAATTTATTATAAAAAACACACACAAACACATGCTCTCAGATCCAACAATTGGTATCAAAGTAAGGTTACACTGAATTAACTTAATGGTTAATTCAGAAGATAAACTTGAGCTCAAATTGATAATTGATTGAATAGATTAGTATATGAAAAGAATTACACAATTCAAAACATCAAATTGTTTCGATTCTCTGTTTTCTGAGAAAACACTCAACAAAATTTAGAGAAGATGTTGATCACTCATGAATTTAAAATCTTGCAAACAAGATCAGCAAATAAGCCTCCGATGCTCGTTCGCCATGAATTTAAAATCTTGCAACGAAGGATGTGTCACCACTTATTCCAGCAAAACACCGGTCAAAACCTCTAAATTCTGGCAAAAAACTTGTATATTCCGACAAAACCTCTAAATTCCAACCAGTTCCAACCAAATCATATGAATTCCAACAATTAATCTTATTTACTTCAAAAAAATGAGTTGAGTAAAAGTTAAAACCTAGCTACTTAAAATATTTACCTATACAAATGTGTATATGTATACATAAAACTGAGAATTACATATAAAAAACTCGATCTGATTGATCTTGATTAATCTCGAGTAGTCGCTAGTCCCCACCTCACCAGCCGACTAGCGAGTTCTTCAACCTTTGTCACGGCTGGGTCTGATAAGATTGTTTGGTTGGAGCTTGTGGGAGCTTCAACTAGTCTCTCAGGTACTTGATGAGAGGCGTGGTTGCAACTAGGTGGCTTGGATGTGACAGGAGTTTTAGTTTGTTCTTGGAAACTGGAGGCTTTAAAAAGTACACTCTTGACTCTTTATATGAATCCAAAGGGATTGTGAAACAATATAGAGTGCCTAGGTCACCTCAACAGAGTGGTTGAAAAAAAGAACACATTTCTTATGGAGGCTGCAAGATCTTTGTTAGCTGCATCTGGTGTACCACTTTCCCTTTGGGCAGAAACAGTGAACACTACAGGATATGTTCAAAATAGGGTCCTGATCACTAAAAGACATCAAAAGACTGCATATGAAGCGTTATTCAAAACCAAGCCATTGATTTCATTATTCAAAGTCCTTGGCTGCCCACGCTTCATTCTCAATTTCAATTTGAAAGATTACATATCAAAATTTATAGCTAAGGTAGATTGTAGGTACTTTAATAGAAATTCTTCAATAGCTAAGGCCTATAGAGTGTTCAATTCCAAAACAAAAGTGACTGAGGAAACATTAAACTGAAACTTAATGAAATGTCCTCAATTAAGATAACTACCAATGGGTAACTAAATTATTTGATCTAGAGATCCTAAAGTATGAACCAAGAATTAAACCAGTAGTTTCTAGCATCAAATAAACTGCCGGTGCTACACAAGAAGATTACAGAACTAATGTTTTTATACAACCATTGTCAGCAGCTAACAACCAAGGAAAAAATACTGAAGTTGGATTTGATTTTGGTACAATGGTCCCAACACTTGTTGAAGGTTCATATGATATTTCTCCTTCCAGTTGTTCCGAGGCACAGAAGAAGCAGACACCTCTTTTACTGAACGTCTTGGTCTAATGCCTCCACCACCACAACATTTTGATTCCCATCTTATCGTTCAAATAATCAATCTGAACCCAGCTGTTCAAATACTATCACATATATTGTTCCATATGCCAGAGGACATCCTTTTTAAAAATTTCATCCAGTAGAGCAGGTGATAGGTGACATGAGTAAAGGTGTTCTCACAAGAAGTTAAACAACAAATATCTGCTGAAATCGAAGCTTGGAATCGTATCACAAAGACAAGACAAAGCACAAACATTATCAGAATCCATATCGCATATAACATTGTATCGTAAGATGTGGTCCTGTAACACTCAAGATTGGGCCCTCGAGGCCACAAAGGCATAGGATGAAGCTTTATACAATCACCCAAACTCGAACTTAAAGTAGACAAGTCATCATTGGAAGTTTCCAAAAAAGGTACCTCCACAAACAACCAAGTCCTTAATCGCCTCGTGCAAGCCTTTGTCAAAGAATAACGTTGCATCCTCCATGTATATATGATTAGATGTATTACATGTATGATTTAAAACATGACTTTCCAACGTCACCATCTAGCTTTTGTACATTAGTTCTTTAATTATGGCTCTCTTAGAGCATTACATCAATTCCCCTATTTTTATGTGAGAGGATTTTGCATATTTTGAAAAGTGGTTGTTAGTAGTTGTGAGTGAAAGATAGAGAAAATGTTACTGTTCATCTGTAAATTTAGGATACAATGTTTACCCTTATTAATTTTTAATATTTGTTTAAAGTTGTTGTGGAAGGAGAAAAGAGAAAAGATAATAATAAAGGTAGAAAAGAATTATTATTTAATTAAAAGAGAAAAAAAATATAATAATCTTTAGTATTGTTATAGAAAATAAAAATAGTGGAATGGATGTGAATACTATAGAAATAAAAATAGGGGAATGGATGTGAATACTCTTGTACAAAATTGTTATTATGCTTTATTAAAGTATTTTTTATGAATATAATCTATAATCTATATATGAATACTTTTAACTATTGTTTAGATTTCTAATTGTGCAATATATGAATACTTTTAACTATTGTTTAGATATTTAATTTTACAAATTATTAAACATCTTACTATGTTTAGATATTAATGTACAATTTAAACATCGTAAACTTAAATAAATTTAAAACTAAACTCATCAAATATTAACTCCAAAGCCAAAACGAGCCATGGATTATTTCTTCTACCCACTTCCAAACTATGTGGGTCATCTAGCTGGCAATTTCAAATAGTTAACCCTAAATTCACTCTCCAATAATGACAAGACACGTCCAAATGGAGCCAACTTAGGGTTCAAAGAGAACATGACTAGCCGGTCCTCGTAGGCCACTCCCAATAACAGAATTCTTAGCTTGTTTTCTAAAGTTTATATAAATATTCCATTTTTATATGCATATTCCATGTGGTTCCCAGAAGTTCTTTTACCCTTTATATACCCTTTATATGTTTAACTCTAAAACTGAGAGTTTTGTGAAAGAAAGTCTAATCTTGAGCCCCATTTTATTTTGAAGTATGATAACCTTGGTCACCATGTTTTCAAAATGTTCTGGTTTATTAAGGCAAATTCTAAAAACGATAAACCAGATTTTTCCAGCCTCCCCACAATGTGACATTATGATGATGATATTTTGATCGATGCTTAATTTGATCTATATATCTTAACCAAAATCAAAATTTATGTATCATAATGTTATATGCATTGGTTGTTAAATCTATCATGTCCAATAAACATGTTAGTAGGTGAGACGGTTTATGATTTTTCTTAAACAAATTTTACGTTACAAGTTTTGTGGCATCAAGTTTTGCGGATTTGATAACATGTTGAGGTAATAATAACAATTTATATGTTCATATAACTTTCGACTACACACCAAGGGTCCATTCTTTGTTAAGAACCCGCTCCAAAATCTAACTAAAAATCCAAAATTTTCATTTAATAAATGTAGAAGTGTCGTAATTAAACCAGTTCCACCTTTTTGTGTTTAGAGCAGTTTTGTGATAGTTATATATTCCGTTTAGTATGTTCATGTTGATCAACATGTTTAGGTTAGTTGCAACCCCTCTATAAATATTGATCAATAAATGTGGTATGTTTCATTTGTAACAATTACAAGCATATTTAATACACAATGTGGTATTTTTGTTGCTTTGTTATGTTTGTAGATAACATGTTTTTTGTTTGTTGTTTACACCTCTACATATAGAGGTGCATCCATGTTTCCTTTGTAACTATCACAAACACAATACATATGCATTTCTCTCTTATTTTCTTCTAAATCCTTCACCTCCCTTCCATCTTTATTTTCTCTCTTAGATTAAACGGTTTTTTATTTTTTATTTTTTATTTTTTTTTGTTGTTCTCGTCGTCGTCGTCTTGAATTAACATTTTAATTTGCGAAAATATCCGATAAACTTCTATATAAAGTTGGAACTATCATTATTGTTATCCTGAAAGAGCAACCAAAACGGACTTATTTTAAATACCATTGACTAAAGCTATAACTATAATAATTTATGAAATTTTTCTGACCAGTTGGACCACTCAGTAGATGATACATAAGAGAGACAAAGGGCATGTTCTGCCATTTATTAATTCAGATGGTATAAATATATTCATATTTATTAATTCAGATGGTATAAATATATTCATATTCAGTATTGTAGGGTTATAATAAACGTTCCTGATTTGTTGTTTTCTGACCCCACCCATGCACAAGCACAAGCACATGCACATATACAGTACTACTCGATCACAGTATATACTTCAATCCTGTTAGTCTGCTGCTATGCCTCATTTGTTCTTGAAGTTTGGCACGCACGCTTTCCTACAAATATATAAATATCGTGTAAATTAATTGGGAGTTGGCATTATCGAAATAAATGGGAGAGCTGTCATGGAATTTGACAAATCGGATATCTTTATGTAAGTAACACTGTTGGCATCATTTTCGATCTTTATTGCATATACATCATGTCATCATATTTGTGTTCACTATAGTATTAAATATTTGTCCTGTTAAGTCGTTAACCAAGGATATTGCGTTCCCAAATGACAACCTTATGCCTTATGCGTGACTGTCGCGAAAAGAATATAATCTTGAAATGTTTATTGTAGCTATAGCGTGCTGTAACAAAGAATAAGAGTTGTTATTGCATGTCGACGTAGACTATCATCTAGATCATCAACTAAACCGTGTGTAACCGATGTGGTCTTGTACATTCTTCTTTAATTTAATATCATATGTTTATTTATGGAACGTGATGTTGTAGACTTTTATTTGAACTGTTATGATGATGAATATATGTTATATTGTGCTGTTGGTGATTTAAGGGCCTTGATCGTTTATGGGACTAGCCAATGTGAATGCGAGAAGTTAGACTAAAATCAATATTTCAATTAACCAGCAATACGGTATGGCAAATTGAACGATCACTAATGTTGGAAGACATTGAACTTGAGTTATAAGAACATCTACAACAGATGGCTTTTAAGGCGCATATTAAGTGGCTTGGCATAACCTTTCCAAAGTGCTTTCCGGAGGGGAGAGCTCATCTGCAAGGGCACCCTCGGGCGGATGGATGTACAATTCTAGCCCTATATACAGGGGCGGAACTAATGAGAAACTAGCCATACCATGGGCTACGGCTCAACCCGGTAATCGGAATGTATTTTTTCGGTTTTATACAATAGGATACCCCTAAACATATACGAGGATACCCCTAAGAGAAAAATATGAAACCTGAAATTATTCATTAAGCCCAAAACTTGTTAAATAACTAAGCCTAAATAATAAGTTTCATTATCAAGCCCAAATTAACAAAATTCATTGATGGGCATGGAATCATGGGCGGCAATTAGAACTTCTGAAACGGAAACCCAAACGTCGCACACGCACAACATCCGGGAACAGAAGCTGAAGCCGACGACGGGTTTCCGGCATTCAGCAGCCCTGCACCAGTCCTCACGCCGCTTGTTCATTGTCATTGTCCGCTTGTTCGTTTCCGTTGTCCTCATGCCGTTTGATTTCTTGTGAGTTTTATTGTCCTCTGAATCTTTTATATTCGATATTCGATAGTTTGATTTCTTGTATGAATGTATGATGATGTTATAGACTTATCGTTTATCTAGAATTCTAGTTTAGACGTTTAGTAGTTTGTAATTTTGTATATTTGTTAATTGCTTGATTTTAAGACTTTATTTTTTCATGTCGGGTTCGGGTCGCGTTGTGTCAAAAATTGCCGCCCAAGATCGAATGCTAGTTTTCAAGATTTCTTCTTCCAAATTCCGAGTTCTTCAAACCACAAGTGGCTAATCCTTCAAGCTTCACCCAGGTGTAGATTTTGTAAGCTATTAGGGTTCAAGTTAAACTAATTGGGTTGTGAATTCTTATTTTTACATTTGGGTATTTGAACAATTGTGTTAATTGCATAATTCGTAAATTGTCGAGATTACTTTGCATCATTGACTTTATGAAATGAATTCGGCTAGTTATGCTTTGATTCAGTTAAGGGTTTGTAATGTTTTTAAGTAGTGAAGCATACTTTTGTCCATTGTTGATGTTAATAATTGTTGACGCCGAAGCCGAGAAACCTAACCCCGTTAATATTTATTGCTGATCATAACTCTACCCCTAATTGTGCAATAGAACCTTAGTGCTTATAACTTTGAACCTGGGTGTGAAGCTTTTTACAAAGTATTATTTCTAATCAAAGTCAAGTATCATGTTGTTAGTTATAGTCATTAATCTAGTTTATGTTATTGATCACAAAATTGTTGGACATTCCAACACACTTGTCAAACTAACCAAACAAAAAGATAAGTATTAACTTAGCAAGTTTCATAAAACCATTTTCATAATCAACATCGCTTAGAACACGGACACAACCTCTTCGTTGATTTGACACCATTCTTACCACTTACTATCTCGGTAGAAGTACTTGGGAACACACATTCTCTTCTATCTTTGACCGGAACCTTGATGCCAGTCAACAATGGTTTGTTAGGTTTAACGTTTCCATGGTTCAGTTTTGGTTTTCGATAATCAAAAGTCATTACGACAGTTTGGATCACGGTATCACCAAAAAGTCGCTAAAACCCGGACGATGAACACCTCGAATATAACAAAATACATGTTTTTTTATTTACAAATATACATTGTCTTATAGGAAGGAAAAGGAGGGGGGGAGGATAGAGGTCGGTTCCATCGGAGAGGAGAAAGTGAAGGATGAAGAAGCTTAAGCGGTAGTACGGAAGCTGATCATGGAAGACAAATGCCTTTAGCAATGGCGAAGGTCAAAGGGAAAGTTCACCTAGTTCCATTAAAAGTTACATTTTTAACCGACCTACTTAAAGTTCATAAACTACGAAGACTTACACTACTAGGAAAATGCTCACTAATGAAACAATGCGGATATATATATTTATATTAAATCCATATATATACATCAATCGGTAATTTATCGGTGAGTTTTATTGAAATGACTTTTGCATGTGTTTTTAGACAAGGACTTCAAAAAAATCACATAAAAATGAGTTTTTTTTCCTGAGTCTTTTACATATAAAACTCCTAGGTTCCTCGGTTTCCAACTTTTTTGTGGTTCCCCAATAAACCTGCTTATATATGTGTGGTGTAATTTTGAACATATCATTGACGAATGCACCAATGACACTAAAAGTTCAATTTTTTTAATTATCTTTGTCTTTAAACCCTTGGCGGCCAACGAGGAAATAAATCCATCCTTAAACCTTCAGAGAGACCCAAATATCTATAGTGTTGTTGAGAATAACACTAAACAATAAGAAAGAAGTGAACTCTACCAACGAGTTAGATCTTATTAGACATGAATTCGAATCACAATACGAAGAAAAAAGGAATCACAAAGAGAATTGAAACAAAAATTAACAAAACTGAATATAACCTTAATCAGAGTTGTTTTCACCCTTTTAAACTATTAACTAGGATTAACAACCTGACTTCCGGATTAGCACAGCCAGTCGTTGGACTAAATTGAATGATAAACCTTCAACTTTATAAAATGTCACAACTATCTTGTTAACTTTCTAACTTATGGTACGAGCATTCTCACCAAAGTCTATCTTCATCTATAAAGTTTAATTTACAAAACACGGTTTCTCTAAACTTTGTTATTATTTAAAAACTCTCACATCCGACATTTAATATCTTTTTTTGAACGGCTAACTGCTTTCCATGTGTAAACCCACCCTTTCGGAGCTATGTCCAAAGGCCAACTACTCGACCACCGCTCGAAAGCGTAGCACACCTCTGATGCGCGGAAACCCCGTGGAATGGGTAAACCCTCACCCCCCGTTGGACTCTAACCCGGGTTGAATCCCGAGCCAAGCTTTCACCCGGATGTCACAACCACTGCGCTGCAGATGGAAGGACCCGACATTTAATATCTAACTCTATTTTACTCATAAACATTTATTGTTTTTTCTTGGTTTTATACACTCAGAATAATATATAGATTGATGAATAGTAAACTTCTAAATATAGAGAGTCACTTTAGTTTTCCTAAATATTTCTCAATTATAAAGGCTACAATGCAGTGAGCGTGAGTTGTTATGCACACCTCCTTCTCATTCTCTTTCTCTTTATCTATATATTTTAATTAAAAAACACATTTTGCCTTAAAATTTGTATATTTTAAAAAACCTCTTACATCTCATTCTCTATCTTTATCCTATTTACAAACATTTATTATATTATTTTATATTTTTATACAGTCACAATAAATTTATAGAATCTATTTATTTACCTCTAAATAAAGAGGCTTTCCATTTATTTTCTCTAAATGAGATTCGATTTATGGATCCATAAACATTTGAGTTTTACGTGATCCGTGATGGTACGTTCATGCAAATATGTTGTGTATACCTCCATCCCTTGTGAAATTGATTTGATGTGAATGTGGATGGTCTTTATTAGTTATTAGTCCTGATGCATGATTGAAGTGAACTCAATCATTATAGTCCTGGGATGTTTGGTGGGGCAGCTATGATGGAAATATTGACATGTTTCGTGATGTTACCTTAAGAGATACTTGTTCAAATCATTTAGTTATTATGCACGATTTATGGATCCAGATATATTTCCATGCAGTGAAATTGGGACAACAATCACCACTACTACACATATAATTGCTTATGAGATACTTGTTCAAATAATTTAGTTATTATACTCAAAGGGTAAAATAAAACGAAAAAGAGACGAAAAAAGAGAGGATATAGAGACCAGAAAACGAAGGTGGTTTAAATTAACTTATTTGAACTTAAAAGTGTACGTGTACTAGTGCAACAAATAAAAATTAGATAAACTTAAAAGTATAAGTAATTGAAGTTAAATATTAATGTATAATAAAAATATATTAGAGTTCGTTAAATATACAAAGAATTAATAAATCACTTAATATTTCTTTGTGTACAACCTTGGTTGTTTTATTCGTAACTTTGTCATCCATAGCAAAAATCAGTAATTTTACACCAACTCTATCTTTTACTCTTGATAGTGTGATCTATAAGTGTACTAAGTACTCTTTATCTTGATTATATATTCTTGCCATCCATGGCCTAAGTACTCGTACCCATGGTTGAAAAAATCGCTAGACGCCCCTTAGTTGGGCGACCAGGGAGTTGAGAGTACTCGGCCTAGGAGGAGAGTACTCGGGAAGTACTCGTACATGTTAAATTATAAAGAAATTAGTTTTCGAAAATTAAATATATGTCAAATAACATAAATTTACTAATATCTATAACAAATTACGTAAAAGTTATATTCATTCTTAAATAAGATATTTTTTTTAAAGTCAAACTTGGCCCGAGTTGACCTACTAGATTTGATTCTAGCCATGACTAACCGCGTTTGATCTATTCCAAGTAATTAGGGGGAGTTGAAGAAAATCGCATCAGCAAGCTATCTTGTAGCGCTACTCAGGGAGTACTCGGCCTTAGAAACCTTATTTTATAACCATGCTCGTACCCTTTATTATATATTCTTACCATCCATGGCCATACTAGTATTTCATTTTCCAATCAATATTTACTAAGACGAATAAGATTGTTGAGTTCTATGCTTTTTATGAAGCAAATCAAAGAAAGGTAGTTTTAGAACATAGTTTAAACACATTTATATAATTTTTATTTAAAAAAGTAGGTTACAATAATTATACGTGAGTGGTATATGTTTTATAATAGTTTATACCTGAAAGTGATTTGTTTATTAATCACCAACAGTGGAAATCAAATAATTTTTAGCTAAAACAAATATCTGTCAATAACATATGCATTATGTTATTAGAAAAAAATATATTTATATTTCGCTTACATCTCTAACGTTTAATGATAGGTATAGAAAGATAACGTATTTAAAAAAAATAATATGTTAGAAGCGAAAGAACGGTAGATGGCGTCAAAGAGAGAAAAAAAAACTTATAAATTTGGAAAACAGAATAAAGAGTTTGTGAAATGCAAGAACGGTATACAAAAACGCAATAAAAATATAATAGATGAGGAAGACTCACATGGATACGAATAGCACATGTCTAGGCAAACAAAGTAAATCGAAATCGATGTTTGCAATTATATAAAATATGATAGTATTTATAAGGTCAAATAATTAACTTTAGAAAGTTCAGTTTAACTAGAAATTAATTAAAGAAACGCACCAAAACTCAAACACATATACATTCATTTGTAGAGCATTTAACCATTAAATCAAAGCAAAACAATGTACTGTTATAGTTCGAAAACAACCAAATACAAAAACAAATCAAATCCACTCTTTAGCCATTCTAAGGCCTATCGTGTAAGCATGCGCCTCATGTTTAGCTTGAGGCATAGGCATGGCGAACGAATCTGCTGGATTTGATAAATATGAACTTTGTCAATCTCGATGTCTCCACGTTCCAATATCTTCTGTATATAATGAAACTTTCTAAGAATATGTTTGGTCTTGTGATGTGATCTTGGTTGTTTTGCCTAAGCAATAGCACCTGAATTATCCAAAGTATTTCAATCGGTCTCTAATGCTTGGCACCACTTCGAGATCAGGAATGAACTTTTCATCCGAGCAACCTTCCAATTTATTCAGACTCGGTGGTGGACTGAGCGACCACGCTCTGTTTGGAACTCTTCCAAGTAATAGCTCCACCGTTTTGTGAGAATACGAATCCCGTCTTAGAGCGAGAATTATCTCGATCAGTTTGGAACCTAGCATTAGTAAAACGTCTTACTTAAGCTCCTCTTTCGTCTCTCCATATATATTAGAACATATCCATGGTCCTTTTCAAATACTTGAGAATGTTCCTCACATCAGTCACTGCTGATATCTGCTCGTCATGCTCAGAGTATATGACACATCAAGCCTTGTGCATAACATGGCATGCATGATTGAACCAATTGTCAAAGCATATGTTACGTTTTCCAACTTCCTTTCCCATCGCCCATTTTAGGACATTGAGACTTGTTTAGTATGGTTTCGTGTGCCATTGGCAAGAATCCTCGCTTGGAATCTTTCATTGAGAAGCATCGAGTGGCCTTATTAATATATGCACTTTGGCTAAACCAATAAGTTTCTTCGATCTATCCCCATAGATCTTAATTCCCAGTGGCACACCCCGACCCACAGCGGAATAAGAGTCGGGGCATAATTGGGTTATCACCAAAGCTCATGATGTCTACTAAAATGTTCCATACTTATTAAATTCAAATTACAACTTTTAATATTCCAAACAAGTTCATACAATTACAAGGAAAAAGTAACTAAGTAAACAATCCAAAGCCTAAACTGATTTATTCTTCTAGGCCGTCCTATATGTTTCTTGCTGCAACTGGATCACCTGTATCATGTGTAAAAATGGGGAATTTTGGGTCAACAAAAGTTGGCGAGTGAACCTTGTTAAAACATTTGATATTGATTTCTTATTGTATTTAATATGGAAAAATTGTGCAATAATCATATGTGAGCAAACGTATATAATCAAACAAATAACAAACCACCTTGCATGAGTATATGACATGAATGATAATGTATATGTTGGCAACGTCACGTTCCGCTCATAGGTAATGGGGAACGGACGGCCTATGATGATGTATGTGCGATCAAGGCTCAATCAAATGGAGCCGATCGTATGTTGGCGACACCACGTTCCGCTCATAGGTAATGGGGAACGGTTCCGCTCATAGGTAATGGGGAACAGACGAGCCTATGATGAGGTATGTACTGAAAATGATAAATTTAATCTAAACATTAACCACACAAACAAATGATATATATTGGATACACGTTTGATCATGGATATAATGGATGCACAAGTGTTTAAATGTAATAAATAATAAGCGACACATGATACACCCCAAAAATGTGATTAAAACGGGGAATTTGTAGAGATTCACTCACTTTGGGTGCGTTCGTTTGATGAAGTTGAATGCGCACGAGTTTGGAGATTTGATTGACGAGAAATAACTAACCTAAAATAATAACGAAATGGTTCGGTAAATAAGTGGATTTTATTAACAATTTTAATAGGATTTTTAGATTTATTTTTGTGAGTTTAAGGTCATTTTCTAACTTTAAAAATATTATTTTTAAGTATTTTTAATTGATTTTTAAATTAAATAAATAAATAAATATATAAAAAAATATTGACTTTTTGTTGACCGTTGACTTGTGGCCTAAGGTGCACTGAGTGATGTTCGACCCCGGGACCTCTCGTACGCGTGCACGCAGCTCTACCAACTGAGCTACGTGTCTAACCCGTAATATTCTATGTTTTAATTATATTTATATACTGATTAAATGTTAATATATTTGGTTTATATTAAAAGGGTTTAAAATGGTCGGCTCGGTGTCAGGAAGCCGGATCGAACTCGGGTTCTTTGGTTTGTAAGCGCACAGCCCAACCAGTTGGGCTGTGTGTCTTATCTGTTTAATTTACGATTTATATTAATCTTATATACCAACTGGAACCTGTTCTGATTTAGTTCTAAAAAAATTGGTTTTAATTCGGAAAGTCGGTGCGTTTGTAAGGATTCGAACTCGTGACGTGCGCTAAGTGTTTGCACACAGTCCACCGCTGGACTGTGTGTCTAACCCGGTTTAATATCTTGTTTTAATTATTCTTATAAACATCGTCGACTTCGTCTTCTTCATTTCAAAGACTCAGACGACCGATATTCGACTGTTCTTGTTTAAATCGTTCTTCGAACATAATATTGATTGAAATGTAATGATTAAAATGAGTTAAGGAATCGAATGTACCGATCAGACTGTATTCCTCAGAATTCCGGCAATGATCGTCGGCTCCGATTTGTGAATTCCGTCTGATTAAATCAACTAACAGTTTTAATCGATTAGTTGTGAAATTGAGTTACTAAACAAGGATTATCAGAAGGTTTAGATGATTGTACCGATTCACAGTGTGATTTCGGAATTTCTAGGGATTTTTCGGCGAGTGCAGATTATCCGGCAGCGTCGTCTGGGATTGATTCTGGTTGATGGATTGAAGTTAGTATAAGTCTAACAATGGATTGAAGGAGAAAGGGTCGAGCGATTTACCGATTTGATGTAAGTCTCGGTTTTCCGGCAAAGGTCCGGCGATTGCAGAAATTCTCCGGCGAGAGCAATTGATTCGAGAAATGGTGCGATTTTGAGCGAAATGATTACCAGAGACTTGGGTGTGTATTTATAGGGACGAATCAAGATGAATTGGGTCTGAATTTAGTCTTGATTCGTGGTCAGCCTTTCTCCGGCGGTTATGACTGATGTCGCGGGATTAGACATCGGTTATAACCGATGTCGATGTTATTACATGCGTTAAGTCAAAGGAAACCGTCGATAATTGGCGAAATCGTCGGTATTTCGGCGAGAGCAATTTGGGCGCGCTGTTGACTGAATTCGATTTCGAGTTTTATTATAAATGTTATTTGTTTTGATAGATGTCACAAAGGAGTCAAGTGGCGGAGTGGTTAAGTCTTTGATGGTTGTGTCTTCCGGCTGACCCGGGTTCGAAACCCGGCAGCCCCTTTTCTTTTCTATTTAATTTATTTTTACTTTTTAATAATTATAGTTTTTAAATTCTAAAATGTTTATTAATTATGTATTGTTTAAAATTAAAATTAACCATAAATACGCAATGAAATTTTATAACTTGATATTCGATTAATAAACGAAGCGGGTTTCGAAACCCGTTTTTCGACAGATGTTACAGTATCCTCTACTTTTTGAAATTTCATCCCGAAATTTAATTAGTAGTGGTAACAGGAAAAAGATATGGGTATTTCTCGTGCATTGAGTGTTCACGTTCCCAAGTAAACTCAGGTCCTCGTTTCGACTCCCAGCGTACCCTGACGATTGGAATACGGCTTCGTCTTAAACGTTTTTCTCCGAAGTCCATAATTTCTACTGGTCTTACAATGAAATGCATAGATTCATCGACTTGAATGTCTTCTAGAGGAATATGGAGATTTTCATCGGCAAGGCACTTCTTCAAGTTCGATACGTGGAATGTGGGATGAATTCTGTTGAGTTCTTCTGGTAGGTCAAGCTTGTATGCTACAGGTCCTACCCTTTCGAGTATCTTGAAAGGTCCTACGTAGCGTGGTGCTAGCTTGCCTTTTTGGCCAAAACGAACCACACCCTTCCACGATGATACTTTTAAAAGTACTTGGTCATCAATGTTAAACTCCAAGGGCTTTCGTCGTTTGTCTGCATAACTCTTTTGACGACTTTGTGCCGCTAGAAGATTGTTTCGAATTTGATGGATCTTGTCTGTTGTTTCTTGAATTAATTCTGGACCGGTGATTTGAGCTTCTCCAATTTCGTGCCAACATATTGGTGATCGGCACTTACGACCATATAAAGCTTCGAAAGGTGCCATGCCGATACTTGAATGATAGCTGTTGTTGTACGAAAATTCAACTAATGGTAGATGAGCGTCCCAATTCCCTTTGAAGTCTACGACACATGCTCGAAGCATGTCTTCAAGAGTTTGGATGGTATTGTCCATCAGTTTGAGGATGAAAAGCGGTACTGAGGTCTAATCGTGTACCCAAGGCGGCTTGTACGGCTTGCCATGTTCGTGAAGTGAAACGACCATCACGGTCTGAAATGATGCTTAAAGGTACACCATGACGACTTACAATCTCGCTGATGTAGATGCGAGCTAACTTCTCATTCTTGAAGTCCTCGCGAATCGGAATGAAGTGAGCTGATTTTGTGAGACGATCAATGATTACCCATATAGTGTCATACCCACTGGAGGTGCGAGGTAACCCGGTAATGAAGTCCATGGTTATGTTTTCCCACTTCCATACAGGTATTTCAGGTTGGGTTAGAAGTCCTGACGGTCTTTGATGTTCAGCTTTTACTTTAGAACAGGTAAGGCACTTGGATACAAAAACAGCAATATCCTTTTTCATGCCAGGCCACCAGTAGGTGTATCGAAGGTCTTGATACATCTTGTCGGCTCCTGGGTGTACAGAGTATCGTGTTTTGTGCGCCTCATTCATAAGGAAATATCGAAGGTTATTGTGATCGGGAATCCAGATGCGATCTAGATAGTACAGAATACTGTCGGATTTGGTTTCGATTTTAAGTTCCGCTCCACAAGACAGCTCATTGCGTATGTCGTTTTCTGTTACTGAGACATGTTGGGCTTCTCGGATTTGATCTTTGATGTCAGTTATGATTTGCGAACATAGAAGACGAATGGAGTTCGCATAACCCTTTCGACTGAGCGCATCGGCCACCACGTTTGCCTTGCCAGGATGATACCGAATCTCACAGTCGTAGTCATTAAGTAGTTCGACCCATCTTCGTTGCCTCATATTCAACTCCTTTTGGTTAAAGATATGTTGGAGGCTCTTGTGGTCAGTGTATATATCACACTTGGTACCGTAGAGGTAATGTCTCCATATCTTGAGAGCGAATACAACGGCTCCAAGTTCCAGGTCGTGGGTAGTGTAGTTCTTCTCATGAACTTTGAGTTGTCTAGAAGCGTAGGCTATCACTTTTCCTCTTTGCATTAATACACCGCCTAGCCCTTGCCCTGATGCGTCGCAATATACTACAAAGTCATCGCAACCTTCGGGGAGTGTGAGGATAGGTGCGTCACAAAGCTTTTGCTTAAGGGTTTGGAAGGCTTCTTCTTGTTTAGGTCCCCATGTGAAGGGTTTTCCTTTATGTGTCAAAGCCGTGAGTGGTACAGCAATACGGGAGAAATTTGCAATGAAGCGGCGATAGTAACCAGCCAAACCAAGAAATGATCTTACTTCGGTAGGGGTACGTGGCGCTTGCCATTCCTGTACTGCCTTGATCTTGAGGGGTCGACATGTATTCCCTTGTCATTGACGACATGCCCAAGGAATTGTACTTCTCTTAACCAGAATTCGCATTTGGAGAATTTAGCGTAGAGCTTTTTGGTTCTTAAGAGTGTAAGGATGAGTCGAAGGTGTCGTTCATGATCAGCTTTAGACTTTGAATAGATGAGGATGTCGTCGATGAAAACTATGACAAAACGGTCGAGATAGGGTTTGCATACCCTATTCATTAGATCCATGAATACAGCTGGGGCCTTGGTTAATCCAAATGGCATGACCAACCATAACGAGTTCGGAAGGCGGTCTTTGGGACGTCTTCTTCATGCACTCTGAGTTGATGATAACCAGAACGAAGGTCGATCTTTGAAAAACAAGTGGCGCCCTGAAGTTGGTCTAGTAGGTCATCGATGCGAGGTAATGGATAGCGGTTCTTGACCATTAATTTGTTGAGTTCTCTGTAGTCGATACACATGCGAAACGTTCCATCTTTCTTCTTCACAAACAGAACACGTGCACCCCAAGGCGAGGAGCTAGGACGTATGAATCCTTTGTCAGTCAGCTCTTGCAGTTGACTGGCCAGCTCTTGCATTTCGGATGGGCTATAAGGAGATTTTACGACTGGAGTAGCGCCAGGTATAAGATCAATGCGGAATTCGACTTCTCTCATGGGAGGAAGTCCTGAGATGTCGTCAGGAAAGACTTGTGGGAATTCTTTCACTACAGGTATATCTTCTAGCTTCTTCTCCTTGTTTCCCTTCTTGACGACGTGAGTTAAGAATGCGACATAGTTCTTGCGGAGATACTTTCGGGCTTGAAGGCAGGACATCAATTTGAGTCCTTTCGAAGGGGTTTCTCCAAAGATTCGTAGCGTTTGACCGTCTGCGAGAGGAATGCGAATGAACTTTTCGCGGCATACCACTTCAGCCTGATGTTGGCTGAGCCAGTCCATACCGATTATAATGTCGAAACTTCCCAACTTCATAGGAATGAGGTCAACTGGAAAATCGTGATCGTTTAGAGTGAGGGTACAATTTCGTATAATAGAGTTTAATGAGACCGGTTTCCCGTCAGCAACTTCCACCGTTATGGATTCCATGAGATTATCACGAGTTTGGTTGAGGATGGGTTCAAATTCTAAGGACACAAAACTCTTATCCGCGCCAGTATCAAATAACATGGATGCATAACTACCGTTGATGAGAAACGTACCGTTAACCATGTTGTTGTCGGCCCTAGCTTGATTGGCGTTGATGTTGAAAGTTCTTCCTCTGGCAGGTGGAGGAGATTGGTTAGCTTGGTCCACTGGATTTGCTTGAGCTTAGGCATGAATGATGTTCACCAAGCGTGGACAAGTGTTTCTATAGTGGTTTGGGTCACCACAGTTGTAACAAGCCCGCATGGGTTGCATCATGGGGTAATTGGGTTGGTAGTAGGTTTGGGCCGTATGTTGTGTAGGTGGTAGAAGTAAGGGTTGTTGGGCTTGGCCCACTATCTGATGGTGGGTTTGGGTTGAGGGTTGGTTGCGGTTCATTCGCTGAAGTGTGCGACAGGTTTGGATGGTGTGACCTGCACGGCCACAGCTGGTGCAATATTGGCAGGGATGTTCGGGAAAATGATGGTATTGGCAACGGGTGCATTTCGGGTATGGGCCGGAGTATGGCTTTCTGTATGGTGCAGTTGAGGGAGCAATTTGGGTGATTGGCGCGGCAGTGATAGGAGGGTTTGTTTGAGTGACGGCAAAGTTTCTGGTGTTTCGCTTCCTTTTACCAGTAAACTTCGAAGAGGAGCCAGAATGGTTTGAAGTTTGAGCCTCAATGGGGGCTCTCTTTTTCTCCTCCTTGAATTTTCCGTTTCGGATGAGATTCTCGGTAAGTTCGGTAGCTAGTTCCATTTTAGCTTCCAGTGTTGCAGGTGAAGTGCTTAGAACCGAGTCTTGAATTTTCGAGGGGAGGCCTCGAATGTAGTGTTCAACCAGGCGGTACAATGGGGTAAACAAGTTGGGGATCATTTGGTTCAGCTCGAGAAATCTTTTATTGTAGGAAGTATGATCTCCTTCCTTTTGTTTTAGGGAGTGGAATTCGTCTTCTAACTTCTTGATTTCGCTTCTTGGACAAAAGCGTCTTGTCATTATTTCCCTTAACTCTTCCCATGTTAAGGCCATGGCGTCCTGGACTCCTCTCTTACCCTTCTCTGTGTTCCACCAGGTCAGGCTACCCCAAACAGTCTCCTGGTTGCGTAACGTACCTTGCGATCCTCGGGACAATCGCAGTTGAGGAAGGTGTTCTCCATTTCCTCAAACCAGTGGAGGAGAGCAGTGACACCTTCGGTCCCTTCATACTTTGGGGGATCGCAAGACTTGAAGTGTTTGTAGGAGCACTTCTTGGAGGGAGGGTTGTCGACGTTCTGGTCTTCTTGATTGGGAGGGTTGATGGGATTTGCAATGAGAGCTTGCTGGACTTGAATTACGATGTCAGGAAGCACCGCGGCCATTTGTTTTGCAATTTGGGTGGCCAAGCGTTCGTTTGACCTTCCTGACTTTCTACCTCCACGTAGCTGCCTAGCCGACATCTACAGGAACATACATATGAAGATTGTGAGTTTAAGGAGTTTTTAGGTGTCATGTGTCGTTAAAAGATATAAAATAACATAATCATCAATAATGCAACTACATCCATAGGATGTCTTGGGTTTGCTCATGTTTGGGCCTCCAATGTCCCTCATACCATCGCCTGTATAGTCATGTGGGCCCCCACGACTATTGGCTTAGTAGGATTCACATTGGTGTTGGCGGTTTAACACTCGCATCACCCGAATGAAAACCATGAAATATGTTTGCGAGATGTATGGTCGGAGGGTGTCCAGGTATGGACACAATGACAACTCAAAGTGGGGTTAGCTCACACGACGTTTGGTATAGCATGCTTTGGCCTAATAGGTCCTTCGTACTCTCATCGTTAGTCCCCAGGTAGGCAAACTGGTCCTTTATTTTGGATTTATACGAATGCCAAGCCTAGACAGGACGTTCCGACTACCGGTACTCGTACCCTTCCAGTTACTACATGCCCGTCATGAGAACTCACTTTGATGTGATTTGAAAATACAAAAATCATTGCAAAAATCATAGGAATTGTGAGGTGTGTGCTCTCATGGATATGGTATGTTATGAGGATATGATTCATGATGAGCATTGTATAATAATATGTACTTATGAACATGCTTGCATAACATTGAATGTAACAATAAACATAAAGCATATAAACATCATGAATTTTGCATGTAACACACAAACAATTTAAAAATTCAAATAAACTATAGTATAGGCTCTAAGGGTCTAATAACCTATCCTATATCCCTATAGTCATGGCTCTGATACCAATCTGTCACACCCCGACCCGCAGCGGAATAAGAGTCGGGGCATAATTGGGTTATCACCAAAGCTCATGATGTTTACTAAAATGTTTCATATTTATTAAATTCAAATTACAACTTCAATATTCCAAACAAGTTCATACAATTACAAGGAAAAAGTAACTAAGTAAACAATCCAAAGCCTAAACTGATTTATTCTTCTAGCCCGTCCTATATGTTTCTTGCAGCAACTGGATCACCTGTATCATGTGTAAAAATGGGGAATTTTGGGTCAACAAAAGTTGGCGAGTGAACCGTGTTAAAACATTTGATATTGATTTCTTATTGTATTTAATATGGAAAAATTGTGCAATAATCATATGTGAGCAAACGTATATGATCAAACAAATAACAAACCACCTTGCATGAGTATATGACATGAATGATAATGTATATGTTGGCAACGTCACGTTCCGCTCATAGGTAACGGGGAACGGACGACCTATGATGATGTATGTGTGATCAAGGCTCAATCAAACGGAGCCGATCGTATGTTGGCGACGCCACGTTCCGCTCATAGGTAATGGGGACGGTTCCGCTCATAGGTAATGGGGAACAGACGAGCCTATGATGAGGTATGTACTGAAAATGATAAATTTAATCTAAACATTAACCACACAAAAAAATGATACATATTGGATACACGTTTGATCATGGATATATGGATGCACAAGTGTTTAAATGTAATAAATAATAAGCGACACATGATACACCCAAAAAATGTGATTAAAACGGGGAATTTGTAGAGATTCACTCACTTTGGGTGCGTTCGTTTGATGAAGTTGAATGCGCACGAGTTTGGAGATTTGAGCGACGAGAAATAACTAACCTAAAATAATAACGAAATGGTTCGGTAAATAAGTGGATTTTATTAACAATTTTAATAGGATATTTAGATTTATTTTTGTGAGTTTAAGGTCATTTTCTAACTTTAAAAATATTATTTTTAAGTATTTTTAATTGATTTTTAAATTAAATAAATAAATAAAAATATAAAAAAATGTTGACTTTTTGTTGACCGGACCGTTGACCGGTCGGACTGTGGCCTAAGGTGCACTGAGTGAGGTTCGACCCGGGCCTCTCGTACGCGTGCACGCAGCTCTACCAACTGAGCTACGTGTCTAACCCGTAATATTCTATGTTTTAATTATATTTATATACTGATTAAATGTTAATATATTTGGTTTATATTAAAAGGGTTTAAAATGGTCGGCTCGGTGTCAGGAAGCCGGATCGAACTCGGGTTCTTTGGTTGGTAAGCGCACAGCCCAACCAGTTGGGCTGTGTGTCTTATCTGTTTAATTTACGATTTATATTAATCTTATATACCAACTGGAACATGTTCTGATTTAGTTCTAAAAAAATTGGTTTTAATTCGGAAAGTCGGTGCGTTTGTAAGGATTCGAACTCGTGACGTGCGCTAAGTGTTTGCACACAGTCCACCGCTGGACTGTGTGTCTAACCCGGTTTAATATCTTGTTTTAATTATTCTTATAAACATCGTCGACTTCGTCTTCTTCATTTCAAAGACTCAGACGACCGATATGCGACTGTTCTTGTTTAAATCGTTCTTCGAACATAATATTGATTGAAATGTAATGATTAAAATGAGTTAAGGAATCGAATGTACCGATCAGACTGTATTCCTCAGAATTCCGGCAATGATCGTCGGCTCCGATTTGTGAATTCCGTCTGATTAAATCAATTAACAGTTTTGATCGATTAGTTTTGAAATTGAGTTACTAAACAAGGATTATCAGAAGGTTTAGATGATTGTACCGATTCACAGTGTGATTTCGGAATTTCTAGGGATTTTCCGGCGAGTGCAGATTATCCGGCAGCGTCGTCTGGGATTGATTCTGGTTGATGGATTGAAGTTAGTATAAGTCTAACAATGGATTGAAGGAGAAAGGGTCGAGCGATTTACCGATTTGATGTAAGTCTCGGTTTTCCGGCAAAGGTCCGGCGGTTGCAGAAATTCTCCGGCGAGAGCAATTGATTCGAGAAATGGTGCGATTTTGAGCGAAATGATTACCAGAGACTTGGGTGTGTATTTATAGGGACGAATCAAGATGAATTGGGTTTGAATTTAGTCTTGATTCGTGGTCAGCCTTTCTCCGGCGGTTATGACTGATGT
Organism: Scalesia atractyloides; assembly: GCA_947069175.1. Lineage (NCBI taxonomy): Eukaryota > Viridiplantae > Streptophyta > Magnoliopsida > Asterales > Asteraceae > Scalesia > Scalesia atractyloides. The sequence continues at coordinate 59,269,620 of CAMTDV010000030.1, forward strand.
CGCGGGATTAGACATCGGTTATAACCGATGTCGATGTTATTACATGCGTTAAGTCAAAGGAAACCGTCGATAATTGGCGAAATCGTCGGTATTTCCGGCGAGAGCAATTTGGGCGCGCTGTTGACTGAATTCGATTTCGAGTTTTATTATAAATGTTATTTGTTTTGATAGATGTCACAAAGGAGTCAAGTGGCGGAGTGGTTAAGTCTTTGATGGTTGTGTCTTCCGGCTGACCCGGGTTCGAAACCCGGCAGCCCCTTTTCTTTTCTATTTAATTTATTTTTACTTTTTAATAATTATAGTTTTTAAATTCTAAAATGTTTATTAATTATGTATTGTTTAAAATTAAAATTAACCATAAATACGCAACGAAATTTTATAACTTGATATTCGATTAATAAACGAAGCGGGTTTGGAAACCCGTTTTTTGACGGATGTTACACCCAGAATATAAGCAGTCTCGCCAAGGTCCTTTATTGCGACACACTTTCCCAGCCAAGAATTTACTTCTTGCAACATAGGCACATTGTTTCCAATAAGAAGTATTTCATATGATTCTGCTCTGACTTTCCTTCTTGTAAACACACGACTCATCTTCAGTCTTGATAAAGCCAAACTCTTTGATTTTATGGTCAAAATAAAGATGCCAACTACAAGATGCTTGTTTCAATCCATAAATGAATTTATTAAGCTTGCACACCTTTTCAAGATTTGTTTCCTTGGATCCACAAAACCCTCAGGCTGAGCCATATAAACGTCCTCGTAGAGGTGTCCATTTAGGAAAGTGGTTTTAACATCCATTTTCCATATTTTGTAGTCATAATATGCAGCAATAACAATCAGAATTTATTAGGTTTAAGCAAGGCTACTAGCGATAAAGTCTCCTTATAATAAACTCCTAGAGGTTGAGTAAACATCTTCGTGACAAGCTTCGCCTTAAAGGTATGCACATTTCCACCCATGTCAATTTTTCTCTTGAAAACCCCTTTACTTCCTACAAGCCGACAATCATGAGGAAGATAAACCAAATCCCATACTTGGTTATGATACATGGTTTGCATATCAGTGGGGCTTCTAGCCATTTCTCAGATTCTGAATCCGAGATTGCAAACTTGTAATTAGTAGGTTTAGCCTCATCCACTACAAAAACAACAACACCTCCAAGAATCCAATGTATTTGTCAGGTTCATGTCGATTCCTACTACTTATGCAAACACTCGGGGTTACAATCGAAAATTGAATTCTCTCCAGTTTGGTACAATAACTTTCCGTTGTTCGTCGATTCCAACTTCTGATTTGGTTACTTGTGTTTCTCGAATTTCTTCAAGATCCACATGATTCTCACCTATCCCATGCTAGAGGAGTTGTTTCTCTAAGACCGATTTGGTCAATGATATGTCGTACAATTGATTCGTTACACTAGATGTATCGAAGCAAATCAATGATGCTCAAAAGGTCATGTTTAAGGGAGATAATATTAAGAAGGAAATAGTGGTATGACAAGTGGCAGAGATGGAAAAAAACACCCATGGGATCAAGACAAGGTTTGGTCAGATGTGGATTCCTCTACAAGGAGAACTCCGATGAAGAATACTAGAATAGGCACCCAAAACACGACATTTATCCATCCTAGTGCCACACATACGTATCATGATTCACGATAGGACTACTGATGGATAGGAGTGAAATGGGAAGTATGAGTTACATAAACAAGTGTCTGACATGTTTTCAGGTTAAGGCAAAGATCCAAAAGCCTTATGAATGGATTCAATCGTTGGATATATTAGAATGGAACTGGAAACACATTACCATAGATTTCATTACCCATATACTTATGACATCTATAGGTGAAAGTCCCCGAGACCCCCTGGATCGATGACGAACAACATCCACTGCCCTCAAACAAGACGTGAAATCAACAAAAATGTAAAAGATAGAAAGATGTAGAAGATGAAGTTCTTTATTAATGAATCAATCAACACAAGTTTACAACGAAAGAGTATACGTCATCTTCTACTAGCTGGTTTAGATCACTAAGATCTAAACCTAGCTTTCTCTCACTAACACACAGTCTCCCTTTCTAGAATGTGCAAACACTATTGAAGGATTACAGGAGTTTGTGCGAGTTACCCTAATCTAACCTATCAACACACACACATACACACACACACACACACACATATATATATATATATATATATATAGGAGAAGGATCCGTTAGGAACCACCCTTTATTGCGAGAACTGCGAGAACCACCCAGAAATACCTAAAAAAATCTAAAAAACACCAATTAGTTTTTTTAATACTTTTTTCGAAAATTCGCTATATTTCGTCAACAGTAAAAAAAAATTCAAAAGAAAAAAATAAAAATTGAGTAACAGTTATCCATGCACATGTGCATTTTTATCATTTCTTTGACAAATTCCGTAATACATTACAAACATTGGACAATTGTAGTTTGATTTACACTACCATGTGTAATACACTACTTTTTACGTTACCAATATTAGAAATGCACATGTGCATCTATATGTATTAACATGAAATAAGGTGTTTTGGTACACTACTTTGAATCCACTTTCTCTTTCATCTATCATTCTATCCATAATACACTACCATGCACATGTGCATATGTATCATTTGTTCGACAAATTCCATAATACATTACAAATATTAGTCAATTGTACTTTCATTTACACTACCATGTGTAATACACTACTCTTTACGTTACGAATATTAGAAATGCACACGTGCATCTATATGTATCAACATGAAATAAGGTGTTTTGGTACACTAATTTGAATACACTTTCTCTTTCATCTATCATACCGTCCATAATACACATTCATTACATCCTACCATCCATAATGCAATACCATTACCTCCTACCATTTATAATACAATATCAATACCAATATTTTCACTTTATTACATGTATATCAACACCATTTATACCAGCCAATCAACATATTACATCATAAAGTGACAACTATAACCAAACCATAAACCACTAGATATAACTAACCAAAAAAACATGTATATGGGCCTACTTCATCATTCAAAATCACAAACTTTTTGTACCAAAACACGTTATATAATGGTTATACATAATGATGCACATGTGCATTTTGAATATTGGTAATGTAAAAAGTAGTGTATTACGGATGTTATTGTAAAAGTAAAGTGCAATTGTCTACTATTGATAATGTATTACGGAATTTGTCGAAGTTATGATACATATGCACATCTGCATGGATAACTGTTACTCGAAAAAAAGTTTTTTTCTTGTTTTTTTATAAACGAAATATAGCGATTTTTTTAAAAAAATATTAGAAAAAAATTGAGTGCTTTTTTTGATTTTTTTTAGATTTTATTTTGCAATAAGGTGTTCTCGCGGTTCTCGCAATAAAGGTGGTTCTCGCATGAACTTTACCCTATATATTATATTATTATATATATATATATATATATATATATATATATATATATATATATATATATATATAGACTAGGGACTAAACCCAACTAACTCAGACACAGCAAGTCCTGACACACCTATCGGAACATGTATTATCAAATTCGGACAACACATTAAACCCTACCAAATAAACTCTGACAAAATAAACAAGGAGGTTCGAATAATTCGGACTCCATTAAATACATATTCAGACATATCAATAACTAGACTTCCGAATTTAACACATAAATTCGGACTCCACAATTGGACCTTTGACTTCTTTAACTTGGACCCTTGGCTTTGTGACCAGAACTGATAAAGCATAGTTACCTGGAAAGAGCAGCACTTACAGAATCCCCCTTAACTGTTGCTATCAGTTCTGTCTAGCACTGATATCTTCAGTCATCAGGTAGTGTACTTACAGACTCCCCCTTGACTGATAATATCATGCCTGCTTTCAACTTTGGCGAAGAATTGATCTTTCCGGCAGAGCACAACGATTATCAACCCTTCTAATAAAAGACTTATTGGCGATCACTTAAATGGCTGCTTTGAGAGAACCGAAGAATCCAACATCATGCACTGTCGATCCTTCCCCTCAAACTACTCCTGAATCAAGTTAATGCGAACCTACCTACAACCAAATGTAAGAACATCGCTCGATCCATTAATCTTCAAACTTAACCGACAGAAGAACGAAACGTCAAATTTCCAATGCCAAACATCGAACACTTCAAATTCCGCAAAGACATGAAGTTTGGTTCGATAGTTAATAACAAACCAACTCCGAAAATGTACATCCACCATCTTGATAAGATCTTCAACTAAGTGTTTGAAATTATTTCGTCTCGAATCTTCAATATCCAATCTCGTATCTTCACGAATCCACCAATTACCCGATGACTTTCGTCTCCGGTTCCCCTCAAAGTAAGCACCTCCAAGTTATTTCGAGAATCCGACTAGTCACCAACTTGGAAGAGGGACCAAGAAGACTAATCTTCTCTACTCTAACCGGCATATAACAAGGCTCAATCTTCAACAAGTCGCCAAACAAAGCTTCATCACGTCAAAACTTGATCAAACCTCGAACAAACTCGACGAAACTCAATCACACGCTAGCTCTAAGATTGTATCATGTTTTACACTTTTCTGCACCGACGAGATTAAACCTCATTTAATCTCACGATTGTACACAGGAACTAGGTTTACTGTCGCACCATGAGCTTTTTGAAATTTATAAAGAAAATATGATAATTTCTACTCTGCTCTTTCTTTGTAAAATTTCAAAGTCCAAGCCACTTCGACTTCGTTTCTCTTCGAATGCCCGATAAAATCTCCCAAATTGTCCGTAAACTCTAGTACGGACCAAATCCGAACACCGAGAAACTAGTAACCGAATCTAACAAATAAATTCGGAGAAAACAAATAAATTCGGACAATTTTGTTTTTTTAATCGCAAAAGTCTTGTCCATTGCGTTCATTCACTAAGTATACATACAATGATTAGTTTGGACTCCATAAATCCTGACAAAACTAAGTCCTAATATAAACATACAAATTCGGACATGAACATTAAACTCTGACAAAATAAAATCGTTCAGGACAAATTTAATAAATCCTGACACCCAAATTCGGACAAAACAGAATTAACAAATTCGGACAGGATCGGACTGAAACTCCGGAGTGTCTAAATTTGGATCAGTATCCATGTAACCAGCTTCCGAATTTATTTCCCAAGAGTGACTCCACACTAGGTCATCAATAAATACGGAAGGAACAAATAAAGACAGAAATGGGCAAATTCGGACCTTCTAACAAAACAAATAAATCTGGACAGCTCAGTTTCAGATTAAACCTCAAATCTGCAAAACTTGGAAAACAAGAAAACCATCTCAGGCGAGAAACAACTTCAATTTCTTCAAGTTTTCTGCAGAATCTTCACGTCTTCATGATGTTTGGTGGAAACAGATATCCAATCAAGAGCAATGGTGTTCATTCTCGATCCAGGGGATCCCGGGGACTTTCAGGTGGTATAAGATAGAAGGATGTAGAAGAAGAATATCTTTATTAATAAATCAATCAACACAGGTTTACAACCGAAAAAGGATACATCATCTCTACAAGCTGGTTTAGATCACTAAGATCTAAACCTAGCTTTATCTCACTAACACATAGTCTCCCTTTCCAGAATGTGCACATACTGTTGAAGGATTACAGGAGTATGTAAGAGTTACCCTAGTCTAACCTATCAACACATATATATAGACTAGGGACTAAACCCAACAAACTCAGACATAACAAGTCCTGACACACCTATCCGAAAATGTATTATCAAATTTGGACAACACATAAAACTCTAACAAATAAACTCTGACAAAATAAAACAAGGAGGTCCGTATTTCACCTAAATTCGGACTCCTATAAATATCACATATTTAGACATATCAATAAACTAGCCTTCTGAATTTAACACTTATATTCGGACTCCACAATTGGAGGTGTGACTTCTTTGACTTGGACCCTTAACTTTGTTGACTAGAACTGATAAAGCACAGTTAACCGGCAAGAGCTGCACTTACAATAGGTTATGACATCATCTGGGTAAGATTGATTTACGAAGAGTGCTCAGGTATTACCCATTCCTGAGACTTATACATCTGAAAGGTTGGTCGATTTGTTCATTAAGAAGAATGCTTCAAGACATGAGTTACTGGTGTCCATTGTTGCGGACAGAGATACACTATTTAATTCTAAGTTCTGGAGAAAGTTTAATGAAGAAATAAGAACGAGACTGCATAGTAGCACAACTTATCATCCTTAAACGGATGGGCAATTTGAAAGGACTATTCAGACCTTGGAGGATATGCTTTGTTCATGCATTATTGATTTTGGAGGAAGCATGGATAGTCATTTTCCAATAGCTAAATTCTCCTAATGTCACACCTCGCCAAATCGAAAACGTGCAAGTGTACCAAAAAGGTTTTTGGAGCATATGATTAAGCAAATACTTTCATGATATAAAATAAAACGTTCTAAAAATCCCAAACACTAGAATTCTAATACAAGCCTACACTAAAGGCTATCAAGTGACTCTCCCTAGAGTTTCGTATTCCTAGAATGCATGCAAACTCAAAAGTAATCTCCCTCTTGAGTTCAAACACATGAAAAACATGCTTACAAGTTAACATAATGTTTGTGAGTTCATAGGTTTGTTTCATATACTAGGAACCTATTTTCATGCAAAATATTTGTATGAAATCTCAAGGACCAATTGAAGATCACTTTACAAATTATTTTCATACACTTCATTGTATGAAAATATAGTAATTACTTAAAGAAGCACTTCACAAACCACTTCTTTGTAAACCAGTGTATGAAAATCTAGTATCCCCTCGAGAATATACCCCGTAAACAATTTTCATGCAACAAGTGTATGAAAATCTAGTATTCGCCCGAGGATTCACTTATAAACCATTTCATGTAAAACTATGCATGAAAATCTAGTAACCGCCCGAGGATTCACCTCATAAACCATTTTCATGTGAACAAGTGTATGAAAATCTAGTATTCGCATGAGGATTCACCTCATAAACCATTTTCATGCAAAACAAGTGTATGAAAATCTAGTAACCCCCGAGGATTCACCTCATAAACCATTTTCATGTGAACAAGTGTATGAAAATCTAGTATATGCAAACAAATGCATGAAAATCTAGTAAATGCCCGAGGATTCAACTATAAACCATTTTCTTACGAACAAATGTATTAAAATCTAGTAACTACCCGAGGATTCACCTCATAAACCATTTTAATGCAATCAGTGTACAAAAATCTAGTATCCGCCTGAGGAGTCACCTCATAAACCATTTTCATGCAAACTAATGTATAAAAATATAGTAACCACTTGAGGTTCACCTCATAAACCATTTTCATGTGAACAAATGTATGAAAATCAAGTAATCGCTTGAGGATTCACCTCATAAACCATTCTCAAGCAAACAAGTGTATGAAAATTGAGTATCCGCCAGAGGATTCACCTGATAACCCATTTTCATGCAAATAAATGTATGAAAATCCAGTAACCGCTCGAGGATTTACATCATAAACCATTTTAGGCAAATAAGCGTATGAAAATCTAGTCACTATTACCATAATAAATGAAATCTTGTCCTCATGAAATATACTTGATAGCACAAATACTTCAATGGAGATTCATGCAATTTCAATGACGTGTATGGTAATAAATAGTATGCATAGCCAATGAAAGCTAGATGATCTAATCATTATCTTGCTAAACAATGACGTATGTGCAGACCTAAGCCGGTAACCGAACCATAACAAATGTTGCCTCGCCAAATCGCCAATCAAGGTGACGTATAACAAATTAGGACATAATTACACTCCTACGGGGTCAGTGGGTCACGACTGACCAGGAGCGGGACTTGCTAAACCTAATAGACCTATTCGACAGTTTCGCACTCACACCCATTATTGGTTACAATAAGCAACACGAAGAATTCCCCAGCTCAAGTAAACTTATGCAAACATAATAGATCTGATGGTTTTTGTTCATAACTACCGTGAAACTTAATGAAAAATGTGTATATTATATACTATGCATGTTGTTGTAAAAATTTTAAGCTTATCATGAAAACCGTATGACTTAGCATAAAAACAAGTATGACTTTCCCCCCAAAATTTGAAATAGTAAAAAGGGGTTATGAACTCACCTGAAACTCCATGCAAATGCTAGCAACAAGTGTCCTAAACCATATAAGACCCTAGGCCTAAATATGGGTCTACCCGGCAAGTTCTTCACCCCACTTCTTTAGACAATACGAGATGTTCATCTTTTTATGAAAAGTGATAAACGTTATGACATGTTGGTGATTCATTGTTCAAGTGTTTATACATGTATATATTATGACAAATACATATATATATATATATATATATATATATATATATATATATATATATGTACGTATATATAAGATGAGAATCATTACAGAACACTAATTATTACGAGAACAAAAATAACAACTACAAATCACTAAATTTTGGGATCTAAGGTTAATATTTTTAAAATTTTATGTTTCTTACATTCATATATGTATTATATATACATAAAAAAACATATATTTTTACCTACACATAGCCTACATACATGTAGGTAATTTAACGTACACGTAACCTACATATGTGTAGGTTATATAAAAATTGAAAAATTTCCATATTTTGTTTTTAACTCTAGTGTGAGAAACAATAAAGCTTACATTTGTAACATTTTGTTTACTTTTTAGGTTTTTAGGATTGAAAAAATGGGTGATTCATTTTGTTCAGCTTTGTTCTCGCAATATTTAGTGTTTAGCATAGAAACTTCCACTATATAGATATATAAGAGCACAAACTTCAAAATATATCGGGATCTAGTCCAAAAGTAAGAACCCATGTCAACACATGACAAAACTATTTAATAAATTTATATTTTTATACATAGTTACTATATATTCCATGGAATAATGTTCCATAAACATGTAAGCCAAACACCATCAAAGTATATATATTTTTTCCTAAATTAAATATACATTTTCCAAGTACAACAAGTAGTTGAAAAATAATATCTTATATGTATTTATCAAAAACTAATTGTCGACACGAATACCATGCCCATTATTTGTGTGTGTCTATATATATATATATATATATATAATGTAAGTATATGGAGAAAACCTTCACAATTGAGAAAACTATGGAAACTTGGTTTATATGGACAAGATTAATCCACCTCATCTAGTATAAGCACATGTCAAAGGGCATTTATGTCATTTGTTAACCTTGTGTCATATCCATCTTTTTTCATCTCACCTACCTTCACCCTTCCCCATGTATCTTGGTTCCCAACCCCCACCAACCTTCATCTTTTTAATACAAAATCATATCAAAAGCTTCTAGATCTCCATTTTTATTCTCATTCATTTCTTCCTCAGACATAACTCAAACGAGCATATACTCTTCTCCGTCATAGCCACAAGATCTGAAGATTGAAGATCGAAGCCACCAGATCTGAAGAATCCATTTCTTAAAGCCACCAATCGAAGCCACGAGATCTGAAGATTGAAGTAACCAGATCTCCGAAGATAGAAAATCGAAGCCACCATGTGTTCTTGTACTCATCCCTTTCTTTTGAAGCCACCAGATCTGAAGATCGAAGCCATCATCGAAGCTCTTAAAGAAAAGTAGTAAGGTGTTGCTCTCATCACATCTTTGTTTCTGTTTTTAGAGAGGGAAAGCTAATTTTTTTAGAGAGAAACTATAATCTTCATCTTGTTCATTTTGACACCAAGAACACAAGCACAAGTGTCTGAGAGAGAAACAAGTTTAAAGATCTTACTTTTGTTATTTATGTATTAGATTTATACTTTTTATGATGTTTGATAGATTTAAAATCAAAGCTTAGTTTGTTTATTTCAACTTTTTAAAATCAAGACCAGGAAGAAATTTTTGTGTGTCTAATTTCTCTCTTCAAAGTATATTGATATTTCTTTTACGAAGATTAATGTTGAATTTTAAACTGTTTGTTCATTGATTTGGAGTTGATATATTTTTTATGATCTCGTTTGTTTTACAAATAAAAAGCCATTTTTTTTGCTATCATAATTATTTGTATTGTTATTCTTTTTAGCCTTTAAAAGACATATACAACTTTAATTTATTATATACATGAATATGATGTTTGAGTTGGGTTTTTTGGGGCTATGAATCAAATATTGCTTTATTTTGTTTTTTGGTTTTGTTTAAATTGGGGGCATCACCATTAATGGTAGATAATTAGTTTAAAAATCCATAATTGTTATGATATATGTTTCAATTTTTTTGTTGGATTGGTTATTTTTGTATAAACTTCACTCGGATATCACATTTTCATTACTTTTAGAAAGTCCATAAGTTAATCTGAATATCTCGTTTTTTTTACAAATAAAGAGTTGTGTTTTTTTTTCTGGCATAATTAGCTACTTATGTTACAATTTGTTTCTAGCTACATATGTTACATTTTGACAGATGCATATTTTACTTTTTTTGACAGCTACATATGCAACAACCCTTTGTTAAATATGTAACAATCGGCTAGGTGACTTCTTTGTTTTCGATGTTACACACCTGGACATAAGGAATGATCTGACCAACGTTTTATCAGGTAAATATTTGCTATTATTTAGTCACTTCTAAGATAGGTTACACTTGTTACATTCAACAACATTAAAATATGTTAATCAAAACAAAAGTCATGGTCATGGTGGAATACATTGTACATGTTTCATGTGTTACATCAGAGCTAAGTTGCACATGTTACCCATCTACGCAGTCTTTGGTAACAAAGCAGTTGTACATGATGTCTTACACAAGAGGGTAACATATGTACAACCACTTTTAACATGAGTATACATGTTAAACGTGTTACATTGCTAAAAACAACTCTAGCTACACATGTAACTAGCACAATGTTACCTACATACGCTCTGAACTTGATTAATTTATCTCTCCTTCTCCTCAGAATCGCAGGCGATTAAAGAACAAACAATAAAGTAGCAATCGTTCAGCAATTATCATTATATACTTCGGAAAAGTCCTTCCATTGTTAATGCCCATTTTTGGATAAAGACGGATGTTGTTGTGAAGACCATTTTTAGAAGCATTACAACTATTTATATAAAATTCATTTTAATTTTCATTGTCAGTATGCCCATTTTTGGATGAAGACAGATGTTGCTGTGAAGGCAATTCTTTTTTGGATGTAACAACTATATGTAACATGTGTAATTTTGACAACACATGTAACAACTATATGTAACATGTGTACATGTATACATATGTTACCATATAGTGTAACACATGTTATAAACATGTGTTACATATGTGCAGCCCCTTTGGTGTCAATTTAAACTTAGTAAAATTATATTTGTAGCAACATTACATCATCCAAAATGTCATAGCAGTTAGTAGTAAACAAGTAATATATATATATAACTAGAAATATATGAGACTAGTGTAACGAAGATAAAAGATACACAACATCATGTTATATTATTTTGCATATAAACACTTGTCATTATCATGAAACTTATAAAAATAATATGTGCTAACAAACATGTTTCATGTATAAGTTAGATATTGAATTCGTAAACAAAAAACCACAATACCGAATTACATATTTAGACCTTAAAAGCTAATTATGTTCATTTCTTGATAAGAAGCTTCATCTTTAACACAAACAATTCCTTCATTACATATTCACACTGTTATAGGTACATTTTGCTAGTTACGTACCTAGAGTTGTTATTAGCAATGTTAATAGTCTATAGAAAACTGCATTAACGTATATTTTTTTTTTACATTGAATCCAGCTTGTTGGTCATAAATCTTATACATGGCAAGAAGTTCTTCCAGTGTGTCGTATGATTTACCAATAACAGGATGATACTGCTCGTTGACAATCGGTCTTCTCCCTAAGAAGTGAACGAACCAAGTTAACATATTCGAGGGTGAGGAAGAAAAACCAACAAGAAACTTCCCACTTTTGATGTCCTGCGATTCTGCTAGTGCCCATAATTTAGTGCCATTAGAAGACTTGTAAAGATGGTAACGTGGAGTATGTTCTACATCATCTGTGGACATAGGGACATATGTTAGTATAAGTTTATGTGTGTTATGAACGTTGTAATACGTTTAGCACCCTAGGGTAACAAAAAAAGATCATACATGACACTTATCGCCATGCTACACATGTTACATTGTGTGCACATGTAACATCTTCTCTACAACGTGTGTAACATCCTTAGAAGTTGTGTTCCTACTCTACTTTATATTTTGTAAGTACTTAAAGGTAAACATGTTTTAGGGATACAACCTGGTAACATGTGTTACACCGAAATGTTACACAATTGTTCCCACTTTACACATGTTATGTACCATGAGTAACCTGATTAAGCAACAACTTGGACCTGCTTAGTATCGTACAAACTACTAATATCAGTTCAAAACCTTCGGAGCCTAAACGCGGAGATACTGGCAAGTCTTCATCATCCACATTGTTTTTTGGTGAGAAGAAAATATTACAACATTAAGGTTACACATGTTACATTTAGTTGTTACATCCAAAAAATGACCTTCATAACAAAATCTTCTTTATCCAAAAATGGGCATACTAACAAAGTAAATAAAAATGAGTTTTATCTCAATAGTTAGTGTTAGTAAGTTTTGTGCCATCATGGGTTGTTAGTATTTGCACACATTACAATCAAACTTAAACGTAACAAAAATGTTTATACAAACTTAAATACATAAAAATGATCCAAACACTATCATAACATAACAAAAATCTAGAGGGTAACTCATGTACTTATATTTACACCAGTCCATTTTTGGTGACAAAGGGGTTGAACATATGTAACACATGTTTGTAACATGTGTTACACTAGAAGGTAACTCTTGTACAACGTCAAAGGTACCAACCACATGCCCTTCATCGACTTCTCTCCTATTCTTCATCAGTTTCTCCATCTACCTTCTTTCGCTTTATGGCCACCTTTATCGTATCCGATATTATGGTTCTCTTTCTTCCTGCCAAGATCCCTTCTCGTTTGGCTGCAACTGCTATGGTGTGTCTAGCAGTATTTTTAATCTATTAATTAAAAAAAATAATAGTAACATAATAACACAAGTTACCTTCCACCCAATTATGCCCTGAACTTGAAGACTCCCCAAATTTTGACTTTTTATCTGCATCATTTCACACATAAAAAGAACTGAATAAAACCACCCAAAAATGTTACATATGTAAACAGTTACCATAAATACCTTTATTTTTCCTACACTTCAAACAACTACTATTCGGTGGAACCAACTCCCTCGCTACAAGAACTAAAAAAACATGTAAGATATGTTAGCACAACCTTTCATATTTGTTTGTCGTCGTCTCACATTTTTTACATCTATAGCTTTTTTGTTTTCTAGACTAAACAGTTGTGCTCCCCCCAACAATTGTTTTAGATGTGTTACCCTTCAGTGTAACACACATTACAAACATGTGTTACATATGTGTAGCCCATTTTTTGTGTCCAAAAAAGGGCTGGTGTTAACATATGAACATGTGTAACATTGTTACAACATATGTAGTTAACTGTGCCAACAAAAAACACAACTTTTTATTTATAAAATAAGGCAAATTGGAAATAAATAATTCCACCTAACTCAGTGGCCGATAATAATCCCAACTCAGTTATTGGCCAATATAATCTCAACTGGACAACTTTTGACCAAAAATAGTCCACCGTTAAAAATAGTTTAACGGAGTTAAGTTTTTTTTTTCCGAATTACAAACCGATGTTTTAGGGGCTTTTGATCAGACCATCATACGAGTCGATTGATGTAAAAATTACCTTGAAATACTGGCCCAACCCACGAAACGGTGCTTCAATCCGGGTGTTTAAACTTCCAATTAACAAAAATCAAGCCATTTCGAGCACAATTTCGAGGTAAGTTTACATCAATCGACTTGTATTCTCGTTCTGATCAAAAGCCCTAAAACATCGGGTTGTAATTCGAAAAAAAACTTAACTCCGTTAAACTATTTTTAACGGCGGACTTTTTTTGGCCAAAAGTTGACCAGTTCGGATTATATTGGCCAATAACTGAGTTGGGATTATTATCGGCCAAACTGAGTTAGGTGAGACTATTTATTTCCAATTTGCCATAAAATAAACACGATCATCAACTATATATGGACTTTCTAAAGGTAATGCAAATGTGATATCTGAGTGAAGTTTATACAAGACAACTAATAGCTTGTAACATTTGTCGAAAAACGGGTTTTCGAAACCCGCTTCGTTTAATAACCGAACAATCAGTTTTAAATTTTTGTTGTTCTTTACGGCTTATTTTAATTTTAATCGATTCATAATTGATCAACAAATTAAAAGATATAAATTAAAATTGTAAAAATATAAGAATGAATTAATTAAAAAGGAAAACCGGCTGCTGGAGTCGAACCCGGGTCAGCCGGATATATCCTCAAAGTCTTAACTCGCATGCCATAAACCACTCCGCCACTTTGATTTTTTGATAATATAATGAATCTATTAATTCAAATATTAATATGCGGAATTCAAAACTCAGTCAATTTGCGCCCAAACAGCAGTCGTCGGAAATCCCGACGACTTCGCCGATAATTTACGTTTCCGCTCAAATTAACCAATGAATTAACTCTAACGACGGTTATAACCGACATCTGAACCCGCGACATCAGCCATAACCGCCGGAGAACGGCTGACTTCGAATTAAGACCGAATTCAGACCCCATACATCTCGATACTACCCTATAAATTCACCCACAATTCACCAGAAACCTTTTCGCTCTCAAATCGCACCTTTTCTCGACGAAATTTTACTCGCCGGAAAACATCTGCAAGTCGCCGGAAAACCGAGACTTCCACCTGCACGGTAATTACTTCGATTTTTCGGGCTCATTCCTTTGTTAGACAAATTCTAATATAAATCCCTCACTCAAATCCTTTGCAGTCGACATTGCCGGATTATCTGATTCGCCGGAGAAATTTCTGAACTTTCAGGGAAACTACTGTTAATCGGTATAATTCTTCTATTTTACTAATAGTCATTACCCAGTAGTCCCACTTCACATCTAATCCCTTCAAATTGTTGGTAGATTCTATCAGCCGCAGCTCACCAAGACGGAGCCGACGACCTTGCCGGACGTCTGAAGAAAAGCGAACAGTTGGTACAATCAACCCTCCAATCTCTTTCCATTCATTTTCTTTACGATGGCTCGTAACCTTCATTGAGCTAACTTATCAAATAACAGTCTATTGCTCGATGTCTATGTTTTGAGCGAAGAAGATGAAGTGTGGTATAATATAAGGATAATTAAAATTGGTTTAATAAACGGGTTAGACACACAGTCCAGCGGTGGACTGTGTGCAACAAACACACACGCAACGCGAGTTCGAATCCTGTCCCAGCTTTACTCACTTGAAATAAAAACCTGCCTTTTTAACTAAACCGGGTTGACTCCCAGTCTATATTAAGTATAATAAAAACCGAGTTAATAACCAAGTGAGACACACAGTCCAGCGGTGGACTGTGTGTACGCTAACCCACAGGTCCCGGGTTCGAGACCTGTGGTCAGTACCGGTCCGATACGTTTAAAAGCTTTTTAAAAAATAAATAATTTTCGGTTTAAAGTAAACAGTATATAAGTATAATTAAAAAACAGAATTATTTCGGGTAAGACACGTAGCTCAGTTGGTAGAGCTGCGTGCACGCGTACGGGAGGTCTCGGGTTCGAGCCTCACTCAGCGCACAATTTCACACAATTAAACCGGTCAACAGTAACGGTCAACGGTCTCGGTCAAAGTCAACTTTTTTTTTTATTATTTATTTTATTTATTTTAATCAATTATTTAAATTAAAAATCAATTAAAAATACTTAAAAATAACGTTTTCAAGGTTAGAAAGTAGCCTTAAACTCACAAATTTATACCCAAAAATCTTATTAAAATAGTTAATAAAATCCACATACTTACTGTACCTTTCATTATTTATTGGTTAGTTATCCCTCGTCGATCAATCCCCTAAACTCGTGCGCATTCAACAATCTTCAAACAAACGCATCCAATGTGAGTGAATCTCTACCAATTCCCCGTTTTAATCACATTTTGGGGTGTATCATGTGTCGTATTTATTTATTATAATTAAACATTGTGCATTCATCATGTTCATGATCAAATTTGTATTCAAGGTGTATCCATTGTTTGTGTGGTTGAAGTTTAGATTAAATTTTATCATTTCAGTACATACATTTCATAGGCCACCGCTCCCCATTACCTATGAGCGTGAGCTGTTCCCCATTACCTATGAGCGTGAACCAGGCGTTGCCAACATAAGATCGGCTCCGTTTGATTGAGCCTTGATCTCACATACATTAGCATAGGCCGTCCGTTCCCCATTACCTATGAGCGTGAACGGGACGTAGCCAACTTATACATTGTCATTTTTATTTCATGCGTAAGCAAGGTGGTTTGTGATTATTATGTTTACATACATTTGTTCATATATGATTATTGCACAATTTTCCCAAAATTAAATTAAATAATAAATCAATAACAAATGTTTTAAACAAGGTTCACTCGCCAACTTTTGTTGACCCAAATTTCCTATTTTTACACATGATACAGGTGATCAAGTTGAAGCAAGAAACATATAGGGCGGCCTAGAAGAATAACCCAGTTTAGATTATGGATTTGTTTAGTTAATCTTTCCTTTTCTTGTATTGTATGAATTTGACTTGGAACTTTGAAATGTAATTTGGATTTAATATATATGAAACATATTAGTAAACATCATGAGCTTTGGTGATAACCCAATTATGCCCCGACTCTTATTTCCGCTGTGGGTCGGGGTGTGACAGATTGGTATCAGAGCCATGACTATAGGGATATAGGAGAGGTTATTAGACCCTTAGAGCCTATACTATAGTTGCTTAGCAAATTTAAATTTTTGTGTGTTACATGCAAAATTCATGATGTTTGTATGCTTTATGTTTATTGTTACATTCAATGTTATGCAAGCATATTCATAAGTATATACTATCATATATTGCTTATCATGAACCATACTCTTATAACATATCATATCCATGAAAGCACACACCACATCATTTTCATGATTGCTTACAATGATTTATGTATTTTCAAATCTCATCAAAGTGAGTTCCCATGACGGGCATGTAGTAACTGGAAGGGTACCAGTACCGGTAGTCGGAACGTCCTGTCTAGGCTTGGCATTTGTATAAATCCAAAATAAAGGACCAGTTTGCCTACCTGGGGACTAACGATGAGAGTACGAAGTACCTATTAGGCCAAAGCATGCTATACCAAACGTCGTGTGAACTAACCCCACTTTGAGTTGTCATTGTGTCTACACCTGGACACATTCCGACCATACATCTTGTAAACATATTTTGTGGTTTTCATTCGGGTCATGTGAGTGTAAATCGCCAATACTAATGTGAATCCTACCAAGCCAATAGTCATGGGGCCCACATGACTATACAGGTGAAGGTATGGGGGACATTTGAGGCCCAACATGAGCTAACCCAAGACATCCAATGGATGTGATTGCATTATTGATATTTATGTTAATTTCATTTTTTTTTTAGACACATGACCCCTAAACATTCCATAAACTCACCATCTTCCTATGTATATTCCTGTAGATGTCGAGTAGGCAGCTACGTGGAGGACGAAAGTCAGGAAGGTCAAACGAACGCTTGGCCGCTCAAATAGCAAAACAAATGGCCACAGTACTTCCTGATATTGTAGTTCAAGTTCAGCAAGCTCTCACTGCAAATCCTGTCAACCCACCAAACCAAGAGGATCAAAACATCGACAACCCCTCCTCCAAGAAGTGCTCCTACAAGCACTTCAAGTCTTGCGATCCCCCGAAGTTCGAAGGGACCGAAGGTGTCACCGCTCTCCTCCACTGGTTTGAGGAGATGGAAAACACTTTCCTAAATTGCGATTGTCCCGAGGATCGCAAGGTACGTTACGCGACCGGGAGATTATTTGGGGTAGCCCTGACCTGGTGGAACACCGAGAAGGGTAAGAGAGGAGTAGAAGACGCGATGGCCTTAACTTGGGAAGAGTTAAGGGAAGTAATGACAAAACGCTTCTGTCCAAGAAGCGAACTCAAGAAGTTAGAAGACGAATTCCACTCACTGAAGCAAAAGGAAGGGGATCACACTTCCTACAACAAAAGATTTCTTGAGCTGAACCAGATGGTTCCAAACTTGTTCACCCCCGTGTACCGATTGGTGGAACACTATATTCGAGGCCTTCCCTAGAAGATTCAGGACTCAGTCCTCAGCGCTTCGCCTGCAACTCTCGAAGCCGCCATGGAATTAGCCACCGAACTTACCGAGAACCGCATCAGAAACGGTAAGTTCAAAGAGGAGAAAAAGAAAGCCCCCGTTAAGGGCCAAACTTCCAACCACCCCACCTCATCCTCAAAATTTTCAAACAAGAGGAAACGAAATACCAGAAATTTTGCCGTCACTCAAACAAATTTCCCCACCCCTGTTGCCCCCATCACACAAGTTACTCCTTCACCCGCACCACACAAAAGGCAATACTCTGGCCCTTATCCAAAGTGCACCCGTTGCCAATACCATCACTTCCCCGATTACCCCTGTCAATACTGCACCGGCTGTGGCCGTGCAGGTCACACCATCCAAGCCTGCCGCTCACTGCAACGAATGAACCGCAACCAACCCACAACTCAAACCCACCATCAAATGATGGGTCAAACCCAACAACCCCTACAACCACCACCTACACAACATACAACCCAAACCTACTATCAACCCAACTACCCCATGATGCAACCCATGCGGGCTTGCTATAATTGTGGTGACCCAAACCATTTTAGAAACACGTGTCCACGCTTGGTAAACATCATACATGCTCAAGCTCAAGCGAATCCGGTGAACCAAGCTAACCAAGCTCCTCCACCTGCTAGAGGAAGAGCATTTAACATCAACGCCAACCAAGCTAGGGCCAACAACAACGTGGTTAACGGTACGTTTCTCGTCAATGGTAGTTATGCATCCGTGTTATTTGATACTGGCGCGGATAAGAGTTTTGTGTCCTTAGAATTCGAACCCATCCTCAATCAAACTCGTGTCGAACTTATGAAATCCATAACGGTAGAAGTTGCTGACGGAAAACCGGTCTCATTAAACTCCATTATCCGAAACTGCACCTTTACTTTAAACGATCACGATTTTTCTGTTGACCTTATTCCTATGAAGTTGGGAAGTTTCGACATTATAATTGGCATGGACTGGCTCAGCCAACATCAGGCTGAAGTAGTATGCCATGAGAAGTTCATTCGCATTCCTCTTGCAGACGGTCAAACTCTACGAATCTTTGGAGAAACCCCTTCGAAAGGACTCAAGCTGATGTCCTGTCTTCAAGCCCGAAGATATCTCCGCAAAAATTATGTAGCATTTCTAACCCACGTTGTCAAGAAGGGAGGCAAAGAGAAGAAACTCGAAGATATACCCGTAGTGAAGGAATTCCCGCAAGTTTTTCCCGACGATATCGCCGGACTTCCTCCCAAGAGAGAAGTCGAATTCCGCATCGACCTTATACCTGGCGCTACACCCGTCGCAAAATCTCCTTATAGGTTAGCCCCATCCGAGATGCAAGAGCTGGCCAGTCAATTGCAAGAACTGACCGACAAGGGATTCATACGTCCTAGCTCATCGCCTTGGGGTGCACCTGTTCTGTTTGTAAAGAAGAAAGATGGGACTTTTCGCATGTGTATTGATTACAGAGAACTCAATAAATTAACGGTAAAAATCGCTATCCGTTACCTCGCATCGATGATCTTCTAGACCAACTCCAGGGTGCCACTTGTTTTTCAAAGATCGACCTTCGTTCCGGCTATCACCAACTCAGAGTACATGAAGAAGACGTTCCAAAGACCGCCTTCCGAACTCGATATGGTCACTATGAATTTATGGTTATGCCATTTGGTCTCACCAACGCTCCAGCCGTCTTCATGGACTTAATGAACAGAGTTTGTAAACCCTATCTTGATCGCTTTGTTATAGTCTTCATCGACGATATTCTCATTTACTCAAAGTCTAAGAGTGATCATGAACGACACCTTCGGCTCATCCTCTCACTTTTGAAGACCGAAAAGCTTTATGCTAAATTCTCCAAATGCGAATTTTGGTTAAAAGAAGTACAGTTCCTTGGTCATGTCGTCAATGACAAGGGAATTCATGTCGAACCCCGCAAAGATCAAGGCAGTACAAGAATGGCAAGCGCCACGTACCCCAACCGAGGTACGATCTTTCCTTGGGTTGGCCGGTTACTATCGTCGTTTCATATCGAATTTCTCTCGTATCGCTGTACCACTCACGGCTTTGACACATAAAGGAAAACCCTTGCATGGGGACCTAAACAAGAAGAAGCTTTCCAAACCCTTAAGCAAAAGCTTTGTGACGCTCCTATCCTCACACTCCCCGACGGTTGCGATGACTTTGTAGTGTATTGCGACGCATCAGGACAGGGATTAGGCTGTGTTTTAATGAAAAGGGGAAAAGTGATAGCCTATGCTTCTAGGCAGCTCAAAACTCATGAGAAGAACTACACTACTCACGACCTAGAACTTGGAGCCGTTGTGTTCGCTCTTAAGATATGGAGACATTACCTCTATGGTACCAAGTGTGAGATTTACACTGACCACAAGAGCCTCCAACATATCTTTAACCAAAAGGAGTTGAATATGAGGCAACGAAGATGGGTCGAACTTCTTAATGACTACGACTGCGAAATTCGGTATCATCCTGGCAAAGCAAATGTGGTGGCTGATGCACTCAGTCGAAAAGGTTATGCGAACTCTATTCGTCTTCTATGTTCGCAAATCATGACCAACATCAAAGACCAAATCCGAGAAGCTCAACATGTTTCCATAACAGAACACGACATACGCAATGAGTTATCTTGTGGAGCAGAACTTAAACTCAAAACGAAATCTGACGGCATTCTGTATTATCTCGATCGCATATGGATTCCTGATCACAACAATCTTCGCGATACCCTTATGAAAGAGGCTCACAAGACACGATACTCTGTACATCCAGGAGCCGACAAGATGTATCAAGACCTTCGATACACCTACTGGTGGCCTGGCATGAAGAAGGATATTGCTGTTTTTGTTTCCAAGTGCCTTACCTGTTCAAAAGTGAAAGCTGAACACCAAAGACCCTCAGGACTTCTGGTCCAACCTGAAATACCCGTATGGAAGTGGGAAAATATAACCATGGACTTCATTACCGGGTTACCTCGCACTCCTGGTGGGTACGACACAATATGGGTAATCATTGATCGTCTTACAAAATCAGCTCACTTCATTCCAATCCGCGAGGACTTCAAAAATGAGAAGCTAGCCCGCATCTACATCAGTGAAACCGTAAGCCGTCATGGTGTACCTTTAAGCATTATATCAGATCATGATGGTCGTTTCACTTCACGAACATGGCAAGCTGTACAAGCCGCTTTGGGTACGCGACTCAGCACTGCCTATCATCCCCAAACTGATGGTCAATCTGAACGCACCATTCAAACTCTTGAAGACATGCTTCGGGCATGTGTCATAGACTTCAAAGGGAATTGGGACGCTCACTTACCATTAGTTGAATTTTCGTACAACAACAGCTTTCATTCAAGTATCGGCATGGCACCTTTCGAAGCTTTATATGGTCGTAAGTGCCGATCACCTATATGTTGGCACGAAATTAGAGAAGCCCAAATCACCGGTCCAGAATTAATACAAGAAACAACTGACAAGATTCATCAAATCCGAAACAACCTGTTAGTGACACAAAGTCGTCAAAAGAGCTATGCTGACAAGCGACGAAAGCCCTTGGAGTTTAACGTTGGCGATCAAGTACTTTTAAAGGTATCGCCATGGAAGGGAGTAGTTCGTTTCGGCCAAAAAGGCAAGTTAGCACCACGCTACGTAGGTCCTTTCAAAATACTCGAAAGGGTAGGACCTGTAGCCTACAAGCTTGACTTACCGGAGGAACTCAACATAATTCATCCCACATTCCACGTATCGAACTTGAAGAAGTGCCTCGCCGATGAAAATCTCCATATTCCTCTAGAAGACATTCAAGTTGATGAATCTATGCATTTTATTGAAAGACCAGTTGAAATTATGGACTTCGGGGAAAAACGTTTAAGAAGAAGCCGCATCCCAATTGTCAGGGTACGCTGGGAGTCGAAACGAGGACCTGAGTTTACTTGGGAACGTGAAGACTCAATGCGCAAGAAATACCCACACCTTTTTCCTGTATCTACTACTACTTAAATTTCGGGACGAAATTTCTAAAAGTAGGGGATACTGTAACATTTGTCGAAAAACGGGTTTTCGAAACCCTCTTCGTTTAATAACCGAACAATCAGTTTTAAATTTTTGTTGTTCTTTACGGCTTATTTTAGTTTTAAACGATTCATAATTGATCAACAAATTAAAAGATATAAATTAAAATTGTAAAAATATAAGAATGAATTAATTAAAAAGGAAAACCGGCTGCCGGGAGTCGAACCCGGGTCAGCCGGATATATCCTCAAAGTCTAACTCGCATGCCATAAACCACTCCGCCACTTTGATTTTTTGATAATATAATGAATCTATTAATTCAAATATTAATATGCGGAAGTCAAAACTCAGTCAATTTGCGCCCAAACAGCAGTCGTCGGAAATCCCGACGACTACGCCGATAATTTACGTTTCCGCTCAAATTAACCCATGAATTAACTCTAACGACGGTTATAACCGACGTCTGAACCCGCGACATCAGCCATAACCGCCGGAGAACGGCTGACTTCGAATTAAGACCGAATTCAGACCCCATAGATCTCGATACTACCCTATAAATTCACCCACAATTCACCAGAAACCTTTTCGCTCTCAAATCGCACCTTTTCTCGACGAAATTTTACTCGCCGGAAAACATCTGCAAGTCGCCGGAAAACCGAGACTTCCACCTGCACGGTAATTACTTCGATTTTTCGGGCTCATTCCTTTTTTAGACAAATTCTAATATAAATCCCTCACTCAGAATCCTTTGCAGTCGACATTGCCGGATTATCTGATTCGCCGGAGAAATTTCTGAACTTTCTGGGAAACTACTGTTAATCGGTATAATTCTTCTATTTTACTGATAGTCATTACCCAGTAGTCCCACTTCACATCTAATCCCTTCAAATTGTTGGTAGATTCTATCAGCCGCAGCTCACCAAGACGGAGCCGACGACCTTGCCGGACGTCTGAAGAAAAGCGAACAGTTGGTACAATCAACCCTCCAATCTCTTTCCATTCATTTTCTTTACGATGGCTCGTAACCTTCATTGAGCTAACTTATCAAATAACAGTCTATTGCTCGATGTCTATGTTTTGAGCGAAGAAGATGAAGTGTGGTATAATATAAGAATAATTAAAATCGGTTTAATAAACGGGTTAGACACACAGTCCAGCGGTGGACTGTGTGCAACAAACACACACGCAACGCGAGTTCGAATCCTGTCCCAGCTTTACTCACTTGAAATAAAAACCTGCCTTTTTAACTAAACCGGGTTGACTCCCAGTCTATATTAAGTATAATAAAAACCGAGTTAATAACCAAGTGAGACACATAGTCCAGCGGTGGAATGTGTGTACGCTAACCCACAGGTCCCGGGTTCGAGACCTGTGGTCAGCACCGGTCCGATACGTTTAAAAGCTTTTTAAAAAATAAATAATTTTCGGTTTAAAGTAAACAGTATATAAGTATAATTAAAAACAGAATTATTTCGGGTTAGACACGTAGCTCAGTTGGTAGAGCTGCGTGCACGCGTACGGGAGGTCTCGGGTTCGAGCCTCACTCAGCGCACAATTTCACACAATTAAACCGGTCAACAGTAACGGTCAACGGTCAACGGTCTCGGTCAACGGTCAAAGTCAACTTTTTTTTTATTATTTATTTTATTTATTTTAATCAATTATTTAAATTAAAAATCAATTAAAAATACTTAAAAATAACGTTTTCAAGGTTAGAAAGTAGCCTTAAACTCACAAATTTATACCCAAAAATCTTATTAAAATAGTTAATAAAATCCACATACTTACTGTACCTTTCATTATTTATTGGTTAGTTATCCCTCGTCGATCAATCCCCTAAACTCGTGCGCATTCAACAATCTTCAAACAAACGCATCTAATGTGAGTGAATCTCTACCAATTCCCCGTTTTAATCACATTTTGGGGTGTATCATGTGTCGTATTTATTTATTATAATTAAACATTGTGCATTCATCATGTTCATGATCAAATGTGTATTCAAGGTGTATCCATTGTTTGTGTGGTTGAAGTTTAGATTAAATTTTATCATTTCAGTACATACATTTCATAGGCCGCTGCTCCCCATTACCTATGAGCGTGAGCTGTTCCCCATTACCTATGAGCGTGAACCAGGCGTTGCCAACATAAGATCGGCTCCGTTTGATTGAGCCTTGATCTCACATACATTAGCATAGGCCGTCCGTTCCCCATTACCTATGAGCGTGAACGGGACATAGCCAACTTATACATTGTCATTTTTATTTCATGCGTAAGCAAGGTGGTTTGTGATTATTATGTTTACATACATTTGTTCATATATGATTATTGCACAATTTTCCCAAAATTAAATTAAATAATAAATCAATAACAAATGTTTTAAACAAGGTTCACTCGCCAACTTTTGTTGACCCAAAATTTCCCATTTTTACACATGATACAGGTGATCAAGTTGAAGCAAGAAACATATAGGGCGGCCTAGAAGAATAACCCAGTTTAGATTATGGATTTGTTTAGTTAATCTTTCCTTTTCTTGTATTTTATGAATTTGACTTGGAACTTTGAAATGTAATTTGGATTTAATAAATATGAAACATATTAGTAAACATCATGAGATTTGGTGATAACCCAATTATGCCCCGACTCTTATTTCTGTTGCGGGTCGGGGTGTGACATAGCTCATCTAAAACAAAATTTCAAAATTTAGAAAGATATAGATTTGTAAGCTAATTAGAACTGATAATATAAAAAAAATCAAAATGATTTTAATACAAAAACAAAAACATGCAAACTACATAAACATTTACCCATTGCTATAACACTTCGAGCACACAAAAACACATTAACAACATTTTATCAAAAAAAATCAAGTGCGAACTGATTTTTCAAAATAAAACACTCTAGATATTGTTGTTTCTCTCTCTAAAATCATGATAAATTAGGTTCAAACATGCTTCTCTCTCACACACTTATGCGGTGTGTTCTTGGTGTTCGAGATGAACACGATGAAGATTGTTGTTTCTCTCTCTAAAATTGCAACTTTCTTTAAAAACCCATGCAGCCGAACGATTTCAGACTTGCTTCTCTCTCACATACTTGTGTGTGTGTTCTTGGTGTTCCAACAATTTTCTCTCTCTAAAAACCCATGCAACCGAATGATTTCAGAGTTGTTTATTTCTTACAACAACTTTCTCTCTTTTAAAGCTAACAACGATCCAAACTTTATCTTGGTTGTATGTTTGTGAGGTATGTATAAGATTTGAATCTTTGAGGTGTAAAAGAAGATGATACTTTTTGACTTTTTAGATGTAGAAGATGATGATACTTTTTGGATGAAAAGAAAGTGACATGATGGTTCTACAGGGAATCAATTAATGCACATATTGGTTTTACACATATACCCCTCATTCACTTATCAATGTATTTAAATTAAATCAATAAAAAGTACAATATTCTAAACCATTAGATCATCTTCATCAATGGTTATAAATGTCACACTCCGACCCGCAGCGGAATAAGAGTCGGGGCATAATTGGGTTATCACCAAAGCTCATGATGTTTACTAAAATGTTTCATATTTATTAAATTCAAATTACAACTTAAATATTCAAATCAAATCCATACAATTACAAGGAAAATGAAACTAAGTATAACAATCTCAAGCTTAAACGGATTTATTCTTCTAGGCCTTCCTATGTGTTTCTTGCCTCAACTGGATCACCTGTATCATGTGTAAAACGGGGAATATTTTGGGTCAACAAAAGTTGGAGAGTGAACCTTGAGAAAACATTGTAATTAATTTCTTGTTGTATTTAATATTGAAAATTTGTGCAATAATCACATATGAGCAAACATATATATAGCATAAACGCAAACCACATTGGATGAGTAAATGACATGAATGATGATGTATTTGAGATCAAGG
This sequence comes from Scalesia atractyloides, assembly GCA_947069175.1. Taxonomy (NCBI): domain Eukaryota; kingdom Viridiplantae; phylum Streptophyta; class Magnoliopsida; order Asterales; family Asteraceae; genus Scalesia; species Scalesia atractyloides. The sequence continues at coordinate 59,295,968 of CAMTDV010000030.1, forward strand.
TTCAATCAAACGGAGCCGATCGAATGACATAAATGATGATGTATGTGAGATCAAGGCTCAATCAAACGGAGCCGATCGAATGAGGCACCTGATACTCAACCCGTATCCCACGGGGAGCTGATGGGCCTAATGAAATGCATGTACTGAAAATGATAACTTTAAACTTAACATAATTCACACAACAATTGATACATAATTGATACACATTTGATCACGGATATGATGGAATGCACAAATGTTTTAAATATAATAAAGAATTTAAACGACACATGATACACCCCAAAATGTGATTAAAACGGGGAATTGGTAGAGATTCACTCACATTGGGTGCGTTCTTTTGATGACGTTGGATGCGCACAAGTTTTGGGATTTGATCGACGAGGAAAACTAACCGAAAATAATAACGAAATGGTTCGGTAATATGGATTTTATTTGAGATGAATTCTTTTAATTCATAATCTTAATAGGATTTTTAGATTTATTTTTGTGAGTTTAAGGACATTTTCTAACTTTAAAAATATTATTTTTAAGTACTTTTAAATAATTTTCTGATTAAATAAAAAAAGAAAAAAAATATAAAAATGTTGACTTTTTGACTTTGACCGTTGACCGGTCGGATTCAGTTTATTCATGCGCCTAGTGAGGTTCGAACCCGAGACCTCTCGTACGCGTGCACGCAGCTCTACCAACTGAGCTACGTGTCTAACCCGAAATATTCTCTGTTTTAATTATATATATATACTAATTAATTGTTATTTTATTGGGTTTATATTAAAACGATTTAAAATAGCCGAACCGGTTGCAGGGACCCGGAGTCGAACTCGGGTCCTTCGGTTCGTATGCGCACAGCCCAACCAGTTGGGCTGTGTGTCTAATCTGTTTAACTCACGGATTATATTACTCTTATAAACATACTGTGACTTGTTCTGATTCAGTTCTAAAAATATTGGTTTTATTTCTGAAAGTCGGTACGTTGTGTGATTCGAACTCGTGACGTGCGTTTTATGATTGCACACAGTCCACCGCTGGATCGTGTGTCTAACCCGATTAAATATTCAGTTTTAATTAAACTTATACACATTTCGACTTCGTCTTCTTCGTTTCCAAAGACACAGAACAGAGATGCCCGACTGTTCTTGTTTAATTCGATTATCAAAACTTATAATTGGTTGGAATGTATTAGATAACGAGATTAAAGAACAGAATTGTACCAAACAGTGCGTTTACTTCAGATGACCGGCAGGAGTCGTCGGCTCTGATTTGTGACTCTCGGCTGAGTGAAATGTTTGACAGTTTAGTTTCTTGTGTTATGAAATTAAGTTACTGAGTTTTTAGATGAATTATACCGATCGACAGTGAGACTTTGATGTTTCAGTGGAATTCCGGCGAGTGTGAGATTTCCCGGCAGCGTAGTCTGGGACAGATTCTGGTTGAAGGATTGAAGTTAATATATGTCTAATAATGGATTACAACCAAAAGAGTCGAGAATTTTACCGATTTGAAGTAAGTCTCGGTTTTCCGGTGAAAGTCCGGCGACTGTAAAATATCTCCGGCGAGTGCTAAAGCTTCGAGAGTTTGTGCGATTTTGAGCGAAAAGATTACCAGAGGTTTGGGTGGGTATTTATTGGGAAGAAACAGCATGTATTTAGTCCGAATTTGGTCTTGATTTGTGGTCAAGGTTTCTCCGGCGGTTACGACTAAAATCAAGGGTCAGACATCGGTTATAACCGATGTCTTAGTCGGTTAGCGTGTTTTGGTCAAAAAGAAATTGGCCAAAGTCGCGGATTGCCGGATTTCCCGGTGACTGCGAGTTCTGAGCGCGGTGACACTCCGGTTTTGAATTCGGATTTCATCTTATGTATTATTTGTTTCGTAATATACACAAAGATGGCAAGTGGCGGAGTGGTATGTTGTGTGCTTGTTGAAGCGGCTGACCCGGGTTCGAAACCCGGCAGCCCTATTTATTTTTTTATTCACTTATTTTTTTGTTTTTATTAATTATGTTTTAAAATTCTAACAATGTTTATTAGTTATGTATCGTTTAAAATTAATATGAACATTAAATACGCAACGAAAATTATAACTGAAATATTCGATTAATAAACAAAGCGGGTTTTGGAAACCCGTTTTTCGACGGATGTTACAGTATCCCCTACTTTTAGAAATTTCGTCCCAAAATTTAAGTAGTAGTGGTAACAGGAAAAAGATGCGGGTATCTCTCGCGCATTGAGTCTTCACGTTCCTAAGTAAACTCAGGTCCTCGTTTCGACTCCCAACGTACCCTGACAATTAGAATACGACTTCGTCTTAAACGCTTCTTCCGAAGTCCATAATTTCTACTGTTCTTTCAATGAAATGCATAGATTCATCGACTTGAATGTCTTCTAGAGGAATACGGAGGTTTTCATCGGCGAGGCACTTCTTCAAGTTTGATACGTGGAATATGGGATGAATTATGTTGAGCTCTTCTGGTAGGTCAAGCTTGTATGCTACAGGTCCTGCTCTTTCGAGTATCCTTGAAAGGTCCTACGTAGCGTGGTGCTAGCTTGCCCTTCTGGCCAAAACGAATCACTCCCTTCCACGGTGATACTTTTAAAAGTACTTGATCCCCAATGTCAAACTCCAAGGGCTTTCGTCGTTTTTCTGCATAACTCTTTTGACGACTTTGAGCCGCTAGAAGATTGTTTCGAATTTAATGACCTTGTCGGTTGTTTCTTGAATTAACTCTGGACCGGTGATTTGTGCTTCCCCAATTTCGTGCCAACATACTGGAGATCGGCACTTACGACCATATAACGCTTCGAAAGGAGCCATGCCGATACTTGAATGGTAACTATTGTTGTACGAAAATTCAACTAATGGTAGGTGAGCGTCCCAATTTTCCTTGAAGTCTATGACACATGCTCGAAGCATGTCTTCAAGAGTTTGGATGGTGTGTTCAGATTGTCCATCAGTTTGAGGATGAAAAGCGGTACTGAGGTCTAATCGTGTACCCAAAGCGGTTTGTACGGCTCGCCATGTTCGTGAAGTGAAACGACCATCACGGTCTGAAATGATGCTTAATGGTACACCATGACGGCTTACGATCTCGCTGATGTAGATACGAGCTAACTTCTCGTTCTTGAAGTCCTCGTGAATCGGAATGAAGTGAGCTGATTTTGTAAGACGATCAATGATTACCCATATGGTGTCATACCCACTGGAGGTGCTAGGTAACCCGGTAATGAAGTCCATGGTTATGTTTTCCCACTTCCATACAGGTATTTCAGGTTGGGTTAGAAGTCCTGAAGGTCTTTGATGTTCAGCTTTTACTTTGGAACAAGTAAGGCACTTGGAAACAAAAACAACAATATCCTTTTTCATGCCCGGCCACCAGTAGGTGTATCGTAGGTCTTGATACATCTTGTCGGCTCCTGGGTGTACAGAGTACCGTGTTTTGTGCGCCTCATTCATAAAGAAATCAAGAAGGTTATCGCGATCGGGAATCCATATGCGATTTAGATAGTATAGAATACCGTCGGATTTGGTTTCGATTTTGAGTTTTGCTCCACATGACAGCTCATTGCGTACGTCGTTTTCTGTTACAGAAACATGTTGAGCTGCTCGGATTCTATCTTTGATGTCGGTTATGATTTGCGAACATAGAAGACGAATGGAGTTCGCATAACCTTTTCGACTGAGTGCATCAGCCACTACGTTTTCCTTGCCAGGATGATACCGAATTTCACAGTCGTAGTCGTTAAGAAGTTCGACCCATCTTCGTTGCCTCATATTCAACTCCTTTTGATTGAAGATATGTTGGAGGCTCTTGTGGTCAGTGTATATTTCACACTTGGTACCGTAGAGGTAATGTCTCCATATCTTGAGAGCGAACACAATGGCTCCAAGTTCCAGGTCGTGGGTGGTGTAATTCTTTTCATGAACCTTGAGTTGTCTAGAAGCATAGGCTATCACTTTTCCTCTTTGCATTAATAGACAGCCTAGTCCTTGCCCTGATGCGTCACAATATACTACAAAGTCATCGCAACCTTCAGGAGTGTGAGGATAGGTGCGTCACAAAGTTTTTGCTTTAGAGTTTGGAAGGCTTTTCTTGTTTAGGTCCCCATATGAAGGGTTTTCCTTTATGAGTCAAAGTCGTGAGTGGTACAGCAATACGGGAAAAATTGGCAATGAAACGTCGATAGTAACCAGCCAAACCAAGAAATGACCTAACTTCGGTAGGGGTACGTGGCGCTTGCCATTCCTGCATTGATTTTTGAAGGATCAACGTGAATTCCTTTGTCATTGATGACATGTCCGAGGAATTGTACTTCTCCTAACCAGAATTCACATTTTGAGAACTTTGCGTAGAGCTTTTCGGTCCTTAAGAGTGTAAGGATGAGTCGAAGGTGTCGCTCGTGATGGATTTAGACTTGGAGTAAATAAGAATATCGTCGATGAAGACTATGACAAAGCGGTCGAGGTAGGGTTTGCATACCCTATTCATTAGATCCATAAGACAGCTGGGGCGTTGGTTAAACCAAACGGCATGACCATGAATTCGTAATGACCATAACGAGTTCGGAAGGCGGTCTTTGGGACGTCTTCTTCATGTACTCTGAGTTGATGATAACTAGAACGAAGGTCGATTTTTGAAAAACAGGTGGCGCCTTGAAGTTGGTCTAGGAGGTCATCGATGCGAGGTAATGGGTAGCGGTTCTTGACCGTTAACTTGTTAAGTTCTCTGTAGTCGATACACATGCGAAACGTTCCATCTTTCTTCTTCACAAACAGAACAGGCGCACCCCAAGGCGAGGAGCTAGGACGTATGAATCCTTTATCAGTCAGTTCTTGCAGTTGACTGGCCAGCTCTTACATTTCGGATGGGGCTAGCCTATAAGGAGATTTTGCGACTGGTGTAGCCCAGGCACAAGATCGATGCAGAATTCGACTTCTCTCACAGGAGGGAGTCCTGAGATGTCGTCGGGAAAGACTTGTGGGAATTCTTTCACCCTGGTATATCTTCGAGTTTCTTCTCCTTGTTTCCCTTCTTGACGACGTGAGTTAGGAATGCGACATAGTTCTTGCGGAGATATTTTCGGGCTTGAAGACAGGACATTAATTTGAGGTCCTTTCGAAGGGGTTTCTCCAAAGATACGTAGGGTCTGACCGTCTGCAAGAGGAATGCGAATGAACTTTTCGCGGCATACTACTTCAGCGTGATGCTGGCTGAGCCAGTCCATACCAATTATAATATCGAAACTTCCCAACTTCATAGGAATGAGGTCAACTGGAAAATCGTGATCGTTTAGAGTGAGGGTACAATTTCGTATAATAGAATTTAATGAAACGGCCTTTCCGTCAGCAACTTCCACCGTTAGAGATTCCATGAGATTATCACGAGTTTGGTTGTGGATGGGTTCAAATTCTAAAGACACAAAACTCTTATCCGCGCCAGTATCGAATAACATGGATGCATAACTACCATTGACGAGAAACGTATCGTTAACCACGTTGTTGTCAGCTCTAGCTTGGTTGGCATTGATGTTGAAAGCTCTTCCTCTAGCAGGTGGAGGAGCTTGGTTAGCTTGGTTTACCGGATTCGCTTGAGCTTGAGCATGGATGATGTTTACCAAACGGGGACATGTGTTCCTGAAGTGGTTTGGGTCTCCAAAGTTGTAACAAGCTCGCATAGGTTGCATCATGGGGTAGTTGGGTTGGTAGTAGGATTGGGCTATATGTTGGGCAGGTGGTAGGAGTAAAGGTTGTTGGGCTTGACCCATTATCTGACGGTGGGTTTGGGTTGAGGGTTGATTGCGGTTCAATCGCTGAAGTGTGCGACAAGTTTGGATGGTGTGACCCGCACGACCACAGCTGGTGCAATGTTGGCAAGGAGTTTCGGGGAGGTGATGGTATTGACAACGGTTGCATTTTGGGTATGGGCCGGTGTATGGCTTTTTGAACGGTGCAGCTGAGGGAGCAACTTGGGTGATTGGTGCGGCAGTGATACGAGAGTTTGTGTGTGTGACGGCAAAATTTCTGCTGTTTTGTTTCCTCTTACCAGCAAACTTTGAAGAGGAGATGGAATGGTTTGAAGTTTGGGCCTCAATGGGGGCTTTCTTTTTCTCATCCTTGAATTTACCATTTCGGATGCGATTCTCGGTAAGTTCGGTAGTTAGTTCCATTGCGGCTTCAAGTGTTGCAGGCGAAGTGCTTAGAACCGAGTCTTGAATTTTCGAGGGGAGGCCTCGAATGTAGTGTTCAACCAGGCGGTACACGGGGGTTAACAGATTAGGGATCATTTGGTTCAGTTCGAGAAATCTTTTGTTGTAGGAAGTGTGATCCCCTTCCTTTTGTTTCAACGAGTGGAATTCATCTTCCAACTTTTTGATTTCGCTTCTTGGACAGAAGCGCCTTGTCATGAGTTCCCTTAACTCTTCCCATGATAAGGCCATGGCATCTTCGACTCCTCTCTTACCCTTTTCTGTGTTCCACCAGGTAAGGGCTACTCCAAACAGTCTCCCTGATGCATAACGTACCTTGCGATCCTCGGGACAATCGCAATTGAGGAAGGTGTTCTCCATTTCTTCAAACCAGTGGAAGAGAGCAGTAACACCTTCGGTCCCTTCATACTTTGGGGGATTGCAAGATTTGAAGTGTTTGTAGGAGCACTTTTTGGAGTGAGGGTTGGCGACGCTCTGGTCTTCTTGATTGGGAGGGTTGATAGGATTTGCGGTGAGAGCTTGTTGAACTTGAATCACGATGTCAGGAAGCACTGCGGCCATTTGTTTTGCAATTTGGGTGGCCAAGCGTTCGTTTGATCTTCCTGACTTTCTACCTCCACGTAGTTGCCTAGCCGACATCTACAGGAACATACATAGGAAGATTGTGAGTTTAAGAAGTTTTTAGGTGTCATGTGTCGTAAAAAAATAAAAATAACATAATTATCAATAATGCAACTACATCCATAGGATGTCTTGGGTTTGCTCATGTTTGGGCCTCCAATGTCCCCCATACGATCGCCTGTATAGTCATGTGGGCCCCCATGACTATTGGCTTAGTAGGATTCACATTGGTGTTGGCGGTTTAACACTCGCATCACCCGAATGAAAACCATGAGGGTGTCCAGGTGTAGACACAATGACAACTCAAAGTGGGGCTAGCTCACACGACGTTTTTTATATAGCATGCTTTGGCCTAATAGGTCCTTCGTACTCTCATCGTTAGTCCCCAGGTAGGCAAACTGGTCCTTTATTTTGGATTTATACGAATGCCAAGCCTAGACAGGACGTTCCGACTACCGGTACTCGTAACCTTCCAGTTACTACATGCCCGTCATGAGAACTCACTTTGATGTGATTTGAAAAATACAAAAAACGTTGCAAAAATCATGGAATTGTGTGGTGTGTGCTCTCATGGATATGATATGTTATGAGGATACGATTCATGATGAGCCTTGTATAATAATATGTACTTATGAACATGCTTGCATAACATTGAATGTAACAATAAACATAAAGCATATAAACATCATGAATTTTGTATGTAACGCATAAACAGTTTAAAATTTTAATCAACTATAGTATAGGCTCTAAGGGTCTAATAACCTATCCTATCCCTATAGTCATGGCTCTGATACCAATCTGTCACACCCCGACCCGCAGCGGAATAAGAGTCGGGGTATAATTGGGTTATCACCAAAGCTCATGATGTTTACTAAAATGTTTCATATTTATTAAATTCAAATTACAATTTAAATATTCAAATCAAATCCATACAATTACAAGGAAAATGAAACTAAGTATAACAATCTCAAGCTTAAACTGATTTATTCTTCTAGGCCTTCCTATGTGTTTCTTGCCTCAACTGGATCACCTGTATCATGTGTAAAACGGGGAATATTTTGGGTCAACAAAAGTTGGCGAGTGAACCTTGAGAAAACATTGTTATTATTTCTTGTTGTATTTAATATTGAAAATTTGTGCAATAATCACATATGAGCAAACATATATATAGCATAAACGTAAACCACATTGGATGAGTAAATGACATGAATGATGATGTATTTGAGATCAAGGCTCAATCAAACGGAGCCGATCGAATGACATAAATGATGATGTATGTGAGATCAAGGCTCAATCAAACGGAGCCGATCGAATGAGGCACCTGATACTCAACCCGTATCCCACGGGGAGCTGATAGGCCTAATGAAATGTATGTACTGAAAATGATAACTTCAAACTAAACATAATTCACACAACAATTGATACATAATTTATACACATTTGATCACGGATATGATGGAATGCACAAGTGTTTTAAATATAATAAGGAATTTAAACGACACATGATACACCCCAAAATGTGATTAAAACGGGGAATTGGTAGACATTCACTCACATTGGGTGCGTTCTTTTGATGACGTTGGATGCGCACGAGTTTTGGGATTTGATCGACGAGGAAAACTAACCTAAAATAATAACGAAATGGTTCGGTAAATAAATGGATTTTATTTGAGATTAATTCTTTTAATTCATAATCTTAATAGGATTTTTAGATTTATTTTTGTGAGTTTAAGGACATTTTCTAACTTTAAAAATATTATTTTTAAGTACTTTTAAATAATTTTCTGATTAAATAAAAAAAGAAAAAAAATATAAAAATGTTGACTTTTTGACTTTGACCGTTGACCGGTCGGATTCAGTTTATTCATGCGCCGAGTGAGGTTCGAACCCGAGACCTCTCGTACGCGTGCACGCAGCTCTACCAACTGAGCTACGTGTCTAACCCGAAATATTCTCTGTTTTAATTATATATATATACTAATTAATTGTTATTTTATTGGGTTTATATTAAAACGATTTAAAATAGCCGAACCGGTTGCAGGGACCCGGAGTCGAACTCGGGTCCTTCGGTTCGTATGCGCACAGCCCAACCAGTTGGGCTGTGTGTCTAATCTGTTTAACTCACGGATTATATTACTCTTATAAACATACTGTGACTTGTTCTGATTCAGTTCTAAAAATATTGGTTTTATTTCTGAAAGTCGGTACGTTGTGTGATTCGAACTCGTGACGTGCGTTTTATGATTGCACACAGTCCACCGCTGGATCGTGTGTCTAACCCGATTAAATATTCAGTTTTAATTAAACTTATACACATTTCGACTTCGTCTTCTTCGTTTCCAAAGACACAGAACAGAGATGCCCGACTGTTCTTGTTTAATTCGATTATCAAAACTTATAATTGGTTGGAATGTATTAGATAACGAGATTAAAGAACAGAATTGTACCAAACAGTGCGTTTACTTCAGATGACCGGCAGGAGTCGTCGACTCTGATTTGTGACTCTCGGCTGAGTGAAATGTTTGACAGTTTAGTTTCTTGTGTTATGAAATTAAGTTACTGAGTTTTTAGATGATTATACCGATCGACAGTGAGACTTTGATGTTTCAGTGGAATTCCGGCGAGTGTGAGATTTCCCGCAGCGTAGTCTGGGACAGATTCTGGTTGAAGGATTGAAGTTAATATATGTCTAATAATGGATTACAACCAAAAGAGTCGAGAATTTTACCGATTTGAAGTAAGTCTCGGTTTTCCGGTGAAAGTCCGGCGACTGTAAAATATCTCCGGCGAGTGCTAAAGCTTCGAGAGTTTGTGCGATTTTGAGCGAAAAGATTACCAGAGGTTTGGGTGGGTATTTATTGGGAAGAAACAGCATGTATTTAGTCCGAATTTGGTCTTGATTTGTGGTCAAGGTTTCTCTCGGTGGTTATGACTAAAATCAAGGGTCAGACATCGGTTATAACCGATGTCTTAGTCGGTTAGCGTGTTTTGGTCAAAAGGAAATTGGCCAAAGTCGCGGATTGCCGGATTTCCCGGTGACTGCGAGTTCTGAGCGCGGTGACACTCCGGTTTTGAATTCGGATTTCATCTTATGTATTATTTGTTTCGTAATATACACAAAGATGGCAAGTGGCGGAGTGGTATGTTGTGTGCTTGTTGAAGCGGCTGACCCGGGTTCGAAACCCGGCAGCCCTATTTATTTTTTTATTCACTTATTTTTTTGTTTTTATTAATTATGTTTTAAAATTCTAACAATGTTTATTAGTTATGTATCGTTTAAAATTAATATGAACATTAAATACGCAACGAAAATTATAACTGAAATATTCGATTAATAAACGAAGCGGGTTTTGGAAAACCCGTTTTTTAACGGATGTTACAATAAATTGAGTTTTCTAGGTTTTTTCACCACAAATAACTTTTCTATATATCATTTCCCTATATATATTACATACATCTAACTTTACCAAGTTAGCATGTTCAATATATATTTACACATGTACACAATTATACCGATCACATAGCACATGATTTATATATATATATAATATATAATATATATATATATATATCACATACAAGTTTGTCAAACCTGCTAAACATGTTAAAATATATATTTACATATATATATTCCTTTCATATACAACACCTAACAATTTTTATGCAAATCATGCAATCCATGCAACTCATGTAAATCATCCAAACTACATAGTTCAAGGCTTAGCCAAATAATCCTATCTCATCATCAACAAGATAATTTACATGTATCAATCAACAATCATCCACAAATTGTCAATTCGCAATTAAACACACTAAACGGTTAACTAGTCGTTTCTCTGGAGAACATATTCCAAGTGAACATAATATATATATATATATATATAGGATCCGGTTCAAATAAGGACCATCACGAGTTGCGAGAATTGCAAGAACTAGGCCATTCAAAAGGTTTTTTTTGAATTTTTTTTCTTAAAAGTCATAAAAACAATCGCTTGTTTCAGCAAAAAAAATGTCATATACCCACATTTACATGAGGCAAAAAAAATATTTATCTTTTTCCAAAATTTACGTCTGCCATAAAAAAACCTGTATCAGTCAAAACTACCGACTCGAAAATTTTTATTTTTACTTTTTTACAGATGTGTTTATAATTTTTTTATCTACATTTGTGCAAAAAAAATTTGACCCAACTCGCGCCCGATCAAAAAGTTATCGTGGTTCTCGCAACTTAAGATGGTTCTCATTTTACCCTTTCCATATATAACACACACACACACACACACACATATATATATATATATATATATGTGGGATTTGGGGAAAACGATGAAAAATGTGAAAACGGTGAGAATGCCCCTCATCCGTTGGATCAAAATAATCTATGGATTAGAATTCGCGTGACGTTTTCGTAAATAACATCAGCTTTATTACATGGGCGTGCTTCATTAAGGGTAAAATGGTCTTTCCATTGTTGTTACGCAAAACGCCACATTAATGACAAAACACCATTCATTACACACAGCTCCCATGCATATGAAATGGCGTATATATTTAAGACACCATTGATACAAAACAACGGCACTTAATGATAAAATGCGTTGCAGATATTTGTTTTGAACAAAAATGTAACTGAAAGTTAATTATTAACATTTACTACAAAAAATTCCCTCCTAAATTACGTGCCAAACCATCATTATATAAACTATATAAACGATGTTACAATCACTTCAATTATCACTTCAAAAAAAATTAATCATACTAAAACGCCATTTTTAACCAAACCGCCAAATCTCTGATGGGGAAGAAAAATGGCAGCCATCGTTTCATTTTAGATACACACTCAGAACCAGAAAATTCGTGATCCATTTTGACAACAGAAGAAGAGTGTTTGTTAAAACAATCAGAGCTATCTTGAACTTGGAGGAAGAAGTATAAAGGGGAATCTTAGCACTTGGCGTCCCTCTAGATAACCACTGTGATAAAACACATACGGTTATAAGAAAACTAACCAGAAAATTTGGAACAAACAACGCAAATGCAACAATGGACCTAGTCATCAGATCATGGCGTTTTGATGATGACACCAACATGGTCACTGTTATATGTGACAACGGGGAGCAGGAAGACTACATGCTTGAAAACATCATGACCAAGTAGGGGCATGGGTTCATGGAGGAGTTACGCAACGCAACATGTTTGAACACAGACATGAACCCAAAATTGGAGTTGTTGCATGACATGTTCAAATGGAGGCTTCAAAATCTTCAAGAACAAAATGCCAATGAAAGCGAAAGTGATTACTTGGATGAGAAACTGAATGAAGAATCCGAAGAAGAAGTCGAATGGAGTGATGGATACTTCTCAGACATAATCCATTCTTACCAAGAGTTTTAATTTTTTTTTTTGATCTTGTAGGGTAATTTTTTCTGTTTTTGCTATCTAATTTTTAAATAATAAAAATATTATTTCCTCCAATTAGCTATAAAACACCAAAATTCCACGATTGCAAAAAAGTTAATTAGTGAGTTCTATAATTCTTATCAGTGAAATGCAGATACTTTACTACACCATTTATTAAAACGCCAGATACAAAATGCGAAAACAAGAAAGATAGGACGTGGTACAGCCTTGACATATAAAAGCTGAACGAACAGTAACTACAAACAATAATTGAAGCGACAGATATTTACTACTACCATTTATTAATATAAAATCCCGCCTAAAACTACGTGACAAAAAACTCTTATATAAATAAACATCTCAGAAGCAATTTGGTCACACCCAAAAACACAAAAATCCATATTTTCTTGGCAAAACCATTCACTTAACACGCCATGGTCACTTGGCAATCTATTCACTTAAAAACGCCATGTTCTCATGCTCACACCCATAAACTTCTGCTGAATGAGATGGACAAATATTCAAGAAAACGGCTATAGCAACGATGATATGTCGCTTCGTATGCTCTTTTCTTGAGGAAGGTTTGTATGAGAAGAAGAGTCTGATACCAGTGTTGATGCTATTTTGGAGTGCATTATTACAAGATGTAGAGTCGGATGAGGATGTGAGGATAAGAGCATGTGTAAATGCTATCTTAGGACATCAAGCGAAAAACTCACTCACAATCACACCCCAATAATAGCATCGATAAAATACGACATCGGTCTATGTCTACGACATCCAAAAGAACCAACCGCAAATCAACCCAAAACCAAAACGCCATATTTTACTGGACAATCAGCATCGTCTAGAACAGGACGTTACAACTATGTAGGAATGTTCAAAGAAAGAAAGTTCAAGAAGGAAGAGACTGATAGCAGTGAAGATTTGGAAAAAGAAATTTGATTAGAATTTTTAATTTTATTTTTCTTTCTTAATTGCTTTTTGTAGTTTCATTTTCTGTGGTTTGTTATCTAATTTTCAGCTAATAAAAATATATTAGTTCTCTAAACTACTTATAAAAACGTCAAAATGCCAAACAACAAAAACACCAAAGAACTTAAAATAATTACTAAAGGTGCAAGTGAATAGAACACAAAAGGATACCGTACTAAAGATTTAGTTTGTCATCTTTATCTATAAAACGTCATTAAATAAGAAACACCAAACTTAAATAGATTGGAAATGTTACAGCCTTAATAAATAAAGCTAAACAACCAGTAACTACAAACAGTAACTGAAGCGATGGATACTTTTTTACTACCATTTATTATATTAAAAACCACGCCATGGCACACAAAATCAACTTTTTTTATATTCCAATTATAGGTCTGCATATATAGGTCTGCATCCTATATATGTAGAATAGGTCTGCATCCTACTATTGTTTTTTGGCGCCAAACATTATTTCTTACATAAACGCCATTAAAATATAAAAGGCCAACTAAACATAAAAGTATAAAATGCCAACTTGAAAAGATGTGGCGTGTTACAGACTTAACAGATAAAAGCTGAACAAAACAGTAAATACAAACAGTAAAATGAAACGGCGGATAACTTATTAGTTACATTTATTATACTAAGATCCCGCCTAAAGTACGCGCCAAAAACATCCTATAAAGAGAAACGTCTCATCGTCTTCCGTTGATCACACCAAAAAAGTACGCCATGTTTCTTAAATACCACTCACAGTAAAAACGCCAAAAAAGGTTAAAAAAAATCAAAGATGGTAAATACGGTTTCTAGGATATTTCGTATTGTTTTCCATAAAGTTTCGATGAATGCAATAAGCAATAAGCTTATTGCTGAATGAGATGGACAAATCTTCAAGAAAAAGAGACTGATGACAATGATATGTCATTTTGTGTGCTTTGTTCTTAGGGAAGGCTTGGAGGAGAAGAAGAGACCGATGACAGTGTAAATGCTATTTTGACTTCATAATGAGGATGCAGATAATGAGCAAATAGCACCCACCCACACGGCGTCGATCTATGTCTCCAACATCCAAAAAGCCACTTCACGCGACGAACAACAAATAAAAACGCGTTAAACCCAAAACGCCATATATTTGTGACAGTTCTTGTAGTTTCAAAAGAAGAAAGAGACTGATGACAGTGAAGATTTGGGAGAAAAATTGGATTCGGATTTTTAACTTTTTTTTTCGCTTCTATTTTTTCTGTAGCTTGTGAAATGCCAAGAGAACACAAACGCCAAACTCCAAAATCTATAAGTTCTAAATAATGAAAACGCTGAATATTGTTTTAGACTATCACATCTACTTGTTTCTTATTGAACGCATAACTTGAATAATGATAACGCCATCTATTGAGCGAGGTTGAAAAATGACATTGGTACCCCACGTATCATTTAGCGCGCCCCTACCAGGTGTTGGGTCAGGATTCGTTCTCACCGTTTTCACACTTCAATCATATTCTCCGAATCCCGTTTCTATATATATAATATATGTATATATATATATATAAAATTTTCATAAAGACTTCAAGACTTGGATGTTTATATTAAAGTTCAATTTTTCATGAAACGATACCTTGTATACTAAAATACCTGTATGTTTTGAAAAAATCCTGATTTATATAACACCATTCTCATTAAAAATTCACAAAGTCTTGTTTAAACTTCAAAAATAACCACAAAACCTTGATGATCATATCATGATCATCATAACTTACAATTACCCTACTTGGCGATCCCTATGTTCAAACACATACTTAGATCCACCAAAATAAGCATTTTACACATATTAAGCCATACAACAAAAAATACTCTTAACATGCCAAACCTTGTATCAACATACACTTGAAAACTTCCAAACATCATCATGTCAAATTTACCATAACACATCCACATTCTTAAGTTTTAATATACACTTCAAGCACAAAAACATCCCACAAGCTCCATGTTCATAAAAATGTACAAAAGAGAGACGAAAAGACTCCCATGTCCTCACTCGAAACACTGTTGTTTGAAAACAAATTCATTTACGAGAAGCGGCAGGAACTCAGAACAAATATCGTGACAGAGCTCTTCTTTGTTCATCGATACCCAGGTTATATGTGGCGTCATTCCCGCAAGTGTTGTCGATCGACACGATGTACAAAACAAACATGTACAACATGTCATTTGTCTAGGTTTTTTGGTATGACGTCAACCAATTTGTATCGTGCATGTCGTTATTCGTAAAGAATGTAGTGATAACTTCGTATGGGTGCTTGAAAGGATCAGGGCAATGTTGAATAATAGTATCGAGCCATGTGTGATTGTAACGGATTGAGAACTTGCCTAATGAATGCGTGTGATGAAGAATTACGGAACGCCTCTAGGTATCTTTCTTTTATTGTTTTCTGTACAATAGGTTGTGCGCTCTTGCACACGGTTTAGCCCAGTACTTTGCCTCTGCCAATCACCGGCAGGAGTGCGAACAGTTGTTCGGGGGCGCGTACGTCACCGTGATTGCTCGTTCATTGAGACATTTACCGGAGGGTGACCCGCACTTACAATCGTCGATAGAGCCGACGAGATTGGGGCTTAACAGGATGTAGGGGATGAAACTTCTTAAAAAGGTAACCCTCAGGGGAGAGCGCTTCCAGCATTTTCCGCTGCTAGAGCACTTCGATCTTGTCTATCCGTAAGAGCATCCGGGGGCATGAAGGATCATCCTGCCTATGTTGACGGTGCAGCGCTACCATAACCGCGTTCCAGGTCCTTCCATAGGAGCGGCATTGTATGAGCAAATCCGAGCCGATCTTGAAAGGGTTATGGATTTGGTGGATTGATTGGTTCGGGAGGCGTAGGATCGACGAGGGCAAGAGAGGTTACATGTCATACCGCTCCCACCAGTTCGCCCCACATCAGCAGCAGCCAGATTCGGATTCGAAGCCGGAGCCATAGACCAGCTATATGTACATTGTTTCGTATATACTATTCAGTTGTAGTTTATCTTTTGTTATGGATGTACAAACTAATCTTATATATGTCATGTTCAGTTTGATTTCAGTTATTCCGTTAAGTGATGTTTGTTTGTATTACATCGATACTTCATAATAAATTGTTAAAACCTTAACACTGAAACAATAATACAGAAACGGTATAATATTTGAATGGGTATAATGTTGAAAACGACATAGTATTTAAAACGATATAATAATTTTAATGATACAATAAGAAAATTCTTTCAAAATTTCTCTTCAAAAAATAAATAATACCTAATTACCCCATCAAAACATGCAATTCTTCAACAAAAAATTCACCCACATCCTTGACTTCTCGTACAATACTGTATGAGACGTATAGGTCTTTGAAAAATTAGTGTCTAACACCAGTTAGGCACTGATTTTTATACAACCGTATACGCCTTATACAGCCTTGTACGAGACGCCTAGGGCACAAAAGTGTGCAAATAGGCACATGTGGTGCATACATAGTTTGAGCCATGCATTATTAGCATGGTGTTGCGTACGCATTGGTAGATATAACATTTCTAGTTGAGAACCTTAGTGTATGTAACGGTACATACACTACTTTTAAATCATTTAAGGTATTCACTTGCATACACTATATCTAGAATGTGAACACGCTTTGTCGTACTTAATGACCCACAAATTAGTAAAATTTTGAGAGTTTGGTTCTGGATTCTATTGTTGGATTTGTTCTTGTCTTGTTTCGGCCTAATTTCTATGCTAATTAGTTTAGACGTGTGAGGAAGATAAATCGATCCAATTTTGGTTTAGATCATGTCATTTTATTTGCTATCTTCCAATTCGAACATGTGAATAGTTTAGACAGGTGTGAAGACTAAAGAGAAATGCAACGCGATCATTTCTGCATGCATAAACATTTTTAACTTTGAAAAAGAAAAGCGACCATCTTTATGACAGCATTACTGGAAAGTGGTTCCTAAGAGATTGATAACAAATTTTGAGTTGTTTTCGTTTGAACGCAATCACTATTTGTATAGCTTGCATTTGAATTAACTAGTTTTAATGTCAAGTTGTTCTATATCACTCCAACTTAATAAATATCAAGTCACGTTTTAAATAAATTAATTAAAAAAAAGCTCTGTTGCTAACATTTAATAAAAAGTCAAAGTTAATACGAGTATTAATATAAATTTGACCACCATCCTATTCAATTCCTGTAAAACCAGAAATAGGCCTTAGGTGTAATCATTACACCTAGTTTTCATCACACAAATATGGTAGTTGGTACTGGTGAAACCAAACAAAAAATACAGCATTCCTACTAAAGAAGTTTGAAGTTATGTGAAGTGAAATACAACTAAAAAGATTAAAACAAGCTACTGTACATGCCCCATCTCCTGATATCATCATCATCATCCACCATTTTGAAGCAATAATTAATATCAACAAAGATCAAATAAGCACAACAAAACTGATGGTATGATTATAAAGCTTCCAGTATAAATAAAATTATGATAGCATGGAGCAACATGTAGTATCATTACAATGAACAATATTAATGAAATTAGAAACACTTCATATAATGACAATTATGATTATTACCTTTGAAACCCTAATTAAGAAGGATCAATTGTCGTTGGAAGATCATCGTTCCCAGCGCCACGTGGAGTCTGGAATTGCGGGTGTTGGCCGATACCACCGGCGGAGGTGTCGTAATTGTTGTTGACATCAAATGCCCGGATGACGGATGTATGTTGATCCCTAGAGGGGAAAAACTGTGGGTGGTGGTGGTACAGATGGTCTCGAGAGACCCCACCACCACAACAGGAGATCAAGTTGTTTCCGAGGGTTTGGTGGTGGGTTGCTGCGGCAGCTGCAGCAACAAGTCCTTGAGCGGTAGTACCGCTCAAGTTATGGTTTTGGTACTTGGAAAGTTCGGATTTTGCGTACGTAAGATCCATCTGAAGCTGCCGGAGTTGGTGTTGGAGGAGCGAGATAACACCAACGCAACCGTAAACCGGATCCCGAAGACGCATATCCGCCTCGTAAGCTAGCGAGTTCACGGCGTCTTCGCGTTGGTGAGGGTGGAGTTCATTCAATAGCTTTGTAACATTGCTGGCTCCAAAAAGTTTGTGAACATTTGCGAATTTTTGAGGCTGATCTGGTGGAAAATAAGGCGCAAAAACACATTCTGGTTGGCATTTTCTCCTCAAAAATTTGCAGGCTGCACATGGTGAATTTGAAGATGACGCCATTTGTTTCTCAAATGTCCTTGCACCAAGATTCTTTACTAATAATTTCTGCAACACCAGTTAACAAACACTGGAATCAAAAACTAAAGTTTACGATCATAACACAAAAAATAAATAGAATTTAAAAGAAAAAATCTTGATTAATATACTGTTGTATAGGTTGTTTGAAAACAATAAATAAAAAAACACATGAATTCTAGATTCAAATACTCATGATCAAGTAGATTGCAGAAGCTAGATCTGGTCTATTGTAAAATACCAAAGATTTCTTGAACTTTTCTCTGAATTCTTTTGCTTTACCAATGAAAATCTGTAGATCTTGATAGGTTTTTTTTAGTTATCATAGAGAAAAACTGGGAAAATGAGGGAAAAAAAGACTGTATTTGTATAAAGAATGGAGAGTGTGATTTGGAACTAGAATGAAGAGAAGCTAAGAAGATTGGATCTCGTGAAAGTGAAGAGAAGTTGTGCTTTCAAGGCGAGGGTTTTGAGGGCTTAGATTTGTAATGCTTCTTGGGATAACAATCATTGATGACTTTTTTGCAACTAAAAATAATAAATATATACATCAGATATGACTACACAAGAGATCAAAAACTAGCTAATTGTATCAAAGTAAAGTTGTATAACAAATCAGAAACATTTTATAAGTCTAGTGAACTCTAAAAATCGACTAGATTGTTTTGTACTTTTCTTTTTATGTAAATGTATAATAAAAAAGGGTTTTAATAAATTTTTGAAATAAACCATCATTTTATAACAAAGTAAAAGTTGATTTCAACCTGAATTCTATACTCTTCTTGGGTTAGGAGCAAAGGAGGAAGGAAAGATATGATGATGACCTCGATCTCTTCGGTCAAACCCTCTCTCTCTCTCTCTCTCTCTCTTTCTCTCTCTCTCTAGTTTTTCCCCTTTAAAGTGAAACAGTGTGAAGTAAGAGATGAATTGTAAAGAAAGGAGGACCTCAGATCCTTTAGCTTATTGACCAAAAAGACAAAAAGGAAAGTTACAAAAGGGTTTTGATGAGTGATCTGATCTGCTCACCATGAATCCTGCTTTTTCCCCTAAACTCAAGAAACAGAAGAGACTAATAATCTTACAAAATGTCTAGCTGCCTGTTCACTGTACTGTCAGCCTACTTTGTGTGCTTTCAAGTGTATGTGTTGTTTCTTGTTGAATGAAGGAAGATAATTAATGGGGTTTTAGGGTTTTCAAGAAAAAAGAAAGTGGAAATCTTTCTTGGTGAATAAAAGATGATAATTTATAATAGGGCTATTTAGGGTTTGCAAGAAAAAAAAGTATAAATCTTAAAGGTAAGATAAGTAGTGGGTTTTCTAGGGTTTTCAAGAAAAGATTGCAATATTTCTTGGTGAATATCAGAACATATTTAATGGTTTTCCAGGTATTTTCAAGAAAAAGAAAGGTTACTTTTTTCCCAATAAAATAAAGAAAAATGGGGACCGTTTCTTTTAGGTTTGGCAAGATGGGGAGATAAAATTTTATTTTAGGTGAGAGAGAGTATTTATACATAGTTGTTAAAAGTTATTGTCTCATGGTTTAAGCTTATTTTTTAGGTGAAGCAAGACAGTTGAGCTTTAAGTCGAGTTTATTACACTTTAATTCTCCAAGTGATGACTCAGACGTAGATTCTGGCGCGATTTCTAGATTACGTCTGGCGTGATTTCTAGATTCTGAAAAGTTTCTGACAAATTACTCTAAATTCTGGCAAGACTACAACTAAATTTCTACTTTTATCTAAAAAACTATTTTTCTACACTAGTACAGTAATATTTTATAACTTTTAGTACTAAATAGATGACATTAATTGTTAGATAATAGTTTTTATTTATTTTATTTAAAGTATATTATTATTTTAATAATATATATTATTAATTTTTTTCATTGTGTGTGTGCGTTTCTTTTTTCTCAAACCCAATTTTTTTGTATCTTGCGCCTAGGCCCTACGTAAGATTTATGTGTCTTGAGTGCATCTAACACCTTTAATAGCCGTGATATATATAGCATTGTAATCTAGTAGAATTGGTGACTTTCTCTAACAATATGGGTTTGAATTCTTCAGATATGGTATTCCGTATTTGGATGTTAAAAGATAACAAAGGAAGGAAAATAATATGGATTTGATATTTTCAAGATAAACTTGAAAGTATTGGGTGGAATAAAAGTAGGTATAAATAAAAATGTAAAAGAGGGAAAATTGAATAAATTTTAGGGGGAAAAATGAATAATTTAAAAGGCAATCTTTAGGTTTTCATGTCATCTGTTTTTAAGGGTAAAAAACAGGTTTTGAAGTAGCATCTAAAGATGGTGTCATCAGAGAAAGCCCCCCATGAGCCGAGCCTTAGGAAACGCGGAGAAAGTGAACCTACGACTTCTATTTGATGCTACCCTAATTTCCCTCTTTAATAAGTATTTTCTTGAAATAATATATATATATTAATATATATATATATATATATATATATATATATATATATATATATATATATATATATATAGGGATGGATCATTAGAAAACTAGTTTAAATAAGAAAACCAAAAAACTAACTAAATAGCCAAAAAAACATATAATTTTTTTTTTGATTTTTTTATTAAAATTCGCTATATATATTATATAAAAAAAAACTTTTTTAAAAAAAATATTAAAAAACATATAATGCACATGTGCAACATAAACATATAGTGCACATGTACATACAAGTTTTTTTTTTGAAAAAAATGTTTTTTTATACATAAAATTCAGCGATTTTTTATAAAAAAAATTGTAGAAAAATTTATATGTTTTTTATGCTTTTTTTTATGTTTTTGAGTTAGTTTTCTAGTTTTCTCATTTATATCTAGTTTTCTCATGATTCTCTCCATATATATATATATATACATATAATATATATATATATATATATATATATTATATTGCAGCATTAAGATTAAATCCACGAAAAGTTTATAATCATTTTATGAATATGATAATTATTTTTACATGATATCATTAGATTAAATCCACAAAGTTTTAATCTTTTATGAAATATAATATTTAATGATATATTTTCTAATTAAAGTATAAAAATTTGTTAATTATGAATAAGAGATAAAAAGGCAAAAATAAATAATAACTACTTTTCTAATTAAGTAAGAAAATGTTTGTTAATTATGAATAAGAGATAAAGAAGTAAAAATAAGTAAAAAGACAGTAATTACAAAACTTTGTTTATTTAAATTGAAGTCATTGACTCTTTTGTTATCATCAAGTTGCTAGGTATTATTACTTATATTAGTAAATGAATATTAAAACTAGTTAACCATAAACGCAACACATGCAACAAAATATTTTAAATTATTTTTTTCCTTCCATGCATGATATCGACTAACAACTATGGACTTTATTTTAACTTCAACTGTAAAAAAAGGAATCCATACTTGTAGTTTAGATTGGTACGGTATCGTATCAAATTGAAAGTATTAAAAATGCAAAATGTGGATGCTAGTACTGAAAGTGAGAGGTACCGTACCGGTATTCGAAGATAAATCAACCCAAAATACCATACTATACCGAACCAAAAGTATCAATCTCAAAAAACATAAAAAATAGGTACTGAATGCCTGGTACCAAATCATGTCCCTGGTACCAAAAATAGGTACGGTACAGGTACGGTGTCTGTACGACACCGATGCCTAGTACCAAATCCTGATCCCTAGTCGATTTTAATTTAGAAAATAGTAATTGTCTAGAACGCTTGGGGTTTAGTTTATTTACTTTAATTTTTTTATTTATTTAGTGATATTTTGTAAAAAAAAACCATCTCTATTTAGAATAAATTACAACTTTGGGGTTAGCATAAAACCGAATTAACCAAACTGCAATCAAAATAATCGAAAAGACCGAACCGAAATAACCGAAGGGTCGGTTGTTTATATTTTTGATAACCGCATGAAGCGGTTCAGTTATGGTTATTCGTAGATTCATAACCGAAATAACCGAACCGAACCGAACCGATTGTTTTAAACATGGCCGTATCCATAGGACCAAAGTTAGTGTTTTAGTCTTTCCCAATCCAGTTTTTTTTTGAAGTGTTTAAGTCTTTTAACCATAACCCAACCTCATTGAATTTTAACCTCTAACCACTTTGTGTTCGTATGTATGCTTCTACATAACACGTGTTTACACGTTTTGTTTTTGGAATTCAGTATGCATGTAGTCGTGAAATATAATTGATAATTCTACAATCTTTAACTGTGTATATTTATTTATTACGCATGAATTTTGCATAACCCACACATGTAAAGATTGACTTTAGAAACGATAAAAAACCGACCTATAACTGAACTGAAACCGCATTAACCACAAATAGCCGATTAACCGAAACTGCATTAGCCGAAACCGAACGGTTATGATTTTTTGATAACCGAAGGCGAAGTGTGTGGTTATGGTTTCGGTTTTAGGCAATAACCGAACCGAACCGCACCATGCTCACCCCTAGTTCATATTAGGGATTCAGGTGAAGAAATTCAAGCATGAAGGTTTGTTACATGTTTTGTCTCATTTAGGTGTTGTTTGTCATCTGAATCAATAAGTGCTGAATGAATAAGAGGTCTGAAAACAGACTCTGAACCAATAAATGTTGAACCAGTAAATGTTGTTTGTTTGCACCTCTGAATGACCGTGTAAAATGATATTTTTACCCCTCTGAACTACTTTGTGCTGAATGAACTATAGTTGTTTGTTTAGTGCTCTGTACTGAATAATGAATAACTTAAAAAACATACAAAACGTAATAGAAAATCTAAGTTACACATAAATTCTTCAAAGTTCATGGAAACATACTATAACCCAAATAGAAATTAATACTCTTTATACATTTTAATTTGAACCATTTGATCATAGTAGACTAGCAATCTGATTACGTAAGGTATGCATATACTAATGCCTTGTGAACTCCATTCTATGTCTTGAACGAACTGCCCATCACTTTCTCCACATTGTATTTCCGAAAACAAAGTGTTCTCGTCGTAGTCCATAAATAATTAATCATGAATATTGTGTTTCCTCATAAAATTATGGACAACAAAACAAGCAATCACTATGTCTCTTTGTATTAGAAAAGAAAAAGGATCCATTTGCTTTAGGATTGGGAATCTTTCTTCAAAACACAATATGAGCGTTCAATAACATTTCTCAATTGTGCGTGTGCATGATTGAATTTTTCTTCCTTAGTTAACGCACGTTGTCGTCGAAAATCGGCTAACCAATACCTTGTATTACGGTAAGGAGTCATAAATCCACGAGTGTTGGTGTATGCAGCGTCGCAAAGGTAATATTAATCTTTAAATGTTAGTATTAGAACTATTACATAAAAACACATAATGTATTGAATAATCAATGTTAAGAATGGTTAAAAACCTGGTGGGGGGGGGGGGGGGGGGAAGGAAAGCCGGAAGTCTGGTTAAATGCTACTTCTTTTAAAACTCGTGAATCATGTGCAATGCCCTCCCATCCGGCCCATACGCACGTGAATATCATATCGAAATCACAAATTGCTAGTACATTTTGAAAGCATTCACCTTTTCCCCTTCCCCTCTAACGAGATTGTTGATCAGCAGGCAAGATTGCATGTACAAGAGTGCCATCTAACGCACCTATTGCTCCAGAAAATATTTCGTTTAGCTTGCTATGTCGTTTTGATGTATTGGCGTTTGCATTAGAATATGTTGGAACTATAACTTCTCTTGCAAAATTCATCATTGCCTTTAAGACCCCCTGAAAACATCTATGAATCATTTCAGTCGAGTGCTGAAACCTTCGTTTAACATTCAAAAATGTTCATTATGTCCTATGACCATAAAAGACATAGCCAACTTTTCTTCAAAGCTTATCGACCTACTACTTTGCAACCATTTTTTTTTTGTTTAAAATGGTTGCACAATAGTACAAAGCCTCATGTAAAATACACATCATCTCATAACATTGTGTAGAAGATCCATGCTGTGTAGTATACATATAGTGCAATTTATAGTACAAGTTTTTTTTTTGAAAAAAATGTTTTTTTATACATAAAATTCAGCGATTTTTTATAAAAAAATTGTAGAAAAATTTGTATGTTTTTTATGCTTTTTTTTTTTTTTTGCTTTTGAGTTAGTTTTCTAGTTTTCTCATTTATATCTAGTTTTCTCATGATTCTCTCCATATATATATATATATATTGCAGCATTAAGATTAAATCCACGAAAAGTTTATAATCATTTTATGAATATGATAAATATTTTTTACATGATATTATTTTTCTTAATTAAAGTATAAAAGTTTGTTAATTATGAATAAGAGATAAAAAGGCAAAAATAAATAATAACTACTTTTCTAATTAAGTAAGAAAATGTTTGTTAATTATGAATAAGAGATAAAGAAGCAAAAATAAGTAAAAAGACAGTAATTACAAAACTTTGTTTATTAAATTGAAGTCACTGACTCTTTTGTTATCATCAAGTTGCTAGGTATTATTACTTATATTAGTAAATGAATATTAAAACTAGTTAACCATAAACGCAACACATGCAACAAAATATTTTAAATTATTTTTTCCTTCCATGCATGATATCGACTAATAACTATGGACTTTATTTTAACTTCAACTGTAAAAAAAGGAATCCATACTTGTAGTTTAGATTGGTACGGTATCGGTATGAAATTGAAAGTATTAAAAATGCAAAATGTGGAGGCTAGTACTGAAAGTGAGAGGTACCGTACCGGTATTCGAAGATAAATCAACCCAAAATACCATACTATACCGAACCAAAAGTATCAATCTCAAAAAACATAAAAAATAGGTACTGAATGCTTGGTACCAAATCCTGTCCCTGGTACCAAAAAATAGGTACGGTACAGGTACGGCGTCTGTTCGACACCGATGCCTAGTACCAAATCCTGATCCCTAGTCGATTTTTAATTTAGAAAATAGTAATTGTCTAGAACGCTTGGGGTTTAGTTTTATTTACTTTAATTTTTTATTTATTTAGTGATATTTTGTAAAAAAAACCATCTCTATTTAGAATAAATTACAACTTAGGGGTGAGCATAAAATCGAATTAACCAAACTGCAATCAAAATAATCGAAAAGACCGAACCGAAATAACCGAAGGGTCGGTTGTTTATATTTTTGATAACCGCATGAAGCGGTTCAGTTATGGTTATTCGTAGATTCATAACCGCAAATAATCGAACCGAACCGAACCGATTGTTTTAAACATGGCCGTATCCATAGGACCAAAGTTAGTGTTTTAGTATTTCCCAATCCAGGTTTTTTTTTGTGAAGTGTTTAAGTCTTTTAACCATGACCCAAACTCATTGAATTTTAACCTCTAACCCCTTTGTGTTCGTATGTATGCTTCTACATAACACGTGTTTACACGTTATGTTTTTGGAATTCAGTATGCATGTAGTCGTGAAATATAATTGATAATTCTACAATATTTAACTGTGTATATTTATTTATTACGCATGAATTTTGCATAACCCACACATGTGAAGATTAACTTTAGAAACGATAAAAAACTGACCTATAACTGAACTGAAACCGCATTAACCACAAATAGCCGATTAACCGAAACCGCATTAACCGAAACCGAACGGTTATGATTTTTTGATAACAGAAGGCGAAGTGTGTGGTTATGGTTTCGGTTTTAGGCAATAACCGAGCGAACCGCACTATGCTCACCCCTAGTTCATATTAGGGATTCAGGTGAAGAAATTCAAGCATGAAGGTTTGTTACATGTTTTGTCTCATTTAGGTGTTGTTTGTACATCTGAATCAATAAGTGCTGAATGAATAAGAGGTCTGAAAACAGACTCTGAACCAATAAATGTTGAACCAGTAAATGTTGTTTGTTTGCACCTCTGAATGCCGTGTAAAATGATATTTTTACCCCTCTGAACTACTTTGTGCTGAATGAACTATAGTTGTTTGTTTAGTGCTCTGTACTGAATGATGAATAACTTAAAAAAAATACAAAACGTAATAGAAAATCCAAGTTACAATAAATTCTTCAAAGTTCATGGAAACATACTATAACCCAAATAGAAATTAATACTCTTTATACATTTAATTTGAACCATTTGATCATAGTAGACTAGCAATCTGATTACGTAAGGTATGCATATACTAATGCCTTGTGAACCCATTCTATGTCTTGAACGAACTGCCCATCACTTTCTCCACATTGTATTTCCGAAAACAAAGTGTTCTCGTCGTAGTCCATAAATAATTAATCATGAATATTGTGTTTCCTCATAAAATTATGGACAACAAAACAAGCAATCACTATGTCTCTTTGTATTAGAAAAGAAAAAGGATCCATTTGCTTTAGGATTGGGAATCTTTCTTCAAAACACAATATGAGCGTTCAATAACATTTCTCAATTGTGCGTGTGCATGATTGAATTTTTCTTCCTTAGTTAACGCACGTTGTCGTCGAAAATCGGCTAACCAATACCTTGTATTACGGTAAGGAGTCATAAATCCACGAGTGTTGGTGTATGCAGCGTCGCAAAGGTAATATTAATCTTTAAATGTTAGTATCAGAACTATTGCATAAAAACACATAATGTATTGAATAATCAATGTTAAGAATGGTTAAAAACCTGGGGGGGGGGGGGGGGGGAAGGAAAGCCGGAAGTCTGGTTAAATGCTACTTCTTTTAAAACTCGTGAATCATGTGCAATGCCCTCCCATCCGGCCCATACGCACGTGAATATCATACCGAAATCACAAATTGCTAGTACATTTTGAAAGCATTCACCTTTTCCCCTTCCCCTCTAACGAGACTGTTGATCAGCAGGCACGATTGCATGTACAAGAGTGCCATCTAACGCGCCTATTGCTCCAGAAAATATTTCGTTTAGCTTGCTATGTCGTTTTGATGTATTGGCGTTTGCATTAGAATATGTTGGAACTATAACTTCTCTTGCAAAATTCATCATTGCCTTTAAGACCCACTGAAAACATCTATGAATCATTTCAGTCGAGTGCTGAAACCTTCGTTTAAACATTCAAAAATGTTCATTATGTCCTATGACCATAAAAGACATAGCCAACTTTTCTTCAAAGCTTATCGACCTACTACT
Organism: Scalesia atractyloides; assembly: GCA_947069175.1. Taxonomy (NCBI): domain Eukaryota; kingdom Viridiplantae; phylum Streptophyta; class Magnoliopsida; order Asterales; family Asteraceae; genus Scalesia; species Scalesia atractyloides. The sequence goes on from CAMTDV010000030.1 coordinate 59,323,551, forward strand.
TTGCAACCATTTTTTTTGTTTAAAATGCTTGCACAATAGTACAAAGCCTCATGTAAAATACACATCATCTCATAACATTGTGTAGAAGATCCATGCTGTGTAGTACACATATAGTGCACATGTACAGTAAAAGTTTTTTTTTTTGAAAAAAGTGTTTTTTTATACATAAAATTCAGCGATTTTTTATAAAAAAAAATTGTAGAAAAATTTGTATGTTTTTTATGTTTTTTTTTTTTTTTGCTTTTTTAGTTAGTTTTCTAGTTTTCTCATTTATATCTAGTTTTCTCATGATTCTCTCCATATATTATATATTGCAGCATTAAGATTAAATCCACGAAAAGTTTATAATCATTTTATGAATATGATAAATATTTTTTACATGATATTATTTTTCTTAATTAAAGTATAAAAGTTTGTTAATTATGAATAAGAGATAAAAAGGCAAAAATAAATAATAACTACTTTTCTAATTAAGTAAGAAAATGTTTGTTAATTATGAATAAGAGATAATGAAGCAAAAATAAGTAAAAAGACAGTAATTACAAAACTTTGTTTATTTAAATTGAAGTCAGTGACTCTTTTGTTATCATCAAGTTGCTAGGTATTATTACTTATATTAGTAAATGAATATTAAAAACTAGTTAACCATAAACGCAACACATGCAACAAAATATTTTAAATTATTTTTTTCCTTCCATGCATGATATCGACTAACAACTATGGACTTTATTTTAACTTCAACTGTAAAAAAAGGAATCCATACTTGTAGTTTAGATTGGTACGGTATCGGTATCAAATTGAAAGTATTAAAAATGCAAAATGTGGATGCTAGTACTGAAAGTGAGAGGTACCGTACCGGTATTCGAAGATAAATCAACCCAAAATACCATACTATACCGAATCAAAAGTATCAATCTCAAAAAACATAAAAAATAGGTACTGAATGCCTGGTACCAAATCATGTCCCTGGTACCAAAAATAGGTACGGTACAGGTACGGTGTCTGTACGACACCGATGCCTAGTACCAAATCCTGATCCCTAGTCGATTTTAATTTAGAAAATAGTAATTGTCTAGAACGCTTGGGGTTTAGTTTATTTACTTTAATTTTTTTATTTATTTAGTGATATTTTGTAAAAAAAACCATCTCTATTTAGAATAAATTACAACTTAGGGGTTAGCATAAAACCGAATTAACCAAACTGCAATCAAAATAATCGAAAAGACCGAACCGAAATAACCGAAGGGTCGGTTGTTTATATTTTTGATAACCGCATGAAGCGGTTCAGTTATGGTTATTCGTAGATTCATAACCGTAAATAACCGAACCGAACCGAACCGATTGTTTTAAACATGGCCGTATCCATAGGACCAAAGTTAGTGTTTTAGTCTTTCCCAATCCATGTTTTTTTTTGTGAAGTGTTTAAGTCTTTTAACCATGACCCAACCTCATTGAATTTTAACATCTAACCACTTTGTGTTCGTATGTATGCTTCTACATAACATGTGTTTACACGTTTTGTTTTTGGATTCAGTATGCATGTAGTCGTGAAATATAATTGATAATTCTACAATCTTTAACTGTGTATATTTATTTATTACGCATGAATTTTCATAACCCACACATGTAAAGATTAACTTTAGAAACGATAAAAAACTGACCTATAACTGAACTGAAACCGCATTAACCACAAATAGCCGATTAACCGAAACTGCATTAACCGAAACCGAACGGTTATGATTTTTTGATAACCGAAGGCGAAGTGATTGGTTATGGTTTCGGTTTTAGGCAATAACCGAACCAAACCGCATCATGCTCACCCCTAGTTCATATTAGGGATTCAGGTGAAGAAATTCAAGCATGAAGGTTTGTTACATGTTTTGTCTCATTTAGGTGTTGTTTGTCAACATCTGAATCAATAAGTGCTGAATGAATAAGAGGTCTGAAAACAGACTCTGAACCAATAAATGTTGAACCAGTAAATGTTGTTTGTTTGCACCTCTGAATGACCGTGTAAAATGATATTTTTACCCCTCTGAACTACTTTGTGCTGAATGAACTATAGTTGTTTGTTTAGTGCTCTGTACTGAATGATGAATAACTTAAAAAAAATACAAAACGTAATAGAAAATCCAAGTTACACATAAATTCTTCAAAGTTCATGGAAACATACTATAACCCAAATAGAAATTAATACTCTTTATACATTTTAATTTGAACCATTTGATCATAGTAGACTAGCAATCTGATTACGTAAGGTATGCATATACTCAATGCCTTGTGAACTCCATTCTATGTCTTGAACGAACTGCCCATCACTTTCTCCACATTGTATTTCCGAAAACAAAGTGTTCTCGTGTAGTCCATAAATAATTAATCATGAATATTGTGTTTCCTCATAAAATTATGGACAACAAAACAAGCAATCACTATGTCTCTTTGTATTAGAAAACAAAAGGGATCCATTTGCTTTAGGATTGGGAATCTTTCTTCAAAACACAATATGAGCGTTCAATAACATTTCTCAATTGTGCGTGTGCATGATTGAATTTTTCTTCCTTAGTTAACGCACGTTGTCGTCGAAAATCGGCTAACCAATACCTTGTATTACGGTAAGGAGTCATAAATCCGCGAGTGTTGGTGTATGCAGCGTCGCAAAGGTAATATTAATCTTTAAATGTTAGTATTAGAACTATTACATAAAAACACATAATGTATTGAATAATCAATGTTAAGAATGGTTAAAAACCTGGTGGGGGGGGGGGGGGGGGGAAGGAAAGCCGGAAGTCTGGTTAAATGCTACTTCTTTTAAAACTCGTGAATCATGTGCAATGCCCTCCCATCCGGCCCATACGCACGTGAATATCATATCGAAATCACAAATTGCTAGTACATTTTGAAAGCATTCACCTTTTCCCCTTCCCCTATAACGAGACTGTTGATCAGCAGGCACGCTTGCATGTACAAGAGTGCCATCTAACGCGCCTGTTGCTCCAGAAAATATTTCGTTTAGCTTGCTATGTCGGTTTGATGTATTGGCGTTTGCATTAGAATATGTTGGAACTATAACTTCTCTTGCAAAATTCATCATTGCCTTTAAGATCCCCTGAAAACATCTATGAATCATTTCAGTCGAGTGCTGAAACCTTCGTTTAAACATTCAAAAATGTTCATTATGTCCTATGACCATAAAAGACATAGCCAACTTTTCTTCAAAGCTTATCGACCTACTACTTTGCAACCATTTTTTTTTGTTTAAAATGGTTGCACAATAGTACAAAGCCTCATGTAAAATACACATCATCTCATAACATTGTGTAGAAGATCCATGCAACAATTCTTGTGTGTATGCATGACCGGTCAATGCCGAATTTAGATCTCTTTTCCTTTTATATCTTTTTGAGCATAACGAGGCCACATGGCATAAAAGGATAAAGAAAACCAAAATATCATCATCCGAATCCATACGAAACCTGTCACAAAAATTCAATCACACATAAGAAAAAATCATCCATAACAATAGTTCAACAAAATCCATAACAAATAGTTTCAATAAAAGCCATAACAATAGTTCAAAAAAATCCATAACAAATAGTTTCAACAAAAGCCATAACAAAATCCTATAAAAAAAATCCATAACAATAAGTTCAACACAATCCTATTAGAACATTGCGTACTTCGCTCCCCGCGTTCTTACCCCATAGCTCGCTACTCTGCGGCTTCAGTCGCAACCACACTTTCCAAATATCAGCACTTCACCAAAAAGCAAAAGTGTTGTTTGATGTTTTGCATCTGATTCTTCCATCCCATTGATTACAACTTTTCCATGCATGCATCCATATCATTAGAGAGTTATGTTTTTCAATTAATATCTTTGCCACCTTGGTAATACAATCCCTAACTACTAGTGCTGAATTTTCGGATGGCTTTTCCTTTCGTTTCTCCCTTTTTTTAGACTGAACAATTGACTCGTCACTAACACCTTGAGTCGGGGGCTCCTCCTGAGTACACTCGACAACATCCTCAATGCCATTTAAATTTTGCTCAAACACTTCCCATTAGGATGAGGAAGTGTAGAAGATGGCCCCCAACTGTCAAAACTAGTCGAAGTTGTTCCCTCAAACAGTTGAACACAAAGCTTCGGGTAAGATAGGGGTACTCTTCTCAAAGCTTCTACGTATTTGTTGGACTGTGTGAAAAATATTATAGAATACTATAAGATTATAGAAATGTAATAATAATTATTACTTAGAAATAAAATATATTCATCTCAATTTCCCATTCTTCTTTTGCTAAGTTAAATGTATTCATTATGGATCATAAACATTACCGGTTTTGCTTTTAAGCTTTAACCATGCTGCAAATTTTGATTTTGTATAATCATAACGATTCTTCATTTGCTTTTGATCCACTACGAAATTGTGTTTTATTTTCAACTTTTCACCTACATTCTTCCATGAGTGTGGTTTAAGACTGCTCCCTACACGTCCACGAAGTGTAATTTCTTGAAGACATGTTTCAAAAAATGTTTTCTCAACACCCTCTAGGTTCCAATTACTTCGACCCTTTTTTTGTGCCATTTCTTTGAACAATTCAAAACACAACCAAAATAGCTACTTAATACAAACCATACCATTAAACATTACAAAGAGAAAATAAACCAAATTATAACATCACAATATCGTATCATTAAACAATCACATCTGATAAAAGATTTTTACATGTTGTACGTAATCTATATTATTATTCTTGACAAGTAATTACACAAATTCAAACTCAAACTTGTACATACAAAACTACCATATTATTATTCATGTTATTATTATATACTCAAACAACAGATAGCAACAAACATTATATAGCTTCAAAATTAATAGCTTCAAAATCAGAATGTATAGCAACAGACATTATATAAACAGAGATATAACTTCAAAATCAAAATGTATAATGGTACCTTAATCGATAAATAATAAGACATTATATAATGGTAACCTCAAAATCAAAGTGTATAATAATCAAAATGTGTAATGGTAGCTTCAAAATCAAAATGTATAATAGCAACATACAATATATACATATAGATATAACTTCAAAAATACAACTTCAGAATTCAGAATGGGGAGGGCGGTGGCTCTGTGGAGGTTCGGACATTGAGGAGGTCGACGGTGCTATGGAGGTTGGGTCTTGGAGGAGGGCGGCGACTTGTGGAGGAGAGGAGGGAAAGATGGGGCTGTGGAAGAAGAGGAGAAGATGACGTGGTTTGGTTAGGGCACAAGGGTATGCTTGTCATAAGTTTCATTCAGATCTCAAAAATAGCTGAACCATTCAGATCTGAATGGTTTCATTAAGAGGTGGTTCTTTGGTGAACCAAACACCCATACATCTAATCGATTCAGAGGTAATGGAGCCATTAAGAGGTAAATAAACGGCCCCTTAGACGTTTCCATCCATCGTTCATAGGCCTTGTAACTCCAAGTATAACGTAAGTTATATATGCTCTTTTATCTTGAGCTAATTTGTTTCAATAAAGTGAGTAATTATTCACCAACTCTTGGATCTACTTTTTTGGAACAACGAACTTCATAAACACACCGAACACCTATTACCAGCAAGGAGGTTGCAGAGTCCGGGAAAACAACAGCGCAAAACAAGAAATTACAATGAGAATCCTTTCCACTTATTCCAATCTATTCTAACCTTGTTCGCCCTATTGCTAATCCAGCAATAGCTGACCACTTTCACCTCATCCAAAATGCTACTGGCCTTCATTGGAACGTTGGAAAATATATAGTTGTTCTCGCCCGCATAGGCTTCCACATGTAGCTAGGACAACTACTTGTATCGCCTTGTTTTTATGTCGCTTCCTGAAATCACACTATGCAACCAAAGAAGCCCTTCATTTGAAAACGCATAAATGGGGTTAACCTTGCACCACACACTTATGTTCTTCCAAACCACAGCCGCAATAATGCAAGTTGTGAACAAATGATCCGACGACTCCTCTGCTGAATAGCATAGGCAACATACGTTCGGTCCCACACATATTCTCCTTTTGATAAGTTCATCGATAGTCGGGAGCCGGCGTAAGCTGACTTTCCAGCCGAAAACATTTAATTTGATGGGCGTCCAAGCATTCCATTCCAGCGTCTTAATATGATTGATGTTCCGAGCCTTATAAATAGCCCATTTCACCGACGCCATCGAAAACTCCCCCGCTTCATTCTCCGCCCATACCCATATATCAGTCGACTGCTGAACCGTATGTTATTGATCGAAATCATTAAACTTAGCAGATAATCTGCTTCCAAACCATCTGTAAAGCTCGTTTTCCACTGCCATTGAAACGCTAGTTAACCATTGTCGAGAACACACCTTTCTGCAACCATACACCCTTTTCTCTTCTCCTTGTCATATAAATTCGGGTATACCAACCTGAAGGGTTTGTCACCTACCCACGTGTCTACCCAAATCTAATTTTGGACCCGATACCCACCTTATTCTTTATCGCCCCTACAAGATTGACGTTTAACGACGCTAAACAATTGTTAACTCTCGTTATGGATCCACAAGTACCTGTACGTGTTTTCTTAAACAGAACCTCCGGCCAAGTCCTTGGAGTATAATGGAGGGTCACCACAACCCGTCTTCATATTCTGTCTTCCACCTTTTTGAATCGCCACCACTAGGAGTGTGCACGGTTCGGTTTTTTGTCAAAAACAAAATTGAAACCGGAATGTCGGTTTTCGGTTTCTAAAACCGTTCGATTTTGGTTTTTTCGGTTTTTACGCCGGTTAGATGTTTTTGGTTATTTGGTTTTTGTAACAAAATTATGTAAGATTCAAAAATAAAAGGTATAATTAAAATGTAAGAATCCTTCTTCTATATTTACATGTGAGTTATTATACTTAACATCTTTAATAAATATTATTAATATAAACCTAACCTTTTAAACTATTTTTATGTATCTCCAAAGTTTTTATTATTAAAATGTAAGAATCTTTCTTATATATTTACATCTAAGTTATTATACTTAACATCTTTAATTAATATTATTAATATAAACCTAACCTTTTAATCTATTTTTATGTTTCTTCAAAGTTTTTATTAAGATATTTTCTTTCATAATAATTTGAAGATCAAATAATATTTATATTAAATTTTGTTATTTGTTAGGTAATAAATAATCATTTCAATTATAAATAAACATGCAATTTTTTATTATAAACACTTAACATCCAAGAATAAAATTAATAAATTCTACAAGCATTTGTTTAAACACTTAAACAACTGAAACTTAAACATACAAAATATATGGATTATAACTTATTCGTTCGGTTCGTTTTTTTTTCGATTATTAAAAATTGTTATCTGAAAACCGAACCAAAATTTTCGGTTATTAAAAATCCGAAAACTGAACCGTCGGTTTTTGTTTCGGTTTGGTTTCTTCGGCTATTTCGGTTAAGATTCCGTTGTTTCGATTTTCTACTCACCCTAGCAACCACCATCTCGTTAAAACGCTTGGTTTGAATCTTTTAAAGGGCATATCCCCAAACAACCATCTTCTTTGTATGTGGTGATTTGACTTCAACCTATCCATGTCATATTCGATTTATTATCATTGTCACCCAAGAAAACATCCATCTTTTCGTCTCCAAATCTTCTAGAATTTTTGCCGGCGCTTTATATAAAGAGAAATAGTAATTAGGAAGACTATTTTGTGTTCATTTAAAAGAATGAATATTACAACTTTTGACCAAATGGTTACCCTTTAAAAATAATGTTTAAAAACCAGCATAATTATCACTAGATATTAGGGCATTAAACCTTTTTAATGTATAAATTCAGGACATGTGTACTTTAAACGGATTTTCAATCATAAATTTACAAAAATATATCATTATGCTATATGTTTTCAGCTCGGTACATGATTATTGTGGTAATAAAAATCTTACATAGTTTAACTTAATAAAATTAAGACTATAGATATATACAATAGCAATGGAAAATCTTGTTATCATTTGGTATAAACATTTTGGATTCTTGAATATTCTTGTTTTATTTTTGGTCTATTTAGTTAAGGGTCTTGCTATTCACACACCCCCAACTTATTTCCACACCTTGCAGTGTCGAGTTGTGGCCAAAGTGCGCCGTTTTGGTCTGGTCAACCAGACAAAGACTAAGGGTTGTCTAACGGGTCTGTTGACCGGACCAAAACTCTGAGTTTTGGTAGCGTTTTGGTTCGGTCAACAGACCCGTCAGACACCCATCAGTCTTTATCTGGTTGACCGGACCAAAACGCCACGCTTTGACTACAGCTCGACACTGTAAGGTGTCTGAATAGACACAAGCGGTGTCTCACATGGCCTTAATTAATTAATAAGATTTAAGCGATCTACCAAACAAAAAGTTTGGGATTTTGTGGTACGGTGTACTTGCATTATATTCTGAAGGGTTGTGAATGAATGTGTGTTGTCTTGTGACAAGACCTTTCCTATTCCTTTCTTATCTAATACTACTACTAGTATCTGCACGAGACTAGCGACCTTTTGTTATGTTTTGGTATATTTATAATTTAATAATTTTTCGTATCAGATGTTATTTCACTGTGACAGTTATAGAATATATATTTAATAGATGCGGGTTGAGTTATTCTATAAAAAAGTTTAAAAATAAGAAGTGTAAGAAATTAAGTGACATACAAGTGGAAAGAGTATTTTGTAAAAATATTATGTACATGCAAGTCATATGCTATTTCCCCCCCCCCCAATTTTTTAAACGTTAGTAGCTTTTTTATACGTTAGTTGTTTTTAAAAAAAAATATACCATAAAATCGAGCGCTTTTTTATCTTTAATATGAGTACCCTATTGTTATATTAAAAAAATAAAATTTGAAAACCCAATTATGTATTACACAATGGACATAACGTAAAACACAATGAGAAAACCCCGTTGAGTATTACACACTGGACATAAGGTAAAACACAATGAGAAAACCCAGTTGCGTATTACACAATGCACATAACAAAAAACACTATTAGTATCAAACTAAAAACACAATGGAAAGTAGACCAAAAACATAATCGATGACAACAGATAAAAGACACAATGGACATAATGTAAAACACAATGAGTATCAAACCAAAAAACACAATGGAAAGTAAACTAAAACACAATTGATGACAACAGATAAAAGACACAATGAACAACAGACTAAAACACAATGTATAACGTACTAAAACACAATGAACAACAAATTAAAACACAATGGATAGTAGAATAAACACAATGACCAAAACTTATAACACGATGTGTAGACAACCCAAATATAGTATCATCTTTATTGTGCTACATATTGTGTTATAAGTTCCGATAAAAATACAACGGACGGAACCCAAATTAACACCGTATCATAAGTTTTCATAATAACACAATGTATAGAAACCTTAGTAAAAAACGTAAGGACAAAAATCCAGTTGGAAGACACATTGACCACAACTTTTAACACAATACAAAGAAAACCTGGTAAAAGTGAAAATTTCTTTTTTATTTTTATATAGTAATATGATACTCATATTAAAGATAAAAAAATACTCTGTTGTTATGGTGAAAATTAAAAAAAAAACAAATGTCCTATGAAAAGGTTATGTATGTTTAAAATTTATGGGGGAATTAGCATATGCCTTCCATGTGAGAGAGAAAGTCAATACATGTAGGATTCCTTTTATGCTCTTTCATTATACATTTTTCTCTAAAACTAATCTTAACCCTTCAAATCTAAAATCAATTGATTAGAATCCTTCTTACCCTTCTTATTTATGTTGTCATTTTTCTTTAATTATGATTTAAATGCACTATTTATTTATCTTTTAAAAATGAAAGAAAATGATTTACATTTCCAAACTATAATTTAACATCTTATTTGTTTAAATGAACATACAGATATGCAGACAAACGTTTAAAAGTTTAAAATAACACATGAAGATTTAATTTAATGGTTTCAATCTACATACATATAACATAGATACTTTCATATTTAAAAAACAAAAATAAAAACTTTTTAAAAAAATGAACCATTAACAAAAAAAATAAACGTTCTTTTTGTTACCAATAATTTAGTGTTCTGAAACAAATATTTTCATATATATAGGCACTCAATTTTTTTTATTTTTATTTTTACTATTTTTTTTAAAATCGCTACATTTCTTACCCCTAAAAAAACTTTTTTTCGAGTAATAGTTATCTATGTACATGTGTATATGTATCATAACTTTGACAAATTCCGTAATACATTATCAGTAGTAGACAATTGCACTTTAATTTACAATACTATCCGTAATACACTACTTTTTACATTACCAATATTCAAAATGCACATGTGCATTATTTTGTATAACCATTATATAACGTGTTTTGATACAAAAAGTTTGTGTTTTTGAATCATGAAGTAGGCCCATATACATGTTTTTTGGTTAGTTATATCTAGTGGTTGATGGTTTGGTTATAGTTGTCACTTTATGATTTAATATGTTGATTGGATGGTATAAATGGTGATGATATACATGTAATAAAGTGAAAATATTGGTATTGGTATTGTATTATAGATGGTAGGAGGTAATGGTATTGTATTATGGATGGTAGGAGGTAATGGAAGTGTATTATGGATGGTGTGATAGATGAAAGAGAAAGTGTATTCAAAGTAGTATACCAAAACACCTTATTTCATGTTGATACATATAAATACACATGTGCATTTCTAATATTCGTAACGTAAAAAGTAGTGTATTAGACATGGTAGTGTAAATGAAAGTACAATTGTCTAATATTTGTAACATATTATGGAATTTGTCGAAGAAATGATACATATGCACATGTGCATGGTAGTGTATTATGGATGAATGATCGATGAAAGAGAAAGTGTATTCAAAGTAGTGTACCAAAACACCTTATTTCATGTTGATACATATAGATGCACATGTGCATTTCTAATTTTGGCAACGTAAATATTAGTGTATTACACGTGGTAGTGTAAATGAAAGTACAATTGTCCAATGTTTATAATGTATTACAGAATTTGTCAAAGAAATGATTAAAATGCACATGTGCATGGATAACTGTTATTCAAATTTTTTTTTTGTAAATTTTTTTGTTGACAAAATATAGCAAATTTTTCAAAAAAATATTAAAAAAATCAAAAAAATTTTTAAATGTTTTTTAGATTTTTTAGGTATTGCTGTTTGTGTTCACACTGATTCTCGCGGTTCTTACAATAAAGGGTGGTTCCTAACGGATCCTTCTCCTATATAATATATATATATATATATATATATATATATATATATATATATACTACGAGAACCACGAGAATCAATGTGAACACAACAAATAAACCCATCCACTGCTGTGGGTGGAATTTCTAACCCATATCCTGAAGACATATCCTATAATTATGTGTTTAATACTGCGACGGGGATACTGAACCAGGATATTGGTGACATCCTGTGGGGTATCCTACTCGCTACTAACGTTTTTCTTTGGCAGCAAGGTACCAACAGGTGTATGGGCTTAGTCTTTCTGAAGACTCGCTCAAGACGTTTGAAAGACGAACGTTGGAGCTGGAGAAGAAGTCTACAACGGTCATAGGGGAATATTCGCAGCATCCCGGAATTATAGGACAGTTTGTTTATTCTTATAACTACAAATAGGGAATGCCGGATCATAGGAACACACACACTCTCGAGCTCACAAACTCATACACCCTCTGAATTCTCACTGCAATCACACTTAAACACTCATAATTCACCATCGTTGTAACACTTAGAGTTGATCCGAGCATTATCCTAAAGTTGCATCCTGTTATTTCAAGCAATAAGAAGAATAAGGCAGCTGACAATTGTCAGCACCCGAGGTTTTGTACCGGTGATCTAGATTTATCAAGGGCTTTCCTCGTACATCCTGTGTCAACTTTTACTTTTCTCGCATTTACTTGTTATTTTTATATAGTTCATTATCTTGGAACTATATCATGAAAATGTTTTCACAATCAATCAACTTAACATATTTTTATGATTTACAATAGCACGCTACCTCACAAACTAAGTTTGATCACTTAATTGCTTTAGGAATTTTTGACCAAAACACCCACCACCACCCAAAACCTAAACATCCACCCCCACCACATCACAACCCAAAACCCCAAATACCCCCCCACCCTAAAAAAAATATAACTCATAAAAAAAAACCTAACACCCCCACCCCATGTGCATGCGTACTGTTGTTCATTTTTTTTGTAAAGAAATTTAACTTTTTTTAGAAAAAACTTATTTTTGTTTGTTTCTAATTTTTTAGGGTTTTTTTGGTTGTGTTCACATTGGTTTTCGCAACAAAATCACATCTCTGCACACATCATATCACCTCTCTCTCTTCACACGTACCTCTTTCTCTTTCTCTTACCTCTTTCTTCTCACCTTCTTCTTTCTCTCTCAAATTCTAAAACATAAGATCAAAGACAATTTTTCACCATTAATGGAAAAGTGAAACGAAACATATATGTTCGCAAGAGTTCTTTTTCACAATTCCGATCGGTGGAGAACGACGACACGATGAAGTTTTTTTAGAGAGAGAAACAACAATCCTCATCATGTTCATCTAGAACACCAAGAACACACGCACAAGTGTGAGAGAGAGAAGCAGATTTGAGCCTAATTTACCATGATTTTAGAAAGAGACAACAATCTTCATTGTGTTCATCGGGGGGTTCTAGATCCGGTAAGTGTTTTAGAGAGAGAAAGTTGTTGTTTTTGAGGGAGAACCAAGAACATATGGAATACCAAGAACACACGCACAAGTGTGTGAGGGAGAAGCAGGTTTGAACCTAATTTACCACGATTTTTAGACAGAGAAACAACAATCTTGTTTTGGTCAAAAATTACCGAGCAATTTAGTGATCCAATTAGTTTTATGAGGTAGTGTGCCAGCAGTGTTTATGTAAAATGTGTTGGTTTGCTTGTTTGTAAAAACAGTTTTCAGGATACAGCTCGGGATATTGTGCTATATCAACAATCAAACAATGAGGGAAAATGTAAAGGCTGACAGGAGATGTACGAGGAAAGCCCTTGATCAATCTAGATCTCCGGCATAAAACCTCGGGAGCTGACAATCACAGCTGCCTCGTTCTTCTTATTAGTTCAAAACTCAGGATACAATGCAGGATAATTCCCAGATCATTGTTATGTGGTACAAAAATTGCTACTGAAGAGTGTTTGTTTGTAATTGCTAGAGAAAGTGTTAGAACTCGAAAGTAGTGAGTGTCAGTGCCGTGACCTATCGATCTGGTTATCCAGTATTTATAGTCACAAAGAAAAACGAACTCTCCTAAAATGATGGGATGCCTTGGAATATTCGCTAGTGAACGTTGTTGACCAGGTATTGCGGCTTCAACGTCTTTCTTCTAACCATTTAGACCGAGTCTTCAGGTGAATGAGTCTTCGTGAACGTTGTGATCTTGCAGCCATGTCCTGCATGCGAATAATTAGTAATCACCAGGATACTGCCTCAGGATGTTACATATATCCTGGTCTGGTATCCTGATCGTTAACAACAATAATTAAGTCAGAATATAATTCAGGATATGGGCTCAGAATTTCTCCCATAATAATTGTCCCAAAAATGTTACCGTTTGAGGATACTGAGCACTAACGGTTACATTTTTCATGAGCTTCAATGTAATTACGAGATAAGACTTTGATGTGACAACTTGTAACCGTTCAAGCTATAAACACTCATCATCCCCCTATATTGCTTCATCTCTATCCTCATTTGTCTTTCAAGAAATCAAAAGGTAACATATTTCTCCCCTTCTTCATTCCTTTTCTTCTTCCTATTTTCTAATACCGGCGAAGATATGACAAGACAGACGAGATCAAGCTCCAATGACTCTGCACCTTCGTTCACGCCACAAAACCTTCTTCAAAATCCCGAGAAAGAAATTTGTTCTTTTGACAATGCACACCTATCGGCACTCAGGGCTTCGGGTATCTTCCCGGAAGGGACGGTATTCTAACCATATGATCGGGAAATCCGGTCAGATATGGCGTCCGATGAGTGGCTCTGTTTTAATGCTTATCCATTTACCTTGGGTCTCCGATTTCCATTTTCTGATTTCATCACCAATTTCTTTCACACCACCAGCCTTAGTTTCAGCCAAACCATACCCATGCTTTAGAGGGTTCTGGCATTTCTTGATTGCATCAATAATGAGCACATTCCTGAGCTCTGTGTCAATGATCTCCCCATTGCTTACCGACTAAGATCCCATGGGTCTAATCGGTTCCTGTTTTACTCCACTTCCAGGGATCCTTTGATACTCCGGGCCACCAGGAATGAAGAGGAATGGAAATCCAAGTTCTTTTTTGTAAAAAGAGATTCCATTCCTGGTGGAGTAGATTATCCGGTGAAGTGGTTAACCGAGGGTAGGAACTAGGGTTTTAGGGTTATCCTTAGATATATCCTGTTCAATATCATGTCTAATATCTTCCTCATGTTTTGTGCAGCTGACTTCAGGAAACTAGCACCTCCCCTCGCTGATTCAGAGAAGAGGATCAAAGCCATATACCAGCTTCTGGACTCTGAAAGAAGTTTCATTCAGCCTCCATCATCCTCAACCCAACACTCAAGTTCGAACATGTCTGGTAAGGATTCTGTTTAATATCCTGCGTATATTCTGTTAGTCAAGATATTCATTAATTAAGTTTAAAATTACTTCCCTGTTCGTACAGGACCAACCAAAATCCATGTGGTTTTCGACCTTGATGAGTTGGACAACTACTCTAAACATGCACCAGTGAAGAAAGAGCCAAGCCCCAAGCCTTCCTCTGCATCAAAGCCCTCTTCAAGCTCCAAACCTATTGTTGTTCCTAAGCCTTCCTCCTCCTCAAGGCCCCGGGCTTCTAGTTCCCGAAAGAGAAAGGAGACAGACTCTCCCGCTTCATTTGCTGAAGTCTCTGTTTATGAGAACCTTGGGTTCGCAGAATCCAGCGGTCTGATTAACCAGGTAAATATCCTGATCCTGTATCCTACAAGCATATACTGAAGTGATATCCCAAACATATATATTGATACATGTGTCCGCTTTGTAGGGCCTTAATCGTCTGCTGGCTATGTACGAGGAAGCTTATGGGACAACCGTTTTTCATGAGGCCAGGGCCAAAAAAGCAGTGACAACCGTCGAGGAGCTGAGGACAACGGCTGCCACCAGGACCCGCTTTTATGAGGACAAACTGAAAAAGGTCTCCCAGGATGCTAAGGCCGCTCTCGAGAAAGCTACTTCGGACGCTCATGCAAAACTGGATGCTGCACAAGCCCAACATGAGCAAGATATGGTCTCCTACCGTGATAGCCTCAAAGGGTCCATGGTAATTTCCCTCCTCCAAGCCAGATTGAAGATGGCTTATGAGGCCAATTATGCGGGCTTTGAATGCCCTACTTGGAACATCAGTGCTTGGGAGGCAAATCTGAAGGATCTCGGCGGCAATCCTGTGCCATATACTGTCAAATCCGGAGCTAGTGAGTCTCCAAAGCGGCTGAGGTGACGGTTGAGACTGAAAAGGATCCTGAGGGTGATGCTGGAGCAGTTGCCGTGGCGAGGCTGGTGGTGATGGTGAAGGTGTGGTAGGTGATTCTGCCAAGGATGCTGCTGAAGGTGCTGCAGCGTGAGGGCAACGAAGTGGGCGATGATGGATATTGATGCCTAGGCCGGAGCCCACTTTTTTGAAATTTGATGGTCTGTAACCCGTAAACAATTTACTTTTCAACACTTTAAATATTAGTACTTTATGATGACCGATGGTGGAGGGATCCTGGGTTCCAGGACGAAGCCTTTGGTCATCAATGTTTATATGCCTTAGAACTTATCATACTCTTGGTGGATGGGTCTTGGTTTAAGACGAAGCCAAGAGTGTGACATTTTGGGTTGCTAATAATAGACTAATCTTTTAGCCTTATCTGTTGTTGTTATGTTTTTGGTTTGGAAGACATGTTTTAAAATATCCTGATCAAATATCTTGGTCAGGATACTGATGAAATGTTTAATACCTTTGTCATCTTTAACCAAAATGTTAGACAAAAACTCGATTAAATATGACCTTCTGAAAGAACTTAGATTATTTAGATAAGGCTTTCAAAACTAAAATAAAAAACCATACCAGCAACACTTAGGCGATAACTTCCAACTTCAATCTTCAAACCGTTTGCAATGTCCCCAGCATGGATGTCCCATGTCTGTGCAGGATATTGCATCAGTGCATGACATACTTAAGTATTTCTTCACTTAGTGACTAAGCTTTGTAACTTTTTCTCCACAAAAGAATGTGTATGAACACAATCATAATCTGCTATATCTTTAGAATTTGTTAACAACTTTAGTTTCACTGGGGATAAACCCTCGATATCCTGGGGTTAAACCCTTAGTATCTGTGTGCTACAGGCGGGAGTGTACAAACTCCAAGACTTAGAAAGGTGAAAACCTTTAAACCTTAGAGAGTATGAAAACACCCTTTCGTGGGTGATCAATCCTCATATACCTTAAGGATCCAGGATATAGCCAATAATAACGAAATTGTCGGTCACTGTTACATGAACTGGTCCCGCTATCTTGAACTATTCCCAGATACTTGCGCTCCAGGCGGGGTGTTTAAACCCAATTCGGGAGAAAGGTGAATACCTTTAAACCTATGAAGGATTATATCCCTTAAATGTGAGAGAGGGGGCCAACCCTTTAGTCTTTCGATCCATCTTGAGTTAATATCCTGAGCATTATCCTGAAGCATATCCTACAAGACACCTTCAAACTAAGGTGGGTGTTAGCTTGGCTAACACCTATCCGATGCTTAAGTCAGTATTGGGTTTCAAAGAATATTAAATTAAATATATTTAAAAAGATAGAATTCATACCATCCCGAGTCAGAAAGTAAATCCTAAATTCACTTGAAATAAGCTTTAAGATGTATAGCATTCCAGGATCTTGGCAACATATCCCCTTCTATAGTCTTGAGTCGGTATGCTCCTTTTCCTGACTCTGATTCAATTTCTTATGGTCCTTCCCATTTTGGGGCTAACTTCCCATCAGCAGGATTGGTTGTATTCTGAACTGCTTTCCTCAAAACCCAATCTCCAACTTGAAACCTCCTAGTCCTTAAATTCTTATTATATGACTTGGTTATCCTTTGTTGATAAGCTGTCATCCTTAGTTTTGCTGCATCCCTTGTTTCGTCAACAGTATCTAGTTCATGACATAAGACTTCAGGATTCGCTTCAGGATCCCGTAGCTTGATCTTGTCATAGGTATCACCATCTCTGTTGGAATCACTGCTTCTGCCCCAAATACCAATGAGAATGGAGTTTGTCCAGTAGCATTCTTCACTGTTGTTCTATCTACCCACAATACAAATGGTAGTTCTTCAGCCCATTGTCCTTTCTTGGCACCTAACCTTTTCTTCAAGTTATTGACAGTTATCTTGTTGGAGGATTCTGCTTGTCCATTAGCCTGAGGATGCACCGGTGTTGACGTGATTATCTTGATTCCCCAATTTTTACAAAAAAATCCGTGGTTCTTTTGCTGATAAATTGAGAGACATTGTCACAAATTATCTCAGCCGGTATCCCGAATCTTGTCAGAATATTCCTCTTGATGAAAGATACCACTTCTTGATCCCTTACTTGGACAAAGGCTTCTACTTCAACCCACTTGGAAAAATAATCCGTCATGGCCAACATGAAGACCTTTCCTCCCGGAGTCTTAGGTTGTTTCCCCACTATATCCATCGCCCACATCATAAATGGCTAAGGGGATATTATGGGATATAATGGTTCAGCAGGTTGATGTAGTATATTGCTGTGTCTTTGGCATGCATCACATTTTCGAGCATACTCTGCAACATCCTTCCTTGTGGTCGGCCAGTAATATCCTCTTCTCAACACTTTTGAGAATAAAGATCTGCCCCCCAGTATGGTTGCCACAATCTCCTTCATGTATATCTTGAAGTACCTCCTTGGTTTCAGGATCTTCCAAGCACCATAGATATAGACCTGCAAGGGATTTCTTATACAAAACATTATTTATGATAGTAAAACGAGATACCTTCATTCTGTAAGCCTTGGGACTTTCATCCTTTGGGATATCTCCTTTGTCAAGATACTTCACAATTGGAGTCATCCAGGATTCAGGATTCTTCTCAGGATATCCATCACCAGGATCCTTCACAGTTACTACTTTCTTATCCTGAGACTTGAAAAAGTTCCATAGCCGGGTACGGGATATGTAGTATTGGTATCTGAGTTCCTTCCGGTATCCTGACAGTAGATCCTAAATTCACAAGAGCGTCTGCTTCAGCATTTTCTTCTCTTGGTACCTGTTCAAGTGTAAAATTTTCGAAACATCCTGCTAATTTTTTAACAATTTCAAGATATTCAGCTAACTTTTCACCTTTAACTGCATAAGATCCATTGAAATGGTTAGTAATCAACACGGAATCAACATACACTCGTAAACATTTAACATTCATATTCTTAGCCAATTCTAATCCTGCTATCAGGGCTTCATACTCAGCTTCATTATTAGTAGCAGGAAATTCACATCTAATAGCCTGGGGTAATATGTCCCCCTGTGGAAATTTTAGTAGTATCCCTAATCGTACACCTCTTACATTGGAAGCACCATCAGTGTACAATATCCAAGATCCTGAATTCTCACCTAGTTGTTGTACTTCTAGGTCAGCCTCATTTTGGATATCACTACTAAAATCAGCCACAAAGTCTGCTAGAGCCTGAGACTTTATAGCATTTCTAGGTTCATATACTAAATCGTATGCACTTAGTTTTACGGACCACTTAGCCATCCTACCAGACATCTCAGGTTTCCTAAGCACATTTTTAACAAGATAATTAGTTTTGACATAAATCCTATGTGTTTCAAAGTAATGCCTAAGCTTAGTTGATGCCATGACTAGAGCTAATATCAATTTTTCTAAGTGTGAGTATCTAGTTTCAGCATCTAACAAACTTTTACTAACATAATAAACAGGGTACTGCTAACCTTCATGATCCTTTACCAGGACAACACTTACTGTGTTCCCGATACTGCAAGGTATAGGGATAAGGGTTCACCATCCTCGGGCTTCATCAACAGGGGTGCACTTGAAATATATTGTTTCAGTTCTTGTAGGGCAACTTCATGTCTTTCTCCCCATTCAATTTTTTTGTTCTTTTTCAAGATATCGTCAAATTCCTTGCATTTTTCCGATGACCTTGATATGAACCTATTCAACGCTGCTACGCGTCCTGTTAATCTCTGCACATCCTTCATGTTGGATGGTGATTTGAGATCCAGGATTGCTTTAATCTGTTCTAGTCTTGCTTCTATTCCCCTCTTGGTCACCATATATCCTAGAAATTTTCCTGCCCTCACTCCGAAGTGACACTTAACAGGATTCAACTTCATATTATACTAGTCCAGGATATTGAAAGCACATTCAAGATCCTGAAGATGATCCTCGGCTTTCTTGGATTTTACCACCATATCGTCAATATACACCTCCATCGTGTCCCCCAGTTTGTCCTTGAACATCATATTGACTAGCCTCTGGTATGTTGCCCCTGCATTTTTTAAACCAAAAGGCATGGCAGTATAACAGTATATACCTGTTGGTGTCATGAATGCTATGTCTTCTTGGTCGGATAGCTCCATTTGGATTTGCTGAAATCCCGAGGATGCATCCATAAAGGTCAGCATTTCATGACCGGCAGTTGCATCTACCATGGAATCTATATGAGGTAATGGGAACGGGTCTTTAGGACATGCTTTATTGAGGTCTGTGTAATCTACACAAACTCTCCACTTCCCATTCTTCTTCTGGACCACCACGACGTTTGCTAGCCACTTAGGAAATTTAACTTCCCTAATCTCTTGGACTTCAACAACCTTTCAACCTCCTCTTGTATAATCGCATTCCTTTCAGGAGCGAATTTCCTTCTCTTTTGTTGAATGGGCCTGAAGGATTTGTCAATTCCAAGTTTGTGAGTTATAATGTCTTTCGATATACCTGTCATGTCTTCGTGTTTCCATGCAAACGTGGACATCCTGCTTTCAAAAAGTTAGCAAGCTGACTCTCAATATCCTGAGGGATATTGGTTCCTACAAGCACCGAGATATATGGATTATCCTGGTCCAGGACAACTTTCTTAACATCCTGCTCCGAAGTTTCCACGATATCCTGGGCTTATATCTTTAATTGCTATCCTGCCCTGGATTTTGTTGATTCCTTCATCGAAGAGAAGTAGCATTCCTTCGCCTCCTGTTGGTTGCTTTCCACTTTGACTACCCCCTAAGGAGTAGGGATCTTGACACATTGATGATAGGTGGAAGGCACGGCTTTCATATCATGAATCCATGACCTGCCTAATATAATATTATAGCAGGATAACGAGTCCATGACACAAAATCGTAGCATCAAATTCACTCCTTCAACGTGTACAGGCAGCTTTATCTCTCCAACCGTGTTCTTCGCTCCTCCGCTGAACCCTACAAGCACAGTGGACTTCGAGGTAATCTCCATTCCTGGGATGTTCATCCTCTTCAGGGTCTCTAGTTGAATGATGTTGACCGAGCTACCATTGTCCACCAATATCCTGCGCACAAAATGGTTAGCAATATACAAAGTGATTACCAGACCATCATAATGAGGATCCTTAATACTATCCCGGTCTTCACTGTCGAACGTTATCACTTTGTCAGTTGTAAGTGTTGCCACCCTCGTTGGCTTATCCCCTCTTTATGACTTTGCCTCTTTGGCATGCCTCTTAGCTGCAGAATAAGAGGTTCCGCATATATCGGATCCTCTAGATATGAAATTGATTATCTTGGTGTCTGGGGGAGGCGATGCTGCTCGTTCAGGATCCTTGTCAGTATCCTGGCCCTTATTCTTCTTCTTGCCGATGAGATCTTTTAAGTAGCCTGTGCTTAGTAGATAGCTTATTTCCTTTCTCAGGGCTATGCAATCTTCCGTTATATGTCCAAAATCTTCATGGAAGGCGCACCACTTGGACTTATCCTTCCAATCAGCCTTTTGTTGGTTCTTCCTTGGCCACCTTGCTTTATCTCCTA
Source organism: Scalesia atractyloides (assembly GCA_947069175.1). Taxonomy (NCBI): domain Eukaryota; kingdom Viridiplantae; phylum Streptophyta; class Magnoliopsida; order Asterales; family Asteraceae; genus Scalesia; species Scalesia atractyloides. Next base: position 59,344,705 of record CAMTDV010000030.1, read on the forward strand.
AACCCTGCATGGCATATATTAATTCAGGAGTACTAACAGAAAAACAGTATTCAGATAACTCAGGATACTCCTCAGGATCTTCGTCCTTAACAACATTCACTTTTTTGCTGTCATTCTTGCCATATGGCTTAGAGCGATATGGCTTGTACGAGGATTCTGACTTCCTGTTAATTGATTCATATGTTGGGATGAGTTCATCCTCTCTTGCATTTTCTTGTCGTCCTCAAGCCTGGTATATCTTAGAGCCCTGTTTCGAGCTTCGTCCAAGTTCCTGCAAGGATTCATTACAAGATCCTGATAAAAGGGAGAATCCTTTTGTAATCCCATCTTGAATGCCTGTACAACTGTAGCAACATCAAGATGTGGGATATCTAAGGATTCCGTACTAAGTTTATTCACATAATCCCTAAGGGATTCTTGAGGCCCCTGTGTTATCCTATAGAGGTCACTTGTTAGTTTTTCAAAGCTTCTACTACAAGAAAATTGACTGTTAAACAAATTAACCAAATGAGCAAATGATGTAATTTAATGAGGTGGAACGCTTAAGAGCCAATTCAAGAATGATCCTGTCAGAGTAGAGCCGAAGCCCTTGCAAAGACATGCTTCTTTAAGATCTGGTGGAATAGGATTCACTTCCATCCTCTCCCTATACTGGGCAATATGCTCTTCAGGACCCGTCGTCCCATCATAAAGCTTCATGTTGGGGGTTTGGAATCTCTTTGGATTTCAGCATCACAAATGTGGCGAGTAAAACGGGATATGTTGTGACTATCATGGGATACTTCCGGTATGGGCTGCACTACCCCAGGTACACTTGATATCATATCTTTCAGTTTCTGAAGCTCTCTAGAGAGTGCTGAGGTTACACTTGTATCCTGCGAAGATCCAACATTGTTAGTAGCAAGAGTATTAACATTATTAGATAGGTTACCAGCCTGTTGATTCTGGCCATATCCTGGAGCGTATCCTGGGCCCCTTACAGTCGATATCCTAGCTGATGAGGGTATCTCAGGAACATTGCTCCGGGAACGGTTTGGTACGACATTGCCCTGATTATCCTCAGTATACACAGCTAAACTAAAGTTCAGATTCCTGGGCTGCAGGGAGTGACAACATCCTCAGCAGGTCTCTTGGAGTTGGACTTCAAGAGTTGTATTTCTCTCATTATCGTTTGGTTAGTTTCCTGCTGTTGCTTCATTTGATCTTGTATATTACCAACAAAGCTAAAATTTCATCATTAGAAGCATAATAGGAGTTCTCCCTGGAACACCAGATCTGTAGACATTCTGAGTAGGCAGAGTGTCCCGGGATGGAGGGGGGGGAAGCACTGAACCAGTTGTAGCAGAGGTGGAAGCAGGCGTGGAGGAAGAGCTCATGTTTGATTTCGAAGCCATCGAAAACAGTTGTGAAAAAAAGATTTGAAAAAAAAGCCAAGTAATGATTTTAACAAAGTTTTTAGTAGAAATAGCACCACTCGCCCCACGGTGGGCACCAAATTGTTTTGGTCAAAAATTACCGAAGCAATTTAGTGATCAAATTTGTTTTGTGAGGTAATGTGCTAGCAGTGTTTATGAAAAATGTGTTGGTTTGCTTGTTTGTAAAAACAGTTTTCAGGATACAGCTCGGGATATTGAGCTATATCAACAATCAAACAATGAGCGAAAATGTAAAGGTTGACAGGAGATGTACGAGGAAAGCCCTTGATTAATCTAGATCTCCAGCATAAAACCTCGGGAGCTGACAATCGCAGCCGCCTCGTTCTTCTTATTACTTCAAAACTCAGGATACAGTGCAGGATAATTCCCAGATCGTTGCTATGTGTTACAAAAATTGCTAGTGAAGAGTGTTTGCGTGTAATTGCGAGAGAAAGTGTTAGAACTCGAAAGTAGTGAGTGTCAGTGCCGTGACCTATCGATCTGGTTATCCATTATTTATAGTTACAAAGAAAAATGAACTCTCCTAAAATGATGGGATGCCTTGGAATATTCGCTAGTGAATGTTGTTGACTAGGTATTGCGGTTTCAACGTCTTTCTTCTAACCATTTAGACCAAGTCTTCAGGTGAATGAGTCTTCGTGAACGTTGTGATCTTGCAACCATGTCCTGCATGCGAATAATTAGTAATCACCAGGATACTGCCTCAGGATGTTACCAATATCCTGGTCTGGTATCCTGATCGTTAACAACAATAATTAAGTCAGGATATAATTCAGGATATGGGCTCAGAATTTCTCCCATAACAAATCTCTTGAGAGTTTTATTTTGAAAAATCATGTCACACTTATTTTTTTTGTTAATATGGTTGTTAAATGTTTTTGTAGTTTTCTGGTTTTTGTTAGTGGGTAAATGTTTATGTAGTTTGCAGGTTTTCGTTTTGGTGTTAAAATCATTTTGAGTTTTTGATATTCTCAGTTGTTGTTTGATTACAAGTCAATATCTTTTAAAATGTTGAAATGTTGTTTTAGATGGTTTGTTAGTTGTCTTGTATAAACTTCACTCGAATATCACATTTCATTACCTTTAGAAAATATTATTTAATAGTTAATGATCTCGTTTATTTTACAAATAAAAAGTTGTGTTTTTTTGCTGGCATAATTAGCAGGTACATATGTTGTAACAATGTTACACATGTTACTTCTAGTTACACCAGCCCTTTCCTGGACACAAAAAAGGGCTGCAAATATGTAACACATGTTTGTAACTTGTGTTACACTTGAGGGTAACACATGTATAGCCACATTACACATGTTGTCCTTCATGATTATTAATATTTGTGTTTTTCGTTTGTTATACAGCTGCAAGAGGGGCATGATGGAACTTGAGAGAAACCTAACAAAAGTGTCTTCGACGTTGGCACGACAAAGCAAAAATCTTCACTTGGTGTGTGTTAGAAATGTAGTGTAATTTTGGGGAAATTGTGGAGGTGTGATGGATATACTAGGTGTTTTTTTTGTACATGAACTCTGGTTGTTGATTAAAAATATGGTGTCATTTTGCTTGTGCAACTTAATTTGATATTTTTTTAGTTTGTTACCTGTGTTACCTGGTTTTCTAGGTAACGTATGTAACAATACTACAATAATAGAGAGAGAAAGTTACTGCTGGCATAATTATAGAGAGAAAACAATAATTCTTTTATTGTTTATGTTAGTTGTGTTTTTTTTGTTGGCATAATTAGCTATATATGTTGTAACAATGTTACACATGTCACTTATATTTATACCAGCCCTTTCTTGGATACAAAAAGGGGTTGCACATATGTAACACTTGTTTGTAACTTGTGTTACAGTGGGGGGTAACACATGTTGGCCATGTTACACATGTTACCGTATAGTTGTTACATGTTTACAACAAAATGTATAACACGTAACACATGTTACATAACTGTTGTTACATGTGTGTTAAGAAGTTTAACTTTAGGAGATTAACACTGATGTACTTGTTTTGTTCATAGGTGAATGGATGTTTATGTTCAAGATAAAGATGATTATCAAGACGTAAAGCATAGCTAGATTTTTATAATCTTATGATAGTTTTTTGGATCGTTTTTTTGATATATGAGTTTGTATAAAACACTTTTGTTACATTTAGGTTTGATTGTAAATGTTTTTTAATATGTATAATCTATTTGTCCCTTTATTTTGTTACACCAGTCTCACGTGCTAAGTAGTTACATACAATACTAGTAATTTGAACAATACACATGTAGGTTATGTATTGATTTAAAATCAACTTCCTTTTACGTATGTAATATTACTGGGGAGACTAACTTTTATAAAAATCTAATGGCGGGGTTGGGAAAAATAGAAGGACTTCAGGTGCATATAAAATCTCAATAGTGGGATGGGGAAATTAACTTTTATAAAATCTCAACCCGTAATGTCACACCCCGACCCGCAGCGGAAAAGGTGATCGGGGCATGATTGGGTTTTCATCAAAGCTCATGACATTTATTATAATGTTTCATATTTATTATTACAATTTAAAGGAAATCATACAACCAAATCATACAAGTATAACATGTTCTATACATCTTTCTAGACTTCATTATTTTTCTTCTAAGGCACTTTCCTATGTGTTCCTTACTTCATCCTGTCCACCTGTATCATGTGTAAAAATGGTTTTTAGGTCAACAAAAAGTTGGCGAGTGAATCCTATGAAAACATTTAAACGTGTTTATTGTATTGATTATAAAATAGAGTGCATAACCACATATGAAGTAAATGTAGATGTAAATTTATTCACACAACACAATATTAAATATTGCACACACATACAACAAATGATTGTTTTGAGGCACGCGTTGTTCAACTCATCTCCCACGAGGAACTGATGGGCCTAATGAATGAGTTTTGAGGCACGCGTTGTTCAACTCATCTCCCACGAGGAACTGATGGGCCTAATGAATGAGTTTTGAGGCACGCGTTGTTCTACGAACTGATGGGCCTAATGATATGAGTTTTAAGGCACGCGTTGTTCAACTCGTCTCCCACGAGGAACTGATGGGCCTAACAAATAATTTGCATACAACTTGACGATATGTAATACATCACAACAAACAATATTTACATTCTAAATTTAGATCATAATATGGTATAGCACTAGTTTGAATAAGCGAATTAATTTAAGCGACACATGATACACCCCAAAACATGAATAAAAAGGGGAATGTGTAAGAATTCACTCACTGTGGTTGCGTTTCCTTGGATTGGTGATGAATGCGCACGAATTTGGATTTAATCGGCAAGGGAACTAACCTAAATAATAATATAATAGTTCGATAAATAAATAAACTTTTATTTGCGATTAATATTTTTAATTAGTGTTCTTAATGGGATTGTTAGGTTTATTTTTGTGAGTTCAAGGAAGTTTTCTAACTTTAAAAATATTATTTTTAAGCATTTTTAATTGATTTTTAAATAAAATAAATAAATAAAAGAAAATAAAATTTTTGACTTTTTTGACCAGTTGACCGTTTGACCGGTCGGACCGTGTGTATTATATGCGCTGAGTGAGGTTCGAACTCGTGACCTCTCGTATACGTGCACGCAGCTCTACCAACTGAGCTACGTGTCTAACCTGAAATATTTCTGTTTTTAATTATATTTATATACTACTTAGATTATTCAGAATTTTATTTAATTAAAAAGGTTTTTAAACTAGTCGAACCGGTGCACAATACAGGACTCGAACCCGGGACCTGTTGTTTAACGTTGCACACAGTCCACCGCTGGACTGTGTGTCTAACCTGGTTAGAATACTGGTTTTTATTAAACTTAAATACTAACTGGAAGGTTCCGTATTTGGGTTTTATAAAAAGGGTTGAATATTGTGACGAATCGGAACAAGGACAGACTCGAACTCGGTATCTCTATCTTTCAAATGCACACAGTCCACCGCTAGACTGTGTGTCTAACCCGAGATATAACCCAATTTATATTAAATATATACACAACCTAAACTTCATCTTCTTCGTTAAAACAACCCAGAACTGTTAAAATCCGATTTCTTCGATTCATATATCAATTCCTTTATTAAATTTTGAATAACTACATATGAGACTAATAAAAATGAGAGAGATTAGGTGTAAGATATACCGAACAGAGATTCCCTGTTTCTCCGGCAAGATTCCGATGACAACAGGTTATTCCGGCGACGTGTAATTTGCGACAGAGGATCTTCAGGAAATTTGAGGTGAGTGTGGGTGACTTCTGTCCGAGCTCTAGATGTCCTTTTTAGAGTAAACAGAAGGGATGAAATGGATTCGGTTTTCTGGCGACTAGCAGAGAATTCCGGCGAATACAGATAAATTCCGGCGACTTACGGCGACTGCTACAGAGTGTTTTAGCGAGAGTTTAAGAGAGAGTTTGAGAGATTGAACAGGTTGGATTGAGGAGTTTAGCCCTGTATTTATAGGTGATGTGATACACCACGATTTTGGTTTTTCTGGTGAGATTTTCTGGTGACTACCAAGCAATTCCGGCAGTAGTGTGTTTGAACAGAAAGCTCGAGATGTTTCAGTATTTGCAGATCAAATGATTTGTAATCGGTTTCATCTTTTAATGTTTTCGATTTCATTCATTTTTTTCTTAAATGTTTTCGGTTATGAAATACTGATTTTCTTTTATTCAGGGTATAATTGATAACTGAAATCGAATTAAACATGATTCAATAACTGATGCGCGTTCTACTTTCTTTTGAAATCGTAACTGCTAAATCTTTGGGCGGTTTCTTTTTGAGACCTCCCTTAATTGAAATGCGTATACATATATTAATGAATCCTGAAATAAACCGAATGAGGCTTGGCAGCCGAACGGTTTATGTGTGTGTGATGGAGGCGGGTGACCCGGCTTTTGGCGCGGGTTCGAATCCCGGCCAACCCTTTTATTTTTTTTATTCATTGATTATTACAAATTTTCAATTATAGATTTTAAGTTATAAAATGTTTATTAATTATGTATCGTTTAAAATTAAAATAAACAATATATATACGCAACGAATTTTATAACAGATTATTCGGTTTAATAAATGAAGCGGGTTTGGATAACCCGGTTTTTTTTTTGACGGATGTTACACGTAATATGCGTAACAGTCACTTTTTCATGATACACGCCATGCCACACACGTTATACATGTTACTTATAGTTAGACCGACCCTTTTTTGACAAAAAAGGGCTACACATATGTAACACATGTATAGCCACGTTGCATTTGTGTTAAAAGGGTAGCACATGTAACACATGTATAGCCACATCAGATGTTCACACATGTATAACATAATTGTTGGTTACATTTGTGTTAATAAGTTTAACTGTAAGAGATTAACACTAATGTACTTGTTTTGTTCATAGGTGAAGAGATGTTTGCATTCAAGATGAAGATGGTATTCATGAAGCGAAACATAGTTATATTTTTGTTACCTTATGATAGTTTTTGTATCATTTTTATATATTACCCTTTTAATGATGTTATGGGTAACATTTAATGTTATATTACCCTTTTCTGACATTATGGTTTACGTTTAATGTAATGGTTTACAACAACATTTTTATGGTATACTTTTAATGATGTTATGTGGTACATGTAATGTTATATTACGTTTAATGTTAAAGAAATAGATCATACCCTACATTCAACAATACTTCACTTTACGAGATGTAATACTTCTTCTATTTTAAGAGAATCTATTTATGTTAACATATGTAACACCTTCAGGGTTTTGGTTTCTAGAAGTTGTAATGTAATACATAAGGTAACAAAAGTGGCAAAAGTGTTTTATATGAACTTAAATATATAAAAATGATCCAAAAACTATCATAAGTTAACAAAAACTAGTTATGCTTTGCTTCTTGATAACCATCTTCATTTTGAACACAAAACATCTATTCACTTATGAACAAAACAAGTACATCAATATTAATCTCCTATATGTTATAACATGTGTACTTGTGTAAAGTTTTGTTGTAACACATGTAACAACTATATGTAACATGTGTTACCACTCTAATGTAACACAAGTTACAAACATGTGTTACATATGTGCAGCTCCTTTGTATCTAAAAGGGCTGGGTTAACTATAAGTAACATGTGTAACGTTGTTACTACATATGTATCTAATTATCCCACAAAAAGACACTACTTTTTATTTGTAAAATCAACGAGATATTCCGAATAAATTATGAAGTTTCTAAAGGTAATACATGTTATAACATATAGGATAAACCATTTAGAATGTACCTGGCATAAATGTTGCTAGCATAAATGTAATATACGTAGCTAATTATGCCATCAAAAAAACATGAATTTGTATTTGTAAACCAAACGAGATATTCTGACTAAATTTTGGACTTTCTAAATGTAATGAAACTGTGATATCCGAGCGAAGTTTATATAAAAAAAACAACTAAACCAACAAAAATATTTGAAACTTATAGCGTAACAATTATGAATTTTCAAACTAATTATCTACCATCAAAAACCTGCAAAATACATGAACATTTAACCGTTACTAGAACACTTCGAACACACAAAACCTATTAACAACCATCTGAACAAAAAAATCATGCGTGAAATGATTTTCAAAATAAAACACTATAAAAGGTTCAAAAAACCATCCAGACAAGAAACTCAAGAGATGAACACGATGAACATGTTAAAACACTTGCTTCTCTCTCACACACACACTTGTATATGTGTTCTTGGTGTTCTTGATGAACATGATGAAGATTGTTGTTTCTCACTCTAGAAGTCAGCTTTCTCTCTCTAAACACATCAGCTTCTCCCACCATAAACAACTTTTTTTTCTCTCTCTCTCTCTCTCTCACACACACACACACTTGTATGTGTGTTCTTAGTGTTCTTGATGAACATGATGAAGACTGTTGTTTCTCACTCTAGAAAACAGCTTTCTCTCTCTAAACACATCAGCTTCTCCCCTCATAAACAACAACTTTCTCTTTCTCTCTCACACACTTGTATGTGTGTTCTTGGTGTTCTTGATGAACATGACGAAGATTCATCAAAGATAAAGGGGTTCGGGATAACATTGGTGGGAGAGTATGCCAGAAGATCTTCCATGAATTCATGTGGATCACCCATTTAACAAGAAGAATTTTGAACAAGAACAATGGAACTTAGAAAGGGGAATATATTGGATGTTGAAGATGTGACGTACAAAAAAGGTGATGGGTTGGGTTGGGGTGTAATCGATGGAGATTGGGGAAGTGTGAGGGTTGGTGAAAGTACACATGCTTATCTTACACACATCTACATGCTTCATACAAAATTGACCAAAAAACCCTTCAAGCATTGGTTTCAATGAGGTAACGTTGAGGAATGTAGTCCACAAATTTAGTTTCCTAAGTTTTCTCAATAAAATGAGTTTTCCCCATATACTTACACTATATATATATATATATAGGGAGAGGATCATGAGAAAACTAGATATAAATGAGAAAACCAAAAAAGCCTAAAAACATACAATTTTTTTACATTTTTTTATAAAAAATCGCTAGTTTTTATAAATAAAAAACTTTTTCAAAAAAACTTGTACTTCACATGTGCATTATATGCTTAAAGTTAGCTTTTGAGTTTAGTTTAACTTTTAGGGTTAGCTTTTTTGGAGATCTAGGATTAGCATTAGGTTTTTGGGTGTCGGGGGGAGGGGGTTTATGTTTTTGGGGGGGTGCGGGTGGGGGGGGGGTTAGTTTTTTTTTAGGGGTGCAGGTGGGGGGTTTAGGTTTTTTGGGGTTTATGTTTACGGTTTAGTTTTAGGTTTTTTTGGGGGGTGGGGGGTTTACGCTTTTGGTGGGAGGGTGGTTTTAGGTTTTTGGGGGTGTCGGGGGGGGTGGGTTAGGTGGTTTAGGATTTTCCGTATTAGTGCACATATGCAATACAACATTCTTTCTTTTTTTGAAAAAAAGTTTTTTTATATACTATTTATAGCGATTTTTAATAAAAAAGTCAAAAAGAAAAAAATTTTGATATGTTTTTTTTGGCTTTTTTAGTTAGTTTTTGGTTTTCTCATTTAAACTAGTTTTATATATATGTATGAGATTATAGGAAAAAATCTCATATTAGTTAAGAAAACTAAAAAACCGGTTTGAATAGACCTCATTTTGCCACGTGTTACACCTTTTTGCAAACTTGTTACGTGTAACAACCTGAGGCTGCCACGTGTTACATGTAATAGCTTTTAGTTTTTCAGAAAAAAGCTGAAAGTCTGCAAAAGCTGTTACACGCAACCCGTGAGAACCTCTGGTTTTTACACGTAACACAGTCTGTAAAAAGGTATAACACGTGGCACAAGGATGTCCATTCATTTGGCTTTCTTAGTTTTCTTAACTAATATAGGCTTTCTTTCTATCCATCCTACATATATAATAATATATATATATATATATATATATATATATATATATATATATATAAATATAGGAGGGATATGTGTATATTACGAAAAGCTTAGGGAAATGTATGGTCCATAATGCTTCTCAAGTTTCTTAAATAGCGTGGACTTTTCTTAGGATCCATATATATATATATATATATATATATATAGAGGACTTGAATAGGAGAATAGAAGAGTACGTGGTGAGCAATCTTAGAGCGCAAAGGTTTACACATAAGGCCATACCCTAACCCGCAGCATAATAGGTGACCAGGGGATGATTGATTGCCCACAGCTTATGACAAAATATTTAAAAGTTGAAAAACTATTAATAATCAAATTAACATTTGTCACAATAAAACTAATTCGAATAACAACAACAACCATACCTAGTAAATCCCACAATTAGCAAAGTTAATGGCAGGATCTGCGGAGAATGGGATCTAGGCAAACCTTACCCCTATCGTTCGAGGATAGAGAGGCTGCTTCTAGAGATACCCCGCAGCTCTATAACAACAAGCACTAAAAGAGTTATAGAACTACCCGAGACAAAAGAGATGGTGAAAGCAAAAAACAATAGAGTGAAGGTAAATATAGCATCATATAGGAACATACTCATATCCATATACATAAGGAATATACTCATATCCATATACATATCGTAAGACAATCACCCTTTGAGACCATCTAAAGTGTAGGTAAATCTATACCCCCTTTGACAACACCTAACCACATCTTACCTAACCCCTAAAACTCCTTAACTTTAATCCTACGTCTCCACGAACTCCTATCTTTGACCATGTCCTCAGAGAGGTGCATTTCTATCAAATCCTGCCTAATCCGCTCATCCCAAGTCAATTTGGGTCTACCTCTACCCCTCCTACCATCTACATTGAGGGTTTCCACTACTCTAACTTGGGCCGTTGCTTGCCTCCTCTTCACATGACCAAATCATCTCAATCTCCCTTCCTTAATCTTATCTGATATTTTGGACATCCCTAACCTTTCTCTAAAAACCTAATTTCTTATTCGGTCTAACCTTGTGTGACCACACATCCACCTCAACATCCTCATCTCTGCTACATCCATCTTGCGTGCTTGTGATTTCTTAATGGCCCAACAGTCTGTCCCATAAAGCATTGCAGGTCTTACTGCAACCCGATAGAATTTCCCCTTTAATTTAGCTGGGAAAATCGAGTCGCACAATATCCCCGTGGCTGCTCTCCACCTACACCAGCCAACCTGGATGCGGTGAGCTACATCAATATCTAACACCCTATCTCTTTATACAAACGATCCTAAATACTTGAACTTAGTTGCTTCCGGAACCACCTAACCTTCAATGGTGATTTGAGTGTCTTCGACACCCCCTGCATCACTGAAATCACAGTAGAGGTACTCCGTCTTAGACCGACTGATCCTTAGACCCTTGTCCTCTAAAGCTGCTCGCCATTCCTCAAACTTCTCATTCAACCCCCGTTTTATCTCTGCAACTAAAACAATATCATCTGCAAAAAGCATGCACCATGACACTGTCTCCTGAATCGATTTGGACAACTCATCCATGACAATCGTAAAGAGAAAAGGGCTCAACGTCGACCCTTGGTGGAGCCCTATCTCCACAGAGAAGCAATTGGTATCCCCTACAGGCGCATGAACACTAGTTTCACTTCTATCATACATATCCTTAATTATGTCTATATACTTCCTAACCCCTCTACCCTCCAAAGTATCCCAAATTAGTCTACGTGGTACACTATTGTATGCCTTATCAAGGTCAATGAAGACCATATGTAGATCTGGCTTTTTCTCTCTATATTTTCCATCAGTCTTCTTAGAATGTGAATGGCTTCCGTAGTTGATCTCCCTGGCATGAAACCAAATTGGTTTACCGTAACCTGAGTTTCTTTCCTATTTCTAGTCTCAATCACCATCTCCCACAATTTCATCGTATGACTTAGCAACTTAATACCTCTATAATTCCCACAACATTGGGCATCCTTTGTTCTTATAAAGAGGTACTACGACACTTCTCCTCCACTTATATGGCATTTTCCCATACCTGAAAATAACATTGAATAAAGTAGTTAGCCATTCCACCCCTTCATCTCCCAAACACCTCCACACTTCAATCGGTAAGTTGTCTGGACTAACTGCCTTAGCATTTCCCATCTTCCTAAGTGTTGTCCTCACCTCTCCATGTGTGATACTCCGACAGTAACAGTTATTTCGTTCCCGCTTTTCTGTGTTGTTGTCGTCGCTTTGTTGTTGGTAAGATCTGCCGTTGTTGAATAGATTGTGGAAGTAAGTTTGCCACCTCACCTCAACTTAATGTCTTGTTCGTTGACTAATACACGCCCATAATCTCCCTTTATAAACTTCACTACTCCTATATCCTTCCTCCTACTCTCCCTAGCTTTGGCAATCTTGAATGTAGCATGTCCCCCTCCTTTGTTTACATGCGTTCATACATCTGCTTACAAGCTATGTTCTTTGCCTCCGTCACTTCTTTTTTCGCCTCCCTTTTGGCCTTCTTGTATTTGTCCTTTAGTCTCACTCGCTCATCCTCATTTGCGCACCTGAGAAGATTTCTAAAGCTCTCATGCTTACCCCTAATTTTGATCTGCACCTCCTCACTCCACCACCATGTGTCTTTAGGCCCACTTGACTTTCATGTTGCAACCCCTAAAGTCCCATTGGCCACATGAATAATGGTAGTTCCCATATCCACCCACATCTGTTTGGTGTCCCCACTCAACTGAGTCCTTGTCGTAGCGATGACCTTATCTTTGAACTCTGTCACCTTGTTGCCCTTTAAGTTTCCCCATCGGATCCTAGGTCGAATACTCCTCTCTCCTTTAACCAACTTTTTTCTTAAGAGTATCTCCCACCAACAAATGGTGTTGAGTCACTGTTGTCTCCCCTGGTATAACTTCCCAGTCCTTCCACCATCGTCGGGTCACTCGCCTCGTCAAGAGATAATCGATTTGTGTGTTCTGACCCTCGCTACTAAAAGTGATCAAATGCGTATCCCTCTTCCTAAAGAACGAGTTTAAAATACCCAAGTCGTGTGCCACCGCAAATTCTATAAGATCCCTCCTACCAGACTCATTCCTTTCACCAAAACCAAATCCCCCATGTGTGGACTGATAGCCATCATTATCCTTACCAATGTGACCGTTAAAATCCCCTCCTATAAAAATTGTCTCCTCCATAGGTATGGCTCTCAAGTCTAGGCAATCCCAAAACTTTCTTTTCTCCGAGTCTCCTAATCCTACATGTGGTGCATATGCGCAAACCATCGTTACAACTTCCTCGCCTAATACTAATCTGAGTGCCATAATTCTATGTCATATCGTATTACCTCAATCACATTCTTGTACAATTCAAGTGATACTAGAAAACCTACCCCATTTTTAGCCCCATGAGACCCCGAGTATAACAACTTGTACCCATTGTATTCACCCCCTCTATTCCCTTTCTACCTATTTCCTGAAGACAAGCTATCTGAACCCTACGCCTTTTAAGTGTATCTACCTCCTCTAGTAATTTACTAGTTAAGGTTCCTACATTCCAAGAAGCAACCCTTAACCTATACCCCCTTTCCTTTCCCTTGTAAGCACCCCTCGTCCTCAAACATGATCTCAAGACATTTTCATCACTCCTATCTTCTATGGTTGCAAGTAATCACACGGAAGGTTAATAAACACAACAGTACACAACAATAGTGAACAAAAGCACACAATTAGTGACAATATACAATGATCAACAAATAATAAGAGCTACACACCGACATTGACTACGGTCAACTATAAAGTATGTTAAAATATGGGTGCACAATAATCTTAACCGTTTAACAAAACAATATTTGTTCAATTAAAGAAAAGTTAATAAAATGTGTATTAAAGTATGTGTGCTTAATAGTCTAACCATAACAATTAGTTCCACTAAGATCGTTAGTAAAAGGGTACCAAAATTTTGTAAGTTAAATTCTATGTATATCAAAACATTAAGAAAATGTATATTTTAATCTCCTTAAACGTTAATTTTTTAATTTATTTATTTAATATGTATGATAAGTTTAGGGTGAGTGCACCTGGATGTTGTGTTAAGACAGTGTCCTCGGAAAAAAATTGTCTGTTGCTGGTGTTATATGAACATAAAACTTGTCCGGCCCTGGTTAATAATTCACTTAATAATGACTGAAACTGCCCGAGCCCTCAAATTTCCACCAAAACTCGATGGATCTGAACTTTGTAGCTGGAACCGGAGACTCTGAACTCTTTGGAGAAAACGAAGGAGACGTAAAACCTGGTCTGCTTCGTGTCAAAGAGAATGTAGAGAAAACGCCGACGTTGCCAGAGACCCGCAAAAGAGAAAACACCACCTAAACGACGTCGCCAGAGACCCGCAAAAGAGAAAACACCACCTAAAAGTTCCGCCGGAAAAAAACCCATTTGTTTTCGCCGGAGTTACCTGCGTCATCAGAGGGATAAACGCAGTTGCTGTGATTCTGAAGGTTGGTTACCTACTTACCTGCGACGCTACGATGGGTTTTTGGTGGTTGGTTGGTTATCGACGATTAAGCTTTGCTAGGGGTTAGGGGTGTACGGAGGTTGAAGGTGTACGGAGGGAAAAGAGGAACGTTGAAGGTATTTTATACGGTTAATTCAAATAATCCTTCAAAATCAAACACATAATATAATATGTTTTATTTTCTAAGGCCTCATCCCTACGTGTCATCATGGCATCTTCAAACTCGTGTACATGTATCATGTGTAAAAAGAGTTTTTGGGTCAACATAAGTTGGTGAGTAAATCTTAATATTTTAAATAAAACTCTTTTTGTTTATTTGTTTTAAGGAAAATGTTAACATACGAATCCAATGGTAACTAAATGATAAAAATAAATGTTGATAATAAATAAATGACTCATAACCAATCAACCAACATCACCACGTAAATGTATCAACTAAACTGAACATGACGGCATTGTAAATATGAGACTCAAGTCTACCAACGAGCGAATCTAAATGATGTGGCGATACTAGGCTACAACCCATGGTCGTGGGGAACCTAGTCAGCCTGATGGATCCATTGAATAATGGTTAGCGATAATTGTTGGTGACTCAAACAATAAACAAAAAACTATCACATAATCACATGTTGAACTATGCATGTATTGATAACTGAAAATAATCGAAGTAAATGAATGATGTGTAACTGACACATAATACACCCCAAAATATTTTAAATGATAAAAAGGGGAATTAGGAAGATCTACTCTAGGGTTGTAATTCCTTGAGATAAGCTCACGATGAAAGAGGAAACTTCAAACGATGAATACTACTCTAAAAACAACTAAATACGAAGCATGAAATATATTATACAAAGACACAACTAATTATATTGATTAATTATTGATTTGATTTTTATTATTCGCAAAGAACGTCTTGTATCACCATGGTTTCCTAGATCCTAAGAGATCCAGGTGAGGTCAGAGATACATCACCTCGTGGAAGGTTAGAAGCTTTCCCGGCATTATACCATTGCAAATATTTTTGAAAATATAAGTGTGAAATCTATCAAATATGTATATACATGTTTAAAATTGTCAATATTTACACATGCGTATATTGTCAATATTTTAACAATATATTGTCAATATTTTAACTATGTATACGTGTATATTGTCAATCTTTTAACTATACATATATGTATATACATGTGTAAAATTGAAAAATAAGTGTTGTAAATCTATGATTGAGGTGAATGATTTAGTTATAGGTTTAGGCTTAGCATTAGGGGTTAATTCTAGTGTTTAGTATTAGTATTTAGGGTTTAGTTTTAGTGTTTAGTATTAGATAGATACCAAAGCACTTAATATGATTGCAAAGGCTCTACCAAATGAGATCTACGTAGAGCTATTACATTGTAATAGTGCAAAAGAGATATGCGATGAGTTAAAAGAGAAATTTAGTAATCTGATGAAATTGTTAAAAACAACCTGAAAACTATAGACATACTAAATGTTAAGAGCACATCTAACTTGGAATAATCATCTGTTTGTGAAAAGGTTGATGCAAAACTTATAAAATACAATGATCCTTGGAATACAACTAAAGTTGAGAATAATTGCGAATGCGCATTAATGGCCATCAAGATGGGAGTTTCTACATGCCTCGATAGCCTATGGTATGTAGAAAGTGGAGGATCCAGACATATGATTGGATGCAAAGCTCTACTATCAAACTTTCATACACATGGAGGTGGTGATATATCCTTTGGAAATAATTCAAATAGAAAGATGTTGGGGTCAGGAATTGTCCAGGCTGGTAGGAAAAACTTGAAGATATCAATCTTATTGACAATTTAAAATTCAATCTACTCAGTGTCTCAAAAATGAGTGACAAAGGCTATGGCTCATTTTTTACTAAGAAAACCTGTAAAATTATTGGACCCGATGTAGTTAAAAATATTGACGTTGAAAGCACTGCACAACTTGTTGCTCACAGAAGTGTCAATGTTCATGTAGTGGACATGCTAAAAAATAACCTAAAACCAGATATGTGCTTGTTTTTTGTTGCCTCAACAAAAGAAACAGATTTATGGCATAGAAGGTTGGACATGTTAATTTGAAAACAATTAACACTCTAACAAAACAAAACCGTGTCAGGGTTCTGCCAA
The DNA here is from genome assembly GCA_947069175.1 of Scalesia atractyloides. Taxonomy (NCBI): domain Eukaryota; kingdom Viridiplantae; phylum Streptophyta; class Magnoliopsida; order Asterales; family Asteraceae; genus Scalesia; species Scalesia atractyloides. The sequence continues at coordinate 59,361,279 of CAMTDV010000030.1, forward strand.
CCAAACAATTCAAGTGTGATGAACAATGTGTTTCTAATTTAAAAGGTAAACAACATAAAACATCATACAAACCCACTGGAGAGTCTAAAACAACCCAATGTTTATAATTGTGACATATGGAATTGTTTGTCCTAGTAAAATCATGAGCTTAAGAAAAGCCTTGTGTGGACTAAAACAAGCACCAAGAGCCGGGTATGATACCCTCTCCACTTTTCTATTATCCAATGAATTCAGAATAAGTAAAACCGATAAAACTCTATTTCTAAAATGGAAATGGAAAGATTTGTTTATCGTACAAATCTATGTGGATGATATCATTTTTGGATCCACATGTGATAATCTGTGTGATGAATTCAGAAAATTGATGACAGCTCAATTTGAGATTAGTGCCAACTTCAAATATATGTGGATGATATAATTCTAGGTCTTCAAGTATAACAACTTGAAAATGGAACTTTCATTCATTAAAACAAATATATCGTGATACTTTTGAAAAAAATTGACATGAATGATTGTAGACCATGTGGCACCCGCATTAGTACAAGCAAACCATTCATATCTGATGAAAAATATGACTTGACAAATCAGACGCTTTACAGATGTATGATAGGGTCCTTAATGTACTTAACTACATCAAGACCTGATATCATGTTTGCAATGTAACATCCGTCAAAAACCGGGTTAACCAAACCCGCTTCGTTTATTAACCGAACATCCAGTTAAAATTTTCGTTGCGTGTTTAATGCTCAAATTAATTTTATACGATACATAATTAATAAACAAATTAGAATTTATAAACTATAATTGATATAATGTGACAATAAAATAAATAAAAAAAGAAACCGGCTGCCGGGTTTCGAACCCGGGTCAGCCGGATGAAACCTCAAGACTTAACTCATACTCATCCCACCACTCCGCCATTTGTGTTATTTGATGATATATCGAAACAATTAATACATATAACAAAACTCGAAATCAAATTCAGTCAACAGCGCGCCCATTTCACAGTCGCCGGAAATCCCGACGACTTCGCCAATTATTGACGATTTCTATTGACTTAACAGATGTATTAATCTCAACGTCGGTTATAACCGATGTCTAATCCCGTGACATCAGTCATAACCGCCGGAGAAAAGCTGACCAACAAATCAAGACAGGAATCGGACCCAATTCATCGAAATTCTTTCCTATAAATATACACCCAAGCCTCTGGTAGTCTTTTCGCTCAAAATCGCACCATTTCTCGAAGCAATTTCACTCGCCGGAAATATTCTGCCATCACAGGACTTTCGCCGGAAAACCGAGACTCACATCAAAACGGTAATACCTCGACTCTTTCTGTTTCAATCCATTGTTAGACCATTACTAACATCAATCCATCACCCATAATCAATCCCAGACGACGTTGCCGGATATTCTGCTTTCGCTGAAAAACTTCTGGAATTTCCAGAATCACGCTGTGAATCGGTATGATCATCAAAACCTCCTGATAATCGTTGCTTAGTAATTCAATTTCACATCTAATCAATCAAAACTGTTAATTGATCCGAACAGACGGAGTTCACAAAACAGAGCCGACGATCCTTGCCGGAGTTCTGAGAAAGACATCTGTTCCGGTACATTCTTTCCCCAAACCCTCTCTGTCCATCACATTTCAATCGCTTATGAATTTCGTTAATCGAATTAAACAAGAACAGTTGATTAATCGTCGTCTGTATCTTTGAACGAAGAAGGTGAAGTTGAACTATTGTATAAGTATAATTAAAACCAGATATTAAACCGGGTTAAACACACAGTCCAGCGGTGGACTGTGTGCAAACGATTAACACACGTCCCGAGTTCGATCCTTGACACAATCACATTCTCTGTAATAAAAATGTTCCTTTTTAAACTGAACCGGATCCACTCGCAGTTAGATGTTAAGTCTAATGAAAATCAGTATATTAACCAGGTTAGACACACAGTCCAGCGGTGGACTGTGTGCAACACTAAATCACAGGTCCCGGGTTCGAGACCTGTTGAGGGCACCGGTCCGATATAATTAAATCCTTTTTAAAATAAATGATTTCGAATTAAATTAAATAGTGTATAAATATAATTAAAAACAGAAATATTTCGGGTTAGACACGTAGCTCAGTTGGTAGAGCTGCGTGCACGCGTACGAGAGGTCACGGTTCGAGTCTCACCCAGCGCATACTTACACAAGACCGAACCGGTCAACAGTCAAAGTCAACGGTCAACGGTCAACGGTCAACCCAAAAAGTCAACATTTTTTTATATTTTTATTTATTTATTTTATTTAAAAATCAATTAAAAATACTTAAAAATAATATTTTTAAAGTTAGAAAATTTCCTTGAACTCACAAAAATAAACCGAACAATCCCATTAAGAACACTAATTGAAAATACTAATCTCAAATAAGAGTTTATTTATTTATCGAACTGTTATGTTATTATTTAGGTTAGTTCCCTTGTCGATTAAATCCGAATTCGTGCGCATTCATCATCAATCCAAGAAACGCACCCACTGTGAGTGAATTCTTACAAATTCCCCTTTTTATTCATGTTTTGGGGTGTATCATGTGTCACTTAAACTAATTCGCTTATTCAAACTCGTGCTATACCATATTATGATCTAAACTTAGGATGTAAATATTGTTTGTTGTGATGTATTACATATTGTCAAGTTGTATGCAAATTATTTGTTAGGCCCATCAGTTCCTCGTGGGAGACGAGTTGAACAACGCGTGCCTTAAAACTCATTCATTAGGCCCATCAGTTCGTAGAACAACGCGCGCCTCAAAACTCATTCATTAGGCCCATCAGTTCCTTGTGGGAGACGAGTTGAACAACGCGTGCCTCAAAACAATCAATTGTTGTATGTGTGTGCAATATTTAATATTATGTGTATTATGAATAAATTTACATCTACATTTACTCATATGTGGTTATGCACTTTATTTTATAATCAATTCAATAAACTCGTTTAAATGTTTTTCATAGGATTCACTCGCCAACTTTTTGTTGACCCAAAAACCATTTTTACACATGATACAGGTTGACAGGATGAAGCAAGGAACACATAGGAAAGTGCCTTAGAAGAAAAATAATGAAGTCTAGAAAGATGTATAGCACATGTTGTACTTGTATGATTTGATTGTATGATCTTCTTTAAAATTGTAATAATAAATATGAAACAATATAATAAATGTCATGAGCTTTGATGAAAACCCAATCATGCCCCGATCACCTTTTCCGCTGCGAGTCGGGGTGTGACAGTTTGGTATCAGAGCTTTTGACTATAGGGATATAGGATAGGTTATTATACCCTTAGAGCCTATACTATAGTTGATTAGATTTTAATTGTTTATGTGGTTACATGCAAACTCATGATGTTTATTTCTTTCATATTTATTACATACACAAATGCATGCAAACACTTCCAATATTACATTTTGTGATACATAGTGAATTATACTTACAGTCAAACATACATAATTACATACACATTCATCATACATATTTCAATGTTCACATATTCAAATCATCTTCATACTTCTGTTATTCAAGATTTTGTCGCATTTTTCATTTTTCAAATCTCATCAAAGTGAGTTCTGCGACGGGCATGTAGTAACTGTAAGGGTACAAGTACCGGTAGTCGGAACGTCCTGTCTAGGTTGGCATTCGTATAAATCCAATATAACGGACCAGTTTGCCTACCTGGGGACTAACGATGAGAGTACGAAGGACCTATTAGGCCAAAGCATGCCACACCAAACGTCGTTCGAACTAACCCCACTTTGAGGTGTCACCGTGTCCACACCTGGATACATTCCGAATATCATATGTTACATACATATTTCTCGATTTTCTCTGGGTTTCAGTGTACGTAACCAGGCTAACACATGCGAACCATATGAAAAACCCGGTAATCATGGGGGCCCACATGATTACGAAGGTGAGGTATGGCGGCATGCAAGGCCCAATTCCGAGCAAAGCCCAAGACATCCTATGGATGTAGTAGATTTATTATTCTATATTTATTTTATGAATGATCATTCCTAAATACGTCACATGACCCCTAAAACGTCCAACTCATACTCTTTATATGTATTCCTTGTAGATGTCTTCTAATCTCGCTCGTAGGAAGATGATATCAGGAAAAGCCCGCGAGCGCATGGCTGCCCAAATCGCTCAACAAATGGCTGCCGTAATACCCAACATTGTAGTTCAAGTTCAACAAGCCCTTACCGCTGATCTCGTCAATCAAGAAGATCAAAATGTTGTCAACCCTCCCCCAATTACCACTAAATGCACCTTCAAGCATTTCAAATCCTGCGACCCTCCAAAATACGAAGGGACTGAAGGTTTCACCGCTCTCCTCCATTGGTTTGAAGAAATGGAAAACACTTTTCTAAATTGCGATTGCTCCGATGATCGCAAAGTGCGATATGCTACTGGTCGTTTACTTGGAATAGCACTTACATGGTGGAATACAGAGAAGGCCAAACGAGGTGTTGAAGATGCTATGACTTTGACTTGGGAAGAGTTGAAGGAAATCATGACAAGACGGTTTTGCCCAAGAAGCGAAATCAAGAAATTGGAGGATGAGTTCTATTCTTTGAAACAAAAGGAAGGCGACCACACCACGTACAACAAGAGATTCCTTGAGTTAAATCAAATGGTTCCCAACCTGTTCACTCCTCTTTACCGTTTGATCGAGCACTACATTCGAGGTCTTCCTTCAAAAATCCAAGACTCTGTAATAAGTACCACACCTGCAACTTTGGAAGCAGCAATGGAGTTAGCTACAGAGCTCACCGAGAACCGCATACGGAATAAAGACTTCACGGAGGAGAAGAAGAAGGATAAAGCATCAACTGAAACCTCAAACTCCACCCACACCGAATCCCCTTCTCAACCCATTTCTAAGAGAAAACGAAATGGGCAACTTTTCGCTGTCACCCAACGCAATCAACCAGCCTCACAAGCCATACCCCTCCAAGCTATCTCAATCACTCAAGTAGTACCCAACTCAACTTACCCAAATAAGAAACCTTACCTTGGACCCCACCCTCAATGCAACACCTGTTTTTATCACCATCCATCTACCTTACCTTGTCGACTATGTGCGAATTGTGGACGCTATGGTCATTTGAGCAAGGTTTACCGCACCCCTCAAAACCAAACCTCACCCCCTACTCAAAACATGATCCAAACATATCAACAACCCCAATGCCCCATGTTTCCTTATGTTCGAGCTTGTTTTAATTGTGGCGACCCTACCCATTTTAGAAACACGTGCCCTCGATTGGTTAACATCATAAACGCCCAAGCTCAAGCAAACCCAGTTAACCAAGCAAATCAAGAAAACCTAACCACTAGGCCACCAGCAAGAGGAAGAGTTTTCAACATCAACGCCAATCCTGTTGAAGATAATGACGGCCCAAACGAACCACCCAACTAGTCTCCTTCACCAAAATCAAGATTCAACTCCAACCGCTTAGTTTTTATGTTTTCTTTATATTTATCTCAATATTCACGTATCTCAATTATAAATTGGAAATTTATCCAAGAATCTTAATGCGAATTACTATTTCAGTTTTGTTTTATACTCATTGATTAAACATTCATATCATCATACCTCACGATGTATCTCAGTCTCATCATTTAAAGAAGTTGGGTTGTGTCTCACTTCTACATAGACTAACCTCTCCATCATAACAAACGAGAGAGGTACTGTCATCATTCAAACATGTATACTATCAGAATTAAGACTCAAGCTTTGGTTGTTGTGTATGTTTATGTTTTAGAGTCACATAGGACTAATCATAACTTGCTGATAAAACCAATGAAAATTTGACAAGAATATGGTGGATACGCCGCTGGTACTTCCTATATATAAGTATTCTTGCCAAAGGATCAAAGGCATTGTCAGGCGGTTATGAGAAGTTCCATGTAGGATTTAGTAATGTCATGGTTGAAGTTTGTTTATACTCACTGATTTAGCATTCATATCATCTCATCATTCAAAGAAATTGGATTGTGTCCCATTTCTACATAGACTAACCTCTCCATCATAACAAACGAGAGAGGTACTGTCAGCATTCAAACATGTATACTATCAGAATTAAGACTCAGGCTTTGGTTGTTGTGTTTGTTTATGTTCTAGAGTCACATCATGGAACTACTCATAACTTACTGATAAAACCAATGAAAATTTGACAAGAATATGGTGGATACGCCGCTGGTACTTCCTATATATAAGTATTCTTGCCAAAGGATCAGAGGTATTGTCATGCGGTTACGAGAAGTTCCATGAAGTTTTTAGTAGTAGAAGTTTTGTTTTAGGATATAACCTTATCTTTCCAAACGTATCAAAACTCTTGCGCATGAAATCATGCTTAGTGAATCAACTCTGTTTATCAGTATTCTTTATCGCAGGCATCAAAAAGCGATTCCTGTAGCAGGGTACTCAACTCTTACAAGGAACGTTACCGCCTCAAACAAAAATTTAAACTCTTACCCCTTCTAAGTATGCAATTGTCAAATTAAAACACCATCCTTTTGAGTCAAACATGCCACTACTTAAATTTCGGACGAAATTTCTAAAAGTAGGGGATACTGTAACATCCGTAAAAAACCGGGTTAACCAAACCCGCTTCGTTTATTAACCGAACATCCAGTTAAATTTTTCGTTGCGTGTTTAATGCTCAAATTAATTTTATACGATACATAATTAATAAACAAATTAGAATTTATAAACTATAATTGATAAAATGTGAAAATAAAATAAATAAAAAAAGAAACCGGCTGCCGGGTTTCGAACCCGGGTCAGCGGATGAAACCTCAAGACTTAACTCATACTCATCCCACCACTCCGCCACTTGTGTTATTTGATGATATATCGAAACAATTAATACATATAACAAAATCGAAATCAAATTCAGTCAAGAGCACGCCCATTTCACAGTCGCCGGAAATCCTGACGACTTCGCCAATTATTGACGGTTTCTATTGACTTAACGGATGTATTAATCTCAACGTCAGTTATAACCGATGTCTAATCCCGCGACATCAGTCATACCCGCCGAAGAAAAGCTGACCAACAAATCAAGACAGGAATCGGACCCAATTCATCGAAATTCTTTCCTATAAATACACACCCAAGCCTCTGGTAGTCTTTTCGCTCAAAATCGCACCATTTCTCGAAGCAATTTCACTCGCCGGAAATATTCTGCCATCACCGGACTTTCGCCGGAAAACCGAGACTCACATCAAAACGGTAATACCTCGACTCTTTCTGTTTCAATCCATTGTTAGACCATTACTAACATCAATCCATCACCCAGAATCAATCCCAGACGACGTTGCCGGATATTCTGCTTTCGCCGGAAAACTTCTGGAATTTCCAGAATCACGCTGTGAATCGGTATGATCATCAAAACCTCCTGATAATCGTTGCTCAGTAATTCAATTTCACATCTAATTAATCAAAACTGTTAATTGATCCGAACAGACGGAGTTCACAAAACAGAGCCGACGATCCTTGCCGGAGTTCTGAGAAAGACATCTGTTCCACTACATTCTTTCGCCAAACCCCTCTGTCCATCACATTTCAATCGCTTATGAATTTCGTTAATTGAATTAAACAAGAACAGTTGATTAATCGTCGTCTGTATCTTTGAACGAAGAAGATGAAGTTGTACTATTGTATAAGTATAATTAAAACCAGATATTAAACCGGGTTAAACACATAGTCCAGCGGTGGACTGTGTGCAAACGATTAACACACGTCCCGAGTTCGATCCTTGACACAATCACATTCTCTGTAATAAAAATGTTCCTTTTTAAACTGAACCGGATCCACTCGCAGTTAGATGTTAAGTCTAATGAAAATCAGTATATTAACCAGGTTAGACACACAGTCCAGCGGTGGACTGTGTGCAACACTAAATCACAGGTCCCGGGTTCGAGACCTGTTGAAGGCACCGGTCCGATATAATTAAATCCTTTTTAAAATAAATGATTTCGGATTAAATTAAATAGTGTATAAATATAATTAAAAACAGAAATATTTCGGGTTAGACACGTAGCTCAGTTGGTAAAGCTGCGTGCACGCGTACGGGAGGTCACGGGTTCGAGTCTCACCCAGCGCATACTTACACAAGACCGAACCGGTCAACAGTCAAAGTCAACGGTCAACGGTCAACCCAAAAAGTCAACATTTTTTTTATATTTTTATTTATTTATTTTATTTAAAAATCAATTAAATACTTAAAAATAATATTTTTAAAGTTAGAAAATTTCCTTGAACTCACAAAAATAAACCGAACAATCCCATTAAGAACACTAATTGAAAATACTAATCTCAAATAAGAGTTTATTTATTTATCGAACTGTTATGTTATTATTTAGGTTAGTTCCCTTGTCGATTAAATCCGAATTCGTGCGCATTCATCATAATCCAAGAAACGCACCCACTGTGAGTGAATTCTTACAAATTCCCCTTTTTATTCATGTTTTGGGGTGTATCATGTGTCACTTAAACTAATTCGCTTATTCAAACTCGTGCTATACCATATTATGATCTAAACTTAGGATGTAAATATTGTTTGTTGTGATGTATTACATATTGTCAAGTTGTATGCAAATTATTTGTTAGGCCCATCAGTTCCTCGTGGGAGACGAGTTGAACAACGCGTGCCTTAAAACTCATTCATTAGGCCCATCAGTTCGTAGAACAACGCGCGCCTCAAAACTCATTCATTAGGCCCATCAGTTCCTCGTGGAGACGAGTTGAACAACGCGTGCCTCAAAACAATCAATTGTTGTATGTGTGTGCAATATTTAATATTATGTGTATTGTGAATAAATTTACATCTACATTTACTCATATGTGGTTATGCACTTTATTTTATAATCAATTCAATAAACTCGTTTAAATGTTCTTCATAGGATTCACTCGCTAAATTTTTGTTGACCCAAAAACCATTTTTACACATGATACAGGTGGACAGGATGAAGCAAGGAACACATAGGAAAGTGCCTTAGAAGAAAAATAATGAAGTCTAGAAAGATGTATAGCACATGTTGTACTTGTATGATTTGATTGTATGATCTTCTTTAAAATTGTAATAATAAATATGAAACAATATAATAAATGTCATGAGCTTTTGATGAAAACCCAATCATGCCCCGATCACCTTTTCCGCTGCGGGTCGGGGTGTGACATACAACTTGTGTCTGTGCAAGATATCAAACATCACCAAGAAAGTCAAATTTAGTAGCTATAAAAAGGACATTCATATACCTCAAAGGTGCTCCCACACTTGGTATCATGTATCCAGCTAATGGAAATATTGAGCTTTTAGGTTATTCAGACTTTGATTTTGCAGGTGTCACAAAACAAGGAAGTCAACATCAGTAGGTTGCCAATTTCTAGGAAATGTCTTGGTCTCATGGCAAAGAAAAAAAGCAAACAAAAATCTCTATCTCCACAGCAGTGGGAGAGTACATAGCTTCTGCAAGTTGCACTTCACAACTCATGTGGCTTCAAAATCAATTACTTTACTTTGGTATAACTGATTTAAAGACACCACTAAAACTCAACAGTCAAGTAGCTGAAAATATTATCAAAAACCCAGTGTCACATTCAAAAACAAAACACATTGACATTCGTTACCACTTTGTAAGAGATTGTTAGGAAAAGGGTTTGATTTCACTACATCATTTTCCCCCTGAAGATCAATTAGCAGGTGTGATTATAAAAGCATCAGTCACATCTACTTTTAAAAACATGATCTCCAGAATTGGGATGCTAAATAGAAACTTACCAAAATGGTTCAATCATCTTGAATAAAAACCTTAAAATGTTGTTTTAAAAAAGATTAAATTTCCAAAATTCTCCCTGAGGTTTGGGCATGTTTACCAATTTTATCCAAAACAACTTTTTTGTATCATATTGCCCTTCACTTTTGGGATTTTTTTCCATTTTCATCTAAACATCTAACTTTTTTTTGCCAAAGTCGTCCCTTAGATATGGATTTTTTTTGCCATTTTCATCCAAATATTTGACAGAAAAAATAAAGCAAATTAGACTTTTGGATGAAAATGGCAAAAAATCTTAAAAGTGATGGACTATTTAGTATAAAACAGTTTTTTTGGATGAAACTGGCAAACATACCCAAACCTCAAAGTTTATCCTTACCAGTGCTATAAATTCTAAAATCACAAACTTTTCTCTCTTCAAACAATTGATGTGCTAAAAGTAGTTTAATAAAAACAACTAAAATTAACCTAAATCTAGACTCAAAGTAATATTCTAGACTCACTAAACGAACTAAACTACTAACCGGCAAGCGTACCGATCGACTCTAGTATAGCTAAAGTAAGTCTGGATATCAAACCCACGAGACTCTACTGATTGAATTAACTACTTTATTTAGACACTGACAGACACAGATTAAAATGTTGTGATTTGATTGGGGGGGGGGGGTGGGGGTTTCTATCAAATTCCTAAGAAAACAATTTTAAAAACTAATTAAGATTAACTAAGTTAACTACACGAATTACTTTGGACTTAACCTCTGATGGTTAGAAAACACTACCTATACTGGAATCCTGATTGCTTCAAGTATTGATTTTTAATTAGAGGTTGTCAACTATGGAACCGGGCACATAAAATTCTCACCTTTCGGAATATCTAACGACCCCTGACCCTTCTCAAGAGCACACAGTGACACCCTAAAGGTTGTTAAAAATACCGGTTATTAGACTCCCTCACAGGACCTCTAATGGGTTTATGGAAGTACCTTGCAAGACCCACTCCTTCACAGGATCTGAGTCAAAGGTAGACCTGGACTTTCGGTTAGACTTACTAGGCAATATCCAAAGGGTTACTCCCTAGGGAATATCCTACCTTATAGTTTAATGACTTAGACCTAGCAATAATCTCGCACCTCACAGCTATTGACGATTAGCAGAACACTTGACTTTATGAGTTAATCGCATATCACTCCTAAGGTTTATTACGTAATTTAACCCCAAAGATTAAAGATTTATTATATGAGATAGACACTCACCAAAACCTTAAATCTAGCAAGACTCTATTATGTGATAAAGACCGTCACCAAGAATCAATCGAAGTGATAAATACCCAACAAATACTATCAAGCATGCATATGCATCTAAACAAAAGACCAAGTCGCTTACAAACTCATAAACAATCCATAGCATCCATAAATCACATAAAAATCAAAACTTTAACACAATCATTCATTCAATCTAGGTAGTCTATAAAAAATAGCCAATCAAAGTCATGGAAAACATTGCAAACAAAGTAAGTTCCAAGTATGCAAAACATAATAAAGATCAGATAGCACAAACGAGAACACCCAGATGACAGAATGACGACCCGAAGTTGCTACACTCGATTTATCTTCACCCGAATGCTTTAGTTGTTACGAATCACTCCCATAATGCTCCAAAATCGCCCAAGTTCTCTCCCAATTCGTAATTAGGGTTTCATTATCATAAAATTGATTTTATACCCCCAAATCTAAGCTGAATTCGAACTCATATGCAGAAGGCACCCTCTCGCTGGCTGCAAGAGGGTTCTGGCCATCCAGTAGTGGCCCGCGACCGTGTAAGTGACATCAGCATCATATGGGCTTCTCGCGGGTGGTGAGAAGCAATGGCCCAGTTAGTCGCGACCCGCCAGAAGCTTATTTTTTCAGAATTTTATTCGTTTCAGCTCCCGAGCTTTCCAATTCGCTCCAGGACTTTACCAATTCGTATTTCTACTCAATTTTCATGCTTTTCAGCTTTTCAGCTACTTTAAGCTCATACGACCTGCAAAACGCAATTGGATCAAAAGCTTAGCTATTCTATGGAAAACGAAACCAAAACTAATAAAGATTGTACAAACTATACACGAATAAACGATGTATTTTACAATACATCAAATATCCCCACACTTACTCTTTTTTCATCCTCGAAAAAGAATCTATGCAAACGGAATCAGAGACAAGCAACTACTCGAGACAAAAGTTATTCATACTTATTAAAATCAAAACTTGCGTTAGCCGCGATTGCAAATATGATTGTCCTCTTAAACCCAAAACCCGATTCCAAGCCCTTATCATACAGATTTAGTTCAAGTGCAACCAGTTTACCTAAGGTCTCACACTAAAAGCCACAGTCCATCTAATCCCGCCTCAAGCTTATAGAACAAAAGGAACGATCACTGAACCAATTCCTAACTGTTTTTTTATCAAAATCAAAAGAATTTAAAACTAATTTTTTTTTTCTTTTTCTCTTTATTACTTTTTTTTCATTGAGCTTAGACAATGCTTTACCTAACCCAGAGGCATTTTGGTTGTAGAGTCGCTATCCCCAATTCGGATTCAATAGGCTTCGATAAATTTTTTCTTTCCTATGCGACTTGACTTCACACATCCCAGAGGCATTCTAAGTCAGAGTTACCATCCCCAACGAAGATTACGTAGGCCTGCGCTACTTTTCTTAATTTCTAGCTCAAAATTTTTTTTCTTTCTATTTTTTTCATGATTAAAAATTCTGACGATTTTAACTTATAACGACATTCCTTATACTATTTATTGGCGGTCTCGACTTCCCATTTTTCCTAAATGAGTACCCACTAGCAAACCGGCAATTAGGTATATTAAGATCAAAGGAACCTAGAACCAAACCCGGACCTATTCACATATCCCAAACTAGACACAAGCTCGACTACTTTAAGTCATATTATTATTATTTGAACCCGAGTAGAAACCCATATTTTCTATCATTTTTTCTGCTTTATTTTTGCAAACTTCTTATTTCAAAAGACATTTTCTCAATTTTTCCAATTTTTTTTAACTCTACGACTACGACTCCTATTTACGCCATGGTCCTATTTACACCATGCATCCCATCCCCACACTTAAAGATTGCATTGTCCCTAATGCAAAGACGAGACACAACTCTACCAACTACCTAGAAATTAAAATACTAAATAAAGAAATAAATAGATACAAAATATACAAGTGAAACGACTTAGCTGAATATAAATGCGAGACTGTCAATGTGCAAGTCAATTCCACAAACGCCCTCCAATCTGAACACGCTCAGCAAACAATTCCTAACTCTCGGACACGCGAACGTAAGCGGCAAAAATAAACACCATACCTATAATCAAACCACCTACTAACATAGCATAATAAAAGTAAAAGTGTTTTCAACATCCAACATCACCAATTCCAACATTCTACCCCAAACCATCCCAACCAAGTACCAAAGTATTCAAAATTAGGGATACAGACCGAGTTAGATTAAAAACAACATAAAAGAAAAATAAAAGATACTAGATAAAACACCACTGCTGCTGCCTCCAATCACTCGTCATCGTCTGACTCCTCCGATCCCTGCTGGTAAACATGATACGTCTCAACCCCTGCCAAATCACTCGGTCCTGCCTGTGGCTGCCTAAAGAACGGGGGAACCGCGAGATGCATACCCTCCATCATGTACCTCATACCATCCTCTAACCTCAGCTGACCCTGCTCGTGCATCCGACGATTCTCCATCATCACCTGCTTAACATTCCCAAACTGATTATCCTCGTAACCCCGCAAATCGCCGAAACCGGTCTCCATCCGATCATACAAAGAATCCAAAGTGAGTGGATCCGGACGTGGTGGTCTAATAGGATACTGAGGTGTTGGTATCTACTGTCGAGTCCTCTGCTGATAACGTGGTGGCATGGCTCGCTGAAGTGTTTCAGCTGCAGCGGACCCTTGGGGTGGTGGAACTTGTGGTCCATGACTTACGTAATCCCACTCTAGCGGGTCAGAATAAGTCAAAATACCTGCAACCTGTAGATCCTTAATCCTCATGAACCCCAGTGTCGGTCCCTCTCTCATCTTATCAGCCGGGTACCTACCAAACACACCTAAACTCTCCGCCAACCTGGTAATGTAAGGCCCACAATATATCCTAGCCCCAGAACCTCCCCTCCACGGTCTCCTCATCGACCATGAAAAGATAGTAGCCAAATTCGCGGGCCTCTGCTCCACCATACACATCAAGCAAAACAAACTAACCTAATTCACCTTGTTGTCACCTTGACCTCTCCCAACCAGTGTAGCTGCCAGAATCTTGTGGATAAAATGAAGAACCGGGTCAGTAATATCACTTGCAACCATGTTGTTCGAATAGGCAACCCTCAAGATAGATCTCCAAAACCTGGCCACTCAGTCGACTGAACACTTTAATCATGATCTTTCTTAAAAACCCCGTGTAGACTTGTGATAAATCATGTGACCGCACTTCTTCTTCTGTGTAAAACTGCAATGCCATGGCAAATTGGGGGATGGTCATTTCATAAGATTGTCGACCTAGAGCAAAGAACACCGCATCTTTCTCAAAGAAATTCCCTTGTTTGTAATCAAAAGTCAAATGAAACTCAAGGGTAATCTCCTTGTATTGCCTAGCATCACAATCCAAAACTCTCCTGAACCTCGGTCCCAACAAATGCTCAACTCGGGCCCTTGCCCCCAAACGATCCAACAAACCCCAATCTATCCTTCTAAACTTCAACAGGTCAACTGAAATCAAAGAACCCAACCTATCATATTCCCCTGAGTTCAACTCGAATTGCAACAATGGGCTGTCCACAAGCCTTGTGCTCTAACCATGAGGGACTCCCGGGCCCCTATAATCCACTTCCCTATAGTGGATATACTCTTCCTGTGGTACTGGCTCCTCCGGAACACCTTGAGGACGAGCTGTGGGGCCCCGTTTCCTGCCCCTCTTGCTTGACGAGCCTTCACCTGACATCTTCAAAACAATTATATTTGACAAACAAAGCAAAGCAGATCATTAGAAGTCACAACCTATTTTTGGGATTTTTAATTTTTAATTTTTTTAATATATCAACCGTAGAGCATTTCTTTCGCGGTTGATACCGACACTAAACAAATAATGAAAGACCAGGTTACCGTTTACAAAAGCATAAGTCATAAACAACTTCGCCCGAATGGAGATTGAGTACGGGCGAAGTGTTTTGTACCTGTCCGTGCATATAAGTAAACCCATGACCAACTAACACTAAGACTACTAGACTAAAAATACACGACTCAATGTACACTACCCCCTTCCGGCACTTTAATTGCCCTCAATTAAAACCCAAGTGCCAAAACAAACTAACATTGAGTGTAAAAATTAAAAGCTTTATGTCCTAATCAGCGAAACGGGTCAAAAGTTAAGTTATAAACACAAGTTTAGTTCAAAAATGACCAACCCGAATCCCCACACTCAATGTTACTACACCTCAAACCTACGGCAGTCACAAAACATAAACCAATCAACCCAAACCACCCACAACTGCTTCCTAACACTAATCATGACCAAACACAAGATTAAACTAAAACCCAACTCTAAATCTAACTTTATTCTAAACAAAAACTGAAATAATGGACTCATGGCACAAAAATTACAAGAAAACATACCTTGGAACCGGATTAGAGAAGAAAAAGTAAGATGAATACGATTGAAGCTTGAAACCCTCATGAAAATACCCACTAGATGGTGAATGGTTGCAGATTAATGGTGAACACAAGTAGAATAGCGGTTTTGGGTGAATGTGGGTGGTTGATTTGAGTGAAAATGGCTGAAATTCGGAGGTCTAAGGTAAGTTTTGGTGGTGTTCAGCGGTTTGGACAAGAAAAAGTGAAGCAACCAAGTGAAATTAGGGTTACAAATGGGGTCCGGCTGCAGATAAGGCTAGTCGCGGGCCGCGAGTGGATAGGCTCAGGGAGTCGCGCCCCGCGACCGCATAAGTGACGTCAGCATTCTGCAGGTACTCGCGGTCCGCGAGCGGATTAGCTGTTGGAGTCGCACACCGCGACTGGTCATTTTTCATAGAAAGTTTCGAAAATTTGACCAGTTCATGCCTTAGAAATTTTCAACAATTAACCAAACCCCCCAAAACACAACCCGAAATTTTTCTAACTCTGGAACTTACCTGGAACTCGTTTTTCTCCTCATTCCCTGTACATCCTTGGTATAGAATTCCTGCAAAATGACTCAAAAACACAAACAAAGACCGACAAACTACCAAAGAAAACCGGTAGCACGAAAAATAAACAAAAATAGACTAGAATACAACTAGTACAAACTTTACACTTGAGCCGATGCTCAAGACACTAAATGGTGGTGTTAGGCATGTCTTCGAGAGGAGTTACCTCCTTCTCGGTGTTATCGATCGGGCCACCTAAATAGTGCTTCAACCTATGGCCATTTACCTTCCAAATACATCCATCGACTTCGTTTAGCAACTCGACCGCTCCATGTGGGAAAACTTCTCTAACTGTACATGGTCCCGTCCATTTCGACTTCAACTTCTCGGGAAACAATTTCAACCTTGAATTATAAAGGAGTACCTTGTCGCCAACCGAAAATTCCTTCAACTTTTTCAACGATCGATCATGCAAAGCTTTCGACTTTTCCTTAATACTCCATGATTGTTCACAAGCCGCATCTCGAAGCGCTTCCAACTCATGGATTTGAAAATATCTACGCCTAGCCGCTTCGGTCAAATCTCGGTTCACGGTCTTAAGGGCTCAAAGTGCCCTATGATCCAACTCGACGGGAAGATGGCATGCTTTGCCATACCCGATCATAAACGGAGTGGTCCCTAAAGTTGTCTTGTAGGCGGTACGAAATGCCCACAAAGCGTCATCAAGCTTGTCAGACCAATCCTTTCTAGACTTCCCTACCGTCTTTTCTAAAATTAACTTAACTCCCCTATTCGCATTCTCAACTTGCCCACTCGTTTGCGGATGGTATGTGGTTGCAAAATGGTGGGTAACTCCATATCTCTCCAATGCCTTCTCAATCACGGCATTACAAAAATGTGAACTGCGGTCGCTAGTGAGAGCTCTAGGTGTGCCGAACCTAGTGAACAACTTCTTAAAATTTCACCACCACTCAGGCGTCGTTTGTAGGCAAAGCTTGAGCTTCAACCCACTTCGAGACGTAATCGATTGCCACGAGGATGTACCGATTCCCACTAGAGGGGCAAACGGTCCCATGAAGTCAATGCCCCAAACGTTAAATATCTCTAGGAATTGGATTGGATGTTGGGGCATTTCATTCCTGGATGAAATATTTCCGGTACGTTGGCAAGCATCACAATTCCTAACAAACTCTACTGTGTCATGTACTACCGTGGGCCAATAGAACCCGCAATCAAAAACCTTTTGTGCGGTAGCGTGCGCACCATGATGACCACCGTTAATCCCTCATGAACATGCCTAAGAATCTCTCTACCCTCCTCTCTCGTGACACATCTCCTAAGGACTCGATTACCTCCTATCCTAAAAAGGAATGGATCATCCCATATGTACTTTCTTGCGTCCCTAAACAACTTCTTCTTCTGTTGGGCATTCATATCCCCCACGACATACCCATTTGCCAAATAATTCGCTAAGTCGCTAAACCAAGGCAACCCCTCTCTCTCCGCCTCTACAAAATCTATGGTCTCGTGAGGGAATCTATCTCCTATCGCTTCCTCACTAATGTCCTCTCTATTCGGATCCTCTAACCGTGACAAGTGATCTGCGGCTAAATTCTCAGCTCCCTTTTTGTCCCTAATCTCAATGTCAAACTCAGAAAGCAATAGAATCCACCGGATAAGTCGGGGTTTAGCGTCTTTCTTTTGGAAGAGAAAACGCAAGGCGGAATGATCGGTGAAAAAGACGGTTTTGGAAAGCACGAGATAAGATCGGAATTTATCAAAAGCGAATACAACGGCTAAGAGCTCTTTCTCCATGGTCGTGTAGTTCTCTTGAGCATCATTTAACGTTTTGCTCGCTAAGTAAATTGGATGAAAATGCTTATCCCTTCTTTGTCCAAAAAACCGCACCTACGGCATAGTCACTCGCATCGCACATGGGCCCGAACGGTAAACTCCAGACGGGCGAGATAAGAATGGGGGCACTAACAAGCTTCTCCTTAAAAAAGGTAAAAGCTTTAAGACACTCCTCATCGAAGATGAAAGGAACATCTTTCTCCAAAAGACGGGTCATGGGGCGTGTGATCTTAGAGAAATCCTTAATGAAATGCCTATAGATACCCGCATGACCAAGAAAACTCCTAATCGATTTAACATTTGTGGGTGGGGGTAACCGGCTAATGGTATCTATCTTGGCCCTATCGACCTCTATCCCTACCCTCGAGATTTTGTGTCCCAACACAATCCCTTCCGTCACCATGAAGTGACACTTCTCCCAATTCAACATCAATTTCATCTCTATGCACCTTTTCATCATCCGCTCTAAATTACCTAGACAATGGTCAAAGGAATCACCGTAGACTGAGAAATCATCCATAAAGACCTCCATAGTACTCTCAACCATGTCTTGAAAGATCGCGACCATGCACCCTGAAACGTAGCCGGTGCATTACATAATCCGAAGGGCATGCGTCGGTACGCATATGTGCCATAAGGACATGTAAAAGTAGTTTTCTCTTGGTCTTCTGGGGTGATTTGGATTTGGAAGTAACCGGAAAAACCATCTAGAAAATAATAGAATTGACGACCCGCGAGACGCTCGAGGATTTGATCGATGAACGGTAGAGGAAAGTGGTCCTTCCGGGTGGCGTCATTGAGCTTGCGGTAATCAATACACACACGCCAACCGGTGACCATACGGGAAGGAATAAGCTCGTTCTTTTCATTCATGACAACAGTCATCCCACCCTTCTTGGGGACGACTTGAGTGGGACTAACCCACGAGGAATCGGATATAGGGTAAATTAGCCCGGCCTCCATCAACTTAATAACCTCCTTCCTAACCACCTCTTTCATGTTAGGATTTAGATGCCTTTGAGGTTGCACTACCGGTTTGAATTTGTCTTCCATGAGAATCCGGTGTGTGCAAAACGTGGGGCTAATCCCCTTAATATCAGACAATCTCCAAGCTTTGGCATCTTTGTGCTCCCGAAGCACCTCAACTAACCTACCCTTCTCCTCCTCCGTCAACTTAGAAGAGATGATGACGGGCAAACTAGACTCCTCTCCTAAGAAAGCATACTCTAGATGGGAAGGAAGAACCTTAAGCTCTAAAGGTGCCAACTCCAAGGGTTTACTATCTACCTCTTCCCTGACCTCACACAACTCTAAAGTTTCCGGAATACACTCCGGGTCGTTCTCAACTTCCTCATCCTCACTTTCGAACTCAATCTCATCTCCACCTACTAGATCCCTCCCACTAATGTAACTAACACACTGATCCACACATGACATGAAGGAATCTAAAAAGTAGACGGAATGACACGGACCGCTATGATCGTCACTACTACTAGGGTGTTGCATGGCTTTACCTATCTCGAATGTGACAATCTCGTCACCCGCACGAAGTGAGATCTTACCGTCATAGACATCAATGATTGCCTTGGCGGTTCGAAGGAAAGAACGACCTAGAATGATTGGAACCTTTTCGTCGGCTTCCCTGTCAAGGACAACAAAATCAACCGGAAAGATGAACTTATCACCTTGACTAGGAGATTCTCGATGATACCCCTAGGATACTTGACCAAACGATCGGCCAATGACAATGACATACGTGTGGGTGTAAGCTCTCCTAGACCCAAACGCTCGTAGAGTGAGAATGGCATCAAGTTGATGCTAGCTCTTAAATCGGCTAGGGCATGAGCGGGAGCAATGGCGCCCCCGAAAAAGCATGGAATAGTGAAGGTGCCCGGATCGGTTAGTTTCTCCGGTAGCTTGTTCAAAACTACCACCGAACAACCGCCGGTCAATGGAATGTTCGACAACTCACCTAGCCTATCTTTCCGCTTGAGAAGATCTTTGAGGAATTTCGCATATTTAGGCATGGATTGCAAGGCCTCGATGAACGGAAGATTTATCTTTAATTGCTTAAACATCTCTAAGAAGTGCCCATATTCCCTAGCATATTTCTGATGCTTGAGGCGAGCGGGATACGGAACGCGCAAATGATCAACCAAAGGGGATGGCTTAACTCCTACTGCTTGTTTTTCTACTCTCTTTTCTACTTGAGGCTCCTCGGTTTGTGCGGTACTTGCTGGGACTAGCCTATCGTGCACCTTACCGGGAGTTTCCATCTCTATTTCCTCGTCTACCTCCTCCTTACTTTCCACTTCTACACTCTCCCTAACTACCTCTCCTAGATTCCTACCGCTCCTAGTAGTGATGGCCTTGGCCGAATGATTGGCTGGGTTCTTGTAAGTGTTTACTGAGAACTGGCCTAAAGGGTATTCTTGCAATTGTTTGGAGATACCACCTAATTGTCTTTGATGATCTAAAAGAGCCGCCTGTTGGTTTTTATTGTGAAGTTCTTGATTTTTATTTAAGTTTTCTTGACTTTTCACGAAACCATTAAGATCATTTAAGGCTTTCTGAGTGGCTTGGTCCTTAACCATGATTTGAGCGAACATCTCCTCGATCCTACTAATATCTGAGGCCTTTTCACTACCTGACCCTCCTGATTCGACCCCAAATGACTAAACTGACCATGTTGATTAGAAACTGAATTAGTGAACAAACCCTGCCCTGTGTTTTGATACTGACCAGATGAGAAACCAGGAGGATTGCCGGAAGAGCGAAAGTTATTATTATTGTTGTTTCGCCAGTTAGGGTTATAATTTGAATTACTGTTAAACTGACCCCTATTCTGACCGGCTATGAACTCTACATGCTCTAACGTAATGGTGGGACAATCTACGGTATCATGACCCCCTCGACAAAGCTCACACCTATCGACCTTTTTCTTAATGTCATAAAGCTCCTTAGTGAAAGTTTCTCCATCTGATCTAGTGCAGCAGCCACCGTTGAGTCCAAGCCAACTTGGTTCACCCCTCAAGCAGTCAAAGAGGTACTAGTAACAGGGATGGAATTCCTGCTGGTGGTGCTATAGTCCATTTCGGAATGGGCAAAACTCTCAAACAGATCACTCAGCTGTCGATTACTTTCCCATGAGTTATCCTCCAGCTGAAGTGTCGAACCGGGCCCGGATCTCTGGGGTGAGACAGTTGTAGAACTTTTCTAAAAGTGCCCAATCTGACAAGCCATGCTGTGAGCAAGTAGGGTTTGGAACCTTTCCCAGGCGAGGTGGTACGGCTCATCAGGGTCCATTCGGAACGAATGAATCTGATCGCGTATATGGGATGCCTTGGCGGGTGGGTAATATTTAGCTAAGAAGGCATCTCGTAATCCGGCCCAAGTAGTGAAAGAACCTGATGGCTGTGAATCAAACCAGACGGCTGCGCGGCCAGCAAGTGAGAATGAGAAGACCTGTAAGTAATACGCATCAGCGCTGACACCTTCAATGGAGAAAGTGCCGAAGAGACGGCTGATGCGGTTGATGTGAGCCAACGCGTCCTCATCATCACGACCGTGAAATTGGTGAAGATTTGGTAATAGCGGTCATGATAAAGGATGGGATCTGCCAGGACTTTTCGTTGGTGATTTCGGGTAGGCGGATGGGTGAGCGAGCACCGGTGAAACCGGTGTTGGCTTGTTGGTAAACGGTTCGGTTGGCCATTTGGACAACGGTTGGTGGGCTTTGGGGACGGGAGGGTGGTGGGGAGTTTTGTGGGGACAACTTCGAAGTGAAGTCAAAGTTCGGTAGTTTAGATTGGGGTGTAGAGTCAGAATCGGTGGAGGGTGATGGTAAGGGAGTACTAACCTTGAACGAAGAGGACGAGAAGGATGACTTGTCCGTAGGTGGCTTTGGCGGAGGACCTTGTGAACGTGTATGGGGCATCCACTGAAAAACCAAAAACAAACAAGTAAGAAGACTCTATAAACGACTCGACACAACCAAAAAGAAAACGAAATTATATTAGAATCCTACGACTCAAACATGACAAATAGCACGTATGACATCAAGAAAGTAAAAACAAAGTAATTAACGCAATCACCAAGAGCCCGGCAACAGCGCCAAAAACTTGATGTGCTAAAAGTAGTTTAATAAAAATAACTAAAATTAACCTAAATCTAGACTCAAAGTAATACTCTAGGCTCACTAAAACGAACTAAACTACTAACCGGCAAGCGTACCGATCGACTCTAGTATAGCTAAAGTAAGTCCGGATATCGAACCCACAGACTCTACTGATTGAATTAACTACTTTATTTAGACTATGACAGACACGGATTAAAATGTTGTGATTTGATTGGGGGGGGGGTTTCTAACAAATTCCTAAGAAAACAATTTTAAAAACTAATTAAGATGAACTAAGTTAACTACAAGAATTACTTTGGACTTAATCTCTAATGGTGAGAAAACACTACCTAGACTGGAATCTTGATTGATTCAAGTAATGATTTTTAATTAGAAGTTGTCAACTATGGAACCGGGCACATAAAATTCTCACCTTTCGGAATATCTAACGGACCCCTGATCCTTCTCAAGAGCACACAGTGACACCCTAAAGGTTGTTAAAAATACCGGTTATTAGACTCACCCACATGACCTCTAATGGGTTTATGAAGTACCTTGCAAGACCCACTCCTTCACAGGATCTGAGTCAAAGGTAGACCTGGACTTTCGGTTAGACTTACTAGGCAATAGCCAAAGGGTTACTCCCTAGGGAATATCCTACCTTATAGTTTAATGACTTAGACCTAGCAATAATCTCGCACCTCACAGCTATTGACGATTAGCAGAACACTTGACTTTATGAGTTAATCGAATATCACTCCTAAGGTTTATTACGTAATTTAACCCAAAGATTAAAGATTTATTATATGATATAGACACTCACCAAAACCTTAAATCTAGCAAGACTCTATTATGTGATAAAGACCGTCACCAAGAATCAATCGAAGTGATAAATACCCAACAAATACTATCAAGCATGCATATGCATCTAAACAAAAGACCAAGTTGCTTACAAACTCATAAACAATCCATAGCATCCATAAATCACATAAAAATCAAAATTTTAACACAATCATTCATTCAATCTAGGTAGTCTATAAAAATTAGCCAATCAAAGTCATGGAAAACATTGCAAACAAAGTAAGTTCAAGTATGCAAAACATAATAAAGATCAGCTAGCACAAACGAGAACACTCGGACGGGACAGAATGACGACCCGAAGTTGCTACACTCGATTTATCTTCACCCGAATGCTTCAGCTGCTACGAATCACTCCCAGAATGCTCAAAAATCGCCCAAGTTCTCTCCCAATTCGTAATTAGGGTTTCATTATCATAAAATTGATTTTATACCCCCAAATCTAAGCTGAATTCGAACTCATCTGCAGAAGACACCCTCTCGCTGGCCGCGAGAGGGTTCTGGCCATCCAGTCGCGGCCCGCGACCGTGTAAGTGACGTCAGCATCATATGGGCTTCTCGCGGGTGGCGAGAAACAATGGCCCAGTTAGTCGCGGCCCGCCAGAAGCTTATTTTTCCAGAATTTTATTCGTTTCAGCTTCCGAGCTTTCCAATTCGTTCCAGGACTTTACCAATTCGTATTTCTACTCAATTTTCATGCTTTTCAGCTACTTTAAGCTCATACGACCTGCAAAATGCAATTGGATCAAAAGACTAGCTATTCTACGGAAAACGAAACTAAAACTAATAAAGATTGTACAAACTATACACGAATAAACGATGTATTTTACAATACATCAACAATCAAAATGATCATCTACTCACATATTTTCTAAAAGATTCACTCTTTTCTTCATCCAAAATATTTTTCCATTCAAAGGATTCTTCAAAATGATTTTAGTGTCACAATGGCTCTAAACTTAAGACCACTCCATAACTATCTTCTCTACCTTGTGAAAACTGATGCCAACAAAGAGTGTCATACTATCATCGATCTTCTCACATCATCTAAATATCTCACTATCCTTAATGCTAAAGCACCCGTTCATCTTGCTAATCTTCATGAATTTTGGGCAAACTCGGACTACTTTCTTCATGATAAAAAGCCATATATCATCACTTCAAAAGTGAAAAATGTTGATATCCAGATTACACCGAAGTTAATCTCAACTACCTTTTCCCCTAATGATGAGACGGGTACAAAAACTATTTTTCTAAAACTACTTTCCAAAATAAATTCATAGATAAGGAGTATATTGCACATAAGGCAAAGGCAACAATTTTTAAACCAAACTTCTCACCTGCAATGAAATTTTTCTTCCATACCCTACTCATATGTCTATGACCAAAAACCACATCTTAAAATGAAATTCCTTTGAAAACATAGTATTTAGGATAAGTTATTTTAACAAATACAAATTATAAGCTATCTAAAACTTTGTTTCTTGATATGGTTGCAAATGTAAAAGCCAAGAAAGAGGGCAAGCCTAAAGCCTTTATCTTGTACCCAAGAATTTTAAGTTTTATTTTACAAAGGGTCTTGGCACAAAATATTTTTGCGTAGGGTGAAGCATTGCAAATTAAAAGTCTTTCTAATGAAACATACACCAGCATAATGACCAAGGGTCAAGAATATATGGGTGAAGAAAATTTTTTAGAAAACCTAAAACAAATGTTACAACATCTATTTCTAAGCCCACTGCTCCAGGTGATCACAGTGCCCAACCCAGCTCTGTGGAACACACACCAGCAATTCCCACAAAGACCACTTCTATCCGAAAGCCCAAATCCAAACGATTGCAACAAAAATGGTAACTCTGGAGGATGTGGTGCAAGAGGAACTTGCTATTATACAAATGCAACAAACATGTTACTTCCACACAACAGTTGCAAATGTTACAACCCATCCAAACTCCTCACATATCCTCACAAAAGGATTGTGTTGTAAGCACATGGGACCCACATCAGGATGGAGATGACTCTATTGAGCGTTTCTTCTCAAGCCCCTCTCCCGGGGCTGCTTCCCTTCTCACACCACCACCCACCACACTATATTATCTACCATACAACCATTACTTGACGTAATTTATAAAATTGTCTTGCAGAAACCTAGTTCCTCTCAACAGCAAATCATAGAGTGTTTACCGCATCAAGTGACTAGGGCAATTTCAGGAATCATTACAAGCCCACAGGCAGCTGAGGTGACATCTCTTATGTCTCAACGGACACTTGAAGATTTTTCAAGTGAGGCAACTATTACAACTGTAGAGACAACAGTCTCACAGTTGGACAATAGTTACATACCTAAGACTCCTTGAAGGCAAAAACTGGTGAGTCTAGAATTGTACACTCTATAACAGTTGGAAGTCCCAGTACCAAGAAAAAGGGGCGCTTGGTTCAAAACCAGGTACAACTACCTCTGGTGGGAATTCAGACGTTCCTATTAATTTAGGTGATGAATTAAGATACAAAGAATTGACGAATAGAATGTCCAAGTTAGAGTCTTCGGTGGCTGAGATAAAAGACATGATGAAGATCTTGGTGCAAAACTCTAAGCCTCCCCCAACAAAGCTTTTGGAAAAGGTTTGGTTCCATGCTCAAACTTATCTTCAACTCCAAAAATAGTCTCCAGCTCTCCTGTAAGTGATGCCAAAAAGGGGGAGAGTAGTGATAATCTCAGAAAGCTTCCACCATAAAATCCTACACCTACAGCCAAAAAGGCCAAAATATCCCAAACCACAAATCAACCATTCAAACCACTGATAAACCATCCCAGACTACTACTCAACCACCCTAAACATCTGTTAGCATTTCAAAATCACCAACAAATGATTCCAAAACAACACTCACCACATTACTACCACCTTTCCCACAAACCAGAAAAAGAAAAATGATAACCTCGCCCATCAAATCATCTTCTACCAAAACCACAACAACATCACTCCCAGCATTATTACCACAATCATCATCTCTTCCATCTGCAAACCTTCTAAGGCCATCAGGTGTTAAAGAATATATGGAGCTCAAGAAAAGACAGGCTAAAAGGATCGTTTTGGAAAGAAACCAAAGGAAGGATGATAAACAACTTTAACAAATTATGTCAGAATAATACAAAAAAGGTAGATGTCTTACAAGGCTATGCCACCATAATCTACAGAAATCTATCCCATGATCCCATAACTTATGCAGATCTCAAAAGGCTGCTCAGGGAAGATTACCTTAATCATATCATGGAAAAGAAACCATATGATGCTGATAGGGAACAATTCACAGGATGGCCAATGGAATCCTTGCTAGATAAAATAGTGAGGATTGAAAATTGAAGCTATTTCCTGATATCAATCCTTCACCCCCAAAATGGAAAAATGGAAAGAAGCCTAATGATAAAAGGCTCGGGAGATTAGAAGAATGAAGGAAGAGTTGGCTGCTGCAAACATGAGCACCTTAAAGACAACGAAAAAATGGAATGAGTCAACAAACTTTGAAAACTATAAAGAGCTGGAAATCAAAAGAGAAAAGGATCCCTCATTACTCAAAAATCTAGAATATGATCAACTAGAGTTTCCTATAAAAACCTTGGTTGAACCTTTTGAGTTTCCATCAGCAAGAAATATCTCAAAAGATGCAAGGAACTTTCTAAATAGAAAATTTGGAAAGAAGGATGAAGCCACGAGAGAAGATCTAGCTGACACCAA
Organism: Scalesia atractyloides; assembly: GCA_947069175.1. Classification (NCBI taxonomy): domain Eukaryota; kingdom Viridiplantae; phylum Streptophyta; class Magnoliopsida; order Asterales; family Asteraceae; genus Scalesia; species Scalesia atractyloides. The sequence goes on from CAMTDV010000030.1 coordinate 59,387,863, forward strand.
CATGGGAAGAGCCATGTCCCTATACTCATCAGCAATAACTTTGGTCCGAGCAAATCCCCTAGGCCTCAAAATTCTAAAATGGAAATCAAACAAAGATACCCATGAATTGACATTTCCCAGGGCCAATGGGGAGGTGAAAAAGATCTTGATGAAAAGTGCACCAGACTAAAAATTGAAGATTTGCAAGACCTGATAAGTCTTCCACTGGAAAGGGATCCAGAAGGCACTGAGTCTCTGAACTTTGAATAACAATTCAAAGGAGAAGTCAGAGAACAGTTGATGAGAAATAAAGATTGATCAAATAAACATCTGTTATGACATCATCTATTCTAGGGGGGAGATTGTTGGACCTACAAAAAACCAAATTATATTCGAAAGCCAAAACATGAACAAGAGATCAAGAAATAAACAGTTGATGAAGCAATTTCCTTTCAAAGATAGTGAATTTTGAACACCTAAATCAGAGCATATGTTGAAGACCAGCTAACATCTATTTGAAGCATTGGAACTGTTGTTCATGAACACACAAGATATGTTCAAGTCGTAAAGTCTGTTGAAGAAATGGTCTGATGTAGAAGACCTAATATTTTTCTGGCCAAATAGATGTTTGGAACAGAGCAACAGAGGATAGCTTAACAGTTATTTCCAATGTAACAATATTGGCTTTTAATAGTGTTTAGCATAGTTAGATTAGTTGTTTGATTCTCACAGATGTTGCAAACATCTGTGGAATCTTTTATGTTAGGAATGTTAGATGTCACTATCAGAGTGATGTCAGCCAATAAAAAACAGAGCTTCCGTACTTAGTATCAATAGATCTCACATGCTAGAGATGTATTCATCACTTCACACACATTCTCTCTTGTACGAATAGATTTGTGAGTGATCATGCTAAGGGGAAGATTGAAAAATCATTCTGTAAAACATTTTGTAATCATTTTATTATAATAGGAAAACAGTTGTTGATGATATCTTCCTACTTGTGAATTTATTATTTGAAGTGCAATCATAATTGTTTGTTTTAACTTGATTTAATTCACATGTATCAAACTCAGATCCTACAGATGGAGTTTATAATCAAAAGGAACTATGGTAGAGTAGTCTTGTGCGTGTTATGAATTGGGTTAGGCCGCTGCAGGCTCGGGTACGAGTCTCTTGGTGGTCTGCTTTAGTTTTTACTTCTTTTTTCAACTTACAAGCTTGGTAGTTTAATCCTTGCTCATTATAACTTAGATAACTAACTCATATAACTCGGTTAACTACAACCCTTAACGAAACTAACTAACTAATTACTTAACAATAACGAAACTAACTAACTAATTACTTAACAATAATTAACCAAGTTAATATCTTATAAGTTTTAAATAATCATTTTAATATATTAAATTATTAAATGAAAAGAGTAAATAACCAAATAAATAAATTCCTTAATCGATTGTTCGTTTCGCGAAAAAATTTCTGCTGTTCATGGGTTAGAATTCCAAATTTCAAAACGAGTCGGATTTCGGTGATCTGTTTTTGGTGGATGTTACCGTCTCCCCTACGTTTAGGAATTTAGTCCCGAAATTAGTAGGAAACCATTCGCGTAGGGGTGGTGTGTTAGGTTTATCAAAGACATAAGCGATATCTGTTAGTATTAGCACTAAGGATTCAACTCATGGTCTCCGATTATGTCTTGAGTGTCAAGCAACAAGAGTCTTAGAGGTGTTGAGGGTATACCCGACTAGACGAAAAGCAAGGCTTAGATCTTGATTAGGCAGTAATGTTCCTAGTTAGGGTTGGATACCCTACTAGAGGAATCACTTTTTGATGCCCCAGATTCTGAAGTGAAAGAGACTTAAATGCAAAATGACATAGGAATTAAATCACATAACAGAACTAAATTTACACAAAATCTCTCATGATTAGTTTAACACTGCTTCTGATAATTTGATCGAGACACTTAGGTATAGGAAGTACCTGCGGCATATCCACCATGTCTCTATCAAACTTTCATCCACATCGTTATTCGAATCATGATTGATGACGCAAAAATACTTACAGAAAAACTTCCCATGACCAGGTTAACAATGTTTTTGATCGTTTGACAAGAACAGTTATATATAGGAAGTACCAATGGCGTACCCACCATGTCCTTATCAAACTTTTTTCGGCTTCATTATCGTGTCATGATTAGTCCTATGTGACGACTCGATCTAAAAACCACAAACAACCGATGCTTGAGTCTCAAGCCAAAAAGAAAGACTATATGATGGAAGTTCCTACATCCCATGTTATGAGGAAAATGGTCAGCCTATGAAAAAGTGAGGCGATACCCACACCTCGTAAATTATGAGAAGAGGTCAACCATGATATGTGATGACATGTAATTGTAATAACATGAAATATAATTGATTTAAAAGGAGTAATTGCAAATGATAATCGCACGGGTAAACAATAATACGAATATCAATGATATAAAATGCGAATTACAGAAAAGGTTAGAGTATGATATGGAAATGATGATAAATTTGAAATAGAAACTTAGAAACTTCCATGGTGAAAGATCTGCTAAGCTATCCATTCACTTCGTCGTTATTGGCCCCTACTAGATTTGCATTAATGTTGAAAGCTCTCCCCCTTTGCTGGCGGATGTACTGGGTTTGCCTGATTTGCTTGGTTAACTGTGTTGGCTTGAGATTGAGCTTGAGCACTAATGATGTTAACCAATCTAGGGCATTGGTTTCTGAATGGGTAGGATCCCCATAGTTGAAGCAAGCTCAAACATATGTCACCATGGGGTAGTTTGGTTGCTGAAAGGTTGGGACATGTTCTGAGCTGGTGGTGGAGCTTGGTTTTGGGTAGCACGACAAGTGTTGGCCAAATGGCCATATCGCCCATAGCTGGTGCACTGTCGACAAGGGCCATTGGATTGGTGGTTGTACTGACAATGGTTGCATTTGGGGTGAAGGCCAGTGTAGGGTTTCTTGTTTGGATAAGCAACGTTGGGTGCAACTTGGGTAATGGGTATGGCTTTTATAGGTGGGTTAGTTGAGATTACAACATAATTCTTATTATTTCGCTTTCTTTTGGAATTGAAACGAGAGGATGATTCAAGTTTTGTTTCCTTTGTCTCTTTTGCTGAAGTCTTGTCAGCCAAACTTTTGTCCCCTTTTCTCTTGAGATCCCCTGCCTTGACATGATTTTCAGTGAGTTGAGAGGCTATACGAATAGCAGCTTCATGGGTTGCTGGTTCACCGCTTAGAACTGGATCTTGAATTAAATTTGGAAGACCTTCGATTTATTTCTCTATGAGTCTTGAGAGGGGAGTGAACAGGTAAGGGATTAACTTATTAAGCTTATGGAACCGCATATTGTAGGCCATATCCTCACCTTCTACTTGCTTCAGGGCCCAAAACTTATCTTCAAGCTTCTTGATTTCACTATGCGGACAAAACTGCTAGGTCATGATTCCTTGAGTTGTTCCCAAGTCATTTTTTACGGATGCTTCGGCACCTCGAGTTTTCTTCTCGTTGTTCCACCAGGTCAGAGCTAGACCTATGAGTTTGCCCGTGGGGTAACAAAGTTTTTGATCATCAGGATAGTCACAGTACAAGAACATGTTCTCCATTTCTTAAACCAACGTTATAGGGTGGTAGCACCCTCGATGCCCTTGTACTTGTGAGGATCACATGATTTGAAATGCTTATAGGAGCACTTGGATGGATTTGGATCGGTAGGAGTGGCTTGAGGCGTAGGCCCTTGAAGAGCTTGCTAGACCTGGACCACTATGTTGGAGATAACATCGGCCATTTCCTTGTTGTTAGGATCCGAGTTTGATATTGTTGTAAATGTTTAAAATGAAATCAATGGAAGTAGATAAACATGTATGAATTATGCAGCAGAAATAGTAAACTTTGAATCACAACGATAGAAAGATTGCTTTCACTAACATGCTTTTATAAATCAAATGTTTACGTGCATGAAAGATTACAAACTCCCCCTCAGCCTAAGATCACTCTGATTTGTTCGTACACAAAATGTCAAGGAGAAGTGATCAATAGAAAAGTACATGCACTGTTCTACTTATAGTACAGAGCAAACCACTAAGCGTCTTAGCTGACGTCACATTGATAGTGACATTTAACAATGTAAACAAACTCTAAACACTGATAGTCTAAAACACTGTTACATTTGAAATATATAAAGACTGTTGGCAAACGACTGTTGGAGATATCCTCTGTTGAGCTTTTAACTATGTTGGTCTTCAGCAGACCTTTGCTTCAACGGTTCTTAGAATCTTCATCAGAGTTTATCTTTAGCAGACTTTAGCTTCCAGCGGAGCTTTATCTTCAATAATATAAATAATCAAACTTTAGTTATAGCAGATGTTTGAGAGCAGTACTTTGAAACTTTTTTATTCTAGATCAGTGGTTAACATAATATTTTGGCTTTTCAATCATCTGTTCTTTTATAGGGTTTAATAGATCCAACAATCTCCCCTAGAATAGAAGATGCCAAAACTAATCTTTATTCCTGATCTTTATCTCTCATCAACTTCTCCCTTATATGTCCTTTGAATTGTAACTCAAAGTCCAGGGAGAACAAGTCTTCAACATCCCTTTCAAGCTCTAGGTTCATTAGATCTTGTAGGTCAGCTACATCCAGACTATATGCATCCTCCATTTTTAGCTTTCGGGCTTCACCATTTGATCTGAACAAAATCAATTCATGGTTGTCTGAGGATAACTTCCATTTTAGAATTTTTGAATCAGATGGTTTTCTTGGGTGAAGAGTTATTTCTGATGAGTTGGGTGAGTGAGGTCTGCTGACAAGATTTTCAACTGATTCTCTCAATTTATCACTTGCAGCATCTATGTGATAAATCATTGATTCTTGATTCCCTCTAGTCTGTGTTCTTCAAACAACTGGTCATTATTCTCAGCCCTTTTATTTTGCCTTTTTAATTGATTTAAGGCAAGTGTGGGTAAGGCAGTGGTTAAAGAAGGTTTTTTGATTTTTGGGTCTGTTTAGTGATAACAACTGTTGGGTAAGCTGGCTTCCTTGGAACTGAAGGATCTTTCTTTCTTAGCTGTTCCAATCTCTTATAAGTGTCAACTACCTTGGATTTTGACCATCTTGCAACAGACCTTGCAGTGCCATAATTAGCAGCAGCTAGTTCTTCTTTCAATCACTCAGTTTTAAAACTCTGTTTTAATCCACCTGTTTGTACCTTTTCCAATCAGGTGGTGTTGCTTTCTATGAAGGATCTTTGAGTATTGCTTGAATTCTGTCAATTTCTTCATTGAGATCCTTTGTTGACCAGTCTCTGAACTATGCTCTGGTAGCTTTGTAAGGATTGTGCTTCATCATATGATCAAGGTAATCATGTTTTAGTTCCACATCAAACTCAACATTGACAGGCTTTTCTAACATAGACTTACTCATATCTTTGGCAAAATCTTCAGTTTTTCTTACTTTGCTTAGTCCATAGGATAAGATACCTTGAGTAGTCCTGTCATCTTTCCCTTTGCTCTTCTCTTTGGCAATGTTCTCAGCCTGTAAAGCTTTCAGTTTCACCTAAGTTTCTTGCCTTTTCATATCCAAGGAGAGATGGGGAAGTCTAGCTTTGAAATATCCTCTGCTGTGAAGAATGATTCAATCTCTTTTTGAACAACAATAAGTTCTAGAGGATATTTAGTAGCAAAGGGTATGATTGGTGGTGGTTGATAAGTGGGTGGAAGTGAATTGTTTTTAGGTGGAAGTGATGAGAGTGATGTGGACATTGGTTGTGATGACAAAGGGATTGGTGAAGGAATCACTTCATCATCATCCTCAACAACAAAGGGTTTCCTTTTGCGAGAGAATTTGATTTTAGGTGAAGGTGGTTGTGTAGGAATTCTTGGTGGTGTGGTTAATGATTGGATCAAAATGGGAAAGGTTATCATTGTAACAACTCGAAAATTTCGTTGTTATCTTTTTCTTTATTTTTCGTTGTACCCCTCCTTGTAATCCCGAGATTTGATTTATAAGAAAGTTATGTTAATTAATTATGTTGATTTACAGTTACATCGCAGCTAATCGCTTATTAAACGCATCGCTAATTCAATCGTAGTCACAAAGTAACTATGTTACTTTAATAGCCGCGTGTGTTATTGTTTAATAAACACTTGTGCTATCGCATCGTTTATCTCATTGCATCGCAAACCACAGTTAATTATGTTTTATGTGTGTTATATTTGTTATGTTATGGTTACAATCGCTATCGCAACGCTCTCACACGCACAAATTGCTAAATCGCACTATTATATCAAATATAACGCCTAAATCGCACTATTATATCAAATATAATGCTTAATATAACTATATAATACAAACCGAATCGCCAAACGAACTCCTAACGCGAAATCAACGAACAAAACTTGGCCACGAGGTCAAGTTCGGCCGAACTTGTGCATCACAAGTTTGCCCGAACTTGTCTAAGCCACAATAACTCATCAAAACTAACAAGTCCGCCTAGACTTGTCTCAAAACCAAGAAAAAACTAGCAAGTTCGCCCGAACTTGATCTATTCAGCTCATTCTCACCTCTACCTATAAATACCCAGCTCCTCTTCTCATTTGAACTTGCTGTAAGTTCGCCCGGAGCTCCCCAAAACCGAAACCCTATGTTTTCTATGTAAGATTCAACCTGTTTTCAACTACAACAACGTTCTACAATGTTTTACAATGATTTTGCACAAGGCTTTACCTTCGTTTTCATCAAATCTCTTCGGTTTACGAAAATCTTCATCTTTTTATGCAAAACTTCTGTTTTTCACTCAGATTATGCTTAGACCTGAGTAAAACCTTTAAATCATCGATTTTTACACAATATTCGGACTAATGACATATGTTTTGTTCACTTTGGAGTGGAACGAGGCGTTGTCAAACAAGATCTCAGATCCAGAAGCACAAAGAGGAAATCGTCACTTTACACAAACTGGACTAACCCGTACGAACCGTCAAGTTCGCCCGGATTAGCCCGAGTTTCTGTAAAATGGCTAAACTCGCTCCAAAAGGCCTCTCCAGCCTAAGTTTTACTCAATGGCTTAAGGTTGGAGGGATGGACACTCGATTTCCTCAGCAAACGACGCGAAAACGCATGATTTGGATGCCAAAATAGTCAAGTTCGCACGGAAAGCTTCAAGGTCGCCCGAACTTGTCACCAGATTGGTGACCAAGTTCGACCGAACTTGATCAATTCTTCATCAAATATACACAAGTTCGCCCGAACTTGTATCACCATTCACCAAACAAAGACAAGTTCGCCCGAACTTGTCTAGTTTCTCAGGAAACTTGACAAGTTCTCCCGAACTTGTACCCACAGTAAGTTCGGGCATACAAGTTCGCCCGAACTTGTACTTTCAAGTACAAGTTCGCCCGAACTTGTCTCCTGCTCCATCAACCGTTAACCATTTAAGCAATTCGGAAGAATAATGCACTTATGTTCGCTTACAGCTGATCCGACGCTCTCCTCGACTCATCTCAGATCCCGAATCTCTCTTTAAACGCACCAACTGTGAGTATACTTGAACCCCTTTTACGCTTAAACGCACTTTTGGATGTCACATGTTCCTATATCAAATCACATCACACGAATCTCAAATGCTTATTCGCAACCCGCTGTTACATGGTTATACGTGGAATCTGCTGAATTGTATGTCTTGATTGATTGCTTGTACGCCACCCTTAACATGATAGTATACTAGAGGTTGACCCGCCACCCGGAGGCCCGGGGTTGTTAAGGCTCGCATTTTACATTTCTCATTTATTTTCTCTTTTAGGATGTGGGCATTGTTCGCTTGCCTCGATCAATCGCGGTTTGTTGGTTTGCTTGAATCTAAGTAGTTACATCATTCACATCTATTACGTATGTCATGCGGTGTATGATAAACGCTTTTATATATATTATGTATGCAAACCTGTATGCTCACCTTTACTTAATTGTATTGACGTTTTATTTTAACATATGTGCAGGTTGAGGATTTGTCTACTTGCAATCGATTACGGACTGATCTTCTAGAAACGCATTGTAATAGAAATCTAGGGGATATCGAATTTGTTTTGTTTTATGGGATTGTTTGAATTTTGTAACCTGTTAAAGGATTATATGTTGAAAGTATGGGATTTTGACGTTTAAATATTGTCGCATAAATAGTGTTATGGAATTTCTCATGAGACAATCTGGTTCGCCTAGTGCCACTACCCTGATGTTTCCGCCATCGGTTGGGGTGTGACAGATTGGTATCAGAGCCATAATAATAGGACAATTAGGTAGAATTGTCATGTTCGACCTAGTCATACGTTTAAGTACCCGATTTGACCAATCTTTGACTTAAATGCTTAAACTACTTGCCATAAATGCTTAAATATGCCTTTCCTAAGGCTAAAACAATATACACGCTTGGAAACGCTCGTATCACACAAAACGAGTGATAAAGTCGAGATTAGGTGTGAAAACCGAGAACTCTCGATGAGATCATTCACTCCACGCAATCTCTATCGCACGAGATACCTTCCTTGAGTTAGGAGTGATATCCAAACCTCGACGAAAATCTCCATTTCTATCTAGTGGAACTCCTGTCTCGATCGGTGAGTGTAACCACAATTAGGAATGAAGTTGTTAAGTTAGGGGTGAAACCCGATCTTAATAACTAGTTCCGCTCTTCGATTTTCAATCTCACCAAAGTCTCGATTATTTCAATGACTAGGAACACGACGTAACTGGAAGGATAAATGCCGTAACCGTTGTACTGCGAGAGCATTTGTTTATTAGGCCAAATCGTGTGTCCGAACTCAGAGAATTTTCGAATCACTTTGGGTAGTTGCTGTCTCAAAACCCAAGACGCTCCCAATTGATTTAAGCCTATTATCGTCGATTTTACGCATCATCGAGTTTATTATTATTATTTACGTGTTTAAATTTTGAGAATTTTCGCTTATTCGATTTCTCACTTTATCGATTTATCGTATTATCGATTTCTCGCTTTATCGCTCTTCGCTTTACAAAGTATGCACAACTCGCATAGCTCTCGTAATCTTAAACGCTAATTAATCACGAACCAAACTAAAACGCCCATTCTCTTATGCGCATAGTCTCATACGCGGTATTACTCGCTTATCTCGCTTATATATATCGCTTAAATATCACATCTCATACGCGCTACGCATGATTTTGATCAGAGGTGAATACGTGCAAAATATGTGCTTACATGCTTATGTGATTATGTGCTTACGTGCTTATGTGCTTATATGCTTATGTGCTTACGTGCTTACGTGGTATGTGCCTTGTATGAATAATAATAATAAATATTTTAAACATAAACCTATTATAATCGAATCTCATCTAATCTAAACCTTTGTGTAGATGTCTTCTATGGGATCTCACACGCGGAGGAACATCCAGCGCAACAACGCTGATAAGCGCATTGCTTCATTGGTAGCCAAGCAAATGTCTAAAGTCATTCCCCAAATCGTCAGCGAGATCCACGACGTTAGCAGCTCCTCATCTGTGGATTCTAAGACCGACACGCCCAAGACTTCGTTCAGCTTCAAGAAATTTAAAGCATGTGGACCACTCACTTTCTCTGGCACCGAAGGACCGAGTGCTATGTTCCACTGGTTCGACTCCATCGAAGTTACTTTCCGTCAGAGTGGATGTCCCGAGGCTCTGTGCACTATCAACGCCACCGGCGTGTTCCAGTCGAGGGCTCTCGATTGGTGGACGGCCGCAACAAGCGCGGGAACGGCGAAGCCTACGGACTCACTTGGGAGGAACTCAAGGAAATTAGGTGGAAGAGTTATGTCCTCCACATGAGATTCAAAAGCTGGAGAATGAGTTCTGGGATATCAAAGAAGACGGTCCCGACAACGCTGGCCTTACAGCTCCTTTCAAGCAGTTGAGCATCATCTGTCCCGGTCAAGTGGACACGACCGAGAAAGCAATCAAGAAATACCGCGAGCTCTACCCTATTGCATCGCTGATTTTGTTCAAACATCACGCCCTGTCACCATTGAGGAAACCTATCAGCTAGCCGCAGAGATCAACGACAAAAGGGTTCAGGCTGGTTACTTTAAGAACAGCAAAGTCGCCAACCAAGCAGTCACCAACCATGCTACTGATCAGTCTCGAGAGTCAAAGAACAGTCGCCGAGGTCGCAAAAGGGAAAACCCGAGCAACAACTTTGCCCTTACCGCACCGCCAAACCCTCAGCTGCTTCAGTCTGCCGCACCAGACGCACCTCCAGCAAAGCGTGCGTATACTGGTCCTCATCCACTATGCTCGAAGTGCACTTATCACCATGCGGTTGGAGGAAATTGCCGTTTCTGTACCAACTGCAACATCTACGGCCACTTTACTGTCAGCTGTCGTAGTGGTACTCGTCAGCTAGCTCCTCAAGCTCCAACAGCACCAGCTTTACCAGCTCCTCCTCAGGCCAATCAGCAGCAAGCGCCAGCTCCAAGGTCATGTGCTTGTTACACGTGCGGAGACCCGAATCCTTTCAGTAATGTCTGCCCAAACAAACCTGTGAAGGAGAACAGTAGCAGCAGCAGCCACAGCCACCACAACCTCAGCAGCAGCAACCACAAGTTGCGCGTGGACAAGCCTTCAATCTCAATCATCGCCAGGCTCAGAATGACAACAATGTTGTCAACGGTACGTTCCTTGTAAATGGTATTTATGCCTCATGTTTATTTGATACTGGTGCCGATAATTGTTTTGTATCGTTAGAATTTGAAAAGGTTTTAAAATGTAAACGCGCTAAACTCCCAAAGACTTTCGATGTGGAAGTCGCCACCGGAAAAACCGTTACTGTTAACTCTATCCTACGTGGTTGTACCCTCGATCTCAACAACCACACCTTCTCGATCAATCTCATACCTATGCAGTTAGGTAGCTTCGATATCATAATAGGCATGGATTTTCTTCATGAAAATCATGCTGAAGTTGTTTGTTTCGATAAAATGATTCGTTTCCCTCTCTCAAACGGTGATCAACTCCATGTTTATGGTGAAACTCCCTCAAAGAAGTTGATGCTTTTGTCTTGTACTCGAGCACACAAATGTTTGCGAAAGCAATGTGTTGCTTTCCTCACCCATATCATGAACCCGGAGAAAGAAAAGAAAACCTTTAAAGATGTCCCCGTTGTTTGTGAATTTCCTAAGGTCTTTCCTGACGATCTACCCGGTTTACCCCCTACTCGTGATGTTGAATTCCGTATCGATTTAATTCCCGGTGCTACTCCCATTGCTAAAGCTCCTTATCGTCTCACACCATCAGAAATGCACGAGCTATCTAGCCAACTTCAAGAGCTTCTTGATAAGGTTTCTTGATAAAGGTTTCATACGCCCGAGCACTTCACCATGGGTCGCACCCGTTCTTTTTGTGAAAAGAAAGATGGGACGTTTCGAATGTGCATCGATTATAGTGAACTTAACAAACTCATGATAAAGAACCGCTACCCTCTTCCTCGTATCGACGACTTATTTGATCAGCTTCAAGGTGCTACTTGTTTTTCAAAGATCGATTTACGTTCCGGTTATCATCAGTTACGCGTATTGGAAGAAGACATTCCAAAAACCGCCTTTCGTACTCGTTATGGCCATTTCGAATTCGTGGTCATGCCCTTCGGTCTTACAAATGCACCCGCGGTCTTCATGGATTTGATGAACCGTGTGTGCAAAGCTTTCTTAGATTGTTTCGTCATTGTGTTTATCGATGACATCCTTATTTACTCAAAGTCGAGAGATGAACACGCGCGTCATCTCCGTTTAGTTCTCGAACTTCTCCAAGGTAATCGCCTTCATGCTAAGTTCTCTAAATGTGAATTCTGGCTTGAAGAAGTCCAATTTCTCCGCCATATCGTTAACAGTCAAGGAATTCACGTCGACCCTGATAAGATTGAAGCTGTCAAGAGTTGGATATGCCGAAGAATGCATCTGAAATCCGTTCCTTTCTTGGATTGGCAGGGTACTACCGTTGATTCATCGCCGACTTTTCTAAAATCGCCGTTCCGCTTACCGCTTTAACTCATAAGGACAAGCCTTTCGTTTAGGATTCCAAACAAGAGGAAGCCTTTCAAACGCTCAAGCGTATTCTATGCAATGCTCCTGTACTCGCTCTTCCCAATGGAAATGACGATTTCGTTGTTTATTGCGATGCCTCTAATCTTGGTCTTGGTCGTGTTCTTATGCAAGGAGACAAGGTTATCGCGTATGCATCTCGACAACTCAATATCCACGAGAAGAACTACACAACCCACGATCTCGAACTCGGTGCAATTGTTTTTGCATTAAAGATATTGCGACACTACCTTTACGGTACAAAGTGTACGGTCTTCATCGACCATAAGAGCTTACAACATATCTTTAATCAAAAGGAACTGAACATTCGCCAACGCAGATGGGTTGAACTTCTTAACGATTACGATTGTGAGATACGCTACCATCCCGGTAAAGCAAACGTCGTAGCCGGTGCTCTCAGTCGACGAAGCTACATGTATAGTATTTGTGACTCTCATGCTTTGAATAATCTCAAAATTTTGATTCGCTCCGACTAATTCGCTTGTTTTAGTGAAAATACCCTGCAGGAAGAAATGAAATGTGGTGCTGAAACTCTGCTCGTTGTTAAACCTAATGGTATTTATTACTATCTCGATCGTATTTGGATTCCTAGCCGTGACAATCTTTGTGAATTGCTAATGACCGAAGCTCATAAATCTCGATTCTCCAACCCGGAGCCGACAAAATGTACCAAGATCTTCGTCCTAAGTATTGGTGGCCGGGCGTGAAAAAGGATATCGCCATTTACGTCTCAAAGTGTTTAACTTGTTCAAAGTTAAAGCCAAACATCAAAGGCCCTCTAGCTTACTCGAACAACCTGAAATCTCGATGTGGAAGTGGGAGAGTATAGCCATGGATTTCGTTACGAAACTCCCTCGCACCTCCTCTGGTCATGATAGCATTTGGGTTATCATTGATCGTCTTACTAAATCCGCGCACTTTATTGCCATACGAGAAGTCTTTAAGGTAGAACGATTAGCACCGAATCTATACCGACGAAGTCATTTGTCGACACGGGACGCCTCATGACATCATTTCTGACAGCGATGGTCGCTTTACCTCACGTCTCTAGGAAACTTTTCAATCTGTTCTCGGTACTACGCTTAATCTATGTACCGCTTTCCACCCTCAAACCAACAGTCAGACTGAGCGTACGATCCACACCTCGAAGACATGCTTCGTGCATGCATCATAGATTTTGGTGGTAATTAGGATACGCATTTACCTTTAATTGAATTCCCGTACAATAATAGTTATCATACCAGCATTCAAATGGCTCCTTTTGAGGCACGGTATGGAAGAAAATGTCGATCGCCTATTGCATGGCACGAGATCGGAGAAGCACAAATCACCGGTCCCGAGTTAATTCAAGAAACGACTGACAAGATCCTCCAAATCAGAGAAAATCTCTTGAAAGCTCGGAGTCGCCAAAAGAGTTATGCCGATATACGTCGCAAGCCCCTACAGTTCAAAGTGGGAGATCACGTTCTCCTAAAGATTGCACCTTGGAAGGGAATGATCCGCTTCAGGAGGAAAGGAAAGCTAGCGCCACGATACGTAGGTCCTTCTAAGATTCTGGAAAGAATTGGCAAAGTGGCCTATCGACTCGAATTACCGGAGGAACTCAACAACGTCCACCCGACTTTCCACGTGTCAAACATCAAGAAATGCCTAGCCAAAGAGAATCTCCATGTTCCCCTTGAAGATCTGCAAATCAACGAGACTCTCCATTTCGTGGAAAAGCCTGTCGAGATCATGGACCGAGAAACCAAGAGATTGTGGCGCTCTCGCATCCCTATCATGAAAGTCTGATGGAAGGCAGACGCGGTGCCGAGTTCACTTGAGAATTGGAAAGTGACATAAAGGCTAAATATCCGCATCTCTTTGTTACGGCCACTACGTAAGTAGGGGAGACTGTAACAACTCGAAAATTTCGTTGTTATCTTTTTCTTTATTTTTCGTTGTACCTCTCCTTGTAGTCCCGAGATTCAATTTATAAGAAAGTTATGTTAATTAATTATGTTGATTTACAGTTACAGCGCAGCTAATCGCTTATTAAACGCATCCCTAATTCAATCGCAGTGACAAAGTAACTATGTTACTTTAATAGCCGCGTGTGTTATTGTTTAATAAACACTTGTGCTATCGCATCGCTTATCTCATCGCAAATCGCAGTTAATTATATTTTATGTGTGTTATATTTGTTATGTTATGTTATGGTTACAATCGCTATCGCAATGCTCTCACACGCATAAATCGCTAAATCGCACTATTATATCAAATATAACGCTTAATATAACTATCTAATACAAACCGAACCGCCAAACGTAACGCGAAATCAACAAACAAAACTTGGCCATGAGGTCAAGTTCGGCCAAACTTGTGCATCACAAGTTCGCCCGAACTTGTCTAAGCCACAATAACTCATCAAAACTAACAAGTCCGCCCGGACTTGTCTCAAAACCAAGAAAAACTAGCAAGTTCACTCGAACTTGTAACAAGTTCGCCCGAACTTAATCTATTCAGCTCATTCTCACCTCCACTATAAAAACCCAGCTCCTCTTCTTATTTGAACCTGCTGCAAGTTCGCCCAGAGCTCCCCAAAACAGAAATCCTTTGTTTTCTAAGTAAGATTCAACCCGTTTTCAACTACAACAACTTTCTACAACGTTTTACAATGATTTTGCACAAGGCTTTGCCTTCGTTTTCATCAAATCTATTCTATTACGAAAATCTTCATCTTTTTATGCAAAACTTCTGTTTTTCACTCAGATCTATGTGGTAGGTTGAGGATTTGTCTACTTGCAATCGGATTAGGATTGGTCTTCTAGAAAAGTATTGTAATAGAAATCTAGGGATATCGAACTTGTTTTGCTTATGGGATTGTTTGTATTTTGTAACCTATTTAAGGATTATATGTTGAAAGTATGGGATTTTGACGTTTAAATATTGTCGCTTAAATAGTGTTATGGAATTGCTCATGAGACAATCTGGTTCGCCTAGTGCCACTACCCCGATGTTTCCGCCATCGGTTGGGGTGTGACAATCATGGCAGAGTTTAAGGTAACATCTGTTGATACATTTGATGTACCAACATCTGTTGGTTGATTTGATGGTGGTGATGTAACATCTATTGATACATTTGATATACCAACATCTGTTGGTGATGGAGATGATTTCTTTTGTGAGGTTTTCTGTTTCTTTTGAGGTGATGGTGTTGGTTTAGTTGGAGCAGAGGATATACTTGGTGTTGGCTTAGCAGAGGTTTTAGAAGGTGGATATTGACTGCCTAACCTTTTTGGTTGATTTTCTTTTTTAAGAAGTGCCAATGTCTTCTTGTTCCATCTGTTTTGCCTGTCCTTGTTCAATCAATTTGGAAGCTTTTTTTTCCAATGTATCTTGCCTTTTCTTATTTTCTATGGCAATTTCTTCTACTTGTTTATTCAGGGTTGCATCAATCCCCTTTTGAACTCCAGCTTCTGATACCTTTGCAGAAGATTGATTTTGAGCAGACCCTGGCTTTTGCACTTTTGAATCTACTTGCAACTTTCTCAATGTATCTTTCTCCCCCTTTTGGCATCATCTTGAAGGACAGTAGTCGGGGCAAAGCCAGTGGTCTTTATCAAATGTTCTTTGATGGTCTTGCTGTCTGCTTGAGTATCTTTATATCGGGCCTCCATCATATTTCTAATGAGCTTCATGTTAGTTTCATGGTGGATGTCAGCCAAATTCCTTTGAGCTAGGATGATAGGTTGCACAGATATCCATAGCTCATTGGTAATTTGCTGTGTGGATGGTTGGTTTTGAGAATTGTGTAACATTTGTTTCATCATGGATTTCATTTCATCAATTGATAACTCCACCGATCTCATTCTCTCCGTCAATTCCTGATATCTTAATTCATCACCTAATTTAAAAGGATCATCTGAATTCCTACCAGTGTTAGTTGTATTTGTGTCTGCAATAGGAGAAGACCTCAAAATGTCAGACACAAATGCCTATTTTTCTTGGTACTGGGGACTTCAACTAGAACAGAGGTTACAGATGTAGCCTCAATAATTGTTGCCTTCAAGGAAGTCTTATAGATGGAACCACTGTCCAACTGAGACACTATCGTGTCAACAGTTGTAGTGGCTGCTTCACTTGAAATACCACCAAGATTTACTTGTAACTCAAGGGGTGTAGCCTCCTAAGTTGTTTGTGAGTTAGCTAATTGAGTTTTCTTATACTCAGTCAAGTGTGGAAGTGTACTCTCTTTAACTGGTGAGTGAGAGGGACTGATATTTGTCCGAATTTTCTCAATAGCAACAAATAAGGGTATAATGTAAGTGGTATAGGAGTAGAGGGTTGTGGTGTAGAAAGAGAATTTGCCCTGGGAGAAGGGCTTGAGAACAGATATTCAAGTGAATCATCTGCCTCATATTGTGGGGTCTCTATGCTTACAACTTGATCCTTTGGTGAGGATTCAAGAAGAGGTAGGCTAGGTTGAGATCTTTCCATCGGCTGTGAGGATAGTAGCAGTAGTGGTTTCAAGTGATTTTTGTGTTGTCACAAGGTTAGCCTCTGGGATCTTATCTTCCAGAAGCACCTTTTTGTTTTGTTTTTGTTTGGTTGGCTATTTGGATTTTGTAGGCTTCTTTTTGGATTTTTCTGGTATCGGTTTCACAACACCAGTACTTGTGTCATGACCACCGGGAGCATTGGCTCAGCAACAGAGGTATGAGCATGGATGTGGACTTATCTAAAGTAGGCTCATCCCTCTTTGCTTGCGTTTGTAAAACCTTTGACACTTGATTCAGTATTCTTGTAAAAGTTTCATGTGTAAGGCTTTTTGTTTCAAAAACAACACCTTGTTGAAAATCTTTTTTCAGGAACTTTTTTTTTGAAGATAATAGCTCTAAAGTCTAGGATACAATAAAAAAGCTTTATTTCTTGAGATTTTATTAAAGTTTGCAACCAAGTCCAAAAACAATACCTGGGAAAAACTAAAATCTATTTTAGTCAAAATAACATATCCCAGATACTGAATGTTTTGTGGAATTTCATTAAATGTGGTTGTCTTTGCTGAGAAACATAGAAGCAGAGTATGGAAAAAATATCGCATTGTAGCAGGAAATTTAGGTTTATACATTGTAACAGCTGTCAGTTGACCTTCATACCCTCACTCTGTGAACTCTGAGTGTAAATCAGCCTTGGGAAAAGAAGTTTTACCTGCTAGGTCATTTAGACCAAATACTGTGGATATGGAAGACTGGGATATCTGAACAAAGCTTCCTCCTATAACACCCCAATCGCGTAATACAACAAACTGCGGCGGAAACATCGGGGAGTCATGTTACAGGAAATTGTTTCACAAAACATGGTATTAAAGTTTTGTTTTATTGAATTAATGAATTACGTTTTTTTAAACAAATCAAACAAATACAAAAAAATTGTCTTTCAATTTTTAAAGTAAGCTAAGACCCGAGTCCATCCTATGTGTAGCATGCGTTAACAATATATAATAGTACCTTAAATATATGTGAAAATAAAACGTCAGCATAAAATGCATGTGAGTAACATAGGTTTTGTGATTTAGATTCATGGCTTTTGATATTAAAGAAGACGAGTATATGTTTTCAAAATAGCCATGAATCCTTAATAAAAATTTGGTTTCTAAAATACTTTGCTTTTTGATAAAAAGATTTGTGGTATATGCAAAAATATACTTTGGTTTTGAAATAATAGAAATGATATATATATCAAAATATACTTTGGTTTATGAACAATTGAATTAATAGTATATCAAAATATACTTTGGTTTATGAATAATAGGTTTTGGTAATACATCAAAATATACTTTGGTTTATGCATAAGAGAAACGACAGTATATCAAACTATACATTAGTAGTATACCAAACTATACTTTGGTATTTATATCAAACTATACCCTGGTAATATATCAACCTATACTTTAGTTTTGAAATCTCCTAAACAACCTAATTGAGCCTTGTTTCTCGCCACAATCCCTCGATCATCTTTCTTGCACTTGAACACCCACTTGGTGCCTATTTCCTTCTCTCCTTATGGAAAGTCAACTAGCTTCCAAACTTTCAATTTCTTGAAAGAGCTACTTCCTCTTGCATAGCTTCAACCCATGAATTTTCTTTAAGAGTCATGTGAATATTCTTCGGCTCCTCTTGGACAATAAAGCAACTATACAAACACTCATTTATAATTCATGTCTTCTATATTGAAGCAAACAAACAGGAACCTTCAATCACACCTCTTCTTGTCTGAACACCTACAGCAGGATCACCTAAAATGTTCTCAACTGGATGATCTCTGTTTGCTCGTGTAGTAGCAATGGTGTCAACTTCTAAATTATCACCCAGATTGGATCCAACCTACCCTGAATATTCTGATTCGTCGGAGTAACAAAGTCCTCCCCCTGAATAGGTTCAGACTCACTATCACTTAAATCAACTACATCTGCATTTGCATTTGCATTTGCATTTGCATTTGAGGATGTTTCCAGAGCATTTATCATCGAGATACTCGATCTTGGCATGAAGTCACCCTCTTTATCACTAATCACCGCTTGAATCAACTTAGGCTCATCTGCATTGGATAACTCAGGAATATTAAATGATTTAAAAACACTATCATAATCATATAATATAGTAGGACCCCTCGTTGATTGTTGAGGTGAGTAACTAGTGATTTCAACGTTAAACACAAACTCAATTTTTGTTTATCTTTATTTCACACAACTGTACAGGGTAATCCAAATGGTTCAAAGCCCTTCAAGTTTGGTTTCCTGTTAAACAAAAGTTCATGACATGTTTTGTTAAACTATTTAACAGTTAAAACTTTGTTTAGGACATAGCAAGTTGTGTTCATAGCTTCACCCCAGAAAAGAAATGGAAGCTTTGAATCAGACATCGTAGTCCTAGCGGCTTCAATCGACGTCCTGTTTTCCCTCTCAGCGACTCCATTCTGTTGAGGTGTATAAGGAGCAGAATATTGATGTTCGATTCCCTTATGAAGATACTATAGATCTAGAATATGATTCTTGAACTCCGTGCCCTTATCACTCCTTATCCTCTTAAAGCGTGCATCATGGACATTTTCCAGTTTTGTAAAAAGATCTATCAGCAGCTCTGTTGTCTCATATTTTGTACCTAAAAAGAAAACCCATGAATAATATGAGTAATCATCTGTGATAACTAAATAATAGTACTTTCCACCTATGCTCCTTACGTTCACTGGACCGAATAGAGCCATATGAAGTAATTCGTAAGGGGCATCTATGGAATTTACTGTTTTAGATTTGTGAGGTTTCTTATGTTGTTTTCCCTTTTGACATGGAAGACATTTATCATCCACTTGAAACCTCTACACTGGCACCCCTTCCACTAAACCATTTTTAATTATAAAATTCATTTCGGTAGTGGATATGGGCCATGCGCCTATGCCACAACATCGACTCACCCTCAGATGCTTTTGATAACAAACACGCAGTGGAAGAATCCTTAGCACCCATGTCCATGACATAAGTGTCATTCCTCCTCGGTGCTCTCATCACTATCCAACTGCCCAGTATCACCGAACCCGGTTTCAGCACCAAAGCTTCAGACTTAGTAAAGTGGCCTAAGTGACCCTTGTCGCAGACTTGTGACACGCACATCAGATTGTGCTTAAGCTGCTCGACATAGTTCAATTTGTCCAAAGTGATCTTCCTGTTGGTCACTTTTCCTCGACCAGTAATGTGACCTCCTTTAGCACCTACAAAGTTCACATAAATTCCATCTGTATTTTCAAACTCGGTCAACAATCTCGCATCCCCCCGTCTTGTGCCTGGAGCAGCCACTATCAACATACCATAAGGTGATAATCTTCCTTAGCAGCTCCTGCACAAACAAACATAAATTAGTTAGATTAGGGGACCCAAGCTTTAATGGTCTTGGGTCTACCAAATTCATCAACTATTTTAACATCCATCCAATATCCATCACTCCTAACTGGAGTCTTGGATCTATGACATGTTGACGGAAATGGGTTTGATTTCCATGAGGTCTCTGGTCCTGAGGTTTCCTATACAAATTGGACTTTGTGACCTTTGGAAATTTTCGTTTTGAGACCTTGATTGACTCCGAGAATTATGATTGTTGTAATTTCTAAAGCCACTCTTATAAAAATTTCGACAACCAACATTTTGGTATCGATTTTGATTTTGACCTTGACTTCTGAAATTACTTGATTGACCATGAAAATTGTTAATTGTCGGTGAAGTACTTCTAGGTCTCTCATACCTGCCTGATGTAGATTCAGGCTAAAACCTTTGTTAATTTCTTTGGAAACGAGGAACTTACTGAGTTCCTATTTCAGCCCTATCTACACCAACAACAACACACTCTTGTTGGTTATGAGCAAATATCTTTGGTGACTTCGAAATTTTCTGCTCACCATCACCTTTCTTTTCTGGTGATTTACCTCGCTTTTCCTCACTCACCTGTGCTTCACTCTTTTTGTTAGGACAGCAGCTAGCTACATGTTCCTTGATGTGACATTTGAAGCACGATCTTTTTGCCGAAGACTTCTTAACTGAAGTCTCTAGTTAAGATCCAACAGGTGATATGATGATGATGCCTTAGAAGGATTTGATTTAGTTTGCTCAATTTCAGATTTCTCTTTGTTTTTATTTTTAGCAAATTGCACATTCGACTCATTTTCAATAACATTCGATTTCATCTTTCATATCACTCCCTTTAACAAAATCAACATTTTTAACAAAAGTTTGCTTTTTATTTTTAGGGTGTGCATTTTTTATTTTCAAAACCGGTTCCCTATTATTATCCTTCTTGATACTAACATCATCATATTCAGACACATCAACAAACCCTGATGTGAAACTGCTAGGTGTATTTGACGCAAAGTCTGTTAAATCCTCTTCGTCTGGCAAGAATGAATAGTCATGACCAAGAGGTAGTGGAACTTTATCTAAGCCCTGGAAGCCCACACTTTTCTTGTCATTGATTTTCTTCAAGACATGCATCATGTGTTTCATTACAAAAGAGGAATCTCTGAATTGACATAGTTAACTTTCGATTTCAACAATTTTTAGTTGTGCTTTAGACAACTCTTTGCATTTTTCAATCTCTTTTGTTTTCTCACTCATTGTATCATGAGCCAAGTCTATAATTTGAAGCTTTTCATTTAATTTGTAGGTTAAAATGTTGATTTCTTCTTCATGGCCTTTAATTTTCTTCAAATATAAAGACTCGTCTCTTTTTACAAAAAAGTTTGCTTCTTTAAGCTCAAAAGGTCATTTACCAGACTTTGATTTTGTTTAGTTAACCTGTTAACCTCACCTTGCAATCATGAAATTTTAAACAAACAGAACTAACAGGGTTAGAACTTACCTCTCATGTTGATTTGCTCAGATCGACCATGAAAGTAGCAAAATCAACGGCCATCTTCTTATCCTCAGCATCCTTTTCTTCATCAGGCTTTACATTTTCTACTTTAACTTCAGTAGTCTGACCAGCTTCAGTCTCCTTCTCTTCCTCGGCATCTACCTTTACCTCTGCATCATCAACTGTGGCTATCTTAGCCATAAAAGCATGTGTGACGTTGTCATCACCTTCTAGATGAATGCTCCAATCATAAGATCCCTCTCTAGCAATAGAAATCAAGGCCTTTGATCCAATGTTATTTGAAACATTTATGTTGCTTGAACCATGACCAGGAGAATCTTGAAATGATGAACTAGGACAAGACTCAGTCTTTAGTCTTTCCCTAGCAAAGTGTCCATAATTCTGACAGTTGTAACACCTAACTTTGGATTTGTCAAAACCAACACGTTTTCCAACGAACTTCCTACTTGTCCTGTTCATGAATCTTTTTACTATTCTGGAGATCATTGCCATCTGCTATTGTAAATCCATCTCATCTAGGTCATCAGGGTCATTATGATCATAATCTTCATCAAAAGTTGCTGGATCATATATCATTGCCTGAATGTAGTTCTCATATGATGCAACAAATGAAGCAAGCAGAGCAAGATGTTCTTCAGCAGCCTTCACACTTAGAAGCATCGACCTAGTACTACTCTTTTGATTGCTAGGTTGTTGTCTCTTTCCCCTGTTGATCCTCATGAAGCAGCAACAAAGCCTACATCACCATCAGCATTGGTCACAACCTGCTCATTTTCGCATGAGAGAAACGCAGTTGCTGTATCACTTGAAGCATTGTGGGAGGAAGAAGATGGAATGCCTTTGTAAACTCCCAGATCTTGAACCTGGTCATATCCGGTTTCCTTCTTCTTCATATTAAGCTCGTACGCTCTCAGCTTCCCAACATACTCTTCTAAGTCCTTAGTCTCGTAATCAACTTCACCTTTAATCATGAGAGTATAAATATCCCACTTGGCAGGTAAAGCATCTAGCAACTTATCATTTATCTCAACATCAGTGTATCCCTTTGTGTCATAATTGTCCATTTCTGACATTAGATGATAGTATCTCGTGATAATATCTTCGAGGAACTCATTTCTCATGCCTTTAAAGACAACAAATTGCTTCTTCGGCAGGTCAACCTTGTTCTTCTTCATATCAGTATTTCCCTCATACCTCTTTCTAAAACATCCCACATTTCCTTTGAAGTTGTATATAGATTGAAGATATGTTTGATTCCATCTGGTAAAGACATCTTGATTGCAGCTAAGGATATCTTCTCAGATTCATACATTCTCTTTTCTACACCTGACATGTTATCATAGGCAGTGACTGGTTGTCTGCCTTCAAAATCATAAGTTTGATTCACATACCCATCTTGAATACAGATCCACATCCGTGTGTCCTGATATTCAAAAAACGACTGAAACCGGTCTTTCCACGTAAGGTAATTCCCTACCTTCATCATCTTTGGTGGTTTGTTAGTTGTGCCAACCTCATATTCCATTCTCAACAACTCATTCAAATTCGACATATTCGACATTTTTACCGAACTGGCTCGCTAAAGATGTTTAAAAATTGTCAGAAAAGTGTGTTTACTAAATGGTACCGTTAGAATCGTCTCGACAATACGAATCTAATGATATATAATATCTGAGGTCTTTTTTTGTCCTAAAAATCACCCGAGTCTAACTGTGCAGTCGGTTTGTTAAGGTTGTTTACGGATCAATTTCTGTCCATGAAAACGTTTATTACCGATTACATCAGCTGGTTAACTTTCCACCTTTTCAAGTTCAAATCGGAACGGTACCCAATTTGAAAAAGTAACTCGGAATAACAAACCGAAATGGGAAGTTGGAACAATGATTCGAGATGGTATTCAAAGTGGTCCTAGATGGTCCGAAACGGTGGTTATCCGAGTTGGTCCGAAATAGTGTTTATACGAATTGATCCGAGATGGCCCTAATTCAAAACAATATTTGAGATGCTTATCCAAATTGGCTCGAATTCAAAACTTATGATCCGAGATGCAATTCTGATGATCCGAAATGCGACAATCCAGATCTGAAATGCAAAATTTCTATTCGAAATGAGTATTGTTTATTCGAGATCCTCAGCTGATGATCCGAAATCCTTCAATTTTGATCCGAAATGCACACTAGAAATCTGAGATGCCTTACTGTTTATCCGAAATCAACAGTGAAACCCTAGAACAGCCGTCAAAACGTCCAAAAACCAACATTTTCTGCAGTAACGATTCTGAACCGAGCAAATCAAGAGTCTAATGCTCTGATACCAATTGTAGGTCCCCTAATCCGTATGGATCTTCACAAAATCGTCTATCCAACCTAGAGTGTGGAATCCTCTAGATTAGATTTACACAGAAAATGGGTAGAAACAGTATTCCAATAAACCAGATCTTTATTGATTATCAATCCAATGATTACAATCAATCTAGATCACACCGAATTTGTCCAAGCCTTTATCTTTTACGAATTCTCGCTCTAGAGTGATTAACTAAGCAACCTAAACCCTAATGCAAAGCTCTGTTTATATAGAGACATGTGTGCAAACTAGGCTAGGGTTTAACCAATATGGGTTGCGAATCGGACGGGCCCAATTCGCCCTCCATTCCCATATGTATGGGTTTGGTTTAACCCAGTCACTCCTAATTCACTCATACAACGCTAAACCCGCTAACCGTTTATCGTTTTATCAATTACAAGATATCCAAAGACCAAATCTCAAAGTTGTTGCCACAAATATGCACCAACGTATCAGTTACTTTGACAATTATCGGCTCAACCACAGCTGCACCGTACACAAAATATGTTAAATCGTCTTCATGTGGTAAAAATGTATAGTCCTGATAAACAGGTGGAGGAACTTCATTAAATCCCAATGTTGTTCGATCAGTACTCTTTTTTAAGTTTCCCATCATGTGATTCATTTGTTAGTACAGTATGTCTATGTCTTAGTCTGGTATCGAGTCTGTATAGATTAGGCAAGAAAAATGGAGTATTTATGGTGTATTTGGTCAACTTCGCTCATCATGTAATATATATAGTCAAGTTCGGCCGAACTTGACTATGCAAGTTCGCCCGAATTTGCTATATCTCCAACGAACTTGTCCAAGTATATATAGGGGTCTTTGATGTTTCCTTTGTAACTTTAAGAGATTTTGTCACGACAGAGGCGAAGCTCTGTCAAAGTGTTTCCAGGTTCTGTAAGAGTCAAACATAATGAAACGTTGATTAAACAGTGAATAACTTGTCTACAATGTCGCCTATGCAAACGGATTCCGCACGTTTACCTTAGGTTTGGCAAATTAGGACCCGAACGATCCGTACAACGGACCTACATCATTACAAATGAAGTG
The DNA here is from genome assembly GCA_947069175.1 of Scalesia atractyloides. NCBI lineage: Eukaryota > Viridiplantae > Streptophyta > Magnoliopsida > Asterales > Asteraceae > Scalesia > Scalesia atractyloides. The sequence goes on from CAMTDV010000030.1 coordinate 59,412,762, forward strand.
TTCCTAAATTGTCTGTTTTTATTTGAAGTTCAACTATCTTAACTTGTGCATCAGATAACTCTTTGCACTTGTCAGATAGTTCTTTGGATTTATCTATCATAGTCTCGCGTGCTAAATCTATCACTTGAAGCTCTTTATTTAATTTTTCAGTCAAAGTTTGAACTTCAGCTTCACATGATTTTATTTTCTTTAGGTATTGAGACTTTTGTTTCTTTATGAAAAAGTTTGATTCTTTTAGACCATTTAGTTCTTTTATCATACTTTGGTTGTATGTGGACAACCTGTCAACTGTACCTTTTAGTTCATTGCAACTCATGCAGATAGAACTTACTGGTTTTAAACTTACATCACACGTAGCTTTGCTTAAATCGTCCATATATGCAACAAAATCAGTTCTGGCCTTCTCTTCTTCATCCAATTGCACCTGTACGTCATTAGTCTTTGCCTCTTCAGCTGGTTTTTCTTTACGCCTGACCTGTTCAGCAACATTCTGTTCTTTGGCAGCTTCAGTTTCTTCATTTGCTACCTGTTCAGCTACAATCTTCTTTTCAGAAATCTCTTCTTTAACATCATCACTAACTTCCCCCTCAAATTGTTGACCTTCTTCGATCACTGTAATGATCTCTGTCATTAGAGCTTGTGTTATGGTTCCATTATCTTCAAGGTGAAGACTCTAATCATATGAACCATCATGAGAAATAGTAGAAACAAGTGTCCGTGATGCACTGTTGGATGAACTTTGACCAGATGAATTACGAAATGTGGAAGGTTTTTGTGGTTCGCCTGTTAGTCTTTGACATTCTCTGGAGAAATGTCCAAAATTTTGACGTTTGAAGCATCGAACCTTGGATCTATCGAATCCAACCTTCTTCCCAATGAACTACCTGCGAGTTCTATTCATGAACCGTCTAGCCCTGATAGATATCATGGCCATTTGCCACTGAATATCCATCTTATCCAAGTCGCCTGGATTAATCTGCTCATAATACTCGTCCAGCGATGTTGGATCTGTTATCTTGCCCTGTATATAATTATGATACGAGGCAACAAATGAGGCATGGAAAGACAGTTAATTCTCAGTTGATTTCACACTCATCAGCGTGGACTTGGGAATTCTGCTATTCGATCCAGTCTATTATTCCTGTTGTCTCTTACTTGCAGTTGAACCTCCCAATGAGGCAAAAAAGCACAATTCACCATTAGCATAAAAAACATTTTCATTTTCACTAGAGAGAAATGCAGTTGTTGAATCAATAGAAGCGTTGTGAGAATATAAAGATGGAATGCCTTTGTAGACTCCCACATCTTGAACCTGGTCATAACCTGTTTCCTTCTTCTTCACATTGAGCTCTTAAGCTCTTAGTTTCCCTAGAACCACTTCTAAGTCTTTAGTTTCATAATCAGTTTCACCCTTGATCATGAGAGTATAAATATCCCACTTAGCAGGTAAAGTATCTAGCAACTTGTCATTGATCTCAGTATCAGTGTATCCCTCTACGTCATAGTTGTCTATCTCTGTCATCATATTATAGAACCTTGTAATGAATTCTTCTAGGGACTCATTTCTCATGCCCTTAAAAACAACAAATTGTTTCTTCGGCAGATCAATCTTGTTCTTTTTCACATCAGCATTGACCTGATAACGCTTCTCTAATGCATCCCACGTCTCTTTCGACGTAGTGTACTCTAACGCTTCGCATTTTTGTACTTTCCTTATTTAGAAAGTGTAATCGTATTTCTATTCTTGGAAAATTGTAATCTTATTGTAGTCGTAATTCATTTCCAATCTTGTAATCTAAGGCTTTGATCACAATGGAAGTCTATTTTTGTACATATATATATTACACGCTTGAGATATGCATTACAATATTGGATACATGCTTACACACGAAAATCGATACTTGAAATATTTGAAATTGTCAATTATATGTGCATTATACTCATACACTACCCTAATACACTTGAAATACCCAAAAACATGCTTAATAATGAGTTTTTAGCACAAAATGATGGAATAATCAAACCCTAGGGGGTCAAACTATAAATTTTGGAAAGTTTTTGAAATTTTGGACTTTCGTATGACTATGCACTTGACATTGCATGACCTTTCACTTTACATTGCATGACCATGCAAGCTGTGATTGCACTTGACATTGCATTACCATTTAAGCCGAGATTCGCATGACCATGAACTTGACATTGCATGACCATGCAAGCTGTGATCCGCATGACCATGCATCTAAATCCGCATGACTATGCAAGTTTATTGACAGCTACGAGATTTAACGCTTTTTAACCACTTTTTTCCACCTTTTTCACCGCCAATCACCTCCTAACTCATTTAACTCAAACCCTAATCACCACATTATAAATATGAGCCTCCTACACCTCTTTCTCACTTTCCAAACACTTCTATATCATCTAAACTCTCTCTAATTCTCTGAAATTTCAAGAACTAGACAAAACTGTTCAAGTGCAAAAAGTGAGTTCAAATGCACTTTTCTTCATCTTTTCTTCACCAATCCTCTAAAAAGCTTGGATTGTCTCTAGGATTTTTTTCCACAGGTTTTCCATGGAATACCAAAGTGGAACATCACCATTTTGAGGTCCAAACTTTCTGTTTTGGAAGATTATGGTTGTTACTTTTATTAAACTCATGTTTTCTCTTACCAACTTGTGCCTCTTATGGAACTAATCAAGTGTATGGTTAGTGAGTATGGCCAAGGTTGATTCATACAAATCAGAGGTGTTAATAACCCCCAAACTTTCTGTGTTTGATAGGGTTATCAACCCACAAGTAATGAAACCATCCAAGCTTGTCATGATTCTTATGACAAGACTTGTGTTTTGGTAAAGGTGTGAATACTTGGAAGCCTTGGATATCCTACTTTCATTCCACCACCTCACTTGATGATTTCATCTTGTTATCTCAAGTGGTTTGCTAGACCCAAAGTGACTTAACCTCATCTAGCCTCTAACACTTAGTTAACTCTTTTCATGTCGGAAGTGACTCACCGAGTTAGTGTTTGCTTGGCTACTTGGTATAATAAGAATTTGTACATTAACTTTCATTCATGACCATCCGAATCATCCTTGTGATGATTTGTGCATTGGTGAATCTTACGAATGAGGTTAAAGGACGGTAATCCTCCCACCTTTATGTATGACTTCTATGGAATCTATTATATACATGTTGGACATACTATATACAATCTATAATATATATAAACATATACTTAACCGAACCCTTGATGATAATCGATATGGTTACTTTTCATAACAATAGGTTACATTATCTAAGCCTTAAACACACTGTTACGATTCTAATGGGTAATTTAAACCATGAAATCACATTCACCCATACGGGTAGTTGTAGTGTCAAAAACGGGTGTATTAAGACTAGATGATTACTTTTGTGTATGCATACTTTTTGTACTTTAAATCCGAATCCAAATCCTCCGTTAAAACATCCAATTACTCACACACGTATGTTTCCCCGTGTAGAATAACTCGGTGTTTCATCCTCCAACCTTTCAACTTTTCATGGAATTTACAAAGGAAGCTTTGCGAAACCGTGAGTACACTCGAACACCCTTTTTACGCTTTACACTTTTGGGTGCAATATGTTTAACTTATCAAATTACACGCAATCACGCTTATACTTTATGCAAACACAAACAATCCATTATACATGCTAAAATACGTGAAACATGATTTGTATTCTTGGAACATTATTATGTGATTCCCTTGTCATTAACTTCGTACGAGCCTCCCTTAACATGTTATCACTATAGGAGTAACGCACCGCCCGTATTCTTGAGGTCATGTTAAGTCTTTAATTCTTATGGTAATCTTTGGGTTGACTTGTAGAATTGCATGCCATGATACATTAATCAAGTTAGCTATTTTTCCATGTAGATTCGTTTAAACTTTTACATACTTATGCTATATCAAAACTTGTGTGCTCGTCAATGTTTTGTGTTGAACTACACTTTTAAAATTGTTGTAGGTTGATGATGTTGACTATGATGAAATCTAGTAGGGACGACACTAGAAACGCACTTAGAAATACTAGATTATGTTATTTCATTATGTTAAACTTGTTGTACTTTGTTTCCTTGGATTGTATTGGCAATTATTATCAATGAAATGAAATCGGTTTTGAATTAAATATTGTCACAATTAGCATTATGATGTCTTGAGCAATCTATTTATGTCCGCCCCGATGATTCCGCCATCGGTTGGGGTGTGACATGTACAAGGTGTGTTTAATGCCATCAGGGACAGACATCTTTATAGCAGCTAGGGCTCTCTTATCAGCTTCATACATTTTCTTCTCAGCTTCTTCCATATTGACATAAGCAGTGACCCGGTGTCTGCCTTCGAACTCATGAGCCGGGTTCACATACCCATCCTCAATACAGATCCACATACGTGTGTCCTGATATTCAACAAAGGACTGAAACTTGTCTTTCCACGTAAGGTATTGTTCCACCTTCATCAGCTTTGGTAGTTTGTTGGTAGTACCAACCTCATGTTACATCTTCAATAGCTCCTTCAAGTTCGAAATACTCGACATTTTTACCAAACGGGCTCGCTAAAAACATTTAAAAACTGTCCGAAAACTGTTTTTACCAAAACCTTTTTTTGTCCTAAAAATAAGGCGGTTCAAACCATGCAGTCCATTTTCAAAGTTCGTTTACAGAAAATTTTGTATTCACGAAATTCTTAATTACACCATACGTAGCTAATTATCTCTAGTTTTTAATTACTCAACCTTTCAATTACACAAGTTGTTAATTATTCCAACTATTAAATACTCCAACAATTACACTGGCAAATCAATTACGTTGGCAAGCCAATTTGCTGGTTAATTACACAGGTAAGGCAAATTCGCTGGTTAATTACGCAGGCAAGTCCAAGTCAAACACGTTGAGTCCCAATTACGCTGAGGATTAATTACACAGATTATTACGCTGGCCAATCAGTCCAGTATTACGACGACTAGCAAAGTCGTCGATCACCATGATAATGTCGCAGAAGACAATTATCACAGTTACCAAAGTCGCCTTTGGATTTAAATACGCAGCCCACAATTACGAAGGTTCAGATTGCGTATTTGTTAAATACGCAATGCAGCAAAAACGCTGGTTCTTATCTACGAATTCTACAGTAACTTGTTCAGCAATCCAGTCTACTAGCAACTCAGATTTCCAGGGACCTGATCAAATCTTTTCAGAAATTGAAAAGATCTTATCTCTTCTCCAACAGAAACTTGCAAAATCAAACAACCAAAATTAGGGATTTTTCAACCAAAAACTGAAGAACACAATGAAGAACATGAAGAATAGTTCTTTGAATCTTCAAATTTTTCAGCCAAAATTCTTCAAAAATCCTGCCAACAAGATTTATAAACACAGAAACTGTTATAAATACGCAGGAACACCAATCAGCCTTTTCAAATGCGCAGCAGCCTCCAACACTTCCAAAAACCCTAATTTTCTGCAGCAAACAATTCTAAACCGTGCCAATCAAGAGCCTAATTGTAACACCTCGTAAAAACCCGTCCTATAAAATTCCGACACATTTCCCGCTGATCCTCGAATGTCGTGTGCTAAAACGAGAGGGACTAAAATCGTCAACGTGTTAAATTATAAACCTTTTGAAGTGATAAACAAGTTAAGGGACCAAAGATGGAAAAATTCCAAAAATTCAACTTTTGGAAGGCGGTTACGGACCGCAACCATATATGGTTACGGTCCGTAACCATTCAAATATTCAGGGCACCAGATTGCCTTACGGACCCTGTGGCCATATGGTCCGTAAGAGGGTGCCAGCAAGCAGAAACTTGGTAGCTTCTGCCCCTGCCACCTTAAACGCGAATTGCCACCATCTAGCTCCTCAAGACACGATCCTAAACACTTGTACTCACCTTATAACATCCCCTTACACCTAGCACAACCTCCATGCTCCTCCATCACTATATAAGAGCACTTGAATTGCCTCTTAGACTTGCTCATTTTCTTCAAATCATCCCTTCTTCTCCTCTGGAGGTTCCTGGACTTGTAGGAGCTTCCAAATCAGTTTATTTTCGAGCTAGGACATTGTGTAAGTGTCCTTAACTCTCCTTTTCAGTTTTGCAAGGCTTTAAGCCAAAGTCAAAGTGTTTGCGTAAAAACGCTTTGACCTTTGGTTAAGACCATTCCGGTCTAGCCAATGTTCGTAACGAACATGGCTACGTGATCGTAATTAGGTAAGTGTTAATCCCTCAAGAGGGCACCTCCTAATTACCACGTTTACTTGGTCAAGGCTTTAAGCCAAAGTCAAAGTGTTTGCGTAAAAACGCTTTGACCTTTGGTTAAGACCATTCCGGTCTAGCCAATGTTCATAACGAATGTGGCTACGTGATCGTAATTAGGTAAGTGTTAATCCCTCAAGAGGGCACCTCCTAATTACCACGTTTACTTGGTCAACTGTCGGGTCAAAGTTATCAATATAAAAAGTCAAACTGGGCAGATTTTAAATAAATTCATATTTAGAAATGTAGGTGTTATAAAATGAGTTTTAACACTTTAATAACTCGGTAATATTAGTTAGAACATGTATAAACATGTTCAGCCCATCAATCCCAGGTCTAACGTCGGTTCGCAACCGAAAGTCACAAAGTTTGACTTCTACTTTGACTTTCGGTTCTGACCTGAATTAGCAACCTTAGTTACTGATTTTAAGTTGCATTATGACCATGTTATGATATATTATAACCCTCTGGAGTCTTACTACATGGTCATATAGTAATTCGAGTTTATATGCAAGTTTCCGTTAAATATGCCAAATTTTGCTAAAAACCCCTTTTATTTAAAAATAAAGTTTTAAATGCAAATGAGCGTACAAAAGACTTGTAAATTTATATGTTAAGTTGTTTAACTTATTTTAAGGTTAACATTCTGGTCATAAACTGAGTTTTGGTTAATAAGCGTAATTTATGCTTTAAAGTGACCAAATCACCCTTTTGGCGTATAAAATGGTTTGAACATAACTTTGAAACCAAAACTCTTTACCTGCCGATGTAATATCTTAATTAGGATTATTTGGGATATCAATTCAGATTGTAAACTGATTTTATACACAAGTACATGTATTAAGTCCTTAAATGACGATATTGTCCTTACGACACATAAAATGGGTTTTAGTCATTTTTAATGAACAAAACCTATTACCTACTGATGTATTATATTATATAACATATTTTTATCATACAAACCTGATCATAACATCATTTTCACTCAAATACCATTTAAATCGTCATTTAGCGACTTAATCGTCGTTTCGACACATAGTATGGTTTAAAACCATATTAAAGCATCAAGACTTGATACCTACTGATTTCAAAACTTATTTTATATATATTTACAATAGGTACATGATCTAAACTCAAATTCCCAAATAAGTTGTCAAGTGATGTGTAAAATGACCAAAATGCCCTTTCGAGGCATAGTTTAGTCCTAAACTTTAAACCACACATATACTTGATATCCTACTGATATAACATCATAAATTAACTATTTTTACAGAACATTTATGACTATGACATCATTTTATTTGCAATATCATTTTATAAGTCATGAAATGACCAAAATGATCTTTTAAGGCGTAACTTGATTTTAAAACCATAACGGGCATACATGTTGATATCTATTGGTGCATATTATGTGACAACAGCTTTGGCTTCGTCTTTGGATATTAAACGAGATTGGATCATGAAGACTTAAAGGAATTAAAGTTATTGTGAAGCCCAATCAAGTCCAAGATGTTAGATTAGTCTAATTCGAAATTGGTTATGTATGTGGGCCTAGCCTAGTTTGCATGTATGGCTCTGATTATAAACATCATTATGTTTTAGGGTTTAGGTTAGACACTTGTAGACACTTGATATAATTGAGGGATTTCGAGTTTGAGTGTTTGGAGAATACACAAACATTGGCTGTGAGTTCGTGAGATCTTGAGTGATTGTTAAACAGCTTCGAGTGTTTGATAATCGCAGAAGATCGGTTTGTTTAATTGTGTTTCGAGTTCTTCATCTATACTTATTTCTGTGACTTCGGTTTATCAAGGGGATTCCGCACCCTTGGTAGATTATCAGTTTTGTTACTATCCATACGGACTAGGGGGCCTACAATTGGTATCAGAGCTTTTTCTCTTGTGAAGGTTCAAGACTGATCGACATATTCAAGATTATTGTTTTTGTGTGAAGATTTTTAAAGAACAAGGAAGAACAGTTAAGAACAGCTTAAAAACTGCGTGTTGATCTGTTTTGGGAGTGATTAAAAGTTGTTTTCGGTATTTTAGGAGAACTGGTTTGGAAAGTTTTGAAGAGATATTGATTTTCGAAGATATTCTGCTTTAAAAGTACTTGATTTTCGGGATTAAGTTGAAAATTGGTTGATTTCATTACTATGCGAATTGTTGAATTAGTGTGCGACCAGAGAAGTTGTGCGACTTTGTACTGTGCGACTGGGTTGATTGTGCGACTGAAACGGTGCGACCAGAACTGTGCGTTTGGGAGTGTGCGACTTGGAAGGCCTAGTAAACTGAATTGTGCGACCCAGGTTGTAGTGTGCGACTCGGGCTGAGTGTGCGACCCTCTACAGTGTGCGATCCATAAGTGGTGGAATTTTCATTGGCTATCGTATCTAAAAATTCACAGTTTCGTGAATAGAAAATTATCCGTAGCTCATCTAAGGAAACCGTCTGCACCGTTGAATTCGTGTGATTTTTAGGACAAAAAAAGGTGTTTATCATTAGATATCATTGGAATCGTATCGACGAGATGAATCTAACGGTATAATTTAGTAATCATACATTTCAGACATATTTTTAACCATTTTTAGCGAGCTGATTCGTTAAAATGTCGAATATGTCGAATTTGAATGAACTCTTGAGGATGGAGCATGAGGCTGGAACGACTAACAAACCACCTAAGATGTTGAAAGTTGAGAATTACACTACATGGAAGGATAGGTTTCAATCGTTCGTTGAATATCAGGACACACGGATGTGGATCAGTATTCAGGATGGGTACGCAAACCCAACTCATGACTTCGAAGGCAGACAACGAGTCACTACATATGCTAACATGTCAGATGCTGAAAAGAGAATGTATGAGTCTTAGAAGAAGGCCTTCGCTACTATTAAGATGTCTTTGCCATATGGTATCAAACATACATTCAAACGTTATACTACCTCAAAGGAGATGTGGGATGCTCTTGAGAAAAGGTATGAGGGTAATACTGATGTGAAGAAGAACAAAATAGATCTACTAAAAAAGCAATTTGCTGTTTTCAAAGGCATGAGAAAAGAGTCCCTCGAAGATATTATCACGAGATATTATCATCTTATGTCCGAAATGGATAATTATGACGTAGATGGATATACAGATGTAGAGATAAACGATAAGTTGCTCGATGCTCTTCCTTCCAAGTGGGATATCTATACTATTATGTTAAGAAAGATGCTACTTATGAAGAGATGGACTTGGAAGAGGTTGTTGGACAACTGAGAGCTTACGAGCTAGGTATGAAGAAGAAGGACACCGGTTATGATCATGTTCAAGATCCGGGAATATACAAAGGAGTCCCATCTTTATTGTCTAACAATGCTTCGAGTGATTCAGCGACTGCATTTCTATCATGTGAAAATGAGCAGGTAGTGATGAATTCTGAAAGTGAAGTGTGTTTTGTTGCTACTTCAGGAGGATCATCAGGGACTAAGAGACAACAATCTAGCAGTAACACCAATACAAAGTCTATGCCTTTAAGTGTCAAGGCTGCTGAAGAACATCTAGCTTTGCTTGTTTCTTTTGTTGCTTCTTACGAGAACTATATTCAGGGTAGGATATCTGATCCAGCTACTTTTGATGAAGATTATGATCAGATTGACCCTGATGACCTAGAGGAGATGGATTTACAGTGGTCATCAGGGTCAATCTGATCATAATCTTTGACCTAGACGAGTGAAGAGATTCATGATGTAGATTTAACCTAGACGAGTGAAGAGATTCATGAACAGGACTGGTAGGAAGTTTGTTGGTAAGAGTGTTGATTTTGATAAGTTTAAGGTTAGGTTTTACAACTGTCAAAGTTATGGACACTTCGGTAGAGAATGTCAACGGCCAAAAACTGAGTCTCGTCCTAGTGCATCATTTCAAGACTCTCCAGGTCATGGTTCGAGCAACAGAAATGCATCAAATAACACCATTTCAAAGGCCTTAATCTCTACTGCAAGAGAAGGTTCTTATGACTGGAGTGTTCATCTAGAGGGTGACGACAATGTCACATAGGCTTTCATGGCTGAGATAACACCAGTTGATGATGCTGAAGTAAAGGTAGATGCTGAAGTAGATAAAGAGACTGTAGCTGAAAAGGTTGATGCTGATCAGACAGAAGCTGAAGGGTTGAGTTAAAGTTGATGATGAGAAGGATGCTGCAGATAAGAAGAAGGCTACAGATTTTGTTGCATTCTTGGCAGACTTGAGCAAATCTACAGGAGAGGTAAGTACTAATCCTGTTAGTTCTGTATGTTTAAAGTGTCGTGAACTTCAAGGTGAGGTTGACAAGCTGTCTAAGCAAAACCATAGTCTAGTAAATGAGCTCTCAAGTGTAAAAGAATCACATTTTTTTCGTAAAAAGAAATGAGTCATCGTATTTGAAGAAAATTAATGGTTATGAAGAGGAAATCAACATTCTAACCTATAAAGTAAATGAGAAACTTTAGATTATTGACTTGGCTCATGATACGATGAGTGAGAAAACAAAAGAAATTTCTGAAAAATGCAAAGAGTTGTCAGATGCACAACTTAAAATCTGTAAACTTGAAAAGAAATTAAATCAATTCAGAGATTCATCTTTCGTTATGAAACACATGATGCATGGCTTGAAGAAAAGTGGTGACAAGAAAAGTGTGGGATTTAAAGGATTCAATGAAGTTCCACCACCTCTGAGTCATGACTATTCTTTCTTGCCAGATGAAGAAGAGCTAGTAGACTTTGGTTCAACTACACCTAGTAGTTCAACATCTGAGAGAGTATATGAGTCTGAAAATGATAATGCCAAGAAGGATAATAACAGAAAACCAGTTTTGAAAACGAAAAATGCACATTCTAAAAATAAGAACCAAATTTTTGTTAAAAAGGTGGATTTTGTTAAAGGAAGTGATATGAAAAACGAAACCACTGTTATTGAGAATGAATCAAATGTGCAGTTTGCTAAAAATAAAAACATAGAAAATCTGTAACAGAGCAAACTAAATCAGATCCTTCTAAGGCATCATCATCATCACCTGTTGGATCTAAACCAGAGACTTCAGTTAAGAAGTCTTATGCAAAAATATCATGCTTCAAATGTCACACAAAGGGACACGTAGCTAGCTGTTGTCCTAACAAAAGAGTGAAGCACAGGTGAGTGAGTTTAATAGAGAGAAATCACCAGAGAAGGTTGGTGATGGTGAGAAAGGGATGTCTGTTCCAAAGCAACCAGAGGTTGTTGCAGTTGGTGTAGATAAGGCTAAAACAGGAACTCAGCAAGTTCCTCGTTTTCAAAGAAATCAACAAAGGTTTCAGCCTGAATCTACATCAGACAGATATCAGAGACCTAGAAGTGTGTCACCAAGAACGTTTAACTCAAATGGTTATTCAAATAATTTTAGAAGTCAAGGTCAATATCAAAATCGATACCAAAATAATGGTGGTCGAACTTTTTATAACAATGGCTTTCGAAATTATCAAAATCAAAATTCTTGGAATCATTCAAGGTCTCAAAATCAAAATTTCCAAAGGTCAGAAAGTCCAAACTTATATAGGAAACCCCAGGACCAAAGACCTAGTGGAAGCCAAACCCCATTTCCATCACCAGGTCCTAGATCCAAGACTCCAGTTAGGAGTGATGGACGTTGGATGAATGTTAAGATAGTTGATGAATTCGGAAAACCCAAGACCATTCAGGCTTGGGTCCCCCAAACTAACTAATTTTTGTTAGTTTGTGCAGGGGTTGCTAAGGAGGATTATCAACTTATGGTATGTTGATAGTGGCTGCTCCAGGCACATCACGGGGGATGCGAGATTGTTGACTGAGTTTGAAAATATTGATGGTGGTTATGTGAATTTTGCGGTTGCTAAAGGAGGTCACATTACAGGTCGAGGAAAAGTGACCAACGGAAAGATCACACTGGATAAAGTGAACTATGTCAAGCAGCTGAAGCACAATCTGATGAGTGTGTCACAAGTCTGCGACAAGGGTCACTCGATCCATTTTACTAAGTCTGAAGCTTTGGTGTTGAAATCGGGTTTGGTGATACTAGATGAATGGATTGTGATGAGAGCGCCAAGGAGGAATGACACTTATGTCATGGACATGGGTGCTAAGGATTCTTCCATTGTAGTGGCGTGTTTGCTATCAAAAGCATCTGAGGCTGTGTTGATGTTATGGCACAGACGCATGGCCCATATTCACTACCGCAAAATGAATTACATAATTAAAAGCGGTTTAGTGAAAGGGGTGCCAGTGCAGAGGTTTCACGTGGAAGATAAATGTCTTCCATGTCAAAAGGGAAAACAACATAAGAAACCTCATAAGTCAAAAATAGTAAATTCCATAGATACCCCTTATAAATTACTTCATATGGATCTTTTCGGTCAAGTGAACGTAAGGAGCATAGGTGGAAAGTACTATTGTTTAGTTGTCACAGATGATTACTCACGTCATTCATGGGTTTTCTTTTTAGGTACAAAAGAAGAGACAGCTGAGCTGCTGATAGATCTTTTTACGAAATTAGAGAATGTTCATGAAGCACGGATCAAGAGGATAAGGAGTAATAATGGCACGGAGTTCAAGAATCGGATTCTAGATCTCTATTGCTTGCGCAAGGGAATTGAACATCAATACTCTGCTCCTTATACACCTCAACAAAATGTAGTCGCTGAGAGGAAGAACAGGACGTTGATTGAAGCCGCTAGGACTATGTTGTCTGGTTCAAAGCTTCCAGTTCTATTCTGGGAGAAGCAGTGAGCACATCCTGTTATGTCCTAAATAAAGTTTTAACCGTTAAACGTTTTAACAAAACATGTCATGAACTTATGTTTAACGAAAAACCAAATTTAAAAGGCTTTGAACCATTTGGATTACCCTGCACGATTGTGAAACACAAAGATAAACAAAAATTCGGCGAGGTAGCTGATGAGGGTTACTTTCTAGGTTATGCACCTGGAACACCGAATAAAAGGTTGTTTAATCTCAAAAAGGGTAAAATTGAGGTCGTGTTTAATGTATCACGAGTTATACGCCTCAACAATCAACGAGTGGTCTTGCTATATTATATGATAATGAGAGTGTCTTTAAATCATTTAATATTCCTGAGTTTTCTAATGCAGATGAGTCTCAGTTGATCCAAACTGCGATTAGTGAGGATGAAGAGGGTGACTTTATGCCGAGATCGAGTATATCGATGACAGATGCTCCAGAAACTTCCTCAAATGCAAATGCAAATGCAGAAGCAGTGGTTTCATGTGATAGTGACTCTGAACCTATTCAGGAGGAGGATTCACCAATCCATTTGCAACTCCGAATATTCAGGGGGAGGTTGGTTCGAATCTAGGTGAAAATTTACAAGTGAACTCCATTGCAACTACACGAGCAAATAGAGATCACCCAATTGAGAACATTATAGGTGATGCTGCTGCAAGTGTACAGACTAGAAGAGGTGTGATTTAAGGTTCCTGTTTGTTTGCTTCAATACAGAAGACGAGGATTATCAATGAGTGTTTATATAGCTGCTTCATTGCTCAAGAGGAGCTGAAGAATATGCACATGGCTCTAAAAGATAGTTCTTGGGTGGAAGCGATGCAAGAGGAGTTAGATCAGTTCAGGAAGTTGAAAGTTTGGGAGCTAGTTGACTTGCCTAAAGGAGAAAGAGAAATAGGCACTAAGTGGGTATTCAAGTACAAGAAAGATGATCTAGGAATTGTGACGACGAACAAGGCTCGGTTAGTTGTTAAGGGGTTCAACCAGCAAGAAGGGAGTGATTATTCGAAAGTATTTGCACCAGTTGCAAGGTTGGAAGCAATTCGTTTGTTTCTAGCTTTCGCATCACTCAAGGGTTTCAAAGTTTACCAACTAGACATGAAGGGTGTATTTCTTTACGGGAAAGTCCAAGAAGTGGTGTATGTCTCACAACCAGACGGGCTTACTGATCCGACTATCCAGATCGAGTGTACAAGCTCAATAAGGCATTGTATGGATTACATCAGGCACCAGGCCATGGTATGAGACACTGTCAGCTCATTTGTTGAAGAATGGCTTTGAACAAGGTCAGATTGACAGTACACTGTACATTAAGAGAAAGAAAGAAGATTTTCTGCTGGTACAAGTATACGTGGATGACATCATCTTCGGGTCATCTGATGAGAACATGTGTCATGAATTTGAGAAGGTAATGAAGAGCAAGTTTGAGATGAGTGTGATGGGTGAGTTGTCCTACTTTCTAGGACTACAAGTTGAACAGAAGAAGGATGGGATGTTTATTCATCAGACAAAGTATGTGTATGACATCTTGACTCGTTTCAAAATGGATGATCTGCGAGAATCACAATCTAGGTCCAGATCATGAGAGGTGGAAGATGTTGATCCAACTCAGTACAGGTCAATGATTGGTTCACTTATGTACTTGACTGCTTCATGACCAGACATCATGTTCGCAATGTGCCTCTGTGCCAGATATCAAGCGAATCCAAAGGAGTCACATATGAAAGCAGTGAAGCGAATTCTTCGTTACTTGAAGGGGAAACCTAAACTTGGTTTGTGGTACCCCGCTGATAGTGATTTGAAGTTTGTCGCTTACACTGATTCGGACTTTGGAGGATGTAAATCGACCAGAAAATCTACCACAGGTGGTTGTCAGTTCTTAGGAGGCAGGATAGTTTCTTGGCAATGCAAGAAGCAGTCTTGCGTGTCTACCTCTACGTGTGAAGCTGAATATATTGCTCCGGGTAGCTGTTGCTCTCAGGTTCTCTGGATACAACATCAGATGCACGATTACGGTTTGAATTTCACTCGTACTCCTATTATGATTGACAATAATGCCACGATTTCAATCACAAACAATCCTTTTAAGCACAGTAGAACAAAACATATTGACATTCGTCATCATTTTATACGAGATTGTGCTGAAAAGCGAATGATTGAACTTCACAGAGTCGACACACTAGATAACCTTGCAGATCTTTATACTAAAGTGTTTGACAGGGCTCGTTTTGAGCATCTTGTCGAACTCAACGAGATGAGGAATCCTGAATAACCAGTGTGTTTCATAAGAATTTTTGTAAATAGTTTTTTGTTTTTTATTAAATCAAAAACATATAAAATAGAAAATAAGAAAAACCATAAGAATTAGAAAAACAAAACAAAACTGAGTTTTCACTGTGTGGAAAAGAAGAAATGATAGTACATCAGCAAGTTAGACTGTCACACTGAAACTGAAACTAAATGCTTAAGTGTGATAGTAGCTTCATCATATGATGTACCAGTAGGCAAAAAGCATGAAATAATCAACTTACCAATGTGATATAAACTTAACGAACTGAATATGAGTGGGTAACATATCAGTGGAGTATGGTTTAATGACCTTAAATCTTTCGTTGATAGATTGCCAAAATCTGAAGTTTTGGGTCTTTATGCTGTTATTTCATCCGGGGTATCATGGTTTTCCTTCTGCTGCATCCAGATATATGCTGACCTAGGCACAACCAGGATATCTTAAAAGAGCTAAAATGCCACAAACCCGGAATTGAAGAAGCTCTCCTAGAGAGTCATTCAAATGTGCAAAATGCATAAATCGTACCAAAATTTGTTGTATTTTCCCTAACCCTCGTTGGATATTGGTCTCTTTACTGTATGGAAGTACTGACCTGATCACCAATTATCTAATGTTGTAAAACAAAAGGATGAATTTCAGTATACTCACCTACTACGATGAATCTTTGTGCATACCTTGATCGTGGGGAAATGTCCTGAAGTGGGACACACCGGTATATCAGTATAATATTACCTTAACAAATCATACGGTAATGGTCCTTGAAATGTTCATGCATTTTGTTTAAGTGGGCAAACATAATGGTAATTGTCTTGAACTGCTATTCACCAAAATTACTTATAGAATTATCTAATAATGTGAAAACAGTTTGATTTTGTTGATATGATCTTCTTACCGGTGATTCTCATAAAAATAGAGTGTTTATTTTTCGTGTTATTCAATTGCTTTCAGAAAAATATAAAAATACAAAAAGATTTTAATTTTTCTTTAAGAATTCTTATTGTACGGAAAATGGCTGTTCGTGGAGGAGTTGTTATCGATAGGGGGAGACGGTGTTAGAAGATGTGTTCCAAAATTTTAAACCTTGCAGGCCATAAGTGTGTTGGATAAAAATGTTTTGAGTGCTTGCGTTGGTTTGGTTGTTGCTTAATCTATTATACAGTTTTACCATCTCTTGATTAATAATAATTTGTTTAATTGTGTTGAAAAATTCTTACGGTTTCTCGAGATGTTTGTTTTATAGTATACAGATTGAAGCAGTGTGTTGATAAGAAGTTGATGTGATGAGATGAGAGTTTGTTTCTGCTTGGTGGAACCTCCTTTCTACAATGCAGTTATGGATGTTATGAAGACTTAACTTGGAAGTTTGGTGATTGGATGCATCAGCTTAGGGGAGTCTGTTTATGACAGAGTTCATGTTGAAGCTGACTCTATCCAAAGACCAAAGAATGTTAGATTCTGAAGACTAAAGTTTACCTTTGAAAGCTATCGTCAAGGGGGAGTTTGTTGGTGCATATTATGTGACAACAGCTTTGGCTTGGTCTTTGGGTATTAAACGAGATTGGATCATGAAGACTTAAAGGATTAAAGTTATTGTGAAGCCCAATCAAGTCCAAGTTGTTAGATTAGTCTAATTCAAAATTGGTTATGTATGTATGGCTATGTGTATATAACAGCATTATGTTTTAGGGTTTAGGTTAGACACTTGTAAGACACTTGATATAATTGAGAGATTTCGAGTTTGAGTGTTTGGAGAATACACAGACATTGTCTGTGAGTTCGTGAGATCTTGAGTGATTGTAAAACAGTTTCGAGTGTTTGATAATCGCAGAAGATCGGTTTGTTTAATTGTGTTTCGAGTTCTTCATCTATACTTGTTTCTGTGACTTCGGTTTATCAAGGGGATTCCGCACCCTTGGTAGATTATCAGTTTTATTACGATCCACACGGACTAGGGGACCTACATATTACAACATGTTTTAAATATAATGGCATATGGAACTTGTATACGACTCATCCGGTTACCCGATTTCGCTTATACGCGTACTGTTAAGCCTACGTGACTAGTTTACGTAGTTTAACCGAGACAGGTTTAACCTTATAATTTTTATATCAAAATCTAGAATGTAATATGTTTACCTATATTAAACAAGTCTTAGTACTTGTCAGGTTTAAACTACATTCTATTCCGGTCATCGCTAAATCTATCGCTTAGTACCGTAAATATCATTTTAAGCTAGCGGGTCCGAGTCTATAATATAGATAGGACCCGTTATGTCACACCCCGACCCGCAGCAGAAAAGGTGATCGGGGCATGATTGGGTTTTCATCAAAGTTCATGGCATTTATTATAATGTTTCATATTTATTATTACAAATTAAAGGAGATCATACAATCATAATTACAACATGTTCTATATAACTTTCTAGACTTCATTATTTTCTTCTAAGGCATTTCCTATGTTTTCCTTACTTCTTCCTGTTCACCTGTATCATGTGAAAAATGGTTTTTGGATCAACAAAAGTTGGCGAGTGAACCTTGTTAAAAAACATTTATTATTGATCTCTTGTTATCTTTATTATGGAAAATTTGCGCAATAATCATATATGAACAAACGT
Source organism: Scalesia atractyloides (assembly GCA_947069175.1). NCBI lineage: Eukaryota > Viridiplantae > Streptophyta > Magnoliopsida > Asterales > Asteraceae > Scalesia > Scalesia atractyloides. Next base: position 59,430,737 of record CAMTDV010000030.1, read on the forward strand.
AAGTAAACATACAATAACAAACAAATAGCATACAATAACAAACACCTTGCATGAATATGTAACATGAATGATAATGTAAATGTTGGCAACGTCTCGTTCACGCTCATAGGTAATGGGGAACGGCTCACGCTCATAGGTAATGGGGAGCAGACGGCCTATGATGAAATGTATGTGCGATCAAGGCTCAATCAAACGGAGCCGATCGTATGTTGGCAACGCCTAGTTCACGCTCATAGGTAATGGGGAACAGCTCACGCTCATAGGTAATGGGGAGCGGCCGCCTATCATAATGTATGTACTGAAAATGATAAATTAATCAATAACCACACAAACAGTTTATACAAGTTGAATACACATTTATTCATGGATATGATAGAATGCACAATAGTTTAAATGTGATAAATAGTAAGACACATGATACACCCCAAAAACGTGATTAAAACGGGGAATTTGTAGAAATTCACTCACAGTGGTTGCGTTTCTTGGATTGATGATGAATGCGCACGAAATTGGATTTAATCACGAGAGAAACTAACCTAGATAATAACATAACGGTTTGGTAAATAGGCGGATTTTATCAATCAATTTTAATAGGATTTTTGGATATATTTTTGTGAGTTTAAGGCTATTTTCTAACTTTAAAAATGTTATTTTAAGTATTTTTAATTGATTTTTAATTTAAATTAATAAATATAATAATAAAAAAATGTTGACTTTTTGACTTGACCGTTGACCGTTGACCATTACTGTTGATCGTTGACCGGTTCGGTCGTTTATATGTGTGCGCTGGGTGAGACTCGAACCCGTGACCTCCCGTACGCGTGCACGCAGCTCTACCAACTGAGCTACGTGTCTAACCCGAAATATTTCTGTTTTTAATTATATTTATACACTAATTAAGTTAATCCGAAAATCATTTATTTTAAAAAGGATTTAATGGTATCAACTCGGTGCTCTCCACAGGTCTCGAACCCGGGACCTGTGGTTTAGTTTGGCACACAGTCCACCGCTGGACTGTGTGTCTAACTTGGTAAATATTCTAGTTTTTATTATACTTAACATCTTACTGTTGTGGATCCGGTTCAGTTTTAAAAAAAAAACATATTTATTACGGCGAGTGTGCGTGTGCCAAGGATCGAACTCGGGACGTATGCATATTGTTTGCACACAGTCCATCGCTGGACTGTTGTCTAACCCGTTCATAATATTGATTTTAATTAATCTTATATCACACACGACTTCGTCTTCTTCGTTCAAAACACATACAACGGTTAACTAACTGTTTCTTGTTTAATTCGGTTAACAAACATTATGAGCAATCGTAATGTATTGAACAGAAAGGGTTTGGGGATTGATTGTACCGAGCAGATTGACTTCTTCAGAAATCCGGCAAAGATCGTCGGCTCTGTTTTGTGAACTCCTTCTGTTCGGATTCAATAATCAGTTTGGATGAATTAGATGTGAAATTGAACTACTGAGTAACGATTATCAGTAGGTTTAAATGATCATACCGGTTAACAGCGAGTTTCTGGAAATTCCAGAAGTTTTCCGGCGAAAATAGAAAATCCGGCAACGTCGTCTGGGGTTGATTCTGAGTGATGGAGTGATGTTAGAATTTGTCTAATAATGGAATGAAACAGAAAAGTCGAGGTATTTACCGTGTAGATGAAAGTCTCGGTTTTCTGGCGACTTGCAGAGATTTTCCGGCGAGTGAAATTGTGTCGAGAATTGGTGTGATTGTGAGCGAAAAGATTATCAGAGGCTAGAGTGTGTATTTATAGGGAAGAATATCGACGAATTGGGTCTGATTACCGTCTTGATTCGTTAGTCAAAAATTCTCCGGCGGTTTTGACTAATGTCGCGGACTGGACATCGGTTATAACCGATGGCGTCATTAATTCTTACGTTAAGTCAAAGGTAACCGACGATGATTGGCGAAATCGTCGGATTTTCCGGCGTCAGCGGATTTGGGCGCGCTGTGTAACTGGGTTTGATTTCCAGATTTATTTTATGTATTAATTGTTTCAATATGTAAACAAACAACACAAGTGGCGGAGTGGTTGGGCGAGTGAGAGTTAAGACTTTGTGAATATCCGGCTGACCCGGGTTCGAAACCCGGCTTCAGCATTTTATTTTTATTTCACTATTTTTAATACATTTTCAAATATAAATTTTATATTCTAATATACTTATTAATTATGTATCGTTTAAAATTAATTTGAGCATTAAATATGCAACGAAATTTTTAACTGGTTTGTTCGGTTAATAAACGAAGCGGGTTTGGTTAATCCGGTTTTTTACGGATGTTACAGTATCCCCTACTTTTAGGAATTTCTTCCCGAAATTTAAGTAGTGGCATGTTTGACTGAAAAGGATGGTGTTTTAATTGACCATAACATTCTTAGAAGGGAGTAAGAGTTTAAATTTTGTTTGAGGCGGTAACGTTCCTTGTAAGGGTTGAGTACCCTGCTTCAGGAATCGCTTTTTGATGCCTCATGATAATTGAATATTGATAAACCAGTGAGTTGATTGACATAAATATGATTTCATGCGCAAGAGTTTTGGTATGTTTGGAAAGATAAGGTTATATCCTAAAACAAAACTTCTACTACTAAAACCTACATGGAACTTCTCATAACCGCCTGACAATGCCTCTGATCCTTTGGCAAGAATACTTATATATAGGAAGTACCAGCGGCGTATCCACCATATTCTTGTCAAATTTTCATTGGTTTTATCAGTAAGTTATGATTGGTTCTATGATGTGACTCTAGAACATAAATAAACACAACAACCAATGTCTGAGTCCTAATTCTAATAGTATACATGTTTGAATGGTGACAGTACCTCTCTCTTTTGTTATGATGGAGAGGTTAGTCTATGTAGAAATGGAACACAATCCCATTTCTTTAAATGATGAGATGATATGAATGCTAAATCAGTGAGTATAAAACAAACTTCAACCAAGACACTACTAAATCCTACATGGAACTTCTCATAACCGCCTGACAATGCCTCTGATCCTTCGGCAAGAATACTTATATATAGGAAGTACCAGCGGCGTATCCACCATATTCTTGTCAAATTTTCATTGGTTTTGTCAGTAAGTTATGATTAGTCCTATGTGACTCTAAAACATAAACAAACACAACAACCAAAGCTTGAGTCTTAATTCTGATAGTATACATGTTTGAAGGATGACAGTTCCTCTCTCGTTTGTTATGATGGAGAGGTTAGTCTATGTAGAAGTGAGACACAACCCAACTTCTTTAAATAATGAGATTGAAATACGTTGAGATGTATGATGATATGAATGCTAAAATCAGTGAGTATAAAACAAACTTCAACCATGACATTATATGGAACTTCTCATAACCGCCTGACAATGCCTCTGATCCTTTGGCAAGAATACTTATATATAGGAAGTACCAGCGGCGTATCCACCATATTCTTGTCAAATTTTCATTGGCTTTATCAGTAAATTATGATTAGTTCTATGTGACTCTAAAACATAAACAAACACAATCAACCAAAACTTGAGTCTTAATTCTGATAGTAAACATATTTGAATGATGACAGGACCTCTCTCGTTTGTTATGATGGAGAGGTTAGTCTACGTAGAAGTGAGACACAGCCCAACTTCTTTGCATGATGAGATTGAAATACGTTGAGATGTATGATGATGTGAATGTTAAATCAACGAGTATAAAACAAAACTGAAATAGTACTTCGCATTAAGATCCTTGGATAAAATTTCCAATTTATAATTGAGATACGTGAAAATTGAGATAACATAAAGAAAAACATAAAAACTAAGCGGTTGGAGTTGAATCTTGATTTTTGGTGAAGGAGACTAGTTGGGTGGTTCGTTTGGGTCGTCATTATCTTCAACAGGATTGGCGTTGATGTTGAAAACTCTTCCTCTTGCTGGTGGCCTAGTGGTTAGGTTTTCTTGATTTGCTTGGTTAACTGGGTTTGCTTGAGCTTGGGCGTTTATGATGTTAACCAATCGAGGGCACGTGTTTCTAAAATGGGTAGGGTCGCCACAATTGAAACAAGCTCGAACATATGGGAACATGGGGTATTGGGGTTGTTGATATGTTTGGATCATGTTTTGAGTAGGGGGTGAGGTTTTGGTTTTGAGGGGTGCGGCAAATCTTGCTCAAAAGACCATAGCGTCCACAATTCACACATAGTCGACAAGGTAAGGTAGATGGATGGTGAGGTCCAAAGTAAGGTTTCTTATTTGGGTAAGTTGAGTTGGGTGTTATTTGAGTGATTGGATAGCTTGGAGAGGTACAACTTGTGAAGCTGGTTGGTTGTGTTGGGTGACAGCGAAGATTTGTCCATCTCGTTTCCTCTTAGAAGTGGTTTAAGAAGAGGATTCGGTTTAGGTGGAGTTTTGAGGTTTCAGTTGATGCTTTATCCTTCTTCTTCTCCTCCTTGAAGTCTTTGTTCCGTATGCGGTTCTCGGTGAGCTCTGTAGGTAACTCCATGGCTGCTTCCAAAGTTGCAGGATTTGAAATGCTTGAAGGTGCATTTAGTGGTATTTGGGGGAGGGTTGATAACATTTTGATCTTCTTGATTGATTGGGTTGTCGGGATTGGCGGTAAGGGCTTGTTGAACTTAAACTACGATGCTGGGTATTACGGCCGCTATTTGTTGAGCGATTTGGGCAGCCATACGCTCGCGGGATTTCCTGATTTCATTTTCCTACGAGCGAGACTAGAATCTACAAAGAATACGTACCAAGAGTATGAGTTGGATGTTTTTGGGATCATGTGTCGTATTTAGGAATGAACATTCATAAAATAAATATAGAATAATAAATCTACTACATCCATAGGATGTCTTGGGCTTTGCTCGTAATTGGGCCTTGTATGCCGCCATACTTCACCTTCGTAATCATGTGGGCCCCCATGATTACCGGGTTTTTCATATGGTTCGCATGTGTTAGCCTGGTTACGTACACTAAAACCCAGAGAAAATCGAGAAATATGCAACGTATGATATTCGGAATGTGTCCAGGTGTGGACACGGTGACACCTCAAAGTGAGGTTAGTTCGAACGACGTTTGGTGTGGCATGCTTTGGCCTAATAGGTCCTTTGTACTCTCATCGTTAGTCCCCAGGTAGGCAAACTGGTCTGTTATATTGGATTTATGAATGCCAACCTAGACAGGACGTTCCGACTACCGGTACTTGTACCCTTACAGTTACTACATGCCCGTCGCAGAACTCACTTTGATGAGATTTGAAAAATGAAAAATGCGACAAAATCTTGAATAACGGAAGTATGAGGATGATTTGAATATGTGAACATTGAAATATGTATGATGAATATGTATGTAAGTATGTATGTTTGACTGTAAGTATAATCCACTATGTATCACAAAATGTAGTATCGGAAGTGTTTGCATGCATTTGCGTATGTAATAAATATGAAAGAAATAAACATCATGAGTTTGCATATAACCACATAAACAATTAAAATCTAATCAACTATAGTATAGGCTCTAAGGGTCTAATAACCTATCCTATATCCCTATAGTCATGGCTCTGATACCAATCTGTCACACCCCGACCCGCAGCGAAAAAGGTGATCGGGGCATGATTGGGTTTTCATCAAAGCTCATGACATTTATTATAATGTTTCATATTTATTATTACAAATTAAAGGAGATCATACAATCATAATTACAACATGTTCTATATAACTTTCTAGACTTCATTATTTTCTTCTAAGGCATTTCCTATGTTTTCCTTACTTCTTCCTGTTCACCTGTATCATGTGAAAAATGGTTTTTGGATCAACAAAAGTTGGCGAGTGAAACTTGTTAAAAAACATTTATTATTGATCTCTTGTTATCTTTATTATGGAAAATTTGCGCAATAATCATATATGAACAAACGTAAGTAAACATACAATAACAAACAAATAGCATACAATAACAAACACCTTGCATGAATATGTAACATGAATGATAATGTAAATGTTGGCAACGTCTCGTTCACGCTCATAGGTAATGGGGAACGGCTCACGCTCATAGGTAATGGGGAGCAAACGGCCTATGATGAAATGTATGTGCGATCAAGGCTCAATCAAACGGAGCCGATCGTATGTTGGCAACGCCTAGTTCACGCTCATAGGTAATGGGGAACAGCTCACGCTCATAGGTAATGGGGAGCGGCCGCCTATGATAATGTATGTACTGAAAATGATAAATTAATCAATAACCACACAAACAGTTTATACAAGTTGAATACATATTTATTCATGGATATGATAGAATGCACAACAGTTTAAATGTGATAAATAGTAAGACACATGATACACCCCAAAAACGTGATTAAAACGGGGAATTTGTAGAGATTTACTCACAGTGGTTGCGTTTCTTGGATTGATGATGAATGCCAACGAAATTGGATTTAACCACGAGAGAAACTAACCTAGATAATAACATAACGGTTTGGTAAATAGGCGGATTTTATTAATCAATTTTAGTAGGATTTTTGGATATATTTTTGTGAGTTTAAGGCTATTTTCTAACTTTAAAAATGTTATTTTTAAGTATTTTTAATTGATTTTTAATTTAAATAAATAAATAAAATAATAAAAAAAATGTTGACTTTTTGACTTGACCGTTGACCATTACTATTGACCGTTGACCGGTTCGGTCGTTTGTATGTGTGCGCTGGGTGAGACTCTAACCCGTGACCTCCCATACGCGTGCACGCAGCTCTACCAACTGAGCTACGTGTCTAACCCGAAATATTTCTGTTTTTAATTATATTTATACACTAATTAAGTTAATCCGAAAATCATTTATTTTAAAACGGATTTAATGGTATCAACTCGGTGCTCTCCACAGGTCTCGAACCCGGGACCTGTGGTTTAGTTTGGCACACAGTCCACCGCTGGACTGTGTGTCTAACTTGGTAAATATTCTGGTTTTTATTATACTTAACATCTTACTGTTGTGGATCCGGTTCAGTTTAAAAAAAAAACATTTTTATTACGGCGAGTGTGCGTGTGTCAAGGATCAAACTCGGGACGTATGCATATTGTTTGCACACAGTCCACCGCTGGACTGTGTGTCTAACTCGTTCATAATATTGATTTTAATTAATCTTATATCACACACGACTTCGTCTTCTTCGTTCAAAACACATACAACGGTTAACTAACTGTTTCTTGTTTAATTCGGTTAACGAACATTATGAGCAATCGTAATGTATTGAACAGAAAGGGTTTGAGGATTGATTGTACCGAGCAGATTGACTTCTTCAGAAATCCGGCAAAGATCGTCGGCTCTGTTTTGTGAACTCCTTCTGTTCGGATTCAATAATCAGTTTGGATGAATTAGATGTGAAATTGAACTACTGAGTAACGATTATCAGTAGGTTTAAATGATCATACCGGTTAACAGCGAGTTTCTGGAAATTCCAGAAGTTTTCCGGCGAAAACAGAAAATTCGGCAACGTCGTCTGGGGTTGATTCTGAGTGATGGAGTGATGTTAGAATTTGTCTAATAATGGAATGAAACAGAAAAGTCGAGGTATTTACCGTGTAGATGAAAGTCTCGGTTTTCCGGCGACTTGCAGAGATTTTCCGGCGAGTGAAATTGTGTCGAGAATTGGTGTGATTGTGAGCGAAAAGATTATCAGAGGCTAGAGTGTGTATTTATAGGGAAGAATATCGACGAATTGGGTCTGATTACCGTCTTGATTCGTTAGTCAAAAATTCTCCGGCGGTTATGACTAATGTCGCGGACTGGACATCGGTTATAACCGATGGCATCGTTAATTCTTACGTTAAGTCAAAGGTAACCGACGATGATTGGCGAAATCGTCGGATTTTCCGGCGTCAGCGGATTTGGGTGCGTTGTGTAACTGGGTTTGATTTCTAGATTTATTTTATGTATTAATTGTTTCAATATGTAAACAAACAACACAAGTGGCGGAGTGGTTGGGCGAGTGAGAGTTAAGACTTTGTGAATATCCGGCTGACCCGGGTTCGAAACCCGGCTTCAGCATTTTATTTTTATTTCACTATTTTTAATACATTTTCAAATATAAATTTTATATTCTAATATACTTATTAATTATGTATTGTTTAAAATTAATTTGAGCATTAAATATGCAACGAAATTTTTAACTGGTTGTTCGGTTAATAAACGAAGCGGGTTTGGTTAATCCGGTTTTTGACGGATGTTACACGTTAGCATTCTAATTGGTTAATAATACCATGATTCCAGACTAAAGCCTCCCGGTTGATTGTATCTAAGTTTACTTTTGATTATTGGCTTAGTTATTATCTTTATTGAAGATATTAGGTCAGGTAAATACTTTTAGCCTATTTTTCTTATACGGACTTGGGATACGGTATAATAATACCGCTTGGTCGGGTATGAGATCATGTTGTCGGATTGTGACTTAACTAAATCTTCATAACCCGTTTTATTCTGTTTTGTTTGATGACTTAAACATTAGGGGTTAACTCGACCGTGTCCTGTATATCCTTGGCTCATTTAAGTTACTAATGACCACGACCTTAGCGCGGGGTGTAGGCATACACCTGTCAGATGCTAATGCAAAATAATATTAAATCCCATTGGTGGATTATTAGTGGTGTGTCAGTTAATCAGGTTATTCGGTTTTTTCACCGGACCCCATATGTATTGACAAGCATGTAAAACTGTAAACAAGGTCATTTTGAACTATCCCAAGTTATTTATAAAATGTGCCAAGTGCACTCAAACCATTTTTGAGAGATTCTCAAAATGTGTCGGTTATTAGTATTTACCAGTGAAAACTAACGTATTTTCAAAAGATTAAGTTACAAGTTTCAGCACGTAAAGGTCGGGAGCAGCTTGGTAGTGACATAAGAGGATCTTGCAAGTCCTTAGTTGCCCGAAATCTGTTGAATGAATAGTTTGTATAATTATTTCGATCCGCTTGTGGATCTTCTATTACAAGCCATTGATTTATTATTTGAACTTTGAACATTCGGTTTGTAACAGTATTTTAAATCCGAGACTTCCGCTGTGCTGTGTTTGTTTGGTTATGACATTATCAACTTACGTTACAATACTCCCCACCCGGACCCACCGAGTTACACGTGGAAATAGGGGTGTGACAGGTTGGTATCAGAGCCAATGTTCGAGTGAATTAAACACTAGCCTTTTATGTTTAATCTTGAAAATACACAATAGCACATTCCTTAGACTTCTGAGTCTAGGCTTGACCTAGGATTACTCATTTCATTGTTTTAATTATTACTGTGATTCGTTTTTGTTTTAACTTGTTTTTGGAGCAGGAATCATGCCACCCAAATTCAGACGTGGAGGCAAATGGAAAGGTCCCATGAGGGGCGGACCTTCCATGACAGGACCATCTAACATACATAATTACAATCCATTCGAAGGATCGGGTGATTCTTCTTCACATGGGAACCTTATCGTCATTTTATATCCCACGAGTACTCACCACCCCAATCCCACTCTCAGCATTCCCATCATTCACACCATTCGCACCACACTAACCATTCCCATTCCCAATCACATTACGAATTCTTAAACTTAAACCCTATCGACCACGTACAACCATCAACAGTAACTCCTCCCGTCGACTCACCTACTCACATGGAGGAAGATTCTGATCCGGAAATGCCGCCGAGAGGATCACATGGACATCTGATCGAGTTGTCCAGTGGGTCAAATTCCGTAGCGGGATCGCCTTATCAAGGTCCTAATGAGTTCCAACAACGGTAGGAAACGTATAACTTCTACAATACTTCTTCCTACCACAACACCCCTCCTCATCATGCTCCATCACCACTACCTCTTAAATCATTTCATTTAACAAAAAATATGTTGTTTATTTCAATAAAATACTATTTGCAATCTATGTAACATATAAATTACTTTTACTTGTATAAAATACAAAAAAAATTGTTGGCATGACTCATAGAGGCTATTGTCAATATCAAAGACATATACCATAGTTTGACAAGATAATCAACTTGGAAATGCAAAGCCTCTTGTACCTTAAATCACTTTATTTAAAGTTGACTTTTTGTTATTGTTGTAGATTAAATATTATAACTACTAGATAACTTTAATCATATATACTAATCATGTTCTTCATGCGTTATGTGATTTATTCAAAGAAGTTGAGGTACTTTTGTTGAACTTTTTGTTTAAATTCTACAATTAGCTCGGTTTTAGATATTTAGGGTAATTTTTTGCTCAAATTAAATTACGTTATGACTTAAATTTTCTTATTTCTATGTTTCTTATTATTTAATTGATTGTAAGGCTCATGGCATAGATATCCCTACTGATGCTACGAATAAGAAAATTAACAAACGCAGTATACAACATATCACAGGTGGATTTGATCAACTAACATAAAATGAGTACCGTATTGTAAATTGTCGTCGCTGCCGCATCAACCTATTAGTGTGTGTGTGTGTATTGAAATGATCCACTAAAAAGTGGGTTTTGCCTAAATAGTCTAAGAAGGATTGTGATGATGACATTTGACACTCCTTATAAGTCGGAAGGGCATTTTGGTATTAAAACATTTTGGTCCTAAGTAGGAGTGTGAAGATGACATGTGGCACCTTTTTTGTTTTCTTAAAAGTACCAAAAAAAAACAGTACAAAAAATAGCACTAAAAACCTAGTACAAAAAATATAGCAAAGAAAATTCAGCACGAAAAATTTAATACAAAAAATTCAGCAAAAAAAATTAAGACACAAAAATGTAGTACAAAAATTCAACACAAAAAAATATTATACAACTTAGAAATACAACACATTTTTGTGGAATTTTTAGTTCTCATATTTTATATAACAATATGGTACTCAAATTAAATATAAAAAGACGCTCGATTTTATGGGAAATTTTTATAAAAAAAATATTTTCGTATAAAAAGTTATGAATGTTTAAAAAATGGGAGTGGAATATACATGTGTCTTGCATGTGGAGAGAGAAAGTCTTTTCCAAATATACCCTTACACTCCTCTTTTTTCCTACATTTCATTCTAATCATTGATTTGAAAACTGAAAGGTTATGATTCTTTCTCATCCTACTTTGGCAAAATAAACTTTTTACTTGATCATACTCCTATATATATATATATATATATATATAGCATAACACGTAACACTTAGAGCATTCACATGTGGGTGGAGTTTTTATAATATAAAGAGTATGAAAAGTGGTTGTGAGTAAAGGAGAGAGAAAATATTACTGTCCGTCTGTATATTTGAGGGGACAATGTTCACTCCATGTAATTTTTTAATTTATTTTGAAAGTAGTTCTAAGTGGGGGAGAGAGAAAAGGTAATGATAAAGGTATAAAAAATATTATTTAATTGAAAAGAAAAGAGAAGATGTAGTGTTTTTAGTGTAATATAGGGTAAAAATATGGTGGAATAGATGTGAATGCTCTTAGATCACATAACAATTAAACTGCTCACATGTATTCGTAAGTGATATTCGAGAATTTAAAGGCATGCGCAATATAATAAGAATCATAAGCTAGAACAACATCACAATTTAGCTCGTAGCACATTAGCATGTAATCGACTATAGTCTAGGTCTAAGGTCTAAAAACCTACCATGAATCCCTATAGTCGTTGGCTCTAATACCAATTTGTCACACCCCAACCTGCAGCGGAATAGGTGACATGGGGATGATTGATTGCCCCCAGCTTATGAAAAAATTTTAAGAGTTGAAATATTATTAACGTTCAAATTAACATTTGTCACAGTACAATTAATTCAAATAATGTTTCAAAATCAAACAACACATAATATAGTTTGTTTTATTCTCTAAGGCCTCATCCCAACGTGTCGTCATAGTATCTTCAAACTTGTTTACCTGTATCATGTGTAAAAAAAGTTTTTAGGTCAACATAAGTTGATGAGTAAATCTTATCGTTTTGAATAAAATTGTCTTTGTTTATTCGTTTTAAGGAAAATGTAAACATACGAATACAATTGTAATTAAATAATAACAATAAATGTTTATAGTAAACAAATAACTCATAACCAATAAACCAACATGACTATGTAAATGTATCAACTGAACTGAACATGACGACATTGTAAATATGAGACTCAAGCCCACCAACGATACGTGACGATACTAGGCTACAACTCATGGCCATGGAGAACCTAGTCAGCCTGATGGATCCATTGAATAATGATTAGCGACACCTGACTAACGACAATGGTTAGTGACTCAAACAATGAACAAACGACAACTATCACATAATCACACATTGAACTTTGCATGTATTGAAATTGAAAATAATCGAAGTAAATGAATAATGTGTAATCGACAAATAATACACCCGAATACATTTAAACGATAAAAAGGGAATTAGGAAGATCTACTCACGAACGGGTTTGTTTTGTGATTCCTTGATATAAGCGCACAATGAACGAGGAAACTTCAAATGGTGACGACTACCCTAAAGTAATTAAACGCGAAGCACTAAATATATTATACAAAGACACAACAAGTGATATTGATTAATTATTGATTTGATTTTTATTATTTGTAATGTACTTGTTGTGTCACCATGGTTTTCTAGATCCCGAGAGATCCAGGTAAGATCAGAAATACATCACTTCGTGGAAGGTTAGGAGCTATCCCGACTTATACCATTGCGAATATTTATGAAAAATTAAAGTGTGAAATATATCAAATACATTTGGCATATTCGATAAATTATTATTTGTAAAATTTATGAAAACAATTTTTTCTATATATTTTATTTTTATTATATATATACTTTTATATATGATATATAATTTAAATTAGGTTTAGTGTTATTTTACAATAAAATAATATGTGTATTCTTTAAAATAAATAAAATAAGTATTTCAAACTTTTAATAATTATTTTAATAAAAAAACATATAAAAAAACGAGTACCACGGGGAGCCGGAGTCGAACCCGTGACCTCCTCGGGTCTGTCACTTAACCACATGAGACCACCACTGGACTGCTCTAATGTTTGTGATATAACTGATACTCAAATCTTTTTAAATAGACATGAACTGTGACCATCTCTAAAAACACATTAAAGAACAAAAAAGACGGAGGAGGGTCGGGACAAACCCGCACCTCCTGCTTCCTTATGACTTAACAAAACAACTCCAACCATTGCACCGCTTAAACTGTTTTGTTATTAAACACTTATGAATTTATACGAACATGATATTGTGTCATCTTCATTAATCAAAACCCAACCCGAACCCTAACACTTCCGACATCAAATTCACTTTTACAACGACATCAATCACATATGGAAACTTAGGGATTCTGATCTATGTTGAAAACTGAATTGATTAAAGTAGATTATACCTTCCCGTGACGTACGAAGGAATGGTTTTGAACAACTACAACAACGTCTCAAACTTCTGGCGCTCGGAGTTGGTTGCAGACGAAACTATAACTTATCCCAGATGAATTTTAGAGGTTCTATAGGTGATTTTGGGTGGAAAGAAGGTGTCGGGGTCGATTTTGACATTGTAGGTTCGTGATTTTAACTATAGAAAATAGTTGGTTCGTTATTTATCTTTAACTTTGTGTTTTTATATGTTTGGACATGTTTTGCTTTATGTTGATGAACTTGTTATTGTTTTAGAAGATGATTTTTGGCTAATCATTGTTACTACCTAGGTTTTGAGATGAATATCTGTTGATGATTGGTTTTTGAATGGTGTCATTAATGAATTGATGGTTTCTTGATCATGAAGTATGCGTGTGGTTTTGAGTTTCGGACCAAACTATGCCCCGAAAGGGAATTTGGGTCATTTCACACATCTCTTGACAACTTATTTGAGAATCTGAGTTTAGATTATGTATAGTTTTGAAATTAGTAGGGATCAAGTCTTGATGCCCTAATATGGTTTTAAACCATACTATGCGCCGAAACGGCGATCAAGTCGCTAAATGACGATTTAAATGGCATTTGCGTGAAACTAATGTTATGAGTTGGTTTGTATGATGAAAATAAGTTGTATAATATAATACATCAGTAATTAATAGGTTTTGTTCCTCAAAAATTAAGGACTTAAATACATGGACTTGCGTATAAACTAAGTTTATAATATCCCAAATAATCATAATAATGATATTACATCAGTAGGTAAAGAGTTTTGAGGCCAAAATCATATTTAAAGCAATTTATGTGTTAAAGGGTAATTTGGTCGCAAAATGCGTAAACTACGCGAAATAACCATTTCTAGATTTTAAATCAGAAAGTTGGCCAAAACACAAGTTCAATAACTTAGTACCTCGGTTTATAACTCATTTTTATGCTCATGTATGTTTAAACTTTGTTTTTAAACTCTTAGGGACCTTTTAGCAAAATTTGACATATTGTATGGAAACTTGGATAAACACTCGGATTACTAAGTAACCATGTCATATAACTCCAGAGGATTATATTACAATATATCATGGTCACAATGCAACCTAATTTCAACAGCTAAGGTTGCTAAATCGGGTCAGAACTGAAAGTCAATGCAAAAGTCAACTTTTGCTACTTTCGGTTGCGAACCGACCTTAAACCTGGACTTGACGGGATGAACATGTTTAGACATGTTCTAATACTTATTACCAAGTTATTTAAGTGTTGAAACTGATTTTATAGCACCTACATTGCTAGATATGAATTTATTTCAAAACTGACCCGTTTGACGTTTTATTAATATAACTTTGACCCGTCAATTGACCAAGTAAACGTGGTAATTAGGAGGTGCCATTTTGAGGGATTAATACCTACCTAATTACGATCACGTAGCCACATTCGTTACGAACATTGGCCGGACCGTAATGGTCTTAGCCGAAAGTCAAAGCGTTTTTACGTCAACGCTTTGACTTTGGCTCAAAGAATAATAAAACTTAAAGAGGGGAGTTAAGGACACTTACACAATGTCCTAGCATATATAACTGATTGGAGAGCTCCTTGTGGCCTGGAACCTCCAGATGAGGAGTAGAGGGGATAATGAGAGAATGAGCAAGGAATGGAGTTGAAGTTCATTCCTATTTATACCCAAGGATCAAGACTCAGGCCATGCCAAGTGTTAGCAGGAGTCATGAGAGTTAAACAAGTGTTTTGGGACCTGTAAGGAGCAGGGAGATGGGTGGCATTGCGCACAAGGTGGCAGAACAGGAAGCTGCCAAGAAATCATTCGCTGGCGACCCCTTTCGGAACATATGGCATTTGCCTTGCGTCCGCAAGGCCTTCTGGCGCGCACTAATTTCAAATGGTTACGGAGCATAACCATTATGGTTGCGTCCGTAACCTCCTCCCAGGACTTGAAAATTTGCATTTTTCCAATTTTAGTCCCTTGACTTCTTTAGTTGCTAATTAGAGATTGTTGTTAATATGCTAGCGACTTTGGTCCCTCTCGTTTTAACATACGGCATTCAAGAATCAGCGGGACACGTGTCAAAATTTTACTGGACAGGTTTTTACGAGGTGTTACATCCTCACCCTCTTAAAAGAAATCTCGACCTCGAGATTTAATAAAAAAGGTAGGGGTACTTTTGTCGCATAGTGGACTCGACTTCCCAAGTATACTCAAGGCCTCGACGGCATCCCATTTGACCTTTACAATAGGCACATGCTTTCTGCAGAGCTTTTTGACTTGTCGATCCTCGATCGCTATTGGTTTCTCTACGAAACGCAAGTTTTCATCAATCTGAACGTCTTCGTGAGGCATGCTAACGGCTCATCCGCTAGACATTTCTTTAAGTTGGAAATGTGGAACACATCATGTATTCCACTTAGCTTTTCAGGTAGCTTAAGCCTGTAAGCCACTGAACCGATACATTCGATGATCTCGAATGGTCCTATATATCTTGGGCTTAGCTTCCCCTTTTTACCAAAGCGCATTACACCTTTCCAAGGCGATACCTTTAGCATAACCTTGTCCCCTACTTGGAACTTCAAAGGTTTGCGCCTCTTGTCGGCGTAACTTTTCTGTTGATCTCGTGCAGCTTTTAAACGGTCAAGGATTTGTCCAACTTTTTCCATCATTTCTAGAACAATCTCTGGTCCTGATAGTTAGGCTTCCCCAACTTCGGCCCAACAAATGGGCGTCCGGCATTTTCTCCCATATAAAGCCTCAAATGGTGCGGCTTTAATACTTGTATGATAGCTATTATTATAGAAGAATTCAATCAAGGGTAGGTGGTCGTCCCAACTACCACCAAAGTCGATCACACATGCTCAAAGCATGTCTCAAGAGTTTGAATAGTACGCTCACTTTGTCCATCAGTTTGCGGATGATAAGCGGTACTAAAGTTCAATCGAGTGCCAAGAGATTGTAGGAAGCTTTTCCAAAAGTGAGATGTGTATCTTGTATCTCTATCGGACACAATAGACAAAGGCACTCCGTGTAGGGACACGAACTTGTCCACATACATCTTTGCTAATTTGTCCGAACTAAAAGTTTCCTTTATTGGCAAGAAGTGAGCTGATTTAGTCAGCCTATCGACAATGACCCAAATGGTGTCGTCTCCGCTTTTAGTCTTCGGTAACTTGGTTATGAAATCCATGGTTATCAGTTCCCATTTCCACGTGGGAATCTCTAATTATTGTAGAAGTCCTGACGGGTTTTGGTGTTCAGCTTCTACTTGCGAACACGTCAGTCATTTTGGTACGTACATGGCTATGGATTTCTTCAAACCCATCCACCAATAGTTAGACTTCAAGTCTTGGTACATTTTATCACCTCCTGGATGGACAGAGTACTTGGAACTATGAGCTTCCTGGAGGATTAGTTCTCTAAGTCCTCCGAAGACTGGAACCCAAATTCGCCCATTGAATCTGAGGATTCCATCATCACCGAGTGTTAACTGTTCCGCAGTTCCACCTAGTTCCTCATTGGCTATGTTCTCCTTTAACATAGCTTGCCTTTGTGCTTCCAGCAATTTTTCATTCAGACTATTCCTCACTTCTATACTTTTGGCGTTAATCTTCAAAGGTTTAACCCTTTCCTTGCGACTAAGCGCGTCAGCGACTACATCTGCCTTACCGGGGAGATATCGGATTTCACAATTATAATCACTTAGAGTTTCCATCCAACGGCGTTGGCGCATGTTCAAGCCCTTTTGATTAAACAAATGTTGAAGGCCTTTGTGGTATGTGTATATGATACACTTTGTCCCGTATAGGTAATGCCTCCACAACTTAAGTACAAACACAACGGCACCCAATTCCAAATCATGGGTGGTGTAGTTCCTTTCATGCACTTTGAGTTGTCGCGATGCATAGGCAATCACTTTGCCTCTCTGCATAAGCACACAGCCCATTCCTATGTGTGACGCATCGCAGTATACTACAAACTCTTCAATACCTTCTGGTAAAGTTAATACTGGAGCATTGCTTAATTTCTGCTTCAAGGTCTCAAAAGATTCTTGTTGCTTTGGGCCCCAAAACTTGATATTCTTGCAAGTCAAAGTGGTTAAAGGAGTGGCTATTCTGGAGAATTTCGACAAACCTTCTATAATAACCAGCCAATCCCAAGAAACTGCGGACCTCTAAAGGTGTCTTTGGTACTTCCCAATTCATAATAGCTTCGATCTTAGCGGGATCCACTTGGATACCACGCTTTTTAACTACATGTCCAAGAAATTGGACCTCGCGAAGCCAGAATTCGCATTTAGAGAATTTAGCATACAACTTTCCTTTTTGTAGCAATTCTAGAATGCATCTTAGATGTTTCTCGTGATCGGATTGATTACGGTAATAAATAAGTATGTCGTCAGTGAAGACTATGACAAACTTATCTAGGTAAGGCTTGCAGACTCTATTCATGAGATCCATGAATGTTGCGGGTGCATTAGTGAGCCCGAAAGGCATCACTAGGAATTCATAATGTCCAAATCTCGTTCTAAAAGCAGTATTTGGAACATCTTCACTTCTAACCTTTAGTTGATGATAGCTCGATCTTAAATCTATCGTTGAAAAGTAACTTGCCCCTTGCAGTTGATCGAGTGGATCGTCGATCATGGGCAAAGGGTAACGATTCTTGATCGTTATCTTATTGAGCTCACAGTAATCAATGCACATACGCATTGAACCGTCCTTCTTTTTGACAAATAAGATCGGAGCTCCCCATGGTGATGAACTAGGCTGGATAAAGCCTTTTTCCAAAATTTCATCGAGTTGGGCTCTCAATTCCTTCATTTCTGTTGGGGCTAAACGGTAGGGCACTCACGCAATAGGTGCGGATCCAAGTAGGATGTCGATCCTAAATTCTACTTGTCTATCAGGAGGTAGACCAGGTAGTTCTTCGGGGAAAACCTCAGGGTATTCGGAGATGATAGGAATGTCTTCAATCTTAGGCTTGGGTTTATCAATGGTTACTTGTGCCATATATATGACACAACCTCTTTTTAAGCACCGAGAGGCCTTAAGCATAGAAGCTTTTTCTGGCAACCCGTAGTGCGTATCTCCAAAGATGGTGAGTACATCACCGGATGGGGTTTTAATTTCAATTAGCTTTTTATCACAGGCAATACAGGCTTGGTTGTGTGATAACCAATCCATGCCCAAAACTACATCGAACCCCGCCAATCTCATTGGCAAAAGAGATATAGGGATCGAATGATTCTTGATGGATATAAAGCATCCATCCAGAATAGAGGTAGCGGTTTCAATGGTTCCATCAGCAAGTTCTACTTCCTATGTCATGTCTAGAGTTCTTACGGGTAAGTTTAATTTTTCACTAAACTTAAAATCCACAAATGATTTATCCGCACCCGAATCAAATAGAACTCTAGCGAGTGTATCGTTGATAAGAAACGTACCGATTATGACATTATTGTTATTGACAGCTTCTCAGGCACTCATCTGAAAGGCTCGAGCATTCGTTTTCTTAGCGCCACCAGATATTGCATTATCATCCTTTGCATTCTTGGAGCAGTTTGTCTTTATGTGGCCTTTCTCACCACATTTGAAGCAAGTCGCACCCTTGATATCCCTGCAGTCCAAGGTCTTGTGTCCCATCTTTTTACAAATACAACAAGGCTTTGCCTTTGGGTCGTACCTGCACTGGCCTCCATGCCTTTTGTTGCAAATTTTGCACACAGGTCTATCTTTGGACCTGTTCTGGTTTCTGTGGTACCCAAACTTCCCTTTCTTCTTTAACTTCTGGGAGTTGTCATCCTCCTTTTCCTCTTACTATCGATTTCAGATCTGACCGACATGCGTCTCCGTAATCCTGGGTAAGGGCGAGAGATAGCTCTACCGTAGACTTGTATGTGGCAGGCTGAATAGCCTTAACCATAACCCTTATTTCTAGAGCCAACCCATCAATAAATCGCACTATGCGCTTGGGCTCCGTGTGACTAGATAGGATACTAATCTGGAATAGAGTCGTAGTCTGTTACATACCTACGACAATCCATATTCTTCATGGTGAGGGCTAAGAAGTCTGCCTCTATCCTTTCTACCTCATGAGGGGGACAATACGTGTCCTTAACCAGGTCTACAAACTTAGACCATCCTAAGTTGTACAAATGCACCTTTCTATTCGAATGCATCAATGCCTTCCACCAAATTAGGGCATTACCCTTGAAGGATTGAGATATATATTTCATAATGTCCTTCTCCGCACAACCACTAATATCTACTACAGTTTCCATTTCGTCCAACCATCTAAGGGTTTCCATCGCCCCCTTCTCCCTGTTGAAGTCTCGGGGCTTACATGTGATGAAATACTTGTACGAATCCTCCCTTCGAGGTATGTTCCTCTTCACGAAGTTCCTTTTTCTTGCCCTCATTCCTCACGCTCGAACAGAATCCACTTTCTTCTCGGATGTGTGAGGTTTTGAAAGGGGTTTCGATACAGACTTAGAGTGTGAAGCACTCGTTCTATTATATTTTTCAAAGGCTTTTTCCATAGCCTTACCTACAGCTGCATCAATGCGGGCCTGAAAGTCATCTTCGTTAATTACTATATTCGCTTTGTTTCGACTGTCATTGTTGTGGTTACTGCTTGCGCCGTCAGAATTAGCCATTCTAGATTCTTCGTGCTATATACCGAAATAAGTATTTTATATGTTAGTCATGGTATGGCTATACCATTTAGACTTTTTATCTAAACCAACTCATATAATCTAGGCCTCAAAAGGACCGTCATAGGTATTTAGAACATTGGACATAGTCTATAAATTTTAGATAGTGGATCGTAATGTCACATCTATCATTGTCGCATTAGGTTTACTTGAGAGTTTGTCACTTAGGACGAAAGATAAGGCACAAGAGCTTTTGTCACGTAGACTAACAAGATTTGAACAACGAGTCAATGACTACAACTGCTACTGTCACCAATGGACATAGTATATATAGATGGCCTGTAAGCACTACATCACTAATGGATGTTATATTATAACCCCTAGGTAATACACCTCTAATGGGTGTTAGAATGTTTATCATCATAATGATGACATTAGTCTTGATCACAATGATCGTTTAGACTTATAATATTTGAATCAAAGTTCAATTATTTTGATGGCTAATGTGGTTCCTCATGTCACACGACCAGGAGTGTTAATATTGCTTGAATATTAACATAGAATGATGTCTTAAAATGGTTTAACGGGTTAGCCAAGATCGCATTTGACCATAGAGGCTTGGAGGTTTAAACATAGTTACTACCTCTCGATAGAAGGGATAATCTTTCCTTAACGATCATGGTAGAAGATTACCTTAACTACCATTTATTTTGCCAATTAACGTGACCTAATCACTTGGCAGGCAAACCATCAAGAAGATCTTTTGGAAATTTTATAGTAGAGCAATAAAATCGAATTAAGATTGAGACGCTCGCTAAAAGAGGTAACAAGATTACATATGAAAACGAAATTTGTAAATTTCATTAAAACGATAGGGATTACATATTTTTGCCTCTAAAGAGGTCTTAATGCAAAATCTTGTCCGTTCAAGGACCATAATAAGAAAAACATACACACGCAGGGGCTTAAAAGAAATAACAATGTCCTCGCAGGGACTTTTTGGAATTTAAAATTACATGAATAAAAATACAAAACTACTCATCCTTCCTTCCTTTCACAGATTTATAGAGTCTTTTGATAAATTTGGTCGTTTTCTTCTCTGACTTCTTAACTTGTTGCCGCATTTCCCTGACCTGATCCAAGGCCTCATTAATAGCCTCGAGGGGTAATTGCGCTTGGGGTTGAGGCTGAGGTGGAGGTGGTTGCGGCTGAGGCGCAACTAGATACGGATATCCATAAGGTGGATACCCAGTAGCAGCATAGGATGAGTAAGGAGGTGGGTAATTAGGGTAAGAGGGATGATAAAGGTTATTATGAATGACTGCATCAAAATAAGGATCCTGCTCTAGACCATGGTGAATGTAGTTATACAGGCCGGGAGGGTCGATAGGGTTAAACCCAGGTGGCCCTTCATAGGCAGGTATTGGGTTAGTAAAATCCTTCGGTGGTAGTGGCGGTTGAGGCAGAGGCTCAACAGCTGGTTGTGTGGAGGTTCCACCACTGGCGATGTGTTGGAGGGCCCACCCATTTGTGGGTCCTCGGGGATGACAGGGTAGGATGGTGGCAAAGGTGGTAGCGAACCCGACCTTTGACCTGCACCCACTGAGATGCGTGCACCATGCCTTCGGCGTGGTTGTGATGATGACTCAGGTGGTGGCTGAGGTTAATCCACATGTTGCATATCTACATCCTCTTGGTGAGGATGGGATGATGGGGCTTGATGTTGGGGAGTGCTATGGAAGGAGGGTGTGTTGACGAACACATATTGTGCCCATCTTTGTTCATAATCATCAGGACCTCGAAACGGAGATCCTGCCAAGGAGTTCGAGCCACTAGACAGCTCGATGGGATGACCATATGATCCGGTTTGTGGAAATTCCTCCGGATCGGAATCTTCCTCCATATGTGTTGGCGAGTCGATTGGAGGGGTTTCAGATGATGGTTGGTTAACGGGGTTGACAAAGTTGAAGTTAAAGTATTCTTGGTGAGAATGGGAATGAGAATGGTGTGATTGATGGGAATGGTAAGAATGTTGGGAGTGTGATTGGGGTGGAGAGTATTCGTGTGAGATCGAATGTCTATATGGTTCAAAAGGAGACGAAGAGTCTCTGGATCCTTCGTAAGGGTTATATTCAGGCACATCAGCTGCTCCAGCTAGAGAGGGTCTAAAAGGTGGTCTGAACGATGGTCCTGTCATAGAGGGTCCGCCCCTCATGGGACCTTTTACCTTGCCTCCGCGCCTAAATTTTGGTGGCATGTTTCCTGCTTCAACAACGAGTTAAAACAAATCAAAGCAATAATAATAATTTAATAATGAAATGAGTACTCTTAGGTCAAAGCCTAGACTCGGAAGTCTAAGGAATGTGCTATTGTGTACTTTCGAGATTAAACACAAAAGGCTAGTGTTTAATTCACTCGAACGTTGGCTCTGATACCAACCTGTCACACCCCTATCTCCACGTGTATCCCGGTGGGCCCGGTTGGAGAATATCGTGACGTAGTTGATAACATCATAACAAACAAACACAGCACAGCGGAAGTCTTGGATTTAAATTACTATTACAAACCGAGTGTTCAAAGTTCAAATACAAATTACAAGGCTTGTAAAGAAAGATCCACAAGCGGATCGAAATAAAATATACAAAATATTGTTCAACAGACTTTAAGCAACCTAGGGACTTGCAAAATTCTCTATTGTCACTATAGCGCAGCTCTCGAACTATTGCGTGTTGCCACCTGTAACTTGATCTTTTGAAAATCCGTCAGTTTTCACTGGTAAATACTAATAACCGACTCATTTTGAAAACATTTCCAAAAATGGTTTTAGGTGCACTTGGCACATTTTATAAATAACTTGGGATAGTTCAAAATGACCTTGTTCACACTTTTATATGTTTTTCAATACATATGGGGTCCGGTGCAGAAACCGAATAACCTGATTAACTGACACACCACTTACATAATCCACCAATTGGACTCGATATTTTATTAGCATTAGCGTCTGTCAGGTGTATGCCTACACCTCGCGCTTAAGGTCGTGGTCATTAGTAACTTAAATGAGCCAAGGATATCCCAGACACGGTCAAGTTAACCCCCAATGTTTAAGTTATCAAACAATACAGAAAAACGGGTTATTAAGATTTAGTAAATCACAATCCGATAACATGATCCCATACTCGACCAAGCGGTATTATTATACCGTATCCCAACCCGTATAGGGAAAATAAGTTAAAAGTATTTACCTGAGCTAATTCTTCAATAAATTACAAACTCATCCTAACAATCAAAAGTAAGCTTAGTTGACAATCTACCGGGAGGCTCTTAGTCTGGAAATGATGGTGTTTATAACCAATTAGAATGCTAACAGGTCCTATCTACTTTGTAGACTCAAACCGGGTAGCTTAAGGATAATAACGGTACTAAGCGTAAAATTAAGCGATGACCGGAATAGAATATAGTTTAAACCCGACAAGTATGGAGACTTGTTTAATATGGGTAAACATGTTACATTCTGGATTTTGAAAATAAAATGATAAGGTTAAACACGTTTCAGTTGAATTACGTAAACTAGTTACGTAGGCCGAACGTACGCCTATAAGCGAAACCGGTAACCGGGTGGTCCTATACAAGTTCCATATGCCATTATACTTTAAACATGTTGTAACATCAGTAAGTTATCAACATGTTGGTTTTTGAAATCAATTTATGCCTTAAAAGGGCGTTTTAGTCATTTTACGGCTTATAAAAGACTTTATGAGCAAACTGATGTAATGGTCATAAACTTACTGTAAAAATAGTTTAATTATGATGTTATATCAGTAGGATATCAAGTATGCGTGTGGTTTTGAGTTTAGGACCAAACTATGCCCCAAAAGGGAATTTGGGTTATTTCAACATCTCTTGACAACTTATTTGAGAATCTGAGTTAGATTATGTACCTACTGTAAATATATTTAAAATAAGTTTTGAAATTAGTAGGGATCAAGTCTTGATGCCCTAATATGGTTTTAAACCATACTATGCGCCGAAACGGCGATCAAGTCGCTAAATGACGATTTAAATGGCATTTGCGTGAAACTAATGTTATGAATTGGTTTGTATGATGAAAATATGTTGTATAATATAATACATCAGTAAGTAATAAGTTTTGTTCCTCAAAAATGATAAAAATCCATTTTTGGTGCCGTAAGGGCAATATCGTCACTTAAGGACTTAATACATGGACTTGCGTATAAACTCAGTTTATACTTTAAATAGATATCCCAAATAATCCTAATAATGATATTACATCAGTAGGTAAAGAGTTTTGAGGCCAAAATCATATTTAAAGCAATTTATGTGTTAAAGGGTAATTTGGTTGCAAAATGCGTAAACTATGCGAAATAACCATTTCTTAGATTTTAAATCAGCAAGTTGGCCTCAACACAAGTTCAATAACTTAGTACCTCAGTTTATAACTCATTTTTCTGCTCATGTATGTTTAAACTTTGTTTTTAAGTTCTTAGGGACCTTTTAGCAAAATTCGGAATATTGTACGGAAACTTGCATAAACACTCGGATTACTAAGTAACCATGTCATATAACTCCAGAGGGTTATATTACAATATATCATGGTCACAATGCAACCTAATTTCAGCAACTAAGGTTGCTAAATCGGGTCAGAACTGAAAGTCAAGGCAAAAGTCAACTTTTGCGACTTTTGGTTACGAACCGACCTTAAACCTGGACTTGATGGGCCGAACATATTTAGACATGCTCTAATACTTATTACCAAGTTATTTAAGTGTTGAAACTGATTTTATAGCACCTACATTGCTAGATATGAATTTATTTCAAAACTGACCCGTTTGAATTTTTATTAATATAACTTTGACCCGTCAATTGACCAAGTAAACGTGGTAATCAGGAGGTGCCCTTTTGAGGGATTAATACCTACCTAATTGCGATCACGTAGCCACGTTCGTTACGAACATTGGCTGGACCGTAATGGTCTTAGCCGAAAGTCAAAGCGTTTTTACGTCAACGCTTTGACTTTGGCTCAAAACCTAATAAAACTTAAAGAGGGGAGTTAAGGACACTTGCACAATGTCCTAGCATGAAAATATAACTGATTGGAGAGCTCCTTATGGCCAGGAACCTCCAGATGAGGAGTAGAGGGGATAAAGAGAGAATGAGCAAGGAATGGAGTTGAAGTTCACTCCTATTTATACCCAAGGATCAAAACTCAGGCCATGCCAAGTGTTAGCAGGAGTCATGAGAGTTAAACAAGTGTTTTGGGACGTGTAAGGAGCAAGGAGATGGGTGGCATTGCGCACAAGGTGGCAGAACAGGAAGCTGCCAAGAAATCATTCGCTGGCGACCCCTTACGGACCGTATGGCATTTGCCTTGCGGTCCGCAAGGCCTTCTGGCGCGCACTAATTTCAAATGGTTACGGACCGTAACCATTATGGCTTGTGGTCCATAACCGCCTCCCAGCACATGAAAAATTGCATTTTTCCAAGTTTAGTCCTTTGACATCTTTAGTTGCAAATTAGACGTTGGTCCCTCTCGTTTTAACATACGGCATTCGAGGATCAGCGGGACACATGTCGAAATTTTACTAGCCGGGTTTTTACGAGGTGTTACATCAGAGTCTAGAAACTTTGTTATTTTGGATCAATCATCTAATGTAGTTTTGGCTTTGTATCATTTGTTTCTTTGATAAGGTTCAATCCTAACAATCTCCCCCTGAAACACATGATGCCAAAACACAATTATTGTTGATCTTTATTTCTCAACAAGAGTTCTCTTATTTGGCCTTTGAACTGTAATTCAAAATTAAGAGACTCAATATCATCATCCTCCTTTTCGAGCTCCACATTCATTAGATCTTAGAGGTCTTCTGCACAGAGCCCATATGCATCCGCCTTGCTTATCTTGGTAGCATCGCCATTTGATTTGAGCAGAGTCAATTCGTGGGTGGTTTTGTCAACCTTCCACTTTAAAATTTTTGGATCAGATGGTTTTCTAGGATGGTTCTTTATTGTTGATAATGATGGTTGAATTTGATGAGTAATCTTGGATAAGGTCTCTCTTAAAATATCACTTGCATCATCAGTATACCATTGGGCTTGATTCATGATGCCCTCTTTGATGAAGGTATGTTCAAACCTTTTCTTATCTTCCCCAGACATCTCTCTTTGCATTTTTCTTTGGTTTAAGGCAAGGATGGAAGGATCAGATGTTGAAGAAGATTTTTGAGTAGGTTGGGTCTGATGAACTATAACCTCTGCTGCTGAGTAGTTTGGTTTCTTTGGCACTGTTGGATCTCTCTTTCTCAACTCTTCTAAACCTTTGTAAGCTTCCACTACCTTAACCTCTGACCACCTAGTAATCTGATTCTTTGTACCATAATTAGCAGCAATTAACTCTTCTTTCATTCTTCTGAGTTTCAAGGTTTTGTCAGGCAGATTCTTTTGGAATTTATTCCATTCTGGAGGAGTGGGCTTTTTGGTAGGATCTTTCAACATCTTTTGCATCCTTTCTACTACTTGTTTAAGCCCACTCACATACCAATCCTTGAATTGTACTCCGGTTGCTTTGTACTGCTTGTTTTCCATGATGTGATCTACGTAATCTTTTCTCAGAATTTCATCTTCTTTTTTAGATAGCCTCTTGCACAGGTCTTTAGAGAAGTCTTCAAGTATTCTGACCTTGTTAAGTTGATATTGCATGTAGTTCTGAACTTCTCTATCACTTCTTCCCTTTGTATCTCTCTTGGTTACATCCTCTACTTGCATATCCTTCAATAGGAGATATTCATCAATGTTCTTGGGCTTAGGATAACCTTGCAGAGATGGGAAATTTCTCTTTTCTGGATTTTCTTCAGAATAGAAGGATTTGATCTCTTCCTTGACAACAGCAAAATCCAGTGGAAATTGAGTGGTAAGAGGAAGCAATGTTGGTGGTTTCACAGTGGTTTGAGATGTTATAAAGAAATCAAACCTTTTTCATAGCAATCTCTCACGAAATGATGTCTGATGTCAATATGCTTTGTTGTGTAGTGAGAAACTGGATTTTTAATGATGTTTTCAGCTGCTTGACTGTCTATCTTGATAGGAGTCTTTAAGGCAGTTACACCAAAATCGAGCAGTTGGTTTTGAAGCCATAAGAGTTGAGCAGTGCAACTTGCAGCAGCAATGTATTCTGCCTCAGCAGTTGATGTAGATACTGCAACTTGCTTTTTGCTTTGCCAAGACACTAGGCAATCACCTAGGAACTGAACTCCTCCTAATGTGGACTTCCTTGTTGTGTGGCAACCAGCAAAATCACTGTCTGAGTAACCTGAAAGCTCAATGTTTCCATTAGCAGGATACTAGATACCAAGTGTGGAGCACCTTTTATGTAGAATATCCTTTTCACAGCAATTAAATTGGACTTTCAAGGTACTGACTGGGATCTGGCACAAATACATGTAACAAACATGATGTATGGCCTAGAAGCAGTTAGGTACAATAAAGACCAAATCATATTCTATAAAGAGTTTGATCAACCAAGTCATCGTTGTCATCAACAGTGACAATCTTTGAGGTTGCCATGGGTGTGCTATAAGGTTTACAGTCATTCATATCAAATTTGTTAAGCAGTTCTTTTACATACTTGTTTTGATGAATGAAAGTGCCATTGTGCAGTTGTTTAACTTGAAGACCAAGAAGACATTGTAACTCACCCATTGCACTCATTTCAAACTCTGTTGCCATGAGTTGTCTAAATTCTTCACACATGGCAGTGCATGTGGATCAAAAAATGATGTCATCCACATAAATTTGGACAAGCATCAGATCTTTTCCTTTCCATTTCAAAAATAAGGTTTTATCAATTTTACCTCTTGAAATCCAATAGATAAAAAAAAGTGGATAGAGTTTCATACTAGGCTCTAGGAGCTTGCTTTAGACCATCTAGTGCTTTGTTGAGCTTGTACACATGATCAGGATGAAATGCATCTTCAATCCAGGAGGTTGACATACATACACCTCTTCTTTGATCTTTCCATACAAGAATGCACTTTTGATGTCCATTTGAAACACTTTGATGTTGTGGTTGGCAGCAAAAGCTAAGAACAATCTGATGGCTTCTAACCTTGCTACATGAGCAAAGGTTTCATCATAGTCAATGCCTTCTTCTTATATGTATCCTTGAACCATGAGCCTTATTTTGTTCTTGACAACAATACCCCTTTCATCAGTTTTGATTTTAAAGACCCACTTTGTACCAATTGGACATACATCCTTTGGCAGTGGTACAAGTTACCATACTTGCTGTCTTTTGAATTGTAGGAGCTCTTCTTGTATAGCTTCTACCCAACTGTTATCTTTTAGTGCCTCTTGGTTCTTGACAAGTTGTGTGAGTGATAGAAAACCAACAAAAAGACAATTTTTTTGGAATTGGCTTCTTGTGAGCACTCCCTCATTGATGTTGCCAATAAGTTAATCCAATGGATGGCTTTTAGGAAAAATCAAATCTCCTGGTAGGGAACAATGGCATTTTGATGTGAAGGCTGCAGATGGGAATCATCTGAGCTAACATTTGTTGGCAAATTTGAAGGGCTAACATCTGTTTGGAATAGAGGTGGAGGTATATGAGGAATGGATGTGTGGGCTTGTTGATTTTTGTGCACAAAGTGTGGATTTTTATCAACAGTGGTTTCATTTTGTGAGCTGGCAGAGGTTTGGGGGTCAACAATTGTTGAGCCAACAGTGGCAGAGTTTTCACAGTTGTTATTAACATCAGTTCCTCTGATGGATGGATTGACTTTAAATTGTGGAAGCACACTGTCATATCCATGATCTTGATGTGAAGATTGCTCTCTGGGTGAGCTCACTTAAGCGGATCTGCACAACTAGCAACGCCTTTAGTCTCGTCACGGGGAAATGGATAGTTTTCTCCGTGACCACACTCTAGCGTAAGAATAAGTATTTGATGAGGGTTTACAGGCCCTAAACAGTGTGCCGGACTAGAAGATGAAGAAAATTTGGATTTTCCGAGCAAAACGGAGAAGTTACGAAGATTATGTGGAATGCAGATCATTTGGCATGACCGTGCATCCTCTGGCGTGGCCGTGCCGATGCGAAGACAGAAGACTGCACTGTTAGTGCAACAACCAGTGCCACCATATTGCCGAAGACGCACGACCGTGCATGGCCTCGCACGACCGTGCGAGGC
This sequence comes from Scalesia atractyloides, assembly GCA_947069175.1. NCBI lineage: Eukaryota > Viridiplantae > Streptophyta > Magnoliopsida > Asterales > Asteraceae > Scalesia > Scalesia atractyloides. The sequence continues at coordinate 59,459,995 of CAMTDV010000030.1, forward strand.
TGATTTCCTCAAGAGCACTGCCAGTGCGACTAGCAGTGCAGCCTGATGACCGGAGTTGCACGACCGTGCCACATCTGGCATGCTCGTGCCTTTTTTGAATCACTGTTCTGGATAAGATGACGTCACCAGATTGCGGGAATAGTGCATGACCGTGAGGGTTTCGCATGGCCGTGCCGATTGAAAAAGTCTATAAAACAGGGCAGAAGCTACTGATCAAAATATTGGGTATTTTCCAAGCTTCTCCGAGAGCAGCCTGATAGGGACGGTTTGAAGCCTCAAAGTTGTAAGAAGCCTTTCTATCATCCAATCCATCAAATCCTTCCTTGTTTATGGTTTGATTCCTTGTTCTTAACATGTATTTGAGCTTAGATTCAAGCATTGAGCTGATGTTATTATGTAATATTGTAGCCTAAGGGCAAAAACATTAGTATTTACTTGCTTAATGAACAACCATTAGATGTTAATCATGTTTGTAATGACACTTAACAACTTTTTATGTTAATCCTTGATGATTAGTTTGCAACCTTGTTTATTGATGTGTGATTCTTGATTATAGTTAATTCTCTTGGTTATTAGTATGTGGTTAGTTAGGATATTTGAAAGAAGAAGCTTAATTAATCATGTATTAGTAGACTTTTAACTTGTTAAAATGTTTACCCCATGAAACTAGAAATGGGTATTGGGTTAATAAAGGATAATTAAGATTAATCGAGAATGCTTTCCCTCACGGAAGGACCTCAGCGGGTTAGATGGTGTTGTTACGGATTCTTAACATAAGCTATAGCTTTGTTAGTAATTGTAACAACTCGCATTTTTCGTTGTTATCTTTTTCCGTCTGTTTTGTTTTGTACTTGTCATTGTAAATCCGAGATTCGATGATAAAGGATGGTTGTGTTAATTAGTTATATTTTTGTCACAGCGATATTACATCAAATCGATTATTAAACGCAACGCTAACTCAACGCAATCACAAGTAACTATGTTATCTTAATAACCACTTGTGCTTTCGACATCACTCATCGCATCGCATCACAAAAGCAGTTAATTTATGTGGATTTATGTTTTATGAGTGTTATATTAATTTATGTTGTGGTTTGTTATCGCTAAAATGATCACACGCTCACACAACTCGCTCTCTCTCATTAAATGGCAACACAATGCTTAACACTACGCTAAAACGCTTAACATAACTACCTAATACGAACCGAATCGCCAAACGAACACCTAACGCAAAAAATAACGAACAAAACTTCGCCCTCGGGCTAAGTTCGCCGAAGTTGGTACCCCTAACTTCGCCCGAACTTGTTCAGGCAATAAAAACCATCTAAATCTAGCAAGTTCGCTCGAACTTGCACAAAGTTCAAGCAAACTGGCCAGCTTCGCCCGAACTTGTGCCAAGTTCGCTTGACTTTGTGCCAAGTTCAGCCGAACTTGGTCTCCACCAGCTTATTTTCTCCTCACCTATAAATACCTAGCACCTCCATTCATGCTCTCCTTGCTGCAAATTCGCCCGAAAGCTCCCAATACCGAAAACCCTTGATTTCCAAGGAAGAATCAACTCGTTTTCATGCAAACAACAACGTTTTACTGCGATGTTGCACAGGATTACCTTCGTTTTCATCAAATCTCTTCTGTTTACAAAAAACTTCATCTTTTTCTACAAAACTTCTACTTTTCACTTAGATCTACACTAAACGAGTGTATTTGGGCTTAGCTTTGGCTTCCCAAGCTAGAAATCTTTATGATTTCGACTCACCAAGTGTTAGATCTAAGAAAAACCTTTTAAAGCATCGATTTTTACACAAATTACGGACTAATGACGCATGTTTCATTCACTATGAAGTGGAACGAGGCATTGTCAAGCAAGATCTCAGATCCGGAAGCACAAGGACGATGTCGTCACCTTGCACGAACTGGACTAGCCCGTACAAACCATCAAGTTCGCCCGGATTAGCCCAAGTTCCTATAAAGTGGCTAAAACTCACCCCAAAAGACCTCTCCAGCCTATGTTTTGCTCAGTAGCTTAAGGTTGGAGGGATGGACACTCGATTTCCTTCGCAAACAACCTTAAAACACACGATTTGGTGACCAAAACAGCCAAGTTCGCTCCAAAAAGAGCAAGTTCGTTCGAAGTTGTCACCAGATTGGTGACCAACTTCGGCCTAACTTGTCCATTCTTCAAGAAAATCAACCAAGTTCGCCCGAACTTGTAGGGTTTCCAAGGAAGCCAGACAAGTCTGCCGGAACTTGTATTAACCCCAAGAATTTCAGTCAAGTTCGCCCGAACTTGTACCTTTTTCTAAGAAAAGGAACCAAGTTCGCCCAAACTTGTACAATCCTATAGTATTTCAAGCAAGTTCGCCCGAACTTGTACCAAATCCAGGAGAATTGGTACAACTTCGCCCGAATTGTCTCCTGCTCCTTCACATTTCGACCATTTCAGCAATTCGGAAGACTGATGCACTTCGGTTCGCTTACAGGCTGAACCGGTGCTCCCTTCAATCCATATCAGATCTCGTCTCTCTCTCTTAACGCACCGACAGTGAGTATACTTGAATCCTTTTACGCTTAAATGTACTTTTGGGTGTTACATATGTTCATATATCAAATCACATCACACAACTCTCAAACGCTTATTTGCAACCCGCTATTACATGATTATACGTGAAATCTACTGAATTGTATGTATTACTTGATTGCTAGTACGCCACCCTTAACATAATAGCTTGCTAGAGGTTAAACCGCCACCCGGAGGCCCGGGGTTGTTAAGGCTCACATTTTTATCTCGCATTTATTTTCTCTTTAGGACATGGACACTTGTTCGCGTGCCTCGCACTCGCGGTTTGTTGGTTTACTTGAATCTAAGTAGCTACATAGTTCACAACTCTTACATATGTCATGTGGTGTATGCTAAACGCTTTTATATCTATATTTATGCAAACCTGTATGCTTACCTTTACTTAATTGTCTTGACTTTAATTTTAACATATGTGACATGTTGAGTATTTTCTACTGCTGCAATTGGTTTAGGTCTATCCTTAGAAACTCATGTAATAGAAATCTAGGGAGATCGGATTGGATATGTTTGAGAGATTGTTGGTATTTGTAATAATTATTTGAGGATTATATGTTTAATAGTATGGGATGTTGAACGTTTAAATATATTCGCTTAAATAGTTGTTATGGATTCTCTTGAGCACTCTGATTCGCCTAGTGTCGTGCCCCGATGTTTTGACATCTGTTGAGGTGTGACAGATTGGTATCAGATCCATAACTATAGGGAAAATTAGGTAGAACTGCCATGTTTGACCTAGTCTATAGTTAGGATACCGAATCAGACCGTTATGCATCGATTAAATGCCCAAAACAAGTACGAACTGACAACTTTGCTCGAAGTTGGATAAGTTCGCCCGAACTTGACCAAGTTCGCCCGAAGTTGACCCAGACCCCTCAAAACTCAGACAAGTTCGCTCGAAGATTGTCAAGTTTGCCCGAAGTTGGTCAACTTCGCCCGAACTTGATCCTACACCTTCGAAATGGACTTTTAAACTACGTATGCTTTTCCTAAAGCTACAACAATACACGTGAAGAATGCTCGTATCACACAAAACGAGTGATCAAGTCGAGATTAGGTGTGGAAACCAAGAACTCTCGATAAGATCATTCACTCCGCACATCCTCTATCGCACGAGATACCTTCATTGAGTTAGGAGTGATATCCAAACCTCGACGAAAATCTCCATTTCTATCTAGTGGAACTCCCGATTTGATCGGTGAACATAACCAGAACTAGGAATGAAGTTGTTAAGCTAGGGGTGAAACCCGCATCTTAAAAACTAGTTCCACTCCTTGATTTTCAATCTCTCCAAAGTCTCGACTATTTAGATGACTCGGAACATGACGTAACTGGAAGGATAAATGTCGTTAACCGTTGTACGGCAAGCATTTGTCTATTAGGCCAAATCGTGTGTCCGAACTCAAAGAATTTTCAAACCACTTTGGGTAGTCGTTGTCTCAAAACCCAGGACACTCCAAATTGATTTAAGCCTGTAATCGCCGATTTTACGCATCATCGAGTTTTATTATTATTTATATGTTTAAATTTTTACGGATTTTTCGCTTTATCGATTTCTCGATTTATCGCTTTTACGCTCTATCGATATATGCAGAACTGCACAGGCTCGCAATCTAAAACAAAAATAGAATCGCAGATAATCCAACTAAATATCCCGCTTACGATACGCTACACGTACCTCGCCCGCTGTATTTGTCTCTAATATAGCATAGGATGAACCGTACTACTATACGCAACCGCGCTACGCCACCTCGCTAACTCTCGAACGCGCTAGGCATTACTTATGAGAATGTGAATGCGTGCAAAATATGTGCTTACGTGAATTATGTGACTACGTGCTTATCTGACTATGTGCTTATGTGCCTACGTGTTTACTTGCCTACGTGAATATGTGATTTTGTGCCTTATTTGAACAATAATAATAATAATAGTAAACTTTTGATCATAAACCTCCTGTAATCGAATCTCATCCAATCAAATCCTTCATGTAGATGTCTTCCACGGGATCTCACACTAGGAGGAAAATCCAGCGCAACAATGCTGACAAGCGCATCGCCTCGCTAATAGCCAAGCAGATGGCTAAGGTTATTCAGCAAATTGTTAGCGAAATCCAGGCTGTCAGCAGCAACTCACCGGTAGATTCCAAAACCGACGCGCCAAAGTCCTCGTTCAGCTTCAAGCAATTCAAAGCGTGTGGACCTCTTACTTTCACTGGCACAGACGGACCAAGCGCGATGTTTCACTGGTTCGACTCCATCGAGGTCACGTTCCGCCAAAGTGGATGCCCCGAAAATCTCTGCACCATCAATGCTACCGGTGTGTTCCAATCAAGGGCACTTGATTGGTGGACCGCAGAGCGCAACAGGTGTGGAAATGATGAGGCTTACGGGCTCACGTGGGAGGAACTCAAGGCAGTTATGGTGAAAGAATTATGTTCTCCCCACGAAATTCAGAAACTGGAGAATGAATTTTGGGATATCAAACAAGATGGACCCGACAATGCAGTCTCACTACCCGCTTCAAGCAGCTAAGTATCATATGTCCCGGACAGGTGGACACCACAGAAAAAGCAATCAAAAAGTATCTCCGTGCTCTACCTGACTATGTTGCTGATTTTGTCCAAGCAGCGCGTACTACTATCATCGAAGAGACCTTTCAGTTTGCAGCAAAGATTAATGACAAACGTGTCCAGGCTGGTTACTTCAAGAGCCACAGCAAAGTCACGAATCAAGCTATCACCAAGCCGAGCGCTACTATCGAGCCGTCTCAAGAATCAAAGTCAGATCACCGTGGTCGCAAAAGAGGGAACCCAAGCAAGAATTGTGCAGAGGTTGCACCGTTGAACTCTCATCCGTTTCAGGATGCTACACCAAACGTTTCTCAGATGTTGCATCGTTGAACTCTCAGTCGTTTCAAAGCGTGCGTACACTGGTCCTCACCCGCTATGTTCAAAGTGTACCTACCATCACCAGTTGGAGGCAATTGATGTTTCTGTACCAACTGCAATTTATATAGCCATTTCACTGTCAGCTGCCGTACTGGTCCTCGTCAGCCAGCTCCTCAAGCACCAGCAGCACTACCAGGTCCACCTCGTCCTCCTCAAACCAACCAGCAGCAAGCACCAGTCCCAAAAGCACGTGCTTGCTACACTTGCGATGATCCGAACCACTTTAGCAATGTCTGCCCAAACAAAGTCGTGAAGCAAGAGCCGCAGCAGCAGCCCCAGCCACAGCCACCACAGCCTCAGCAGCAGCAACCACAGGCTGTGCGTGGAAGAGCCTTCAATCTCAATCACCGCCAGGCTAAGAACGACAACAGTGTTGTCAATGGTACGTTCCTTGTTAATGGTATTTATGCTTCTTGGTTATTTGATATTGGTGCTGAAAACTGTTTTGTGTTGTTAGAATTCGAAAAACTTTTAAAATGTAGACGCGCTACACTCCCAAAGACTTTCGATGTTGAAGTCGCCACCGGAAGAACCGTTACTGTTAACTCCGTCTTACGTGGTTGTACCCTCGATCTCAACAACCACATCTTCTCGATCCATCTCATACCTATGCAATTAGGTAGCTTCGATATCATAGTAGGCATGGATTTCCTTCGTGAAAACCATGTTGAAGTCGTTTGTTTCGATAAAATGATTCGTTTTCCTCTTCCTAACGGTGATCAACTACATGTTTACGGCGAAACACCCTCAAAGAAGTTGATGCTTCTGTCATGCACCCAAGCGAGCAAGTATTTGCGCAAGCAATGCATTGCATTCCTAGCCCACATCGTGAACCCGGAGAAGGAAAAGAAAACTTTGAAAGACGTACTCGTTATTTGTAAATTTCCTAAAGTTTTTCCCGACGATTTACCTGGTTTACCCCCTACTCGTGACGTCGAATTCCGTATTGATCTTGTACCCGATGCTACTCCTGTCGCTAAAGCTCCTTATCGCCTTGCACCATCCGAAATGCGTGAGCAATCAAGTCCAACTTCAAGAGCTTCTTGATAAAGGCTTTATACGCCCGAGCACTTCACCATGGGGCGCACCCGTTCTTTTTGTGAAAAAGAAAGATGGGACGTTCCGAATGTGCATTGATTATCGTGAACTTAACAAACTCATGATAAAGAACCGCTACCCTCTTCCTCGAATCGATGATTTGTTTGATCAACTTCAAGGTGCTACTTGTTTTTCTAAAATTGATCTACGTTCCGGTTATCATCAGTTGCGTGTGTTAGAAGAAGATATTCCGAAAACCGCCTTTCGTACTCGTTATGGCCATTATGAATTCGTGGTCATGCCTTTCGGTCTCACAAATGCACCCGCGGTCTCCATGGACTTGATGAACCGTGTGTGTAAAGCCTTTTTAGATCGTTTCGTCATTCTGTTCATCGATGACATCCTTATCTACTCGAAGTCGAGAGACGAACACGCGCGTCACCTCCGTTTAGTTCTCGAACTTCTTCAAGGAAATCGCCTTTATGCCAAGTTCTCTAAGTATGAATTTTGGCTCGAAGAAGTCCAATTCCTTGGTTATATCGTTAACAGTCAAGCAATTCACGTCGACCCCGCAAAGATAGAAGCTGTAAAGAGTTGGATTACGCCTAAGAATGCATCTGAAATCCGTTCTTTCCTTGGATTGGTGGGTTACTACTGTCGATTCATCGCCGACTTTTCTAAAATCGTCGTTTCGCTTACCGCCTTAACTCATAAGGACAAGCCTTTCATTTGGGATTCCAAACAAGAGGAAGCCTTTCAAGCTCTCAAGTGTATGCGATGCAACGCTCCTGTACTCGCTCTACCCGACGGAAACGACGATTTCGTTGTTTATTGCGATGCCTCTAACCTAGGTCATGGTTGTGTTCTCATGCAACGAGACAAGGTTATCGCGTATGTGTCTCGACAACTCAAAATCCACAGAAGAACTACTCAACCCACGATCTCGAACTCGGTGCAGTTGTTTTTGCATTAACGATATGGCGACACTACCTTTACGGTACCAAGTGTACGGTCTTCACCGACAATAAGAGCTTACAGCATATCTTTAACCAAAAAGAACTAAACATGCGCCAATGCAGATGGGTTGAACTTCTCAACGATTATTGTGAGATACACTACCATCCTGGCAAAGCAAACGTCATAGCCGATGCTCTCAGTCGATGAAGTTATGTGTATAGTGTTCATGACTCTCAAGCTTTGAATAATCTCGAAATTATGGTTTGCGCCGCTCAATTTACTTGTTTTAATGAGAATACCCTGCAAGAGGAAATGAAATGTGGTGCCGAAACCCAACTCGTAGCTAAACCTAATGGCATTTATTATTATCTCGATCGTATTTGGATTCCTAGCGGTGACAATCTTCGAGAATTGCTGATGACCGAAGCTCATAAATCCCGATACTCCATTCACCCCGGAGCCGAAAAGATGTACCAGGACCTTCGTCCTAAGTATTGGTGGCCGGGCATGAAAAAGGATATCGCTTTATACGTCTCAAAGTGCTTAACTTGCTCGAAAGTTAAAGCCGAACATCAAAGGCCCTCTGGTTTGCTCGAACAACCCGAAATCTCGATGTGGAAGTGGGAGAGTATAGCCATAGACTTCATTACGAAATTTGCCCACTTTATTGCCATACGAGAAGACTACAAGGTAGAACGATTAGCACGAATCTATACCGACGAAGTCATTTGTCGACACAGGACGCCTCGTGATATCATCTCTAACCGCGATGGTCACTTTACCTCACGTCTCTGGGGGACTTTTCAACCCGCTCTCGGTACTAAGCTAAATCTCAGTACCGCTTTTCATCCTCAAACCAACGGTCAGACTGAGCGCACGATCCGCACCCTCGAAGACATGCTTCGTGCGTGCATTATAGATTTTGGTCGTAATTGGGATACACATTTACCTTTAGTAGAATTCTCGTACAATAACAGTTATCATACTAGTATTTAAATGGCACCTTTTGAGGCACTGTATGGGAGAAAATGTCGATCGCCTATTGGATGGCACAAAATCGGAGAAGCACAAATCACCGGTCCCGAGTTAATACAAGAAACGACAGACAAGATCCTCCAAATCAGAGACAATCTCTTGAAAGCTCGGAGTTGCCAAAAGAGTTATGCCGATAAACGCCGCAAAATTGGAGATCATGTACTTTTAAAGGTTGCACCCCGGAAAGGAGTGATCCGATTTGGAAAGAAAGGGAAACTAGCGCCACGATATGTAGGTCCCTTAAAATTCTGGAAAGAATTGGCAAAGTGGCCTATCGACTTGAACTACCAGCGGAACTCAACAACGTGCATCCGACTTTCCACGTCTCAAACCTCAAGAAATGCCTAGCTAAAGAAAATCTTCATGTTCCGCTCGAGGATTTGCAAATAAATGAGAGTCTTCACTTCGTGGAAAAGCCAGTAGAAATCATGGACCGAGAGACCAGGAAAGTTCAACGCTCTCGCATTCCTATTGTGAAAGTCCGATGTGAAGTCAAACGAGGTGCCGAGTTCACTTGGGAACTGGAAAGTGATATGAAAGCTAAATATCCACATCTCTTTGTTACGACCACTACTTAAATTTCGGATGAAATTTCCTAAAGTAGGGGAGACTGTAACAACTCGCATTTTTCGTTATTATCTTTTTCCGTCTGTTTTTTTTTTTTTTGTACTTGTCATTTTAAATCTGAGATTCGATGATAAAGGATGGTTATGTTAATTAATTATATTTTTGTCACAACGATATTACATCAAATCAATTATTAAACGCAACGCTAACTCAACGCAATCACAACTAACCATGTGTTGATGCATATGTCTGTTGCCTACGTCATCGTAGAATATCAAGTCTGTATTTAGAAGAGTTGAATAGGCTAGCAAAACGAAGTATTTATGTGTTTTGGAGTACAAGTTCGCTGGAGATGAACTTGTGTTGTCAAGTTGGGCCGAACTTGCCTTGGCAAGTTCGCCCGAACTCTCATCCCTCACCAGCGAACTTAGAACTCTATAAATAGCTAGCATGTCTCATTCATTTGTAACTTTGTCATTTCTGAGGCGAAGCTCTGTCAATTTGGAGACTTGACGTTACATCAATAAAATTGACGATTAATTGACTAATTCTTGTTATTTGGTAAACTTGTAATAATATTTCCGCTATTATGGACAATAGAGATCAAATCTAGGTTCCTATGCATTGAGGATCGTCCTACAAGTGTTATCAGAGCAGGATTTGTAACATCCGTCAAAAACGGATTTACCAAACCCGCTCTGTTTATCAACCGAACAGTCAGTTAAAATTTTCGTTGCGATTTAAATGCCCAAAATAATTTTAAACGATACGTAATCAATTATTATGCGGGGATATATATTTAGTTTTTGAAAAACTGATAAAAATCGCAAAATAAAAATGATTTGCTTCTGCCGGGTTTCGAACTCGGGTCTATAACCGGCTCAACAACACTTATCACTCAGCTGACCAACCACTCCGCCACTTTGATTTTCTGTTAATAAAAAGAAACAATTAATTCAAATATTCAAGTTAGCAAGTTAAATTCAATCAATTTTCCGCCCAAATAGCAGTCGTCGGAAATCCCGACGACTTCGCCGTTTAATTACTTTTCCGCTCATAATAACCGAAGACTTAACTCCCTCGACGGTTATAACCGACGTCTGAACCCGCGACATCAGCCATAACCGCCGGAGAACGACTGACTTCGAATTTAGACCGAATTCAGACCCCATTCATCTCAATACTACCCTATAAATTCAACCACTACTCACCAGAAACCTTTCACACTCAAATCGCACCCTTTCTCGGCGAAAAATCACTCGCCGGAAATATTTGATACATCGCCGGAAAACCGTATCATTAACCTCTGAGCTTTACTGAGCCCCCTAAACTTTTACCGAAGTCACCCACACCCTTTGTAAGCCTTCGGAAGACTCTCTGCTGCAAGAGACTCGTCGCCGGAAAGAGATTACTGTCGCCGGAGTTCTGCCGGAAAACAGAGGAGAACCCGTCGGTACTTTTTACGCCAAATTCCTTTCCTTTTTACTTTTATCTCGTCTGTAATTGTTCATAAATCGCCAAAGAAACTTGAATCAACATTTCGAACCAGTCAGTCGCCACTTCCGGTTAAAACCAGTGAAGAAGACGACGTTTCAGTAATGGTTAAGTATAATTAAAATCAAGTTAATTACCGGGTTAGACACACAGTCCAGCGGTGGACTGTGTGCACATTTAACGCTAAGGTCACGAGTTCGAGTATTGTCCCTCACACGCTGCCTTGATAAAAATTCCTTTTTCAGCAAACTGAACCGGGTTGATTTAAGTTATGTTAAGTATATTGATAACCGAGTTTATAACCAAGTGAGACACACAGTCCAGCGGTGGACTGTGTGTCCGCTAACCCACAGGTCCCGGGTTCGAGACCTGTGGAGCGCACCGGTTCTCGGGAATTAATTCGTTTTTAAGATAAAGGATTTCTGTTTAAAATCTAATTAATATATATATATAATTAAAATCGGATATATGACGGGTTAGACACGTAGCTCAGTTGGTAGAGCTGCGTGCACGCGTACGGGAGGTCTCGGGTTCGAGCCTCACCCGGCGCACAACAATATGCCTTCGAACCGGTCAACGGTCAGTCAAAGTCAACGGTCAAAGTCAACTGTAGCAAAAATCAAATATTTTTTTATTATTTTTATTTAATTATTTTAATTAAAAATCAATTAAAAATACTTGAAAATAACATTTTTAAGGTTAGAAAATAGCCTCAAACTCACAAAAATACACCCAACAATCCTACTAAAATAGATTAATAAAATCCGTTTACTTACCAAACCATAATGCGATTTATCTAGGTTATTTTCACTCGTGGTTAAAACCACTTCGCGTGCACTCAACATCATCAACCGAACGCACCCAATGTGAGTGAATTCTTACAATCTCCCCTTTTTATTCATGTTTTGGGGTGTATCATGTGTCGTTTAAACTAATTCTCTTATGAAATTTGTGCTATACCATCATATGAACTAAACTAGAATGTAACTATTATGGGTTGTGATGTATTACATATTGTCAAAGTTGTATGCAAATTATTTAGGCCCATCAGTTCCTCGTGGGAGACAGAACAACGCGTGCCTCAAAACTCATTCATTAGGCCCATCAGTTCCTCGTGGGAGACGAGAACAACGCGTGCCTTAAAACTCATTCATTAGGCCCATCAGTTCGTAAGAACAACGCGTGCCTCAAAACTCATACATTAGGCCCATCAGTTCGTAAGAACAACGCGTGCCTCAAAACTCATTCATTAGGCCCATCAATCTCGTGAACAACGCGTGCCTCAAAACTCATTCATTAGGCCCATCAGTTCCTCGTGGGACACGAGTCGAACAACGCGTGCCTCAAAACAATCATTTGGTGTTTGTGTGTTCAATATTCAATATTATGTGTTGTGTGAATAAATTTACATCTACATTTACTCATATGTGGTATGCACATTATTTATAATCAATTGGATAAACTTGTTCAAATGTTTTTCCATAGGATTCACTCGCCAACATTATGTTGATCCAAAAACCTTTTTACACATGATACAGGTGAACAGGTTGAAGCAAGGAAAACATAGGATATGCCTTAGAAGAGAACCAAGAAGCTTAGATTGATAGTTAGAACATGTTGTATCATTTGTTGTAAAGTTCCATTAAATTGTATTAATGAATATGAAACATATAATAAATGTCATGAGCTTTGATGATAACCCAATTATGCCCCGATCACCTTTTCCGCTGCAGGTCGGGGTGTGACAGATTGGTATCAGAGCCATGACTATAGGGATATAGGATAGGTTATTAGACCCTTAGAGCCTATACTATAGTCTGCCTAAATTTTAATTGATTAGGTGGTTACATACAAACTTGTGATATTTATTTGTTTCATATTACAGTCAAACATACATGCTTATATACATATTCGTTATACATATATCAATGCTCATATATTCAATTCATTTTCATACTCTCATTATTCAAGGATTTTATTGCAATTTTCAAATCCCATCAAAGTAAGTTCTGCGACGGGCATGTAGTAACCGGAAGGGTACAAGTACCGGTAGTCGGGACGTCCTGTCTAGGTTGGCATTCGTATAAATCCAAAATAACGGACCAGTTTGCCTCCCCTGGGGACTAACGATGAGAGTACGACAGGACCTATTAGGCCAAAGCATGCCACACCAAACGTCGTTCGAACTAACCTCACTTTGAGATGTCACCGTGTCCATGCCTGGGCACATTCCGAATATCATACGTTACATATTTCTCGATTTTCTCCGGGTTTTAGTGTACGTAACCAGGCTAACACATGCGAACCATATGAAAAACCCGGTAATCATGGGGGCCCACATGATTACGAAGGTGTAGTATGGCGGCATACAAGGCCCAAATACGAGCAAAGCCCAAGACATCCTATGGATGTAGTAGATTTATTTTTCTATATTTATTTTATGAACGTTCAATCCCAAACACGACCCACGATCCCAAAGGCATCCAACTCATACTCTTGACATGTATTCCTTGTAGATGTCTTCTAACCTCGCCCGTAGGAAGATGAGAGCAGGAAAAGCCCGTGAACGCATGGCTACCCAAATCGCTCAGCAAATGGCGATCGTAATACCCAACATCGTAGTTCAAGTTCAACAAGCCCTTACCGCTAATTCCGTTAACCCAACCCAACAAGAAGATCAAAACACTATCAATCCTTCAGTCACTAAATGCTCCTACAAACATTTCAAATCCTGCGATCCTCCAAAATACGAAGGTACTGAAGGTGTCACCGCTCTCCTCCATTGGTTCGAAGAAATGGAGAACACTTTTCTAAATTGCGATTGCCCCGATGATCGCAAAGTGCGTTATGCTACCGGTCGTTTACTTGGAACGGCACTCACATGGTGGAATACAGAGAAGACCAAACGAGGTGTTGAAGAAACTATGACCTTGACTTGGGAAGAGTTGAAGGGAATCATGACAAGACGGTTTTGCCCAAGAAGTGAAATCAAGAAATTGGAGGATGAGTTCTATGCTTTGAAACAAAAGGAAGGCGACCACACCACATACAACAAGAGATTCCTTGAGTTAAATCAAATGGTTCCCAATTTGTTTACTCCCCTCTACCGTTTGATCGAGCACTACATTCGTGGTCTTCCATCAAAGATTCAAGACTCTGTAATAAGCACCTCGCCTGCAACTTTGGAAGCAGCAATGGAGCTAGCAACCGCGCTCACTGAGAACCGAATCCGAAACAAAGATTTCAAAGAGGAGAAGAAGAAGGATAAAGCATCAACCGAAACCTCAAACTCCACACGAACCGAATCCTTTACACCACCTACTTCTAAGAGAAAACGTGATGGGCAAATCTTCGCCGTCACCCAATGCAACCAACCAGCTTCACAAGTTGTACCTCCTCAAACTATCCCAAACGCTCAAGTAGCACCCAACTCAACTTACCCAAACAAGAAACCTTACATTGGACCTCACCCTCAATGCAACACCTGTTTCTATCACCATCCATCTACTTTACCCTGTCGACTATGTGCGAATTGTGGACGCTGCGGTCATTTGAGCAAAGTTTGCCGCACCGCTCAAAACCAAACCTCAACCCCTACTCAACCCATGATCCAAACATATCAACAACCTCAATACCCCATGTACCCATATGTTCGAGCTTGTTTCAATTGTGGCGACCCTACCCATTTTAGAAACACGTGCCCTCGTTTGGTTAACATCATAAACGCCCAAGCTCAAGCAAACCTAGTTAACCAAGCAAACCAAGCAAACCCAGCTCCACCGCCAGCAAGAGGAAGAGTTTATAACATCAACGCCAATCCTGTTGAAGATGTTAACGGACCAAACCAACCACTTAACTAGCCTTCTCTCACCAAGAATCAAGATTCAACTCCAATCACTTAGTTTTTATGTTTTCTTTATGTTATCTCAATTTTCACGTATCTCAATTGGAATTTTATCCAAGAATTTTAATGCAAATTACTAGTTCAGTTTGTTTTATATCCATTAATTTAATATTCATATCATCATACTTCACGACATATCTCAGTTTCATCATTTAAGGAAGTTGAGTTGCGTCTCACTTCTACATAGACTAACCTCTCCATCATATTAAACGAGAGAGGTTTTGTCAAACACGGATACTATCAGAATTAAGACTCAAGCGCTGGTTGTTGTGTTGTTTATGTTGTAGAGTCGCATAGAACTGATCATAACTTGCGGATAAAGTCAATGAGAATTTGACAAGAATATGGTGGATACGCCGCTGGTACTTCCTATATATAAGTATTCTTGTCAAATGATCGGAGGCATTATCAGGCGGTTATGAGAGGTTCCATGCATAGGTTGTTTGTGTGATTAAGTTATTCATTTTCAGTACATGCAATAAGCTCAGCTCCGTTTGATTGAGCCTTGAGCACACAGACAATTTCATTTTCAGTACATTCAATACGTTCGGCTCCGTTTGATTGAGCCTTGAGCGCACAGACATTTCAATTTCAGTACATACAATACGATCGGCTCCGTTTGATTGAGCCTTGATCACACAGATATATTTCATTTCAGTATTTTTATGTTTGTTGTATTGGTTGTAGAGTTATAGGACTAATCATAATTCACTGATAAAACCAATGAAAATTTGACAAGAATATGGTGGAGACGCCGCTGGTACTTCCTATATATAAGTATTCTTGCCAAAGGATCAGAGGCGTTATCAGGTGGTTATGAGAAGTTCCATGTAGGATTTAGTATTGCCTTGGTTGAAATTTGTGTTACATATATATCATCTCACTATTTAAAGAAATTGGATTGTGTTCCATTTCTACATAAACTAACCTCTCCATCATAACAAACGAGAGAGGAACCATAACCATTCAAATATATATGCTATCAGAATGTGGATACAATTGTTAGTTGTTGTGTTTATTTGTGTAGATTGTAGAATTTCTGCCTTAGGATATAACCCTAAGCATATTCAAACTTTTATGCATGATATCATTTTAGCGAATCATTCCTGCTTAACAATACTTATACAGTAGGCAACAAAAAGCGATTCCTGTATTAGGATACTTAACCTTTACAAGGAACGTTACCGCCTCAAACAAAAACCTAAACCCTTATTTCTTCTAAAGCGTGTAACTGTCAAACTAAACACCATCATTCTTTTAGTCAATTATATCCCTATTTAAATTTCGGGACGAAATTTCTAAAAAGCAGGGGATACTGTAACATCCGTCAAAAACGGATTTACCAAACCCGCTCCGTTTATCAACCGAACAGTCAGTTAAAATTTTCGTTGCGATTTAAATGCCCAAAATAATTTTAAACGATACGTAATCAATTATTATGCGGGGATATATATTTAGTTTTTGAAAAACTGATAAAAATCGCAAAATAAAAATGATTTGCTTCTGCCGGGTTTCGAACTCGGGTCTATAACCGGCTCAACAACACTTATCACTCAGCTGACCAACCACTCCGCCACTTTGATTTTCTGTTTATAAAAAGAAACAATTAATTCAAATATTCAAGTTAGCAAGTTAAATTCAATCAATTTTCCGCCCAAATAGCAGTCGTCGGAAATCCCGACGACTTCGCCGTTTAATTACTTTTCCGCTCATAATAACCGAAGACTTAACTCCCTCGACGGTTATAACCGACGTCTGAACCCGCGACATCAGCCATAACCGCCGGAGAACGACTGACTTCGAATTTAGACCGAATTCAGACCCCATTCATCTCAATACTACCCTATAAATTCAACCACTACTCAACAGAAACCTTTCACACTCAAATCGCACCCTTTCTCGGTGAAAAATCACTCGCCGAAAATATTTGATACATCGCCGGAAAACCGTATCATTAACCTCTGAGCTTTACTGAGCCCCCTAAACTTTTACCGAAGTCACCCACACCCTTTGTAAGCCTTCGGAAGACTCTCTGCTGCAAGAGACTCGTCGCCGGAAAGAGATTGCTGTCGCCGGAGTTCTGCCGGAAAACAGAGGAGAACCCGTCGGTACTTTTTACGCCAAATTCCTTTCCTTTTTACTTTTATCTCGTCTGTAATTGTTTATAAATCGCCAAAGAAACTTGAATCAACATTTCGAACCAGTCAGTCGCCACTTCCGGTTAAAACCAGTGAAGAAGACGACGTTTCAGTAATGGTTAAGTATAATTAAAATCAAGTTAATTACCGGGTTAGACACACAGTCCAGCGGTGGACTGTGTGCACATTTAACGCTAAGGTCACGAGTTCGAGTATTGTCCCTCACACGCTGCCTTGATAAAAATTCCTTTTTCAGCAAACTGAACCGGGTTGATTTAAGTATATGTTAAGTATATTGATAACCGAGTTTATAACCAAGTGAGACACACAGTCCAGCGGTGGACTGTGTGTCCGCTAACCCACAGGTCCCGGGTTCGAGACCTGTGGAGCGCACCGGTTCTCGGGAATTAATTCGTTTTTAAGATAAAGGATTTATGTTTAAAATCTAATTAATATATATATATAATTAAAATCGGATATATGACGGGTTAGACACGTAGCTCAGTTGGTAGAGCTGCGTGCACGCGTACGGGAGGTCTCGGGTTCGAGCCTCACCCGGCGCACAACAATATGCCTTCGAACCGGTCAACGGTCAGTCAAAGTCAACGGTCAAAGTCAACTGTAGCAAAAATCAAATATTTTTTTATTATTTTTATTTAATTATTTTAATTAAAAATCAATTAAAAATACTTAAAAATAACATTTTTAAGGTTAGAAAATAGCCTCAAACTCACAAAAATACACCCAACAATCCTACTAAAATAGATTAATAAAATCCGTTTACATACCAAACCATAATGCGATTTATCTAGGTTATTTTCACTCGTGGTTAAAACCACTTCGCGTGCACTCAACATCATCAACCGAACGCACCCAATGTGAGTGAATTCTTACAATCTCCCCTTTTTATTCATGTTTTGGGGTGTATCATGTGTCGTTTAAACTAATTCTCTTATGCAAATTTGTGCTATACCATCATATGAACTAAACTAGAATGTAACTATTATGGGTTGTGATGTATTACATATTGTCAAAGTTGTATGCAAATTATTTAGGCCCATCAGTTCCTCGTGGGAGACGAGAACAACGCGTGCCTCAAAACTCATTCATTAGGCCCATCAGTTCCTCGTGGGAGACGAGAACAACGCGTGCCTCAAAACTCATTCATTAGGCCCATCAGTTCGTAAGAACAACGCGTGCCTCAAAACTCATACATTAGGCCCATCAGTTCGTAAGAACAACGCGTGCCTCAAAACTCATACATTAGGCCCATCAGTTCGTAAGAACAACGCGTGCCTCAAAACTCATTCATTAGGCCCATCAGTTCCTCGTGGGACACGAGTCGAACAACGCGTGCCTCAAAACAATCATTTGGTGTTTGTGTGTTCAATATTCAATATTATGTGTTGTGTGAATAAATTTACATCTACATTTACTCATATGTGGTATGCACATTATTTATAATCAATTGGATAAACTTGTTCAAATGTTTTTCCATAGGATTCACTCGCCAACATTATGTTGATCCAAAAACCTTTTTACACATGATACAGGTGAACAGGTTGAAGCAAGGAAAACATAGGATATGCCTTAGAAGAGAACCAAGAAGCTTAGATTGATAGTTAGAACATGTTGTATCATTTGTTGTAAAGTTCCATTAAATTGTATTAATGAATATGAAACATATAATAAATGTCATGAGCTTTGATGATAACCCAATTACCTTTTCCGCTGCGGGTCGGGGTGTGACAGGATTGGCCTAATTTGAAGACAGAACATCTCATCTTCTACTTATTTCTTCTATGTTTAACTTTTCTTGGACAATTCACGGACAAAATGGACTGATTTTCAATTATAATACATAAAATCCATAATAGATAAACCCTTGAAAAGATCATAGCTTAAAACAAATGAATTCATGCCGAAAAATTGAAAAAACCATGTTTGAAATGACAACTTCGCTCGAACTTAACATCAAGTTCGCTCGAACTTGACTGAAAAACTCAAATTTTTCATAAAGTTCGCCCGAACTTGACTGATTTTTCAAGGTTTTTACTCAAGTTCGCTCGAACTTGACTGTTATTTCATCATTTTTAGTCAAGTTCGTCCGAACTTGATAAAAATTTGTTGAAAGTCTATACAAGTTCGCCCGAACTTGCTATCTCTTGAAAATTTACATAAGTTCGCTCGAACTTACTATTTTTCATAACATCTCAACACAAGTTAACTCGAACTTGTTAAGTAGCTGTGACAAGTTCGCCCGAACTTGTCCAAGGTTTCTAAAAAAAAGCATGAAAATTCAGAAAAACGTCTCGGACATCATATATCGTTAGATTCGTAAGACGAGTTTAAAGCTCTAATCTGGTAAAAGCAGTTTTCCAAAAAATTTTAAAGGTTTTTAGCAAACCGATACGCTAATATTGTCGATTAAAAAGTCAAATTTTTCTAAAATTTATGTTTGCTAATCATTTTTTCAAGTGTTTTCGAACGATAGATTAGTTTGGAAAACATAATGGAGTCTGTGAAGCCGCCAATGTTGATGAGTATAGATGATTATGAAGCCTGGATTGAAAAATTCGAGGACTGGATACGAGCAAATCACCTCTATGGTTGGGTTGCTATTCAAACTAGATTTAAATGGCCAGTCGATGAACGTGGAGCTGAGCTTTCAGTATCAAAGTTTACAACTCAACTGAATGCTGCATATGCCCATAAGTAGAAGATCCTAACCTCGTTACAACAATCGATAAAAGAAGATATCTTGGTTTTGTTACCAGAGTACAAAACTGCACAGGATTTGTGGAAATCTCTAGATGCTAAATATTTGAAAAAAGCTGAGATGATTAAGAACAAAAAGGTGCTAATCAAGGAGAAATTTGATCGTGTTAGTGATCAAGGAAATGATCGGGAAGCACAAAGTTCAAATAACACCAAAATTGAGGTTTCAAGTTCTGAATCGGTGTACTCAAATTGTCAACAATCCAGATCTGATAATGTCAAATTTTTGAAAGATATGGAAATCTTGACAATAGAAAATAAAAAGTTAAAAGAAAATAAAAAGAATTTTGAAAACAAAATAAACATTTAGAAAATGAAAAATTACAAATGGTAGTAGATTTTCAAAATGAAATAAAAAATTTTAAAAATGAAAAAATTGTTTTTGAAAAATTAAATATAAAAAATCAAAAAGCAATAAATTCTCATATTGAGAAAATTGCTCAACTTGAAAAAAAAGTTGAGACTGTTAAAAATAAAGTTGTTAATTCAGAAAAGTTATTGAAAGGTTTTGTGACTTCCTCATTAAAGTTAGATCATATATGTTCAAAACCGATCAATGAAAATAAAAAAGAAATTCCAATAAGTAACATTGTTACAAATTATGACGATGTCATAATTGAAGAGTGTGACGATAATACCGATGATGAAAGAGCTAAAAATGATAAACATGAAATATTTTTAAAACTAAAAGAAAAATTTCAAGAAACTGATCTACAATCTACTGAAAAAGGTGAATGCTCAACGTAGAAACCTTCTAAGCAGAATGAAGAACAAAATCATAGTTTTAAAAGTTTTCAAAACAAAAATAAAAGCTCGTCGGAACAATCATCAAATCATTATAAAAATTCAAACAAATTTGAAAAACAAAACTCACAAAAATTTGAAAATAAGTGGTGTAGGTCGGACCACAGTGCTTCTACGTCAAATCAAAGGAACAGGAGAAGCAGGAAAGATGGCTACCATACATCAAATCAATGTTATGATTTGAGTATATTGTTTAATAGAAAAGATCGATATGAGAACAGGAAGTATCATAAATGTGGAGTAACTGGACACATTGCTAGTAAATGTTTACAAATTAAACCTAATCATGCTCATATTGATAACAAAAAATCTGGAATACTAACTCAGGTTTTGAAACAATGTACAGAAACTACAAACAAGGTGAAACCAGTTATTACTAGGTTTTCAAATCTTGAAACTGGTGAATCCTCGAGTTGTAATGAACAAAAAAATTCTACATTGTATTTCAAGAAAGCTTTAATGAAAAATCAATCATGGTTGGTAAAAGAAAAAGTTTTTACACAATCAGTGAAAATTGAAAGTGTAGAGGACTTTCCAAAACTTGAGAAAGTTCAAAATAAATCTGATTGTGAAAAGAAAATCAAAATTAAGGTTGAAGAAACAACGCCTAAGACTGAAAAGGCTTGGGTGTCTCTATTCAACTAAATTGTTTGTGTCTTTGTGCAGGAACTTCTGAGATAATGGCAAATTACTGAGAATGGAGTTCCATAGCACTCGTTGAAGATGGGCCGGGTTATCATGTTATATATAAAGGCCATTTTTACATAACATGTTCTCAAATAACGTTTACTTTATAATTTTTGAAAAATTTTTGGAGAAACAATTTTAGAAAACATGTTCCAATAACATTTACTTGAAAATTTTACAAATTTTTGAAGAAAATTTGAAAAATTTCACAGAACCTTCACTGTTGAACAGACAAAACCCAGGGATTTAAATGTTTTATAAACACAAAGGTGTCAAGGTTTTTGTCATCATGAGGGGAGAGTGCTTAAAAGTAAAACTGTGAAGCAGTAATAGATGGTAAAAATGTGAAGCAGTAATGGATGGAGAATTGAAGTGATTCTCATCAGTTGGTCAATGTTTTTCTAAAAAACAAAACTTCCAAAAATATGTTTTTGAATTTTAGGGGGAGAAAAATTTTTCAGAAAATCCAAAAACATATTAAAAGCAAAAAGTACAAAAATATTGAAAAAGGCAAAAAGAGTTTTGTGGATAAAAGAAATAATAGTACATCAGGGGACTATCACAGTATGCTAAGGATTTGTAAAGTTTAAAAGTTTAAACAAGTCTTACTGTGGATGTGTTGATAGACTTTACACGTTCAGTAAATTATTTCTGGGATATAAACTAAATTTTACAACTGCTTAAACTTGTGGCTTAACATCTCTCGGATATATGGACTTAGTACTCGAAATTTCGTTTGAGAGATTGCCTAATTCTGAGATACGAGATCTTTATAGATAGTTGATATTTGGGATATTATACAAGTTCTTCAGATTTTGCGTAAGCAATAGCCTAGAACTTCTATAATGCTTTTGCTAAAAACCCTAAAACTGCATTCAATTGAAAATATCGAAAGATACTACAATTGCATTACAAAAAGATTCCATTTTGGAACACTACCTTATAAGTCGAGCCTTCATCTCTCTGTCGGTACGGTGGTATTAACCTGAGCTCTCAAGGCCTCGCACTAACCCAGATACAGATATCAATTACGCTATATTCACCTATAAGATGAAATCTAGGGAATCTTGATACGGGAGTATATTCTGAGATGGGAACCATAGTTAAGTCAAGTTTCTTAATTCTACATAACGTATCTTGGAACAATTGAGAAATGTGTTGAAGTTTAAGAGGACAAACATATCGACAATCTACGTAAATTTGTTTAAAGCTTAAAGTCTCAAAAGGTCAATGGTACTTGTGATATGTCTCAAAACTGATATGATCCTTTAACACAAACTCAACAAAAATATATGTGTAAATATGTTAGTACATACGTAGTGTTTTGATATTCATTTCATAAAAACAAAAGGATTATATTATCCTTTAGTTTCGACCACTGATGACAAAAAGCTGATTTTCAAAATCTAAAATTGCTAAACAAAATCTAAAAATTGAAATTGATCTGAAAAGTTTAAAAGTTCATTAAGTTGAAACTTACATTTGAATAAAAACATCAGTTTGTTTCAAAGCGTTTAATCAAGTTCATTAAGATTGAACTTGATACATGAATCAGATATTCAAGGTCATTAATTTGGACTTGATTAACTGAGAGGGTTTAAAACTGATAAGAAGATTTAAACTTGATATATTTGTGTTTAAAAATTTCAAAGTTTGAATCTGAAATGTTTATTTGAAAGTTGAGCAACTTTGAAACAGGAAGTTGATTTTAAGGGGGAGCTGGATAAAACACGTTGATTGAAGATACAGAAAGCTCAAAGCAAGGGGGAGCATGGTGATTAAAGTTTTATCAAGACAAGCTCAGGAAAAGACATAAGGATTGTAGATGCTATGAAGATCAAGGAAATTAAAGTTATTCAAGAAATAAAGATCAAGAGAACATTAAAGACTCTGGAATTCAATTGAAGAATGATGACTACGGCAACATCCAAGGGGGAGTCTGTTGATGCATATGTCTGTTGCCTACGTCATCTTATAATATCGAGTCTGTATTTAGAAGAGTTGAATAGGCTAGCAAAACGAAGTATTTATGTTTTTTGGAGTCAAGTTCGCTGGAGATGAACTTGTGTTGTCAAGTTCGCCCGAACTCTCATCCCTCACCAGCGAACTTAGAACTCTATAAATAGCTAGCATGTCTCATTCATTTGTAACTTTGGCATTTCTGAGGCGAAGCTCTGTCAATTTGGAGACTCGAAGTTATATCAATAAAATTGACGATTAATTGACTAATTCTTTTTATTTGGTAAACTTGTCATAATACTTCCGCTATTATGGACAATAGAGATCAAATCTAGATTCCTATGCATTGAGGATCGGTCCTACACCATGTTATCTTAATAACCACTTGTGCCTTCGACATCGCTCATCGCATCGCATCACAAAGCAGTTAATTTATGTGGATTTATGTTTTATGAGTGTTATATTTGTTTATGTTATGGTTTGTTATCACTAAAACGCTCACACGCTCACACAATTAACGTTTTTCTAAAACGCTTAATATAACTACCTAATACGAACCGAATCACCAAACGAACACCAAACGCAAAAAATAATGAACAAAACTTAGCCCTCAGGCCAAGTTCAGCCGAAAGCTCCCGAAACCGAAAACCCTTGATTTCCAAGTAAGAATCAAACTATTTTCATGCAAACAACAACGTTTTATTGCAATTTTGCACAAGGATTACCTTCGTTTTCATCAAATCTCTTCTGTTTACAAAAATCTTCATCTTTTTCTACAAAACTTCTACTTTTCACTTAGATCTACACTAAACGAGTGTATTTGGGCTTAGCTTTGGCTTCCCAAGCTAGAAATCTTTATGATTTCGACTCACCAAGTGTTAGATCTATGAAAAACCTTTTAAAGCATTGATTTTTACACAACTTACGAACTAATGACGTATGTTTCGTTCACTATGAAGTGGAACGAGGCGTTGTCAAGAAGATCTCAGATCCGGAAGCACAAGGACAATGTCGTCACCTTGCACGAACTAGACTAACCCGTACGAACCATCAAGTACGCCCGGATTAGCCCAAGTTCCTGTAAAGTGGCTAAAACTCGCTCCAAAAGACCTCTCCAGCCTATGTTTTGCTCAGTAGCTTAAGGTTGGAGGGATGGACATTTAACTTCCTCAGCAACGACGCGAAAACGCACGATTTGGTGACAAAACAGCCAAGTTTGCTCCAAAAAGAGCCAGTTCGCTCGAAGTTGTCACCACATTGGTGACAACTTCGGCCGAACTTGTAGGGTTTCCAAGGAAGCCAGATAAGTTCGCCCGAACTTGTATCAACCCCAAGAATTTCAGTCAAGTTCGCCCGAACTTGTACCATTTTCTAAGAAAAGGTACCAAGTTCGCCCGAAGTTGTACAATCCTATGGTATTTCAAGAAAGTTCACCCGAACTTGTACCAAATCCAGGAGAATTGGTACAACTTCGCCCGAACTTGTCTCCTGCTCCTTTACATTTCGACCATTTCAGCAATTCGGAAGACTGATGCACTTCTGTTCGCTTACAGGCTAAACTAGCGCTCCCTTCAATCCATATCAGATCTCGTCTCTCTCTCTCTCTCTTAACGCATCGACAGTTAGTATACTTGAACCCTTTTACGCTTAACACACTTTTGGGTGTTACATACGTTCATATATCAAATCACATCACATGACTCTCAAACGCTTCTTCGCAACCCGCTATTACATGATTATACGTGAAATCTGCTGAATTGCATGTATTACTTGATTGCTAGTACGCCACCCTTAACATAATAGCTTGCTAGAGGTTGACCCGCCACCCGAAGGCCCGGGGTTGTTAAGGCTCGCATTTTTATCTCGCATTTATTTTCTCTTTAGGACGTGGACACTTGTTCGCGTGCCTCGCACTCGTGGATTGTTGGTTTACTTGAATCTAAGTAGTTACATAGTTCACAACTCTTACGTATGTCATGCGGTGTATGCTAAACGCTTTATATCTATATTTATGCAAACCTGTATCCTCACCTTTACTTAATTGTATTGACTTTTATTTTAACGTATGTGACAGGTTGATGATTTTCTACTGCTGCAATTGGTTTAGGTCTATCCTTAGAAACTCATGTAATAGAAATCTAGGGGATATCGGATTGGATATGTTTGAGAGATTGTTGGTATTTGTAACAATTATTTGAGGATTATATGTTTAATAGTATGGGATGTTGAACGTTTAAATATATTCGCTTAAATAGTTGTTATAAATTCTCTTGAGCAATCTGATTTGCCAGTGCCGCGCTCTGACGTTTCCGCCATCGGTTGGGGTGTGACAGTAATTTAGCCCAAAATTGCTTTCTTAGTGGATTTATGTTTAAGATTCGTAAAATGAACTCGGTTGTGATTTAATCTAGGTTATGCTTGTCTCGGTGGCTGCATTGTCTTTATCAGTGTAGCTTTCCTTGATTAAGTGAGGTTAAAAAACTCTTAACGGATCACTAACTTATTTTTAATGGATTTCCATAAACGTTAATCAATAGGGCGTTAAAGAAAAATTTTGGGTGGTTAAAGTGTGTTTATCGTTTTAACTTTCCGAAGAATTGTCATGTTAGGATTCCCGAAAGGGATACTAATTGTCTTTAAAAAATGGAAAATTGAGCAAGTTTTTTAGTTCCAAAACCGACTTAGTTAACATGTTATGGATGTTCGTCAAGCAAGGTTATTTTTTCTACTTGTTATGTTTATAGTTTATTATGTTTCAAAAATGTATTTTTCCAAACAAATTATCCACATATCTTTTTACCGTTAATTTAACGAAAAAGGTTTAGTACTTTTGCGTCCGCCCGCATCCTTGGATCGATACATGGTTCTTACCGATACTTTACTGCATATATGACGGGGTACACTTACCCTTTCGTGTGTGTTTTAATGTTGAAGTATAAATCATTTTTATAAATTTAAAACTGAACCGTGTGAAAAATTCATTGTAAAAATATGTATATACGCGCACACGTCAAGTTTTTGGCGCCATTGCCGGGATGTGGCGAGCTTTAGGAACGACCCGAGTCAATATTTTACCGGCGTACATGCTTGTGAATAGGAGTAAATATTTATTAGTTTGTTTATTTATTTGTTGGTAAATATTTTTAGTTGATTTAATTTATTCATCCGCAAACTTGTTTTAAATACTTACAACTTTTTATTCTACTTATTTGTTCGAATTCGAACTAATTATTCATTTATTTCTTGGATTTTTCGGGGCCAAAAAATTATTTTTATACTACCAATTCGAGTATTCTCATTAGTCTAGATTTATATAAAATTTTTGGGCCTAATTTCAAATTTTTAAAATTTTTCCAGCCCCAAAACAGAAAATTCGTTCTATAACAGTTGTTGCTTAGCCACCGGACGAACAGGAGCGTGACCTAAGGAGGAGTAGGAAACTTTGAGAAAGGTCCCGCATTGTTGCACAGCAAATCTCAGCTGCGGTTGATGTACAGGAGACACCTACTGAGTGTGAGACCTTAGGGGTCAACGAGGGAGACACAGCCATGGCGGATGACGACCGGCCGCTGAACGAGACGAACCAGCCAGGAAGTGGTGGTTTGGAGCCGAGCATCGCCAGACCGATGATAGTAGCGCCCAATTTTGAAATTAAATCTAGTATAATAAATATGGTGCAAAATTCGGTGCAATTTGAGGAACGTGAGCATGAGGATCCCGGTCGACATATTGCTTCTTTTATAGAAATTTGTTCGACATTCAAGATACGAGACGTTTTCGAGGATGCTATACGGTTGCGACTTTTCCAAATTCTCATTGCAGGATAAGGCCAAGTAGTGGCTTCTTTCACTTCTCGCCGGATCTATTAGGACTTGGGACGAGATGGCGGAGTTATTCATGCAAAAGTACTTTCCGCCAGAAAAGACAACGAAGCTGAGGAATCGTATCATGACATTTCGGCAATGTGACAGGGAGTCCTTACACGCAGCCTGGGAGCGATTTAGAGACTTCTTACTTGATGTTCCGCACCACAGTCTTTCCAAAAGGCAGTTGGTGTTGACCTTCTACCAGGCACTTAACTATGACACACAGGAGCCCTTAGATGTGTATGCAGGAGGTAATCTAGGGACGAAGACGCCTAATACGCGATTATCGAGAAAGCCGCGTTGAAGACGAGTTCATGACATGGTGGAGAGAGGAATCGGACATCATGATCATCTCGCCCGGGAGTCCACGCTGTTGATGATTACACAACAATTTCTGCACAGATCGCGGCATTGGTGGCTAGGTTTGATAAATCACAATCCCAGACAGTAGTACAGACTAGTTCGGGATGTTATCAGTGTGGATTTTCGAACAAGTTAGGTGCGTGTGACCAGGGTGTTATGTTTGCGGGTCAGGAAGAGGAAGAATTTGTTAGCAACCAAGCGAGGCCACAAAATAATCCTTACAGCAACACGTACAATCCGGGATGGAGAAATCACCCGAACTTTGGGTGAAGAGCAAACACGGGTAACCAAAAGGCGCTCGGATTCAATCAGCGAGCTCTAGCACCGTAGTAGGCTCAAGGCCAATCGTTTCAGACATACAATCAATCCTACCAGTCTCGTTCTTCTCAGCATCAGAATCAGGGCGACGGGAGTAGTTATCAGCAACAAGGCCCTTCGGATAATTCTAAGCTGGAGGAGATGATGGCCCAGATTCTGAGTAGCTCTACTAGTGCAAATCAGCTAGCTGAGAAACGTTACCAGCAAAACGAAGAATGTTTCTTAGCTCAGAGGGAGAGATGGCCTCGATTCAGAACATCGAGAATCAGGTAGGGCAGTTGGCTAAAATGATGTCGGAGATACCCTTGGGTGGTCTCCCAAGCAATACCGAGCCGAATCCACGAGGGCATGTAAATGCCGAGATAACGAGGAGTGGCAAGACCACAGGACCCGACATATCGGATTCAACACCGATCACTGAGACGGTCCAGACTGATGCTCTAGACGAGGTGCACGCTAGGCGAGACCCAGCAAGTAAAGCACAGCTCTGGGAGCCAGTCAAAGATTATACTCCTCCAGTTCCGTACCCAGGCAGGCTAAAGAAGCAGAAAAATGAGGAACAATATGGTAAGTTTCTAGTGTTATTTAAACAGTTACACATAAACATACCATTTGTCGAAGCATTAACCCAAATGCCTAAGTATGCGAAGTTCTTAAAGGACATCCTCTCGAACAAGCAGAAACTTGAGGACATGTCCAGTGTTGTGATGAATGAGAGTTGCTCAGCTATACTTCAGAACCGTCTGCCTACAAAGATGGGAGATCCAGGCAGCTTTACATTGCCTTGTCTTATTGGCAGCATGTCTGTCAGTCACGCGTTAGCGGATTTGGGAGCGAGCATTAACCTTATGCCTTATAAGGTTTTTGCCAAGTTGGATCTAGGTGAACCTTCACCTACGAGGATGTGCATTAGACTTGCAGACCGTTCCATTAAGTATCCACGAGGATTTGTTGAGAATATGCTTGTTAAGATTGACAAGTTTGTGTTTCCTGTGAATTTTGGTTATCCTGGATATGGATGAAGACTCTAGAGTGCCTTTGATACTTGGACGTCTGTTTTTGAATACTGCCCGGACGATCGTAGATGTAGCTGCAGGGCAGATTACACTCAGAGTGAATGATGAGCAAGTGGCCTTTGACATTAAGCGGTCAATGCAGCACCCGCAGAGTCAGGATGATGCGCTCTACTATGTTGACATTGTCGACACGTATGTGAGCACCCATTTCCAAGGCACGATTGAGGAGATTGATTCAGACAAACCTTTGTTGTGTGGGGACCTAGATGGCATTACGCAGGAGGGCCACGATTTCGAGCAGCCAGTCTATCAGATTGGTGATGATTGTTCACAGATTCCGGATCAATTTACGGAGATTGATCATGAGGTTGAAGAGAAGTCGAAGCCGTCAGTTGAAGATCCTCCATCCTTAGAGCTTAAGGAGCTTCCACCACATCTCGAGTACGCATTTTTAGATGAGGAGCGTCGTTTGCCGGTTATTATATCAGCATCTTTGTCAGAGGAGGAAAAGAGCAAACTCCTTAGTGTTTTGAGACTTCATAAGAAAGCCATGGCGTGGAAGATAATGAACATCAAAGGAATCAATCCTTCCTTTTGTACTCATAAAATCCTCATGGAGGACCACTACAAGCCGTGTGCGCAGCCACAGAGACGACTAAATCCGAACATGCAAGAAGTTGTCAAGAAGGAGGTAATTAAGTTGTTAGATACAGGTTTGATTTATCCTATCTCCGACTCAGTTTGGGTCAGTCTCGTACAGGTAGTGCCCAAGAAGGGTGGCATGATGGTAGTTACAAATGATAGGAATGAGCTTATTCCTACCCGGACAGCAATGCGATGGCGTGTTTGCATCGACTATTGCAAACTCAACGACGCCACCCGCAAGAACCACTTCCCGCTTCCCTTCATCGATCAGATGTTATAATGTCTATCGGGGAAGTCTTTTTACTGCTTTCTGGATGGGTTCTCCGGGTATTTTCAGATTCCTGTAGCTCTTGAGGATCAGGAGAAGACTACTTTCACATGCCCCTTTGGCACATTCGCATACCGTCGTATGCCTTTCAGGTTGTGCAATGCACCAGCTACCTTCCAGTGCTACATGGTAGCGATTTTCCATGATATGATCGAGGATTCTATGGAGGTGTTCACGGATGACTTTTTAGTTTTCGGGGATTCCTTTGATCATTGTTTGGAAATTTTGAAGAAGATGTTAGAGGTGCAAAGAGACTAATCTGGTCCTAAACTGGGAGAAATGCCACTTTATGGTGAGAAAGGGCATAGTTTTAGGGCACAAGATCTCACAGTTAGGCATGGAAGTTGATCCAGCGAAAGTTGACATCATTTCTCGACTTCCACCTCCCACCTCGGTTAGAGCGATTCGGATCGGGTTCTATCGTGATTCATTAAAGACTTCTCAAAAATTGCTAGACCCATGACTCGTTTGTTGGAGAAGGATGCTCCATTTATTTTATGTGAGGAGTGCTTGAAGGCCTTTGACCTTCTTAAGCGGAAGCTTGTGGAGGCCCCTATTTTGGTCGCACCGGATTGGACTTTGCCATTTGAGATTATGTACGACGCAAGTGACTATGCGATAGGGGCCGTGTTAGGACAGCGGAAGGACAAACACTTCCACCTGATCTACTACGCCAGCAAGACTCTACATGATGCACAGGAGAATTATACTACTACGGAAAAGGAGCTTTTGGCGATAGTTTTGCGTTTGACAAATTTAGATGTACTTGGTGCTATCAAAAACGATTGTGTACACCGATCATGCAGCCATCCGACACCTGTTTAGCAAGAAAGACACTAAACCGGACTCATCAGGTGGATTTTGTTGCTACAAGAGTTCGAGATTGAGATTCAGGATAAGAAGGGTTCATTGAATGTTGTGGTCGATCATCTTTCTAGGTTAGAGCACGGCGATACCAAGGACACGCGTTGGGAGCCAATAAATGACAATTTCCCGCATGAGTCTTTGATGAATATCGAGGTGTGTGATGAGTCGCCCTGGTTCGCTGATTTTGCAAACTATCTTCTTGTGGGATCCTTATCAAAGGAATGACATATCAGTAGAAGAAGAAGTTCTTCTTGGATCTCAAGCTTTATATTTGGTATGACCCTTACCTATTTCGAGTTGGTGCGGATCAGGTGATTTGGAGATGTGTGTCTGGAAAGGAGGCGAGTGACATCTTGTATCATTATCACGAGGGACCTACCGGAGGTCATCACCGTGCGAATTTCACCGCGAAGAAGGTGCTAGACTCCGGGTTTGATTGGCCTACTATATTCCGTGACGCGCAGAGATGGGTCGCAACGTGCGAGGCTTGCCAGAGGGTCGCTAATATATCCGCACGAGATGAAATGCCTCAGCATTGGATCCAGGTTTGTGAAGTCTTTGATATATGGGGTATCGACTTCATGGGTCCGTTTCCTCCCTCACGTGGGAATAAGTACATCCCGGTTGTGGTAGACTATGTATCGAAGTGGGCGGAGGCGCAGGCTTTGCCCACCAAAGATTCCAGGGTGGTCGTGAGGTTTTTGAAGAATTTGTTTGCCAGGTTCGGTGCTCCGAAAGCACTAATTAGTGAGGGACCCATTTTTGCAATACGCAGCTTGAGAGAGCTCTATCCCGCTATGGTGTACACCATAGGTTATCCACGCCCTATCATCCGCAAACAAGTGGGCAAGTGGAGGTCACGAACCGTGGGTTAAAATGAATCCTTGAGCGGTCGGTTGGTAAGAACCGCAAGGATTGGTTAGACAAGTTGGATGAGGCGCTTTGGGCATTTAGGACAGCCTACAAGACACCTATAGGGACTACTCCATTTAGGTTGGTCTACGGAAAAGCGTGTCATCTACCAGTTGAGTTGGAGCACAAGGCATTGTGGGCGTTGAAAACAGCGAATTTAGATTTTAAGAGCGGAGGAGAAGCCCACTTCTTACAAATCCATGAGCTTGAAAAGCTATGTCAGCACGCCTATGAGAGCTCCGTGTTGTATAAAGAACGGACCAAGAGGTTGCACGACAAGCGCTTGAAGGACCACAAACAATTCCAAGCGGGGGACCTTGTTTTGCTTTACAACTCGCTGTTGCGTTTATTTCAGGGAAAGGTACATTCGAGATGGACGGGACCATATACGGTGAAAGAGGTGTTCACGTATGGAACCATCACGATTGAGAATGCGGATGGTGTAACTTTCAAAGTGAACGACCATAGACTGAAGCTATATGTTGGCGGGCCGGTTGATCCGGCGGTGGAGGTAATTGAACTCCATGCTCCACACACGTCCTAAGTGTGGGGAGGAGAGTTCAACAATAGACTCGACGGAAAAAATGTAGTCGGCACGTAGTTTCGAGCCTAGGGGTAATTTTGTCTTGTTTTTATAATTTCGTATTTTTGCCATTTTTAGCGTAAATTTCGATTTCCCCTGTGTTTATTTAGTTTTTAATCATACCGAGTGAAGATTCTGAGTCACTTCAACGTTATAACAAGTTGCATCCTGCAAAGGTGGTGGAAATTAGTCGAAACAGCCCCCGAAAATGCTTTCTATGAAGAAAACCTGATCTGAAGGTCATGCACGGTCGTGCCACCATCGGCACGGTCGTGCTGAACTAAATCAGCACCAGGGTCTGCACCACCGTGCCACCTGAGAACCTTCACTAAACATCAGCGATCTTCGGATCCGCACGGCTATGCCGATCGACGCAAGACCGTGCGCGTGCGCGGGAACAGTGTTCACAGGTGGGTATTTAAGCAACATAACTGCACCCCACTTCTCATAAGTCGAACCCTAAAGCCGCACTCCCGTTCCTGACTACTTTCCCCTCGAAAACTTACCCACTTTTTGCAAGATTTCCTCAATTCTTCACTGAAGGTATGGATTTCGTTTAGATTTCTCATATTGTTCTTGTTTTTGGTTTGAGGTTCTTGATTTCTTCAAGGAATTTTGGGGTTCTCTTCATAAATACAAACGAAACCCTAACCCTTGAAGAAATCGCATATTTACTTACAATAGTCAGGATTATACCACCCAATCACCTGATAACTTGTTAAACTTGAAAGGGATTTGTGTATTTTGGCGATTGGGTCTGTGTATGGTAGTTTCTGCACGTGCACGGTAGTGCCGACTGATTGTTTCTTGAAATTGCTGCTGTTATCCGATGACGCACGGCTGTGCCACCCTTGGAACGACCATGCCAATGCGATAGTTTGCGAGGGTTTATGTTGCACCAGCACTGGCACTGCCAGTGCAACAAGCTGCATGACTGTGCCACACCTGGCACAGCCGTGCCAATCGCCCAGATCCATAACAGAATCTTCGCAACGCTGTTTTTGGCTGTTTGGTTTGATTTTTTTTCCTGGCATGTTTTTAACCTATTTCCTCATGCAGATGAATCACCCATTCCTCTAGTTTGATCAAAACAACCAAGATCATCACCCCTACATCATCGCCTTAAACGAACTGTGGCAACGACAGAACCAATTTGGCACACCGAAGAGACTGAGTTGGGCTGTAATAGAAGAGCTGAATCAGTCGGAGCGACTATAAGAATGCTATCACTTCCATTCGCTAGGTTGCTCAACATCAACCGACTGGTCTACCTCGAACTCACTTTAGAGTTTTTCGCAACGTACACTTACGAAAAAACTAAAGCGAGTAGAAATCTAGATTTCCGAAACAAGAAAAGGATAACCTTTCGGTTGGGTGGCCAATGGCACAATTGGACGATTGCCAAGCTCGGGAGAAAGCTCGGAATCTACACAAGAAGTGAAATAAATTCCGAACTGTTCACCGATGTGTACACATTTCCAAATGATTAGCAGCGTGCAATGTTTTGGGCGAGAGTAGCCGATGGCCCACCTTAGGTGGCTTGAATGGCGAAGGCACCTTGGTTGAGGGACCCACTGCTACGGGTCCTTCATCACATCTTCATTCATACCATAGCAGGCCGAATGGACAGTGGAGAAAATGTCCCACACCCGATACGATCTATCTTTATGCGCTTGCGGAAGGGGTTCACATGAACCTAGCAGCACGTATTGCAGAGTTCTTTGTCAAAAGCTCTGGGAGGACTCCTAGCAGCGAGATTCACGGGGGGTGAGTATGCCACCCAACTCACTTACGCGCTAGGCATTATGACTGATGATGTCATCGCCGGACTGACATTGATGGGGGAGGGATATCCAGCGGATATTCGCTCCTTGAAGGTTGTGGGTTTAGTAATAGAGACGGACAATGGTCCAAGACTGAAGGGTTAAACAACGAGATTTGGGATCTGTTGTCGGCAGCTCCGGACAACGAGGGAGGAGAGGATGAGGAGATGCACGGCATGCCTGTGCATGAGGATCAGGGTTTCATCCAGCAGCCGCCACAGCATCAGCACTCACCACATCATTCACCGTAGCCTCACTAGCACCAGCCACACGATTGGCCACTGAACATCCCACCATATCCTGAGTTCTACCAGCAATTCCAGTTGATGCAAATCAATCAGGATTACATGCGACAGGAAATGCAGGCGGGATTTTCCTATATCTTTGGTGGTCTTCACAACGCCTTCCCGAACTACTTTGGCGATCCACCACAGTTCCCATTCGAGAACCAGTCTGGTGGTGGGGCGGGTTCATCTGGAGCTCGCCACGATGACGATGACGACGATGACAGTAGTAGGGAGGCATTGGTGCTTGCTGTTTTTATATGTTTTTATTAGCATCGTCTGTTCTATTTCTGGGTGTCATTTTGCTATTATTTAAACACCCTTGGTTATGTAATTTTTAATTTTTAGACATTTTATTTCTTGTTTTGTATGGATTATTATCACTATTTTTATCTATTTCATGTTTTTATTTTGCGATCAGATGTATTGTCTTGTGTTGTGTCGTGTAGTGACGTTCATGCAGGTTTGGAAACACATAGCAAGAAGCAGTGAAAAAGGCTTAATCGGGAGCTCGGCATCCATCTTCATCATTTATAGGGGAGCGTTATTCTCCTTTTTTTTCTTTACTTTGGGTTTCGCATTGGGGAAAATGCGAAGTTCAAGTGTGGGGAGGGGGTTTAAAATTGTAACTTTGTTTGTCCTAAGAATAAAAAATAAAAAAAAACTGTTTTATGAAAATAAACCGGTCAGTTTTGGTTTTAGAAAGCGTCGGACACAATAAAGAACCAACAAGACAAATAAACTCCGAAAAGACAACTAAAACGTGACAAACAAAGAACGACTTACATGTTCATTTTCGTGCTTTTACCCATTCCTTCTGTTATGTGAGCATTACTTTGAGCCCTATATTCATTATATGTTTGTTCGTTTCGGATTAGGAGTGAGCCGGATGTCTTGTGTAATTTAGAACTTGTCATTAGCATGCTTGTCGAGATCATGAACATGTAAGATTGTGTAAAAGTGATAGAGGCACATAGAAAACCATTTGTTGTTAGCCTTTTTCTTTTGTTATCATACCCAAACCCTACATCTTCCACTAGGATTAGCCACGTTGAGCCTTTCCCATGTTTTTCTTTCGTTTACCCAACCATTTAGCCCACTTAGCCAAATTTAGCCTTTTTAAATTTTTAACCTTAGTGTTAAAACGCGGTTAAAGTCACTGTTTAACTAGCGCTTGTTGTAATTAGTAACTTATTAGTTTGAAAAAATCAGAAAATAAAATACCCTAAATAGGGTGTAGGCGAAAAGAAATTCGAGCAATTTTGAGTGCCAAAGGAGTATAATATCGAGGATTAGCTCGAAAATGCGGAGATCGTCTTGTACGCGTTATTTATGAATATTTCTTGTTATTTACGCTTCTTAAATGCAACTACCGAGTTTTAACCGTTTGGTCAGTTGTAAATGTCCATTCCACACCTTTCACCCTAGCCCATCGTTACAACCCGTGAAGACCTCTTAATTTACACTTTTTCGCAAGTTAGTTGGTGGAGATGAGATCTTTTGACAAGCTTATGATATTACACGTTTCATTGTCTAGGCATCGAGCGTCTACACATGCACATTTTATGTATGTTTCACAAATATAGCCGAGTGTGTGTGAACATTGTGAGATGTGCGAAAGTTAGCATGCTAAGTCAATCGGAAGTGGAATCACGGCTTTTTGGTTATCTTTACATATATTTACATGTGCTTGTTTGGTTTGAGTTGTTTGATGATATCTTTCAAAAAACCGGTTAACCGTTTCATATGTATTTTAGTTAAGTAGTTGTAAATTATTTAATTTCGTCAAAAACTCTGTTTTTATTTTAGTTTGCTTGAGGACAAGCAAAGTTTAAGTGTGGGGAGGTTTAATATATGTTAAATTACACACATTTTAGTGCCCCATTTTATCCCCGTTTTACGCGTTTTCGCCTATAAAACCAAGGATTTGGTACTTAATCATGTAAGTTTTGGTTTACATGCCCTAAACAGCATGTCGGACTAGAAGATGAAGAAAAACTGGATTTTCCTGGCCAAACGGCGAAGTTACGAAGATTATGTGAACTGCGGATCATTTGGCATGACCGTGCATCCTCGGGCACGGCCATGCCGATGCGAAGACATAAGACTGCACTGGCAGTGCAACAGCCAGTGCCACCATATTACCGGAGACGCACGACCGTGCGAGGCTGATTTCCTCGAGAGCACTGCCAGTGCGACTGGCAATGCAGCCTGATGACCGGAGTTGCACGACCGTGCCACATCTGGCACGGTCGTTCCCTTTTTGAATCACCGTTCTGGATAAGATGATGTCACCAGATTGCGGGAATAGGGCACGACCGTGCGGGTTTCGCACGACCGTTCCAATTGAAAAATCTATAAAACAGGGCAGAAGCTACTGATCGAAACATTGGGTATGCTTCTGGGCGATTTCTGAGGTCCGAGAGCAGCCTGATAGGGACGGTTTAAAGCCTCAAAGTTGCAAGAAGCCTTTTTATCATCCAATCCTTAAATCCTTGCTTGTTTATGGTTTGATTCCTTGTTCTTAACATGTATTTTGAGCTTAGATTCAAGCATTGAGCTGATGTTATTATGTAATATTGTAGCCTAAGGGCAAAAAGATTAGTATTCCTTGCTTAATGAACAACCATTAGATGTTAATCATGTTTGTAATGACACTTAACAACTTTTTATGTTAATCCTTGATGATTAGTTTGCAACCTTGTTTATTGATGTGTGATTCTTGATTATAGTTAAATTCTCTTGGATTATTAGTATGTGGTTAGTTAGGATATTTGAAAGAAGAAGCTTAATTAATCATGTATTAGTAGACTTTTAACTTGTTAAAATGTTTACCCCATGAAACTAGAAATGGGTATTGGGTTAATAAAGGATAATTAAGATTAATCGAGAATGCTTTCCCTCACGGAAGGACCTCAGCGGGTTAGATGGTGTTGTTACGGATTCTTAACATAAGCTATAGCTTTGTTAGTAATTTAGCCCGAAATTGCTTTCTTAGTGGATTTATGTTTAAGATTTGTAAAATGAACTAGGTTTTGATTTAATCTAGGTTATACTTGTCTCGGTGGCTACATTGTGTTTATCGGTGTAGCTTTTCTTGATTAAGTGAGGTTAGAAAACTCTTAACGGATGACTAACTTATTTTTAAGGGATTTCCATAAACATTAATCAATAGGGCATTAAAGAACAATTTTAGGTGGTTAAAGTGTGTTTATCGTTTTAACTTTCCGAAGAATTGTCATGTTAGGATTCCCGAAAGGGATACTAATTGTCTTTAAAAAATGGAAAATTGGCCAAGTATTTTAGTGCCAAAACCGACTTAGTTAACATGTTCCGGTTGTTCGTAAAGCAAGGTTATTTTTTCTACTTGTTATGTTTATAGTTTATTATGTTTCAAAAATATATTTTTCCAAACAAATTATCCACATATCTTTTTACCGGTAATTTAACAAAAAATGTTTAGTACTTTTGTGTCTGCCCGCATCCTTGGATCGATACTTGGTTCTTACCGATACTTTACTACAAATATGACTGGGGACACTTGTCCTTTCGTGTGTGTTTTAATGTTGAAGTATAAATCATTTTTATAAATTTAAAACCGAATCGTGTGTAAAATTCATTGTAAAAATATGTATATACGCGCACACGTCGATTGTGATGGACCTGCATGATTAGTCTTGATAGACACATCTTCAAATGTAAATTTATCTAGAACAAACAGTTCAGCAGGATTTGCTGGGATTTTCAATGACGAAAGTTCATTGAACTTTACATTCAAAGTTTCTTCAACACACTTAGTCCTAGAGTTAAAACTCTGTAGACTTTAGCAGTGGTTGAGTATCCCAGAAAATAACCACAATCAACTTTGGCTGTAAATTTTTGAAAATAAACTTTAAGTTTAAAATGAAGCATGGGCAGCCAAAGACTTTGAAATATGAGATCAGAGGTTTGATTTTTTAAAGAATTTTGTAGGCAGTCTTTTGATGCCTGGGATTAATCAAAACTCTGTTCTGAACATAGCAAGCAGTGTTTACAGCCTCTGCCCAAAAAGACAAGGGTAAACCTGAGTCTGCAAGCATAGTTCTTGCGGATTCGATTAAAGTTCTATTTTTCCTTTCAACCACCACCATTTTGTTCTGGAGCCCTTGGGATGCTATACTGTCTAACAATCCCTATTGACTAACAGAAAGCATCCAACTCCATATTCCTAAACTTTGTCCCATTATCACTTCAAAAAAATTTTACTAGAAGGTCAAATTGCTTTTCAACTTGTTTGACAAAATTTTGCAAAATGCCAGCAGTTTCATCTTTAGAGTGCATGAAAAATGTCTATGTAAACCTTGAAAAATCATCTACAATGATTGGACAGTATATTTTCCTTTTAAGACTCATGATTTTTACAGGGCCAAACAAATCCATGTGCAACAATTGTAAGCATTGGGTTGTTTTGGACTCTTCAATGGACTTGTAAGAGCTTTTATGTTGTTTGCCTTTTAAACAGGAAACACAATGTTCTTCATAAGTGAATTGTTTTGAAGGTAAACCTCTGACAAGATTTTGTTTTTAGAGAGTGGTGATAGTTTTCAGATTCGTGTGTCCAAGTTTTCTATGCCATAACTCTGTCTCTTTGCTATAAGCAACTGTAAACATGCACGCATTAGACATTGGATTATCCTTCAACATATCAACCACATACACATTGCCACTCGTATGAGCAACAAGTTGTGCTTTGCTCTCAGCAATGATTTGATCAATCTTTTTAACAACCTCTTGTCCTAGAATTTGACATGTTTTCTTTGTAAATAAGGATCCATATCCTTTGTCACTCATTTGTGAGACACTCAGTAAGTTGAATTTTAGATTATCAATGAGATTAACATGCTCAAATTTGAGTTTCCCAGCTTGAACAGACCCTGACCCCAACACCTTCCCTTTTGAATTGTTACCAAAGGATATATCACCCCCTCCATGTGCCATGAAATCTTTGAGTAGGGCTCTACATCCTGTCATGTGCCTGGAGCCTCCACTATCTACATACCATAAACTATCATGACAGGTTCAAAGGTCTGCTTAGGTTTATTTCTAGCAGAGCTTGAACTTTGACTTTCAAGAGATTTTGATTTAATTTCTTTTACTTTTGTGTCATAGGTTTGAAGATAAACACACTCTTGGGTCATGTGGTTTGTTCTACCACATGATGCACTTTGAAGAATTTGGGGTCACACAAGTTTTGTTTATGTCATAAGCTTTTAACAGAAAACAGTTTTCAGTGACATGATATCTTTTCTCACAAAAGTTACAAAACAAATTTCTGACCTTTTCTTTCTTCTTCCCATTTTCAGACTTCCTTTCAGCAGATATTATAACATCTGCTAGAAGATATTTTATAGGGATTATCCTTGCTTTTGGTGTCTTAACACCATCAATAGTTGAGAAGTCCATTGGCTTAAAGTTTTCTAAAATGTCACACTCATCTAACCATGTGGGTTTAAATTAATATTTCTTAACTTCCTCAAAGGTTGAGGATCCCTCATGTTTTTCCAAAATGATTTTGTTTCCATCTTTATCAGTGACTTTTATTTCTTCACCAGTCAAATTTTTTGGGACAATTCAACCATCTCAGATTCATATACATAACACTTTCGGAAACTTGGTCATTTTTCTTGAAACCTATGCCAAATTTTATGTTACTTTTGATCTGATTTTCTAACATGATTTCATAACCTTTGCAAGATTCTACCCACTTCTCACAAGTGATTTGGGTAGATTCCAACTCCTCTTTGCAAACTTGATAATTTTCTATCATAGTTTGGAGTTGATCTTTGGTTATGCTTGCCTCATGTTTTAGACTGCTGATTTCATAATCTTTGTTAATCAATTTTGTTTTCAACTCTTTTGTGAGTTTTTTAAAGTTTAACTCATCTTCCAAAATTTTGTTTCTAAGATTTTCATTCACCTTTTTTATGTTTGCAAAAGCTATTATTCATTTTTCAGAACATAGATCTTTAAGGATCTGAGGTGATCCCTTATAAGCAGTCATCATGGCACAGTCACAATCACCTTCACACACCTTGGAATCCCATGGATCAGACAGAGAGATATTTTCTTCATCAACATTCTCTTTTGTAACCACTTTTTTATCATGAACTTTAGACTCATCAGATTTAGACACTTCTTCCACAGATTCATCACCATCAACTATTGTGTCTAGAGCCATAAAGCAAAAAAATCATTTTCAAAATCATTTTTGGCTACTAGAGCAAAGTTTTCATCAGTTAACTCCTCAGGAAAACTACTTCAATCAACAAAGCCTTGAGTGAAAAGCTTTGCTGGTTAACCTCTGTTAGAGCAGTGGTTTGAGTAGTTTGAGTGACATGAGGTGCAGGTTGCACATGCACTTGAGGAGGTGGTGCTTGAACATACTGAATTTGTGGAACAGTGGTTTGAACATAGTGCACTGGAACAGTGGCAGCAGGGTGTGCAATTTGGGAATAATGAGCAGTGCTTTGTGTGTGTTGAGGTCTGGAACTAGGGTGTGTCACAATGGGTCCAGAATTTTAAGTTCTACATTCCCTAGCGAGATGTCGTAACCTGATACACTTATAACACTTGATTTTTGATTTATCCAGCCCAACCTTCAACCCCCCATGCAACCCTAGAAATTTTCTACCAGATCTTTTGTAAAATTTACTAGCTCTAACACTTAATAGAGCCAGTTCGTGCAAAATGTTCATTTCTTCTAAATCAGATGGTTCAAAGTGATGAAGATCATTCAACTCAAAGGAAAGGTTGTCATAGGTTTGGCTTTCCCCACTTGCAGTAAATGCATAGTTGGGTGAGTAAGAATCAAAGTTAAAGTTTTCTCCAGAAGTTATGTCAATAAATTGATCATAACTCTGATCCTTTCAACTACCAAAACCCTTTTCTTGGCCTAAAAGTGTTGTGTTACCAAAAGTATAACCATCAGCAACCTCGTCTGATTCTTGCAACTTCTTTTTCTGGTTTAACTCTCTCTCATATGTGAGGAGTCTACCATGAAGTTGGGTAAGATTCATTTCTTTAAACCCGATAAAAATTTGTGTCACGAAAGCTATGGTGTCCCACTTCTCTGGTAACGATCTTAAGAAACGACTATTGACAGTCGAATTAGGAAATTCCACGTTAACCAGCTTAAGCTCACTTATGAGACGACTGTTGGGTTAGAGACTCTCCTTTGACATGACAAAAAGTTTCGTATTTTTTATTCAGAACTTCTCTGTTGTTTCCAATCACTTCCTTAGTTCCACCGAATTGCTCTTTCAAGGCATCCCACAACTCCTTTGCACTATTACAGTGGAGCAAGCCAACATAGATTTCGTTAGGTAAGGCAGAAGCAACAATGCTAAACCCTTAGCATCTAACTCTATTTTCTGGAAATCCTGCTCGGAGTAGTTTTCAGGATTTTTAGGCACTTGTGTTGCAGGGTCCTCTGTACTTGGAACCAAAGGAACGTGTGGTCCAAATACCACGGACCTCCAACAACCGGTGTTTTGCTGAGCTAAAATGTGACTCATCTGACGCTGCCATATGTAGTATTCATTCCTGACAAGCAACAGAGGTTTAAACATAGATCAAGTGTTGGAATCCGGTGTGTTTTGAGACATTCTATTGGTTTTAAACAGATTTTGTTTTAAAAACTTTGAACAAAACTAAACTCTATTTTTCAATGAAAAATCTAATTAGCAGGGAAAGCATATCTTTCAAATCAAATTGATAGTTAAATCAATTATAGATTGCCAAGCTCTGATACCAATTGTCAGGATCTGAGTTTGAATTGATTGTAAATGTTTTAAAGATGGTAAATGAAATAAAGTAAAACAGAGTGGATTTATAACGGAAATAGAAAACTTTATATTAAAATCAATGGAAGATTGTTTTCATCATCATGCTTTCAAACTTATAATTTTGCATATGAATCACAAACTTCCCCTCAGCTTTTTATAAATCAAGTTTGATCGTACAGAAATGCAGATAAGATGATTGGTAAATGATCTTTTTGATAGATAATAAAACAGTACAACGACGACAACTATTTATAATACATTGCTAACCTCTGAGCATCTTTGCTGATGTCAGAGGTGAAAGTAGCTGCTAACAACACTAACTAACCCTAAACACTGCTTAGCCTATCATCTGCTAATAACAAAACATTGTTACATTGAAAACACTGAATAACAAGCTAACCACTGATAATCCTATACATTGTTGGTCTTCAACAGACCTTAGCTTTAGTCTTCATCAGAGCTTGTTGTCACACCCCGACCCGCAGCGGAATAAAAGTCGGGGCATAATTGGGTTATCACCAAAGCTCATGATGTTTACTAAGATGTTTCATATTTATTAAATTCAAATTACAACTTAAATATCCAAAACAAAATCCATACAATTACAAGAAAATGAAACAATAATCATTCAAAAGCATAAACTTGTTTATTCTTCTAGGCCTTCCTAAGTGTTTCCTGTCTCAGCTGGATCACCTGTATCATGTGTAAAACGGGGGAGGTTTTGGGTCAACAAAAGTTGGCGAGTGAACCTTGATAAAACATTGTTACTAATTTCTTGTTTTATTTAATAAGGAAAATTTGTGCAATAATCACATGTGAGCAAACATATATAGATAAACAAACACAAACCACTTTGGATGAGTATATGACATGAATGATGATGTATGTGAGATCAAGGCTCAATCAAACGGAGCCGATCTAATGAGGCACCTGATGCTCAACCCGTATCCCACGGGGAACTGATGGGCCTAATGAAATGCGTGCACTGAAAATGATAAATCCAATCTACATATAATTCACACAGCAATTGATACACATTTGATCACGGATAAGATGTATGCACAAGTGTTTTAAATAAAATAAAAGAATTATACGACACATGATACACCCCAAAACATGATTAAAACGGGAATTGGCAGAGATTCACTCACAGTGGATGCGTTTCTTGATGACGATGAATGCGCACGAATATTATGACTCAACCGACGAGGAAAAAACTAACCTAAAATAATAATGAAATGATTCGGTAAATAAATAAATTTTATTTGAGATTAATATTTTTAATTAGTGCTCTTAATGGGTTTGTTAGATTTATTTTTGTGAGTTTAAGGAAATTTTCTAACTTTAAGAATCTTATTTTTAAGTATTTTTAAATGATTTTTCAATTAAATAAATAAATAAAAAGAAATAAAAAAAGTTGACTTCTTGACCGTTGACCGGGTCTGACCGGTCAGACTGTGTTTTCT
Source organism: Scalesia atractyloides (assembly GCA_947069175.1). Classification (NCBI taxonomy): domain Eukaryota; kingdom Viridiplantae; phylum Streptophyta; class Magnoliopsida; order Asterales; family Asteraceae; genus Scalesia; species Scalesia atractyloides. The sequence goes on from CAMTDV010000030.1 coordinate 59,503,172, forward strand.
ATGCGCTGAGTGAGGTTCGAACTCGGGACCTCTCGTATACGTGCACGCAGCTCTACCAACTGAGCTACGTGTCTAACCCGAAATATTCTCTGTTTTAATTATATATATATATACTAATTAACTTTAACCTTATTTAGTTTGTATCAAAAATGATTTATTATGGCCGAACCGGCTTCAGAGACCCGGAGTCGAACTCGGGACGTTCGGTTCGAGTGCGCACAGCCCAACCAGTTGGGCTGTGTGTCTAATCTACTTAACTACTGAATTATATTCCTCTTATAAACATTCTGTGACTTGATCTGATTAGGTTCTAAAAATGTTGGTTTTATTTCTGAAAGTCGGTAACATGTGCGATTCGAACTCGGGACGTGTTTATTGTATGTGCACACAGTCTGCCGCTGGACTGTGTGTCTAACCCGGTTATATACCCGATTTTAATTATACTAATACACATGTTTAACTTCATCTTCTTCACTTATAGAAATACAGATCAGTGAAATTCGACTGTTCTTTTTAATCGACCACAACTTGTACTTGATTGAAATGGAAAGAAGATTAAGTAATATGGTATACCAAACAGAGAGTTTTCTTCATAATTCCGGCAAGATTTCGTCGGCTCTGATTTTGAGATTTCCAGCTGTATGAACTGTTTTTAACAGTTTCGATTATTGGTTTGAACAATTAAAGTATAAATCAAGAGATAGCAGGGAGGTTTAGACAATTATACCGTCTGAAGACAACTGCGGTTTTATGTTCAGTGATTCTGGCGATATTCCGGCGAGTGCAGAGGAACTCCGGCGACATGCTCTAGAAAGATTAAAGCTTCGAAAGAGTGTGCGGTTCTGAGCGAAAGGGTTACCAGATGTTTGAGTGGGTATTTATAGGGAAGAACAGCTGATTTGGGTTTGAATTGAGGTCAAAGTTCGCGATTAAAGATTTCTGATGGTTATGACTAGAATTGAGTGCCAGCATCGGTTATAACTGATGTCGAAATCAGTTATATGCGTTTCAGTCAAGGATGATAGCCAAAATCACGGAAATGTCGGTTTTTCCGGTGAGTGCGAGTTTTGGGCGCGCTGATTCACAGATTTTGACTTTCGGTTTTATTATAAATGTTATTTCTTTCAGTATTAAACACAAACGAAGTGTGTGGCGGAGCGGTGTGTTGTGTGTTTGTGCTTGCGGGTGACCCGGGTTCGAAACCCGGCGTCTCCATTTTATTTTTTATTCACTATTTATTATTATTTATAAATTATGGTTTTTAAATTCTAAAGTATTTATTAATTATGTATTGTTTAAAATTAATCTGAATAATAAATCCACAACGAAACTTATAACTGATTATTGATAAATAAACGAAGCGCGTTTTGAAACCCGTTTTTCGACGAATGTTACACTTGTATCATCAGAACTTGGTTTAGATAGAGCTTGTGTAGCAGACTTTAGGCTTCAAAAGTGGGTTGGATCAGAGTATAGAAACTCTGTTATTCTGGATCAATCATCTGATGTAGTTTTGGCTTTGTATCATCTGTTCCTTTGATAGGGTTCAATCCCAACAACTTTATTTAGGGTACTTTAGTATTGTTGAATTCGTTGTGAGGCTATTCGACTAACCGGTGAGATTAACAGCTTTTAGGGTTCTCTTAGTTGACATCCTTGAGAAGGGTCGAGGATACTCTTGGATTTCCTATTAGTTTAGTATCATAGATCCCGGTTCCATCTAGTTACCAATGCCGTTAGAAAACCATGATTCACAAATAGGATTCCAAACCTAGATAGTGTTTCTCCCGTCATCTGATCACAACCTCAGTCTTAGTTCGCGTTTGTGTTATCTTTTATTAATCCTTTAGTTAATTGCTTTTGATTGTTTGAAAAAACCCCATTTCAAATAACAAAACAATCCATTAGAGTCTCATGGGTTCGATAATCCGACTTACTTTAGTTGTGCTACATTGACCGGTACACTTTCCGTTTGTGTGGTTTAGGTTTAGAGAGTCTTAGTTTATAAATTTAAAATTTAGAGTGTCTAGTATAGAGTTAAATAGTTAGTTTTATTAATTACTTTCAGCACATAAGTGTGGGTGTGTGTGTAAGGGTTTTTTTTTCAAAGGGTTAAATTCCAAAGAAGGCTAAAAAGCCATAAGAAGTGGACATGTGGCAATTTATAAAAATTAAGGGTGGGTGGCATAAGTGTAACTGAAACAATTAGTCAAATATGGATAAAACACTATACACCTACAAAATAAATACAATCTACCCTTTGCTATTGTAAAGTAAAACACCATGTACCATTTGTTAACTACAAAATAAAACATCATTACAATAATCAATCTCATCCATCTAAAACTACAATCTAATGGTTTATAAGGCTTCTCATCCATCTAAAAAACTTGTTTTTTTATCTAAGAAGGCTAAGAATCCTTATTAACCATTAAATTGTAATTGGATGAGATTGATTATTGGCATTAAATAGTACCAAAAATGGTAATCAACAATGCTATATATATATATATCGTCTTCATCTGTGCGTCTCATCTAGGTGTGCTCGATCCAATCCGCCATAAGAGATGTGTGCATTGGCGTTACGCATAAATGCGGCATTTTGTATTCTTTGTTCCGTAGTTGCACGCAGTTGTTCTTGTTCTACTAATGACCAATCATAATCCTAACAAATGGCATTTCCCTCGTCATCCAGAATCATGTTATGTAAGATGATACAAGCATACATAACATTTCTTATTTTATCCTTTGTCCAAAGTCGACAGGGTATTTTACAAAATGCCAACAATGCTGAAGAACACCGAAAACAATTTAATAGTTATACTTGACGATTATTGAACCTTTTTTTTTAAATGAGCTCTTTTATCGCCAATCGGGTCTCTGAAAGTTTTTATAACAATCATATACTCTAAATAAATACCATCGGCCAAAAAATAATCATATGGGTACTCATTTTCATTAGCCAAAAAGGAACGATAGGTGTGTTACCGACTATGCAATCCTCAATGATAGGTGACTGCTCAGCAACATTAATGTCATTGTTTGACCTGGAAACACAAAAAAAATGCCAAATCCTCATAGTGTACGACATAAGGACTTGAAGGATGAGTGTTGCTCCTTTCTAGTCCCCGCGAGTGTGTGCACCTCTCCAAGCAATCAGACAATTTGACCACCCCCAGTGCCTGCAGTCTATGCACCCTATCACATCGGATACACTGCGTATATATTCACGTATATTGTAGATTCAGTGTAGATCGTTCCATATCGGATTTCTTAAAAAGGTTAGACATACAGCTCAATTATGCCTTTAAATTGTAAGTGTTAATGTATTTTAATACTTTTTATAAAAAAAATACATGTTTCAAAAGAGAGAAGTAAAAAAACACTACCGTTAGCATAATTTTCTAAAGCATCTTTTGATGTTTTTTCAGCCATTTTTACGTACTCATCCCACAAGTTGATTGAAGTACCGTATGCTAGAACACGTATCGCATATGTATACTCTTGTGTCGAGTCTTTGATTGGATATCATACTTCTATTCTAAATCCTTAGTTATACGTAAAAATAAACGTTTACTCATCCTGAAACGGCGTCTAAATTCACGAGGACTGTAGAGTGGTTCATCATAAAAATAAACAAGCATTAACAACTCGTTGGCAGCATGACAGTCCCGTTCGACGTGTTTTCTTCTCAAGATCGGACGTGAAGGATGACTAACGTCTTGCATAAACTGGACTACGAGTTGTACCGCCCTTGTAATGTCGTCGACGATCTCATACGAATCCAAAGATGTGTTATTATCACTACTAGAAGATGATGAATAACACTCCATATCTATATAGTTTGAGATAGTGTTGTTAGAAGTTTTCAGTATGGTGTCAGAACGGGAAGTGTGGTTTATATGGTTTATTGTGAATTGGTTAATATAGGATCGGGAAGTTTGAATATATATATATATATATAGAGAGAGAGAGAGAGAGACAGAGAGCGAGCGAGCGGTGATATAAAGAAAACTTATCTTAGTTAAAAAAAACCCATCTTCACCATCCATCCCTTATATGGTGGAGATTTAACCACCTTTACTTTTTAAATTAAAAAAATATTATCCATGTACAAAAAAAAGTATTTTTGAAACCTATAACACAGTTGATACAAAAGTGTAGCAGCTTTTACACTTTCTCTCTCATCTGACACAAAATGTACTAAATTCCCTAATTGTTACATAAATCACCATCCTATAAAAATGTAATATATTTTTACATGCACTACAATTAAAAACATTGTAAATTCTAAATTTTAAAATTTATAAACTTCATAAATTCTAAAAACTAAAATAAAAAATTCATAAAAAGGTGACAGGTGAAGTTACACTTTCTCTCTCCTACAACACAAAAGTGAAACAGTGTCGGACAAAACTGTAAGAAACATATACCATGTTTACTTACGAAAATACCCCTGACAAACTCTGTAACATGTTACATATAGCAGGTTTGTAGCCACCAATTTGATTTCATGAGTTTTTTTAACTCATATGTGATTACTTCCTATAATTGCCCTCTCTATATATAAATGGGTTTAACAACTACTAGCCTAACGACTAGTTCCCTTGATTTTCCACAAAAATCCATGTGATTCAAACAACACTCCAGATTATTTGGGGTCTTTCGCTAGAAGGGGGCTGTAGTCGAGGCGTGAATTGGGGTATTCATGCCCCTAATGCGTACAGTCTTATAAATTGTACCCTTTTGTAGATAGGGAGATGATCATGAGAAAACTACATATAAATGAGAAAAATAAAAAAAACTAACTAAAAAAGCCTAAGAAACATACCAATTTTTTTACAACTTTTTTATAAAAAAATCGCTACTTTTTATGTATAAAAAAAACTTTTTTCAAAAAAAAAAGAAAAAACTTGTACTACACATGTTCATTATATGTATATGTTGCACATGCGCGTTACATGTATATGTTGCACATGTGCATTATATGCTTAGATTTAGCTTTTGAGTTTAGTTTAGCTTATAGTGTTAGGTTTTTTGGAGGTTTAGGATTAGGATTAGGTTTTTAGGTGTGGGGGGGTTTACGTTTTTGGGGGTGTTGGTGGGTGGTTTAGGTTTTTTGATGGTGCGGGTGGGAGTTTAGGTTTTTGGGAGGGTTTACGTTTAGGTTTTTTTGGGGGAGTGGGGTTGGGGGAGTTTAGGTTTTTTGGGGGTGGGGAGTTTAGGCTTTTGGTGGGAGAGTGGATTTAGGTTTTTGGGGAGTGTAGGTGGGGTTGGGTTTGGTGGTTTAGGCTTTTTCATGTTAATGTACATGTGCAGTACAATTTTTTTTTTTTTAAAAAAGGTTTTTTATACATTATATATAGCGGTTTTTGTTATAAAAAATCTAAAAAAACAAAAAATTTGATATGTTTTTAGACTTTTTTAGTTAGTTTTTCTCATTTAAACTAATTTTCTGATGATCCATTCTCTTTCTAGCTAAACCTTATATATAATTCTAGGGTGTGGTCCCCTTGTGTATTTAACTCTTGATGGTCCACCCACATACTCAGTCAATTAGTGTCCATGGTTTACACATGCTTTTCTTTTATTCATGATCCATCTAATCGCATGCACCAACCTACAATATCATCTTGTCATCCTCTTTCTCTTAAAGCCAAATTTTACAACCATTGTGCAAGTGCATGCTCATTGGTTAATATATTTATATATTAGAACACTAAGTTCTATTTTTATTTAATAGAGCAATTCCAGTAGAATAAATTTATGGATCAAAGCCGCATTGGTATTTCAAACTTTAATGATTTTATTATTAATAGATTAACTAACAACGGTTTATATATATATATATATATATATATATATATACTAGGTTATATTTCTGTGTGTTACAGTTGAATAATAAAAACTCTTTATTTGTAGAGCACAATAAGAAATGTAGATGTACCTTGTAATCATTACACATATTTACAATCTCTTTTCTTATAGTAATCAATACCCTTAACAAGTCTTGTCACAATCATTAATTCTTTAGAAAGTTTATTTATAAATTCTATATTGTTAACCAATAAAGTAGTGAAATAATTCGCATTAAACACATCAAAGAATTTGTTGCATATTTGCATCAACTATAAAGTTTTAAGTATCACAAACCCGAAACTAAACACAAATCATATGTGCATAGATACACCCTTCAAAATTATTTGTTTTGCAAATAATATAAAACAATTCACGATTATATAAACCATTTTATTTTTAAATCAAATATGGAACTGGGGACTACTTGTGTATATTAAAGCCGATGATAATCTTCTTTAACATTGAATATTGATTTACACATTTGTTGTCAAACTTTAATAAAAAATTAAAGAATACAGTAAATACTAAACAACATACTAAATATGAAAACAGATTTTCTATTTTAAAAAATATCATTATAAATTTAATATACAAAAATTTCACCAAAATATCTTTTTCATAAGGTTTAAGTCAAAATATCATTATAATAACAATTATCATTATCATTAGAAATTTATTGAAAAAAATTTTGAAAATACAATGCATTTTGTGTGAAAGTTTAACAATTATAACAATATTTAAAAATACAATGGATTTTGTGTAGTTTAACATATTTAATATTATAAAAGATAATGGTTAATTTAAAGTTAAATATTTGTCAACTTAAAGATATATTTGAATTAAGGTTGGATATTAAAGTAATGATTATAAAATAAGCAAAGTTATCATTCTATGACATCGACCCGATTTTATAAAGTAACAAAAATCAACTTTGATTAGAAACGCTTATTTTAAGGATGATAAGATGTTGACATGAGAATTTTTTTAAAATCGTTTATTAAAATAGGATTTTACATTGGAATTATAGGATATAAGTTTTTTTGTAATATTTATGAAATCAATAATTTTCTTTTTATTTGTTTCCTAAAAGTAACTAAATCCAAACCATGTAAAGTTACGTATATTGAATTAAAGAGAAAATAATATTATGATTAATTAAATAATGTCAAATATTATTATAAGATAAATAGAGAATATTGCTATGAAAATTTATTTAAAAAATGATAAGGATTATTTAAACATGAAAAGCATTGGGTGAGAAGTTTTAGGGAGAAGAAGGTGTTGCCATGTTGTAATAGTTGAAATCCTTTATTAAAATTTAGATTAGATTAGATTAGAAGATTTAGATTAGGTTCTGACAAGTTAATCTAGTAGTTAGTTACTTGATTTCTCTCCTTGAGGTTCCAAGTACAACTCCCTCTAGAATCACTTTAAAGGACATTGGTGGTGGCAATAAGTTTACTACTAGGCCTATCTGGAGGTCGATAGTTCGAAACCGAGTCGAACCGAGTTTTACCGCAGTGGGCCTTCAGGCGGGCGGGTTTTCCCTGGAACTGGTGGCTCGGGTATGCACCCAACTCTGACCGTTATGGAGGAGGGGATTCATTTGCTCGATTAAGGGCATCCCATGATGCTTATTCGGTGATTTAATTCGCCGTTCAAAAAAAGAAGATTTAGATTAGATTAGATTAGATTAGATTAGACTTAGATACGGATAACGATAAGTGATAGCCGTATAATAATTATTAACAAAATGTTACTTCTAATAAATAATTTCAATTAATGTCTTATGAAAATACCTCCTCATCCCTTAATATCTGTACTATATAATAAAGTAAATCTATGTGTGCTACATGTCATTCATTAAAAGAAAATATTAGAAAAATAATCAAATAAGTAACTTGATCTTTACATCAACTTATGTTTTTTTTTCTAATTAGGTTTGTATAAACTAAATAATAAAAGGTTAAAAGCTGGGTTTGTTTTTATAAATTAAACCCAATCAGATAAAAACGTCTTTCTCAAAGGTTATAACCCTTAACCGAGAAGAGCTGACATAACATTTCTTGTATAGTATCATGTTTATTATATTAATTTAATATCATTCTTAAACTATCAATATCATAATGTTATATTAATATTAAAGCATATAAAGCCCCTGCACAAAGCCAATAGAATGATTGATATGACCTTTTATCTTGTGTGTACTAAGAAACTACAAAGTAATAAAAATTATAAAAAACAATTAGTACTTTAATCTAATAAAATTAGCAAAGAAACTCAATACTATAGTGATGACATCATACAAATGTGGCATCTTACATATTTGTATACCGACATGTTATTCTTGTAATTTCATTGAAGTAAATTTGAATTAGTTTTCCCTAACATATAAATAGATGTTTATCATGAGAAACTGCGGATATATTATAAAGATTAAAGCATCATGCAAATATATTATAAAATTAAAGCATCATGTTTTATAAAGATCCTATTTTTTATACATTTGTAAACCTAAGGAATATAGAAAGATAAACTAATTACAAAACTAATCATTTCATGATGTTTTTGGATTCTCAAAGCCCTCAAATATTGAATTAGTTTTCTATATCTCATATTATATTCCACTATCGCCTCTAACTACAACCAAATACAACATTGCTATCTTTGTTGTTTCAGTTTTCCCACCTCCACTTTCACCACCAAACAGAAATAGATGGTACCAAATTGTTGCAAAACATGAACATATTATGCACAAGTAAAGTTATCTATAGTATATTAGTTAGCAACCAAACTATCCCTATAATGATATAAGTAATTAAACTAAGTAAGAGAGTGCATATAAGCAATACAGTACTTTAGGCTTAGAGAGTTACGTGGAACAGGGCATTAATTTCATGAATGCTTTATGTAAGTCGTTTGGGAAGTAGGATGACGCCAAGACTTTTTTTATTATTTAAAATTAGATTTATTTAAACCGTGTAATGCACAAGGTTTTTAAAGATATAATTTTTTAATTATATAGTATATAAAATTGCATTTATTCAACCTATACAATACACAAGGTTCTTAAAGATATATTTTTTATTATCTAATATATAAAATTACATTTATTCGATCCATGTTAATTAAGGTTTTTAAAAATATATTATTTTATTATTTAGTATATAAAATTTAATTTGTTCAGCCCGTGTAATACACGGGGTTGTAACCTAGTATTTAATTTATATTGTACAACCTTTAATAATTTTTTTTCAAGAAAAGAAATTGCATAGTTGTATCATCGATAATGGATAACAATAATATATTTCAATCTGTATAGCAATAATAATATATTAGTGGTATGAACTTTGAAAACTATAATATAAAGATTTAGTTTTGTAACTCGGTTTATATAGCAATAATAATATATTAGTGGTATGAATTTGAACGGTAAAGGAAGAAAAAAAAGTTAAAGCTAGTTTATCCTATTTCTTCATGGAAGACAGAGAGACTCCCTGGATGACGTTCCACCAAACGGAATGCCGCCGGAAACAAGAAAGCTTCGAAACAGGATAGAGATGTAGCCAAGTTCTACATTTCAAATATGCCTGAAGGTTGCACGCCATTCAGGGAGACGAAAGGGGTTTACGTTGCTAGAAAAAGAGACAAGGATGGGAAGAGGTTTGGATTCGTCACGTTCAAAGATTTGAAAAGAGCGAGAGATATCGAACAAAAAATTAATGGAACAAAGATGGGGCAATACAGGTTGAAAGCCAACATTGTGTTTTATGCTGCTGAGAACGTTAGACTTATTGAAGTTAGGCAGCCAACAAATCCCTATATTGGATAGGTTTGGATTGAAGTTTTTTTCCCGAAATATTGTGATATTATGTTTACATTTCATACAACCTAAGTTACCAAGTAACTTCAAAGCAAACAAAGTGAACAAACTATACCAAGTCTCCAATCATTACCATGTTTGGAACCACTTGTCTAGTTAAACTCACTTGGTAACTTGATGAATTAGATTATTTAATTATGTACTTCATACTTGTATTCATGACCATCTGAATCATCCGTGTGATGATTTTGTGCATTGGTGAACTATTAGGGTTAAATGATTCATCCTACCCATGCTTGACAAATACATGACTATAATATACCTAATAATATACCATCATAATACTTTCAAAAATCAAACCATAATATCAACCTAAGTCGTGGTTGAATGTTGTGTTTAGGTGGAAATTATCTTAGTTTTAGACTCTTTATTCTAGAGGCTTCTAATGGGTGTAATACTCATGAAAAACTCAAACTAAAAATAGTGTCCAAAAAAGTTTCTAAGCAAGATACGTTTTATGTATTTACATACTTAAGTTTCCGCATTTACATTCAAATCTCCAAATCATCAAACTCATACAGCTTTTTTTATCATTTTTAGGGTAACCTAGTGATTCCATCTCGTCAAACCGCTCACTCGCATTTGTGAAATTTATCTTCGCAAACCGTGAGTATACTTGACCCATTTTTCGTTTTAATCACTATTTGGGTTGCAAGATGTATCCGTATTAAATTCACAATAACACATACGATCAATCTAACGCAAACACTTAATTCTTAAACATGCTTACTTATTATGCTACTTGTTTATACATACTAGGACAATCTTATGCATGTTATATATCATTAACTTTAAAAGCCTCCCTTAACATGTATAGCGCTATAGGATTAGCACACCGCCCCGTTTGTTGAGTCATTGTTAAGTATTCAATATTTACAATCTTGCTTATTTCGGTGACAAGATTACGCTCACAGTCTTATCTACTTCGGTGATAAGATTACGCCAGTAGACACTTTGGTTTGATATGAAGCTATTACATGCTAGTATGATTATATGACTAAGTATACAATTAACATGTGCATTTGAGACTTTTATTTATACTTATGCTATGTAGACAAACTAGTATGCTCAGTGACATACTTTGTGTTGACGTGTATTTTATACATGTTGCAGGAAATAATTGACGATGCAAGAAATCTACTTAGAGTGGATTTAGAAATTCACCAAACTTTATTTATGCATTCTTATTTTTTAGTCCTGTAATTTGAAATTTGTTGTATTTCCTTTGAGATAATGTAATTTTTGAATTTGATGAAATGAAATTTAATTCTTAATTTATGGTCGCAAATTTAGTGTTATGTTGTCTTTGAGCAATCTCGTTCATCCCGCCTTGATGTATCCGTCATCGGTTAGGGTATGACATATATAGAACGGCTATTTTGTTCTCAAATCGGTGTTCCCGACAAACTACTTCAGACGTCGGTTTTGTGTGAGTTGCGAACTTTTCTTTCGAATTGTAAAGGACTTTTTAGACAATTAGAAATACTTTACACAAGAAATGCATTTAATCAAAAGGATCTTTCACCCACCCCAAGAATGTTCGTCATCCTTACATCATACAGCTTTGATAGTGACGCAACAGATAAATATATAAGCATTGGTGAAATTATGGCCAACATGTCTCTACGAATTTTTTGCACGTATGTTGTTGAACTTTTTCCAAAGAATATCTTAAAAAAACCTAGAAAAAGTGACATCCAACTGTTATTGGAGTCTCATTCACAAATCCACGGGTTTCTTGGAATGCTAGACAGCATTGATTGTAAGCATTGGCAACGGAAAAATGATCTTGTTGTATCGAACGGACATATACGTGATGTCAGCAAAGGTATCCCACTATAATGCTCGAGGCAGCATCATCCCATGACCTTTGGAATTGGCATGCCTTTTTTGGAGTTTTCGGTTCGAATACAATGACATCAACGTCTTAAACCAGTCACCAATATTCAATAACGTAATAGGTGGTTTCACATGTCCAATCAATTTTACTATGAACAGGGCACAATACAGCCAATGATACTATCTTGTAGATGGAATTTATCCGGAATAGGCCATGATTGTAAAAAACTTATCCTATATACAAAGCCAGAAGATACTAGAGTCCAAAAAACATCATGAGTGAGCAAGAAAGGATGTCGAGAGGGCATTCGGTGTCTTCAAACTCGATGGCACATCCTACAAAGCCCAACAAGGTGGTGGAGCACAAAAATTATATCCAATATAATGTATGCATGCATTATATTACATAATATGATCGTAGAAGACGAAAGACACACTACAAGCGAAAGGTCCGATGATGAGGATGATAAAGTACCACTAGCAAACAATGGACCAACATATGATTTATAGTACGGTTCAAGGATTTACTTGAGAGAGTAATTGATCATAGTACACTTCAACACAATTTAGTCGAGACTTGTGTACGAATAAAGACGAATCAAGAATGACTTACGTAGTATTTTTATTTTTATTTATGTGAAATTTTTTTTATCAGAACGGCTTCTGCATATAATTGTATGCAAAAGCTTAAAGAACAACATAAAAATGAGTTATTTATATGTAAAATCCATGATTTTCCGGTTCTTCAATTTTTTAATTCCCAGTGAACCTCCTCCTAGCCACTAAAATGGTTATATTTAAATGTATTTTATATTCATATAGTTTCTTCTATCCGTATTTCAGTATTTTAAATAAACTGGATTATAAATTTTATTTCTTGATTTTTTTATTGTAAGCCAAATTAAATTTTAATAATCTAAACTATTATCTACTAGCAAATAATATTTCATACTTGCAATTTAATCAGTGTCACTTTTAATTTTCAGTTTCATCGTAAGAGTTATTTGATTTCACTCAGAAAGAATGTATATTCCCCTCTTTCTTCACATCACTCATTGGATAAGACTAGGTGTGGCGATGGGCAGTTGTGCAGGTCGGGTATTGGTAATCTAGTGCCATTCGCGGTTGAAAAAATGTCTCTCTTACCCGACCTAATACGCGTCAAGTATTTGTCGGGTATCGGGCATACCATCGTGTGCATGTATACCCGTTAGTTTGTTAAAAAATATTCATTAAGATTTCAAAGTATATTTCTTTTTTACAATTATAACTTTTATTTTATAAAACTATTGCAAATTGCAATATGATACATTATATACATATAAGTACTATCATAAATAAATAATATTATTATAATTTTTAAATGATTTTATGTATATACTTCACAACATACAATGTATAAATAATATTATTAAATATATCAAATAAAAAATATTTTTTCACAAAATAAATTTACTAAAATAAAGCACTAATAGACAAGGGTTAAGGGAAAATAAAAATAAAATAAAAATTTTTGGGCATATGATCTGGGTTGAGCATATGGTTCGGGTAAACAGATATGTGGTTTTATGTAGTCGGGCCAGGTATCACTTAATCACATACCCGTCTCACAATCGAAATTTTTTTAAACTAATCTCATTCCGGTCTCAGACTCATCGGGCTTCGGGTATACCCGTATACGAAGTTTCAGGTATACTCGTCAAGCTTGGATTTTTTCCATCCAGACATTAAATTTCAATTTCGATATTTTGAAAATATAATGATTTTAATCTGCTACAAATTTTGAGTTTGATGTATTTTCAAATATAACGAATTTAATACGTTACAGACAATTACAATACATGTCAAATTCAATAGATTTTGATTCTTGTTAACCCATTATTAATTTGGATTTTGGAGGAACGAATTGGTTCTTATTTTTTTTCTTAGTTTCAAGTTATTTAACATTTTATTATTCAAGAGACAGAAAGGTTCCAGAGAGTCCGGCCCAGTAATAACACCAGCCCACCTCTAGAAATCAAGTAGTCCTCTAAAAGTAGTGGTGCACAAAATGGGTTTTTTGAAAAGTCGGGTCAGGTCCGAATCCGGGTTTTATACAATAAAAAATCGGTGGCGCCTAATTTTTGTTTTTCTTTTGTTTTTTTATATTCGTCATAGAATTTAATAAATTAATTTTAAAAACACCTTTTATTTATATTAAATAACTACAATAAAAAATACATTATATCCAAAAAAAATCAATAATCTTCATCTTCATCTTCATTTGAGTCGAATCTGGGAAGTGTCGAAACATGTTCTACCAAATCAGCTCGAATGTTTGAATTTATTTGTCTTGACTCGATTAGATATTGGTTTTGCGTTCTCTCTTTGTCACTAACGTCGTCGTTATTTGATTTGGGCTCCTCGGCATAATATTCAACGATTGCACGACCTTCATACTCTAAAATCATGTTGTGTAGAATGATGCACGCGTACCTCACGTTTCTTATTTGATCTTTTTCATACAATCGACAAGGCATGCTCAAAATGCACCACCTTTTCTGCAAAACACCAAACGCTCGCTCGATGCCTTTGCGTGCCGCCATCTGAAGTTTGTTAAACTTTAATCTTTTAGGATCTAGGGTTCCATCTCTTGAAAATGATTTCACAAAAACAGCCCACTCAAGGTAAATTTCATCACCAAGATAGTACCCATACTTGTATTCAACCCCATTTACAAAAAATGTTCCTTTCGGTCCAATACCATGTATTCGATCATTGAAAAGGGGCAAGTGGTGTATAATGTTTATATCGTTATGTGAACCGGGCATACCAAAGATGCATGTCACATCCAAATATCTTGTGATGCAACCGCTTGAAGCATCACAGCCGGCATCCCTTGATATCTACTTGTGTGAGAGCCTTGCCAAGCGGTTGGACAAAGTTCCCACTCCCATTTCATACAATCTAAACTATCAATGATCCTGGAAAGACCATAACATTCAACGTGGTGTTCCAAAATTTGTGGCGTATCACTAAACCTTAGCTTTCTCAAGTAAAGCAGAACTCGAGCCTAACTTGAAGCTATTTTTACAAGTACAAACCCTACTTTCAAAACTTAATTATGTAACATGTATCTTATATTCATAGTATTTTTTCAAATCAAATTAACAACACTAATAATGAATAATAAACAAAAGGATGACTGACAGAAAAGATGATAGCATTATATAAAAATTAAAGAGTATTGGATTTTAATAATTTCAATTATTTGTCGTTGGCTGTCAATAATCTCAACTTTAAAAATAACCACTGATATTCCAAACTATTAACATATTTGCCTCTAATGGATCCTGACTAACGGAACCCTAACGCCATTACTCGCCGGACTAACTTTTTTTGCCAGAAAAAAGTTCCTAAAGGTCTGATCTAAGGTTACAAAGAAGTTTAGGACGAACATGTTGAATTTTGCGGCCGAAAAACTCGCGAGTTTTTCGGCCAAAAAAGAGTTTTCCGACGAAAAGGAGTTTCCCGACGACCTCAATAATTGGGCTTTTGCTAGAAAAAGGTTCATAAATGTCCAATCTAACCACAAAGAGATTTGGGCCGAAAATATTAAGTTTTCAGGCCAAAAATTAGTTTTTGGGACCTCAATAATTGGGGTTTTTACTAGTAAAATGTTCCTAAAGGTTTGATCTAAGGTTATAAAAAGGTTTGGGATGAATGGGTTGAGTTTTCTGGTCAAAAAGGAGTTTTCCGGCCAAAATCGTTTTATCGAAAACGGACGTTAGGATTCTGTTACTTAGGATTCATTAGAGGTCAATGTTAATAGTTAGACTGTCAGTGGTTATTTTTAAATTTGAAATTGTTGGCGGCCAAAAATTAATTACTATGTCAATACGTTTGATTAATAAAAACCTAATATAAGGTTGTGACTTTAAAACAAGAAGTGCACAGGTTGTGATGTATTTATCCTAAAAAAATTAAGAATTATTATTAAAAAATAATATAGAATTTAACAATATAAATATAGGAAAAGAGAGGGGGAGAGGGGGGGGGGGGGGATTTGTTGCAAAAAAAATATAAGCAACAAACTCTGGTTGATGGATCAAAATCGATAAACCCTATAGTTATTGTCTTAAAGACATCAATCCTAGCTTGACGACACTCAAACTACCGAACATGGCTTTTATAACCCATTTACCTAAACGGTTCAAACGTGTTGCCGTGTCTGCCGTGTCAAAATAGCTTGGTGGTTTGTAAATGAGTTACGAGTTATAAGTGGATTGTAATCAAATTGTGGACGAGCCATAGATGGTCTAACAGGCTAGCCTTGTTGGCTGTTTGAATATTATATGATTTATTTTTGATTGGTTGACTATACAATCTTTTAATTTTTAATACGCTCTAAACACGATCTTGTTTTATTAAACGAATTAAACATAACACGAACACAACTTGTTTATCAAACATGCTATATATCACAATTTAAACCATATATAACGGGCATTTAGGGGCTTTAATCATTACAGATGGTTTTTAAAGGCTGCTTAAAATGTTTTAACCATTACTGATGATTTTACAACTTCAATTAGTTTCGTTTATTCACAGAACTTTTATTAAAACAACTTTATTTAAATATATGCTTATACAATACATGCAATTCTCTCATAACAAATGTTCATTTCCTTTACTAAAACAAATTGTTTTTTTTTAAAGGCTAAGTTTTTTCCCTTAAATAGTTATATCTCCTAAGAATTGAACTTTGTTTTTCCACAAAAGATAATTCCTCTTGACCACTAAACTATGTTACTAAGTGAAAAAAAAAACAAATTGTTTATAATACGTGTTTCTTTCTTACAAGCAACTAGAACCTTTACTAAAACAAAATCTAAGTGCTGATAACTTGATAAATGAGACGTAGTGGTGTGAATTTTCCACAAAATATTATTTATTCTAGACTTTATAATATTTTAAGGGGTGTTTAATGTTAAAAGGTAAACCGGTTGGGTATTTATTATGTCAAAACTTAAAAGGGACAAAGAAATGTACGCCAAGTTAAACAGACAATATGCACAACTTTTTAAGACTTTTGTGTTCTTTACGTCATTTTATATTCACGTGGAAAAATACGGGTAAGCATTACGGTTACAAAAGAAATGAAATCGAACCAGGATGAAAACGTGTTGTATCTTACCTGACTCTTTTTCAAACATAGTTTATGTCAAAACCTATACCAACCGTAAACGTACGCAAAAATAAGCATGAAAACGTATTATATTTGACCAAACTCTTCTTCGAAAAAATTATGTCGAAATGTGAATTTATACCGTTTACGCTGAAATGTGAATTTATACTGACACGTACATCAAAATATCAAAACATAGACCAAATGAAAACTTACATAAAACCACTCGTTTTCGAAAAAAGTTAAGTCGAAACGTGAATTTATACCGACACGTACATAAAAATAAACACATGAGAATTTTTTTTTCTTTTAACCTAAAGAATGCAAATACATGGTGTAAATTTGAAAAGTTAGAACTTAATGCGGTGAAAATGACATTTTATAAAGCTTTTATAAAGTGTAAAGGGTATAAATGTCAATTTCGAAGTTCAAGGACTTTTTTAGAGTAAACTGCAGTTTTAGCCCCTGGGATTATATGTGATTGGCACTCTTACCCCCTAAAACGAAAAAATTGTTGTCTTACCCCTCAACTATTAAAAAACGCTACACTCTTACCCCCTGGTATTAAAAGATGTCTAAAGTCAACGTCTATTATTAACGGTCAAAGGGCAAAATAGTCTTTTCTACTTGAGTTTGATGGCTTCCTCAACACAACACCCTCTATAATAACCATCAATTGCACCTTACCCCCCAAAGACTTTCCCCTTTCCCCCTTTCTTCTTCTCCTCGCCGGCGAACAGCGGATCCAAATCAACCAACCCTTCCTGCTCCTCTCTCACGCAAGACAATGCCGGTTGTATATTGGGTGGTCAGATATCTGATCAGGAACACCGCATGTATAATCGTAGTTCTAGTCTATTTGTTATTCTTACTGAAACAGGGTATGATTGATACGAACAGGGTTCCACATTTTGATACGAATAGGTCGGATTTGATGTTAATAGAATGATTGAACAGGGTCGGATTTAATGTTAATAAAGTGATTGAACAGGATCGGATTTAATGTTAATAGAGGGTTCGATTATAAACAGAGTATTGATAATTTTGTATGATGTTTCTGAAGAGGGTAGTGATAAACAGGGTATTGATAATAAGTTAGTCGGATTTGTGTGTTAATTTTGTGTTATTTTGTGTTTTTTGACAGTTGACCCGACGATGAGTTTATCCAGCTCATCGACGGTGGTCCACTTGGTGGTCTCCATGTTTGGCCGCCCTGTCATCAAATTCCATTATCCACCGGAGAGTTGATCATAAGTTAGTAATTATGTAGTTATGTAGGACTAGTAATGTGTATTTTGTTGGTTAACTTAAGTATAATGTTACCAGTACTTTCAAGTAGGATAATTTTGTATTTTGTATGTTGATATTAAGTCTTCATATAAAATGATATAATTATAACTTAATTATGATGTAGTTATAGCATTACAGCCTGTGTAGTTATATAATTATCATGTTTCATTTGCAGCAGCATACATGTTGCCCTTATAAACAGTCCCAAATTATCATTATCATTGGCAGCTGCAACATGTTGTAAATCAGCATGTTACATGTTCATTTGTAGCAGCATACATGTTGCAGCATTGTTTGGTCATTGGTAGTGGATTACAGGTTCATTTGCAGCAGCATACATGTTGCAGTATTGTTTGGTCATTGGTAGTGGATTACAGGTTCATTTGCAGCAACATACATGTTACAGCATTGTTTGGTCATTGGCAGTGGATTACAGGTTCATGCCCTTGTGGATTGTTGATTGTTTGACAGTGGATTAGAGGTTCATGTGCTTGTTGGTGGGTTTGGAATTAGGATTACGAATTGGATTCTTGATTGTTTGAAGTTTGACAGTGGTAAACTATATACATGTGCTTGATGACTGTGGATTAGAGGTTTTGGAATTAGGATTAGAAATTTTCTGGATTGTTTGAAGTTTGACAGTGGTAAACTATATACATGTGCTTGCTGACATGGATTAGAGGTTCAGGAATTGGATTCTTGATTGTTTGAAGAAACAAAATGGATTAGAGATTCATTTGCTTGATGATGGTTTTGGAATTAGGATTAGGAATTGAATTAGAATTAGAAATCCATATGTGCAGGCTTTGACTTTGTCTGGTTAAGCAATTTAGGCGGGAATGGACACATTTTCCATAGGGGGTAAAGTTCATTATAGTTAGAAAGAACGGGGGTAGTTAGAAATGGTAAAATTGTCATTTCGCATGCCAAGTAACAGAATGTTAAAGTCATTTGACGGCAGGGGGTAAGAGTGCAGCGTTTTTCAATAGTTGAGGGGTAAGACAACAATTTTTTTCATTTTAGGGGATAAGAATACCAATCACATATAATTCCAGGGGGTAAAACTGCAGTTTACTCTTTTTTTTATCAGTTTCGAAAGTTAATTTTTTTGTCTTTTTGACGGTTGCATATGTCAGTGACTTCTTTTTAAGGATGATGAAAGTTGAATGTTTATTTTTTAGATTTTTTGACGATCTTGAGAAATCCGAAAGCAATTTGTTTAAAAAAAATTGAGAAATTTCATGTTTGCAAGCAAACTTTTCTTTGTTCTTTATAGGTATTTTCGACACGATGTCATATATGATAAGCTTTATAATGTCATCGTTAGTATATAACAAGCTGATACCGTCCCCCAAATATTGCTAAATATCTATATTGCAATATATATATATAGGGGAGGGTTATCTTGAGAACGCTAAATATTGCGAGAACCGTGAGAACAAATGAAAAAACTAATCAAAACCAATTTTTTTAAACAAACCTCATTGTAATTAAAATAAAATATCAAAATAATAATTTACAACATCAAATAATTCATTTCTTCCCTCAAAATCACTCTTATTAGATTTTTTACACATGTGTAAATATAACAAATTTACACATGTGTAAATGACAAACTTACACATGTGTAAAAAAAATTATTTACGAATTCACGTAAATTTAAATGTGTAAATTAAATTCCTAACATTGTATTCGAATAATAATGATAAGTGTAAAAAGAAAATTTGAATTTGAATTGTTTTTGACCAAGTTTTCGTGGTTTTTTCATTCGTTCTCACGGTTCTCGCGATATTTAGCGTTCTCATTTAAACCCTCCCCTATATATATATATATATATAATATATAACACACACACACACACACATATATATAGGGGTAAGATCAAATAAAAAGATGATTTTTCCTAAGTAGGGTGAGAAGGAATCTTAACCATTCATTTTCAAATGAGTAAATTGCACAAAACGTCCTTTAAGTTTCATCAATCTTGCTGGTTTCAACCTTAATCTTTAAAAGTTGTCAAAATAAGCCTTTAAGATTAAATTAGTTACTGGTTTTATCCTTTATCACTAACTCGGTTATTAATTCATTTTAAATGGCCTCACATGCATGGCATGTGAGGGTAAAACCGTCTTTTTCATACATGTGAGCTTATAAAACCCATAAAACACTGATTAAATCCTAAACGTCTTCAATACTCACAATTCACATAAAACCCTCATCGCTTATTCAGTGTTCCAATCAGGAACAGACACTATTCCAATCAACACTTACAATTCTCTTTAAACAAAAATCATTCAAAACCCCAAATGGCTAACAGAGGAGGTGGATTTCATATACGCGGAGAAGATGATGATGTTTATGATGTCGATGAACTTCATGGTAAAGTTCAAAGTTCAATTTTATCATATTTTATTTCGATCCATTTCATGTATGTGTTTAAAGTTTAGATTTTTTATCTTTAAAATGCAGAACTTTATCCAATGTTCTTCTCAATCAACATGCATCATGGGGGATCATTTACAAACAATCCAGGTCGTATGTATGTAAATGGTTTGTTAAGTTTCGTTGATTTGGTAGATGACGAGAAATTTGGGATTTATGAATTGGCCCTAATGACGAAAGAGTTAGGGTATGATCTTGATGTCCCTACCTTTTACCATTATGTTGAGCCAGGGGTTATTTGGAATCTGGGATTCATCTATTGGCTGAAGATTCCCATGTCTTGCAATTGTTAGAAATCATTCATGAGGGGAACAGGTTTATTGATATCTACATTGAGCATGGGATGTCTAATATTATCTTAGTGGAGATACCCTCACAATCAAGTGTGTTACTAGAAGAAGTCAGTGAAGTTGAAGCTCAGATGATTGATAGTAAAAGGAACAACCCAAAGGGACTAGCATTGACCTGGAATGAATTATCAAATGAAAACAATGGAGGTATGGAATGTGGAACAAAGCACATTGAAGGTGATACTGAAAATGCAGCATATGTTGTAGATATTGGAAACTCTAGTATGGTTACTCCTCAGGTACCTAGTGCTGCAATTCATGATATTGGAATGACTAGTTCTGTTATGAATGCTTTTGACCCTTTCTTAGATGATAATGATAAGGATACTAATAAGGTTAACGATAGGGATACTAATGAGGTTAATGATAGGGATAGGGATACTAATGAGGTTAATGATAGGAAGGATGATGAGAGTAATCAGGATGATAATGATATAGAAGAAGATAGTGACCAAGATAGTGATTATATGGTTGATGAGGAGAATGATATGGATGAAAGTGATATTGACATGAGAGATTATAAGTTCATGATTGATGATGAAGAGGAAGATGAAACTCACCATGAGGTAGGGGTTGATGATTTAGAGGTCTTGGACAATGAAAACTTTGATAGTGCTAGTGATATTGAGAATAATATAGGGAATGTTAGGAGGAGAACCTTAAAACATATAAAAAGGGCACACGCTAATGATAACAATTTCTACATAGGTCAAATGTTTGGAAATAAGGCTGAAGTTAAAAAGTTTTAAAAAAAACACACAGTGGAGACTAGAAGGTTGTTAAAAATAGTAAAGGATGATAAGGATAGGGTAAGGGTGGCATGTGCAGGTGATATTCCTGGTGTTGAAAAGGTGGAACCTGTTAAGAGGCCAAAAAAGAAAAAAAGTTAAAAAGAACCAGAAAGAAGGGGACATTTCTGTTGAAGAAGGGACTGAAACTGAACATGATGGGAAAGAAGGAGGGACTGAAATTGAACATGATAGGAATGAAGGAGGTCTAGAAAAAAAAACACATTGGGGGAAGAGGTAAAAAGAAAAACCCTAAGCAGTTTGTATGTCCCTTTGTGTTGTTGGTGTCTAGGGATTCAGTGATAGAGAGTTGGATAGTTAAGACTCTAATAGATGAACACAAATGTTTAGAGAGCCGAAACATTTATCACTGTAGTTCAACTTTCTTAGCACAACAACTGATGGAACAAATCAAAGATAACCCCAACATCCCTATCAAAGCAGTACAGGAATAGTTTCAGCAAAAATATGAAGTTTCAGTTTCTAAATGGACAGCTTTTAAGGCCAAAGCTAAAGCTCAGAAGCAGCTACATGGTGACTATAGTTCACAGTATGGTCTACTTAGACAATACCTTGATGAATTGCTTAGGACAAATCCAGGAACCACTATCAAGTTAGACGTGGAACCACCAGCAGAGCCTAGTGAGCCTATAAGAAAAATCAAAAGAATCTACATTTGTCTTGGTTCACTAAAGCAAGGATTCAATGCTATTAGGAGGGATTTGGTAGGGCTTGATGGTGCATTTATGAAAGGACCTTTTCCTGGTCAGGTTCTCACAGCTGTTGGAATTGACAACAACAACATGATTTATCCTCTTTCCTATGCAATTGTTGAAGCTGAGAACATTAACTCATGGACCTGGTTTCTTCAATGTCTTGGTGATGACTTACAACTTGCAAGCAATTCAAATTTCACATTCATGAGTGATAGACAAAAGGTTCTCACAGCTGTTGAATCCATAAGTTCACTGTTAGTCCTTAGTAATCCTGGAATGGTATATTGTGCTTCTTCATCAGCCTTTGGTTCAGCCCATCCAATGAAATTCTTACAAATCGGTGATGCCTGTAAACAAGCAACATACACTAAACATTGATTTTCAAATTATGGTGAATTTGGGGAAAACTTACTTTGAAGGACACGAGTGAAACAGTCGTCATGGGTTTTTATCTGACCGAGAGATTCGTAAGATTGCTTCCTTCCCACACAAACAATAAATAGATGACATTGAAGTTGGGATTAGAATCTAGGATTTGCAATGTGCAATTGTGTTAGGTGGAAGAACAAGAACACAAAGGGTCTGGGATTTTATTAGGGTTTTATAAGCTCACATGTATGAAAAAGACGGTTTTACCCTCACATGCCATGCATGTGAGGCCATTTAACATGAATTAATAACCGGGTTAGTGATAAAGGATGAAACCCGTAACTAATTTAATTTTAAAGACTTGTTTTGGCAACTTTTAAAGATTAAGGCTGAAACCAGCAAGATTGATGAAACTTAAAGGACGTTTTGTGCAATTTACTCTTTTCAAATCAATGGTTAAGATGAAAGTGTAAGAAAAAAGAGGGTTGTAAGGGTATATTGGAAAAATCATATTTATTGACTTTCTCTCTCCACATGCATGACACATGCATATTCCATCCTCATTTTTTAAACGTTAATAACTTTTTTATACGACATTATTTTTTCATAAAAATTTCACCATAAAATCGAATGTCTTTCTATCTTTAATATGAGTACCATATTGCTATATAAAATATGTCGCCTAAAAAAACCCACAAAAATATGTTGTATTTCTATGTTGTATAATATTTTTTGTGTTGGATTTTTTACTACATTTTTGTGTTGAAATTTTTTGTCTTAAATTTTTTTGAATTTTTTATGATGGATTTTTTGTACTAGATTTTTTTGTGTTGAATTTTTTTGTGCTATATTTTTTTGTATTATATTTTTATACTAGATTTTTTGTGCTATATTTTCTTGTACTATATTTTTTGTGCTAATTTTTTATACTATATTTTTTGTTGTATTTTTTTAGAAAACAAAAGTTGTGTCACGTGTCATTTTCACACTCCTACTTATAAGAACCAAAATGTTTTAGTACCAAAATGTCATTCTTTCCTACTTATAAGGAGTGCCACATGTCATTATCAGAATTCTTCTTAGGCTATTTAGGAAAATCCACTTTTTAGTGGATCCTTCCCCTACACATATATATATTAACGCCTTGTAAATTTTATAAAGGTTATATACATGGGAGTTTTTTTATTGAACGGAAAATTTGGATCATTGACGGAGATATCATCGTGTCACTAGTGGAACCACTCGATCATATCCATCTCCACTAGGCTATAATGCCTATATGCAAATTCAAGAGGAAACCCAATAAATCTGGAAAACCCCCCCCTGTGGGAATCGAACTCAAGATTTAATGGTACCAAAGTCTTATCTCACCTCTAAAATACCAATAGACTATAATATCAATGGCATGTATATATGTGGGTTTTAATAAAATAAAAAGGGATCTTGGATTAGTTTTGGATTAATGGTCTTTTAGGCCCATTAGTTAAAAAGCCCATGATTATAGGAGGTATTTAAAGCCGCAAATCGCCATTTCAATTCATCATTTCTTCAACAGTTTAGAAAGAGAAAGTGAGTAAAAGAAGAATCAAAG
This sequence comes from Scalesia atractyloides, assembly GCA_947069175.1. Lineage (NCBI taxonomy): Eukaryota > Viridiplantae > Streptophyta > Magnoliopsida > Asterales > Asteraceae > Scalesia > Scalesia atractyloides. The sequence goes on from CAMTDV010000030.1 coordinate 59,527,466, forward strand.
GTTTGAGTTTGTGGTAAATGTTTGGCATCAATCATTCAAACTTCACAATGATGTTTGATCACAAAGAAAGTGAGAATCATCCTCCAAATCTATGTTTTTGGTTAAAAGTGGATTTCTAAGAAAGCTAGAGTTTTCACCTAGACGATCAGATTTTTTACATGTTAAAAGTGTAAAAAACCTTAGATTTTGCTGCACGGAATACACACAAATGATTTAGACGTATAAAATTGTGATTTTGAGTTAAAAACAGGTCTGGAAGGATTAAAACCCTGCCGGCGACGCTGGTGCCGACACTCTAAAGAGATGGTGATACTCAGGAGTGTCGGCGACACCCTGATGTTGCTAGCAACACTATGAAAGCAAGCCCCAACACAAGTTAGGCGACACTTAGGTGACACCGTTGCCTAGCGACATTGTGGGATAATATTAGGATGTGACAAGTTTTGTGTGTTAACCTCTAGGTGGATCGTATAACGTTTGTTCTAGCTTAGATATATTAGTACCAGGTTGTTAACTGCAAATATGTGAATTTCTAGACCCCTCTTACTTTACTGTTCTGGGATGGTTTGCATGTTTACGATGTTTTCAAAGTAAAGTGATAATGTTTTCCTTAAAACGTGATATACAGAGAAATGGTTTGGCTAAAACAAAGATATATATCGTTAATGTTATGTTATGTAATGTAAAGTATTATAGTATGCATAGTGTAAAGAAAGACAGATACCTACTGGCCATATAGAAAGACGGTTACCTACGAAGCAGGCCCGGCCCATAGGGTGTGCAGGGTGAGCCACCGAACAGGGCCAAAAAGATTTTAGGGCTCAAAATTTAAAAAAAAAGATCGTTATTTTTGTATATAAAATATATAGTCCCAAATGAGATATTAATCTTGCTGTAGCTCAAATGGTTTCTTGCTTGTGTATGTTACTAAAGGAGTCCCAGTTCGAAACCTGTTTTCATCGTTTTTTTTTTTTTTTCATTTAATCAAGTTTGGGCCTGAAGCCCAATCATATATGATTGTATTTCCAACACTCTGTTAACAAATCTACATAAGTATGAATTATTATTATTATTATTATTATTATTATTATTATTATTATTATTATTATTATTAATGAATGGGTTTAATACATTAGAATGCATTAATATTATTAAATATTAAAATTAATACACACGAATTGTTTTATTTATGTTAAAATATATATGTAAGTTCAGAGCAGTCCAGAGCAAGTGTCGGGTAGACAAAAAAAATATTAAAAGATAAGGCACAAAAAGTTTTTAAAATTTCTTTTATATATATATCTAAAAAATCTGTATGTTTTTAAAAAAAATATATTAATGCCTGGATGGATTTATGAACCAAAAACGTTTTTGAGGTTTTTCAGAATTTTGGATTTGTGATTTTGTGGCCTAATTTGCCAACGTTTAGAAATTAGTGTTTAGACTTAGATTATTTGAATGTATGAAGATTTGCAAATAAGGCCCAAATTTTTTTATCTCGCACATGGCCAAAAAAATGTTTGTGCTTTTCGTAGACAGCCCTGCTACGAAGCCTTGTGGAAATACGGTTATCTACATGGTTGTATTACAGAGGCAGTGTATTTGTTGTTTGCTAATAGTCGTATAACTATATAAAGCTTACTATGATGTTATAGTTACAATACAAAATTACAGTCGTGTTATAGTACAATGTTTATGGTATAGTTATATGTGTTTAACTGCGTGCGTATTCATTGACTGTTAAATGCTAGAATTTATAGTTTCCTAATTAAACTATTGCTGAAGAGTAAATCCACCCGACAGGACCTTCGGGTTAAGGGCATTTCATATATCCTCGCTTATACAACTCCAAATATATACTGCAAACCATAAACACGAGGATTGGTAACACTACCGAAGTTTCGTTGTAAGGCTGGAGGGTGTGGCTAGGGGCTTTATCATCACCTCAGCGTCACATCACTGTCACGTCACACAAGGGCTTTAAAGCCCCCTCCTTTAACTTGAAGGGTATGGAGCGTGTGGCTAGGGGCTTTATAGCCCCCCCCCCCCCCCCCCTTTAAACCAAACAAATTCGATGGAGCCCCTTTTTGCTCGTTAACATAGTGGCGGAAGGTTGATGCCCTCCCCCCTAATTGTGGCGGTGTGGACGATGGAGCCCCTAAGGCGCTATGGAGGCTGAGGTGGCGCCCCCCACACCCACCAGCCTAAAAAGCAATAAGACCAATTATATTTGACCATTCAAGTGTGAATAAACCTTCTATCAAAACGTAAATAAAAATAAATATTTTATAACAATATATTATTTGATTTATTAAATAATCACGGAAGGTAAACGGGTCATTATCTAAAAGAGTTACGACCCGAATTTGATTTATTGATTTATGTAGTGTCACGGTTTCTTATCTTACTCTGTGTATATATACAAATGTGTATGTACATATACACACATATATATTAAAGGTGGCACTCAATAAACAGAGCACTCGTTTCGTTTGCTTTGATAACCGTGAAAAAACAGCTTTTTATTCTTCTAATCTCTTTTATGCTATTGCTGTTATAGGTAGCCCCACTTTGATTTTGCAGGTTTTTGTTCTTTGGTTTTGGATTTTTGGGGCATGCCCTCTTTATCAATCCAACTGTTCTTCATATTCCTCTGTTATTTTGCCCCCAATTCTTCAAATCTCTTGTTTTCTTCCGCTTGTTTCTGACAAATGTATGGTTTTTCCAAATGAGTTTCTTCTAAATATAAGAATCTCAAGTGGGTTTCTTTGTTTTTTGAGAGGGAATGAAATCTTGGTTTGATTGAGGTGGGGTTTTGCCCCTGTGAAGGAATCTATGCAATCTTTATTAGATGATCATTGAAGTCTTTGTTTAAAAGTGTGATATGAATATTATCGAAGAGAAGATTGGGGCAGGAAGTTTACTTGAGGAGGTGATATTGTTGAAGGAAATGCAGGGTCAAAGTGGTTAGTTTGTTTAACAAATTTTGCATATTTTAGCTACTTTTCTTCTTTTAATCCTCTGTTTATTACCTGCTCCTATCAGTTTACATAGTAACATGGGTCCCATGAGTTTTGAAAAAAATTTACGTCTAGCAATATGTCATCAAATGTACAAGTATGCTTTAGTTAGTTATTTTATTTAAAGTAAGTCCAAAGTGCAAGGAAACACCAATTTATACAACTTACTAAATACAATTGTGAATAATAAGACCATTATTTTTTTTAATATTTGTTTTTGCAGCTTGCTCTCTAAATCATACAATATTACAAGAGAAAAATCATAAACATGTTCATTTTGTGATATATTTACATGCTAGTTTCCATGTAAATGTAAATTCTTTTACCAATATAGCCATGTAAATGTATCTACTTTATTTTCACTGTGGTTTGTGCGAGACACGCCCCTCTCTCACAAACTTAGGGAGAGCCCACCGTTTAAAAATATATTTCCTCACATGGGGTATGTTTACGGGCTACGTTTAGACACACTCTACGATATTTTCGTTCAAAAAGTTAAATATCTATCCCATTTCCTAAGTTTTTCTTTCTGAGAAATTTTTGACAAGTAGTTTTTTTGTGTATCTATTTTACATTCTGGTATATACTTTATCTTGTACCGTTGTAGCGGTATCTACTGTATTTTTTTTTGTCAAATCTCTTTTTTTTCTTCTTCCAGAATTACACATTTTTGTAAAGGTACAAAGCTAGTCTGGTTTGTACACTGAAAGTTATTTATTTTTTTTTTCCGATTTACCCTGTGTACAAAGATACACAAAATAACAGATATATTTGTGATATTTGAATTAGTTCTTATTAAAAATATTGGTATATTTTGGGGTTTACTAGATGACATTTATGGCAGAGAATGATAGGGAGAGTTGTGTGTGAATTTGTATTTGTAACAGGTCTGTTTTTATTCATATTGTAGGGGGTGAAAAAGACAATAAATTCAGAATTATGGCATGCATGTGCTGGCCCATTGGTAACCTTACCACAAGTTGGAAGCCTCGTTTATTATTTCCCACAAGGCCACAGTGAACAGGTTTTGTTTCCACACAAGTTATTTGTTTCATTTTTATTTCAATTATTATTTTGAATATATTAACCATTTCTTCGTTCCTTGATGGTCTAAAATTAAATGTGTTCTTTCAAGAATGATAAGGTTTAAACCCGAGTGAAGTTAGGGCCATATGTTTATAGAGGATTCACATCTATGGTCGAAACGAAACCCACAAAACGAAAAGAAACAAAATATTAAAACGGGTTACATTCTTGTGCTATTTGATGCATATATGTTACATGTTTTTTATTTGCTATAACACATTGAAATTTGGTTCATTAGGTAGCGGCCACATCAAATAGAACGACAACAACTCAAGTTCCTGACTACCCGAATCTTCCTTCTCAGTTATTATGCCAAGTTCTAAATTCCACTCTACATGTATATCATCAAATTTGTATAAGAAACTTAAAAGGTGGCAAATGTGCGGGTTGAGTAATGGGCCAAAACGGGTACTTTTGGTGTTGGTCAACTAAAAACATTTTTTTCCTAATTTTTATATTAATTGTTCTATAGATAATTAGTGTCTTAGGTATGATTAAGAGCTTACAATGTTTCAGTAAATGTATAATATTTTTAATGTAAAGTTCTAAAAGGTTTTATGCACTAAAAGTACACTTTTGGGTGAGTTTCTACATGTTTGACCCGTTTCCTATTTAAGCCCATTTTACATTTTACGTGTTTGACCCACTAGATCAACCTATATTCTTAGTTTTTGTTTTCATGAAATAGGCAGACAAAGATACCATGAGATCTATTCCCAAATGAGCCTTCAACCTTTGAAATCCATAAGTTTTCGTAAATTTGCAAAAAAAATAAATATATAATAAAAGAGCTTTATATATCAAGAAACGGTTTTTGGTGACTAATGTGATGGATGAATGTTATGATTCAGGAAAATGACGCTTTTCCCATGCCAGATATTGGATTGAGACCGAGCAAACATGAGTTCTTTTGCAAGACTTTGACCCCTAGTGATACCAGCACACATGGCGGCTTCTCAGTGCCTCGTAGAGCAGCAGAAAAGATTTTTCCACAATTGGTGAGTTTTATTACACGTGGCAAAATCGGAGGTGAAGTGGGTCGGGTAAAGGGTCAAACAATAATTATGATATGGTCATACTTTTGTCCAAAATGTTCATTTTTTTTAATATGTTAGTGTGGTAATATGATAGAATCGGCAGGTTCGACAGTTTTGAAAACCATTCAAACACTAGTTTTGGTATGGTCAAAACGGGTTGGGTCAACCCGAAACTCATTTGTCCAAATGTTTACCTTTTTAATATTGTTACTGTGTGAATACACGGTATAATGAACAGGTTAGACGTTTTGGATAATGGGTCAAACTATAGCTTGGGTACAATTCAAAATGGGTCGGTCAAAACGGGTCGGGTCAACCCGAAACTCATTTGTCCAAATGTTTACCTTTTTAATATTGTTACTGTGTGAATACACGGTATAATGAGCAGGTTAGACGTTTTGGATAATGGTCAAACTATAGCTTGGGTACAGGTCAAAATGGGTCGGCCAAATCGGGTCGGGCCGGCTGGACCCGAAGCACTTTTTTCCGAAGTGTTTTTTCAAAAACATTTAGTGCGCCAAATATCACCACAAAACTTGTATAAATTCATTAAAAATATATTTTCTAATACAACGATTTAGGAGGTTTTCTGCATCAAACACTATTGTGTCTTTCAACCCGTTTGACCTATTTCCTTTCTTAGCTAAGTTTTTACTCAACCTGTTTGACCCGTTAGAACTAAAAACACAACCCAAATCTGTGCATACATAAGTAAGTTGGCAAAAATTTCCACCTATAGTTCTATACTATTTTTTAAATTTCTTGATGAGATCTTAGAATTGTTAATTAAATTAATATCATTTTTCAGGATTTTTCAATGCAACCTCCGACTCAAGAGCTCGTTGTTCGAGATTTGCACGATCATACATGGACATTCCGTCATATATATCGAGGTGACCACATCGCATTTCTACAACTTTCATAAAGCTATATTGCCATGTATGAAAATTAACAATCAATAGTACAAAAGCTTAATATGTTGAAATTTATTTTTCTTTTTTTTTTATGCAGGGCAGCCGAAACGGCACCTTTTGACTAAGGGTTGGAGTATGTTTGTCAGTGCAAAACGGCTTAAAGCAGGAGACGCGGTTCTATTTATCAGGTGAGAGCTGCTTGATGCTCACATTGTTATGCATCTTGTACATATAATATTATTGTGGCAGGGACGGAGAATCACAATTATTGTTGGGACTGCGGCGCGCAAACCGTCAACAAACGGATTCACCATCTTCAGTGTTATCTACTGATAGCATGCACATAGGAGTTCTTGCTCCTGCAGCTCATGCCGCTGCTAACCATAGCCCGTTTACGATATCCTATAACCCAAGGTAGCTTGAGTGTAATTGTTACATAAAATGGGCAACTTTGACATGTCAACTGTTATAGTCTGCTTTCTTTGAGTATAGATTTGCCATGTAGACGTCATACGGGCTGACATGTTCATTGTTAGATAGCTGATTATCGTGTTAAATCTAGGGCATGCCCTGCGGAATTCGTCATCCCGTTGGTAAAGTATAGAAAGTCGGTTTATGGGAATCAGCTATCAGTTGGTATGAGGTTTGGAATGATGTTTGAAACCGAGGATTCAGGAAAACGCAGGTATATGTGTAAATGTGATGTTTTGAACTTTAGGAATTAACGTTTTTTAAGAGGTATAGATGCCAATTTTGATCCATTTACTTATAAATGGGTCGATTATTGGGTACGGTTGATGTCTAAAGGGTCAAAAGTTGCCTAACGTACATTTTTAATGTTTAAAACCTTCTAAATCATTTTATTTTAAAAATTAAATTACTATTATAATATAACTTTTAGTCATATTGACACTAACTAATTTGAGAAGGTCAAAATCTTTACCAAAATACCCTTCTGGCCTGTTATCTGACCGGTCCATTTTGTCGCATCTATAGTCAACCTTAGTTCAAATATAAGTTGATCATCTTGTTGTTTATGTAGGCATATGGGGACTATTACAGGTATAAGTGATGTAGATCCATTAAGGTGGACTAGCTCGAAGTGGAATACTCTTCAGGTTTGTGTATCATTTACCAAGTTACCCTCAAACATTCGAAATTTTTACATATATATCAAAATTTCACAATGTCATATTTACCATTTCAAAACACTAAATATCAGATTTACTCATTTCATAGCATACTAAAAAAAAGAGTTAACTGTCATTTTCGTCCCTTTGGTTTGTTCACTTTTGCCAATTCAGTCCAATTTTAAAAAATACACCAGTTTCCTCCCTGACATACCGGAAACGTGCTACTTCAGTCCAAAAATTAAAACCCAGTTAAGTCAGACATGTTTAATGAAGGGTGTTTTTGTCCTTTCATATTTCTTTTATGAAAGAAAAAAAATACCCTTCACTAAACCTGTTTAACTTAACTGGGTTTCAATTTTTGGACTAAAGTGGCACATTTCCAGTATGTTAGGGAGGAAACTGGTGCATTTTTGAAAATTGGACTGAAATGACAAAAGTAAACAAATCACAGGACGAAAATGGCAGTTAACTCCAAAAAAAGAAATAGTAAAACAAGTTGTTATAAGTAACTAAATTTAGTTTTATTTACTATGAAATAAGTAACTATAATATTTCTAGTGTTTTGTAATGGTAAATATGATATTTTAAAAGTTTGAGGAATATAGATGAAATTTAAACTTTTAGTATGATATATAATATGTACACACATTCTCTGATAATAATACATATCAGGTGGAGTGGGATGAACCAGGGGGTGGTGATATGCGAAACCGAGTGAGTCCATGGGACATCGAGACCCCCGAAAGTCTCTATATTTTCCCTCGACTCGCTTCAACCCTAAAACGACCCTTCAAATCTAGCTTCATAGTAGAACCGCCCGAATGGAATAATACGGTGGCCCGTCCTTTTATTCGAGCCACAGAAGCCATAAACGCAAACTTTTCAAACCCATCCATGTTGATCAACATGTTAACAAAACCTCAAACCATAACCAATACCGGATCCGTTTCACCAATTATCCAAAAAGCCATTGCAGCCTCAGACATAGTAAAACCCGAACCGTCACCTCTGAGCCCACCATTAATCCTCAAACTATCAATTCTTAACCATTTGTCACCAATCGAGCAGCTTGATGATGTTTGTAACGGGGCAAGTTCGGTTGCTGATCCATCAGTTTCGAGTGTCGTTTTGGATGAGTTGTGCGGGTTTAAAGATGGTGATTACAGCGATCCTTCGGGTTATTTGGTGAACAACAGTTTTAGCTCGGGCCATGAAGTTCTTGACACCTCAGGAGGGACCTCTTCTAGCAATGGGGAGTTTAATGACACTGGGATCATGTGGAATGGCTCAAGACGACAAGTGGGCCCACCTCCTCGTGTGAGAACCTATACAAAGGTTAGAATATTCCCTTCTAGGCCAAAATACAAACTACTTTTGCAATGATATTATTTATATACGTTTAATATTATTAATCTATGGTGTATGCACACACGCATGTGTTTGTCTCTGTCTGTGTATGTGTATGAGCCGAATGCGATACTGTTGTATGACACATTTTGTTTCTACAGATTCAAAAGGCAGGATCAGTAGGAAGATCGATTGATGTATCGAGATTCAAAAACTATGACGAATTATGTTATGAAATCGAGCGGATGTTTGGGCTTGAGGGGCTGCTTAATGATTCTATAGCTTCTGGATGGAAGTTGGTGTATGTGGCTTTCGAGAATGATGTCTTCTTGTTGGTGATGATCCATGGGAGTAAGTTACCTCAAATATTTCATCCATATTTGATAGAGGAACTTATTTATGTATGAGTTAATGCTGGTTATGTTTTATCTCTAACGAGTAGTGGCGAAGCTTGAGATTTCCGACCGGGGGTCGAAAGTCACCGAACCTAAAATTATACCTAAAAAATTATTAAATTGGGGGGTCGAGAACGTATATACCTAAAAATTTGTATACGAAACTTACAAACATAACACTACTGAGCGAAAAGTTCGGAGGGTCGGGCCCCCCTCTGGCCCCTTCAAAGTTGCGCCCCTGCTAACGAGAATATAAAAGTTAATAACTTTTGTAGTCAGATTTGACACACTGATTTAATCATTTAGCAAAAAGAAAATCCACATGCTAATTATTTAAATAATGTAAACCTTTATTTTTGGAAAACAACTAACAAGGTGGCTATTTCAACCCATTTATTTATGAACGGATTATAGTTTATTAAATTCAAAACACAAAAGAAAATTAACGGGTCCAAAGTCACATGTATAAAACCTCGTAAATCAATTTGTTCAAAAACTAGATTGTTAAATAAATTAAGCTTTTATAACCATATTTGACACCAATTATTATAATAGTTTTAGACATATTGCACAAAGGCGTGTTTACCCCAACCTCATAAAACTACCCATTTTCGTCCAAACCTGTTTTGACCAGTTACCCAACCGACCTGTCCCGCTAATGTTGAAGACCTCCAACATCGATAGTTCTTTTATTTTACTTAAAATGCAGAAACGTTAACCAAAACCACATAATTGTGTTGATTTCGGCTTTTTTTCACTGTGGAGATGATTTGTACACCACCAACATTACTTTGCATGTTGTTGAATGTTCGATGATTTCAACATCCAACCAACCGGACATGGTGGTTTGGCCCCAAAAAACCGAACCGTGATTCACTCTTAATCTTGATGCAGGGAATTTGTGGGGTGTGTTCGATGCATCAGGATTCTTTCGCCATGTGAAGTTAGGCGTATGGGTGAAGAGGGGATGCAACTCCTGAACAACAGTACCGCAGCATTGCAGGCATTAATTGCATAATCCATGGCATTGTACTATGATCCCTAGGTGGCTTATTTGTTTGTGTTATAGCTTTACAATATATGAGTGTAAGTTTATTGATGTTAGAATTTCAGCTTATAATATATATAATTTATCATGGTGCTTTATTTCCAACATTACTTAGCAGTTAGCATATCTTGTACAAGACTTAAACTGTTAATATTTCAAACATTCTTAAACTTAACAAACTGTTGTTTACCAAGTGTGTTGGTTAGTTCGTATAAGACTGATGGGTGTGGATCGGGGAAAGGCATCGGGAGGCTGAGGTGGACAACCTCCCCCCACGGGAACACCGCCCCCCGAGCCCCCGACGGTGTCTTCGGTGGAAATCTCCCGACCATCCCGATCTCTCACTCTCTCTTCATTCTCTCTATATCTCTCTTGAATATATCTCTCTCCTCTTCTTTAGCTTTGATTGGATGGAGGTGGATGGGGATGGATGGGGAAACCATTTCCTAGGGTTGGGGGAAGAGGAGGAAGAAGGAAGGTGGATGAGGTGGAGATGATGTGGCATGGAGGAAGGGAACCACACCCCATGGTCTAAAGCAAGACCATCATACAAAATTGTCAACAACCTTTTGGAGTTGTGTCTATTGTGTGTGATGAATTTTCACTTATTATTGGAAGTCATGGGTTCCTATTAGCAAACATTAAGTTTGCACGCTCCTGTTTACTTGTTTACAGCAAGTAGACAGAAGATGTTGGAAATAACATGATCAAAACCGTAAAACACACAAAGATTTTAATGATCAACTCGATCACGAATCTATCTTTATATTAATATCGAACCAAAACAAAACAACCAAGTAATTACATACCCTAACACATCTATACTAAACTAATTACTTGCTAAACAAGCTATCCTAAACCAATACGAACTCTAATACCTAATTAACCAACAAGATAAACCTATTAATTCAAACTAATAATTATCTCTAAACAACAAACTAATATTAATTACTTTTTTCTTTTTATCTACCACACATCTTTATCTTTTCTTCCGCTTTATCACATGCGATAAGCTTTACTCGAACTATTAAGATTAACTCTTCATGGGTGTTGACATTGATTAGTATGCCATTCTCGGGAAGGATTCAAGCTTTCAGAGAAATCATCACCATCATCATACTCAGTAAATCCCACCATTAGCAAAGCTGGTCTGAGGAGGGTAAGATGTAGACAGCTTTACCTCTACCCCGTAGAAATAGAGAGGCTGCTTCCAGTGAGTCCCCGGCTCGATAGTAGTTTTGCATCATGCCTTGGACATAAGGCACAAAACACTCAGCAATTGGGACAAAAGCCGATTAGTGCATGTATCCCCTTGTCTTTCGGCTATCAACGCCACCTCATGATGCATGATTAACCACCGCCCCTCTCTTTTTAACGTTATTTTCACGAAATTAGTAAAATAATGTTAAAATTAGTGCACTTTCACTTTTGCCCCCTGAGCGCCCACACATATATACATTATATGGCATACCGCAAGCGAAGAGTATTTGCATCCAAAGCATACCGGTCAAAGGCTTTGTAATTGCATCTAGACAAGAGAGCCGATGACCCAAATGCTCTTGCCAGTTTTCAAAAGATGCAAACATCTTATAAGATCGTGAAAGTAAAAAAAAGATGGTTGCTGACTTCTCTACTAAACTGTGTGAAGATAACCATTATTCCATTAACCACCGTATCACTTAGTAATAAACCTAGTGACACGTTTTATTTATTTACAATATCTCACGCTTACTTACATTTAATATTAATATATATAGATACACATATTATAGGATATAATATATATATATATATATATATATATATATATATATATATATATATATATATATATATATATAAAATAAGGTACTTAGGTTATTTGATGATCAAGATTAAGCTTCTAACATGCACAAAGATAAGCGCGTTATTCACTCATTTGGTGAGGTCAAACTGTCAAAGATGTGGTGGTTATTTGTAGTTAAAGGAAAAAAGGATTAGCCCTTATAGTCATGGACCAAAAAAGTAGCTGTAAGTTGTTAACTCAGACTTACTTATATCTAACTTTTTTTTAATAGCAAAACCACTTTACATCTATATATAAAGAACCAGCAAGCCCCTGGAAAGCTAGCAAACAAGAACGAAAAACAAGACTACAAAAGATCGAAACATCAAAGTCGACCCATTTATCTCAAATTGTGTCTGGGAGTTTGGACCGATGTTTTAACCACAAAAACGAGTCTTCCTTTATCTGCTCGACTATCTCATGTACATAAAGAGCCATCAAGCCGCTGGAAAGCAAACAAACAAGAACGAAAAACAAAACTACAAAAGACTCGAAACATCAAAGTCGACCCATTTATCCTAAGTCGTGTCTGGGAGTTTGGACCGATGTTTCAACTCACCAAGTGTCACACCCCACCGATGGCGGAATCATCGGGACGTGACACTAAGCGAATCAGATTGTTCGAGAGAATCCATAACGACTATTATAAACGACAATATTTAAAACGTCAATTTCCCATACAATTGATATATAATCATTCCATAATCATTACAAATCCAAACATTCTCAAACAATTCAAAATCCGACAACTAGATTATTACAAGTTTCTAAAGCAAAATCCTAAGTCCGATTTGCAGCGATAACATCCTCAACCTGTTACATACGTTAAAATACAAGTCAATACAATAATGTAAAGGCGAGTACACAGGTTTAATAGCATATAAATAGAGATAAAGCGTTTACGCATAACCATCGTGTGACACGTAGAGAGGCGAATTTAAGTATGCTAACAACAATGATACAAGCTAACCAACACGACTGCGAGGTGGAGTATGCGCGATACGTGTTCACAACAGCGAACACGCACATAAAGTTAATATGCGAGCTTTAACAACCCCGAACCAATCGGATTCTGAGTCCAAACTATAGTATTATCGTTGCTAAGGGTGGTCTGCAAGTCCTCATTATTTACACATAGCAAACAAACATTCAGCGATTCACGTATAACATGCGAGAGCGGTTAGCGTTAAAAGAGTTTAGCGTTGTGTGTAGCGTGTTTTGATATAGAGAACGTATGTAACACCCAAAAGTGCGTTTTAAGCGAAAAAGGGTTCAAGTATACTCAACACAATCTGCTATGATTGAAGGGAGCGTCGAGACAGCCTGTAAGCGAGAACAGAAGTGCATCAGTCTTCCGAAGTGCTAACGGTCGAAACAGAGTGCGAAGGGTTAACAGACAACTTCGTGCGAACTTGTTAAAGTCAAATACTTAGATCGTGACTTTTAGCATCCATTCTTTCTCATATTTCTACGTAAGCCATTCTTTCTTATTGTGGATCGTTTTTGGCATTTGTTTTTAGATGTTGTTCTTGGCTAAGAACAAGAAAAATATGGATTAAGGTAGGGCCCATTGTACTTTTAAATCATAAAATACATATAGAAAGAGAGATGAGTAGTTAGACCATGTGTAGTGGGAGGGTAAAACAAAGCTCCTACCCTTGTGCGTTTTGCGCCATGTGGCAGTCCAGTCAGCAAGGGGGCTTTATTAGGCGTTTTTCTAAAATGGGAGTAGTGGAATAAAACCCCATTAATAATTACCCAATAAGTATTATTTTGTTTTTTTTTAATTAAAAACACACATTTACACGCATAATTATGATATCAATGATCTGATTGGTCAAAGAAGACAAGAAGGGGCGTGGAAAAAAAGACGCCACATACCATTTTTTTGAAAAAAACGCCCAGGGGGCGGTTTAGGGGCTTGTTTGGGCGTTTTTTTGAGGAAAAACGCCAACCCCCCCCCCCCCCCACACACACACACTACAGGTGGTCTTATAAATAAAGTAAAGTGATGATGACATGACAATATATTTGAGTGTTTCTAGTTTTCTTATTTGGTGAGTTTTGGATGTTTTTATAGAACGATTTTTTACTGATGTTGCATGTGACTAGTTATGTTTTTAGTCGTTTTTCAGTTTCTTATTGTGGATGGTCTTATATTAGGGTAAATTGCAAACATTATCCTTTATTTTTATATCAAATTCCAGGCGATATTCTTTGTCTTTAAAATTAATAAGTTTTGTACTCAATGTTTCCAAGGGTTGAGTTATTCTACAAAGAAGTATAAATGTAAGAAGGGTAAGAAGCCACCAGAGAGTGACAAGTGTCCTAGGAAGAATCAAATGAAAAGGGTAATTTTGTCTACAAGAGGAAAGAGAATATGCACTTGCAAGTCACATGCTATTCCCCCCGCCCCTAATTTTTAAACATCCATAACTTTTTATACATCATTTGTATTTAATATGAGTACCATATTGTTATATTTTTCAAAAACCCAGTTATGTATTACACAATGGACATGATGCAAAACACAATGTAAAGTAGATCAAAAACACAATCAATGACACCAGATAAAGATACAATGGACAACATACTAAAACACAATGACCATAACGTATAACACAATGGCGATAACGTATAACACAATAAGTATCAGACTAAATAAAAACACAATTAATGACAACAGATAAAAGACACAATTAATGACAGCAGATAAAAGACACAATGGAGAGCAGATAAAGACACAATGGAAAACAAACTAAAAACACAATACACAACAAACTAAAACACAATGAACAAGAGAATGAAAAAATTGAACAAATTATTAAAACACAATGGACAACATATTAAAACACAATGGATAACAAATTAAACACAATGACCTGAACCAATAACCCAATTTATAGAAAACCCAGATATAACACCATCTTCTTTGTGTCATATATTGTGTTATCGGTTCTTATAAAATCGCAATGGGTAGAACCCAAATTAACATTGTGTTATATGTTTTGATAATAACACAATGTAAATAAACTCTACTAAAACGTAATGACCAAAACCCAATTAAAAGACACAATGACGTGAACCTTTAACACAATGCAAAAAAACCCAGTAAAATTGAAAATTTTTATTTAAATTTTATATGATAATATGGTACTCGTATTAAAGATAAAAAACACTCGTTATTATGGTGATTGTTTTTAAAAAAAATGTCGTATGAAAAAGTTATGGACGTTTTAAATCGATGAGGGAATTGGCATGTGCCTTGCATGTGGAGAGAGAAAGTCAATAAATATGAGATTCCTTTTATGCGCTTTCATTCTTTTCTTTTCCTTGAGATTAATCCAACCCTCCAAATCTAAGATCAATGGACTATAATCTTTTTTACCCTTCTTACAATAAGAGTCCTTTGTATTTGATCATTTCTCATGTTTCCAAATGCTACATGATATGTCCTTTAGCCATAACCCAATTAAAATTTTATGTTAAATCTAATCATGTGTCTCGCATATTAAGGCATTTTTGTCATTTCACTGTTCTAGAGACTACTGTGTAAATAACTTAAATACACCACTGTCATCCACATCAATCCACCACTACTACCAACCCTCCTTCAAGGCTTCAACCACCATCACCACCTGCTAACCCCATCACCATTGCCCCACTTTCCACCATCCACAAACCAACATGTTGGATATGAAGAGTCTTCACCAACAGCAATTGGTGCTCATAAATTCAAAAGTTCAAAATCTCAGAATTAATTCAAGATCAGTACAAATTTTCAAGCTATCAAAAATGAAACATCAGAAAAGGTTTAAATCTCCGAAGAAACATATTTTTTTCGGTGAACCGACCTCCGAGCGAACCTACAAGAAATTATTTAATGCCTACAAAAAGGTTCTCAAGCGAGAATCCAAAAGCAAACCTACCTGCAAGCTGCAATAAGCGAAACCGAGTAGCATGTTTCAGATTTAAGGTGACCAGTGACTGTGTTTTTATTGGAGTTGCAGGTTTTTTTACAGGATCAGAGCTTTCTGGTATGATTTGTGGTAGCCGAAGATTTGTGTTTTGTTATTAAGGCCAAAAGGTTTTGGTGATGGAGTTGAGAGGTTAGATGGTGATTTGCAATTTACAAGATAAAAAGGTTTCAGATATATTATTTTACATGTTTTGGTAAAAAAAATAAATAATCCTTTGATTGTAAGATTGTATGGATCACTTCTTAGTATTGTTTTGAACTCGAATTTGTTAAGTTCTTCTTGCAACATTGGTAATGACTGATGATTGCTACTATTGATTTTGATTTGTATTAGGGTTTGTTTAGGTTGTACTTGATTGATGAAACATACGTTTGTCCTTTGATTGATGATTGTTGATGTCTAAGATTAATGATTCACTTTTAACAAGCTGAAAAAAGCATTGGTGTTTTCAACTTGATCAAATAATTCGTGTGAAATGAGTGATGATTGCCACTATTGATTTTGATTTGTATTAGGGTTTGTTTAGGTTGTACTTGATTGACGAAACATACGTTTGTCCTTTGATTGATGATTGTTGATTCTAAGATTAATGATTCACTTTTAACAAACTGAAGAAATCATTGGTGTTTTCAACTTGATCAAATAATTCGTGTGAAATAACCTTAGATGCTTGTTAATTCGAAAATTCGGGTGTGATTGCTTTTACAATATTGTTCACAACTCATTTTAGTTAATCGTTTTTGGTATTTATCAAGCTAGTTACAATCATTATTTGTTTAACACGAAGAGAGAATAGCAAGCAAGCTTCATTATTATTATAAACTTCACAATTGTTTTGTAAATAGTTTAGATAATCAAACATCTAGTGTAATACTAACCACATGCTCTTCGTCGATACGATACTCGACTTACCCTAGCTACCTAGGTTAATTGGGTTTTTGCACAATCGGAGCGATACGCTCATCACCCATTTGATAGCCCAAGGTCTAGACTGGCCCCTAAGTCATCAAGGGCATCATCGATGACCGAATCGAGACAAACAAGTCTGACCACCACCCTTAGGTTGTCGGATTTGATGTTGTTGCTGTTGCTTAGCCATTTTTACTGGTGGGTGACGTCGCGTGTCCCATTCACTGGAGTTATCACCAGCTCCATCTCTCTCTGCTTCTCTTTCTTTCTCACACACATAGTTTTGAGTTTGTATGTAGGTGAAAATGAAGAAAAGAACCAGCGAAAAGGGAGTTTAAATAGCTAGGGTTTTGTTAGGTAGTGGTTAGATGTATACTGTGTATAGAAAGCTACTACGTGACTCTCTTGTTTAATTATTTTAGATAATATTTCGAGATAAATTGTAATAGTAGGGAAACTAAGAAAATACTTATAAGTAAATATATAAAAAATAAGTATAGACATACATTAAATTAATAGTATAGCGTGGCCAAAATCTTATGCTAGATTAAACGTTTCGCCCCACAAATTATATTAATTATTTATGAATAATAATTAAATATTTATGATTAATATTCCATTGAAGCACAATTAATATCAAAGATACGAGGTTGTCCAAGAGGTGATCACAGCTTTCACTGGGCGTAGGGGCCGGTTTCTAAACCTTGATCACCCACATTGCTTCACCAGATAATCAGCGGTTCAACTAGGGTTGGATAAGCATTCAATATCATCGATTAACCTAAATAAAATAGAGGAAATCGACGAAAAAATGAATTGAATTTGGATTCATAGTAACTTTATAGGTGGAATCATACTGCGAGTAGAAGGATACATCGTGGAACAATTTACAAATGGTTCACCAGAGATCAGATCAGAATGGAGCCGATGGTATTGTCAAATCGTTGATAGTGGAAGATGAAATATAGGATTTGATCTTTGAATACGGAAAAGGAAAGGAACGGGTAGAGAAATGTTAAAACGAGGTTCGATCAAAGAAATCGTGCTCATATATCGAATTCATGTGGAGACAAATGTGTGTGAGTCAATAGATAACAAATCAAAAAGAAGATAAACGTAGAAGATGAATTCATTACTAACTTGTCATCGCAGATTCTTGAATTCATACATACACACATATATACATCATTGAAGCTATGTGGCCAACCTGGATTTGCACCTCCGGTTTAGTGACTCACTCTCGAAAAACACACAAACAGTTACAACACACTTCTATTTATACTAAGCGTGTCTGCCTGCACTAGTTGCCTCAAGTAAATTGGGCGCAAACGTGTTTGTGTACAGTTGCACTACAAAGTAGTGTAGACACTTGTACGCTACCCCAATTAGGTCACAACTAGTAGTTGTGCTACCTACTCATATGGCGCAATCATCAACACGCTAACCTTAACCACATTTGCTTAGAGATGGACACACAAACTTATACCAACAAAAGAAAAATGGTATATGGGTTGGGTTATGTGATCCATGTGTAAGACCCTTAACCAAAATTTTACGGTTTTCTTATAAATTTAGACTAAAAATGTGTATTTAAAATTACACATACTTATCGAAATACGGGTTTATTTAAACATTTTCATATTGAAACAACACAACATAACGTAAATGAGTTCGTCATTTGAAAATGACGACGAAACGTAGTTGATGTATTGCAAAATACATCAGTTATTCGTGTATAGTTTGTATAGATTTCTGTTAGTTTCAGTGTCGTTTTCGTTAGAATGTGCATACTATTGATCTAATTGCGTTTTGCAGGACTTGTGAGTTTAAAACAGCTGGAAAGTGTGGAAATTGAGTTAAAACACGAAGTGGTCAAGTCCTAGAGTGAGCTGGAGAGTTCGGGTGCTGAAAACAAGTTAAAATTCTGGAAATCATGCTTCTCGCGGGCCGCGAGTAGCCAAACAAGTTCCTCTCGCGGGGTGCGAGAGGCCGTTATAATGCTGACGTCATTACTGGCGGTCGCGGGTAACGATAGCCGTTGTTATCCCTCTTGGGGGCACGAGAGGGTGTTGTCTGCAGAAAAATTCGAGCTGCTGCAGGGTGTTGAGCTGAAGTGATATATAAGGATCTTAATATTCATAAAACCCTAACTTTGGCGAATTAAGGAAACCCTGGGTGAATTTTGGAGCATAGCTGGAGTAGTTCAGAGCATTCAAATCGTTCGGTTGAAGATCTAAAGTGCAGCAATCGTTCGGGTCATCATCTCGTCGTCCGGGTGTTCTCGTTTGTGCTTTTTAGTCTTTAATTATGTTTTGTCTTCTAAGAACCACTTTGTTTATACTTGTTTCAATGATTGTGATCGCTAATTTTCATAGACTACCTAGATTGGATGAATGATTGCGTTAAAGTTTTGATTTTTATTTAATTTACGGATTCTATGGATTGTTTATGAGTTGTAGGCGACTTGTTCTTTCGGTTAGATGTATATGCATGCTTGGTGATGTTTGTTTATCGTCTATTGCTTCTCTTGATTCTTGGTGACGGTCTTTATCACATAATAGAGTCTTGCTAGGTTTAGGATTTTGGTGAGTGTTATATCACATAATAAATCTTTAAGCTTTAGGGTGAAATCGGCCAATTAACCTTAGGAGTAATATTCGGTAATCTTATAAAATCGAGCGTTCTACTAATCATTAATAGATGTGAGGTGCGAGATTATTGCTAGGTCTAAGTCATTAAGCCGCAAGGTAGGAGCTTTCTTAGGAAGTAAACCCGTTGGCTATTGTCTAGCAAGTCTAATTGAGAGTCCAAGTTTACCTTTGGTTTAGATCCTGCGAAGGAGTGAATCTTGTAAGGTACGTCCATAAACCCATTAGATGTCTTGTGAGAGAATCTAATAACCGGTAGTCTAAACAACCTCCAGGGTGTCATCGCGTCTCTTGAGAAGGGTCAGGGGTCCTTTAAATATTCCGAAAGGTGAGAACTTTATGATCCAGGTTCCATAGTTGACAATTTCCGAATAAAAATCATTACTTGAAGCAACCAGGATTCCAGTCTTGGTAGTGCTTTCCACCATCAGAGTTTAAGTCCAGAGTAATTCGTTTAGTTAACTTAGTTACTTAGTTTAGTTTATTTTAATTGTTTTATTTGGGATTTTTAGAACCCCCCCCCCATCAAATAAACAAACATTTTAGTCAGTGTCCGTCAGAGTCTAAATAGAGTAGTTAACTTAATCAATAGAGTCTCTTGGGTTCGATATCCGAACTTACTTTAGCTATACCAGAGTTGATCGGGACACTTGCCGGTTAGTAGTTTAGTGTGTTTTTAGTGAGTCTAGAGTCTAAAGTTAGTTTAATTTAGTTCTTTTTACTAAACTATTCTTAGCACATCAGTAGTGCGGAAGCTTGTATCTTGATTATGTTCGGTTCTTCGTTAAGCTTGATCGTCATCCGGCATCCCAAGATGTTCCTGCATTTCATAAACCATGAAATGGTTAGTCATACGAACTTATAACGTGTTTAAATCAAGTCCATATATCAACACGAACAAGAAACAAATTTTTTTAAAGGTCTGCCGTAAGCTACGGTTGGGTACCGTAGCATACGTACCCCCTTTATGTCCGGAACAGCAGGTCTGAACCGTAAGTTATGGTTCAGAACCGTAACTTATGGTTCAGCCCAGTTTCAGCTTTTACACTTTCAGTCCCTGCTACGAAAACGTCCATAACTTATTCGTTATTGGTCCGTTTTACATGATTTTTTTTCCTATGCGATCGTAATTTGATTCTCCATCACATGGAGTTAAAATCCAACATCCGGATTAACAATTTTCTAGAGTTTAAGCCCACGACATAAATTAATTATTAAACTTCTTTTGACATAGCTTTTGACTCGTTCATACTTTTATCAAACCAACTTGTTTGTTACACTTATATTCTCATAGACATCATATTTTAAATGTTTCCTATCACACAAGGTTCAAATCGCGGGTTATTATGCATCATTAACCCGTTTGTGCTTATATGCTTATTTTGACCCGTTAAGGGTATTTAAGCCCTTTTAAGCATAACCAATCTTATTTATTTCTAACATCACATTTTCACATTAAATATCTACTTGTATTCCGCCACACTAAAATTGTGACGGATTTGATATAATAAACTAATTATCACGAATATTACCCTTCGGTTAGTCATTTTACGGAAAATGCTTATTTTAGGCATTTGACCCGAGAAAGCTTATGCCTATAACTTTTTATGCTTATCTAAGGTTTACATTACTATAATTATGTTTCTAAACAACCCATAAGAGTCGTTTGCCTGATTTACCCATCAACGACGTTTGGTCAATTTTAGCCTCTCATTTTACCACGAAGGTAATTGACCAAAATCGCTCGTTTAACTATAATCTTATTTATGCGTACCTGGCTCGGGTCAACATTTTGACCCGTTTTAATACTTTGGCTCAATAATTTGCTAATTCATAGCATCGCTAATTCACAAGCCGTTTTATCCTGTGAGCATAAGACTCGACAAGCACTTATTAGTCGTTATATGTAAAATGGTATCAATATTACCATTTGACCCGTTTGGTTTAAACGACCATACATTTTGCGCTTATATATAAATGGTATTTATTTACCATTCCGTTAAGTAACTCATTTCGGATTTCTCACCATTTAGTTATGTCTCTTAAATCCGTTTCTTACGCGTTAACTCATCATGACTTATGCCACTTGGTGTCGTCTTATAATTCGACTTTTATCCATTTATACGTGACTAAATCACCATTTTCTCTTTTTATTCGTTTATGCTTACTTATAAAGTAACCATTCGAAAACTCATTTTATATATATCATCACATGACCAAATTACCATTTCAACCCTTTTTACCATTAAACATGGCTTTTCATCTTTTATTATGTTCTGTCCCGTATCATTTCTTGTCGGAACCGTATTTCTAATATAACCTTTGTTGTATTTATAACTTATAAATAAATACATATCCTACAAAAAGGGTGTAAGCTATACTTACCTTGCATCTAAATTACGTTATTCCTTCATACTTGATTCGTTTGACCCGTTTCCTTCCCAAGTCTCCACCTAGCTTGTCAAGCGTCAAACTATCATCATAATTCATAAGATGGTTAGATTAGTCATTATCAATCACGATTATTCCACCTTATGGGTTTTATGTCGAATTTATCATTCGATCTTATCATTGGTCTGTTTGACT
Organism: Scalesia atractyloides; assembly: GCA_947069175.1. Taxonomy (NCBI): domain Eukaryota; kingdom Viridiplantae; phylum Streptophyta; class Magnoliopsida; order Asterales; family Asteraceae; genus Scalesia; species Scalesia atractyloides. The sequence goes on from CAMTDV010000030.1 coordinate 59,549,394, forward strand.
TTTAAAAAGTCAATTGACTTATTAACATATACAAATGCACAATTGGTTCATCGAACCCACTTAGGCATTTTGTCCAATTACTTAATGAAATCAAATTTTTACATACTAACTGACAGGTAATATGATTTCAAGCATCTATAACATGATTTTAACATCAATTTCTTTGTATTATACAAAAACCCATTCAATGGCAAGTATGAACATATACCCGAATTCATAGATTATTCAAGTACTTTCTTATTACCATCATGCATGAGGGTTCTAATCATGTTTATATCATCAATTTCATCATAATATTAAAACCCACTTATCTAAGTGTGGTAAATCATCTAAACATCCAAATCATAGCAACCTATGTAGAATTTTCACTTAGGGTTTTGTTCCTAAACAAGTATACATCACTAATTCGGCCATAGCCTCTACGATTCATACATAAATCGCATTTTGTGATGTTCATCAAATTTTGCAACTTCATCGATATCAAAAATTCGACATACCTCATGATCCCCTAGCTTGGGTGATCGTTAATTCACGTTCGTTCATGAATTTGAGCTCCAATTAGCTCTTTAATTTGATGAATTTGGCTGAGTTAGGGTTTTGGCTCCTTGGAGCTCTTCATGGCCGCTTCCGAAACACACACTTTTTGTGTGTGTTTTGTTTTGATTTTCTTTTAAATATTAAACTTCCAAGTTATCCACTTTGGTCCCTCATGTTTGGTTAGTTATTAAGTAGCCTTCAACTTACTTATTTCCAACGATATTTTCTCTTATTAACTAGGTTAAACATTCCTAGTTAACTTAGTGGGTTCAGGGAGGTTATAACCCGTTTTATTTTAAGTCCCGTTTACGCGGGCCTCTTGTAAACCTTTATTTTCTCAAAAGCTTTCTTTCACCTTTTATTTAATATTAGGTTTATTTATATAAATCCTAATCTTCAGCAGATTTATTTTTTTACCACTAACGTTATTTTACCCATTCATTATTATTAACATGGTTTAATTATCAATCCCGTTTTCGGGGTGTTACACCATGTGTAACTGTAACATCCGACGAAAAACGGGTTTCCAAAACCCGCTTCGTTTATTAATCGAATAGTCAGTTATAATTTTCGTTGCGTAAATATTGTTCATTTTAATTTTAAACAATACATAATTAATAAACATATTAGAATTTAAAAACTATAATTATTAAAAAGTAAAAATAAGTGAAGAAAAAAATAAAAGAAGCTGCCGGGTTTCGAACCCGGGTCAGCCCGTTCAACAAACAACCACAACACCACTCCGCCACATGAGTCTTTTGTTAATATACTGAAACAATTAATACTTATAATAAAACTCGAAATCAAATCCAGTAATCAGCGCGCCCAATCCGCAGTCGCCGGAAATACCGACGATTTCGCTAAATTTCGACCGTTTCCTTTGACTGAACGCGTGAATTAACTTCAGCATTGGTTATAACCGATGTCTAATCCCCCAATTCAAGTCGTAACCGCCGGAGAAACATTGACCACGAATCAAGATCAAATTCGGACTCGATTCATTCTGTTTCTTCCTTATAAATACTCACCCAAGTCTCTGGTAATCTTTTGGCTCAAAATCGCATTATTTCTCGAAGTCTTAGCACTCGCCGGAGATATTCTGCATTCGCCGGACTTTCACCGGAAAACCGAGACTTACACCAAATCGGTAATTTTCTCGACTCTTTCGTTTTCAAACCATTGTTAGACATATATTAACTTCATTCCTTCAACCAAAATCGGTCTCAGACGACGTTGCCGGAAATTCCTGCACTCGCCGGAAAATCACTGGAAATTCCGAAGTCACGCTGTGAATCGGTACAATCATCTAAACCCCCTGATAACCCTTGCTTAATAACTTAATTTCACAATTCGTTGATCAAAACTGTTAATTGATCCACTCAGACGGAATTCACAAATCAGAGCCGACGACCCTTGCCGGAAATCTGAGAAAAACATTTTGTTCGGTACTTTCGATTCCGTAACTCTCTTTATCCATTACATTTCAATCAATTATATGTTAGACGAACGATTTAAACAAGAACAGTCGGACATCTTTGTCTGTCTCTTTTTGAATGAAGAAGATGAAGTCGAACATTGTGTATAAGTTTAATTAAAACAGAATATTTAACCAGGTTAGACACACAGTCCAGCGGTGGACTGTGTGCAATCACACAGCGCACGTCACGAGTTCGAACCTTACAACGCACCGATTTTCAGAATTAAAACCAACCTTTTTAAAACTGAATCAGAACAAGTCACAGTATGTTTATAAGAGTAATATAAACCATAAGTTAAACAGATTAGACACACAGCCCAACTGGTTGGGCTGTGCGCTTACGAACCGAAGGACCCGGGTTCGACTCCGGGTCCCTGCAACCGGTTCGACATATAAATCTTTTTTAATATAAACCAAATAAAATAACAAGCTAATCAGTATATATATATAATTAAAACATAGAATATTTCGGGTTAGACACGTAGCTCAGTTGGTAGAGCTGCGTGCACGCGTACGAGAGGTCCCGGGTTCGAACCTCACTCAGCGCACAACATTTCCACAGTCCGACCGGTCAACGGTCCGGTCAACGATCAACGGCCGGTCAACGGTCAAAAAGTCAAAATTTTTATTTTCTTTTTATTTATTTATTTAATTTAAAAATCAATTAAAAATACTTAAAAATAATATTTTTAAAGTTAGGAAATGGCCTTAAACTCACAAAAATAAATCTTAAAATCCTATTAAGTTTGTTAATTAAAAGTATTAGTCTCAAATAAAATCCATTTATTTACCGAACCATTTCGTTATTATTTTAGGTTAGTTTTCCTCGTCGATCAAATCCCAAAACTCGTGCGCATCCAACATCATCAAAAGAACGCACCCAATGTGAGTGAATCTCTACCAATTCCCCGTTTTAATCACATTTTTGTGGTGTATCATGTGTCGTTTAATTCCTTATTATATTTAAACACTTGTGCATCCATCATATCCGTGATTAAATGTGTATCCAATATGTATCAATTGTTGCGTGGTTATGTTTAGATTAAAGTTATCATTTTCAGTACATGCATTTCATTAGGCCCATCAGCTCCCCGTGGGAGACGGGTTGAGTATCAGGTGCCTCATTCGATCGGCTCCGTTTGATTGAGCCTTGATCTCACATACATCATCATTCATGTCATACGATCGGCTCCGTTTGATTGAGCCTTGATCTCACAATACATTATCATTCATGTCATATACTCATTCAAGGTGGTTTGTGATTGTTTATTTATATATGTTTGCTCACATGTGATCATTGCACAACTTTTCAATATTAAATACAACAAGAAATCAATAACAATGTTTTTAACAAGGTTCACTCGCCAACTTTTGTTGACCCAAAATTTCCCCCATTTTACACATGATACAGGTGATCCAGTTGAGGCAAGAAACACATAAGAAGGCCTAGAAGAATAAATCAGTTTAAGCTTTGGATTGTTTTACTTAGTTTCATTTCCTTGTAATTGTATGAATTTGATTCGAACATTTAAGTTGTAATTTGAATTTAATAAATATGAAACATTTTAGTAAAAATCATGAGCTTTGGTGATAACCCAATTATGCCCCGACTCTTATTCCGCTGCGGGTGAGGGTGTGGACAGTAACTATATGTGGGTTTTTGTTTTGGACGGGAAAATATATGCCTATAAAGGTGACACGTGTCCCCTAAAGTTCATTGTTTATTAGTAGTAATAGTATTAAACCCGTGTACCGACATGGGGCAGTGCTTAGAAAATCATGTATACCATATTTTACATGTGTGTTACACGAGTTACCTAAAGTAAATTATATAATAGCTAACAGTGTTAACATAAATTTGATATGAAACAAACATCCCATTACTTGTATAAGTATTAAATTACAATGAACTGAAAAAATGAATACGAAAGAATCACAAGTCGTTAAAAATTTTCTTTATACACCACATTAGTTGTTTTATCTGTAGGTTTGCCATCTTTGTCTAATATTAGTAATTTGAATCTATCTCTGGTTTTACTATTGATAAAGCAACATACAACTGGCCATATCAATTGTATAATTTATAAATCTCTAAATAAAATTTTGAAATGAATGAATTGTTGCATTCCTTATGTAAAAATTTAAGTTATAGCTAATTGACAAACAAATAAGAAAAACTCATAAAAACATTCTTGCTTGGATTAGAGCTAAGCAAGGACAAATCAAAATGCCTACAAAATGCAATCATCTCTTACCATATGCAATTTGATTTATAAATTGACCTAAGAATCTGAGTAGCAGTTTGACTTGTTAATAATTGTTTGAGGAAGTGCAAAATGCTACTGCTACATGTTATGAACGATATTTAACTTGCTGCCTGACCCAATGGTCAACCCTGCCTAGCCAGAACCAACCAGTACAATAAGTGCAAAATTTAAGAATTTTGAACCCGGCCCGTTTTGACTCGTTACATGCCTGAACCTCTAAACAATGTAAATTTGATAACCTGTTATGATCTATTGTATTAATATACAACCCACCCCTTTATTTTAGTTTATTGACATCCTCTAAGCAACCACTTTTTTTATCTATTTACCTAAAACCAAGAGTACACCAATATATTCTCATTTACCCCTTGTAGTAAATATAAAAAAAAGTTGCTTATAACAACTTGTTTCATCAAATAAACAAAGAAAACATTAGATATTGAGATTATTCATAATGGTTGTGAACCTAATTTACTCCTTGAGTTGCAATCTTTTTTTATAATTTACTCCTTGAGTTGCTGTAGCGCATATTAAAAAATAAAAGTTTCATGGGTTAATTAATTCGTGAAATGATATTTTATGTAAGTTTAAGTTTTAACTACCAATTAGGCATGTTTGATATAATGGAATTACATATTTCCAGGGAGAAATCGGCGCATGAGGAAGTCGCCATATTATCTATTATGTGAGAAATTCTGAGCCCATATCCTGACTTAATTATTGCTGTTAACGATCAGGATACCAGACCTATGTATTCTGGTAACATCCTGAGGCAGTATCCTGGTGATTACTAATTATTCGCATGCAGGACGTGGCTGCAAGATCACAACGTTCACGAAGACTCATTCACCTGAAGACTCGGTTTAAATGGTTAGAAGAAAGACGTTGAAGCCGCAATACCTGGTCAACAACATTCACTAGCGAATATTCCAAGGCATCCCATCATTTTAGGAGAGTTCGTTTTTCTTTGTAACTATAAATACCGGATAACCAGATCGATAGGTCACGACACTGACACTCACTACTTTTGAGTTCTAACACTTTCTCTCGCAATTATACACAAACACTCTTCACTAGCAATTTTTGTAACACATAGCAACGATCTGGGAATTATCATGCACTGTATCCTGAGTTTTGAAGTAATAAGAAGAACGAGGCAGCTACGATTGTCAGCTCTCGAGGTTTTATGCCGGAGATCTAGATTGATCAAGGGCTTTCCTCGTACATCTCCTGTCAACCTTTACATTTTCGCTCATTGTTTGATTGTTGATATAGCTCAATATCCCGAGCTGTATCATGAAAACTGTTTTTACAAACAAGCAAACCAACACATTTTTCATAAATACTGCTAGCACACTACCTCACAAAACTAATTTGATCACTAAATTGCTTCGGTAATTTTTGACCAAAACAATTTGGCGTCCGCCGTGGGGCGAGTGGTGCTATTTCTACTAAAAGCTTTGTTAAAATCATTACTTGGCTTTTTATTTTCAAAACTTTTTTCACAACTTTTTTCGAGTGGTGTTATTTCTACTAAAAGCTTTGTTAAAATCATTACTTGGCTTTTTATTTTCAAAACTTTTTTCACAACTGTTTTCGATGGCTCCGAAATCAAACATGAGCTCTTCCTCCACGCCTGCTACAACCTCTGCTACAACTGGTTCAGTGCTTCCACCACCTCCATCCCGGGACACTCTGCCTACTCAGAATGTCTACAGATCTGGTGTTCCATGGAGGACTCCTATTATGGCTTCTAATGATGAAATTTTAGCTTTGTTTGGTAATATACAGGATCAGATGAAGCAACAGCAGGAAACTAACCAAACGATAATGAGAGAAATACAACTCTTGAAGTCCAACTCCAAGAGACCTGCTGAGGATGTTGACACTCCCTTGCAGCCCAGGAATCTGAACTTTAGTTCAGCGGTGTATACTGAGGATAATCAGGGCAATGTCGTACCAAGCTGTTCCCGGAGGAATGCCGGAGATACCCTCATCAGCCAGGATATCGACTTTAAGGGGCCCAGGATACGCTCCAGGATATGGCCAGAATCAACAGGCTGGTAACCTATCTAATAATGTTAATACTCTTGCTACTAACAATGTTGGATCTTCGCAGGATACAAGTGTAACCTCAGCACTCTCTAGAGAGCTTCAGAAACTGAAGGATATGATATCAAGTGTACCTGGGGTAGTGCAACCCATACCGCAAGTATCCCAGGATAGTCACAACATATCCCGTTTTGTTCGCCATATTTGTGATGCTGAAATGCCAAAGAGATTCCAAATCCCCCTAACATGAAGTTTTATGATGAGACGACGGATCCTGAAGAGCATATTGCCCAGTATAGGGAGAGGATGGAAGTGAATCCTATTCCACTGGATCTTAAAGAAGCATGTCTTTGCAAGGGCTTCGGCTCTACTCTGACAGGATCAGCCTTGAAGTGGCTCTTAAGCGTTCCACCTCATTCAATTACATCATTTGCTCATTTGGTTAATTTGTTTAACAGTCAATTTTCTTGTAGTAGAAGCTTTAAAAAACTAACAAGTGACCTCTACAGGATAACACAGGGGCCTCAAGAATCCTTAGGGATTATGTGAATAAATTTTGTAGGGAATCCTTAGATATCCCACATCTTGATGTTGCTACAGCTGTACAGGCATTCAAGATAGGATTACAAAAGGATTCTCCCTTTTATCAGGATCTTGTAATGAATCCTTGCAGGAACTTGGACAAAGCTCGAAACAAGGCTCTAAGATATATAAGTCTTGAGGACGACAAGAAAATGTAAGAGGGGATGAATTCATCCTCAACATATGAATCAACTAACAGGAACTCAGAATCCTCATACAAGCCATATCGCTCTAAGCCATATGGCAGGAATGACAGCAAAAAAGTGAATGTTGTTGAGGACGAAGATCTTGAGGAGTATCCTGAGTTATCTGAATACTGTTTTTCTGTTAATACTCCTGAATTAATATATGCCATGCAGGGTTTAGGAGATAAAGCAAGGTGGCCAAGGAAGAACCAACAAAAGGCTGATTGGAAGGATAAGTCCAAGTGGTGCGCCTTCCATGAAGATTTAGGACATACAACGGAAGATTGCATAGCCCTGAGAAAGGAGATAAGGTATCTATTAAGCAAAGGCCACTTTGAAGATCTCATCGGCAGGAAGAAGAATTAGGGCCAGGATACTGACAAGGATCCTGAACGAGCAGCATCGCCTCCCCCAGACGCCAAGATAATCAATTTCATATCTGGAGGATCTGATATATGCGGAACCTCTTATTCTGCAGCTAAGAGGCATGCCAAAGAGGCAAAGTCAGAAAGAGGGGATACGCCAACGAGGGAGACAACACTTACCACTGAAAAAGTGATAACGTTCGACAGTGAAGACCGGGATAGTATTCAAGATCCTCATCATGATGGTCTGGTAATCACTTTGTATATTGCTAACCATTTTGTGCCAGGATATTGGTAGACAATGGTGTTTTGGTCAAAAATCTGATTAAAGATAATGTAACCAAACTTTGATTGTGAGGTTGAGTGCTTGATGCGTTAAATGAATGTATAAACGAAATTAGAAAGATAAACTAAGATGAACACAGGGGTTTATACGAGGAAAAGCCCTTGGTCACTAGTAGATCGCCGGCATAAAAACCTCGGGTGATGGAAACTACCAATCACTGGTTATTTAAACACAAAAGATTACAACTTTGGATGATATTGAGCTTGGTACAATGTAAGCTAGCGTGTATGTGTGTGTTTTCGAGAGAGAGTATCAGAAGTGTTGTAGTGTTTCGAATAAGTGTTCGTGTCGTCTATCAAGCTCAATATCCCACTAAATAGCTAGCTAATCTCAATGAACTAACTACCCGAAATTTCAGACATGCATCCACGTTCTCCACCAACGGTCACTAGCCTGTGCACGTGCTGAATAATGACATCTTCCGCGAGATTCCCGCTTGGAATTAGTCTTGACTCGCATCGTTCCTGCAAGCACAAGCTAAAAAACATTGGGAACAATTGTTAGACAATTATAGCTAATAGTAAGGATCCCCAATCCTTAGACTCTCTGAACCACCCGCTAAGGATAATATATCCAGACTAATCTCAGGATAAGGGATCCATGCCTATCAAAAATCACTCCCTAACAATTGCCCCCAAACATGAGTAATTAAATACTCAACAAATTAGTCATGTTTCCGTTAGAATAGGACTAGCCGTTGCACAGTGTGACGTCATTTGATTTGATAACCTGCCACGCCAATAAGGATTGCTGCCTTTTGGGCACTTGATTCATCTGTGAGGACCTTTTACCCCAAGATCAAGGATTTAGAAGAAGATACATCTACCTCTGTCATGATGTCAAGTAAGTATTTGTATACAAGTATATGAAAATATTCAACAAAATAGATAGCTTATAAATACTTATCTGAGTTTGATCTGCATAGGTGCTGCCAAGTCTACATCCAAATCTGCCACCAAGTTTGATCTCGGGGAACTTCAAAGTATCATCTCCCCCCGCTCCATCAAGGCTGAACTGGCCTCGGGCCAAAGTAAGCCAGGAACAAGGGCCATGCCTTCCAGAGCCAAATCCGGGAGCAAAAGGAAGAAACCGAGCGAGCCAACCGAGGATACCTCCCATATCAAGCAGCAAATCTCTGACTTCATTGTTGAGGTAAGGATCACTATTCTTGAATTACACTTGAACCCTGAGGATCACTGATCCTGAAAATTTTGACTTATGCAGAAAATAGCCCAACTCGAAGTCCTCCAAGGAAAACTCCTAGCTGAAGCTGAAGAGCACATTGACGAGCTCCGCACAATTGCTACTGCTAAGGACAAAAGGATCTCCAACTTGGAAAAGGAGGTCAAGCTCTTAGAGAAGGAGATCTTGGTGGATCAGATCCGGGCTAACAACAAGAGATTGGAGGCTGCTGACGAGGAGAAGGTTTCTACCGTTAGGTCTATCCTCAAAGATAGGATTAAAATGGTTGAAGAGGCCATGAATCCTTCTTTTGACAGGGCTGAGTGGGATGTGGCTGCTTGGAAGCAGAGGTTGATCGAGCTGGGTGACGAAGAAAATCCTGAGCAGGCACCGATCCCGGAGGCGAAGCCAAGCAGCGTGATGGATCTGGCAGAGGCAGCGGTTGGTGGCAAGGGAGAAGGAGGTGAAGGTGGTGAAGCAGCCGTGTGGTAGGTTGCACGAATGGGCGATGATGGATAATTCTAGACGTGGCCGGAGCCCATTTTTTTAGGATTGTTGGTTTTTAGTGGTGGTGTTTTTATGTTGAACAATTTATGGTCTGTAACTAAACAATAGTTATTAGGTTCAAGGATCACTGATCCTTCAGACAATAGGGGGTAGCAAAGGTGGATGGGTCCTTCTGTTTGTGGAGGATGAAGCCCTTGATGCCCCCCGCCTTTTATTTCCTGCACTTTTAAACTCTGCAACGTATGACCCGTTAGTATGGACACCCTTTGCCAACCAAGTGGAAGGGCCACGTTTTGTTGGTAGAAGCTTGGGTAGGCAATTTTGACAACCTCTTAAAGGGTTTTAAATAAATAAAACTTTAATCTTTTGGCTATCTTTGGTGTCGCCTACTTATTTTACGTTTTGAATATCGTTACATCTATACTTATTTGTCAATTCTCTATATAATTTTGGAATTTATAAGTTACTAAAAAGAACACCGAATATGTGTCAAAACAAGTTCTATCTTAAAGACTTTGCATCATATGATCAAGGATCACACACCCTGTTGTCAAAGGTCAAAGGGTAACATAAATAAACCAAAAATAAAACAAAGGCAAATGAAGGATCGTACCAGTGAATCCAAGTTAGGATTCTATATCCTTAACACTTACAGTTGTGTCAACCAAAGCATAACAATCGATAAGACTTTAGGATTCAGGATCCTTAGCTGTTAAACTTCGTAAACCTGTAGCAGTATTTAACTTGGGACTAAGCCAAACATCAAATGAGATAATCATTAGTTACTGGGGGCAAGCCCAACAAACTGGGGACAAGCCCAAATAAACTGGGGACAAGCCCAACGTAAGTGACATGAGAATGCCAAAACCTTAGGATTCTGGTGTATGGCCAAACTGGCGACTAACCGATGTAAGTGGCATGAAAATGCCAAAACCTTAGCTAATGTGAAAACGTTAGAAACCTTAGGAACGGATGAATGGTACATCCACCATTATACTTCGGATCCTACATATAGCCAACAACAATGAAATTGTCAGCCCCTAAAGCGGGTACTGGTCCCATTGCCTCGAATTATACTTGGATAACGTGCGCAACTAGCGAGGGTGTCGGAACCCAATTCGTGTGAATGGTAAAGACCCGTAGGAGGTAATAGATACCTTAGCTGGAGACAAGCCCAAAAACTTTGGAGAGGTGGCCAACCTCTTGATCCTTTGTCATAAAGCTTGATAAGGTTGAATGTTGGAGATTCAACATCCTTATTTTATAATAAATAATAAGAGGTATAATACAAATGAAAGCATTAGTAAAATGTTACCTAAGTGAGGATCATATATCCTATGAGGATCCTTGATCCTTACATAAAGTACTTCTTTAGGTGGACAGCATTCCAGGCTCTTGGCAGAAGGTCACCATCCATAGTTAACAAACGATATGCCCCATTTCCTGCCTCAGCTTCAATTAGATAGGGGCCATCCCATTTTGGTGCTAACTTGCCATCAGCAGGGTTCGTGGTATTTTGGAATGCTTTCCTCAATACCAAGTCACCTACTTGAAATCTTCTGACCCTGACATTCTTGTTGTAAGCTCCAGCCATCCTTTGTTGATAGCTAGCCGACCTAATTCTCGCCAAGTCTCTAAGTTCTTCCATGGTATCGAGGTCTTGAGCCAGAGTCTCAGCATTTACTTCAGGATCACAGATGCTTGTCCTGGCCGTGGGGACTACCATTTCTGTAGGGATCACTGCTTCAGTTCCAAAGACTAAGGAGAAGGGAGTCTGACCCGTTGCATTCTTGGGAGTTGTCCTGTCTACCCATAAGACATAAGGTAATTCCTCAACCCATTTGCCCTTTTTGGATCCAAGCTTCTTCTTCAAGTTGTTGATGATGATCTTGTTGGATGACTCTGCCTGACCATTAGCTTGTGGGTGGACTGGTGTTGATGTTATCATCCTAATCCCCCAGCTGTCACAAAAGTTAGTAGTACTGTCACACCCCGACCCGCAGCGGAAAAGGTGATCGGGGCATGATTGGGTTATCATCAAAGCTCATGACATTTATTAAGCGTTTCATATTCATTAATACAAATTAAATGGAATTTTACAATAAATGTTACAACATGATCTAACTAACAATCTAAACTTCTTTGTTCTCTTCTAAGGCATATCCTATGTTTTCCTTGCTTCAACCTGTTCACCTGTATCATGTGTAAAAAGGTTTTTGGATCAACATAATGTTGGCGAGTGAATCCTATGGAAAACATTTGAACAAATTTATTTAAATTGATTATGAAATATGTGCACAACCAAACATGAGTAAAAATAGATGTAACTTAATCAACAATCATAAGATGTTAAATGAAACACACTTGAACAATAGTGGAACAATTAGAGGCACGCGATGCTCAACTCGTCTCTCACGAGGAACTGAGGGGCCTGATGAATGATTTGCATAACATGATAATATGAATGACACAACTACAAACAATATAAACTCAATGATACACACATGAACAATAATAAATTTTGATTTGAAGCACGCGTTGTTCAACTCGTCTCCCAGGAGGAACTGATGGGCTTAATGTATGAGTTTCTTATAACTGGACAAAAAGGCAATAAGTAAATCACAACAATAAAAACAATCTAAGTTTAGGTCATGATGTGGTATGGCACAAGTTTAAATAAATAAATTAATTATTTTCATAACACATGACACACCCCAAAACGTGTAATTTAAAAGGGGGAGTTGTAAGATTCACTCACAGTGGGTGCGTTCGGTTGATGATGTTGAATGCACGCGAAGTGGTTTTAACCACGAGTGAGTTTAACCTAGAATAATCGCATTATGGTTCGGTAAGTAAACGGATTTTATTAATCTATTTTAGTAGGATTGTTGGGTGTATTTTTGTGAGTTTGAGGCTATTTTCTAACCTTAAAAATGTTATTTTTAAGTATTTTTAATTGATTTTTAATTAAAATAATTAAATAAAAATAATAAAAAAATTGATTTTTTTCTGACCGTTGACCGTTTGACCTGACCGTTGACCTGACCGTTGACCGGTTCGATCATGTATACAAGTGCGCTGAGTGAGGCTCGAACCCGAGACCTCCCGTACGCGTGCACGCAGCTCTACCAACTGAGCTACGTGTCTAACCCGTTATAAATCTGATTTTAATTATATATATATATATTAATTAGTTTAAACCGAAAATCATTTTTATTTTAAAAACAGTTTAAGCGAAATCGGACATGCACTCCACAGGTCTCGAACCCGGGACCTGTGGTTTAATCTAACACACAGTCCACCGCTGGACTGTGTGTTCAACATGTTATATAATTCGATTTTCATTATACTTAAATACTAATTAGTTATTTCCTTTTCTGTCTTATTAAAAAGAATAGATAATTGTTCGAGTCGGTGCAGTAGACCGGACTCGAACTCGTGACCTGTGATATAAACAAACACACAGTCCACCGCTGGACTGTGTGTCTAACTTGGTTATTATTCCGATTATTAATATACTTAACATATAACTGTATGACTTCCGGTTCGGTTAACAAAAAGAAACGTTTTTATTAAGGCGACGTGTGTGAAACCGGATTCGAACTCGAGACGTTTGTATGTTTAATGTGCACACAGTCCACCGCTGGACTGTGTGTCTAACCCGAGTAATTTCTTGATTTATATTATACTTATACTTTACAGCAATCATCGTCTTCTCCGTCAAGAGTTAACCAGATATAATGTCTGACTGGTTCGAGTTATTATTCGGGTTTCTTTAGCGTTTTAGGTTAATTACTGGTAAGATAGAAGTAAAAAGAAAGGAAAATAAGCGTGAGGTATACCGACTCGCTTTCCTCTGTTTTCCGGCAGAACTCCGGCGACAGAAATCACCTCCGGCGATGAGTTTCTCGTAGCAGCGAGTCTCCAGGAAGCTTAGAAAGGGCGTGGGTATCTCCGGTATAAACTCAGGGGCTCAGTAAGGCTCGGCAATGGGGAAAACGGTTTTCCGGCGATGAGCAGAGAAATTCCGGCGAGTGGAATTACGCCGTGAAAAGATGTGATTTTGAGCGAAAAGGTTTGCAGTGGGTTGTGGGTGAATTTATAGAGCAAATTGTTGAAGAATCTGGTCTGATTTCCGACTGTATTCGTAATTCATAAAAACTCCGGCGGTTATGGTTTGGTCACGGACTTCAAACATCGGTTATAACCGATGTATTGTTAATGGTTTACGTTATAACTGAAAGTGGTGTTAAAAACTCGCGAGATTTCCGGGGTTCCGACGACTGAACTAATGGGCGCCGGTTTTTGAATTCGTAACGTCATTATATCAATTAAATGATTTCAATATATAACAAACAAAATCCGTGGCGCAGTGGTTTGTGTGTGTGAGTTAAGTTTGTTTGCTGATTCGGTACAGACCCGGGTTCGAAACCCGGCAGAAGCAAATCATTTTTATTTTGCGATTTTTGACAGTTTTTCAAAAACTAAATATATATTCCCGTATAATAATTGATTACGGATCGTTTAAAAATATTTTGGGCATTTAATTCGCAAGGAAATTTTTGACTGACTGTTCGGTTGATAAACGGAGCGGGTTTGGTAAATCCGTTTTTGACGGATGTTACAAGTACGATTCCTAATAAATTGGAATCCGTTATCACAAACAATCGCAGAAGGAATACCAAATCTAGTAATGATATTTCTTTTAATAAAGGATATAACTTCCTTTTCTCTGACTTGAGCAAAGGCTTCAGCTTCTATCCACTTGGAGAAATAGTCGGTCATAGCTAGCATGAACACTTTTCCTCCTGGTGCCTTGGGAAGCTTGCCTACTATATCCATTCCCCATCTCATAAATGGCCAAGAGGAAGATATAGGATGCAGAGGTTCTGCCAGTTGATGGAGAATGTTACTATGCCTTTGGCAAGCGTCACATTTCTTTGCATACTCCACAGCATCTTTCTTTATTGTAGGCCAATAGTATCCTGTTCTGAGGATCCTTGAAAATAGTGCTATGCCCCCAGTGTGGTTTCCACAGTCTCCTTCATGAAAATCCTTTAAGACTTCTTGGATCTCAGGATCCTCAATGCATCATAGATAGGATCTCACTATCTCCATTGTTTCATCTTCCTCAATTGCAGGAGTTAGGACATGGATAATAGGTATCTTTACATCCTCTGGTATCTTTAGTGAGGATCCTAGATTGGCCAACGCATCTGCTTCTGCATTTTCTTCTCTAGGTACCTGTGTAAGGCTGAAAAAAGCAAAAGAATCTACCAATTTCTTGACTATCTCCAAATATTTGATTAGTTTCTCACCTTTAACAGCATAAGAACCATTATAGTGATTAGTAATTAATAGAGAATCCACAAACACTTGAAGATACTTGATCCTCATATGCTTAGCTAATTGCAAACCTGCTATCAAGGCCTCATACTCTGCCTCGTTATTAGTGGTTTGGAATTCACATGCTATTGATTGGGGTATAATGTCCCCCTGTGGCGATTTTAGTAGTAGGCCTAGTCCAGTTCCTTTGACATTCGAGGCTCCATCTGTGAAGAGTGTCCAAGGATCCTTGGTCTCCTCAAGTTGTTGTACCTCCAATTCAGCTTCTCTTTGTTGATCAGTATTGAAATCAGCCATAAAGTCAGCCAAAGCTTGGGATTTAATAGCAGTTCTAGGCTCATGCTTAATGTCATATGCACTAAGTTTAACAGCCCATTTTGCCATTCTCCCCGACATCTCTGGTTTCCTGAGAACATTCTTCATAGGAAAGTTAGTTTTAACGACAATAGTATGAGTTTCAAAATAATGTCTTAGTTTGGTTGAAGCCATAATTAAAGCAAGAATAAGTTTTTCTAAATGAGAATACCTGGCCTCAGCATCAAGTAAACTTTTACTTACACAGTATACCGGATGTTGTTGGCCTTCATGATCCTTAACAAAGACCGCACTTACTGCTTTACTTGAAACAGCTAGGTATAAGGATAATGGTTCTCCCATTTTCAGGTTTCATTAAAGCCGGTGCTGAGGATAGGTAATCCTTGAGAGCCTGTAGAGCAGCTTCATGCTTCTCCGTCCACTCGAACTTCTAATTCTTCCTCAGAATATCATATAAATCCTTGCATCTTTCTGAGGATTTTGAAATGAATCTGTTCAGGGCGGCGATTCTTCTTGTCAATCTTTGCACATCCTTAGCATTGGCAGGAGACTTGATGTTGATTATAGCCTGTATCTGATCCGGACTTGCTTCGATCCCTCTCTTGGTCACCATGTATCCTAAGAACTTTCCAGCTTTGACTCCGAAATGGGATTTGGAAGGATTCAATTTCATATTGTATTGGTCAAGGATATTGAATGCTTCTTCGAGATCCTCAAGGTGATCCTCAGCTCTTTTAGACTTGACCACCATATCATCTATGTATACCTCCATCGTGTGTCCAAGTTGTTATTTGAACATCATATTCACCAGCCTTTGGTATGTAGCACCTGCATTTCTTAAACCAAAGGGCATAGCAATATAGCAATATATGCCGGTGGGTGTCATGAACGCTGTATCATCTTAATCAGATGGTTCCATCTGAATTTGCTGAAATCCAGATGAAGCATCCATAAAAGTTAACAACTCATGACCCGCCGTAGCATCCACCATGGAGTCAATGTGGGGTAAAGGGAAAGGATCCTTGGGACATGCCTTGTTCAAGTCAGTAAAATCGACACATACCCTCCACTTTCATTTTTCTTTTGAACAACAACCACATTGGCTAACCATTTTGGATACTTGACTTCTCTAATCATACATGCCCTTAGTAACTTATCTACCTCCTCTTGGATGATTGCATTTCTTTCAGGAGCAAACTTTCTCCTCTTTTGGTGTATCGCCTGAAAGATTTGTCAATACCAAGTTTATAGTAATAACATCCTTAGATACACCTGTCATGTCTTTATGTTTCCAAGCAAAGGTAGATTTCCTTCTCTTCAGAAAGTTTATTAAATCCTGTTCAATATTATCTAGGATCCCGGATCCTATATAAACTTTGGATTCAGGATCCACGGGATCTAACAGAATATCCTTGACGTCCTTTCTCTAGCCTCCATGACGTCTCTCGGATGATACTTTAATTGCTATGCTTCCCTAGGCTTTGAAGTTGGTTTCATTGAGGAAGTGTAACAATTTTTGCTTCCTGCTGATCACTCTCTATCTTTACTACTCTCCCAAGGAGTTGGTAGCTTGACACACTGGTGATACGTTGAGGGAACTGCATTCATATCATGTATCCGTGGCCTGCCAAGATAACATTACAGCAAGATAAGGAATCTATTACACATAATTTCTGGATAGAATTCACACCCTCTATATAAATTGGGAGTTTGATGTCCCCAGTGTATTCTTGGTTTCTCCACTGAATCCAACAAGCACTGATGATCTTGGAACGAATTCGGATTCAGGAATGTTCATTCTCTTGAGGACATCCAACTGTATTATGTTCACTAAGCTCCCTCCATCGATGAGGATCATGCGAATAAAATGGTTAGAAATAAACAATGTAATGACTAAACCGTCGTGATGAGGATCATGTATGTCTACACAGTCGTCCCATCGAAGGATATAATTTTCTGCTGAGTCTAGAGTGGAGGTTCGAATGGGTCTATCCCCACTCTCCATTTCGTTTCCTTGGCGTGTCCGTTTTGCTGCTGAAAATGAGGTTCCACATATATCAAAACCTCCGGAATGAAGTTTATAATTTGAGCATCAGCTGGTGGAGGAGGAGCCTTTTCAGGATCCTGGATCCTTGATTTTTTCCTTCCGAGCAACACCTTCAAGATCCTTGCTCAAAAGATAGCCTATTTCTTTCCTCAACGCTCAGTCGGTGAGATGACCGAAATCCTCATGATAAGCACACCACTTAGATTTATCCTTAGTAGCCCGGGCTTGTCAGTTTTCCTTAGCCACCTAGCCTTGGTCACCTAAATTCTGCATAGCAAGGATTAGTTCATTATTATGAGCAGAAAAACAATATTCAAAAATTGGAGGATAATCCTCATCATCTTCTCCTCTTCGACCGCATGCACATTTGATTGTCATTCTTAGATATGACTTGGATCGATTAATCTTAAAGAATGATCCTTGTTTTTCCTGTCTTAAGGATCCTGACAGTCTCTCTTGGATCCTCTTGTCATCCTCTAACCGAATGAACCTCAATGCCCATGTTCCTTACTTCATCTAAATTCCTGCAAGGCGTCATAACAAGATCATCATAGAATTTTGAATCTCTAAGTAATCCCATTTTAAATGCTTCCAAGCTGTGGCAATATCCAGATTGGGGATATCTAGGGATTCTTTACTAAACCTAGTGATATAATCCCTTAAGGATTCATCACGACCCTGAGTTACCCTATATAAATCACTAGTTAATCGTTCAAAGGTTCTACTACATGAAAACTGATTATTGAACAAATTAACTAAATGAGAAAATGAAGTAATTGAGTAGGGAGGAAGACTTAGCAGCCATTTCAGTGCTGATCCAGTGAGTGTGGATCCGAAGCCCTTACAAAGACAGGCTTCCTTTAACCTTTCTGGAATGGGGTTGATCTCCATTCTTTCCCGGTATTGTGCCACATAGCTCCTCCGGATCAGTTGTGCCATCGTACATCTTCATGTTAGGGGTTTGAAAGCGTTTTGGTATCTCTGCATTGCATATAGGAGGTGCGAAGCGAGCACCCTGTAACTTCCATCTGGGATCTCAGGAATGGGCTTAACCACTCCTGGGACACTGGATATCATATCCTTAAGCTTCTGAAGTTCCCGCGCCATAGCCTGATTGATATCTGTCCCCTGCAAAGAACCATAATTAGTACCAAAAGATGTATTGAAATTGTTACCTCCTGACTGGGTTGGAACCGGTATCGCGGAAGTGTATCCAAAAGTGGACACTTCAGGTGCCACGGTTGGGCCAGATGAAGCAATAGTCTGCATAGGAATGAAGTCTCCTATATGAAATTCAAAGTTCCTGGACAGTTGGCTCCCTAAGGATCCTTGATCCTGGAACAAGTTGGATCCTTGAACTTGAGATGGGGATCCTTGATGTGGTGCATTGAATCCTCTAGGCTGGTACATCCCTTGCGATCCTCCAAGTTCATAGAAGAATCCTTGAGGATCCGTAATTCTAGTGATCCTCGATAAAGGATAGGTGATCCTTGAGGCTGGAAGTAGGATCCTTGAGCCTGTGTCATCGCCAATGATCCTTGATGATAGTTGGAGGACCCTTGCATTTGGACACCAGATCCTTGAGAATGCTGAATCGTCGATGCTGGAGAAGCAAAATCCAATGACCTGGCATTAGTGGAGAGTGATCCTCCACTAATCTCTTCTGCTTCTTCATTTCATCAATCTCCCTAAGGATCCTCTTGTTGGTTTTGTCCTGTTGTTCCATGTATCCTTTCATCGGCAAAATCAAAGTAGAGAGGTCACTGTTAGTGGGAGTAGATGAGGAAACAACAGAGGTTTTCGATCTGTATAAAAGGTGTAGTTTTCTTCTGTAGATTCTCGGCACTCTTCTGGTATGCAGGAGGGATGGGTGGCAATGATGCACTAGGCTGAGATGTGGTAACCGCCGGTATGGCACTTGAACTGGATTTTCCTTGAGAAGCCATGTGATTGATGGAAATGAATAGAAATGAATAAAGAATGAGTTTTTAGAATTGAAGCACCGATTGCCCCACGGTGGACGCCAAACTGTTTTGGTAAAAAATCTGATTAAAGATAATGTAACCAAACTTTGATTGTGAGGTTGAGTGCTTGATTTGTTAAATGAATGTATAAACGAAATTAGAAAGATAAACTAAGATGAACACAGGGTTTATACGAGGAAAAGCCCTTGATCACTAGTAGATCGCCGGCATAAAAACCTCGGGTGATGGGAACTACCGATCACCGGTTATATTGAACACAAAAGATTACAACTTTGGATGATATTGAGCTTGGAACAATGTAAGCTAGCGTGTATGTTGTGTTTTCGAGAGAGAGTATCAGAATGTTGGTGTTTCGAATAAGTGTCCGTGTCGTCTATCAAGCTCAATATCCCACTAAATAGCTAGCTAATCTCAATGAACTAACTATCCGAAATTTAGCCATGCATCCACATCCTCCACCAACGGTCACTAGCATGTGCACGTGCTGAATAATGGCATATTCCGCGAGATTCCCACTTGGAATTAGTCTTGACTCGTATCTTCCTGCAACCACAAGCTAAAAAAAATTGGGAACAATTGTTAGACAATTATAGCTAATAGTAAGGATCCTCAATCCTTAGACTCTCTGAACCACCTGCTAAGGATAATATATCCAGACTAATCTCAGGATAAGGAATCCATGCCTATCAAAAATCACTTCCTAACAAATGGTAGCTCGGTCAACATCATTCACTAGAGACCCTGAAGAGGATGAACATCCCAGAAATGGAGATTACCTCGAAGTCCACTATTCTTGTAGGGTTCAGCGGAGAAGAGAAGAACACGGTTGGAGAGATAAAGCTGCCTGTATACGTTGAAGGAGTGAATTCGATGCAACGATTTTGTGTCATGGACTCGTTATCCTGCTATAATATTATATTAGGCAGGCCATGGATTCATGATATGAAAGTTGTGCCTTCCACCTATCATCAATGTGTCAAGATCCCTACTCCTTGGGGGTTCAAAGTGGAAAACAACCAACATGAGGTGAAGGAATGCTACTCCTCTTCGATGAAGGCATCAACAAAATCCAGGACAGGATAGCAATTAAAGATACAAGCCAGGATATCGTGGAAACTTCGGAGCAGGATGTTAAGAAAGTTGTCCTGGACCAGGATAATCCAGATATCTCGATGCTTGTAGGAACCAATATCCCTCAGGATATTGAGAGTCGCTTACTAATTTTTTGAAATACAAGATGTCCACGTTTGCATGGAAACACGAAGACATGACAGGTATATCGAAAGATATTATAACTCACAAACTTGGAATTGACAAATCCTTCAGGCCCATTCAACAAAAAAGAAGGAAATTCGCTCCTGAAAGGAATGCGATTATACAAGAGGAGGTTGAAAGGTTGTTGAAGTCCAAGATGATTAGGGAAGTTAAATTTCCTAAGTGGCTAGCAAACGTGGTGGTGGTCCAGAAGAAGAATGGGAAGTGGAGAGTTTGTGTAGATTACACAGACCTCAATAAAGCCTGTCCTAAAGACCGTTCCCATTACCTCATATAGATTCGATGGTAGATGCAACTACCGGTCATGAAATGCTGACCTTTATGGATGCATCCTCAGGATTTCAACAAATCCAAATGGAGCCATCCAACCAAGAAGACAGCATTCATGACACCAACAGGTATATACTGTTATACTGCCATGCCTTTTGGTTTAAAAAATGCAGGGCAACATACCAGAGGCTAGTCAATATGATGTTCAAAGACAAACCTGGGGACACGATGGAGGTGTATATTGACGATATGGTGGTAAAATCCAAGAAAGCGGAGGATCATCTTCAGGATCTTGAATGTGCTTTCAATATCCTGACCAGTATAATATGAAGCTGAATCCTACTGAGTGTCACTTCGGAGTGGGGGCAGGAAAATTTCTAGGATATATGGTGACCAAGAGGGGAATGAAGCAAGCCCATAACAGATTAAAGCTATCCTGGATCTCAAATCACCATCCAACATGAAGGATGTGCAGAGATTAACAGGACGGGTAGCAGCGTTGAATAGGTTCATATCAAGATCCTCGAAAAAATGCAAGGAATTTTACGATATCTGAAGAACAAAAAATTTGAATGGGGAGAAAGACATGAAGTTGGCTCTACAAGAATGAAACAATATCTTTCAAGTGCACCCTGTTGATGAAGCCCGAGGATGGTGAACCCTTATCCCTATACCTTGCAGTATCGGGAAACACATTAAGTGTTGTCCTGGTAAAGGATCATGAAGGTCAGCAGTATCCTGTTTATTATGTAAGTAAAAGTTTGTTAGATGCTGAAACTAGATACTCACACTTAGAAAAATTGATATTAGCTCTAGTCATGGCATCAACTAAGCTTAGACATTACTTTGAAACACATAGGATTTATGTCAAAACCAATTATCCTGTTAAAAATGTGCTTAGGAAAACTGAGATATCTGGTAGGATTCCATAAAACTAAGTGCATACGATTTAGTATATGAACCTAGAAATGCTATAAAGTCTCAGGCTTTAGCAGACTTTGTGGCTGATTTTAGTAGTGATATCCAAAATAAAGCTGACCTAGAAGTACAACAACTAGGTGAGAATTTAGGATCTTGGATATTGTATACTGATGGTGCATCCAATGTAAGAGTGTAGGATTAGGGATACTACTAAAATCGCCACAGGGGACATATTACCCCAGGCTATTAGATGTGAATTTCCTGCTGAAGCTGAGTATGAAGCCCTGATAGTAGGATTAGAATTGGCTAAGAATATGAATGTTAAATGTTTACGAGTGTATGCTGATTCCCTGTTGATTACTAACCATTTCAATGGATCTTAAAAGTTAGCTGAATATCTTGAAATTGTTAAAAAATTAACAGGATATTTCGAAAATTTTACACTTGAACAGGTACCAAGAGAAGAAAATGCTGAAGCAGACGCTCTTGCAAATCTAGGATCTACTATCAGGATACCAGAAGGAACTCAGATACCAATACTACATATCGTGTACCCGGCTATGGAACTTTTCAAGTCTCAGGATAAGGAAGTAGTAACTGTGCAGGATCCTGGTGATGGATATCCTGAAAGAATCCTGAATCCTGGAAGACTCCAATTGTGAAGTATCTTGACAAAGGAGATATCCCAATGGATGAAAGTCCCAAGGCTTTCAGAATGAATGTATCCCGTTTTACTATCATAAATAATGTTTTGTATAAGAAATCCCTTGCAGGTCCATATCTACGGTGCTTGAAAGATCCTGAAACCAATGAGATACTTCAGGATATACATGAAGGAGATTGTGGCAACCATACTGGGGGCAGATCTTTATTCTCAAAAGTGTTGAGAACAGGATATTATTGGCCGACCATGAGGAAGGATGTTGCGGAGTATGCTCAAAATGTGATGCATTCCAAAGACACAGCAATATACTACATCAACATGCTAAACCATTATATCCCATCATATCCCCTTGGCCATTTATGAAGTGGGGGATGGATATAGTGGGGAAACTACCTAAGGCTCCGGGAGGAAAAGTCTTCATGTTGGCAATGACGGATTATTTTTTCAAGTGGGTTGAAGCAGAAGCCTTTGTCCAAGTAAGGGATCAAGAAGTGGTATCTTTCATCAAGAGGAATATCCTGACAAGATTCGGGATATCGGCCGAGATAATTTGTGACAATGGCTCTCAATTTATCAGCAAAAGAACCACAATTTTTGTAAAAATTGGCGAATCAAGATGATCACGTCAACACCGGTGCATCCTCAGGCTAATGGACAAGCAAAATCCTCCAACAAGATAATTGTCGATAGCTTGAATAAAAGGTTAGGTGCCAAGAAAGGACAATGGGCTAAAGAACTACCATTTGTATTACAGGCAGATAGAACAACAGTGAAGAATGCTACTGACAAACTCTATTCTCATTGGTATTTGGGTACAGAAGCAGTGATTCCAACAGAGATGGTGATACCTACGACAAGATCAAGCCTACGGGATCCTGAAGCGAATCCTGAAGTCTTATGTCAAGAACTAGATACTGTTGACGAAACAAGGGATGCAACAAAACTAAGGATGGC
Source organism: Scalesia atractyloides (assembly GCA_947069175.1). NCBI lineage: Eukaryota > Viridiplantae > Streptophyta > Magnoliopsida > Asterales > Asteraceae > Scalesia > Scalesia atractyloides. Next base: position 59,572,671 of record CAMTDV010000030.1, read on the forward strand.
AGCTTATAAACAAAGGATAGCCAAGTCAAAAGAATAAGAATTTAAGGACTAGGAGGTTCCAAGTTGGAGATTGGGTTTTGAGGAAAGCATTTCAGATTACAACCAATCCTGCTGATGGGAAGTTAGCCCCAAAATGAGAAGAAACCATATGAAATTGAATCAGAGTCAGGAAAAAGAGCATACCGACTCAAGACTATGGAAGGGGATATGTTGCCAAGATCCTGGAATGCTATACATCTTAAAGCTTGTTTCAAGTGAGTTTAGAATTTACTTGACTGACTCAGGATGGTATGAATTCTATCTCTTTTAAATATATTTAATTTAATATTCTTTGAAACCCAATACTGACTTAAGCATCGGAGGGGTGTTAGCCAAGCTAACACCCACCTTAGTTTGAAGGCGTCTTGTAGGATATGCTACATGATAATGCTCCAGATATTAACTCAAGATGGATTGAAAGACTAGAGGATTGCCCCATCTCTCACGTTTAAGGGATACAGATCCCTTCATAGGTTTAAAGGTATTCACCTTTCTCCCGAATTGGGTTTAAACACCCCGCCTGGAGCGCAAGTATCCGGGAATAGTTCAAGATAGCGGGACCAATTCATGTAACAGTGGCTGACAATTTCGTTATTATTGGCTATATCCTGGATCCTTAAGGTATATGAGGATTGATCACCCTCTCTCTGAAAAGGTATTTTCATACTCTCTAAGGTTTAAAGGTTTTCACTCTTTCTAAGCCTTGGAGTTTATACACTCCCGCCTGTAGCGCACGAAACGTGGGTAATATCCCCAGTAAAATTCAAAGGCTTAAAGGTTTTCACCTTTTCAACTCTTGAGGTTCTTATACTCCTGCTTATATGCGTGGAAAATGGGTTTAACCCCAGTAAAATGCAAAGTTTTTGGATAATCCCACGAATACTCTAAATATGAACAAGTGCAACTATGTTTGAAAGAAGATTGCTAAGTTTAAAGATCAACTAGAAAATTACTTAAAGGTGATATCCTGATGCGATAAGCTGATCCTGCACAGACAAGGGACATCTATGCTGGGGACATTGCGAAGGATTCAAATGGTTGAAGTTGGAAATTATTGCATAAGTGTTTGTGGTATGACTTTTTGTTTTTCAAAACTTGAAAGCCCTATCTGAATAACCTAAGTTTTCTATAAAGAAATGTTCAACCAGCTTTTGTCTAGTAACAAAAGTATTGAACATTTATATCAGTATCCTGACCAGGATATTTGATCAGAATATTTCAAACATGTTTCTCAAAACAAAAACATAACAACAGATAAGGCTAAAAGATTAGTTTATTAACAAGTCAAAATGTCACACTCTTGGCTTCGTCTTAAACCAAGACCCATCCACCAAGAGTATGATAATTTCTAAGGCATATAAACATTGATGACTGAAAGCTTCGTCCTGGAACCCAGGATCCCTCCACCATCGGTCATCATAAAATACTAATATTTAGAGTGCATGAAAAGTAAATTGTTTAGGGGTTACAGGCCATCAAATTTCAAAAAAGTGGGCTCCGGCCTAGGCATCAATATCCATCATCGCCCACTTCGCGGCCCTCACACTGCAGCACCTTCAGCAGCATCCTTGGCAACATCACCTACCACACCTTCACCATCACCACCAGCCTCGCCACCGGCATCTGTTCCAGCATCATCCTCGGATCCTTTTCAGTCTCAACCATCACCTCAGCCGCCTTGGAAGACTCACCAGCTCCAGATTTGACAGCATATGGCACAGGATTGCCGTCGAGATCCTTCAGCTTCGCCTCCCAAGCACTGATGTTCCAAGTAGGCCATTCAAAGCCCGCATCCTTGGCCTCATAAGCCATCTTCAATCTGGCTTGGAGGAGGGAAATTACCACGGACCCTTTGAGGCTATCACGGTAGGAGACCATATCTTGCTCATATTGGGCTTGTGCAGCATCCAGTTTGGCATGAGCGTCCGAAGTAGCTTTCTCGAGAGCGGCCTTAGCATCCTAGGAGACCTTTTTCAGTTTGTCCTCATAAAAGCGGGTCCTGGTGGCAGCCGTTGTCCTCAGCTCCTCGACGGTTGTCTCTGCTTTTTTGCCTTGGCTTCATGAAAAACGGTTGTCCCATAAGCTTCCTCGTAAATAGCCAGCAGACGGTTTAGGCCCTACAAAGCCGGACACAGGTACCAAGATATACGTTCGGGATATCACTTCAATATATGCTTGCAGGATACAGGATCAGGATATTTACCTGGTTAATCAGACCGCTGGATTCTGCGAACCCAAGGTTCTCATAAACAGAGACTTCAGCAGATGCAGCGGGAGAGTCTGTATCCTTTCTCTTTCAGGAACTAGAAGCCCAGGGCCTTGAGGAGGAGGAAGGCTTAGGAACAACAGCAGGTTTGGAGCTGGAAGAGGGCTTCGATGCAGAGGAATGCTTGGGGCTTGGATCTTTCTTCACTGGTGCAGGTTTAGAGTAGCTCTCCAATTCATCAAGGTCGAAAACCTCATGGATTTTGGCTGGTCCTACACGAACAGGGAAGTAATTTTAAACTTAATTAATGAATATCCTGACTAACAGAATATACGCAGGATATTAAACAAGATCCTTACCAGACATGTTCGAGCTTGAGTGTTAGGTTGAGGATGATGGAGGCGAAATGAAACTTCTTTCGGAGTCCGGAAGCTGGTAGATGGCTTTGATACTCTTCTCTGAATCAGCGAGGGGAGGTGCTAGTTTCCTAAAGTCAGCTGCACAAAACATGAGAAAGATATTAGACAGGATATATCTAAGGATAACCCTAAAACCCTAGTTCCTATCCTTGGTTAACCACTTCACCGGATAATCTGTTCCACCAGGAATTGAATCTCTTTTTACAACAAAGAACTTGGATTTTCATTCCTCTTCATTCCTCTTCATTCCTGGTGGCCCGGAGTATCAAAGAATCGCTGGAAGTGGTGTAAAACGGGAACCGATTAGACCCATGGGATCTTAGCCGGTAAGCAATGGGGAGATCATTGACACAGAGCTCAGGAATGTGCTCATTCTTGATGCGATCAAGAGCTGCCATAACCTTCCAAAGCATGGGCATGGTTTGGCTGAAACTAAGGCCGGTGGTGTGAAAGAAATCGGTGATGAAATCAGAAAAGGGAAATCGGAGACCCAAGGTAAATGAATAAGCATTAAAACAGAGCCACTCATCGGACGCCATATCTGACCGGATTTTCCGATCATATGGCCGGAATACCGTCCCTTCCAGGAAGATACCCGAAGTCCGAAGTGCCGACAGGTGTGCATTGTCAAAAGAACAAACTTCTTTCTCGGGATTTTGAAGAAGGTTTTGTGGCATGAACGAAGGTGCAGAGTCACCGGTGATTTCTCTCGTCTGTCTTGTCATATCTTCACCGGAATTAGAAAATAGGAAGAAAAGGAATGAAGAAGGGGAGAAATATGTTACCTTTTGATTTCTTGAAAGACAAATGAAGATAGAGATGAAGCAATATAGGGGGATGATGAGTGTTTATAGCCTGAGCGGTTGCAAGTTGTCACATCAAAGTCTTATCTCGTAATTACCTTTAAGCTCGTGAAAAATGTAACCGTTGTGCTCAGTATCCTCAAACGGTAATATTTTTGGAAACGTTTGTTACGGGAGAAATTCTGGGCCCATATCCTGAATTATATCCTGACTTAATTATTGCTGTTAACGATCAGGATACCAGACCAGGATATTGGTAACATCCTGAGGCAGTATCCTGGTGATTACTAATTATTCGCATGCAGGACGTGGCTGCAAGATCACAACGTTCACGAAGACTCATTCACCTGAAGACTCGGTCTAAATGGTTAAAAGAAAGACGTTGAAGCCGCAATACCTGGTCAACAACGTTCACTAGCGAATATTCCAAGGCATCCCATCATTTTAGGAGAGTTCGTTTTTCTTTGTAACTATAAATACCGGATAACCAGATCGATAGGTCACGGCACTTACACTCACTACTTTCGAGTTCTAACACTTTCTCTCGCAATTACACACAAACACTCTTCACTAGCAATTTTTGTAACACATAGCAACGATCTGGGAATTATCCTGCACTGTATCCTGAGTTTTGAAGTAATAAGAAGAACGATGCAGCTGCGATTGTCAGCTCCCGAGGTTTTATGCCAGAGATCTAGATTGATCAAGGGCTTTCCTCGTACATCTCCTGTCAACCTTTACATTTTCGCTCATTGTTTGATTGTTGATCTAGCTCAATATCCCGAGCTGTATCCTGAAAACTGTTTTTACAAACAAGCAAACCAACACATTTTTCATAAACACTGTTAGCACACTACCTCATAAAACTAATTTGATCACTAAATTGCTTCGGTAATTTTTGACCAAAACATTATCGATGTATCAGATCCACTGTCAGATCATTTATATTCACGGGCAGAACTTTGCACCATCTGAAATAATTAGTATTTGTTCAATGATCATTGTGTATTAATTTGACTTATGCTTATAATAAGTTAGATTAAGAATAGGCGCTAGGTTAATTTAATTAAACTTTTTAAATCATTAATATATTCAAAATAGCAAATTAAAAAGCATTTTGAAATTGGGAGAAATTAGTGTGACTTATCTAAGTCGGACCGTCGGAGATAACACACAAACTAAATCAACTCATTCATAGCTTGGGTCAAAATACTTATCCAAACCAGGCCCGTCCTTAAAGTATACTAATCTCAGGATTAAAAGCATGGGGTAGAGCAGCAACCAAAGCTCCACCTCGTCAATGTGAAGCTCATAGCTTATACACATACATATACATTACATTAGCACATGTAATTGGAAAAAAGTAAATAGACGTAGAAGCATAAATATTGATTTATTATAATATAGTAACATCAATGAAGCTAAAAACATAAGAAGAATCAACCACATTCCAGTTAGAGATCATCAATTAACAATCAGTCAACGATATAATCAGCACATAGCGATTCATATTCAATAATTATTGTCACTAACTACATAAACTGACATCAAGAATTATCAACTGATATCAACAGCACATTAGACATTCAACTAACCTTAAGCTCATATACAAAGCGACATAGAGCATTGTCCACCCTCGTTGGTGTGGGCAAATTAATGTATAGATCCCAATCAATGGGCCCACTACCTTGTCTTTCAACATACGATTGAATTAATTGGTCCAAACTCTCGCAGAATCCACTTACTAACCTTAAGCTCATATACAAAGCGACATAGAGCATTGTCCACCCTCGTTGGTGTGGGCAAATTAATGTATAGATCCCAATCAATGGGCCACATACCTTGTCTTTCAACATACGATTGATTAATGGTCCAAACTCTCGCAGAATCCACTTCTAAGAAGATTACAAACACTTCTCCTATGACAAACAACAAAATCAGTTGCAAAGAAAAACAAATGATAGTATGGACTACCTTAAAAATCAAAAGTTACCTCCTTAAAAGTTCTCTTAATTTCATAATGTACACATTATCATCTTGTGATGCGGGAATCTGTTGGCTCTCCTGATAGAAACAGTTTGTCAGGTTTTTAGTGGTTCAGAAGGTCCATCAGACCAAGTTTCAGCTGGTTCACTTGAACGAGGTTCCTGCCAAACATCATTAGCGTGTTGCAAACGAATACCACCTACTTCAATAAGGTTTTTCATACCCAATCATTACCTGAACTTTCTTGCCAAGTATGATCAACATCTTCTGAAGCTGTAGCGCCAATCATCTCTTTCGTCATGCTTGCTTGCTGATTTGTAATTTGAGCGGTTGCACCAATTTCCAATCTCCCCATATGGTTTGAAACATGATAAGTGTTGTTTTCTTGAACCAAAGATTGACCTTGCTCCATATTTCCATGCTCAATTTCTTGTGGAGTGTTTGCATGAGTCCCATCACCTCTAAGATTGGTGGTGGTGTTGTTGTGAGATGAATTTTCAGGTTGGCTGCTTGCTTGACCACGGACAATAGTTGCTAGCCTAGACCGAAACCCTTCCCTATTTAAATATAAGATGCATGCCCCAATCAACAGATGAAAATCACAAGAAAAAGCATATGTCCTGATACGTGTTGACCTGTAAACAAAGTTACCCACTTCGATCCGTTACCCAACCCTCCTGACCCGCCAATTTTGCCAAAATGTACCTGAGACCAGAGACTGTGGTGTTGTCTTAGCTGGACTAACTTAGTTGTTGCCACTGATGGAAGCCTCTCTTCATCCACGGGCCTTTCATTAGTTAAGAGTCAGCCTGTAAGTAACGACTGACATGATGAAAGCAAATGTCAAACACCTGATTATCTTAGAACAAAAACTTTGTAATTGCTAATTTAACAAAACGGCAATACAGTGGTTGTTTGGAATTAGAATATTACTATAAATTAGCATGAAGTAAATGCCCAATTTTGAAGTAAAATATTAGGCACCAAAGAGAGACTTGAGTGTAGATGACAATGTATAAAACAAAATATAGAAGCACACAATTTTTGGACAACTAATTATGTAAGTCAGTGATAAATAAAAGACTACAAAATTGAGCTAATAGTAAAATGGCATAGAAGCATTATATACACACTACTGGAAATGTGTTTACCTGCAAAACGTGTTGATCACTCTCATACATGTGAAGAGTTTAACCAAAGGCTGTCAAAAAAACAAATAAAACATTAATATCATATTAGCATAAGTGTTAACAGAGGCTAGCCTTCCTACACCTATATACTTTTAGATTAAAAATATAATTTGTGTGTTGTGGATGCCTACTGCTTATGTTATCCCAGGCTAGATGTACCAAAAGGCCTTGTATTTTGAGTTTTCAAACTTAGCATAGCTGCAAAATACATCTTATTCTACAAATATAACACAAGTACATAATTAAAGTTCAGAAATCATACTGATTTTTAAAGGATTAACAAAGCATACAATCTATATACAAAATGAAATGTAAATGCAATTCGTCCATCTTCAAAGTCGTTTTGAGTATTGACAAAGTGTACCATCCTTATTTCGAAGCTCCGTTGGAGTGGATTTCCCATCTGCAAATCATATCAAATCCACCTCACCAATATTACATACTTAGCTATTGTATAAAATGTAATATTGTAACAACTATATAACGCAACAGGCCATCTCAGCACATTACACAGGTTGCGAACAAATTTTCTATAAAATTCAGAACATTGTCTAAAAATCGAAACTTTGGGGTTACTCCTTTTTGAAACATGTTTTAAACACCTAGGGGGAATAATGGTGAAACATGATTACTCTTAAGTGAATGCTGACCTAACTGAAATGAACTTCTACGAAATTTGAAATGGAAGAAAAAAGTTAACCTCGGGAATCCAACATAAACAGTTGTGTTGAACATTATTTTTGGAAGCATCTTTATTGATCTTTTGCTGACCATGTTCTGCACATGTAATCCAATAACAAAATGGAAATATTAATAATAACATCCATATGATATCTTAATAAGAGTAAAAATGGATATTAAGCTGTAATAAGCTAACCTGATATTCCATTTATCGAATAAACAACACTATTAGTATTTACACTCCGTTTGTCAACTGATCCAGCACCTTTGCTGCCCAGTTGCATTAAATTTTCCTACTTCTCCACCAACTTCCTACACTATAAACTCAAACCAAATTACGAAACATGAAAATCCAAGATATTCATCTTAATAAAAGAAGTAATAATATATAAGAATCTTTAATAAAGAAGAAAAAACTAATGCCTAATCATTCACATCACTAATTGCACTTTGGGAATCCCGTTAATGATATAGAAAAACGAATTCACCGGTTCTTAGAATATCCATTTAAAAAGTAAGTTTCACAAATCAATAACATAGAAACCACTGACCGATGGAACATGTAAGTGAAGAAGGACTTACCGGAGCTTCGTCGGAACCCTAGCCGCCATTGTCAGAATCTGAACACCCCGAAACCCTAGAAATATGAAATCAGACATACACATCCTAAAAATCATGTTATGCACTAACGGAAAACACACATACACATTACCTTCTCATCAGAGTGATTTAGGTCGGAGATAGAAGTACTCGATGTCTTGATGTGAAGTCGGAGATAAGTCAGGCGTTGTCTCAACGGCGGTCACGGTCTGTGTCTAGAAACCCTAGCAGTGGTGATTTAGGTGTTTGTAGTGGTGGTGGTTGGCTGGTTCTGCTCAGAGGTCTGAGAGAATGGAATGGTGATCGTGTTATATACCCATATGGTTTGAATTTTGAATATGTTTTGAATTTCAAATGCTGGGCAGAAAGTATGAATTTTGTATAAATAAAATGTATTTTAAATAGATTTTAGATACAATAATTAGATAAGAAAGGTAATGTTGCATGGCTTAGAGGCTACTAAGTAAGCATGGTGATGTTATGTTCATCTCCCTTTTATTAGAGTAGTAAGATAGATAGATAACTTAAATTGTAGGGCGTTTGCATGTTGGTTTCTCTCACATATTACTATTCATAGGATAGTAAAAAGATAATATTTTATTTTATAATTAATTTTAAGTATATTTTGTTTTCCTAGTATGAATTTTAAAATACGATATTTTATAATACTTCGAGTATGTCATTGCAACGTGCTTATTTTTGTTTACGTCTTGATATAAATTCAACTTAAACTGATTTGTGAATAGTAATACACAAGTTGATCAAGGCGCAAACGTATATGTCATCAAAGTTGTCTCGCATTTTAGTCAGTTTTTATATATAAAGTGACATCATTTACCCTTTTTGTTATTTTAATAATAGATTATAATGTAGTAAAAATTTTAAATATCACATTATGACTTGCTTATTTTTATCTACATCTAAATGTTATTCAAAATCAAAGGAATCAAATACAGTTAAACATAGACAAATGAACATCACATAAAAAAGCAAAAGTAAACTAATAAAAGTAACTAGTTTTTTACGTCACGCATGCGGCGAAACCGAGCAAATGATAATGTAAAACAAACGTGATTTGAAAATAAAGCATGTTGTTTAGAAAGCCAAACCAACAGACTGTTTTAGTTTATCTTCTTACTGTTTTATGATACCACATAAATATTGTATCTTGAGTACAGCTTCGTTTTTAACAAAATTTATAACAGAATGTTGAGGGAAAAAAAGCAAGCAAACTACGTATTTAAGTTTTTAGAAAAAAAAGTTATAAAAATAAATTATTAAAGAAGTATCAAATTAATTGATAAATTAATATATGTTCTAAAAGAGAAGTATTAAAAAGAGGTAAAGGAAATATATTGTTTTAAAAAAGGAAAAAAGTTAAAAGTATGTTATTAAAAGTAAATATAATAATAAACTATTATAATATTAAATTAAAAAAATGTTAAAAAGCTATATATTATTTTAAATATTAAATCACTATTCATGATCACTCGTGAACTGTATATACTAGTAGAATTCCCCCGCGCGTACGATGGGATTCGGATTTCGATTACTACATCAGTATTGCAATCAGTATGGCAATCGAAAGACAAAAACAAAAGATAAAGACATGATATACCCAAAAGCATGATTGCAAAAGTCGGTAGGCGGTCATAGTCGAATTTAAGAGCGCTCGGGAAGTATTCGGCCTAGGCGGACAATACTTGGGGAGTAATCGGCCTATACTAAGAGCACCCCGGGCCTCGACAGCCTACCTTGTAGCGGGTACTCGGGGAGAGCTCGGCCTTGTTTACAACTATGCCCAAAAAGATATCACCACATATTTTACATCCATCAAAAATCATAAAAACGAATATTAGTAATGGTTTCAAAACGAATATCAATATTGATACCGATACTAGTACTGATGTTGCTCGGTTGGAATTGACGTGGTATCAATATTGTTGGGACGGTATAAGTGTAAGTCCCAAAACTATACAATCAGATATCAAACACCAAACAAGTAGCGGAATTACAAGCAAGATGTAGAAGATTGATAAGCAAACTGTATTGATTCAAAGAGACTGAGCACGCGGTTAAAACTGTCTGGTACTCTAGTGTGCGATTACAACCGTGAAGAATCAACAACCACAAAAGTCTAAGGAACCCCCTATTTATAAGAACATAGGAAGCCCTAATACAATGGGCCAAGCCCGCACCCAAATGACTACCAGACCACCTATCACGCCTATACATAATATCGATCTAACCCATAAACAAAACCCAAGACAGACGCAAACCTACACTAATTTATGCCCTTACAATATCCCCCTAGGTTTGTGTCGTATTGTGAGATCCAACGTTACTCCCGCTTCTTCTTCTTCTTGGTCAAATCTTCCTTTGTGACATACTTTCCAACATACGGACCGAATATCTTGTCTCAACCCTGCTTCTGTTACCTGACCACAACCCCAAAGCAATCACCTGAGCTACACCTCCTGTGAACGACTTAACACACACTTCGTACTCAGGATCACTTGTATCTGAGATCTAGCTAACACCTGTATAACCCTCTCACCAAAACGCATCAAGTCCCGAACGTCATAAATTTTGTACTCATTATACTCACAAACTATAACTGCTTCACCAGTAGTTGCATTATACATCCAGAACTTAAAATCCTTCAAGCTATCATCTGGCAAATCCTTGAAAAGAGGAATAGTCTTGACTTGCTTCATAGGAGGCCACACAACTGTCTTCACAAGTTTCTCGCTATCCTTCTCAAATACATCGGTATGCGTCTTCACAAATGATGGCTGAAACTTCATATCTTTGAAATTCACTCTATTTTGTTGCTGCAGCTTGTTGTAGAAGTTCCATCCAATTTTGAAATTAGGACACTGATCGTGATAAGGAGCATTGCTTAGCTCATGCATTCCAACCATCGTCCATGATTCGAACGCACTCGTTGAGTTGTAGTATTCAACCTTTCCATTCTTCCTCATCACCAAAAACATCCCTTTCTCATCATTGTATGCCCAGCTTCAAATCCCCGAACGATTTCCAACACGATCAAACTTATCTCGACCAACATTTACCATAAACCTGTCAGGCATCTCTTGATAGCCATAATCCTTTTCAGCAGCTACATTCCTCATCACTATCGCGTGAGAGATCCAAGATTTGTTTCCAGCTCCTGAATCTTCTTATTCTTATGAGTAATTTCCTCCATCAAATTCGCTATTTGCACATCTTTAAAAATCTTATCCTCCTCCAGTGCATTAACCCTCTTCATCAACGCTTCAACATCAACATCACCAAATAACATCTCACTATCAGGGCTACTAGCTACCTTTTCCTTCCTGGCAGTGTCTGCCTCCAAATGACTTTTGGCAGCTTGTTGCAATAACTTAGCTGCTCTTAATACATCTGCATTAGTTGGAACACCGCTTGCATCACTGCAAAATCCTTCACCTGTCCTCGGAGCAGGCATATACTCGACAGATCTTGGGTTGGCTATAAATTCAACAAAAACGTCACTAACAGGTGTTCCAGAAACAGTAGTAACAGTGTAACATCCGTCAAAAAATGGGTTTTTCAAACCCGCTTCGTTTATTTACCGAACATCCAGTTAAAAATTTCGTTGCGTATTTATGATTTATTTTAATTTTAAACAATACATAATTAATAAACAATTTAGAATTTAAAAACTATAATTATTAAAAAGTGAAAATAAAGTAAATAAAAAAACCGGCTGCCGGGTTTCGAACCCGGGTCAGCCGGAAGACATAACTAACACATATCTCACCACTCCGCCACTTGAGTTGTTTGTTGATATAACGAAACTCGAAATCAAATTCGGTCATCAGCGCGCCCAAATCGCTCTCGCCGGAAATACCGACGATTTCGCCAATTATCGACGGTTTCCTTTGACTTAACGTATGTATTAACATCGACATCAGTTATAACCGATGTCTAATCCCGCGACATCAGTCATAACCGCCGGAGAAAGGCTGACCACGAAATCAAGACTAAAATCAGACCCAATTCATCGTGATTCTTCCTTATAAATACACACCCAAGTCTCTGGAAATCATTTCGCTCAAAATCGCACCATTTCTCGCAATCAATTTCACTCGCCGAGATATTCTGAAATCGTCCGGACTTTCGCCGGAAAACCGAGACTTACATCAAAACGGTAAATACCTCGACTCTTTCGGTTTCAATCCATTGTTAGACTATTACTAACTTCAATCCATCAACCAGAATCTGTCCCAGACGACGTTGCCGGATATTCTGCACTCGCCGGAAAACCTCTGGAATTTCCAAAATCACGCTGTGAATCGGTATAATCATTTAAACCTTCTGATAATCATTGTTTAGTAACTCAATTTCGCAACTAATCGATCAAAACTGTTAATTGATTCAATCAGACGAAATCCACAAATCAGAGCCGACGACCATTGCCGGAATTCTGAGAAATACAGTTTGATCGGTACATTCGATTCCTTAACTCTTTTTATCCATTACATTTCAATTAGTAATACGTTCGACGAGCGATTTAAACAAGAACAGAAGAATATCGGTCGTCTGAGTCTTTGAATGAAGAAGACGAAGTCGACGATGTTTATAAGAATAATTAAAACAAGTTATTAAACTGGGTTAGCCACACAGTCCAGCGGTGGACTGTGTGCAAACACTTAGCACACATCGCGAGTTCGATCTGTCCTTGTTCCGATTCGTCACAATATTCAAACCTTTTTTATAAAACCCAAATACGGAACCTTCCGGTTAGTATTTAAGTTTAATAAAAACCAGTATTCTAACCAGGTTAGACACACAGTCCAGCGGTGGACTGTGTGCAACGTTTAAACAACAGGTCCCGGGTTCGAGTCCTGTATTGTGCACCGGTTCGACTAGTTTAAAAACCTTTTTAATTAAATAAAATTCTGAATAATCTAAGTAGTATATATATATAATTAAAAACAGAAATATTTCGGGTTAGACACGTAGCTCAGTTGGTAGAGCTGCGTGCACGCGTACGAGAGGTCTCGGGTTCGAACCTCGCTCAGCGCATACAAACACACGGTCCGACCGGTCAACGGTCAATGGTCAACGGTCAACTGGTCAAAAAAGTCAAAAATTTTTATTTTCTTTTATTTATTTATTTTATTTAAAAATCAATTAAAAATACTCAAAAATAATATTTTTAAAGTTAGAAAATTTCCTTGAACTCACAAAAATAAACCTAACAATCTCATTAAGAACACTAATTAAAAATATTAATCTCAAATAAAAGTTTATTTATTTTTCGAACTATTATGTTATTATTTAGGTTAGTTCCCTTGCCGATTAAATCCGAATTCGTGCGCATTCATCATCAATCCAAGAAACGCACCCACTGTGAGTGAATTCTTACAAATTCCCCTTTTTATTCATGTTTTGGGGTGTATCATATGTCACTTAAATTCATTCGCTTATTCAAACTCGTGCTATACCATTATATGATCTAAACTTAGAATGTAAATATTGTTTGTTGTTATGTATTACATATTATCAAATTGTATGCAAACTATTTATTAGGCCCATCAGTTTCTCGTGGGAGACGAGTTGAACAACGCGTGCCTCAAAACTCATTCATTAGGCCCATCAGTTCGTTGAACAACGCGTGCCTCAAAACTCATTCATTAGGCCCATCAGTTCCTCGTGGGAGACGAGTTGAACAACGCGTGCCTCAAAACAATCAATTGTTGTATGTGTGTGTAATATTTAATATTATGTGTAGAATAAATTTACATCTACATTTACTCATATGTGGTTATGCACTTTATTTTATAATCAATACAATAAACACGTTTAAATATTTTCATAGGATTCACTCGCCAACTTTTTGTTGATCCAAAAAACCATTTTTACACATGATACAGGTGAACAGGATGAAGCAAGGAACACATAGGAAATTGCCTTAGAAGAAAAATAATGAAGACTAGAAAGATGTATAGAACATGTTGTACTTGTATGATATGATTGTATGATCTTCTTTAAAAATTGTAATAATAAATATGAAACATTATAATAAATGTCACGAGCTTTGATGAAAACCCAATCATGCCCCGATCACCTATTTCCGCTATGGGTCGGGGTGTGACAGATTGGTATCAGAGCTTTTGACTATAGGGATATAGGATAGGTTATTAGACCCTTAGAGCCTATACTATAGTTGATTAGATTTTAATTGTTTATGTGGTTACATGCAAACTCATGATGTTTATTTGTTTCATATTTATACATACACAAATGCATGCAAACACTTCCAATATTATATTTTGTGATACATAATGAATTATACTTACAGTCAAACATACATAATTACATACACATTCACCATACATATTTCAATGTTCGCATATTCAAAATCATCTTCATACTTCCGTTATTCAAGATTTTGTCGCATTTTTCATTTTTCAATCTCATCAAAGTGAGTTCTGCGTCGGCCATGTAGTAACTGTAAGGGTACAAGTACCGGTAGTCGGAACGTCCTGTTTAGGTTGGCATTCGTATAAATCCAATATAACGGACCAGTTTGCCTACCTGGGACCAACGATGAGAGTACGAAGGACCTATTAGGCCAAAGCATGCCACACCAAATGTCGTTCGAACTAACCCCACTTTGAGGTGTCACCGTGTCCACACCTGGATACATTCCGAATATCATACGTTACATACATATTTCTCGATTTTCTCCGGGTTTTAGTGTACGTTACCAGGCTAACACATGCGAACCATATGAAAGACCCGGTAATCATGGGGGCCCACATGATTACGAAGGTGAAATATGGCGGCATGCAAGGCCCAATTACGAGCAAAGCCCAAGACATCCTATGGATGTAGTAGATTTATTATTCTATATTTATTTTATGAATGTTCATTCCTAAATACGACACATGACCCCTAAAATGCCCAACTCATACTCTTGATATGTATTCCTTGTAGATGTCCTCTAATCTCGCTCATAGGAAGATGAGATCAGGAAAAGCCCGCGAGCGCATGGCTGCCCAAATCGCTCAACAAATGGTTGCCGTAATACCCAACATTGTAGTTCAAGTTCAACAAGCCCTTACCGCTAATCCCGTCAATCAAGAAGATCAAAATGTTGTCAACCCTCCCCCAATTACCACTAAATGCACCTTCAAGCATTTCAAATCCTGCGACCCTCCAAAATACGAAGGGACTGAAGGTTCACCGCTCTCCTCCATTGGTTTAAAGAAATGGAAAACACTTTTCTAAATTGCGATTGCCCGATGATCGCAAAGTGCGATATGCTACCGGTCGTTTACTTGGAATAGCACTTACATGGTGGAATACAGAGAAGGCCAAACGAGGTGTTGAAGATGCTATGACCTTGACTTGGGAAGAGCGAAAAGAGATCATGACAAGACGTTTCCGTCCAAGAAGCGAAATCAAGAAATTAGAGGATGAGTTCCATTCTTTGAAACAAAAAGAGGCGACCACACCACATACAACAAGAGATTCCTTGAGTTAAATCAAATGGTCCCCAACTTGTTCACTCCCCTCTACCTTTGATCGAGCACTACATTCGAGGTCTTCCTTCAAAAATTCAAGACTCCGTAATAAGTACCACACCTGCAACTTTGGAAGCAACAATGGAGTTAGCTACAGAGCTCACCGAGAACCGCATACGGAATAAAGACTTCACGAGGAGAAGAAGAAGGATAAAACATCAACCGAAACCTCAAACTCCACCTGAACCGAATCCCCTTCTCAAGCCCATTTTTAAGAGAAAACAGATGGGCAAATATTCGCTGTCACCCAACACAATCAACCAACTTCACAAGCCATACCCCTCCAAGCTATCCCAATCACTCAAGTAGCACCCAACACAACTTACCCAAATAAGAAACCTTACTTTGGACCTCACCCTCAATGCAACACCTGTTTTTATCATCATCCATCTACCTTACCTTGTCGACTATGTGCGAACTGTGGACGCTATGGACATTTGAGCAAGGTTTGCCGCACCTCTCAAAACCAAACCTCACCCCCTACTCAAAACATGATCCAAACATATCAACAACCCCAATACCCCATGCTCCCATATGTCCGAGCTTGTTTCAATTGTGGCGACCCTACCCATTTTAGAAACACGTGCCCTCGATTGGTTAACATCATCAACGCCCAAGCTCAAGCAAACCCAATTAACCAAGCAAATCAAGAAAACCTAACCACTAGGCCACCAGCAAGAGGAAGAGTTTACAACATCAACGCCAATCCTGTTGAAGATAATAACGGCCCAAACGAAACACCCAACTAGTTTTCTTCACCAAAAATCAAGATTCAACTCCAACCGCTTAGTTTTTATGTTTTCTTTATGTTTATCTCAAGCTTCACATATCTCAATTATAAATTGGAAATTTTATCCAAGAATCTTATGCGGATTACTATTTCAGTTTTGTTTTATACTCATTGATTTAACATACATATCATCATACCTCACGACGTATCTCAGTCTCATCATTTAAAGAAGTTGGGTTGTGTCTCACTTTTACATAGACTAACCCCTTCATCATGACAAACGAGAGAGCCACTATCATTATACCTTCAGATTTGAGACTCAAGTTTTGGTTGTTGTGCTTGTTTATGTTTTAGAGTCACATAGAACTAATCATAATTTACTGATAAAACCAATGAAAATTTGACAAGAATATGGTGGATACGCCGCTGGTACTTCCTATATATAAGTATTCTTGCCAAAGGATTGGAGGCATTGTCAGGCGGTTATGAGAAGTTCCATGTAGGATTTAGTAATGTCATGGTTGAAGTTTTCTTTTATACTCACTGATTTAGCATTCATATCATCATACATCTCAACGTATTTCAATCTCATCATTCAAAGACGTTGGGTTGTGTCTCACTTCTACATAGACTAAACTCTCCATCATAACAAACGAGAGAGGTACTGTCATCATTCAAACATGTATACTTTCAGAATTAAGACTCAAGCTTTGGTTGTTGTGTTTGTTTATGTTCTAGAGTCACATAGAACTAATCATAACTTACTGATAAAGCCAATGAAAATTTGACAAGAATATGATGGATACGCCGCTGGTACTTCCTATATATAAGTATTCTTGCCAAAGGATCAGAGGCATTGTCAGGCGGTTATGAGAGGTTCCATGTAGGTATTAGTGGTAGAAGTTTTTGTTTTAGGGTATAACCTTATCTTTCCAAACGTATCAAAACTCTTGCGCATGAAATCATACTTAGTGAATCAACTCTGTTTATCAATATTCTTTATCGTAGGCATCAAAAAGCGATTCTGTAGCAGGGTATTCAACCCTTACAAGGAACGTTACCGCCTCAAACAAAATTTAAACTCTTACCCCTTTCTAAGTATGTATTTGTCAAATTAAAACACCATCCTTTTGAGTCAACATACCACTACTTAAATTTCGGGACGAATTTCTAAAAGTAGGGATACTGTAACATCCGTCAAAAAACGGATTTTTCAAACCCGCTTCGTTTATTTACCGAACATCCAGTTAAAAATTTCGTTGCATATTTATGATTTATTTTAATTTTAAACAATACATAATTAATAACAATTTAGAATTTAAAAACTATAATTATTAAAAAGTGAAAATAAAGTAACTAAAAAAACCGGCTGCCGGGTTTCGAACCCGGGTCAGCCGGAAGACATAACTAACACATATCTCACCACTCCGCCACTTGAGTTGTTTGTTGATATAACGAAACAATTAATACATATAATGAAACTCGAAATCAAATTCGGTCATCAGCGCGCCCAAATCGCTCTCGCCGGAAATACCGACGATTTCGCCAATTATCGACGGTTTCCTTTGACTTAACGTATGTATTAACATCGACATCAATTATAACCGATGTCTAATCCCGCGACATCAGTCATAACCGCCGGAGAAAGGCTGACCACAATCAAGACTAAAATCAGACCCAATTCATCGTGATTCTTCCTTATAAATACAACCCAAGTCTCTGGAAATCATTTCGCTCAAAATCGCACCATTTCTCGAATCAATTTCACTCGCCGGAGATATTCTGAAATCGCCGGACTTTCGCCGGAAAACCGAGACTTACATCAAAACGGTAAATACCTCGACTCTTTCAGTTTCAATCCATTGTTAGACTATTACTAACTTCAATCCATCAACCAGAATCTGTCCCAGACGACGTTGCCGGATATTCTGCACTCGCCGGAAAACCTCTGGAATTTCCAAAATCACGCTGTGAATCGGTATAATCATTTAAACCTTCTGATAATCATTGTTTAGTAACTCAATTTCACAACTAATCGATCAAAACTGTTAATTGATTCAATCAGACGAAATCCACAAATCAGAGCCGACGACCATTGCCGGAATTCTGAGAAATACAGTTTGATCGGTACATTCGATTCCTTAACTCTTTTTATCCATTACATTTCAATTAGTAATACGTTCGACGAGCGATTTAAACAAGAACAGAAGAATATCGGTCGTCTGAGTCTTTGAATGAAGAAGACGAAGTCGACGATGTTTATAAGAATAATTAAAACAAGTTATTAAGCCGGGTTAGCCACACAGTCCAGCGGTGGACTGTGTGCAAACACTTAGCACACGTCGCGAGTTCGAGTCTGTCCTTGTTCCGATTCGTCACAATATTCAAACCTTTTTTATAAAACCCAAATACGGAAACCTTCCGGTTAGTATTTAAGTTTAATAAAAACCAGTATTCTAACCAGGTTAGACACACAGTCCAGCGGTGGACTGTGTGCAACGTTAAACAACAGGTCCCGGGTTCGAGTCCTGTATTGTGCACCGGTTCGACTAGTTTAAAAACCTTTTTAATTAAATAAAATTCTGAATAATCTAAGTAGTATATATATATAATTAAAAACAGAAATATTTCGGGTTAGACACGTAGCTCAGTTGGTAGAGCTCGTGCACGCGTACGAGAGGTCTCGGGTTCGAACCTCGCTCAGCGCATACAAACACACGGTCCGACCGGTCAAGGGTCAATGGTCAACGGTCAACTGGTCAAAAAAGTCAAAAAATTTATTTTCTTTTATTTATTTATTTTATTTAAAAATCAATTAAAAATACTTAAAAATAATATTTTTAAAGTTAGAAAATTTCTTTGAACTTACAAAAATAAACCTAACAATCCCATTAAGAACACTAATTAAAAATATTAATCTCAAATAAAAGTTTATTTATTTTTCGAACTATTATGTTATTATTTAGGTTAGTTCCCTTGCCGATTAAATCCGAATTCGTGCGCATTCATCATCAATCCAAGAAACGCACCCACTGTGAGTGAATTCTTACAAATTCCCCTTTTATTCATGTTTTGGGGTGTATCATGTGTCACTTAAATTCATTCGCTTATTTCAAACTCGTGCTTTACCATTATATGATCTAAACTTAGAATGTAAATATTGTTTGTTGTTATGTATTACATATTGTCAAGTTGTATGCAAACTATTTATTAGGCCCATCAGTTCCTCTGGGAGACGAGTTGAACAACGCGTGCCTCAAAACTCATTCATTAGGCCCATCAGTTCGTTGAACAATGCGTGCCTCAAAACTCATTCATTAGGCCCATCAGTTCCTCGTGGGAGACGAGTTGAACAACGCGTGCCTCAAAACAATCAATTGTTGTATGTGTGTGCAATATTTAATATTATGTGTTTTGTGAATAAATTTACATCCACATTTACTCATATGTGGTTATGCACTTTATTTTATATTCAATACAATAAACACGTTTAAATATTTTCATAGGATTCACTCGCCAACTTTTTGTTGATCCAAAAAACCATTTTTACACATGATACAGGTGAACAGGATGAAGCAAGGAATACATAGGAAATTGCCTTAGAAGAAAAATAATGAAGACTAGAAAGATGTATAGAACATGTTGTACTTGTATGATTTGATTGTATGATCTTCTTTAAAAATTGTAATAATAAATATGAAACATTATAATAAATGTCATGAGCTTTGATGAAAACCCAATCATGCCCCGATCACCTATTTCCGCTGCGGGTCGGGGTGTGACAAACAGGTTGTTCTGCAATCACTGGCATAGATGGGCTTGAACTCGTGGTTGTCACTTCAGTTTCCAAACGACTGATCCTAGGATCCCTTCTACTTCGTTTCCTAGGATGAAGATCAGTCCTTGGATCTTCAGAAATACTTTCATCAGCAGATCGAAGGTCAACCGATTCAGGGTGACGAGGGTTCACATCTGATGGTTGTTTGGCTTGTGGAATTTCTGCTGTGAGGCTTGCAGTCTCAATCTCTGTTTCATCCTCACCACCTTCATCAACTTCTGCTTCATTCATCAAGTTTTCTTCAAATATGTTCTCAACTTCCTCATTCTCACTCTTAACTTAAGTCAAATCAACGTTCTCAATAGGTTCAGTCGACCCAAGAGGAGCATCTATAATCTCAACATCATGCTCGTCTGCAACTGTTGCATTCACTGGAGCAGCTTCTTCAGCTTGAATTTTAGCAAATATCCCAAACTTCTCCAACTCCTTCAAATTGTGATACTTCACTTCAACGTTTTCTCTTGACTTTTGATTCAGCATTGAAAACACCATATGATTAATAATATTCATATCATACGTCTTCACAGTAACTGGTAACTATGGATATTTAGTCTCCAAAATTAGTTGATGGA
The DNA here is from genome assembly GCA_947069175.1 of Scalesia atractyloides. NCBI lineage: Eukaryota > Viridiplantae > Streptophyta > Magnoliopsida > Asterales > Asteraceae > Scalesia > Scalesia atractyloides. The sequence continues at coordinate 59,593,297 of CAMTDV010000030.1, forward strand.
ATCTAGGGAACTTGTACCAGTACTTGTCATTAATCGTCTTCACATTCACCATCATGTCATCAAAAACGCTTTTTGAATAGTTGTACTTCCACCCCACCACTAACGATACCATCCCTGATGCTTGTCTCAAAGTTAGTTTGTCAAGACCACTTTTATTCCCGCTAAGGCAAACCAGATATATATGAGCCAGAAATCTCCAGTATGGATGTAATAACTTCTTAATCACAGGAGGACATCCACCTTCATAGCTCATTCTTATTAACACTTCCATCATTTATCCTTCGAATACTCAACTAGATCGTCTGCTTGGTCTCCAAATAATAATACATCACGAATATCCTGCTCTGTAATCGATACTTCTGTGCCTTGTACTTTAGACCTTATCACAGTATCTTCTTTCTTCGCTGAAGAATTATCCCAGAAGTCCTTTATCCAGTCCTCGTGAATGATAGGATTCTCTCGAAGAGCATGAGCTATTCTACAAGTGTTCAACCCGACAATCATGGATTTGTAACTCTCATGCCCAGATGGAGGATCTGACAAATAGCAGGCCACATTCATGGTTCTCTCCCAAGGATTAAAACCTTTCTTTCCAGTATCTGCGTTAAACGAGACAAGTTAATTGCCAAGAAAAAAAACACATCCATATTCCTGAGTTTGACCGTGAACTTGGTCAAACTACGTCAAACTTATTTGAAAATGACCTCAACATTTAAAACAGATTCATTTTATAACTTTCTGTTTAAAAACATTCAATTTATAATCAAATAAATTAATTAAATACCTATCGAATGTCAAAACTGGACCCAAAGTACTTGGATCAGGCCCAAACATTTACTAATGTGCGATTCAAGAAGGAGTGTGCGATTGATCCTCGAGTGTGCGAGGGATCAGTTTTGTCCATATATGAAAGTTTAAGGTTTATTACATAACACTCCAGATCGCACACTCTGTGTAGTCAAAGAAAGTCAACTGCACACTTTTCTGGTCAAACAAAGTATCTTTAACTCACACACTTGCAATATCCAAGTGTGCGAGGACAATATGGTAAATTCGTCTAGTGTGCTAGGGGCAAAACAGTCAAGAAACAAAGCATCAGACATCTCGCACATTCTCAGGGGTAATTTTGGAATTTCACAGCAGTGTGCGAGGACAAATTGGTCCAAATCTAGTGTGCGATCACACTAGACGGTGTGTGTCGTTCACGCGTCTTCTTCGATCATCCTCTCCGGCGTCCCTGCAACTTCGGCGATGCTAGGGTTTCAACCCAATGACCTTTTTTTGTTCAAAAATTAGGGTTTTCAACCAAAAGTTCTATCTTTTAAACATTTTAGATCGATTAAACCCTAGGACTTTAACACGACAACAATCCCCAATTGCTGATTCAGGTCTCAGAACCTGAGCAATCCCATAGCACACCTGCATACACACTTGAATTTGATCAAACGCACAATACACTAACCTTTTGATTTTGCCTTTGGATTAGACATGTTAACAGTTGATCTTGAACACTATCAACAATGAGGGAGACAGAGAACTGACAAGGAGGAGTGTGCGATTGAATGTTCTTCTTGATTGCTTTTAACAAAAAAAAAACAGTTTCAATAATGAGCATCAGGCGTCGCACACTTCTCTATATGCCTTATTCAAACAAAGGGGCCCACCAAGTATGCGGTGGACCCAAGCATCTCTTTTCCAAACTTTCTCAGATTTTGTGGGGCCCACCAAGTTTACGGTGGGCCCGACTTAAATCCCAAAACCAATTCTTTTCAAACTTCATGCAAGTACCTTCTTTTATAAAAATACGATCTTTCTCGATTCTTGAAAGGGTCACGTTTTTGAAGAATAAAATTCACAAATTATTTATAAAATTTACACTAATATAATATTTACAAAATTCAATCAAAGCAAACAAACAACCTTTGCAAGCAATTTTCTTATGGGATCAAATCAAGAGTTTCGGGCTCGAATACATTTATCGACGCTAATTTACTCTGGAAGATCCGAGCGATTTCCAGTATGTTTGTCCACTTAAACTCATCTCCTTAGGCCTTTTTCATATAACTGTCTGCACCTGATTCATTTTAGTTTGCATTTTAATTTTCATGAGCACTCAATTCACAAACAATCAGATCCCGGAATCTTAGTTTGAACATGCTATCATATGAGCAGTTTCCCTACCACATATTTCACAAGCCGTTATAGGATTCTGAAACCTTGACTGGGACTGGATTGAGAAAAGAAATATTATGTGTAGAGGTTGATATAATATACAGATCAAATGAGTTTTCTCAATTTGATATTGGTTTTTTTTTTGGGTTTCTTTTGGGCACTAGAGGGCCTCTTTCGGGTGTAATTTGATCTACAGATCGACAATGTACAGCTAGTTCTTTGTTCACACAAAACAGAAGCCGACATTGCCTAGCACCTCCAGGTCTTTGCTTTCACAAAACAGAGGAGGTACATGAGTTGGACATAAAAGATTTCAGAACTAGAACAAGATTGTGTGTACCGGGACGTCACACACGCATTCAAATAGCCATGTCCTAATTCCAAGTGATTTTTTCTTGAGGTCATAGAATGATTTGTGTTCTTCACAGAACCAGTTAAGGAAGCCAGCCATCAGGATAAAGCCTACCAACATATCACTCTAGAGTCAGACCATTTCAATATTGGTCTTACATGAGTCAGCCTTAATCCACATTGTGAAATTATTTCATTTCCCAGTTTTCGCAGCAAAAGCCAGAAGAAAATATTTTTGTATTTTTCTGATTTTCCAAATGTTTTTGTATTTTTCTGAGAGACATCATCCCCCTAAATTTTTGCTTAAAATTGAAAATAAAATTAATAAACGAAAAACAATTTAAAGAAACAAATTTGCTGAAACGAAGAAAAATATTTTTGTGTAACTAAGTTCAATCCTCGAAATCGACCATCTTCAGAAGTTCAAGAAGAGCAAGAAAACGTGCTTTATCAACCGGTTTTGTAAAAATATTTGCGACATTGTCGTCAGTATGAATTTGATTCATGGTAATGAGCCCTGGTTGAAAGAATCACGTATGAAATGAATTTTTATGGCAATGTGCTTGGTTTTTGAAAAATATACCGGATTTTTCACTATTTGGATAGCTGCATCATTGTCACAATAAATGGGAGTTTGGGAAAAATTCAAACCGTAGTCCACCAGCTGATGTTGAATCCAGATAACCTGAGAGGAGTAGGCTGAAGCGGCCACATACTCGGCTTCTGCAGTCAACAAGGAGACAGTTTGTTGCTTCTTGCATTGCTAGGAGATGAGGCGATCCCCCAGAAACTGGCATCCAGCTGACGTAGACTTCATGTCCCTACCAGTACCTCCAAAGTTGCTGTCAGAAAAAGCAGACAGATCAAATGGAGATTCTTTTCAATACAGAAGTCCAAGCCTAGGTCTGCCGTTGAGATATCGAAAGATTCTCTGAACAGCATTTAAATGAGAAAGTTTAGAAGCAGCCTGATAACGTGCACACTGACTCACAGCAAACATGATATCTGGTCTACTGGCTGTCAAATACATCAACGAGCCAATCATCGACCGATACAGTGTAGCATCAACAGCTTCCCCTTCCAGATCTTCAGTCATCACTGGTCTTTCTGCTATAGGATTATTTGCAGGTTTAGCATCTTGAAGCTTAAACTTTGCGATGATATCATCGACATATTTTCCCTGATGAATGTGAATTCCTTTGGAATCTTGACGAATTTGCAGACCCAGAAAGAAACTCATTTCTCCCAACGCACTCATTTCAAATTGCTTCTTCATGACCTCCTCGAATTCTTTGCACAATGATTCACTAGTGGATCCGAAAATGATGTCGTCCACATAGATCTGCACTAAGATTTGATCCTTTCCCTCCTTTCGAATGAACAGTGTCTGATCAATTACTCCCCGAGTGTATCCATGAGCAAGCAGATGCTCCGTCAGAGTGGCATACCATGCACGAGGAGCCTGATGCAATCCATATAAATCTTTATCAAGCTTATACACATGACGAGGACACTATTTGTTCACAAAGCCCGGTGGCTGTGACACATAGATCTCTTCCTTTACTTTGTCATAGAGAAACGCCGTCTTGACATCCATCTGATAGACCTTGAATTCCATGTAGGATGCATACGCCAGAAAGATTCTGATTGCCTCCAGTCGGGCCACAGGAGCATAGACTTCATCGTAGTCAAGACCTTCAATCTGTCTAAACCCTTGGATGACCAGTCTTGCTTTATTTCGTACAATCACTTCGCTATTGTCTCTCTTGTTGTGATAGACCCACCTAGTTCCGAGTGATTTCTTTCCAGCAGGTAGAAACCAACTTCCAGACCTTCAGTTTCTGAAAATTATTCAAGTCATCCTGCATCGCGTCTAACCAGCTAGGTTCCAAAAGAGCCGTGTCAATTGTCTTTGGCTCGATTTGTGAGATGAAACATGAAAACAAACAATTGTTGATGATTCCTGACTGACTTCTAGTCAACACTCCAGCCTCTACCGGTCCAATCACATTTTCAATGGGATGATCACGTTGGACACTTGTAGGAATAGCAACTTCTGGAGCAGTTCCTGTTGGAGACAAATTCGTTAAATGATCAACTGCTACCGACTCAGTTTGGTCAATGACTTGCTCTTCTTCTGGACTATTTGCGACAAACTCTTCAGGAATGGGACCATCAAACATATCATTTTGATTGCTAGGTGTGTCCTCGTCATCAGATGAATCCAACGCCTCCCCTCCATCTTTAAGAATGTCGATGCAATCAGGAGCCACTTGAATCTCTGGTGTAGATGTTGAAGATGAGGCTGCACGAGTGTGATCCCCCACAGCTGTAGAATCCCCCTCAAATTCAACATCCCCCCCTTCTTCAGCATTGTGTGGGACAATTGAAGGTCGAGAAACAGCATGAGATGTACCAGACGTACCTGCATGAGCAACAGAAGAATTATCAAGAATATCAAACGATTTAAACAGATAAGCATATTGATAAAGAGTAAATGGCCCGTTTCCAGCATCCGTCTGATTTTCTTCAAGCCACTGTACATCGTAAAACTCAACAATCTATCTAGTCTTCTTGTTATACACTCTATATGCAGTTTTTTTTCATGAGCAGCCTTTCCTGCATACCCAATGAAATAGCATTCATCTCCTTTGGCATCAAACTTTGGTATGGATTCCAAGTGCAAAAGAGTGCATGGACAACCAAAAGCTCTAAAGTGCCCAACAAATGGTTTTTTGTCAAATAGTACTTCATGAGGCGTCTTCATGCGTGCTTTGTTAATAATAACTTTGTTTTGAACATAACACGCAGTGTTAATAGCCTCTTCCCAGAAGAAGACTGGGAGCTTAGAATCACAAAGCATCGTGCGAGCTGCTTCAATTAGGGTTCTATTCCTTCTTTCGGCAACTCCATTTTGCTGAGGAGTTCTAGCAGCACTGTATTGTCGAGCAATCCCCTTCTCGGCACCGAAGAAGTTCAATTCAGCATTCTTGAATTCGGTTCCATTGTCGCTTCGAATACCCTTCACTTTCTTACCAGTCTGATTTTCCATAAAAATTATGAATCTTTTGATCAATTCTGCAGTCTCACTTTTGTTAACTAAGAAGAAAACCAAGTAAAGCGTGAGTAATCATCAGTAATCACTAAACAGTAAGACTCTCCTTACAGACTAAGCACATTCACAGGACCAAAAAGATCCATGTGAAGCAGCTGCATCACACAATTTATAGTGTTGACAGTTTTAGGAAAATGAGGTTTTCGATGTTGTTTACCCTTTGCACATGAGATACATTTTTCAAAGGTTACAAAATCTTTAACTGGAAGTCCCCTTACCAACCCTAGTTTCGCAAGACAGTTCAGATTTTTGACGTTTGAATGTCCTAAACGACGATGCCACAGCATAGCATTGTGTTCAGAAATTATAGTAAATAGACAAGCAACACTTTCAGTGGGTGGCCTATTCATATCGATGACATAAGCGTTGCCTTTGCGATCGGATGTCAGTAAAAACCATTCTTCAGGAATGACCATTCCTGGCTTCAAAATAAGACAGTGTTTTTCAGTGAAATGAGTAGAATAACCATTGTCACAGATCTGTGAAACACTCAACAGGCTGTGTTTCAGCTCAGGAACATAATTAACTTCCTTGAAACAGAGATCACCATTCTTGATTGTGCCTCATTGAGTGATCTTTCCTTTTTCGCCTCCCGCAAAATTGACATATCCTCCATCAAATTCCTCAAGATCAGAAGTTGGGATAAGTCACCAGTCATATGCCTGGAACAACCACTGTCAATAACCCAGAGTCGAATGACAGCCCTCCATAGCCGTTCCTGCATAGTGCGCGGGATTAATTAGATTTTGGTACCCAAGCCATAGTTGTAGTGGGTACCCCTGTTCATTAAAAAATGTGACTTGCATCCAAAGCAGCTTTCCTTTAGAGTAGATAGGTTTGTCATTGAGGCACGATGATTTAGGAGAGTTATTTGGAACAAAATTCTTAGGTTTCCAAACTTGTCTAGGACTTTCCAATTTCTTGGATGCCTTTGGCGAAACAGGTGTGGTGTTTGGAGTGTAATTCTTTGTTTTCATTTTTATTTGTTTAGATTTGTTCCAATCTCCATCAGAAGGCTTCACTTTGGAATTCAACTTCTTAACAGGTTTAGATTTTGAGTCTTCTCCTGTTTTGAAGGCTTAACATTCCCTTTTGGAACCTTCTGATGCTCTCCCTTTTTGAGTTTATCAGGACGATGCTGACAATTTCTTGCAATGTGTCCAGCAACTCCACACGTGTAACATGTTTATCGTTTCACATGTAGTTTTGCCAGACATCCATCAGTTTTTTAAGAACTTGAGGGCTTGTGTGGTTCCTGAGATGCAAACGAGACAGTTTAACCTTATCTTTAGAAACAGAATGACATGTAATTGGCATGTTTGATCTTGATTTTGGAGGAACATATTTTGTTATATTTCCTCTTTTAGTCTATTTTACCAATAGATTTTTAGACTTATCAACTTTATTTGGCAAAACAACTAAATTCAAATCTACACAAATAGAACCAAAATAAAAGTCAGAACATTCATCGCTCTTTAAAACAGAGCCCACACAATCCAAAGCATTAGAAGAAATTGAAATATTTTTTGATTTTTCAGAAATTGAAGAATTGTTTCTCTGAATTTTATTTTTCAAAACACGTAAAGCAACTCCATCCTCATCATCTTCATCTACCCAATCTTCAATAATTACTTGGTCTGCATTTGAAGTAACAGGGTTAGTATCGTTCATTTTCTCACAAATGGTGTCACTTGATGTAGTAGTATTACTTTCAACCTCTAGTGACACCATTGATTCAGAAGGATCATAATTATTTTCTTTCAAACATTCAGTAGGAGCTTCTGTGGTTTCATCACCATCTAACTCAACAAAGACTCCTGATGTTTCTTCTGATTCTTCTTTAATCGAATCTGAATCAACTGGTTCAAGTGATTCAATTATTGACTCTACTGAATCAACATACTCCGAGTTGTGACAGTCAGTCTTTCAGAGGAGTCACAAGTTGAATCAGATGAAGCTGATGATTCAGAACATTCACCCGACTTTACCTCAGTCTGAGGTGTCTCTGATTCCTCAAGTGATACATTGTTGATATCAAAAGATTCAACCATTTCTGATTTATCAGGAGTGGCTATTTGAAACACATGGAGAAGCAAATTCACTAAGTTTGCCATTTCCGAATTCTTTCATAAATTCAGTCAAACCTTTTATCATGGCAAACTCAATATTGTCTACATTCACCTTAGACTCTCTTACTTCAGGCTCTTGTGTTAATGATTTATTTTCAGATGATTTTTGTGTCACACAAGATTCTCCCTTTTCCAACTCTTGAAAATGTTTATCAACACTTACATTTTTTTTCAAAATTTAAGGTTTCTGTGTGATTTAAAAGATTTTATGATTTAACAAATTTTTGTTTATAAGCCTGCTTTTCTAAAATGATTTCAGTATTATCAGGCCTAGTGATCTTTATCTTTCGAGGCTTGACAGGCTCAGGTTTCTTATCCTCTGGTTTTCCATATTCCATTTTGGGTAAATTGTCTATCTCCTCTTCAGTCATTGGAATTGAGGAATAATTGTGGTTGTATGGTGGAGGTATGCACACAAAACCCAACCCTTTATTCCTCACTTCCTTTTTGCTATACTTTAACTGTTGATTTATCATCTTTTCGACCTTTTCACTTGAGACATCAAATTTTTTAAAATTGAACTCTGTATTTTCAAAAGTTGATTTTAAGTCATTTAATTCAACAGTTAATTTTTCAGATAGCTCCTTGAAGTGAAGACATCGACAGTTTGCTTCGCTTAGATCACTATGCAACTTCCGAATATCGCGTTTTTGCGCCTCCACCATATCCTTATACCCATCCAGTTTCTTTTTGACTTCATAACTACTGGATCTGGCATATTGAAGTTGCATAGTAAGTGAGTTGGCCTATTCTTTAAACCCTTTTACCTTCTCCCTACACTTTGAAGTACAACAAACATCATCTACACATACCTCAGCCTCAGAAGGAGTGTAGTCGCTCATTTGAGCCATGAGGGCATGATAGATCATTCCCTCAATGTCTTTAGTTGCTGACTCAGCATCTTCCTTCACTTCTGCCATGAGAGCTTGATTTGACTCATATAATGTGTCTGTAGTGAGCTGTAAATCATTCATCTGTTGTGTCCAATCGAAGCCCCCTCCTTCCTGAATCATCAATGCATTTCCAAGATTTGCAATAGATTCTGAAGCAATTGTTTGATTTCTGGCAGCAGTGTTTGAGGATGAAACTTGAGCGGGACGAGTAACGGTGATGTTTGAAGTTGACACAACATTTGGAGCTGGTCGTGCCGCTGAACTAACAGTAACAGTAAGATTTGGATCAACTCTATCCCTTCTTGGTTGCTTGCACTCTCGAGCATAGTGCCCAGGCTCATGGCAGTTATAACATCTGAGCTTAGCCTTGTTCCATCCAAGCTCATGATCAGTTGTTTCCCATTTGTTTCTACCAGTTTTCTTTACGAAGTTTTTGACTCGAAATACTGCCATGGCCATCTGCCAGGTGATATCCATTTCTTCAACATCATCAGGATGAATTTCCAGCAGTTCAGTAGAGTCAATGTTATTTGCTACCCTTCCAGCAACAAACGCGTGATAACAGTTCATGACCCCTGTCATGAAAGCCATAGCTTGCTCAAATTCCTTCGAAGTAGCCACTGAAGAGTTTGTCGCAGCAGAAGTAGTAGTAATATTCAAAAAGGGAGTTGGGTGGGTGTAGAAGCAGATTGGTTAGTAGGTTGTAGAGTAGATTGAGGTTGATTCATTTGTTGAACAGGAGCAGGAAAATAACCAGATTGATTAACATAAGTTCCAAGATTAGCGGGAAACAGAACAATAGAAGGTGTTTGAAGCGAGCTCATGCCTTGCTGAGATATCAAAGTAGTGTTGGTCAACACACCTGCATTGTTGTAGCTTGCAGTGTGATTGTAGAGCCTTTGTTTGTCGTCCATCTCATAGGACTTCAGCAATGATATCAGCTCAGAAAGAGTCATTCTTGCCAAGTCCCTGGTTCTTTTGATAAGGGTTGCATTTGTATCCCAGTTTCTTGGAAGAGCATTGAGCAATTTCCTGTTGATAATAGAATTTTCTATCCTGATATCATGAGTCTTCATATCACTAACCAAAGCAACAAACTTTGAATTTGGTTTTCCAAAGTTTCTCCTGGGAAGTTATTGAACAAGTTAAACTTCTGAGTGAGCATTTCCCGTCTGCTTTCCTTCATCTCTTCGTTTCCTTCATACATGGCCAGGAGAGCTTCCCACATTTCCTTTGCATTTTTTCAATCACGAACTCCAATGTCAATTTCTGGTGCTAGAGCAGAGTGTAGCATAGCAAGAGCCTTGCCATCAATGTCAAGCTTTTCGCGATCCTCTTCAGTAAATTGAGACTCAGACTTAGGTGCAGTTGTTCCCTCAGCGTCATTCACGACATAGGTGATCACAGTGGGTCTGTTGCAAATGGACCTCCAGGCCTTTTGATCTTTGATTCTCATGTATTGGATAAATCTGAATTTCCATTCTGAGAAGGATCCCCCAGAAATGAGCCTAGGAATCATGTTGTTAGTTCCAATTATGTTATCTAGATCCTGGTTAATAGCAACTTTTTCTGTCAATCCCAATTGATTAATTTGATCCATTTCTGAAAAGACAATTAAACTTATAAGTAACATGTAATTTTAAATATGAGATAAAATATCAATAACCCTTATGATTACAATATAGTTCAATTAGTCCAATTTTCAGTCAAACAGTCCAGATCAACCAGTTCGAATTTAGTCGCACATTTCAAACGGTCCAATTTGGCCACTAACTTAAACTGAGTCGCACACTCAGTCGCACAGTCCAGACGCACAGTTCAAGCGTATAGTCCAATCGCACTGTTCAAATCAACAGGTTCATAACCCAGTCGCATAGTCTAGACGCATAGTTCAAGCGTACAGTCCAATCGCACAGTTTTGATCAACAGGTTCACAACCCAGTCGCACAATCTAACAGTCCGAATCAATCGCACAGTCCAAACATGCTGTTCAATCGCACACTTGAACCAGTTCAAAAGCGATCGCACAATCCAATTGAGTCGCACACTTTGACAACACACTAGTGTTTGGCTCGCACACTTTGATGGCACACTTGTATTGGGCTCGGACACTACTTCACAGGCCCAATCCAACACAGATCAATTTATTTTCAGTCGCACACTGAATTTTCCAATCACGATCTAACTTCCGATAAATATGATGAATATTTTTTGAATGATTTTGTAGATTTTCCTGCAACAACTTACCAAAATCTCGCAAACACAATTAATCACCAATCAAAACAGATCAAACTCAAAATTTTTTAGATTTTGATGAAGATTCTGATTAAAAAAACTTATGAAATTAAACTTTGAATAAAATTTTGTTTCTAGGATTTATGAGTTTGATCCTACCTGTGTCAAAAATACGAGACCCACAAACTGTTTTTCTACACGAAAAACAGTGGTTTGCACACTTGGATTTCCAAGAAGACAATTGACACAATATTAAAATCAGAGCTTCAATAAAAACAAATGAAAATTTAGATCTGTTTGCAGCAACCGATCAACAGCAAAACACAACTTATAATCTTCAAGATATCTGATCCAACCGAGCCTTCACAAGACTACTTAGGCTCTGATACCATTGTAAGTCCCAAAACTATACAATCAGATATCAAACACCAAACAAGTAGCGGAATTACAAGCAAGATGTAGAAGATTGATAAGCAAACTGTATTGATTCAAAGAGACTGAGCACACGGTTAAAACCGTCTGGTACTCTAGTATGCGATTACAATCGTGAAGAATCAACAACCACAAAAGTCTAAGGAACCCCCTATTTATAAGAACATAGGAAGCTCTAATACAATGGGCCAAGCTCGCACCCAAATGACTACCAGACCACCTATCACGCCTATACATAATATCGACCTAACCCATAAACAAAAGCCAAGACAGACGCAAACATACGCTAATTTATGCCCTTACAATAAGTTCGGTTCGTCACAATACCACCGATGCCGTACTGATACTCGTTATAGTTTACGATATAAAAAAAGATACCTGTGCTGCTACGCAAGTAGTTTGCATGTTATCAATTCAATTCGTCATGATAAAAAATAGATGGTATAAGTCCATTTCGTCATGGTACCAGTATGGTATTGATACTCGCTATAGTTTACAATATATAAAAGATACCACAAAGCGCTACCGAAGTTGTTTGCATGGTACCGGTTGAGTTGAGTTGATCATGGTAAAGAACAAAATAAATCAATTATATATGATTCGTTCAATTAAAAAGCATTATACTCTATTATTAGAATACTGAAAAGGGTTATGATAACATGTTTGTTAGTGTAATGATTACTTATACACTACCACTCACAACTAAGTTTAAAAAATCTATATCAAGACGTAGAAAAAATTAGACACATCGCCACAAAGTGCTTAATATATGTATCTTAAAAGTTATAAAAGAAAACAATATTTTTAAAATCAATTATATATTAATAAAATAATCATAACTCAAAATCCAACAATACTATAAAAATATGAATACACTACTCATGGATAATCATAACTTAAAATCAAGCAATACTATACAAATCTTAAAACACTATTCATGGGGATTTTGTGTTAATATAAAAATAAAAATATAAATAATAATAATAACTAGTGAGATTTTTCAAACTTCGTGCCTGGAATTCGGTTGGTATTTGTTTGTTTGGTTACGATACTGGTATTCGCAATTGTCTATAGTAATCGAAAGAGAAAACCTTATATCGAAAACAATAAAAACGAATATTGATACTGGTACCGATGTTGTACAATTAGTATCAGTTTGGTTGGTTTGTATTCTATGTTTTTTTTTCAACATTGCTTACGATATAAATTTTATTAATAACGAATATTGTGCCGCTATCATACTAAACCGAACCGAAACTGAACAAACATCTATATCGGTATTGGTATTTTTTTTTTGTTTGATAAATTGACACCGTATCGCTACCATACCGTACCGAACAACATTTTTCGGTATAGGAGTTTATTTATATTGTTTTTTCTTTTGATAAACTGACATCGTATTACTACCGTACCATACAAACATCGTACCGGTACCTGTATTCATTTTTATGGTTTTCAGTTTTGAAAAGTTTTCATTCATATAACTCTATCTACGAGGATAAATGAATAACATTACTAGTACCGTGACACTCTGAACCGATCGGTGTCGTAGGAACGTCGGTGCCAGCACCGGTGTTTGTTTTTATTGTTTTCGGTCATGTAAACCATGTGTTGAGTTGTATACCAATTGCATGTATCGTACCGGTATTGTAACGAATCGATCTAATGCATGCGGTAACGTACTATCACAACGCGTGGATAAATAACTTGAAATGTTAAAAAATAAATGAACACATATACGGATTTACAATTTTTAAAAAAATTTACACTAAAAATCAAATTAAATAATCAATAAAATATTAACTATATAAAAATAAAAATAGTTAAAACTTCTCAGTTATTATTTGGGTTACTAGTTATCTATATAAATACAAAGATGGCATGAATAGAAGATGAATACAAAGTAAGAAAAAATTAATTAATATACAACTAATAAATAAAAAACAAAAAACCTAAAAAAACATCTACAATATACAACTAATAAATAAAAAACAAAAAACCTAAAAAAAACATCTACTGATTCATACTAGGATATAGCCGGTGCGCGTTACGACGCCCTATACAGAATCGTTCTCAACTTAACTACACATACGTTTGTATGTACATTACTCGCAATACAGTCTCGATAAAAAGTGAACAATGAAATAGATAAAAATAGCCACAGCATATAAATAGAAAAAAAAAATTCAGCATAACCTATGTATTAGTTTTTAACTAACAAACAAATTATTAAATAACCGAAACTATATTACGTAGCAATACAATTATGACGTCCATATCTACTTTATTCTTTTTATATTTGTCATTTAAATATAATAAAATAATATATTAATAATTTATATAAATCAAAGAATTACAGAAAAAACAATTTACTTGTTTTAGCTACCCACAACGGAAACCACCCGGAAACCACCCATTTAGAAAAACCACTCCCGCCAATGACCTCTAGCTCAAGTGGTAGGAGAGGTTAAGTTCTTATATGAAGACTTGAGTTCAATTCCCACTTGGGGCAAAAAGGAGTGAGTCACTGGTGTGCAATGATAGGAGACCTGGGTTCGATTCTTGAGCCAAACGGTTTTACCGGTAATTTCACCGTCGTGCCTACGGGCGGGTGGGTTACCGGGTTTTCCCCGGAAGTGGTGGTGGACGACTCGGGTTACTCTCGGAGTACTCCGTTTGTCCAGTGGGTGCCCGAGAGTACTCGGGATTGATTTGTTGGCCGTTAAAAAAAAACCACTCCTATACCCATTTATAAAAACAATTTACTTCAGTCTCTATAATCATCAGAGGGTATTTCCTTCTTTCTTCACCAATCACCACCTACTGCCTCCTCGCCACCGTCACTGCCACAACCACCACCCACAAAACCAAAACCATAGTTAAACCGCCTTTGTGTACCCTATGCTTGGTTACCTGTGCCCCAATGCGAATGAAGACCTTTCAGGTTGGTTGAGCGGCAACGACGACTGCGGTTACACCGGCCAGCACCACAACACTACCACCTCTCTCCTCTCCTTTTCTCTCTCTGTCACCATTGTGGTCAACTTCTGTAGTAACCGTCGGAAGTCTGGTGGTTGCAGTGGTGATGATGATAAGTTAATTACATTGTGCTTGTACACGAAGCTTTCTTACCAACGCCTGAGCTAGATGGGCTCCACATGCAAATCAACATCCGACAGGATAATTTCTTGCTCTTTCTCTCTCTCTAAAGACTTAAAACTCGCCTTTCTGTCTAAAAAAAAGCATACGCAAGGCCATAGTTTTTGTACAGATCCGACAACGGACCGAGATCTCCTTGAAAGGGTTTAGTTCAGTGATGATTTTCCGGTGGTGGAGCTTTTGGCTGTACCATGTGCTTCTTTGTATAATTGTTTTGGGGTAAACCCTGAGTTGATGGCCAAAATCAAGTGCCAAGCAACAGCCTGATATTATTCCGCCAGGGTAAATGTATAGATAGTATAGTATAATATAATAGACAAAGATAATATATAATATAATATCATATTTTCTCAAGTCATTATTAAATTAGGTTTTATCCAATTTAAATTAGGTTTTATCCAATTAGATTAGGAAAGAAACTAACCATTATTGAAAAAGTTCATTTTGCTAAATACTTTTTATATAAATACACTTATTTGCTAAATAAGTTTCTTAACTATTGAAAAATACTCGTGAGTTTGATAGATATAAGTTGCCCTTAATCAATTAAATTATATATATCAATACAAATTGATTATGAACCTTAGATTACTCTTTTTTCAAGATTTTTTTATTCAAAGAAATATTATTTATTATATATATAATATTATATAATATATATTATATTTAGACAATTTTAATTCAAGAATTTTATTATTCAAGTAAATATTATTAAGAAAAAGAAAAAAAACATTATTAGAAACAAATCTCTTATTTGCTTAAAGTTAAGAAAAAGAAAAACATTATTAGAAACAAAATCTCTTATTGGCTAAGAAAATATTATCTTATTAAGAAAAAATAATAATATTGAAATAAGAAAATCTTGGAAAAGTACTATTCATAATCAATTTGTATTAATATATAACTAGTATTAAGTCCCACCTCGTTGCGGGAGGGGTGTAAAAATATTTAAATAATATCAATGTCACACTACCGCCAACAACCAACACCTATTAATGTGAATAAATTATATCGCATAAAACATATAAAATAATAATTAAGTCCACTTAGTACTGCTCGTTGCGGCGAACCTGTTATGTTAAACGGGAAGAATGTCGTAAAAATGTTAAACCATACACGTACGTTCCGTCGTGTTAAGTCGCAAATTTAGAACCAAGTGTTAAACGAAACATAATAACATTGAACCACACACACGTTGCACCGTGTTAACTCGCAAAATTTAGAACGAAACATAAAACAAAAAAAATACGAAATATGATAAGTATAGGGGATCAAAGTTGAGAATAAAAAAGTTGTATGATTAACTACGAAAGATGAAAACTTTTGGGTTAAAAGTGAAAAGGTTTTGGATTCAAAGTGTAAAATCAAGTTTTTTTTAAACACCCCTAAACATGGTGTACAACACTCAATGCATCAACATGTTAGAAATTTATAGATTATAAATATAAATTGATCATGAATAGTACTTTTCCAAAAAAAAATTATTTTAATATTATTTTTTTAGTAAGATAATATTTTCTTAGACGAATATTGATCAAAGAATTATTGTCATGAACAAGTAAATATTAAAGAAAAATAAAAACATTATTAGAAACAAATCTCTTATTGGCTTAAAGTTAAGAAAAGAGTTAATTACACCGTTAGTCCCTGTGGTTTGTATGAAGTAACAAGGTCAGGTACTAATAATTTAAAATTATACTCTAAGTTACTAACTTTTATTTTGTAACAATCTAGAGTACTAAGACTAAGATATGTTAGTTTTTCTGTCAGGTTCAAGGGCTTTTAAGTCATTTTATATTTAAAGGACTAACTATGTAATTATATAATTAATGAGGGACTATTTTGTAACTCTCAAAAGATTAAGTAATGAACAAATTCCCATCATCTTTAAACCCAATCTCCTGATGCTTACATACTCTCAACAATTTATCAATTCTCAACCTCAAGTTATCTCCAACAAGCACAGACAATTCACGGAGCCTTTTCCTTTCAAAAAACTGTAACGGTGTCGTCATCAATGGCTTTCTGTCACTGTCTCTCTGAAGCCTCAAAGACATCTTTGAGCTACTGAAAATGGATAAGGAGTTGTTGTCGATGTGATGAAAGATATCCATTCTATATTTCTATTAAAGCTAACACACTGAAAGATAATCCATAGTTATCCTTAATCTAATATATATTTCCGAAGCAAGAATCATACAAAAGTGTGTAGTATAGAAAATTCTATACCTGGATTTTGTTTTCAATTGGAGCAACTAAAATAGTATAGCAAATTGTTTGAATTTAAAACTCAAAGATACAACAATGGCCCCAATTTTAATGGTGGGAATTAAATATCATCACCATATGATAAATAAACATTCAAACTCACAAAATACGAAATAAATGCATATTGTTCGAGCTCTGTAAGGGATTCGCATCTCCACCATGATCTCTACAAACCCCAAAAACTGGGACTCAACGATTGAAAATCAAGACTGGATTGAGGTTAACTTTCAGTTAAGATTTGCAAATTATGAACTTTGGATGAAACCCCACCTAGGTTTATAAGGAAATAAATGAAGAGATTGACGGTAAGGTACTGATCGGGATGTTGTCGATGGGGGTGGTGTGGCTCTGGCGATGGAAGAGCGGAGGAAGAAGAACGGGAGTGGGGTGGGAAAGAAGAAAGGGTGTTCTGGTGGGGCCCACACCAGTTTTAGGCAATGACAAATCAATGAATTACAAAAGTGGTCCTTGAATTTATTATAAAGAGTGTTTTTTTTAATTCCATAGAACTAATTTATGTTAGTCTTAGTACTCTAGTTGTTACAAAATTAAAAGTTGATATCTTAGAGTGTGATTTTAAATTATTAGTATCTGACCTTGTTACTTCGTACAAACCACATGAACTAACGGTGTAATTAACTCTTAAGAAAAAGAAAAACATTATTAGAAACAAAATCTCTTATTGGCTTAAAGAAAATATTATCTTACTAAGAAAAAAATAATAATATTAAAATAAAAATAAATTCTTGGAAAAGTAGTATTCATGACCAATTTGTATTAATATGTTAATAATGTGTGCCCATTAACTTTTTTGAAATCTATATATATATATATGTGGTTGTGCTTATTTTTTATGATTTGATATTCTTTTATAGTTTTTGTGTGAATCAGGTATTAACGAAAATGGTACCAATCTTATATTTTATGGTGGATATCACAAACGCTGGTACTGTAACAAACTAAATCGGTATCGATTGAGCTCCGCCGCATAGCGCGGGGAAAAGACACTAGTTGTATATTAAATTGAACATACAGATGGGGAGCACAAAAGGCATGTATATATATAAAGTGAAACATGTAGATAGGGAGCACAGAAATCATGTATAACAACCTCTATTTTTATTTATATATTAAATTGAACATGTAGATGACGAGCACAAAAAGCATGGATAACAACTAATAGAAACGCACCACTGATCGTATTCTTCAAACTAAGGACAAAGGGAAGATACACGAAGACAATTTGTCATTACTTGGTGCCATGCTCATGGTTATTTTTTCAAGTTTTAACGCCTCCTTAAGCGTATGAATCTACCGATCTTCCAATTAGCGGTGTTCTATTGGGGACAATGATTGCAAGCGTTTATCTTTAAAAAGTTGATATGTACAAATATTTAGGAAAGTCACTTTCCTGAAAAAGCCAAGGATCTAATGATTTGATTTGTTGAATTTGCGTAATTTCTGCAGTTTCAAGTGTCTTTTTTCACTAACGACATGCATGTGCTATGCTAAAAGAGTTTGTACTCAAATTAGCTAGACAACAAAACCTTCCACCTCATCATTTCCCACAAGCACTTGCATAGAGTGTGGATATTGGTAGGGATGACAAAAATACCCGATGGATATACCTGAAACTCAAAGCATTTGGGACGGTATACCCAATACCAGATGGGTATTGGGCCGGGGATGGGTATGAAAAAAAATATTTCACGGGTATAGGTCGGGTATGGGATTAGATGATACCCGACCCGATTACCGATAACTATATACCCGTTTACCAGAAATATATACACGAAAACTTTTAAGTTTTAGAGTAAACTGCCATTTTGGTTTGGGCAGTTTTCCACTTTAGTCCAAATCTCAAACCTTTTGCATCTGGGTCCCTGTGGTTTCAGTTTTATTGCCATTTTGGTCCAAAAGTGAAATCAGTTCATATTTGTTTTTTAAAATCTTGTTGTTTATCCTTTTCATCAGGGGCAAAATGGTCATTTTAAGTATTAACACACACACACACACACATATATATATATAAACAAAACCCTCAAACTCTGCACACTCTCTCTCTAAACACCCATATGTCTCTCTCTCTCTTTCTCTATCCTCTCTCCCGAACACCACCACCACCTCCTCCCCCTTCTCACCACTGCCACCACTACCTCTCATCTCAAACTCTGCACACACACACTCTCTCTCCCTTTCTCTCTCTAAACACCCCTTTGTCTCTCTCCTCTCTCTCCCTCTCCTCTCTCTCTTCTTTCTCTCTATCACAGACGCTACCGCCACCAAATCCCAACCGCCACCACCATCACCACCCCAAATCCTAACCGCCACCAGCATCACCACCTTCACACCTCCACTCCGGCACCTGCTCCGACGCTGCCGCCACCACCGCCGTCCTCACTACCATAAAGGCTCCGGCTCCGGTTGCGGTTAATCCGATGCTTGATTCTTTCATTACGCTGTTTCGGTAGTGTTTATGTGAATTTTGGGTTGAAATGTTGTGTGGTTTTTTGTTGTGTAACTTAGGTTTTGATGAGTAGTTGTTATTGTTTAAAGGGTCGTGCAGTAGATAGGTTATGTTTACAAATATGATTATTGAAGTTCTAGGTCTGTTTGTTAAGTGTGGGGGAATTTGGGGTAAAAAGTAGGGTTTTTGTTGGAAGTGTGATGGAATTTGGGGTAAAATGGTGGTGGAGGCAGTGGTGTTGAAGAGGGGAACGGTGACTGTGGTGAGGAGGTAGTGGTGGCGGTGGTGAGAAGGGGGAGGAGGTGGCGGTGGTGTTCAAGAGAGAGAGAGAGAGACAGATGGGTGTTTAGAGAGAGAGAGTGCAGAGTTTGAGGGTTTTATTTATATATATATATATATATTATATATATATTAATGCATAAAATGACCATTTTGCCCTTAAGGAATAACAAGATTTTATAAGACAAATATGAACTGATTTCACTTTTGGACCAAAATGCAATAAATGAAACCACATGACCCAGATGCAAAAGGTTTGAGATTTGGACTAAAGTGACAAAACTGCTTCAAACCTCAGGGACCAAAATGGCAGTTTACTCTAAGTTTTATATCTGTTTTTTTAACTATTGTTTAGTAATGTTACATTCTTGTACCTTTATTATTTGAAAAATAAACTATTCATTTGGAATATATATTTTGAAGACATTATTCATATTTATATGCTATGAAATACAAAATTATTTTTTTAAGATTATTATTATAATAATTTACATTTTTAAATATACCAAATATCATTACGACGATGATGATAGAAATGTATGTTATTTATCATAGTTTAATATATTATACATATTTTTGAAACATTAAATTATAAAGGAAAGTAAAAAAGACATACACATAAAAATCTAAACAGGTATACCCGATACCCGACAGGTAAATACTTGTCAAATACCCGACGGGTAATGGGCTGCATATAGGACAAGATTTTACAACAGGGTATAGGAATGGGATTAGCCATACCCGACCATACCGACCCATTGACATCCCTAGATATCGGGTCATTTGCTACACCTACCGGTAACCCTCAAAATTTGGTTATATAATTACTTCTTTGACTACCAAAAACAATCTCTAAATTTTCAAAGGGAGTTAAAGTTCTAATGCAATTAAAGTTCAATTGCTGTAAAAATAGTTGTACTTAGATAAGGATCAAAATGCAGGATGCAAAAGCCTTAGTGTCCAAAATCTCAAGACATCAACCAAAACAACATGCTTCATTTTGATCCTTATCTAAATAAAACTTTTTTTGACAACATTGAACTTTAATTGCAAATGAACTTTAACTCCCGTTGACACATTTAGAGATTTTTTTGCAGTCAAATAAGTAACTTTATAATCATATTTTGAGGGTTACCGATCGGCTTAACAACTGGCCCGATATTCGTACGTAAGTCAAGTTCTAGCAGGAAAGAATGCAATGGAAGGTTTTGTTGTCTAACTAGTTTGAGTACGAACTCTGTTAACACAACACATGATGTATGTTAGTGAAAAAAGCACTTAAACTGTAGAAATTACACAAATTCGACAAAGAAAATATTTAGATCCTTGGCTTTTCCATGAAAGCGACTTACTTAAATATTTGTACATATAGGCTCTTTCAAGATAAACACTTACAACCATTGTCCCTAATAGAAGACCGCGAATTGGAAGATCAATATATTTGTATGCTTAATCGAGTGTTAAAACTTGGAAAAAACCATGAGCTTGTCGCATGACGAAAGCTTAAAGGGTCCCACATGTTTTTTTATAAGTCGCGCACGCGGCAGAGAAGCCACATGCACGTCGCGCGTCGCGACGGGCCTAAAAATCATGAAAAGTGGTTTGGACTTAGGGTTGTGATATAAAACCCCAAAAACGAATTAAAAACAATATAACTTGTAACTTTGACGAACCGAGAGCACTGGGAGGAGATTTGAAGAATGAGGAAGCTAGGATTGAAGATTTCAAGGAGCGGGATCGAAATTCCTCAAGTGTTACCATTCAGTTCTTTGTTTTAATTGTTTCCTTTGGTTTCAAACATGTCTGTTAAACCTAGTATGACTTATGTTTGTGTTTTCATGATAATATTTGGCTAAACTTCATAAACTACTTAGGTTATGTTGAATATACATGACTGATTTGTAATCTGTCGGTTTGGAACGTGTTTTGTGGTTGAAGCTTGAAGTAAAAGACTTCGTTTTCCTGATTTGATGTACATGCGTATTTAGATTTATTTAATTGCATGGTTACCAACTCCACATGTTCTTTGTTAAATGTCTTTCAGTTATAGGTGCATGCTAGATCGTTTACTGTGTGTTTTCGATTGTTAAGTGGTTTGCTAGACGTAGTAACCCATAGGAGTGATAACTGTGAATTGAGTAAGTCTAGGTATTCAACCAATCTTGATATACATGAGGTGAGAGATTGTTGGTT
This sequence comes from Scalesia atractyloides, assembly GCA_947069175.1. Taxonomy (NCBI): domain Eukaryota; kingdom Viridiplantae; phylum Streptophyta; class Magnoliopsida; order Asterales; family Asteraceae; genus Scalesia; species Scalesia atractyloides. The sequence continues at coordinate 59,614,990 of CAMTDV010000030.1, forward strand.
TGTTTTGTGTGTAGGTTTCTAGGGCAAAGCCTTTGTGAGAAGATTTTGCCCTAATTTGCATGCCATTCCTTTTCCATCAAATCTGATCAGGTTTCCAATAGTTACCCCGTGCACTTCTAGTGTATTGAGACTTTCACGCTGTGAGGTAGACTGTCTAGCCGGTACTTCATTATTAGAGTTTTAACCCATGAGGGAATCCACTTAACCGGTAAACTTAACAACTTCTAAGAATCTTTTAGGTAAATCCTTGAGAAGGGTCAAGGGTCCAAAGATCATCCTTTAAGTTTAGCATATTTAGATCCCAGTTCCACAGTAGTTCCATTACCGATAAAATACTTGTCATTCATGTGTAGGATTCCGACCTAGGTAGTACTTTTACCATCATTTGATCTCGTCTACAGTCATAGTTCGTGTCTTAGTTTACTTTAGTTAATTGCATTAGGATTGTTAGAAACCCCCTCGAAACAATCGAACAAATAAAATCAGTAGTGTAGATAAGTAATCGAGTCTGTTGGTGCATTTTGTGTCTGTAGCTTGTTCTTATTACGATGTAATCGTACGGTCTTTATTTTGTGCATTTGTATAGTTTTGGTCAAGTCGACCAAGTCAAGATATCCTCCTATCTTGACTTGGTACGACGTTTATGTTGATAGCGTTGTAAAACAGTTGCATGTGTGCAATCTGTTAGTTGTTTAGTTTTTGTATCTTGTTGTTACTGTAAGTTAGTGTCTGTTTGCAGGGTCCCAACGAAGAACCCACTTCTTCTTGGATTGCATACTCACGAAAACCGGTTGTTCACCAGCTTGATAACCCCGAAGAACCATTCTTCGTGGTTGAGGATTGTTCGCAGGTCTGACCCACGAAGGATCTATTCTTCATGGGGCTTTGTGTTGTTCGTGGCCTCTGCATGTTCTTCGTGACATGCAGAGGTGGGTTAGCCTATATAAACAACATTACCCTCATAGTTCAGCAAGAGAGCACCCAGAGTCTGTACAAGCATTATGTGTATATGGTTGTACTTGTTCTCTTCTGTTAATCAAGATAGTGAATCTTTGGTTACTTGTGTTTGCTTATCTTTGCTTCGGTTTGTATATTTACGTGGATTCCGCACTCGTAAGTGTGTTAGCAAAAAGGAAGTAGGTTTAATCTTGATCCTCCAAGTGGACCTACAGAGTCTAGTTCATTTTAATAGGAGTCTCGTGGGTTCGATTTACGGACAAACTTTAGCTTTACTAGGTTGATAGGTTCACTTGCATGTCAATAGTTTAGTTTTTAGAGAGTCTAGAGTATTACTTAGTGTCTAATTTAGGGTAAATTTAGTTAAACTACTCTGAGCACATGAAGTTTTTGGCGTCGTTGTCAGGGACTTTTAGGCGATTTCGTTTATTAGCTTTGATTAACTTAATTGCAATATATGTGTTACGTGTCTTTTGTTTTGTGTCTTTCTTGTTCTGCCGTAAGCTTACAACTTCGTGTTTTTTTTATCGTAAGGAACAACATGCCAACCACCGTGACACCTAGGGATGAGCATGATACCGATGTCGTACCGATCACGAAAGTACCGATATCGAAATATTTGGTACCGTATCGGTATTTGAAGGTAAAATTCGGTATTTTACCGCTACCGAACCGGTACCGATCCTGAAAGTACCGATACCGAAAAATGCCAAAAAGTGGATACCGATTCGATTGTACGGTATTTGATACCAAATGCTTATCCCTAGTGACACCGGGCGCTGTGGCCAAGGTCGACTTCTCGACCGCCGCCAGCCCCTTGGTTCTCCCCAGATGCGCGGAAACCCGACCTCCACCTCGCCCGAAGGCAGACAGTGGAATAATCGGTAAAACCTCGCCTCCCATCCAAGTCAAACCGGCGCCCCCCGTATTCGCTTTTACATGGATGCCGCAGAAAATAATGAGGAGAGTGGGTATCGAACCTGGGTCACAAGGAACACCAATTCTTTCCCTAACTACTCCACCGCTACCTTATTAGCTTACGCCTTCGTGTTTGATATGCAGTTTATGCCACATCTACCCTCGCAAGGACCGCCACCACTTGTTCTTCCCAAGTTTATGAATTTCAAACTCGAGGTTATTACTTCTTCCTCAAGCTCGTCTTTTCTTACTCTACTCTACACTCTATACCACCCAAAACATCTAGTCCACCACCCTATCCACCACACCAGGCTCCTCAAATGGTCAGCTCGTTGTACCATTCACCACCAATCCACTGAGGGTTTCACGGGAGTCAACTCTTCCATCACCTGTTCACCCATCGCCAATGAAAACTCTTAGCAAATATCCTCATACATCATGACCGACATTGCTAACTCATGTCAATTTCATGGTCGTGATGATGAGGATGCTCCCGCTCACATTGCCTGCCTTACTCGCATCCGCGATACCTTTAAAATTTAAGGTGTCAATATGATGCCATCTTCCTTCAGTTTTTCCCATTTTCCCTTGAGGGACGAGCCGCCACTAGGCTTGATTCATAGCCTGCTGGAACTTTCACCATGTGGGCAGTTATTCGAGAAGGATTCCTCAACAAATATTTCCACCCGCTAAAGCATCCCAACTTCATGACCAAATCCACTCGTTCCGGATGGAACTCGATGAGCCTTACTAGCTTTGCTTGGGAGCGTTTCTAGAATTTGCTTAGCAGATGCTCTCAACATGATCTCTCTGATTAGGCCCTTGTAGAGAAATTCTACAACGTCTTACTTACGAGACGAACACTCGTTTTTGTGAAACATGGACTTTGAAGGAAGAAAAGGTAACAACCTGACTTTTTGGTTGTTACCCGTTTATCGTCATTTCGACTTGTAACCATCTTGTAATCCGAGATTCGATATAAAAAGTGGTTTGTATTATACTAAATACATTTTCATCACACAACATCACCGTTGCACATTTAAACGCCTTGTACTCGCAATGCTAACGCAACACGAATCACAGTTAACTATGTTACTTTAAGTGCCGAGTGTGTTTGTTTGTTCAAGACTCGCTCGCGCCTTCGACCTCGCTTATCACACTAAATTGCAAACGCATTTATATATGTGGGTTATGTAATTCTATGTGTTATGTATGTTTATATTATATGTCTAGTTAAATTCTCGCTTAAACGTTGCTCACGCAACTCGCTCTATCGCATTATTATGTTAACGCAACGCATATCTCGCTAAAATGCTTAATATACCAAAACTGAACGAAATCACCAAATGAAAACAGCTCAACGTGAAACCAGGACTCACTCGTACGAGTGAAGCATGGCTCGTACCAGGCTGCTGACTCGCACCAAGAACTCAGCCGCACGAGTGATGACTTGCACGGCTACCCACTCGCACCAAATCACTCGCACCTACTCTCACACTTCTCCTATAAATACCAACTTCATCATTCATGCCCCCCTTGCTGTCACTCGCATGAAACCTACTTTATACGCTTCTCTCTGTTTCCAAGTAAGAAGATTATGATTTCCACGCGAATCACAACGATTTTGCACGAGTTTCATCTCGATTTCATCTAAACTTCTCTGTTTACGAAAATCTTCATCTTTTTCATAAAACGTCTGTTTTATCAAGGATTCTCACTTGAACGGTATGTTTGAGCAAGCATTGGCTTCTTAAGTTAAAAACTCAATGTTTCCAACTCAACAAGTGTTAGATCCTAACAAAACTGTTTATATTCAATTTTTAACAAAAACGGACTAATCACGTGTGTTTCGTCACTAAATAGTGGGACGAAACATTTTCAGGAAAATACTTGAAATGGATTCGAAATTACATCTATTCCAAGTGAAAACTCAGTCCCGGTAGCACGAAGACGCAAGAACAGTCACTTGTGCTAACTGGACTGGCTCGCACGAACCACTCCGTGTTCGTACAGCCCAGTCCGAGTTTCCACAAACGACTAACTTGCTCTAAAGACCTCCCCAGCTTTTGGTTTGCTCAGTAGCTTAAGGTTGGAAGGATGGACACTCGATTTCCGAAGAAACGACGCAAAAACACTTGATTTTGGACTCGAAAACAGGTCACTTGCACGAGCTGTCGCTCGTACGAATGATGACTCGCACGAGGTGATGCCTGTACGAACCATCACTCGTACGAGTGATGACTCGCACGAGGGTGATGCCTCGTGCGAGTGGTGCTTCGTACGACCCACTGTTTGTCCCGCACAACTCTCTGTTCAACTGTTCAAGCTACAAGACTGATGCACTTCTGTTTCTACGCGCAGGCTAATCCGACGCTCTTCTCACTCTCCCTAGCTCACCAGTCTTTACTGTTTTAGCAATCACTGTTAGTATACTTGACCCCTTTTCGCTTTAATGCACTTTTAGGGTTACATACGTTCTCTATCAAACATCACAACACACAACTCTAAAACGCTTTCAAACGCAAACCCACTATCGCATGACTATACGTGAAACGCTGAACAGCTATGTGTTAATTGTATGCCTTAGATTTGCTGACCACCTTTAACATGATAGCCGCCACCCGTTAGTTCGGGGGTTGTTAAGGCTCGCTCTCGCTTTATTTTACTTGTCTCACTCGCTGTTGTGTTGGTTAGTCTATTTCGGTATAGGTAACATATATGTTCAAATGATTACGTTAGTGCATGCTGGTGTCGTTAAACCTTATTTACTATTATTATGCAAAACCTGTGTACTCACCTTTACATTTTTGTATTGACTTTATTTTAACGTATGTGACAGGTTGATGGATTTTCGTATGTTGCAAATGGATAGGATTTTTAGAAACTCATTAAAATCTAGGTTGTCGGATTTTGTGTTGTTTAAGAGATTTGTAATTCACTTTGACTTTCGTTGAATATTTGTTTAATTATATGGGAAATTGAACTTTATAAATATTATCACCGAATTGTCGTTATGGATTCTCTTGGACAATCTGAATTCGTCTAGTGTCGCGCCCCGATGATTCCGCTATGGTGGGGTGTGACAGAAGCGGTGTTGAGGAAAAGAGAAAACAAGGCTACACGTGTCAAGCAAACATTACAATAACATGATGTATCAAATGCTAAGAGAGTAGTACTTTTAGCTATAGGGCCACTCCCTCACATATAAAAGTTGCAATTTAATAATCATTTATTATCCATAGTATCTTATACTAAATAATTTGAAAGAATGACACGTGTCATTACCATAATCACTCTCCTACATTTATCCTTTACATTAATTTATATACTCTTAAAATCAATGGTCGGTGACTGTCACATCAAAAGCCACCGACCCATTATTTTATATATATATATTACGATGGCTACAAGGATGTAAACAAAATAAAGGTCAGATGAATTGGTTATGTCTTTGGTGTTGTAAGCTCTAAACCCGGGTTCGATTCTCATATATTACACCTTTCAGTTTTTTGCAGAATGTAATACTCTTCAATATAATACATTTCAGTCTCATATATTACACCTCTTATAATAAATCTTTCAGTGTTTATTTTTTCTTTTCCCTTTTTCTCTTTTCTTTTCTTTTAGTTTTGTTTTTTTTTCTTTTCTTTTTCTGTTAGTTCCTCTAAACTTTCATTTTTTTTTCCTTTTCTTTTTGTTTTTTTTCCATAAACTTTCAAAATTGTTATTTACACTTCTACACTTTTTAAAATATTTAAGAAATGTCAATTTCACCCTCCTTCCTTCATTCTAACTTGTCAGATTAGTCATCCATATTTTAGCTTAAAAGAAAAAAATATTTTTTCACGTGGTTATTTATATATACGTATTTGTTATAAATTCACTTTCAACACAATTTTGTTTGAAAACAAGCCGGGTAAAATATATTGCGTTTTTTGCTTATGTTTTATGTGTCGGTATGAATTCAAATTCCAACGTAAACGTTATAAATTCACGTTTTGACATAATTTTTTTTGGAAACGAGTCTGGTCAAATATAATATGCTTTCATGCTTATTTTTTGCGTGCGTCTTCGGTGGTCTACGTTGTGACGTAAAGTGTGTTCGGAAACAAGTTAGGTCAAATACAATACGTCTTCATTCGACACTATAAATTCAAGTTACTGTACGTTTCGACACAGCTGGGTCTTGATGCAAAGGTAAGGGTAATGTAGTGGTTATGTGAAACCCTTACTAAACAAATCAACCCAGGTTTGATTCCGTTTCTTTTGTAACCGCAATGTTTATATAGATTACACTGAGTTAGATCGGATACGTTGAAACATGCGTTTCATATGGTTAATGCATCACATAATGTGATGCCAACTATAAACATCTAAAGCGTCATCGCCGCAACGCGCGGCATACAACAACAATCTAGCTGTAACTTCAATATAAAAATTTTAATTTCTAAGATATAAGAATATACATATTTAATCACTCTCCTACATTTATCTTTTACATTAATTGTAATTTAAATTTTAAAATTTTAATTTCTACAGAATATACATATTTAATCTTTATCCTTATCTTAATTTCTACCCCTATCTCTTTTTTATCTTTATCTTCTTTATACCTAATAAATAAAAATATTAAGGGCACATGCACACTTCTAGGCAACCTTTATTTTTGTCTTTTCGTCTAAATCTTATACTCATTTAACTTACACTCGAATCCTTACCCTTTTTAAATTTACCTAATTTCTTGTTCAACAACCTCACATGTTTTCGTTATTAAACCTTACTATAAAAATATTAAAATTTTAGTTCAATGTTCTTTTGTTTCAATTTTTCTAAATTTAAGAGTTGTGATTCCCATTCTCCTCTTTTACCTTTCATGATCACACATATTTAAAATTACAAAACTAAAACAAAAATTATTAGTTAAAGTCATATAATACACGAGAATCTAACTAGGGGTGACAATTCTTGACACTGCCCCCAACCCGAACCGAACCCGACACGAAAAAACAGGTTTGGTTGACTAACACGACCCGTTTAAAAAAGTGGTCGGGTTTAGGTTGACCCGTATAAAAACATATTGACCCATTAGCGATCGGGTTCGGGTTGACCCGTTTAACTTTTTAGACAATTTTTTTTATATTTTTGTTTTTGTAATTTCTGTTTCTATTTTACATGGTTAGTTATAATAATGTCAGTTTTAACACATTATAGTATTTATTTGTCACATTCATACTCATCATTAGACATGTTATCGATAACCCGCTTAAAACCCAACAACTCGCTTATAAATCGTCAACTTGTATGACTCATTTAAAAAAAAGGTTAAATGGGTCGGGTTCAGGTTGACCCGAATTTATATGGGTTGGGTTAGGGTTGAATCTTAATCCGAATAATAATATGGGTCGGGTTTGGGTTGCGCATTTCAACCCACCAACCCATCAATCGGCCAACTCATTAACCCGACACGATCGACACCCCTATTCCTCGCATAATAAACATAATAATAATAAAATAATGAGTTTTGGGTTTGAATTTGACTAGTGAGTAGATTGGTGCCCCCACACCTTTTGGGCTTTTATTGGTCAGGGCCGGTGGATGAAGTAAATAATTCAGTCTCAAATCTCAGAAGCAGCCCAGCAGCAGCACCATGAACAACATTGCTACTGGAATACTATCATCACCGTCGCCGTCATCTACCCTTTATAGCTTCAGTCGCTGTCGCCGGCTTATAATTTCATCTTTTTCCTCATCTTATGAAACCCACATTCAATCTCACTGGAAAAATACCATTTCAATGTCCTCTTCTTCTTCTTCTTCTCATCCGCTGCCGCAGCTCTTCATTCAGGTCCCTCTGATTCGATAATCAAGTCTACTGTACCATCATCGGTTGCCCGAGAACCCGAGCCGGTTAAGGAAGATAACAAACCTCCGCCAAAACAACATCCGTGGCTTATTGTAGGCCTTGGAAACCCTGGGAAGTTGTATAACCGCACAAGGCACAATGTTTGTATTCTATCTTTATATCTATATCTATCTCGTTACTTTGTGAATATACATGAAATAATATTTTTTTTTTCTTTCTGTTGTGGAATTAGTGAATTATTACATGGTTTCTTGAATTTAGAGAGGGGACCTAATTACAGTTACGAGAGCAAGATATAGATGAACTTTAAAAGGAAATTATTTATAAACCCTAATTATGTTTGTAACGTTAAATTAGTAGAAACGGCGAGGTGTATAAGATAAAAATACAAATTTTAAGGGTTTTAGACATGTTTTAGGCTTGTTTAGGGGTAGTTTAGGTGGATTCCAGGCTTGTTTAGGGTTGGTATAATTGTTTGAGACCTGTTCCCACGATCTGTGGCTGGAATTTCGTTGGAACTTGGCCTGAAGTATGCGCCTGAGGGCCTGAAAGTAGGGCTTTTGAAGCAGGGCGAAGCTTGAGATTTCCGACCGGGGTCGGAAGTCACCGAACATAAAATTATGCCTACAAAGTTATAAAACCGGGGGGTCGAAAACATATATACCTAAAAAATTATATACGGAAACTATATACCGGACACTACTGAGCGAAAAGTTCGGGGGGTCGGGGCCCCCCTGGCCCCCAACTAAGCTACGCCCTTGTTTTGAAGCGAGAAGGCTGCGTTGGGCCTGAAAAGTGGGCCTAGGCACGCGCCTGGGTCAACCTGTCAACCTTGACAACAGAGGGTATTACTACGGAATTTCTTGAATTTAGTTGGGCAAACAGTTCTATAATTTTGAAGTATGAATGATTGCATGTTACCTTTTAGATATGTGAGTGTTATGGATTGAAACTAAAAAGAAAAATAGATAAACCTTAGAAGTAAAGATTTATAAGTCCTAATCATGTTGTAACATGAAATTAGTAGAATTTTAATCATATTATTTAAATTTAATAATCAGTGATCCTTCTTCCTGTCGCAAATTGGATGTTTATGGTATTTAATTTAATGAAAACGATGCTTTGATTTGATTCTGGATGTATTAGTATGTGATTGGAATTTGTAGGTGGGTTTTGAGATGGTGGATGCAATAGCCGAAGCTGAGGGTATCTCTATGAGCAGTGTTTCATTCAATGCTTTTTTCGGCAAAGGTCTGTGACAGAACTTATTATTGTTTTTATAAAATGTATAGTCTATAATGTTGTTTTTATCTTTTTATTTCTTTAGGATGTATTGGAAATACTCCACTGATGCTTGCTAAGCCACAAACTTTCATGAATGCTAGCGGTGAGTCTGTAAGTAAGCTCATCTGATCATACATCTGTTACTGTTTTTCTTTTCTTTTTATTGAGTAAAATGCCATTTTCGTCCCTGAGGTTTGGCCAGTTTTGTGACTTCCGTCAAAAGGTTTTTTTTTTGCATCTGGATCCAAAATTTTTGAAATCTTGCCATTTTCATCCGGCTCGTTAACTCCATCAATTTTTCTCCGTTAAGTTAGGGGTATTCCCGTCTTTTTTGTTAACTTAAAGGGCGATTCGGTCTTTTTCACTTTATGTACAAGTATTCAAAAGACCTAATTGCCCTTAAGTTAACTAAAAAGATGGAAATACCCCTGACTTAACGAAGAAAAATGGATGGAGTTAACAGGCCGGATGAAAATGGCAAGATTTCAAACCTTTTGGATCCAGATGCGGAAAAACAAACCTTTGGATGAAAATTGCAAAATTGGCCAAACCTTAGGGACGAAAATAGCATTTTACTCCTTTTTATTTTTTACAGTTTATTGACTTCTTGATTTCTTTTAAAAAGGTTGGAGCAATTGTTTCTTTCTATAAGATTCCACCAAAGCAAGTACTCATGGTAAAGTATCTAATATGATTTTACCTCTTTGTATACTTCAAATTCATGAGTCATGATACATCATTTGCAGATTTATGATGACTTAGATTTGCCGTTTGGAAAGTTACGGCTATTGCCAAAAGGTGGACATGGGGGACACAACGGGTAAATGCCATGCTTCTCTTGCTTCCTTTTATACTTGATATGATGAACCTATACTATGATTAGACTTGTTATATAATATGAAAACATGCCCCCTTTTTTTCCTTCTAAAAGCTGGTGTTAGCATACAAAAACACAAGTTACATTGTATTGAAAATAGTCAAATGCAAATAATTTCAAAAGTGGCCAGTATAAACATGTTTTATGATGAAAAAACAAAATTTTGTTCAGTTGAGATTCTTGGGTTATGTTGATTTTTGAGCACCTATGGTAGGTTATTTTAGAATCAATGAAAATTGAGTTGGATTTTTTTAGCTATTTCTGTTTATATTTATTCGCTTTCTTTTCTCATGACATGCATGCATTTTACGATTCTATCTACAGCTCTTTCTTGACTCGTAGTAGCATTTTAACACTTTTATTTATTTTACTTGATTTAGCATATGCTAATGAGAATTGAGCGAGTCAGCGGTTTGGTTACAGGCCAAAAACAATATCTATATCTTAAATTGTGCCAAAAACGGTGGATCTGTTTATCGGAAAATGCTCTTTTATGTTGTATATGATTACGAAAACTATTAGTGAAATAACGATTCAATTTTCTTGAAAAAAGCAATTTAGGAGGTCGTAAACATATGGATGACTTTTAGAACATATAACATTTTTCTTTCTAGTTAAAATTTCTAGTTGTATTTTTGTGACCATCATTGATGATCCTTGTTCCTAATGATGTTTATGTTCTTGAAGGATGAAGAGTGTGATCAATCACCTTAAAGGAACTCGTGACTTTCCTCGTTTAAGAATAGGTTATTGATCACCTTTTAATTCTTGTACCAGTTATGTGCTATGATTTATTAATATATTATTAATAATGAGTCGCTGACGTTTTTAGGCATTGGGAGGCCACCAGGAAAGATGGAAGCTGCTAGCTATGTTCTTCGACGATTTAACAAACAAGAAAGTGAGGAGGTATGTTACATAGCATAGCTCTACTGGAGGTGGTAATTTTGACATGTTTATTATGGGTTCAGGTTATGCTTCAAGTATATAAGTGTATAACGAGCCACACGGGCGATGTTAAAATATGTAACTAAAAAGAAAGCGGGTCAAACGGGTTGAAATTATGCGAGACGTATAAAAACAGGCTCCTTTGGGTTATGTTTATCTATAACTGGTCAAATGGGTTGAAAGTCATTTGAAATGTATGTACAAGTGGATTGATTTGGGGTATTATGCCGAATGGGTCAAATAGGTGAGTTAAGAGAATGAGAAGCATGCCAAATAAAATGTATGTATACAAGTGGGTTGGTTTGGGGTATTATGCTATAATGGGTCAAACGGTTGAGTTAAAGAATAAAAAAGGGAAACATGTCAAATGGGTTAAGCGGGTCAAACGGGTTGAAATCAGGCAAAATGTGTTTGGATTGAGTTATGTTTTACTTATAACGTATCAAACGACTTGCAAGTCATCCAATATTTAGATTTGGGGTGTTTTTTTAATGGGTCAAATGGGTTAAGCTAAAGAATCAACTAAAAAGGCTAGTCAAATGGGTTAACCACTAAATTTTGAAACTGGTCAGAAATACATTCAAATGCATAGAACCTTCTAAAACGCTCTATTTTAAGAAGTTTTAGATTATTGTTTTAACAATATGGTTTGTAATCATATTTAACACATTAATTATTTACAAAAGTCTTTGATCCATACTTGAAAGGTACCCATTTTGACCCGTTACCCGGCTCTTCATGTTCTCCCCACATCATAATGATTTTCTTTAGCAAACGAATGAACATGTGATTGTGTATTCTGACAGCTGGATTTCACATTTCAAACCGGCATTGAAGCGATTCGAATTCTTTTACTCCAAGGTTTTGATAAGAGTGCAACATTTGTGAATAGTCCCAAGCCTGTGAAGCAAATTCAGTAAATAACATGTTTACAACAAGAAAAGATAGAACCTGGAACATTTTTGAGATGATTATGGCCATTTTTGGGACATTCGTGTATTGCTAGGTATCTGATTAAACCTCTATGAACGATTATGTTACATTTTTTTAAATATAATGCTCATATACTATATATATATATATATATAATTATAATACGGATTTTCAGATATTTTGGATTCGGTTTCGGATCCGGATTTTTTTAAACACAATAGCTATACGTTTTCTGACGGATATCACTTATAATGAATTTTCTAATAAACACCATAAAACAATTTTTTTAAACACCCCTAGCTATATGTTTTTGAACACCACATTGCACAATAAATGGGTCATAGACGTGGCTATTTTGCCCAAACAAAAAGTCAAAGATCATTTCTAATAAACACCATAAAAATGATACAAAAAGTTACAGTTCATAGCTATAGTAGGTGTTGGAAACTCGTGTATTAACGATAGAATAAAGAAAATAATCAATATTTAAAAATAAAGAGTTGGAAAGTTCCAAAATTTCAAATGATTTGTTACGGCTAAGGAAACCAGATTTGGTTCAATACATTAACTTGATTAAAGTCAAACTTAGTTACTTATTTATTACCCAAGAGGGAAACATTCTTGAACTCACAAAAATTCGTTACACATGACGCAACTAATTACGTTATTAAGTATGTATTCAATTCAATTAACTATAAAAATATATTATTTTGATAAACGGGTCATAAACGTGTTGTGTCTACATGCTAGCATACATAACACGATAGGGGTTCAAGTTCACCCTCCATGTATGTAATTCAAGAGGCGTAGCAGCATGTTCGAGACGAAACAGCTCGACTGCAGAGCAGAGCAAAACAGAAGCAGGATTCAACTGTTCAAATCCTAAACTCAAAAATCTGGAGGGAAAAAGCAAAACCAAAGACTGAAACAGCAAAGAGACACAGATATTATCGACAAAGAAACTGAAAACATGAATGGGAAAATTAGTAAAACTGAATATGAAATTGATGTGGCAGAAGACAGATTAGAAGCAGGCAAGCAGCCATGGGGAAATTACATCAAAACACAACAGAAACTCATCTACGATTATTTGCCCTAATCCATCGATCTTTGGTCATTGTCTTCACTGTTTGTACCATGAAACGAAGACACGAAATCCTCTCTCCATGCAGCCTTACCGTTAAATTTGTTTAGTCATAGCACTATTTAAAAGCAGGAGAAACTCTATAAAAACATGCATCAGCAATATACTAATAAAGTGCAAACTAAAAACTGAACTTATATTGGATCAGCAAGTCCTAGTTCTGTAAGGGAATGATGCTTTCAACATAACACTTCCTTTGCTCCAACCGCTACGATTCTGTCCACAATAGAATATAAAGCATATCTTTAGTGATGATATCAAACAAAAGTTGCAACAACTAAAATGAAATATTTTTGTAAATCCGTTGCTAATTTATGCAAATTGCCCCGAACATAAGAGCATCCACAGTGCTATAAACCCACAAACCGCCACCTCATCTGCACATCAAATTCCAAACATCTTTCAAAAACACTCATTTTTCTACAACGCTACACCCTTTTTCAAACACCCAATTATTATACAAAAATAATGTACTAAAAAATAGGTTGTGTGTGGAGCCCACCTCTCTCGTTTGTAGCAGGCTGTAATTCTGGACGAGAGACACGATGGGAGAGGCTTGGAAATCCAAACGCTGCCACATCAGCAGCGTTGTGGATGCTGATGTATCGTAAGCGGAGAAGAATAAAGAGGTGGTACGGGGGCAAACGGTGGAATGATGGAGCGGAGATGAGAGAGAGCCATGGTTTAGAGACGGATTTGAACGGAGGATGGATTTGACGGGGAGTCTGGAGAGGATATCTTCGATTATTTCATCAGGGAATGAACTTTTGGATCGATCATCTGTAATCGTTGATTCTTCGTCTTCTAGGGTTTCCATCGGTTAAAAGAGGGGAATCAATAGGTTTTTCAAAATCTCAGTAATCGTATAAAATCGTTGCAGGGGAATGAACTTGCTGATGGAGTGTGTGTGAGGGTCACTAAATTGGAGAGATTGAGAGAGGAGTGTGTATGGAAAGAAAGGTTAAAAAATGAAAAATAAAGAATTTTAAAAGTCAAAAAATATATAAAATTAAAAAGAAAGTTAAAAAATGAAAATACAAAAACTTTAAAATAAAAAAAAGTCAAAGACATTTAAACATTTAAAAAATAAAAAAAAAATAAAAATTTTAAAATAAAAAAAATTTAAAAATAAAAAACGGAAATTGACCTTAAAGTTATTATTGTTGACTTTTGATATAACATTTAGAGTTAAATGCTTGGTTGGTCCCTGTGGTTTACAAAAATTTCATTGTTGGTCCTAGTGGTTTACTATTTACACTCGTGGTACCCAAACTTGTAAAAAATGAACTCGCTTGGTCCCCTGCCCTAACTTCAGTTAAATAACTCTGTTAAAACACCCCACGTGCTTGGCACGTGAGGGCAATTTCGTCCATTCAGTTTGAGCTCAGTATAAAAACCACCTTATCCTTATTTTTTCCCTCAAAATTAACGACCGTTCTTCCTCCCCTCACCCATGTTTCTCCAGGAACCCTAGAATGGCAACATGTCGCTGTGGAAAGTTAGCCGTCATTCGCACATCATGGACCGACAACAATCCAGGACGACGATACTATGCATGTCCATCACTGGTAATCATTAGGGTTCATTAGTAGATGTTCATTTTGGTTTCAACTTTTTAAATGTTTGATATGACAGGAAGTCACTTGTCCTGGATTTGTTCGTTGGTTTGACCCGCCAATGTGCCCACGAGCTGTTCGCATCATTCCAGGGCTACTCCGAGCAAGAAACAGGGCTGATCAAGAAAGGGATGAACTAAGGACTGAACTGAGATGGAAGAACACCCTGATCTTAGTACTATTGTTTCTGTTAGGGTTACAGTTTGCAATGTTGTTAGCTTGACTGCAATGTTAATTATGTAATTTGACCAAATAATATTAGAATGAATTTTGGATATTCATAGATATTGTGGTTGTGGCAAACAAAACTGTGTATATTGACATGTTAAATAAAGCGCAAAAGCGTTACGGTCGAAAAATGTTAAATAAAGCGCAAAAGGGATACGGACGACCAATGTTAAATAAAGCGCAAAAGCGAAACGGACGACCATTGTTTTATAAAGTGCAAAAGCGATACAGACGACCAATGTTTAATATAACGGAAAAGCATGTTAAATAAAGCGGAAAAGCGACACGGATGACATTTATTGCCATCACTTAATATCCAACAAACCTAATAAAGACTCAACAACTCCAATTTATGACCCTGGCCAACAAATGTAATAAAGACATACTCAATTTCCAAACACAACAATAACTATAATAGCCGATTAACATTTCCAAAATGGTGGCATGAGCATAAGCCACAATAGTGCATACCAAACATAATAAAGACAAGCAACAGTTAACAAGTATTGTTTAAAGCATACGGCTGAATAACATAACAAAAAGATATTTAAAATCTAGCCCTTCATCAGTTAAGCGTATCCAGCTTATTCTTGACCTGCAGAGTCACCATGAGCAGCAGAACCACCAGCAGCAGCTGCTGCAGAACCACCTTCAGCACCCATTCCTTTCTTTGCAGCCTTGCAACCTCTTGAATTATGGCCCTTCCCTTTGCATTTCTTCCAGGTTACAGACCCACCCTTTCTAGTCAGCTTCCCTTTCTTCTCCAATATATCTTCAACCTCCACTTGGTCTTTTCTCCTCTTCTTCTTTGGCCTGCCAGCTTGTTTGTGGCGAAGTGGAGGGGTCAATGTTGTTGGAACTGGTGATATTGGCCAGAGTTTGGGACCATTGATTGGACCAATCTTGTAGGCATAAGCCTTTTTCCAAGTGTCCAGATAGTAGCATGGATGAACCCAATCCTCAGGTGGCCCCACCTGTTGTTTGTGTGCAGCCATATCCCAGTTAACAGCTACGGCATGCTTACATGGGATTCCTGAAATTTCCCACCTCCTACAAGTACAAACCCTTTGTTCAACATTCACAACATATTGCCCAAGAGTCCCTTGTACCTGCCACCTACTATCACCACACCATTTCACACTGCATTGGGCTGCAGCCTTCTTGATCTCGTCAAAGATCTCTGTTATCTTTGGTGTGAGGGGGCCCTTACACTGCTGTTGCACCTTCATCACATTGACTATTCTCTTCATCAAATACTCTCTAAGATATTCCAAACATGAAATGATTGGCTTTTCCCTCCCTTCAACAGTCTTGGCATTAAAAACTTCGCACATGTTGTTTAGTAGAACATCAGATTGTGCCCAACCTACACATTGATAACCAAAAAAGAAATGTATAAAGTGATAAATTCCTTTGGTGCTTAAATTAGCAACTAGTCTAATCTTTAAAGTGAATATTACCTGTGAAGTGTGATCTCGACCAATACTTTGGTGGAATTTGTGCCAACCATTTGTATGCTTCCTCATTGAACTTCTTCAACTCTTCCATTTTATCCCTAAACTCAGGTACTATTACACAAGAACAATCATGAATAACAAGTCAGTAAATTGTTGACCCAACACTTGAATGAATAAATGCTTAAAAGTAAGTACCGGTTCTGGCAGTTGCACATGCCCATATGCAATCTTTAAAGCCTTTGCCCCTCCATTTTAACTTCATATTCTGGTGAATATGCCTAAGGCAGAACCTGTGTTCTGCAGCTGGGAATACCTTTTCAAGTGCTGGAATAAGGCCCTAAATTTAACACCCAAAACAGCAAACATGTTAAAATCCAAACAATCATAGCAATAAAAAACATATTTATAAACAATTCAACTCTAAAAAGTAAGGCTAACCTTTTGTCTATCAGATATGAAGGTAAAATGTGAGTTGCTTTGTAGTGCTAGGTCATCTTTGAGACATTCCAAAAACCATGTCCAAGAATCCTTGTTTTCTGCTTCTGCAATTGCATAGGCCAGTGGATAGAGCCCGTTGTTGGAATCCAAGCCTACTGCAACTAATACCTGACCCTGTTGAGAACCTTTCAAAAAAGCCCCATCTAAGCCTAGTATGTCCCTTCCACATTCCTTGAAGCCTAGCTTCAGTGGACCCAAGCAGATGTAAATCCTCTTGAACACCCTTGTTGGAGAAGATGTGTTGGGTTCAGACTCAACTTCAATGTGCACTGTTGTGTTTGGATTTGCACTTTGAAGCTCTATTATGTAATCCCTTAGCCTTGCATATTGTTCCTTGTTGTCCCCTTGAACTTCCTTCGAAGCAAGTATCTTTGCCCTAAAGGCTTTCATCCTTGAAACTCTTAATTCATACTTCCTTGACAACTCTTCTTGGATGGTCCTCACTGAGATGTCTTTGTTACATTCAACCAATCTCTTCACAGAAGGGTCCTTAGCCATGAACTTTGCTGTAAGGTGTAAACTTTCTCTAGCTTGGAGACAGGTGTGCTCTGCCTTGTGAGTTTTCACTGTCCAAGTTTCAGTGTCATCTTTCTCTTTAGCCACATACAACATAAATGTACAAGCTGCCTTCTGTAATCTTTCTTTTCTTTTTCTACAGGATATGGCATTGGGACTTAGTGCAAATGGTGACTTTTGAGACTCCCTAAGAAATTCCCTGGAACTGGGCCTAACAGCAGACTCAATGGGCTTGGGCCCAACAGTATATTTTCCCTTATTGCCTTTATTGGATACTTGTTTTACAAACCCATCACCTTTCTTATAAACTGGTACATTACCTTCACAAATGACTCTTATCCTACCCTTGTCATTTCTCAAAAATGATAACTCCCTTCTGGTAAGAACGGCATGCTGCCTAACATGTTCTTTAACCTCCTTTGCAGATCCAAATTGTTGACCCAAGTAAAACCTCGCCTCATGCATCCTAGTCTTTCCCTGTTCAATGTCAACAGTTATTAGATAATTTAACAAATGCTTACGTAAATAATAAACAGTTAAGTAAAGATTTAGTTAAACAAATGCTAACCTTTTGTTTATGCCTGATTTCCCTTAGCTTATTGCTCCTTCTTGTTTCAAAATCTTCCATTGATTCATCAGTTAAGCTATCAAATGATTCGTAGCTAAGGCTATCATCAATTTCCTTTTCATAATCCACTTCTTTTCTAACACTATTAGTGCCAGAATTAAGGCTGCCTACATATTCTTCATCCTCATCTACAAAAGTATTGAAGTCCCTCATATCAACTTCTGTTTCTTCCACCTCATAATCATTGTCAACAATGTAGTCACTGTCTTCTGAGTCATTACCTTCAGACTCCATGTCATCCTCAACCTCCCTATAACTATCGGACTCCATGTCACCCTCATCCTCCCCATTACCCTCATTTTCATTCCTACAAGTAACCTCTACCTCACCTTCAGCATCCTTAAGACCCTCGTTGTTTGGGAATACTCCAGAAAAGTCAATGTCGTCAAAGTTAAAACCATCTACACATGTACCCTGGTTTGCATTATAAGTCCCAGTCTCTATATTATCATTGTTACCTACCGGATTATCATTGTTACCTACTGGATTATCAACAAACATGTTACTTGTATTCTTATTTGCACTAGATGACCCTTCAACATACTTAAGCATCAGTCTCCTCCTAGGTAATAACTTTTCTTTGTTTTGTCTAACACCAACATTCTCCTGGACATTTTGGCTTTCCTCTACTAATTCCTCAATAACAACCCTAGATGGTCCCTCTGGTGATTTTAAATAAGTATCAACCACATATTTTACATGTTCAATGTAAAAGTTGATTAACTTATTTTCACCCACATATTGTGCCAAGTTACGAACATCAGCATCACACCCTAAAGCTACTAAACCAGTATCTAAATCTCTACTAGGTATTTGAAAATGATAATAAATTGGCACATTCTCTTTGAACAGGTTAAGGTCTCGTATCATCCAATCAACTTCATGGACAGAAAACTCATCAATGTCGATGTAATCAACATACGCTGACCTCCCTTGAACATACCTTCTTCCTGGAAACCTCCTAAAAGTTCCAGCATAGAAGATTCTTGCAGAAAACAAACTAGGGTTTCCATCTGCTCAAAAAACATAACAGAAAACGACCAAAACAGTGTGTCAGTAATTATGTAAAACAAACACTACAAAATCGCTAAATGTTTGAACTTTAGCACTATCAGCATAAAAAAACTTACTATAATCACGATCTGGATTAAAATCATCAAACTCAGCCCTAATGTACCAACCCATTCCCTTCGATCAGCCCTAAACGCACCGATTATTTGTTCAATCGCCGGGATGTTGCAGAGAGACGAAGAGACGGTGAGTCTTTGTAGGTGTGTGTTACGGTGGGGAGATGAACAGAAATGAGAGGGAAACCAATAAATATTAACTGACGTCTAGGACTAAGTGTGCAATTGCAAAAAGTGAACATCAATTCAAACTGAATGGACGAAATTTCCCTCACGTGCCAAGCACGTGGGATGTTTTAACAGAGTTATTTAACTGAAGTTAGGGCAGGGGACCAAGCGAGTTCATTTTTTACAAGTTTGGGTACCACGAGTGTAAATAGTAAACCACTGGGACCAACAATGAAATTTTTGTAAACCACAGGGACCAACCAAGCATTTAACTCTAACATTTAGTTAACTAATATCTTTGTAATTTTGTCCTTTATCTTTGTATTCAATTTCAGGTGGTGTCCTTTGCCTTTAAAATTGATAACTTTTGTACTTTATGTTTCAAAATCTTGCAAGATTTGTCCTTTAGTCCTAACTGAGTTTGTTTTTAACGTTAAATAAAATTATGTGCATATCACATGAGGGTACTTATGTAATTTTGCCAATTTAATTAAAAAATATGTTAATTAAAAATTAAAATATATATAAACACAAACCACTGTCTCTCTTAAAACCCTTTCTCTCTCTAAAAACACACCCTCTCTCTCTCCCCTCTGCATTAGCTCGGTGAATCAAAGCTCATTTAAACTCTTTCTCTTCTCTCGCTCTGTACCCTAATTCTGGAGAATAAGCATATGATGGAAGGACTGTAGTTGTGGGAGGTCGCTGGTAGAGGTGCGGTTGTGGTGCAGGTCGCTGTAGGTGGCCGATCATGCAGGGTTGGTTGTGGGTGGCCGGCGGTTGTAGGTAGCCAGTGGTGCAAGGTTGGTTGTGGGTGTGGTTGGGGGTGGCCGACGGTTGTAGGTGGCCGGTGGTGCAGGGGTGATTGTCGGTGGCCGTTGGCCGGTGGTGCAGGTGATGTGTTGGCTAATCAGACTGGTGATAGGGTTTTGAGACACAAGTAGCCAAATTAAAGGGAGAAAAACGTCGCTGGATGCTTCTGCTTTGCCAGAATCTCGACCATAACTCCTGCCGACGAAAACTCCACTTAAACCAAAGTACTCAGGTGATAAGTTTCCTTGTAGGTGACCCTGTAGGTTGTGTCCCATTAATTATGTATTTACAGAGGGGAAGAAAAAAAAAATAAGATGGTGGAAATCAAACAGGTGATGGTTGTGGGAAAGTTTTGACAGAATTCTGTAAAGATTGATTCTTGGATTGGTATTTTAGATTTAAGGCTTTCAATTTAGCTTCAATTTCATAGACAGGTGATGGGGTTTTGTTGGATGGCAAATCAGATTTGCATCGAAGCTGAAGAAGATGAAGCTTATGAAGATTTGGGGTGGCAAATCTGATTTGGTGTGGGGTTGTTGTTCTTCAGATTTGGGATGGCAAGTGATTAAGGTTTGGGTTATTTAATTTGGGGAAAAATCGGAGAAGGTAGTGGAAAAGACGAATCTGCCCTGATGTGGTATGTACATGATCTCATTTAACAGAAAAAAATAATTAAGTTAGCTTCAATGGATAAACCAGACAAGATTTTGAAACATTAAGTACAAAGTCGTCAATTTTAAAGGTAAAGAACACCATATGAAATTTAAAGAACAAAATTTGAAATTCACTCTTTATAATATAAACTTTTAGTTTTGAATCCACAAGTAATATTCAAATCATCAAATAAAGAATAAGTAATGATTTTTTTTCATATTTAGATACCAAATATGAATCATACAAATAATTCAATGACATGTATTATTGTCAATAATTTATCAATGACAATCGTATTGTCAATAATATTCAATATCCACAAATAATATTCAATATCATCAAATAAATATATATTATTGTCAATAATTTATCAATGACAGTAGTTAAAATATACTTGATTAATTCATACGTTATGTTATCAAACTAATTCATACGTTATGTTATCAAACTATTTATTTAAATAAAAGGAAAGACAAATGGGGTTCAAGAGTGACCGGTGTTAAAGATACGTGTTCAATTTTTTTTTAATTTTTTAGATTCTATTATTTCTTCAAATTTATTTTTTTAATGTTTTTATTTCCTATTTTTTTTAATAATTTTAATTTTTTTAATTTCCTAATTTTTTTAATTTTTAAAAATTTGTTTGACTTTTTATATTTTTTTAAAATTCTTAGTTTTATTTTATTTTATTTTCATTTTTTGATTTCTAAAGTTATTTTTTACTTTGATTTTTTGTTTTTAATTTCTTAATTTTTTTTTGAGTTTTCTAAATTTTTAATTTTTGAATTTAAATTAATTTTTAAATTTTTTTTTGCTTTTTAAAATTTTTGAAATATTTTTATTTTTTTTATTTTTATAGATGAAGTATGAAGTATGTGACTCTATGTGATGCTCTTTTACGGTTACTTAGATATGTTTGGCTAAACTTAAAAACATATCCTCACCTATGACTAATTTTAAATAAAAATTTTAAATCACATCTTGGCTAATCCTTACTGATTTCTTAGGCCCATTGTAATTTATTTCATTTCTAAGATGATGCATAATAACCCAAATGGGTTTTTGTTGCCAGACCTAGCTTTAAGTGTAGTTTGCCCAGTGGGTTGAATGCGTGGTGAATCATGTATCTAATTCTACCATTGTTACATGGTCTCATCTGAATTCTAAATATCCTTGTCGTTGGCTAATGTGGTTTACATGAGACGTGCTATACGTTTCATGGCGGATAGTATTTATCATGCATTGATAATTTTTTTTCATAAGTATTGAATATTTTAGTGTAAACAGAATTGACTTGGTGATCAAAGTGATTTGCAATACACATCAAGCTAGTTAGGAGGTGTGAGACTGCACGCTTGTGTTAGTTGTTATAGTTTTAAGTGTTTAAACTTTTTTTATGGCGGTTTCAAACTTTTTTACGCGCGGTTTTAAACTTTTTTACGCACGGGTTCAAACTTTTATTACGTGCCGTTTTAGAAACTTTTTTTACACGTGGTTTTAAACTTTTTTTACCATTGATTTTTACTTGTTTTACGCGTCGGTTTTAAACTTTTTTTACGCGCCGGTTTTCAACTTTTTTTACGTGCGATTTTCAACTTTTTTACGACGCCGGTTTAAAACTTTTTTACGCGCCGGTTTTAAACTTTTTTTACGCGCCGGTATAAAAGTTTTTTTACGCGCGGTTTTAAACTTTTTTTACGCACCGGTTTTAAACTTTTTTACGCGCGGGTTTAAACTTTTTTTACGCACCGGTTTTAAACTTTTTTTACGCGCGGGTTTAAACTTTTTTTACGCATGGTTTTAAACTTTAAAACAAGTTTTTTTTACAAAAAAAAACAATTTGTTTATGGGTTTAAACTTTTTTACAAAAAAACAAAAAATATTTTATGCCAAACAAAAATATTTTATTTCTACAAAAAACTTTCTTACAATTTTTTTACGCCAAACATCTTTTTACGCCCCCGACACCCCGATTTCGGATTTACGAAATTTGAGGATCTTACCAAACGAAATCACCCAAAAATCACGACTCAATAGATTTCTCATGTTGAATTTTAAATAGAAGAGAGAGAAAAGATGTCACATGTTGACTTTTAAATAGTAAAGAGAGAAAAGATGTGACATGAGAAGTAAAAGACTAAAATACCCTTTTGATTTAATTTGGTTATGGGTGATGTGTAAATATGCTATTAGATTATAGGAGTTCTCATGGTTCTCGCAACTGAGATTTATTCTCTCTTGAATCGAAGGGTAAAATGAAAAATCATACGAGTTGTGAGAACTTAGAGAACTCGGCCTTACACAAGGTTTTTTCAAATTTTTTTTACCAAAAATCCTAAAAAAGTCAACTTTTCCAAAAAATAAAAAAATTTAAAAAAAAAACTTGTTTTTTTTTTCATTTACGACAGCCGTAAATGCTGTAAAAGGTGATGTCATGCTTATGTCATCACCTTTTTACAGCCACTATAAGGGCCCGAAAAACTCCACTTCGATTTTTTTAAAATTTTTTACGGAAGTGTATTCTAACATTTTAATTTAGGGGTGTAAAAAAAATGGGGTCGAAAATCGTACGGGAAGACCGAGTTCTCTAATTTCTCACAACTTAAAGGGGTTTTCTCTTGATCCTGATCCTATATATATATATATATATGGATAGTTTCATTAATGAACAACCTCCTTGATTGTGAACACTAGTGAACTAATCCTAGCCCTTGATTATTAATACACACATGTGTAAATCAATGGTCAGGATTTGTTCACTCAATTCACAAATACACTAGTGTTTGAGGTTCATTGGAGAACACTAAAAAAGTGAGGAAACGACTCAAACGAACTTCGATTGGACTAATTCCAGCGGCGTTGGAACCGGCTCATCGAACCCTAACTAGGATCTCTCCTAAACCCTAAATCTTGACCCCTAAACCCTAAATATATTAGGGTTTGGCTTTTAGGGTCTTATATTAGGGTTTTGCTTTAGGGTTTAGTTTTAGGGTTAATCATTAGCATTTACGGTTTAGCTTTAGGGTTTAGGGTTTATCATTAGGGTTTATGGTGTAGATATTACGGTTTAACTTAGGTTTTAGGCCTTATTATTCAGCTTTAGGGTTTAGGATTTAGGGTTAAGAGATCCTAGTTAGGGTTCGGCGAGCCAATTCCAACGCCGCTGTAATGAGTCCAATCAGAGTTCGTTTGTGTAACACCCCAACCGATGGCGGAAACATCGGGATGAGACGAAAACGAGATTGCTCATTGCTCACAACATTATTAAGTGACAATAATTAATTAAACCATATTTCATTCCATAAGGATTGTCAAATACATCAATGTAACAAAACAAAGAACAATCTAACATTTGCAAAGTCATAACAAAATTGATACGTCGACATTAAACCTTACGTCTAATTTGTGTGTATCTAGTCCTTGCTATATTGTTTTCATAGCGTCATCTCCTTCAACCTGTAACATGTTTTAAAATAAAGTCAATGCAAAAGCAGAGGCGAGTACACAAGTTTAAGCATAGCATACGTATACGAATAAAGTTTTAACAATCCTCATGGCAACCAAATCTATACAAGAGCAAATCAAGGCATGCAATGCTAATAATCAAACCCGTAACGCAATCACGATGTTTTAACATGACCTCACGTGTAAAGCGATGGAGGTGGATGCGTGAATTCCTATAGCGCTAAGCATGTCAAACAAAGGCTAAAAATTGTTAATGACTAAAGCATAGCACAACGTTTATCCCTAGACAAGCAACAAGTATACGATTCAAGTAGTCATGTGTATAGGATTGTTTGTGCGTTTCATAAAGTTTAAGTGTTTGTGATTTTTGTATATGGAAACATGTTACACCCAAAAGTGATAAAAACAAATGTGGGTCGAGTGTACTCACGGTTTTGCTAAGTCTTTTCTACACTTGACAATCCGTGAAGACGTTGGTTCGAGGATGACGCCGAATTATCCTACAAGAGGAAATGAGGCGTATGAGTATAGAGTTTCAACGGGAGATTAGGAGTATTCGAGCATGATAAAAAAAATGTTTGATAAAGTATTATGATACGAAAGTATTCACTAAGATGTAACACTCGTTCTTGACACTATAGTAACTCTTACGAGTTTGGGTGTGATTTCATAGGTTCGGGGCCTATTAGAATCGTGACAAGGAATTACATACTTTAGTGTTAAACTTAATAACTTGATAGGTGATTATAAGTTCATTATCAAGGTTTCGGTTTTAAAATTATAATATAGTTATATATATATATCATTATAATCATGTAGGAGGTGGAGGATGACCATCCACTTTGTAACCTCTAGTGTCATGTATGTCAAGCATGAGGTGGGAGGTTAAACCATCCACTTTGAACCTCGGATTATGTTCACCACTACACAAGTTACCATTGGTAACAAGGAGGGTACAAGAACTATATACTATACAAGAATGATAAGGTGTTATCTAGATACCAAGTAGCCAAGTATTCAACAACCCGACGAGCACACGAGGACAATCGTCAACGGCTTTGTGGGGTTGTGACACTTTAAGTCTAGCAAACTATCTTGGGATCTTGATGAAAAATCATCAAGTGATGTGTGGTCTCAAGTTAGGATAGCCCAATCTTCCTTGGTGGACACACAAGAACAAGTTTAAGAACTTGCATCACTTGTGAGCTCAATGCTCTTTAAAAACAGAAAGTTTAGGGTGTTAAAACAGCCCTTAGTTCATGTTAACAAGCTTGGTTAGGCTTTACTAATCATAAGCTTGATTGTAAGCACAAGAACACAAGTTTGTTGAAGTTAAAACACAAGTTTGATAAAAGTTTAGACAAAACAGAAAGTTTGTGGACATTTTGGGGCATTTCCAGGTCTGGATTCTCCATGGAAAACCTAGGAATTCAACCCAAAGTTTATCCAAGCAAGTAGGAAAAAGAATGGAGTGATTTCATTAAGAAATGAGTGAGTTACACTCACTTTAGTAAGAGGTATACAATCTGCTCGAAAATCTGATGTTGCAAGGATCTTGAGGTGATTTGAGAGTGATTTGAGAGTGATTTGAGAGAGATTAAAGTGTGAAATTACTTGGATTAGAGGTGGGTTTTATAGGGGAAGGATTAGGGTTAGTTAGGTGAAGTTTAGGTGGGTAATTAATGGCTTAAAACTCGAAAAAATACAAAAAAAACCGCGCCCAAAATGGGCTGTTTGAAAGCTGGTCGCGACCAGCCTCGCCCGGAAACAAAGCATAAGAAGCTTTTGTTTCCGGTTTGTTTGAATGAGAGGCGGCTGGTGGAGTGGTTAAGGCGCTTGTAAGTTAACCGGAGGTCCCGGGTTCGAGTCCCGCGGTTTTGCTTGATTATTATTATTATTATTATATTTTTTTTTTTTTTAAACAGTTTCATAAATGGCAGGAATGGTCCCTGTAGTTCCAGAATTCAATATTTACTCGTTAAACCTTGGACTTATTTAAAGAAGGATATATATTAACATTTATAAAAAAAATAGAATTTTAAATTTTTGTAAAATAAATCAATTAATTTTATTAACTAAATTTAATTAATTAATTTAATTAATTAACTTAATAAATGAATAGATAATTATATTTTCGTAACGAATTTAGTTTAACGATTAAAAATTTCACGTTTGAGTCTCGTTTACGCAATACAAACCAAGTTTGCGAGTTATCTCACGTTTACGATTGAGAGTACCACGAATACGTTTACACGTTTAAAGTAAGGATAACATGATTATAGTTAAAATACGAGTTTCTCATTACGATTCAAGTCTTGGTTTTCTACGTTTACAACGAAAGACAGATACAAGACACAACGCTTACTAAAAATAGAAGTACGATACAAGATTTCCAAATATAGAAAGTATAGAAACGCGGAGCGTTACAGTTTGAGTCAGTTCCCCACTTTTTTAGTGTTCTCCAATGAACCCTCCCCTATATAGTTTATGTATATAGTTTAGAACTCGTATATTACATAAGTTAAATGAAAAAATATATTAAATAAGTTAATCGAAAATAATATTAAATAGTTAATCTGGAAAATTTGTGATGGTTTGTTGAAGCTAAGAAAGAAACTTGATTTGGTTTTATTTGATTAAAGTCCAACCAATGATTTTATGTTTTTTAAAAGGACCAACCAAATAATTGTCTGCTACCCGGGGTAACCCAATGGCAAAAGACGACCCATACGCCCGCGACCACATACATCGTAGGGTAGCCCAAATCCACCATCATCAATTCCGGGGAAACCCGCTGCCCAAAGGTGCATCTGACCTCAAACCCTAATTTTTACTTCTCTTGCAATGCCAATTGGGATATATGTCACACCCCAACCAATGGCGGAAACATCGAGGTGGGACTAAAAAAATTGCTCATTGCTCACAACACTAATGGTGACAATAATTAATTAAAACCGTATTTCATTTCATAAATAAATTGTCATTACAATATATGAAATTTCAAATAACAATAACAACAAGGGCAAAACTGATACAACATAAATAAACCTAAAGCGTCTATATGTGTATCTAGCATTATCGCTACTTCAATTTCATAGCATCGTCCTTCACAACCTGTAACACGTTTAAAAATAAAGTTCAACGCAAAAGCAAAGACGAGTACACAAGTTTGGGTAGGAGCATACGTATAAGCATAAAGTTTAAAACGAATCCACATGGCAACTAAGTTTATACAAGAGCATCATATGTGGCATGCAATATTTCTAGTCAACCCTCTTGCATACGCAAAATAAGGATAATTCAACTTGACCTCTTGTTCACGGGTTGTGTGTTACTCCTATAGCGCTATATATGTCAAATGGAGGCTCACATAAGAATAGTCCAAATATAAGCATCAAGTAATGTATCAAAGTATTCATGTATATTGGATTGTTTCGTGCATTGCATAAAGAATAAGTTTAGTGATGTTTGTATAAGGTAAACATGTTACACCCAAAGTGACATAAAAGTAAAGTGGGTCATGTGTACTCACGGTTTTGCAAGCTTTCCAACTTGATGATTTCCGTAAAGTGTTGCTTGGTTGAGGAGGAACACCGAGTTATCCTACAAGAGGAAACGTAGGCGTATGAGTAATTGGATGGTGATGGAGGGTTTGGATTTTTAGGAATACAAAGCATGTCAAAGTATGTATACAAGAAAGTAATCACCTAGGTCTAGCACTCGTTTTTGACACCATGAGAACCTATAAGGGTTAATATGATTTCATAGGTTAACACCTATTGGAATTGTAACGGGGAACCAAACACTTAGGCGGTCTAACTTAGTAGCTTGACGAATAAATATGTGGTCATCATCAAGGGTTAGGTTATTAGTTTTTTATATAGATTATGATAGTTATAAGTCAAGTAGGGGTAGGAGGATTAAACCATCCATTTAAGACCTCTTTAGGATTCATGTAAGTCATGTAGGAGGTAGGAAGATAAATCTTCCATTTAGGAACCTCATGTAAGTTCACCACTACACAAGTTGTCATAGACAACAAGGAGGGTCGTGAATAAGTTGATGGAAATGAAATTCTAAGTCACTGTACCAAGTAGCCAAGTAATCTACAACCCGGGTGAGCCGACGTTGACATAAGTCGAAGGCTAGACGGGGTTGTGTTACTTTCAACTAGCAAACTACTTGGGATAGAGATGAGAAAACATCAAGTGATGTGTGGACTTTTATGTAGGATAGCCCAAGCTAACCATGTAGTCACACAACTCCAAGTTCAAGACTTGACAACACTTGTGAGCTTAAAGCTCATACAAAACAGAAAGTTTGGAGTGGTAAAACATCTCCTATTTCATGTGAAACAACCTTGGTTAGGCTCACTAATCATAAACTTGCTTAAGAACACAAGCTTGTTTGAAGTAAAACATAAGTTTAAAGAAGTTTTGTTCAAAACAGAAAGTTTGGAGCCTTTTTGGTGAATTTCTAGGTCTGGATTCTCCAAGGAGAATCCGTGGAATCGAACCTAAGGTTCATCCAAGTATTTAGAAAGAAGAATCAAGTGAAAAGACTAAGAAATGAAGAAGTTATGCTCACTTTGGCAAGATGTGATGAATCTGCCAAGTTCTTGAGATTTCAGTATATTATGGAGCGTTTGAGAGGATTGGAAGAGTGAAGAAAGTGTAAGAATGCTTGGAGATGGCATGGTATTTATAGGGGAAGAGTTTAGGGTTGTTGGGAGGTGTTTAATGGAGGTTTAAGTCCATTGGGTGAGTGATAGAGGTGTGGATTCGTGCCAAGTTCGCGGCTGATTGTACAATCTGCCCGCCAGACCCCCTTACGGACCGTAAAGGGGGAGTCATACGGTCCGCAAGGCCTTCGGGCAGAATCACATTTTTTTTATTTTTTGATTTATCGATTTGTAACTTGTCCAAATGTTACATGTTACGTGTTTTATGATTATTTTAAGGTTTCCAAGTATAAGTAGCATGCACTAATTACTACATAAGTATAAAACGAGTATGATTAAGTATAAGATTCACGTATAAGTTTCGTTGAAGCATGCATGTCGCGTATTATGAATTTATCAAACATTTGCAAGTAGTAAGGATCAAGTATCATATGTATGAATGTATGAACGTTTATATAACATGTCTTGGAATAAAATACGAATTTTATTATGATTTAAGTCTCGGATTTCTATGATTACAACGAAAGAACGAACACAAGGTTACAAAGTTTCCAAATATAGCATAGCAAAACGAACTTCCTAAATATAGAAAGTATGAAAAAGAAGGGCGTTATAGTCTCCCCTCGTTTAGGAAATTTCGTCTCGAAATTTAGGAAGATGTAACGAAAAGATGCGGATGCTTAGTCTTCATATCACTCTCGAGCTCCCAAGTAAATTTGGCGCCACGTTTTCCTTGCCATCGAACTTTAACGATAGGAATCCGACTGCGCCTTAATTGCTTGATTCCTCGGTCCATGATTTCGACTGGTTTCTCCACAAAATGCAATGTCTCGTTGATTTGAAGATCTTCGAGTGGAACTTGAAGTCCTTCTTCAGCTAGACATTTATTGAGATTTGAAACGTGGAAGACAGGGTGAACGTTGTTGAGTTCTTCAGGTAAGTCCAGTCAATACGCAACCTTGCCAATCCTCTCGAGAATCTTGAAAGGACCTACGTAGCGAGGTGAAAGTTTGCCTTTCTTACCAAATCGAAACTACTCCCTTCCAAGGGGATACCTTGAGAAGTACAAGATCACCTACTTCGAATTCCAAAGGTTTGCGACGCTTGTCAGTGTAGCTCTTTTGTCGGCTTCTGGCTTTTAGCAAGTTGTCTGGAACCTGTAAAACTTTGTCCTTTGTCTCTTGTATAAGCTCGGGACCGGTGATTTGAGCTTCCCCGATCTCGTGCCAACAAATAGGCGAAAGACACTTATGACCATACAATGCTTTGGAGGTGCCATTTGTATACTCGCGTGATAACTATTGTTGTACGAGAATTCGATCAAGGGTAAGTGCATGTCCCAGTTGCCGCCAAAATAAATTACGCATGAACGAAGCATATCTTCTAGTATTTGGATGGTACGCTCAGTTTGTCCATCAGACTGAGGATGAAAAGCTGTGCTAAGGTTGAGATGAGTACCCATAGCGATTGGAATGTTTGCCAATGACGAGACGTAAAACGACCATCACGATCAGAAATGATGTCAATGGGGATACCAGGATGACAAATGATTTCATCCATGTAGATACGAGCCAATTTCTCGACTTTGTAATCTTCACGAATGTCGAGGAAGTGTGCGGATTTGGTCAATCGATCAATGATGATGTAATGCCTCGCTTTTTCGCATCCTTATTTTAGAAAATAAATATTTGTATCATAATTCGAGGCGTTAAAACATAATAAAAATATATGTGTGTGTGTATATATATATTATTAATCGTTATTCGCGTAACGCCTCGTATCTTCGTATTTCTATTTTAAAAATGTTCGTATTCGTATTCTAATTTTAGAAACCTTACATTCATATTTTAATTTCAATCTCACAATCGAGGCGTTAATCATAATAAAATTCATATTTTATATATATTTTTTATTCACACAACCGATCATTTAAATACGTATTTATACGCAAACCAACACAATTATGCATATAAATACTTTTACGCACATCATCATACTTGAATTATACTTTTATACTTTTTATATACTCAATTACATAATATAATACCAAGAAATATACCAATCATCTTTTCCACCTCATCAATCCTCTTCCACTTTCTTTAACCAATCATATTTCACCATTTTCCACCTCCTTTCTCCACCAATCATCTTTTCAATCATCTTCCACCTTTTTAAACCAATCATATTTCTCCCTTTCCATCTCCTTTCTCCACCAATCATCTTTTCAATCCTTTTTCACCTTTTTTAACCAATCATATTTCACCCTTTTCCACCTTCTCTACCTATAAATACCAACCTCCTTCTACCACTTTCTCCACACCATTATTCTCTCCATCTATCTAATTCTCTCAATCTCTCTAAATCAAGAATTCTAAGAATTCTAAAAGGACACTAAGTGTTCCAACTATTTTCTCTCAACCTCTCTACTTCTCTCAAATCTTTCAAGCAATGAAGAGAACTCTAAGAGTTCTAAAAGAAAACACTAAGTGTTTTAAAGGAAACTTGAAGCTCCAACCTCCAACTCTTCACGGAATCACCAAAGGAATCTTTGCTAAAACCGATTGTGACAGATGAATCTAGTAGGATTGCCTAGAAACGCATTTAAATTTTAATGTTTGTTGTATTGTAATTTATTTTCAGTCCTGTTGTATCTCGATTCCAATACTTGTACAAAAATCATTGTAATGAAATGAAATTTATTTATTTGAATACTTATTGTACATTATTCATTTTAAACTTATGATGTTCCTAGTTCAAGCAACGTAAAAAGTAATTATTAAATACTTGTCACAATTAGTGTTAAAGTCTCTTACAATCTAGTTTTCGTCCCGCACCGATATTTCCACCATGGGTTGGGGTGTGACAGATTGGTATTAGAGCCATAACTATAGGGAATTAGGTAGAATTTCCATGTTCGACCTAGTCTATAGTTTAAGTGTCTCGTTTTGACCATTCCTACATCATGCTTAAAACTTTATTCTTCCTCATTGCTTCTTCCTTTCTTTTGGTCTTAAAACTTACATAACGCCTTCCTAAGACGTTTTTACACAATACACTTGAAGACTTGAAGACACTCATGATGCAAACGAGGCGATTTGCACCAAGATAGGTCCAATGACTTACAATTTTTGGTGAAATCCCTCATTCCGCGTATTCGATTTTCATGAAGTTATACCATCAAGTTAGGAGTGATATCCACATCTTGATGGAAAACTTCCATTTCATACTCTAGTGGATCTTACAAACGAGTCGGAATATGCTCCTCGTTTAGTAAGAAACAACCACACTTAGAGTACGAAATCGTCAAGTTAGGGTTGAAACCCGCACCTTGTCGATTAAGTCCCGCTCTATGATTTTCAATCTCGCCAACTTTTCGTATTTCGATCAAATTAGGGACATGTACTAACTGGAAGGGTAAAATACCTTAATCGCCTGGCGACGAGAGTATTTTACCTATTAGGCCAAAGCATGTCTCCCTAATTCGAAAGGACTTGCGATTCGCTTCGGAATAGTCGAAGTTTCTAAACCCGAAGCACTCTAATACTTATCAAGCCTCTCTTTGATATTAACTTAACTTTTATGCGATTTAATACTTGTTACATAATCATCGTTTTACACAATAAATTAATACACGCATACTGATATGTTATACTTGATTCGGGATTATTGGACACTCTTATGTGATAAACAGGTCATTAGCTTCGTAAGAAGCCACACCTTAACGTATATAGTGCTTGTGAAGCACTATAGGAATGACGCACCGCCACATGGATTTGTGGTTATGTTATGTTAAACTATTACGGATCTTTTCATAGCAACAAAATGATGACATGTGATATGATTAGATGACGCTTGCGGACACGTTGGGTTGACAATTTTGTCATTAACTTCGGATGAAGCCTCACCTTGACATATGTAGTGCTTGTGAAGCACTATAGGAGTGACACACCGCCACATGGATTTGTGGTAATGTCAAGACATTCATTCATACATTATGGATCTTTTTATAGCAACGAAATGATGACATGTGCTATGATTAGATGACGCTTGCGTTAAACGTTGGGTTGACATTTTGTGATTAGCTTTGATCAAGCCGCACCTTAACATATATAGCGCTTGTGTAGCGCTATAGGAGTAACGCCCACCGTATGGACTTGCGGTCATGTTAAGTCATTCATTCATACTTGCGGACACGATGGTTTGACCAGTGAGATCACATGCCAGTAATGCGTTAATCTAGTTAACTAAATATCTCATGTGTACTATTCAAAGATTTTAATCATACTCATACTTATAACCTCTCTCATACTTAAATACAATCATGCAATTATACTTAGAATTCTATACGCTACCAATTTTCTCATCCTTAATTTAGAAAATAAATATTTGTATCATAATTCGAGGCGTTAAAACATAATAAAAATATATGTGTGTGTGTATATATATATATATTATTAATCGTTATTCGCGTAACGCCTCGTATCTTCGTATTTTGATTTTAAAAATGTTCGTATTCGTATTCTAATTTTAGAAACCTTACATTCATATTTTAATTTCAATCTCACAATTTGAGGCATTAATCATAATAAAATTCATATTTTATACATATTTTTTATTCACATAACCGATCATTTAAATACGTATTTATACGCAAACCGACACAATTATACGTATAAATACTTTTACGCACATCATCATACTTGAATTATACTTTTATACTTTTTATATACTCAATTACATAATATAATACCAAGAAATATACCAATCATCTTTTCCACCTCATCAATCCTCTACCACCTTCTTTAACCAATCATATTTCACCATTTTCCACCTCCTTTCTCCACCAATCATCTTTTCAATCATCTTCCACCTTTTTAAACCAATCATATTTCAACATTTTCCACCTCATTTCTCCACCAATCATCTTTTCAATCCTCTTTCACCTTTTTTAACCAATCATATTTCACCCTTTTTCACCTTCTCTACCTATAAATACCAACCTCCTTCTACCATTTTCTCCACACCATTATTCTCTCCAGCTCTCTAATTCTCTCAATCTCTCTAAATCAAGAATTCTAAGAATTCTAAAAGGACACTAAGTGTTCCAACCATTTTTCTCTCAACCTCTCTACTTCTCTCAAATCTTCCAAGCAATGAAGAGAACTCTAAGAGTTCTAAAAGAAAACACTAAGTGTTTTAAAGGAAGCTTGAAGCTCCAACCTCCAACTCTTCACGGAATCACCAAAGGAATCTTTGCAAAACCGATTGTGACAGATGAATCTAGTGGGATTGCCTAGAAACACATTTAAATTTTAATGTTTGTTGTATTGTAATTTATTTTCAGTCCTGTTGTATCTCGATTCCAATACTTATACAAAAATCATTGTAATGAAATGAAATTTATTTATTTGAATACTTATTGTACATTATTCATTTTAAACTGATGGTGTTCCTAGTTCAAGCAACGTAAAAAGTAATTATTAAATACTTGTCACAATTAGTGTTAAAGTCTCTTGCAATCTAGTTTTCGTCCCGCCCTGATGTTTCCGCCATCGGTTGGGGTGTGAGAGATGACCCATATACTATCGTGACCAGAAGTAGTACGAGGGAGCTTAGTGATGAAATCCATAGCGATACTCTCCCATTTCCAGACAGGAATTTCTGGTTGCTCGAGTAAGCCAGAGGGACGTTGGTGTTCGACTTTAACCTTAGAACATGTGAGGCACTTCGAGACGTGAAGGTCGATATCTTTCTTCATTCCAGGCCACCAGTAAGATGTGCGTAAGTCTTGGTACATCTTGTCGGCGCCAGGATGAATGGAATATCGGGATTTATGAGCTTCCTTCATCAAGAAGTCACGAAGGTTGTCACGATTTGAATCAAGAAGCGATTGAGATAGTACATAATACCATCGGATTTGGACACAAGTTGATCTTCAGCACCACACTTCATCTCGTTGTACAAGTCATTTTCGATAATGGACGAGTGTTGTGCTTCGCAGATGTGGTCACGAAGGTTACTCAAGGTTTGATAATAACGAAGGCTTTTTACATGAGTCTTACGACTAAGTACATCAGCTACAACATTCGCCTTGCCAGGGTAGTAGCGAATGTCACAGTCGTAGTCGTTTAACAATTCTACCCAACGACGTTGACGCATGTTGAGTTCCTTTTGATCAAAGATATATTGAAGGCTCTTGTGGTTGGTGAAGACCGTACACTTAGTACCATAAAGGTAGTGTCGCCAAATCTTTAATGCAAAAACAACTGCACCAAGTTCAAGGTCGTGTGTAGTATAGTTTTTCTCATGGATTTTGAGCTGTCTCGACGTGTAAGCGATAACCTTGTCCCGTTGCATGAGAACACAACCAAGACCTTGGTTTTACGCATCGCAATACACGACGAAATCGTCGTTTCAATCGGGAAGTGTAAGAATAGGAGCATTGAAAAGCATGTCCTTGAGGGTTTGGAAATACTCCTCTTGTTCGGGACCCCAAACAAAAAGGTTTATCCTTTTGAGTCAAAGACGTAAGAGGAACGGCAACCTTGGAAAAGTTTGAAATGAAGCGACGATAATAACTAGCTAGAACAAGAAACGGACGAATTTCAGAAGGTGACTTAGGTGCGATCCAATTCTTCACATCTTCAATCTTTGCGGGGTCAACATGAATACCGAGTTCATTGATGGTGTGACCAAGGAATTGAACCTCTTTTAGCCAAAATTCACACTTGGATAATTTTGCATAAAGACGTTCAGTTTGCAAAAGCTGAAGAATAAGATGCAAATGTCGCCCATACTCTTCTTTCGTCTTGGAGTAGATGAGAATGTCGTCAATGAAGACAATTACGAAGTGACCGAGAAAAGGTTTACACACGCGATTCATTCAATCCATGAACACTACAGGTGCGTTAGTTAAACAAAAGGCATGACCACGAACTCATAGTGTCCATAACGTGTGCAAAAAGCGGTTTTTGGTATACCTTCTTCGAGAACTCGAAGTTGATGATAACCCGAACGAAGATCAATCTTGGAGAAACACGTTGCACCTTGTAATTGATCGAAGAGATCGTCAATACGAGGAAGTGATATCGGTTTTTGACAGTAAGCTTGTTGAGCTCACGATAGTCAATGCACATCCGAAAGGATCCATCTTTCTTTTTAACGAACAAAATGGGAGCGCCCAAGGAGAAGTACTAGGGCGTATAAAGTCTTTATCAAGAAGTTCTTGAAGTTGACTAGATAGCTCTTTCATTTCCGAGGGTGCTAGACGATAAGGAGCTTTCGCAACAGGAGTTGCGCCAGGGATGAGATCAATATGAAAGTCAACAGAACGAGGAGGAGGAAGGCCAGGTAGATCGCCGGGAAAGACACCAGGGAAATCGCACACAATGTGAACGTCACTTATGCTTGGACCTTTGTCTTTCTTTTCCACAACGTGGGCAAGAAAGGCGAAGTATTCCTTGCGTAAGTACTTGTTTGCTTGAGTACACGGCATGAGCTTAAGACCTTTCGAAGGTTTCTCGCCATAGACGTGTAAGGAATCACCATTGGGAAGAGGAAGACGAATGAATTTCTCGGAACAAACGACTTCGGCACGAACTCGCCTAAGCCAATCCATACCTACTATGATATCAAAGCTTCCCAATTGCATGGGTATGAGGTCGATTGAAAATGTATGATCGTTAAGATTCAAGGAACACATAGAAAGGACAGGATTGACGGTGAAGAATTTACCATTTGCGACTTCGACAGTGGATGATTTTAGCAATTTAGAGCGTTTAAACTTAAGTAAGGGTTCGAATTCAATAGACACAAAACTCTTATCCATTCCAGTATAAAATAGACAAGAAGCATAGACATGGATGACGAGAAACGTACCAGTTATAACGTCGTTCGCGTTCTGCGCTTGAGCGGCAGTGAGGACGAAAGCTCTGCCTCGAGCTTGTTGAGGCTGCTGCTGCTGCTGTTGTTGTTGTTGCTAGTTGGTGTTGCGCTGGGGGAAAACGTTGGCTGAGGTTGAGGTTGGTTAGGGGCAGGGTTTGGGATGATGGCTTGAGGTCGATGGTTTTCGGGTTGAGGGATGTTTCGCCAATGGTTAGCAAAATGCCCTAACCTATGACATTGGGCGCATTTACGGCATGGAGCATTGGTGGGGTGATGGTAGGTGCAGTTAGCACACTGGGTATGAGATCCAGTGTATCCTCGTTTTAGTGCTTCAGAGTTGGCAGGGGTAATAGCGGCTACTGTTTGGATAGGTTGAGGGTTCGGCGGAGTAACAACCGCACAATTTTGACTAGAAGCCTTCAGCTTCTTGTTCTTCTTTTTCTTGGCTTGGGAGGGAGGGTTCAACAGTGGTGGTGGTTTCGGTGGTGGCTTGGTGTGCATTCTTCGTAGAGACCTTGTCGTAGGCCCCATGAAGAACACAATTGTTATTCAGCTCTATGGCGATACTGTAGGTATCCTCAATGGTTTTAGGGCAGGCTGAAGCTACATGGTTGATCAGGATAGGTGCGAGGCAACGAATGAACTTAGCTATCGCCTTGGGGACCGTATCGACCTGTCCAGGACGGAGGATACTAAGTTGTTTGAAGCGCGTGACCAGTCCTTCTACATCGCTTCCCTTTTGAGTGAGATTCCAATATTCGTTTTCCAACTTCTGGATCTCGTGTGGGGGGGGGGGGAGGGGCAGAAATAGTCCTTCATGAGCAGCTTAAGCTTGTCCTAAGGTAAAGCGTGGGCTACTTCATTACCTTGTTTATTCCTCTCAGTGGTCCACCATTCGAGGGCTCTCTGACGAAAGACCCCATTGCGTTTAGGGTCCGAAGTTCGTCGGGGCAACCACTTTGCAGGAAGTTAAGTTCGATCGCATCGAACCAATTCATCATGGATGTAGCTCCATCCTTGCCAGTAAACTCCAGAGGCTTACAGGCCATGAATTGCTTGAATTGGAACGATGCTTTAGGTGTTTCCACCTTGGAATCGACAAAGGATTTGGGGGTATCATGGAGGGTTTGAATTTGGCTAACAATATCAGGTATAACCCGGGCCATTTGCTCGGCCGTCTGCTCAGCGACTAAACCCACGAGGTCTTTCTTCGATATGGAGTCCTCATTGTAGTTGGAACCTCTTTTGGAACCCTTGGACTTCTTTGACGAACTTGGGGAAGACATTTAGAGGTTGAAATAGAAGGGAAAGGATGAGACTTGATCATAATGTAGAAATAAGTATTGCATGTATAAGCATGTGTATGTTCACGTATGTTGCATGTATTTGACGATTATTCAACAAGTATAATCACGTATGAGTGCGTAAAAGGAGTATAAATTTAGTTTGTTTACGAGGATTGTTATTGTTTTTGGTTACGAGAGACGTGCGAATTGTGTAACGGTTTTGAAATGAACAAGGTATCAAGTATAAAAATGACATAAAAATTGAGATGGCAAAAAAGATAGGCTTAGTAAAACTTTTGAATGTTTCGGGTAGAGAAGCGTCGACTATTGCAAAGTGGTTCGTAAGATCTTTCGAGGTAGGGAACATGCTTTGGTCTAATAGGTAAAATACTCTCGTCGAGAAGCGATTAATGGTATTTTACCCTTCCAGTTACTACTTGTCCCTAGTCGATCGAAAATTCAAGATTTGGCGAGATTGAAAATCGAGGAACGGGACTTAATCGACAAGGTGCGGGTTTCACCCCTAGCTTGACGATTTCGTACCCTAGGTGTGGTTGATACTCGTCGGGTCAAAATTAATTTCAATACTTTGACGAGGGTCCACTAGAATTTGAATTGGAAGTTTTCCATCAAGGTGTGGATGTCACTCCTAACTTGATGGTGTAGCTTCGTGAAAAATCGAATACGCGGAATGAGGGATTTCACCAAAAAATTGTGGGCCATTGGGCCTATCTTGGTGCAAATCAATTCGTTTGCATTACGAGTGTCTTCAAGTCTTCAAAGTGTATTGTGTAAAATGTCTTAGGAAAGACATCATGTTTTAAGCATGAAACAAGAATGATAAAAAAAATGGGACACGTAAACTATCGACTAGGTCGAACATGACAATTCTACCTAATTCCCTATAGTTATGGCTCTGATACCAATCTGTCACACCCCAACCGATGGCGGAAACATCGAGGCGGGATGAAAAAGATTGCTCATTGCTCACAACACTAATGGTGACAATAATTAATTAAAACCGTATTTCATTTCATATATAAATTGTCATTACAATACATGAAATTTCAAATAACAATAACAACAAGGGAAAAATTGATACAACATAAATAAACCTAAAGCGTCTGTTGTGTATCTAGCATCATCGCTACTTCAATTTCATAGCGGCGTCCTTCTCAACCTGTAACATATTTAAAAATAAAGTTCAATGCAAAAGCAAAGGCGAGTACACAAGTTTAGGTAGGAGCATACGTATAAGCATAAAGTTTAAAATGAATCCACATGGCAACTAAGTTTATACAAGAGCATCATACGTGGCATGCAATATTTCTAGTTAACCCTCTTGCATACTCAAAATAAGGATAATTTAACATGGCCTCTCGTTCACGGGTGGTGCGTTACTCCTATAGCGCTATACATGTCAAATGGAGGTTTGTATAAAGCTAATGACTATGGTATTAAATAAGAATAGTCCAAATATAAGCATCAAGTAATGTATCAAAGTATTCATGTATATTGGATTGTTTCGTGCATTGCATAAAGTATAAGTTTAGTGATGTTTGTATAAGGTAAACATGTTACACCCAAAGTGACATAAAAGAAAAGTGGGTCATGTGTACTCATGGTTTTGCAAGCTTTTCAACTTGTTGATTTCCGTGAAGTGTTGCTTGGTCGAGGACAAACACCGAGTTATACTACAAGAGGAAACATAGGCGTATGAGTTATTGGATGGTGATGGAGGGTTTGGATTTTTAGGAATACAAAGCATGTCAAAGTATGTATACAAGAAAGCAATCACCTAGGTCTAGCACTCGTTTTTGACACCATGAGAACCTATAAGGGTTAATATGATTTCATAGGTTAACACCTTTTGAAATCGTAACGAGGAACTAAACACCTAGGTGGTCTAACTTAGTTGTTTGACGAATAACCACGTGGTCATCATCAAGGGTTAGGTTATTAGTTATTTATATAGACTATGATAGTTATAAGTCAAGTAGGAGGTAAGAGGATTAAACCATCCATTTAAGACCTCTTTGGGATTCATGTATCTAACGCCCCAAAACCCGAGTGTTTAATTTAGGAACATATTTCCTTGCGTCATGGCGTCATGTGATTTAACTAGTTTAAATTTTCCTAGTTAAAATATGGATTAAATAGTGGGGGAAAGAAGTTTGTGACAAGTATGGAAAGATGTTGAACTTGAGGGGCCAAACTTGGGCAACTTGGAAGGTAATTTATAAACTTAAATTAAAACACACACATTAGAGATATGTGTGTGTATGCGACGGCTTGAACGAGGGGAAGAACAAAACCCTTAAAGCTACAAAATCTATCAAATTGGAAGGAGAAATGAAGGCTTAATGGATGCATGAACTAATATTTATCTAACATCAAGTTAGTTAAATTTCATGATTTGGTGATGAATAATGAAGTGGGTTATGATCAATTCGTGAATTGATATCAAATTAATCATGATTGTGTATTAGAATCACCAAATAGAACTTGTGTTGTGTATGATTTTGAGTAATTTCATGATTAAGAAGCAAAACCCACTTGTTCTAGTATAATGATGATATATGATGATGTTGTAGTTGTGGAATTGTGTAATATGGATGAATGAATGTATATGTATTAGGGTAAATGTTACATGAAATTGATATAGAATAAAGATTTGTGTATCTTGTTGATTTGATGATCCATGGTATGAAATAGTAGGATGATGCATAGAATACTTGTACGCTATGCTTTGTTAGTGGTACGCACACCAAGTGTATGATGAAATGTCTAGGTGAAGTTAGGATGTGAGATTTTATGAAATGGCTTGACATGAATGAATGAAATATGATAACGATGT
The DNA here is from genome assembly GCA_947069175.1 of Scalesia atractyloides. Taxonomy (NCBI): domain Eukaryota; kingdom Viridiplantae; phylum Streptophyta; class Magnoliopsida; order Asterales; family Asteraceae; genus Scalesia; species Scalesia atractyloides. The sequence goes on from CAMTDV010000030.1 coordinate 59,655,792, forward strand.
AATTAGAGGAAAACTAACTTGTTAGTGCTTTAGGGAACTCGTATAAGAATTCGGGTTAAATGTATGTGTTGGTCAAGACTATGCATTAAGGGCTTGTATATTGAACTTGAACGGGTGATACTCGCCATGTGCTCTATTAATTGCTTAATTTCAATTAAGAAGTGAATGTGTGCTAAAAGTAAAACATGTGAATTTACTAGTGAAGGATGATGTTATGATTATGTAAATTGACTAACCTTGTATGTGGTAGTCAAATGTAAGGTAATGAAAGTATTAGCATATGTAAAATGGATTATGTGTATTTGTGTGAGAACAGACGATTACATGGTTGTATGTATTACATTACATGGGTACAAGATGTTTATGGTGCCATTAGCATAGCCGAGTACATAGGTATGGACATGTGTTCCTAAAAATGAAGTTTGCATATTTGATCGTTGACTTTTCTGAAAAGTCAACAGTATGAGAATAACATGATTAGAAATCTTGATATGATTGTAAGACTAGAAGGGTTGAATGATGCATTATGGATCCTTATATGTTATATTTGATGATATGTTAAGTTTGCGTGAATTTGGAATGATGCATTGTTGAATTTATGCCTTGTGCTTGTTACAATTGATAAGTGAAAGTCAAACGCGAGTTATGAACTAGATATGATCTTTAATATATAAAATCTTGTATGCTAACAAGAATGCGAGTGTGGTGACATGTAAGGATAAGCATCACGTTAAGATGACGCAAGCACGAAAGGCAAATGGGTCAAAAGGAGGCAAGGAGGTGATCACGAATACGGACGCCAAAGGTAAGTGATTTCCGGAATCACTCCTTGTTTTGTTTAAGTATGATAATTGAAACCAAATAATGATCATTAAATAATAGTAATGATAGAAAAAAAGTAAGTAAGGTCGTGTGGGTAATATGTGAATTAGTTATGAAAGAAAACTCTCATTAAGTTCAAACGGGTCAAAATGTAGAGAGTAATGTGCTGGATGTGGATTTTGGATGTTGTGGTATGGGAACCATATAAGAATGTTAGGTAATGTCAGTACTAAGGTAAGTTTTGTTGTAGCGGGTCAAAAGTACTTAACTAGTTCGGAAAGTACATGGTAGAATCAAACGGGTCAAAATCAAGAATGTATGATAAAAGTTTAGATTTGATTATGGACATGGGGTTAAGTTTTAGAATGATTTGGGGGCTTAGAATTATGTTATTTTACGATTTGGGAAGTTCAGGATGCGCGAAAGGGGGCTAAAACGTTGAAAAGAACGAATTTCAGCGTCATTGCTGCAGGGGCAGCGTAGCCGACGCTGGTCTGCAGCTGGCCGATGCCTTAAGCTACTGTCTATGCGACAGCCGCCGCCAACAACCCCGTTTCTTCGTTTTTCTTCGATTCCGGACCCCGTAGACCCATTCTCAAGCCCCGTTAAACTTCCATAATGTACCCCAACCTTGCGAAATAGTTTTATGAGATACGGGTGATTATAGTACTCATTTTAAACTCCGAAAAATGAACCCCAAACTCATTAAAGAGTGTTTATGAGGCACGGGTAAGAATGGGGCGTGTATGCAAGTATGTGTGGGAATGAAATGAATACGTAGGAATGTATGAATAAATTGTTTGTATGTTAGTAGATAGAACCCATTAGTAAACACGAATAGAAATGAGTATACGCGTAGGTTGGTATGTACAAGACTTATATGTATAGTAGTTTGTGACTAAGAATTGTTAGTATGAATATGTGAGAATGTAAGTTGTATGTAAGAGTTTGGATAAAGGGGTATGCATGTATGAACGAGGATTTTTATCTTTATAAAATTGGGTTAGATAAGATGTATGTGTAACAACCCGATCTTTCGGATTGTTATCCGAATTCCGTTATTTTAGTTTATTTCTGTTTCAAACCCGTCTGTACTCTGAGATTTATTGTAATGGTTTACGACTATTTTTAAGCGCATATTATATCGCTTATTTATCGCATTTAAATCACTTAATACTCGCAACTCTCAACGCAAACTCAAATCGCGGTTAATTATGTTACATTATGTTACTTATTTGTTATGTGTGCTTTATGATTTATGGTTGTACTCGCTATCACAATGCTCCCACTCACACAAATCGCTAAATCGCATTGATTTAATAACGCAACGCTTAACACCTCGCTAAAACACTTGACATAACCATCTAGTATGAACCGAATTGCCAAACAAGCACCTAACAAGCAAATAACGAACAAACCGTAGCCAAAGGGACAACTTCACCCAAAGTTAGACACCTCCAACTTCGCCCGAAGTTGGCCAGGCCACCAAGCATATAGCAAGTTCGCTCGAACTTGCACAATTTAAGCAGAACTGGCCAAGTTCGCTTGAATTGTGACAAGTTCACCCGAACTTGATCACTGCCACCCATATTTATTCTTCACCTATAAATACCCAGCACCTCCATTCATGCTCTCCTTGCTGCAACTTCGCTCCAGAGCTCCCAAACCGAATTTCTCTGATTTCCAAGTAAGAATCAACTCGTTTTATGCAAAACACAATGTTTTCCACTATGATTTTACACAAGGATCACCTTCGTTTTCATCAAAACCTCTCTGTTTATAAAAATCTTCATCTTTTTTCTATAAAAACTTCTTGTTTTAGCTTAGATCTACACTTAAATGGCTTTATTGGACTTAGCCTCGGCTCTCCAAGCTAGAAATCTTGATGATTTCGATTTACTGAGTGTTAGATCTGAAAAAAATGTTCAAAGTATTGATTTTTACACAAAATACGGATTAACGACGTAAGTTTCGTTCACTAAGTAGTGGAACGAGGCATTGTCAACACTATACTTGAAATGGATTTGAATCTACGTCTGTTTCAAGTAGAAACTCAGATCCGGAAGCACAAGGACGATACAGTCACTTGCACGAACTGGACCAACTCGTTTGAACTGACAAGTTTGCACGGATTAGCCCAAGTTCCTGTAAAATGGCTAAAACTCGCTCTCAAAGACCTCTCCAGCCTAAGTTTTGCTCAGTAGCTCAAGGTTGGAGGGATGGACACTCAATTTCCTCAACAAACGACGCGAAAACATTCAATTCTGAACCAAGGACAGACAAGTTCGCTCCAAAAAAGGGGCAAGTTCGCCCGAAGTTGACACCAGATTGGTGCCAACTTCGCCCGAACTTGTACTAAGTTTTCTATGGAACCATGGCAACTTCGCCTGAACTTGTACCTGGCTTAAGTCGGGTACAACTTCGCCCGAAGTTGTCCTCCAACTAAAGCCTTGTCTACTGCCTCTTTGCACTTCGACCGTTTCAGCATTTCGGAAGACTGATGCACTTCTGTTCTCGCTTACAGGCTGATCCTGACGCTCCCTTCAATCCACAGCAGTTCGTGTTTCTTCGTTGAGCACTGATTGTGAGTATACTTGAACCCTTTTCGTTTAAAACACACATTTGGGTGTTACATACGTTCTCTATATCAAACACGCTACACACAACGCTAAACTCTTTTAAACGCTAACCGCTCTCGCATGTTATACGTGAATCGCTGAATGTTTGTTTGCTATGTGTGAATAATGAAGACTTGCAGACCACCCTTAGCAACGATAGTACTATAGTTTAGACTCAGCACCCGATTGGTTCGGGGATTGTTAAGGCTTGCATTATACTTTACGTGCGTGTTCACTGTTGTGAACACGCATCGCGCATACTCCACCTCGCAGACGTGTTGGTTAGCTTGAATCATTATTCTTAGCTTACTTAGATTCACTTTCTCTATGTGTATATATTGGTTATGCGTAAACACTTATTCGCTATTATTATGCTATTAAACCTGTATGCTCACCTTTACTTTATTGTATTGACTTTATTTTAACGTATGTGACTGGTTGATGATCTTCGCTGCAATGGACTTAGGGCTTATCTTTAGAAACGCATAATAGAAATCTAGGTTGTTGGATTGGTTTGTTTAAGGGATTATGTGTTTTGTAATAATTGTTATGAAATATTGTTTGATTGTATGGGAAATCGAACCTTTAAAATATTGTCGTTAATAGTTGTTATGAAGTTTCTCTTAAACAATCTGATTCGCCTAGTGCTGCACCCCGATGATTCCGCCGTCGGTTGGGGTGTGACAATATGCGTGTTAATAAACCAAATCTTTCCGAATGAGTGAAACTCGTATGAAAGTATGTATGGTGTTAATATATATGAGTATTAACTATACTAACTGAGTTGTTTATAAGAATGAAATGAAAGTGCAGGAATTTAAGTGTTAGGCTCTAAAAGATTGGAGGCCCGGTGTAAAGGACGAATGCGGAAGGAATCATGTTGGAGTAGTATACATAGATGGATTTCTATGTGGTTATTGATTGTTTATATATTCATTAAGGTATGTATAATGTCACCATTTACTAATGTGTTAGTTATTTATGGTGATCGCAGGTTATTCGGATCATCATTATCATCATGAGGGACAACTGGACAAGGATTGAGTTGAAGATCATGGATTGTACGGAGAAGTTGTCAACTTAGTTTCTATGCATATGTTATAAGGGTTAACATTAACTAAGGATGAAAAATGTAGTTATATTAAGGAAGTTGATTTAAACGGTTTTCAAGTATGCTAGAATAGTTATAAAGAAAGAAATTTTACGGTACGTATTTTCCGCTGCGTCTTTTTGGTCAAAACGTGTTAGGGTGTTTCAATGTAGTCATGTAGGAGGTAGGAAGATAAATCTTCCATTTAGGAACCTCATGTAAGTTCACCACTACACAAGTTGTCATAGACAACAAGGAGGGTCGTGAATAAGTTGATGGAAATGAAATTATAAGTTACCACTGTACCAAGTAGCCAAGTAATCTACAACCCGGGTGAGCCGATGTCGACATAAGTTGAAGGCTAGACGGGGTTGTGTTACTTTCAACTAGCAAACTACTTGGGATAGAGATGAGAAAACATCAAGTAATGTGTGGACTTGTATGTAGGATAGCCCAAGCTAACCATGTAGTCACACAACTCCAAGTTCAAGACTTGACAACACTTGTGAGCTTAAAGCTCATACAAAACAGAAAGTTTGGAGTGGTAAAAAATCTCCTATTTCATGTGAAACAATCTTGGTTAGGCTCACTAATCATAAACTTGATTAGGAGCATAAGAACACAAGCTTGTTTGAAGTAAAACATAAGTTTAAGGAAGTTTGTTCAAAACAGAAAGTTTGGAGCCTTTTTGGTGAGTTTCCAGGTCTGGATTGTGGAATCAAACCTAAGGTTCATCCAAGTATTTAGAAAGAAGAATTAAGTGAAAAGACTAAGAAATGAAGAAGTTATGCTCACTTTGGCAAGATGTGATGAATCTGCCAAGTTCTTGAGATTTCAGTAAATTATGGAGTGTTTGAGAGGATTGGAAGAGTGAAGAAAGTGTAAGAATGCTTGTAGATGGCATGGTATTTATAGGGGAAGAGTTTAGGGTTGTTGGGAGGTGTTTAATGGAGGTTTAAGGCCATTAGGTGAGTGATAGAGGTGTGGATTCATCCCAAGTTCGCGGCTGATTGAACAATCTGCCCGCCAGACCTCTTTATGAACCGTAAGGGGGGAGTCATACAGTACGCAAGGCCTTCGGGCAGAATAACATTTTTTTATTTTTTTATTTATCAATTTGTAACTTGTCCAAATGTTACATGTTACGTGTTTTATGATTATTTTAAGGTTTTCAAGTATAAGTAGCATGCACTAATGACTACATAAGTATAAAACGAGTATGCTAAAGTATAAGATTCACGTATAAGTTTCATATGAAGCATGAATGTCGCGTATTATGAATTTATCAAACGTTTGCAAGCAGTAAGGATCAAGTATCATATGTATGAATGTATGAACGTTTATATAACATGTCTTGGAATAAAATACGAATTTATTATGATTTAAGTCTCGGATTTCCATGATTACAACGAAAGAACGAACACAAGGTTACAAAGTTTCCAAATATAGCATAACAAAACGAACTTCCTAAATATAGAAAGTATGAAATAGCAGGGCGTTACAATATAGGTCATTGGCAATGATTTACGTATTTATGTATTAAATTCTTATTATTACCTCAGCCGGAATATAATCTTTGGCAGACATATTAGCACATTTAACACGATAAGTTATATGTGTGTCCTAAACATTCTTTTTATCGTGTCAACCCATTTACGAAAACAATAGCTCGTTGACAATACCAACTTGTAATACGCAAAAATTCTAATATTTATCGAAGTTTTGTTCTATCTTTTTTTACAAAATACCCATGACGTTTTTAAGAGTAAATTTCCGTTTTACTCCTTGTGGTTTGGTTGTTTTAACGGTTTTTCCCCAATCATTTAAAAACGGACATTTTCCTCCCTGATCTATGAAGCTCATCACCATTTCACTCCCCACCTCAAACGACCTCCAATTATTCCGTTAACACATAGGCATATGCCCCTCACATAATGGGCATTTCAGTCTTTTTACCATTCTCTCTTATAGAAAAAATCTTTTTCTTTTCTTTCACCCTTCTCTCTTCCTTCTCTACCACACTAACCACCACCATCACATGCCACCACCAACCTACCTGAATACCCTAAAACAACAACCACGAATCCTAGCCTTTGTCAGAAGGCTTAGGCCCTTTGTAATGGGGCACTTTGCAAGGGGGGAGAAGCATGAAGGCGCCCCATAGCGCCCCCAACACCACTACAGGGGGCGTTATGGGGGTAAAAAATTTGGGGGCGCGATGAGCATAGCGGCGTTTTGGATTTGCAAAGTTTTCCCTCCACTCACACACACATATACATACATATATATGTATAATTTAAGGGGTTATTAATTAATTGGGTAATAATGAGGTAGGGGCTTTATGACTACGGGCTCTATTGGTATAACGCCCCATAAAGCCCTGTGTAACGTGGCACGACACGTGTCGCATAACGCCCACAAAAGGGCTTTATAACTATGGATGGCCTTAGAAGTAACAATAGCGCAAGTTTATCCTACAGTTGAAAATAAAAATGCACTAACAATATTTCAGAAGCATTTAATTCTTAGATAGGTGAATTGTCGGCCATCAACAAGTACTTGATCTCCTTATTCTATTAGAGAAAAAGATCATATATAGTTGATAATAATATAAAAATCTAAAAAAAGGAACTACATATGAGGACATAATTAAGAGTTATATCAACAAAATCCCCAAAGCAGTTTCCTTGTCAAGGAATCTAAGCAGGGCCAAAAAAGTGTGTTTTAGTAACAAAAAGCCCCAAATGAAACCACTCCTTACCGTCTCTCTATCCCATTCACACTTACCATCACCAACACCACTAAGCCGCCACAACCACCATCAACAACGCCACCTCGCCCACCTACAAATCAAACCAAACTGCCACCATGGTGAGAATCCCTTAGTCTCCACTGGTAGAAAACCCCATGAAAAAACGATTCCATGTCATGGTGTGAATCAATGTCGTCGTTTACACTCGATGGTCTAATTTCAGATCGCTTTCAGAAGAGGGGTTGGAAGAGGGTCGTGCGGAGAAGAGATGATGTTCGGTGTTGGCGGGCAGCGATGGAGGTGTTGGTGATCATCGAAAAAGAGCGTGTGTAGGGTGGGTGAGGGAGGTCGGCTGGTGGCTGTGATAGGTGGTGGTGGTGAGTGTGGTAGAGTAGGAAGAGAGAGAGAGAGAGAGAAGGGTGAGAAAAAAATGATAAATTTATTTTTTATAAGGGTGATGAGAAAAGATAGAAATGGCCATCATGTGAGGGGCATGTGCCTATGTTTTAACGGAAGAATTAGATGTCGTTTGAGGCGGGGAGTGAAATGGTGACGTGTTTCATTGATCAGTGAGGTAAATGTCCGTTTTCAAATGATTGGGGTAAAACCCTTAAAACAACCAAACCACAAGGAGCAAAACGGAAGTTTACTTAGTTTTTAATTTATAAATGATTCTTACTAATGAGAAATGATCAAATACAAAGAACTCTTATTGTAAGAAGGGTAAGAAGGATTTTAGTCCATTGATCTTATATTTGGAGGGTTGAGATTAACTGCAGGAAAAAGAAGATAATAAAAAGGGCATAAACGGAATCATACATTTATGGATTTTCTCTCTCCATATGCAAGATACATGCCAATTCCCCAATCGCTTTAAAACGTCTATAAGTTTTTCATACGGCATTTTAAAAAAAAAACTTCACCATAATAACGAGTGTTTTTTATCTTTAATATGAGCATCATATTGTCATATAAAAATAAAATAAAATTTTTCATTTTTACTGGGGTTTTTTTGCATTGTGTTAAAGGTTTAGGTCATTGTGTCTTTTATCTGGGTCTTAGGGTGGTGTGTGTGTGGGGGGGTGTTAGGTTTTGGGGTTTTTTTAGCTTATATTTTTGGTGGGGGGGGGGGGGTGTTAAGTTGGTTTTTAGGAGGGTGTTAGTTTTTTTAGGATTTTTGGGGGTTTTTTGGTGAGGTATATTTTTTTTGGGGGGGGGGGGGGGGTGGGAGGTTTAGGTTTTCGGGTTTTTGCATGTGTATGTTTTATAAGAATTTATAACACAATATATGACACAATGAAGATGATGTTATATCTGGGTTTTCTATAAATTGTGTTATTTGTTCAGATCATTGTGTTTAATTTCTTATCCATTGTGTTTTAGTTTCTTGTTAATTGTGTTTTAGTTTGTTGTGTATCTTGTTTTTAGTTTGTTTTCCATTGTGTCTTCATATGCTCTCCATTGTGTCTTTTATCTGTTATCAATTATGTCTTTTATCTGTTGTCAGCAATTGTGATTTTATTTAGTTTGATACTTATTGTGTTATACATTATGGCCATTGTGTTATACGTCAAGGTCATGCTCATTTTGTTTTAATCTGTTGTCCATTGTGTTTTGATTTGTTGTCATTGATTGTGTTTTTACTCTACTTTACATTGTGTTTTACGTCATGTCTATTGTGTCATATACAACTTGGTTTTTGAATTTTTTTGAAAAATATAACAATATGGTACTCATATTAAAGATAAAAAAACGCTTGATTTTATGGTATATATATTTTTTAAAACAAATGATGTATAAAAAAGTTACGGACGTTTAAAAATTGAAGGGGAAATAGCATGTGACTTGCATATTCTCTCTCCTCTTGTAGACAAAATTACCTTTCTCACTTGAATCCTTGTAGGACATTTGTTACTCTCTGGTGGCTTCTTACACTTTTTACAATTAGGAGTTTTTGTAGAATAACTTAACCCTCTTAGTAATATGCTTTACATGCTTTTTATAATCCGTTATGAGATGTCCTTTTTGCAAGTGTGCATGCCTTAAACCAATTAGCAAAAGTAGTCATACTCCCACATGTAACGCAAACTGTAAGCATTTTATACACCAACATTTGTGTAGGAATCCAAGATTAAGAACTCTATTTAACGATAGGAGTGGTAGAAACTTTTATAAAGCAGATTTGATCTTGTAAGCAGATTGTAAACTATTTAACACATATGTACTAGTGATGGAACTTATATTGGATATCCAGTCCTAATCTGTACGGTGAATGGTGCTTTCAACATAACACGTTATTTTATCCAACAACAGAAGAGTGAATTAAATTGATTTAAAACATCTATAATTCATGTTATAGATGAGTACAGTAATGAAATTCTCAGACAACATGTTTGGGGAAAAAGATAATCTCGTCGGTACTCAGTATGTTTTGTTAGACTAATCTTGCATATTATGCGTAAGTTCGGGTTAAAAGTGACCGACTTACAAAGTTCGGGTAAAAAGTGACCGGGTTATAAACTAGAAGGTTTTTTGAGATAGTTTTTTAATGCTAGTTTGACTAAAATAGGTATCTTGGTGAATAGAAGGATTTATTTGTAAGCTTAATTGTACCAATTATCAATAAACGAGTTTTGATTCAATACGTTCTTTGGTATCCAATTCATATATATGTATTAATTCATAAGATCTTGATGAATAGTGCATAACTTTGCCTTTTGTGGTTTTAGTTTTTTTTTATTTATTTTTGTTTTACAAGTTTGATTTTTATTTTAATAATTTTGCTATAGAAAGTTAAACAAGCTTAGTTTTTTATTAGTTTTTGTTGTATGCATTTTCGAGGATTTGGTCGTCGTTCGGTTGCTACTAAGCATAGTGTTTGGTGGCCATATTTGGTTTCTCAGGTTTTTGCGTTTGGTTGCTATTTAGTATGATATTGGTAGTTTTTAAGTCATGTATGTCACTTGATGTTAAACATTCATGTTTTTGTATTATGTGTTTTCTCCGTTTTGATCGTAGTTTAGTTGTTACTTAGCACGGTTTACGCCCCCAACCCGACAATACTGGTAACACAGTTTTACGCCCCCCGCCCCGCAACGCGGGGGGCTTAAGACTAGTTCTAACAAATTGGTATCAAGGCTTCTTGGAAGAACCGTCGAGAGGGAGACGAGTCCGGCAAGAAGAGATCAATCAGCGAAGGTCAGCAATTGAAGTATCTTGCGACGGGTTCCGACGATCGCAGTAGGCGGCGGGAGACGAGACTTGGCGCGCAAGTTTGTGAAGAAATAGATAAGGTCAGAATTGGTTTCTTTAGATTGGTTTGTTTTTCAGATTGCTTTCAAAGGAAGAGTAGACGGATCGTCTTCTTTTGAGCAACGAATTAATAAGGCGATAAAAGATTTTTTTTTTTTTAAGAGATTGGAATAATAACAACATGATCGAAGAAAAAGGGAACATAAGAACCTCCAATTAATTTTCTTGGGGGAAGGCTGTACGTTCACTTTTGGGTTATCTAAAATTCAAAGTGTTGGTTGTTTTTTTAAGCAATCAGGAAGAGACAAGAATTAATTCAAGGCTGTTGTGTTTTTTTTTGTTACTTCCCACTTGAACCAATCGAAAAAAAAAACAACATAATAAGCAAACATCATTTATACAAAAAAAAGGAAGGAATAAGAGTTTTTGTTAGAAAATTGCTTCAAGTCCGAGAACTCCGTTAACGTACAATAGAAGAAACCGAAGGATGGGTGATAACGCGAAACGGGTTCCTCCAACGAAAGAACCGATGCCTAGTCTTCCGTGTCCAATGCCAACGAATACAAACTACACCGTTCGGGCTATGAAGATGAAGGTAATCTGCAAAGTTTACAAGGAATGGGATGTGATTGACCAAAGAATGACAATTGATATTCACAAAGATTCTGTAGCAATCGCTTTGCTATTCCAAGGGTTACCAAAAGAGCTAGTGTTGCAGATTGGGAACAATGATTCAGCAAAAGAGAGATGTGGGAGGCGGTGAAATATCGCAATCAAGGTGCTGAATGCATGAAAGAAGCAAGACTTCAAATCTTAATGTTGGAATTTGAGGGTTTGAAGATGAAGGAACCGAGTACGATCGTTGAATTCGCAGGAAAGATTTTAGGGATTGCTTTTAGATCTGCTTCTCTTGGAACAATGATTAAAGAAGAGAAAGTGGTTAAAAGGTTTCTACATGGCTTGCCAAAAAGGTTTATTCACATGTTGCTTCTCACGAGCAATCTATTGACCTTAAGACAATTGGATTTGATGATGTCGTGGGTCGTCTTATAGCTTATGAGGAACGCATCAACCTTGAAGATAAGGAGCAACCGGTTAGAAGTGATCAGTTATTGTTGAGTTACGAGGAGTGGGAAGCCAAAAAAAGGAAGGGTATGATCGAGGCAAAGGAACAGCCGAGTCTAGTCAAAGAGGTCGGAGTCGCAGTCTAGGAAAAACCGAGGGTCAAGATAAAGACAAGGAACCGAATCAAAAACAAAAAAAGGACCATTCTAAGATAAAGTGTTTTCGATGTGATGAACTAGGACATTTTTCTTCGGATTGTCCTATACGTAAAAAGGATGAGAACGAGGATCAGGAAAACAATCTTATTCAAAGGGTTGAACCGGTTCTTTACTCGCAAACACACGTTGAAGAGACTAATGATGTGTTTCTAGACGAGGAAAGGATTATTCCAAGGATGTATGCTTCCAGCCTAAGTGAACTCAATACATGGTTTCTTGACAATGGGGTGAGTAACCACATGACGGGTAAAAAGGAGTGGTTCACTAACCTAGATCACAACATCAAAGGAAAAGTGAAGTTTGGAGACGGGTCATGCGTGGAGATTAAAGGACGGGGTATGGTCGTCTTGGAAGGAAAATCTAGGGAATAAAGGGTGTTGCGTGATGTTTACTATATTCCAACACTTGAAAGTAATATAATAAGCATTGGTCTGTTGGACGAGATAGGGTACAAGATCGCAATCCAAGATGGTATGCTTAGATGTTTCAGCAAGACGGAACATTGCTAATGAAGGTACCTCGTTCACCGATTCGCGTTTACAAGATTAATCTTGTATCTTCAGTTTACTTACAGACTAAAGATAAAAAGGCTGAAAATAACGACCAAACAATCTTTGCTGCAACAGGAATTAGCGACCAGTCTGAGCCGTTAGCGACACGTCAGACATACAGCGACCAGACTGACCAGTTAGCTACAGAATCTGATCACTCAGCGACACAATCTGATCAGTCAATGAAAGATTATAGCGACCAGTTTGTGACAGATCAATTTTTCAGCACTACAATGGGTTTAGAAGGTCCGAATCTTGTCCAAATTAGTTCGTGACAGGCTTCCTTGTCAAGATGGTTTGATTTTGCAGTTAAAGGTATGCTCGATATATCAAATCAAGAAACAAGTTTAAAGTCGAGGACTTATTGCAAGAGGAAGTTAAAGTGGAACGTGTTAGCAGACGGATCGACATCCTCACAAAAGCCACGCCACGACTTAAGATTATCGAAATGAGACATCTTTTCGGTATTGAAAGATTAGGGGGGTGATTGTTAGACTAATCTTGCATATTATGCGTAAGTTCGGTTAAAAGTGACCGACTTACAAAGTTCGGGTAAAAAGTGACCGGTTATGAACTAGGAGGTTTTTTGAGATAGTTTTTTAGTCCTAGTTTGAGTAAAATAGGTATCTTGGTGAACAAGTTATTAGACTTATAAATAGAAGGATTTATTTGTAAACCTAGTTGTATCAATTATCCATAAACGAGTTTTGATTCAATACGTTCTTTGGTATCCAATTTCCCTGACCCAAACTCGATTTTTATAGTCTTGCAATATCCAAATGTGCATTTTATTTCCTTCATCTAAGGAATCATGACAAACAAGTCTATGACTAATAAAGCAACAGGAGGATCTATGGACGTATCTTGGGGCATGGCATCTGGAGGGATCTTTACAATTAGGGGCGGATCTACGCCTAAGAAGGTGGTTGCTAGGAACCAGTTCGGTTTGTAATTTATAGTCTTAGGTTATATAGAAAATACTTAAGGAACCCCTTAATATTTTGTAGTGGAACCCTATAATCAAATCAATACAGTGGTCAAATGGTTAAGCGCCTGCTGAATGTCAGAGACGTCTCGAGTTCGACTCAAGTAGGCTGTGTTTTTTCAGTGTTTAATCTTTATGCCTCTTCGTTGTTTACTCTCAAACGCTTCTTTCTTTTTACTCAAAAGGAATTAGGGTTTAATCTTTTATGCCCTTCCTTCTTTACTCTCAAACACAAACTGAAGACACAGACCACACAAATCTTCTCACACTCAGGCACTTACTTCAGGTTCGTTTAAACCCTATAAATTGTTGATTTAACTTCCAATTTGTTGATTTAAAATATGTTTATTGATGTCATTACCAGTGAAATATGTGGCAATACAGAAGGTAGGATAAACGAGAAAAAATACGAGACAACGTTAGTGTGAACTGCACTTGAAGAACATCAGTTTATAATTTGTTTTCTGTTTTTTATTTATTGTTTTCTGTACGTTTTCTATTTCGAGTTCGGACTCGTTAAGGCTCGGCTCGTTCGAGCTTTTAACCGAGCCGATAACGAGTAGCTCCCGAGCCTCTGGGCTTATTTACACCCCTACCTGTATCGACTAATTTGGGCTAAAATGATTGTGAAAACTTTTACACCTTACACCTCCTAAAAAAATAATTTGCTTTAGAGATAAATACATTCACCAAGTCATAAGCAGTTAATCACACATACCTATCTATTAATAACAAAAATACATAAGAATTTGAAAACTAACTAAATCTGTGATGAAGGATGTGATTCTTGAAGTATTTACCAGTAGCCTTGTTTTTTGAGAACCATGATGGATGTACGAAAAAGAAGACTTTTTATATGCTTGTTTATTTGTGAAGACCATCTTATTTATATCGATGTCTTTTTTTCGTTATTGTAACGTATTTCTTTTATGTAATGAGCCTTACCCGACCGAACCGTTGAACCGACCCGAATCTTTTTTATGTTCGGACATATGATATTGGAACATTTGAAAAAATGAACCCCTTCAAAAAAATTCCTAGATCCGCCACTATTTACAATGGAAAACTTCTTTGTACTCAAGTCGAATGCTAAAATTTTAGTGGATCTCAAAGCATCAGATGCATGGAACTATTAACACAAACACCACGTTTGACAATCTGGTGCAATAGGGGCCAATGATACCATCTGATTTTTGTAGGAAGATCCATATCGATCTTTCTCCATGAGTAATTTGAGATGGAGACATTCATAATTTCGATTGTAGTAGGTTTAATTAATTGAACAACAGGCGTACAATTTTTCCCATAATCATTGTATATATGTTTGTATTCTTAGTTTTAAATGTAAAGAAAAACAATCAGGATGAAGGCAGAAAAGCAATCAAATGGCTAAGAACTCGAATACTAAAGTGAAAAGCTTTACTTCATGGGTCGTAGTAACGACTCGTTACCACTTGGATCAAAATAAATATAAAATTAATACTTGACATCCATCCATTTTTGAAGCAACCTTTTTCTACTGTTTTCTAATAATGGTATGTCAGATTGCATTGTATAGCTTGTCGCTCTAGTTACTTATTGTTTACAAAATTTGACTTATTTTCACAAAAGACTCGTATCATTGACATAGACCCATTTTTTTTTCAAGAATAAGTAGCCTTACAAGTTACGATCCAATAACAATATACTTACATTCTTGTAACAGTTTGATCATCATACTTTTGTTTGTTTTCAGTCGTAAAAAGTATGTATCATATTCCATTTTTGTAATTAAAGTAGTTTTTTATGGTTATTTTTTATTCGTTAAAGCGTACAGGAGAGGAAGAAGATATGCTTTTCAAGACCAAGAGGAACAATGACATGAAAGCGTACCTTTTCAAAACACCATTTCCATTCCTGAAAGTCATCTCCCTCAAGCAGTCGAGGAATTGTAGTTGTGGTCCCAATTTTAGAGTCAAGTTCTTGGTGTTTATTCATGGCAGCCAATTCAGCAGTCTGATTTGTAGAAGTCATTTTTAATTATTAAGTTTGAATTACCAGGTCAAATCAGTGTCAATTAAAATCAACAGATAGGTTTCGAGTCAAAATCTCCGGGTCGAAATCAAAGATCTCGAGTCTAAAGTCCAAACAGTCTGAGTCGAAATCTCTAGTTGCGAGTCGAAACCGGAGTCGAAACCACCTTCTAAGTTGATGAGTCGAAACACAAGTCGAGAACACAAGAACTGATGATGAGTCGAAATCTCGGTCTCGAGTGTTGAAGAAGTAACTCAAAAACGCTTGATTTCGAGTCGAGACCATCAGCTTTCGATTCGAGATCACCGATTGCGAGTCGGAACCTGCAAAACAAACTGTTAAGAGATAAACTTTGACTCGCGATCCCTCTATTTCGGAAATTCCAAAATTCAAGAGTTATCCCAATCTTGAATCAGCAACTAACACCTGGAAAATCAGCAAACATATTGCAACTTTCCACCGATCCAAAATTGCACCAAAAACCTGAGAACAGCGATGAACACGGATGAACACTCTTGAGTCAAAACCTTCAAAACTTGCAAACAAGATCAGTAAACAGATAATCTTTCTTGAATCCGAATGATATCAACCGAACCAAAATGTAGGTTTCTTGGCTCTGATACCAATTGTAAGTCCCATAAACGGATCTTTCAATGATATCAAACACAATCTAGTGTATGTGTAGAAACCAAACACTAGATGATTCAAGAACAATGCTAACCGAAACAATAATAATGATTAGACAGACAATGAAATCAAAACAAGAACTTGCATTCACCGTTAATGATGACTGATACAAGAACTCCTGGTTTCGGCTGGATGGACTACTCGAAACTGATCAACCTCTCATCAACATAGGTGATTATATACTAGCTAACTCATGTGGGCCGGAACCCCTAAAAGCCCAGCCGAAACCTCTAAGACCCAAACAAACACGTCGACCCAAAATACTGTTAAACATAATTACATGATAACCCATAACTACTACTAGTAACCCACTATGTATAAACCTTCAGGTTCCAACACGCGTAGCCAAAGGGGGGGGGGGGGGGGGGCGTCGCTTGACGCGGCGCCTCCTTGTCCGTTTGAAGTTTGATTTCTTTTATTTTGGCCACTAAACTTTCCATTTGTTATCATTTCATGCACAAATTTTAGTATTTAACATGTTTTTAAGTATGCACAACATATATAAGTATGATTCAAGTATCGAGAATGTATGTACAAGTATTGGTACGTATAATAAGTATCAAAACAAGTATTTACAACTGATTGTATGTAAAACAAGTATGAGTTTGCAAAAGAGATGAATGTATTGAGTTTGCACGTATATAATTCGAATGTATGACAACTATGTATAAATGATGTATAATTTATGTAAATAATCAAGTTTTATTACGATCAAAGCCTTGGATTACAATGATTGGAAAAGTAATACGATTACAAGGGAATACAAGTTTCCAAGAATAGAATACATGATAAACTTTCTAAATGAGGAAAGTTACAAAAGGCGAAGCGTTACACCTAAGGCACATGACAATCAGCAACCGGGACAAAGGCCGATTCATGCATGTATCCCCATGTCTTTCGGCTATCAACCCCACCACATGATGCATGATTAACCGTATGCTGCTTTTTAACGTTATTTTCACGAAATTAGTAAAACAACGTTAAAATTAGTGCAATTTCACTTTTGTCCCCCAATAACACACACATATATACATTATGAGTCCACGTAAACATAATACAACTAACATATTATAGCTAAAAGTGTTCAAAACAACATGGTGGTCCATATACAAGTCACTATACCCAACATCCTTAATGCCTATGATCCCTTAAACTTCAAGGCATAGTTATAATAATACCCTAATCCCATAAACTCGGATTTTGGAATGGCCTTCATCATAGGGGAAGCTGCATACAAAACCACATAAGAGTCACTTTATCTCATATTTACAACCATTAAGTTAGGAATTTAAGTCTTTTACAAACACAGACGTGAGTTTCTTAGAAGTTACTTACAAGCAACCATAGAATTGTTAGTTGATCCTAGAGAAATCTGCGGGTAGGTGATATCGATGGTAAAGGTGGGCCTATGTAAAGCCAGACATTATAGTGAGTCGACAAATATAATATAGCAATTAGGGTGTTCAAAAATATGTTCCAAGATTCAAAATTATAGGTCTGAACCAAAAAAAAACTGATTGTATTCAATTTGGTTGTTCGAGATATTTTCTACAACTGGATCTCAATAGATGGTTTACAATTTGGTTTGATAAACGTTGACAAACATTTGGTTCAGTCGATGATTTCCAATGACATATCAAACAATCTGGGTCAGCCGGGCTCGCTGGTTTTAGTCATTTTGACAACTCAATCATTTGTTTAAATCGTGCGTTTATATCACAATTAACAAAAATGGTTCATTGATAATACATATACATAACTATAATCCAAAAACTTTAAACGACTAATAAAAATGGTTCATAGATAATACATATACATAATTATAATCCAACAACTTTAAACAACTAATAAAATGGTTCATAGATAATACATATACATAACTATAATCCAACAACTTTAAAAGTAACTAGAAATGTTAAATGGTAAGTTCCAAGCCATTAGACAGACTATTAAACATTCAACCAACTAAAATAAACCATAGCCGACTAGTGAGCCGGATTAACACTTTATTCTCAGTTCAAAACGGATTTTAACTAATAATAATAATAATAATAATAACAATAATTCAAACTTAAAATCTTATATTTATATTACTTTTTGCTATCAACATAACACCACCTCAATATGTTAGTCGATTCATGATCCATCTTATGACCGAACATACTCTAAACCCAAATCAGACGTATGGCAAACCAGTGTAGCTGAGTTAAATATTAAATTCATTTTATTTTATTTTAGGGCTCGGACCTGGTTCGATTTTATACCTGAGAGGACACATGCACATGAATATATTATGATAAGAACCCCTGTACACGAGACAATGTCGAGATGGACATTACATATAAATGGAAGTTGCATAACATGTGCAGCTGGGCTGCTGATTGTTCACATGCATCAAGTTATCACAACATGATTGAGAGGGGTCAGTGGATACACCTTGAACAAACCGTGCACACACAGCTAGCAGAAGAATATGTGCTTTCCAAAAAATTATCTACTAACAGCCGCCTCTCAGATAAATTGTGTGAAGCCTACCTGTGGGAGAAGACGTGCTTTCCAAAAATTGTGTAACAATGACATAAAAACATACTTTTAATAGCCACAATGGAACATAAACCATAGCTTTAATGATGATATCAAACAAAAGTCACAACTTAAACGAAATATTCAAACTGGTTGCCAATTTATAAAATTTGCCCCCAATAATATTAATCTAATGTCGATTATAAGCAAACTAGAAATTGGATACAACAAAATTATGTACTTTTAGACGCTTTTGACCCGCTCGACATATTCTAACTGTCATTTCAGACCAGCATACATGAGCCTGTAGCATTTGAGCTCACGCCTCAGTTTTTCAAACATGGCACAGCACGAGACAAGTGAGCACAAACTTACTATTATTCACAAGATATGTATTACACCTAGTGATGATAGAGATGCATACTTGTGTTGATCTTGTAAAGCAGATTGTAAGCATTTCACCCAGCAAATTGTGTTTACGGATACAAGATTCAGAATACTATTTAACATATTGTAAGCATCACTAGAAATTTAATAAGAACATGCATCAACAAAATGTAAACCTGAACTGCAGATATGAATGCATGCTAGTTCTGTAAGGGAATGAGGCTTTCAACATAACACTTGATTAGCTCCACATTCACCGAATTCTGGGGATAAAAATCGATGACCAAGAGTGAGTCCAATTGATTTAAAACATCTAGTCTTCATGTTATAGACGGGTACACTGATCAAATCCTCAGACAAAAGCCTTGGGGAAAAGATAATGTCACCCGTGTTGGTAGAATCAAATGGAAAAGGACCATCTTCCCCATAATAGATCTGAGACTCGGGGGGAAATGTAACGGTTTCTCTGACCCAAACTCTGTTTTCATAGTCTTGCAATACCCAATTGTTCAATTTGTTTCCTTCGTCCAAAGGATCGTGACAAACGACGCCTATTAAACCATTGATTTTAACGAACCTAACGAAAGGATATAATGAATTTAATATAGCTTCCGGCATCTCAACAATGGAAGACATTTCTGTTGTCAAATTAATTGCCAAAATCTCGAGTGGTTTTTCAAGCATCAGATATATGGTGTTATTGACACAAATACTACCTCCGGTGGCGTAGAACCACCGGTCTGGACTAACACCAACAACATCGATCTTTCTCCACGAGTAATTTGAGATAGAGAAAATCATAACCTTGCATCCAATATCGAAATACAAAACCTTGTGTTCATTTCTTAACTCATGGAACCCGAACAAGTAAGCGCAGTTTGTCACAGGAACATCGAACCCAAACAAGTTATGCGTCAGAGGAAGAAGAGGATGAGGGAGTTTGAAAAACTTACGAGTGGTAGGGTTAATGACGTAAGCGGAAACTGCACTACGACTACTAGTACCAGTGCGGGAAGGGAAACATACCAGCCCGTTCAAATGTTGGGCTCTGTAGATAGCATAACAAGTGTCGAGATGTGTGTTGTCGAGTTTCGTGATGAGATGAGCGACTGATCCGCAAGTGTCGTGTGCTAGTGGATGCATCGTAAGCGGAGAAGAACAAGGAGGTGGTGCGGGGGCCAACGGTGGAGTGGAGTGTTTGTGGAATGATGGAGCGGAGATGAGCGAACGCCATGGTTTAGAGACGGATTTGAACCGGAGGATGGATTTCACTGGGAGTCTGGAGAGGATCTGTTCGGTGATTTCTTCAGGGTATGTGATATTGGCTTTCTGAGACAATCGATCATCTGCGTCTTCTTCTTTCTAGGGTTTCCATCTTCAATCAGAATTGTTACAGGGGAGGCGGTGTTCTCTTAAATCCCCAACCCTTTTTTTGGCTTTGTTTTTCTCCTCTCACCCATATAAACATCATTTTTTGGCTTGGGCCATGGGTGTATAACATTTTCTCGAGTTAACAATCATATATGACATATTAACTAACATTGCAAATCACTCTCTTATTGTTTTAAATGGCATTAAATAAGTTGTGTGTTAACATGTTAACCTAATATTAATGATTGAAATTAGTTATTCTTTTCCTTTTAGACAAAAAACACTAAAAGAAGTAGGGTTTATAGATGAAGTATATTGTGGACACTTAGGTGGAGTTAAAAGTATATCCAAAGGTCTTAGCTTTTCAAAAGGGGCTTATGACTTTTTCACTCTATTCCTGAGTTTACTTAAATAGGGAAAAGAAAGGAAACAAAAACATGTAATGTTTGTGTTCCTGAGTTTCATTTAAGGAAGGAAAACAAAAAATGTTGTGTTCCCGAGTTTCATTTAAGGAAGGAAGGAAAGGAAAGGAAAACTAAGCTAAATTCTTTACTTTTTCTTTCCTTCTGATTTGGAAGGAAATACATCTTTTCCTTTTCTTTTCTCTTCCTTTTCCGTCTTCCCTTTACTTTCTTTTCTTTTCCCTTTGGAAAAGTCAGCATGGAGTGACTTTTTGGAGCTTATGACTTTTCCTCTCACAGACACCCGCATTGTCAAACAGACTTTTTGAAGCTTATGACTTTTCAAAAAGCCAATAAGTCAATAAGTTATTTCAAAAAGCTTAACCAAACATGCCCAAACCCAATGGCATACAGGCAGTAGTAACCTTGCCCACCATTATTTTAGAGAAACTCATCATCCAAAGGCTCGTTGTGATAAATTATTTTTCTCAATCCATAACATCTTTGCTTCGGACGAGACTCCAACCCATAATCTACGATTTGGAACGTTATAAGGTTGCCAATGCACCAAAAGGTCATTGGTTTGTAAACAAAATGAACGAACTAACAAGACGCGATAAGCCCTTTTGATTTTGGCTATACTTTGTTCGGTTTATAAACAAACCAAGCACTAGCGAAAATACACTCGCTCATATAAAGCCCTAACTAGGCCACAAACAGTAATACAACTTGAAAATAATATCAAATTCACACCATTAATCCCAATTTAGTATACAACTTGAAAATAATATCAAATTCACACCATTAATCCCAATTTAGCTAATTTAACTTTGTTACATGTTTCTCTTTAACCATACCTCCTTTTTGTTAAAAACTTTATGATTCCTTATCTTCCACATACACCATAAATACATAGGAGACACCGCCTAAGGTATCATCTTAGTGTTTGTGAAACATTATTTTATATTAATTACGTTATCAAGATTATGTAAAGTATGTTTGGGTAATTAGGTTAGTATATTTTGGGTGGATCTACATAATGTTTATGTTGTTTCCGTTTCTTGAATGCTTGTTTGTGTTTGTTTGTATTCATGAACGTTTGTTTATGTTCCTCTGTGTTCGTTAGCTAAAACTATCGAACGAACATGAACACGTTCATTTTCTTAGTAAACAAACACAAACATTAACTTTTGAAGTGTTAGTGTGACAGAAAAAAAAAAAAAAATCAAGTTTAACATATTGTGTTTGTGTCAACCCACGAAACTCAGTCGGGTTCAGGTTTACATGTCTTACACTATTTTCAGGTTCTTATTGGGTATGATTTCATGTCAAATTTTAAAGTTTGTGCCTAGTTCAACCCATCATATGTGAACACCACCGATTTAACACCATCCAAACCTTCACATACACAACCAATATCGTTCACATCCAATTTCATACTTTAGCTTAGAATTTCAAGTCAAAAACCAAGTTGATATTTGATAAAAAACAAGGCACCTAGCAGTATATACACTCATGCATCACATATGTTGTATGTCTGACTTAGTGTTTTAGCTGGAAAGCATGTCTAGCCCTTCGCGCATACAATTGCTTCTTCATGTTCTTCTAATTGGTTTCACTCGTTTCACTTTCCTGTCACATTTCACACAAAACCAACTTCCTTTTCACCTGTTGGAAGAGAATGAAGTTACGATACAGTAGATATGATACGCCTCAGCACGATACTCACAAAGAACAATCAGATCATCATCTTTGTCCATGAGGCAGCTACTACATAGACAAGAGGGGCAATACCAACAAGAGCCACACACGCTCAACTGCTTGCTTGTTAGGCATTTGAAGTGAGAGAACTTGTGAGCCCATAAAGAATGTCCACAATTTAATAATCCTCTTCAATCTTTACTACAGATTTGCACATAAAAAATATCTTCGAACTTTGATTTTCAAAACGAGTATTTTGTGGTTCAGGTTGAAATGGTTCGGTCGATTTAGGGGGTCATATCAGGTCAGGTTCAGGTTGGCAGATTGGTTCAACTAACACACAAACACGTGTTTGATTATTCATGTCGAAAAACTCGACCCAAACCCCAACACGTTTAACCTGGACACAACCTGCGTAACCTGTTTATCTAAACGAGATGACAGGTTGTAAGCGACCTGGTGGGTTGTAAATGGGTTGGTCAAATAAACAGGCTGTGAATGGGTTTTGATCGGAGTTGTAAACAGGTTACATGGTTGGGCGTACAAACTATATTAGTGTTCAATTCTTGTTTTAAAAGGGTTAGCAGGTCGAACACACCCAAATAGAGTTGTTTATAAGATCCAGAATACTATTTAACATAACAGCAGCATCAACAGAAACTTTAAAATAACATGTTCATTAACAAGATAGCAACAACATGTAAACCTGGATTCCAGAAATGAATGCATGAATCATGATGCTAGTTCTGTAGGGGAATGAGGCTTTCAACATAACACTTAATTCCCTCCACGTTCACCGATTTTGGAGATAGAAATCGATGACCAAGAGTGAGTTGAATTGATTTAAAACATCTAGTCTTCATGTTATAGATGGGTACACTGATCAAACTCTCAGACAAAATCCTTGGAGAAAAGATAATCTCGTCCATATTCATAGAATCACACGGGTAAGGGAGATGTGCCCCGCAACGGATCTGAGACTTGGGGGGGGGGGGGGGGGGAGTAATTGTTTCTCTGACCCAAACTTGATTTTCACAGTCTTGCAATATCCAAATGTCCACTTTGTCTGTTTTCACCATGAGATTGATACAAGCGAAGCCTAATAAGCCATTGATTTTTATGAAGCGTGCGTAAGGATATATGGCGGTATACATATTTTGGGGTGCGGCATCTGGAGGTATGTTAACAATGGAAAACTTCTCTGTTCTTAAATCGAATACCAAAATTTCGAGTGGATTTCGAAGCATCAGATGTCTGGCGCTATCGACACAAACACTAACTCCGGTGCCATACCACCAACGGTCACTACTCATACCAAGAGGAAGATCGACCTCGATCTTTCTCCATGAGTAATTTGAGATGGAAAAAATCATGACCTCGATTGTGGGAGGTTTAATTAACTCAACATCGGGTTATTCTTCAGGGAATGAGATCTTGGCTTTCAGCGCCAATCGATCATCCGAATGTTCGTCTTCTCGGGCGTATCTATCATCTATCACAGTAGATTGATTGTTCGTCTTCTAGGGTTTCCATTTTCAATCAGAAACAACAGAAAAAGACTGTTGGGAGGGAAGAAGGAAGGCTTGTTCAAATGTCATTATGTCGTATAAACAATGTTTTAAAACTGGTTAATCCTATATTTTTATAAAATACAAAATTATCTAAAAAATAATAATTTAATCTCAATTAGAATTTATGTAACTAATCACACTTTTATTTAAAAAACAAAACTATTTTCATGTAAAATATTAAGCATTCACACGAAGTTCTTGCTGAGATACATAAACACTCATCATTTTCGTCAGGAGTATTACTGGTCGCGAGTTGTTTAACGGCACCTGTTATTTTTTGTAACGGCGTAAAACTCTTTTTCACCCTCACGTTTACACTCTCTTGAAATCATTTCTATTGCGCTTCTACGTCACAAACAATTTTTAAAAACAACCGTTTCGACATACGAAACCGTTGACGGAAAATACCATCATTGTATTTTGGGTCCTCCACAAATAATCTTTTATAAGGTTTGTGAATGGAGGATAATTTGAGTGAATTGAAATGGTAACGAGTTGGGTATTTATATGATTATTATTAATTATTAAAAAAGTAATTTTTAAATGACCACAATAGTTATTTGAACAGTCATAAAATGAAGAACACTCATCAGGTTTCTCTACCCGTGAAACCAACCTGTCTTGTCTACTGAGTGACGACAGTAAAACAGGTAATAACCCATTTTCACTGCCCTCGAGACGCCCCATCCTCCCTTATTTTATATAGCTTTTATAGTTAAATCTAAGCATAGCACGTACAACTTTATTTCTTATTATAAACATATAACATCAACTTTTATAGTATCATATAAGTATATTTCTTATTATAAACGAATAATCTAATACGGATGAAGACTTAATGTCGGTTTTTTGGGTTTATAATTTAAAGTAGTGATATGAAAAATAAAATCAAAAGTAGTGATATGAAAAATAAAATCAAATAACCAGGTAACAAAATCTAATTTGCTTAATTTCGGAGTTTAGCTTATAATTAAAAGCAGTTATTAAAAATAAAATAAATTAACCAGGTTACACCCACACCTTCACATACGCAACCAAAATCGTTCACAATATCCAATTTCAAACTTAAAGCTTAGATTTACAAGTCAAAAACCAAGTGATAACAAGCAAGGCACCTAACAGTATATACACTCATCACATAAGTTGTATATACCTAACGTGGATATTACTAACCCCTACACAAACAATTTCTCTCTCACAATATTAAGAGTAAATTGCACAAAACGTCCTTTAAGTTTCACCAATCTTGCTGGTTTCAGCCTTAATCTTTAAAAGTTGCCAAAACCAGCCTTTAAGATTAATTTTGTTGCAGGTTTCATCCTTTATCACTAACCCAGTTACTAATCCATGTTAAATGGCCTCACATGCATAGCATGTGAGGGTAAAACCGTCTTTTCAAAATGGAGTTTTGGAGTCTTTTCAAAATCGTTAATCTCCACGCGCTTTCTTCCTCCGTGAACTCCAGGAACGACGGCGAAGATCCTTCACTCTCCGATGACTCAACCTTCACCACTTCCGGCTGCTCCACCACCTTTGACCGCCGCGAACCTTTCTTCTTCCCGCCGTCAATACTCTTCCCCTCCGCCAGATTCTGGCAAATCTCCTGCAGCTTGGCGTACAGATTATACATCAATAATACTTTTAGTTTTGGAGTATCAACGATCTTCTTCTACCCAACAAGAATCCGGGTTGTACCCGCCCCATGGATACCCGTCTGGGTTAAACCGCTTGACCCCATCTCAGATCCATCAGATCCAAGCTCAGATCAATCTCCCCAACCATAATACCTACCTAATTCCGAATCCTGTACCCATGAAGCAAGTCGGGTCACCTCCAAAACCCATGAAGCTGTACAGGGGTGTGAGACAAAGGAACTGGGGAAAATGGGTGGCGGAGATTCGTTTACCCAAAAACCGGACCCGCCTTTGGTTAGGTACGTTTGAAAAGACGGTTGAAGATCGTTGATGTATAAACTGTTGAAGATCGTTGAAGAGTGAGTATATAATTATGTTGCAGGTATTATTGATGTATAAACTGTTGAAGATCGTTGATACTCCAAAACTCCATTTTGAAAAGACGGTTTTACCCTCACATGCTATGCATGTGAGGCCATTTAACATGGATTAGTAACTGGGTTAGTGATAAAGGATGAAACCTGCAACAAAATTAATCTTAAAGGCTGGTTTTGGCAACTTTTAAAGATTAAGGCTGAAACCAGCAAGATTGGTGAAACTTAAAGGACGTTTTGTGCAATTTACTCCAATATTAATTAGTTATAATACAAATAAGATAGTATAATCATGTGAAGGATGTAGCCACTGATGAGGTTGTAACCAAACCCGAAAGAAGCCCAACAATGGCTGCACTATTGTAAGTACTTGGTTCAGTTTGCATTGAGTTGTTGCGGTCGTCAACAAATGACTCGTTTAAAAATGGTCCACCAACAAGTGCACCCATTGCAACATTAGGGTTGGGTTGGTCCGACTCGAGCCATTGCCAACCCTTGCACCCGGTTGTTGCGTCAGCGGGTATCGAGGCTCCTCTGTGGTGCACAAATTGCGAGTATTTGTCACCATATCCAACCAGATAACTCATTTTCATTGGATTGTCTCCCAACACATAATTGGCCTAATGCAAAAAAAAAAAAAAAAAAAAAAAAAAACATCAGTACCATCTCTACTAGTAACCGTTTTTTAGATAAATTAAGTGAAGCATACCTGTGACAATGCAAATTTCCTAAGATCTTTAGCTGAAAAGGAGGCTGAATCACATTGGATTTTTTGGGTGCGTGATGTAAGCATGTAATCACTGTAAACAACGGCTAAAAACGCAGAAGCTACTGGATGCTGCAAAGCATTCCAATCACTGATCCATATAAGACCACCTGTGTTGTTGACAGTGAGATATATATATATATATATATGTAGATACAAAAAAGGATAATGTTTGTAGAGGTCACCCAAGCATTCAACCTTTTTCATTAAAGCCACTCATATAATAGATGTATAAAACTACTTAAAAGCCACACAATGACACAAGTAGGTATATGGTTTCATTTGTACCAATTTTGACAAAAAAAATATGGCACATGATGAAAAGTCGAAAATGTCCCTATAACTTTCAGAAAGACAAAAACACCTTATAGTTTAAAACTATTTTCATCAAAAAAAATAATAAGGGCGTTTTTGTCATTTGGAATTATTATGGGCCTTCTAGCTGAAATTGGTATAAATGAAAGGATATACATACTTTTAATATATGTGTGGTCTTAATAAAAGAAGTTATATACTTGGGTAGCATTTGAGTAAAAAAAAACATATACTTCTAGTTCTGCTTGATGTTGCTGTTGGGGATTTTGGCAAAAGACCACACATTACGGCCTCGGCGGTTTTTCTGTACTTTTTGAGGCTTGCATCTGTAGCAGCTTTTGAATCGAAGAAGCTTACCCTTGACAAAAGAACCTGCACAGTTTATGGGCCGATTGGGTTAGAGATCAAAAAATGTACTTCTGTGTATTTTTTTTAAAGTAAAATGTCATTTTCGTCTCTGAGGTTTGGCCACTTTTGCGACTGTCATCCAAAGGTTTGTTTTTCCAAATCTAGATCAAAAGGTTTAAAATCTAGCCATTTTCATCCACCCAACGAACTCCGTTTGTTTATTCTGTTAACTTGAAGGGTATTTTAGGATTACTAACTAAAGTACAAGTTTATAATGCAAAGAGAGAGAGAAGCAGAGATGATGTACCTTATGCATTATAAACTTGTACTTAAGTTTGCATTATAAATTTGTACTTAAGTTAAAGAGTAAACTACCAAAATCGTCCCTGAGGTTTGGGCACTTTTGCCTGTTACATCTAAAATAAGACTTTTTTGTAACTAGATCCCTGACGTTTCATCTTTGTTGCCATTTCCATCCAAATCGCTAACTCATCTTAAAATAACTTAGGGACGAATTTGGCAATTTCATTAACTCATGGACAATTTTTGCAATCTACCCAATAATTCTTTTGTTTTTTTAATAATGAGGAAAAGGTGTGAAGTTTGTTTCTATAAGCAAGCGAGTAAAAATAATAACATGATAACCAACTTTACCTGGGTCCCGGGTCGTTTATCATCCCAACTAAACCAAGTAGGACTTCCCCAATTAGCATAAGTTTCACCATTACTTCCAACAACATAATCGAGATATGTTTGATCTTTAGTTGCATGATAAAGCCAGCTAGCAGCCCACAGAAGCTCGTCACCATAACCGGTTGAATTGTAATATTTCTGAACTTGAGGGATTTTTTCACTGTAAGAGCCTCTATGTTTATCAGCGAATGTAAATAATTCTTTGGCATGTTTTAAAAGTGAGTTCGAATATGTTGAGTCGCTTGATTTGAACACTAATGATGCAGATGCCATTGCTGCTGCGGTTTCGGCTGCAACTTCTGTTCCAGGAGTGGATGCGTTTATTTGTATTAGAGGCCGTTTTTCTTTCATACCTTCAGGTCTATCCCAACAACTGTGATCGATATCTGGATCACCCACCTGAAAAAAAATCGGTTCAAAATGGCTCAGGTCAAAAACAGTGAACAGAAATGTGATATTATATGAGTTTGAAGATTAGGGTTACCTGAATATAGAGCACGTTAGGTTCAGGATGAGCATTAATTAAGTAATCAGTAATCCATTTAAGTGAGTCTTTAGCAGAATCCAGTTGATTAGCTTTATTCATTTGATCACCATACTCAAGTATGGCCCACGACAGAACAGTTGCTGTGTAAGCCATCGGGAATCCAAATTTCATATGATCTCCAGCATCATACATTCCCTTAGAAAGATCCAAATTTGCTTCTTTTCCATCATCTAGGCCCGAATCCCCCCTCCATGATATTTCGTTATTTACCAATTTACCAGCTACAAAAAAATAATAATATTGAATAAACATCCAAATATTGAGATGAAAAGTGATTTTACGTAGTTGTCTAAATAAACACCAAGAGATAAACTGTACCGCGTTTTTTTTCAGAATCATTGTATGGTTGGCAATGTAATTCACTATGTAGTTGAAATAATTTTGTTTTTTAATTATTTTATCAAAAAGAATCATGCTCTTAATCATAGCCCTTAGAGCAATGATTAGGCTATGATTAGCAAAACTCTTTGTTTTTTTTCCATAAACATGGTCCCTCTATGCCTCTATTTAAAAAAAAAAAAAAACAGAGTGTGTTCTCAGTTCTCACTTTTAGCAGTCAAATCTAACTCTAGAAAAACAAAACAAACAAACATTCTTACAACATTAATATCAAATCATACTATAATCTAGATCCAGATCTGCCCTTAAAATCCTCTCAAATCTATATAATTGAAGTCAACTGAGTCAACCAACTTAAATGCACTCTGTGATCTAAACTTAGAAAACAAATTTTAGATCTGTAAACATACAAACAAAAACAGCAGTTAACATACGCATCTATAAACTTTATTTAGCAATGTCAACAATTTAATGATTCTATACTAAAAAAAGAACGTATGCTTACATTTTTGGATATCGAAAAACTGTAGAGCAATCTTCAAAGCATCGCCATATTTCTGCGCAACGGGTCCAGGGGGACCGGGAACCGGAGAATCACCGTCGTCATCGTGATGAAACTTGTTCCTCAATGTAAACCCTAAGGCCAAGGCGATTGCTCCTACTACAATTAAAACGATAAACCAGCCCATACATCCTCCAGATTTCTTCTCCTCGCCCATTTTGCCCTAAATTCTCTCAGATCTAAACAAAAGTCAACAATGTAATACGATCAGTAGGGTTTTAGGTTAATTTGAAAGAGCTAGGGTTTAGATTTGACGAACCTGAAGTGAATTGGTGGATGATGATGTATGGATCTGGAGATCTGAAGAGGATTGAAGATAAAGTGGTGGATGAGATAGGGAATTTGAAGGTGTTTGGTGGTTGTGTGAGTGAGGGTTTTGCAGGAAAGAAAGATGCTGAAATAGGAATGTGCACCGACAAATGGCGCGAGGGTGGGTTTGGATTTTACTGTGTCGGTTAGGTTGTTGATGATGATGAGGTTGCACCATTGCTTTCGCCACAATTTTACTAAACCACACATGTTGGCCCATTACCATCTTTCCAAAACCTTTTCAGGACCACTTAATTAAATATAAAAATACATACATACTACATTAGGGTCCTATGTATTATATAGATTTAATAATAATTATTTTAAATATAATTTTAATTAACATAATTTATAATTACATATATGTGACGAAAGCAATGTATTAGTAAAAAAAAGAAAAAATATATGTGAATTAGTTTTTTACACATATGTAATTTAGTTAATACACATATATAATCTGGTATTATATATGTGTAAACTTGTAGTCACATATACGTAATCATTGTATATTATACTCTTATAGAATTAGCAATTTGGGTTGTCTTTCTAGAATGAAAAGTGACGACTTTTAAAAAACCACACATACATACCCCTTTGTTTAATATTATATATATATATATACACACACAATTACCAACTTGGGGTTTGTACCCTTTCGTTTAAAAGTTGAGTGCGTTAAAAACAAGTAGAATTACCAACTTGAGCTTTGTACCATGAAGAAACACCGAACTAATCAAGGATTAGTCCGGGGAGTATATTTCGTTCAACAAGGGTTAATCTTCCTCTCCAAGCTAGAATTTCCTTAAGGTCATCCTGCAAAACACTTAAACACCCCGTTAAGCTCGTTACGAGAGGGAAATAGGGAGATGCCCCTCGTAACCACCTCCGGCGTAAGAATAAGTAATCGTTTTGAGGATTAAGTATAAGTAATTAGTGAGAGAACAGAGAGAGAGATCCCTTAAACCTGGAGGTCAAGTGTCCTATTTATAGCCGAGGTGGATCGTAGAGGAGATGGGCTCATGGGCCTTGGGCCTGAGGCAAACGACAAGGAATATCTGTCTGGTCTCCTCTGTCGTGGTCATTCTACAGTCTCAGGTTTTGTCGCTCCCTGTCACGTCGCTAATGGAGCTGGCTTCCTGACAGTCGTCATTGTCTTCTGGTTTGACCTTAGCCGTTAGTGGAGATCATGGGACAATGGTCGGCGTGACCTTAGTGGTGCCACGTGTCCATATTTGTGTACTCTTTGTTAGTCGTACGTTTGTACATCGTGGAGCACGATCTTCTACCGGCTGTCGTGTCATTATGGGTCCGTAGTCGTGCTTGTTGTGCTCTCCGTACGGACTTTCGCCTTCCACGCGCCATTACTCGAACGTCTACTTCCTCGCGCATGGTTCAAATGGGCTTGGTCACTTTCCAAGTTAGTTTAAGTGTTATTACGCTGTCTTTGGATGCTAGTTGCACTTGCGCGGGCTCTGGCCTGGTCTTGGTAACCCGCGCAGAATATGTCTTGCTTGTACTTGTGATTGTGGTGGGTATGGTTACGTGCGCGGCTATGGGTGTTTACTCGTAATCGGCGCATGATTTTGGACCATACCCCTTCAAGTCCCCCCAGTCCAGTGCGTCTTCCATGCGCGAAGTAAATTGGTGGAGCTCTGGACTCAAGATGGTGTTTTTCCCCGCGTTGTCTTTTATCTGAAGTATCTAGAAGTTGTGGCTCTACGGCGCATGGGGGTTGCTTCATGTTGAAGGAAAGACCTTATGTTATTTTGAGCGGGAAGATTCTTGGGATTCAAAAAATGGTAGTTGCTGACAAGTTGGTGACGATGTTGATGTGTGAGTAGACTGCTGACACTATAGATGTCATGCCGTCACTGTGTCAGGCATGTCGTTCCGGCTTATGTCAGGCGATTAATGGCCACGCGCGCGTGGTAAGTGGTAACTGCCATTCTGTTTTTCCGCCCGACGTGTTGTTTCCCTACTGGTCGTTCATCCCACTTGTCGGGCACGGTTACCCATCACATGAAATGCGATGGGTATAAATATCTGGTATCCTCTTCCTGAGAATCATTTCTCCTCTTGACTTCATCTTCTTTTCTTCGAATCTTCAAATCTTCAAAGCCATTTGTTGAAGATCTTCAAACTGTTCTTCATCATTCTCCAGATTTCTTCTAAATTCTTAACCTTTTTCCTCTTTCGACTCGCGATTATGTCTGAACAACACAAAGACACTGAAGTAGAAAAGGTTGATGGTAGCATGCCACCCCTAAAATGGGATCAGGCGTCTTTTGAGCAGATCGTGAGGGGGAATGAGTTTGCCTTCGAGTGGGATGCTAGGTTTCCTTTAATGGGGCAAACTGCTGCTGACGCTTCCCCAGGATATATAACTCTCTTCGCTTATTTTTTTGGAGAAGGTAACTTTCGTTTGCCGGCGACGCATTTCTTTGGGGCTCTGATATCGCATTATGGTATACATGTTTCTCAGCTTAGTCCTCTAGGGATGGTAAGGGTTAGGCATTTCGAGTTTTGCCTACGATCTCAATGAGAGGAACCCACTGTCGACAAGTTTCGCGCTTTCTATCAACTGCAGGCCAACTTGGGTTTCTACTCCTTTGCCACGCGCGAATCTAAGAGGCCTCTGATTAACCCTCCCAAGAGTTATCATGATCGGAAGGGTAATTTTTTCTTCATTCGGGAAGAAGTGATTCCTGTTGCTATGGATTTTCGTCACCCAGTCCCCATACCGAAGGAAGATTTGAAGATACCTAGGGGAGTTAGGTGGTATGAACAATTGCGCCCCCTTCCTAATAGGGCTTTTGGAGAGTTTATGCTTGTGGCTGCAGGGATGAGTGATAAGTGGCCGGCTTAGAGCACGAGCGTCCCTGTACTTTTGGCTGGAGGGTCAAGGTACTTGTTCGTGTTCGCTATTCTTATGTTTATGTATGTGTTTCGTCTTGCTTTCGCTGCTTTCTTTTACAATATTTTTCTTTTTGCAGAGGTGCCTCTTTATCATCATGCTTTTGCTACTCATGCCAGTGTTATGGGTGTAACAACTTGGAAATTCGATTGTTATCTTTTCTCTGGTTTTCCTGTTTACCTATCTTTTGTAATTCCGAGATTCGACTTATAATAAAGTTTATGTTGAATAATTAAGGTGTTGTACGTTATTATCGCATCTAATCGTTTAATAAATCGCATCGCTAATCTCATCGCATCGCAAATCTCAGTTATTTATGTGGTTTTATATTATTTATGTGTTATGTGTGTTTGTGGTTATGTTTGCAATCGCTATCGCATCGCTCTCGCACTCTCGAATCGCTAAATCGCACTATTATACCAACTATAACGCTTAACGTTTTAATTTAACGCTTAATATAACTATCTAATGCGAACCGAATAACCAAACAAACTCTTAACGCGAAATCGGCAAACAAAACTTGGTCACCAGGCCAAGTTCGGCCGAACTTGTCTACCACAAGTTCGCCCGAATTTGCCTGATAACCAAGAATCCCGTGTTTCTATCAAGTTCGCGCGAGCCGAACTTACCCTTTTCCCTCTTGAAAACTCCCCAAGTTCGCGCGAACTTGTTGCCAGCTCTTGAGATTCTTGCCTCACCTATAAATACCCATGCTCCTCATCCATACTCCCCTTGCTGACCAAGTTCGCTCAGAGCCCTCTCAACCCGAAACCTTCGTGTTCTAAGTAAGAATCTACCCGATTTCATTGCAACAACGTTTATCAACGATCTACAAAAGTTTACAACGATTTTGGCACAAGGCGTAGCCTTCGTTTTCATCAGAACTCATTCTTTTACGAAAACCTTCATCTTTTTCTTCAAAAACTTCTGTTTTAAGCTTAAATCTACACAATACGAGTTCATTTGGCAGTAGTAGAGACTTCCCAAACACGAGATCTGCAAGATCTCGGCTTGTAAGTGATAGATCTGAGAAAAACCTTTGAAAACCATTGATTTCTACACAAGATACGGACTTTTGATGGTGTTTTGTTCATTTTCTGGTATGAAATGAAGCACCTATCATTCAAGATCCCAGATCTGGAAGCACAAGGACCTTTATGTTGGTTTATACAAGCCGGACTAATCCGAACGAACCCCGAGTTCGCCCTGATTAGCCCACGCTTTTGTAAAACGGCTAAAACAGTTCTAAAAGACCTCTCCGACCTAAGTTTGCTCAGTAGCACAGGGTTGGAGGGATGAACACTCGATTTTCCTTAGCAAACGACACGAAAACGCAAGATTTTGGACCCGAAAACATCAAGTTCGCTCGAGAATCACCAGCTCACAGGTCAAGTTCGACCGAACTTGTACCCATTTGGGACAAGTTCGACCGAACTTGAGTTTCCTTCACCAATTTTCTTGCAAGTTCGCCCGAACTTGCCTGGTTTCTTAGGAAACCATACAAGTTCGACCGAACTTGCCCCATCAGTGAGGTTTTCCTACAAGTTCGCCCGAACTTGACAAGTTTCTTAGGAAACTCATCAAGTTCGACCGAACTTGGCTCTAATCTCACCAAAATCATATAAGTTCGCTCGAACTTGTGTGTTTACACACAAGTTCGCCTGAACTTGTCTACTGCCCAACAAAGACTTAACCGTTTCAGCTTTTCGGAGACTGATGCACTTCCGTTCGCGTATGCAGGCTGGTCCGGCGCTCTTCTCAACTCTTCTCAGATCTCTAATCCTACCTAAAACGCACCCACAGTGAGTATACTTGACCCATTTTCGCTTTAACGCACTTTTTGGGTGTTGCATACGTTCCTATATCAAAATCACTTCACAAATCAAACTGTTTATCATACACGAATAATCTGATTATATATGCTCAATACGTGATGCTAGAAACATGTGACTAGGACTTATTTTCGTTAACTTGCCTTCTTAGCTAGTATGGTACTATAGTGTGGCTTACACCCGACGGGTCTAGTTAGGATGGACGCGCAAGCCTTCTCACGGTAGTTAGCATGAGAAATAAGCCTATGTTAATCTGTGTGAATTGTTTTGGTGTATCATGAAGTGTAGTTAGATTATATCGCGAACGCTTTTTCGATTATGCTAGTAGTACTTAAACCTGTATGCTCACCTTTACTTAATTGTATTGACTTGTATTTTAACGTATGTAACAGGTTGAGGATTTTAGCTATGGATGCTTGGATGTTGCATGCTTAGCGTAGTTTTGTTTTGTCTTTATTTTGTTTAGTTTCCAAGTGTAATAAATCTAGGGGATATCGAACCTTGTTGTTTTTGTGGGAGAACTTAGATTCTGTAATGATTGTTTAAAATGTTATGTTAATGGTATGGGACGTTAATGTTTGAATGATATTGTTAAATGATTGTTATGGAATTCTCACGAGACAATCTGGTCGCCTAGTGCCACTACCCTGAGGATTCCGCCATCGGTTGGGGTGTGATAGATTGGTATCAGAGCACCATAACTTAGGATAATAGGTAGAATTGCCATGATTCGACCTAGTAGCATGTTTAAGTACCCGATTGACCTATCTTTGACTTAAATGTTAAACTACTTGCCATAAATGCTTAAATGTGCCTTTCCTAATGCCAACGCAATAATACACGCTTGGAAAACGCTCGCATCACACCAAACGAGTGATCAAGTTGAGAATAGGTGTGAAAACCGAGACCTCTCGATGAGATCATTCACTCCGCGCATTCTCTCGCACGAGTTATCTTCGTTGAGTTAGGAGTGACATCCAAACCTCGACGAAAAAATCTCCATTTCTAATTAGGAATGGTGTTGTTAAGTTAGGGGTGAAACCCGCATCTTAGTAACAAATTCCGCTCTTTGATTTTCAATCTCACCAAAGTCTCGGTTATGCCGATGGTTAAGACGGGTTAGAAGCCTAAACGTCACCAAAGTTCTGCTCTTCGATTTTCAATCTCACCAAAGTCTCGGTTAGAAGCCTAAACGTCAAAGAAAAAGGAAGAAAGCTGTTGCTACCGATGTTAAGACGGAAGCGCTGACTCCATTGAGGCCTTGGATTTCTCAGGCAAGGCTGGTGATGGTTCTGAGGCCAAAGGAGTTCATGGCGCTGGTTCGGCAGAACATGATACTGCGCCTTCTTTTAACCCAGCTGATGATGAAGAGGAATCTCCTCCGGCGCTCATTAAGAAGCCTTCTCTTAAGCGGCCGTGATCTGAGTCTAGTGGTCAGGTGGGCCGTCTCCCAAGAAGGTTGTTTTTACTAAACCTGTTATCGGGAAAAAGGTAGACATCGCTTTGTTGATGACCTCCATCTCTCCTGGTAAGGTTTTCATGATTGCACTAACCTGAAATCTTGTCTTGTCACTTTGCTTATGTTTTGCTTTGCTTTATGGTGCAGAACCTAAGATAGCTCCTGTTAAATTCAAGATATTCCTCTGAAATCTGAAGATCAACCGCCTGCAGCGCTGCCCGTTGATTCTGTTAACAAGCTCCCCGACTCTGTTCAAGTTATCCATCAAGATCCATTCACGTCTTCGAAGGATGTTGAAGCTCAAGCCTCTGGTAGCTCTGCGCTCAAGGAACCTGTTAGGGGTGAGGCGCGAGACCTAGGATTAGATAGTGGTGAGTTTTCTATTGCTGATCGATCTGTGCCAGTGGGTATTCAAGTCATAGGGCAGTCTAATCAACCGATCAAGGCAGCTACGGATGTGCCTGTTTCTTCGAAGGGGCCGGTAGTGATGATCCTATGGATGTAAGTAAAATTATTAAGGAGGTCCCTGCTGAGGCTAGTGGCGGTGAAGAAAAAACGCTCAAATTTCTCGCTAGAGAGAAGGAGCCTTCCCCTATTCGTCCTGAGGATACCCTGGGCGATCATTACTATCGTTCATATAATGAGAGTCGCGCCAGGGATATTCATGTTCCTGTGTGGAAATTGAAACAAGGGGATGCACTTCTCAAGTTTCCTGAGTGTAGGGAGTGGTTGAACGGCATATTCCTTCCAGCAAAGGTGAATTTTCAGAAGCAACGTCAGCATGAACGTCTTTACCAATCACATGGCGTTGCTCATGCTAATAATGTTTCAACTACTCACCAAATTGTGTGGGAATGGCGCACCATGTATCGGGAGCGCGCTGAGGTTAAGGCTTATCGCCGGCGCTTGTCGTCTGATCATGAAAAATTTGAGAAAGCCAAGGAGGAACTTGTCGCTGAGCGAAGTAGGTTGGATGCTGATAAGAAGAGTGAAGAATGGGGAGTGTTGGGGTGGAAGAAAAAGTTGGAAGCTAGTGAGGCTTTTCTTGCTAAGGAGCGGTCAGAATGGAAGGAAGCTTGCGATCGGGATAATCGCAAGATGTACGCCGCGCATAACGAGATAAACAAATTAAAGACGAACGTCAAAGCTTCTGTTAAGACCATTGCTGAGCTCACTGGCAAAACCGAGGATCTGACCAAGGCTAACTCAGAGCTGGAAAGTCAACTTGCCGCCGCCAAACTTTGCCAAGAACGTGCCGAAAAGGACCAGGTTCGTACTCATCTTGAGTCTATTCAATTGCATAAGGATTTTGAAGAACTTAGAACATTGATCACTTCCCAGGAGGAGTTGAAAGAAACGATCGTCTCTCGTGATAGAGACTTGGTTGGAAAGAACGCTGAGCTCGTAGAACTCGGGCGTCTCTTGCGTGAGTCGGAGGTGAAGGTTGATGAGGAAAAGGCGCGGGCCGACGCTGCTGGGGAAGCTCGTCGAGTTACCCAGTCTGCGCTGAACTTTGCTCAAGAGAATTACTCTGAAACTCAGGCGACTGTGGAACTACTTGTGAATGCTTCTGAGTGGTTGAAGGATTATGGCATTCCTTATGTAAGTTTGTACCTTCTTATGCTCCTCCTTTTCTTGTGACTTATCTGTTTCTTTTAACTGTGTTATTATGCGATGTAGGTTGCCAACGCCGTTCACAATTCTCCTGAGTTGGATCAAACTGTGGTTGCGCTGACTATTAAAAGCGCGTCAGGTTGGCCATCTGGAAGGTTATCAGGAGTGTGTGAGTCATGTACGGGACGTTGTCGAGAAGGATTGGGATGCCAGTCATTGTTCTGTTACTGGCGATGTTCAGACAGTCTACACCTCTCACCAGCGCGCTTACAACAATCTGTGTCTTCCGATCATCCAATTGGTCTCTGAAGCGCTGAGGCATGATGATTATGTGGCGCGCTTGAAGGATATCTTCGAGCCTCCAAAAGCGATAGACCTTTCTGATGATAAAGATGACGATGATGCGGGTGATGGTGGTAGTGGCGATGGTGCCGAATAGGTTAGGTATTGTCTAGCGATTAGTCGTTGTTGGTGTTAAAGGCTCATGTGCCTCTTTTGGCTTGTTCTTGTAATTTGTAAAATTTTATGGGACACACCACTCTTATGAAGATAACTATTTTGAGGTCTTGTTTTAATTTGTTCTTATTGTTAACATTGATTTGGTAGCGCGAGGGTGTGTGTTGACATGTGTCTCGTATTAACTAAAGACCACGTGATTACGGGCATCTCTAGTGTTTCGGCATTATTTGTCGTGTAATCCTCGTGATGTAACGCATCTTAGTGATGGGATCATTCGACGTGATACTTGTTATAATTACTATCATGTTTTTTATAACTTTGTTTAGGTAGTTTGAATAAGTGGCTAGTAAACTTTGAATCTTATGGCGATGTGCGAATTCCGCGTGGATACGGGAATCCGTCATTTCTAGTTAACATTTGTTTGCCACATTTTTACGCGCACCAAAAGTTATCATGCATTTATAACGAGTATCGTAATTTGCACCGAAAATAGCTATTCTCATTAAACCGCTGACTAGACATTGGGCTCTCGGCCTTTGATTACAAGAGTACTAGACAATAGGCTCGCAGCCTTTGATTACAAAGATAATTCCTAGCTGGGTTCTCGACCCTTCATGAAATTGAAAAGTGTTACTTACATGTAACACTTACGCAATTGCTGCGCGTTCCAAGTACGTGGTACTAGTTGATCATTCAGCGTTCGAAGCTTGTATGCGCCCTTCCCCAGAATCTCATGGATGATATAAGGGCCTTCCCATTTGGGTGCTAGTTTCCCAGGGCGTTCTGCATTAGAAGCCTCGTTGACGCGAAGGACGTATTCCCCTGGGTAAAAGGTGCAGACGCGCACCCTCACATTGTAATATTTCTCTAGCTTGGACTCATATTTTGCTTCTTTGATCACGACATTTTCACGTCTTTCTTCGAGCAAGTCGAGGTCTAGTCGCGTTCTGCTTCGTTGTTTACCGTGTTGACGGCCATCAAGCGGGGTGAAGGTAAGCCTATCTCAGCTGGGATGACTGCCTCTTAACCGTAAACCAAACTAAAGGGTGTTTCGCCATTGCTAGTTTTGGGCATAGTTCTGTGAGCCCATAGTATACTTGGGAGCTGTAACACCTCGAAAATTTCGTCTGATAAAATTCTAACACTTGTCCCGAAAATTCTTGGTTTTCACGTGTAGCCGAGAGGGACCAACGACGTCGTCACGTTATTTTAATAACCTCTGAACGAGCATCAAGAAAAGTCGGGGGACCAATGTGATTAAAATGCCAAACTTTCAATCTCTGAAGGTCCTTACGGACCGTAACCATCCCAGGTTACGGACCGTAAGGTTAAACACATCATTGTTTCAGTAAGGCGGTCACGGACCGCAAGCCTCAATGGTTACGGTCCGTAAGTATTCAAAATCTGTGGGCGCCAGAGGTCCTTACGGACCGCAAGGCATGATCCTTACGGTCCGTAAGGGACTGCCAGCGACAGAATGCATGGCAGCCTACTGCCCTGCCACCTTGCTCGCCATGCCACCCTACTCCTTGGTTTTGCCACGACCAAAAACACTTGTCTTCATCTAGGAGCATGCCCCAACACCTGTCTTGATCCTATGCCTTCCCCTTAGCTATAAATAGCAACCTTGAGTGAGCTCTCAACTTGCTCATTCATCTCTTTCACCTCTCTTGCTCACTTGGAAAGCTCCTGCTTATCTTGGAGCATTCCCCTGAGTTCTAAGTCTTTCTTTGGTTCACTAGTAAGTGTTCCAACTCAGTTCTTTCCTTTTTAGTATGCTTTAAAGCCAATGTCAAAGCGTTGACATCAAAACGCTTTGACTTTGTGCTAAGACCATTATGGTCCAGCCAATGTTCGTAACGAACATGGCTACGTGATCTAATAAGGTAGGTGTTAATCCCTCAAGAGGGCACCTCCTGATTACCACGTTTGCTTGGTCAATTGACAGGTCAAAGTTATGTTAATAAAAAGTCAAACGGGTCAGTTTTGAAATAAAATCATAATTAGCAATGTAGATGTTATAAAATCTGTTTTGACACTCTAATAACTTGGTAATAATCATAAGGACATGTAGGAACATGTTCGGCTAGTCAATTCAAGGTCCAAGGTCGGTTTGCAACCGAAAGTCGCAAAGTTTTACTTATGCGTTGACTTTCAGTTCTGACCCGATTTAGCCACATTACCTACTGTCTTTAAGTTGCATTATGACCATGTTATAATGTACTATAACCCTCTGGAGTTATGTGACATGGTCATGTAGAAATCCGAGTCATTATGCAAGAATCCGTTAAATATGCCTAAAACGCCTTTT
The DNA here is from genome assembly GCA_947069175.1 of Scalesia atractyloides. NCBI lineage: Eukaryota > Viridiplantae > Streptophyta > Magnoliopsida > Asterales > Asteraceae > Scalesia > Scalesia atractyloides. The sequence goes on from CAMTDV010000030.1 coordinate 59,696,275, forward strand.
TTACACATAAAATGGTTTTAAACATAATTTTGACATCAAAACTCAATACCTACTGATGTAATATCATTATTAGGACTATTTGGGATATTCATTCAGGTTGCAAACTGAGTTTAAGCTATAGTTTGCACATTATGTCCTTAAATGACGATGTTACCCTTTCGACATTCAAAATAAGTTTTCGACATTCAAATAAACCAAAACCTTGTATCTACTGATATAATATATGTATTAACATATTTTGGTTGTACAAACCTGGTCTAAACAACAGTTTTATCTAAATACCGATTAAATCGTCATTTAGCGACCTAATCGCCGTTTCGGCGCATAATGTGGTTTAAAACCATATTGGAGCATTGAGACTTGATACCTACTGATTTCAAATCATATTTTAAACATATTAACAGTGGGTACATGTCCCAAACTCAGATTCCCAAATAAGTTATCATATATATGTGAAATGACCAAATTACCCTTTCGGGACATAGTTTGGTCTTAAGCCATAAACCACACATATAATTGATGTCCTACTGATATAATATCATAAAATAAGTATTTTTGCAGAATGTTTATATTAATAACATCAGTTTACATATAAGCTCGTTTATTATATTTTAAATGACGAAAGCGCCCTTTAAGGCATAGTTTGCTTTTAAAAGCATAATGGGCCGTCATATCAATAACCTACTGTTATAATAACATATTTTAAACTTAATGGCATATGGAACTTGTATAGGACTCACCCGGTTACCCAGTTTCGCTTATATGCGTACGGTTAAGCCTACGTGACTAGTTTACGCAACTTAACCGAAAACGGGTTTAACCGTATCAAAATATTCTCAAATTCCAGAATGTAAAATGGTAACCCATATTATACAAGTTCTAGTACTTGTCGGGTCCAAAATACATTCTTTTCCAGTACCGCTTAATCTAGCGTTTCGTACCGTTATTTTTATTTTAAGTTAGCCGGTCTAAGTCAATGACTAAATAAAGACCCGCTAACTAACTAATCGGTACTATCCATTCCAGACTAGAGACTTCTGGTAGATTTTCGCCAAGCTAGTTAATTTGATTACGGCTGTGCTTCGCTAATTTTTCTTATTATTAAAGATTTTGCAAGCCAGGTAAATACTTTAACTTATTTTCCCTTATACGGGCTTCGGATACGGTATACTAATACCGCATGGTTGGATATGGGATCAAAGACCAATGAGTCGGGAATTCAAATGATCCATTTAAATTCGTATTGCTTAATATTAAACATTTGGGGGTTAAAACGACCGTGTCCTGGATATCCACGGCTCATTTAATTGCAAATGGCCACGACCAAGCACGGGGTGTAGGCATACACCCGTCAGATGCTAAATTAAAGTATGACCCATTAAGGGTGCACATTTAAAGGTGTTTAAGTGGCGTGTCGATTAATCAGGATCCCGACATAGATTTCGGGCTCTAAATGTATTTATTAGCATGTAAAACTGATAACATGAAATTATTTATCCCAAGTTATTTATAAAACAAAGTATCACTGTGTACACTAAATGTTTTTAGAATGAGTCGGTTAAATGTATTTACCAGTGAAAACTGACGTATTTTCAAAAGACTAAGCGCAGGTGACAAGTATACGTAATTAGGCTGGAAGTACTCGGCGAAGCTTAAGAGGAATTGCAACCCTTTGCTTAGAAGGCCTTAGTCTGCCAAGTTTTCTTTTGTATTCGCATTTTCGATCCGCTTGTGGATCTAGTTACAAGCGTTGTATTTATTATTTTTGAACATTTGAACATTCAAACGTTTGTAATAGTAATTATCCAAACTTCCGCTGTGTAAATAATGCATTATTTGGTAATGATGATATCAACTTACGTCACGATATTCCCCAACCGGGCCCACCGGGTTACACGTGGAAATTAGGGGTGTGACAAGTTGGTATCAGAGCCAACTCTCGAGAAAATTAAACACTAGCCTTTTGTGTTTAATCTCGGGAATACATAATAACACACATCTCTTAGACTTTCGAGTCTAGACTTTGACCTAGGTTTAATCATTTCCATCTTATTATTCTAGCTTTGTATTTTGTTTAACTTGTTTTTGAAACAGGAACAATGCCGCCTAAGTTTAGACGTGGAGGAAAGGGTAAAGGACCCATGAGGGGTGGACCCTCAATGACTGGACCATCTTTCACTGGACCATCCTTTAGACCACCATACAGACCCTCTTTAGCTGGAGTAGCCAACTTACCTGAATACAACCCTTACGAAGGATCCGGAGATTCTTCATCACCCTTTGAACCTTACCGACATTCGATCTCACATGAATACTCCCCACCTCATTCACATTCTCAGCATTCCTACCATTCACACCATTCCCATCAATCCCACCATTCACACTCCCATTCCCAACAAGAATACTTCAACTCCTATTTCGATAACCCTCACCCGAAACCCCTCCAGTTGACTCACCGACCCATATGGATGAAGATTCCGACCCGGAGGAATTTCCACAAACCGGATCGTACGGTCACCCTATCGAGCTGTCTAGTGGCTCGAACTCCTTGGCAGGATCTCCGTTCCGAGGTCCTGATGATTATGAGCAGCGATGGGCGCAATATGTGTTTGTAAACACGCCCTCCTACCTCAGCACTCCCCACAGCATTCCCCATCACCATATCCTCAAGCCGAGGATGTAGAAATGCAACAGGTGGACCAACCTCAGACACCACCTGAATCATCATCACAACCACGCCGAAAGCGTGGGGCACTTATGTCGGTACGTGCTGGTCAAAGGTCGGGTTCGCTACCACCTTTACCACCCTCTTACCCCATCATCCATGAGGACCCACAAATGGGTGGACCCTCAAACACCTCGCCAGTGGCGGAACCCCCGCCGCAACCAGCTATTGAGCCTTTGCCTCAACCACCTCTACCGCCGCCGGATTTTGCCAACCCAATACTTGCATATACAGGACCATCAGGGTTTCACACTGTTGACCCTCCTGGCTTGTATAATTACATCCATCATCGAATGGAGCAGGATCCTTATTATGATGCAGTTCTTCATAATAACCTCTACCATTCTTCTTACCCTAGTTACCCACCTCCGTATGCCACTACCGGATATCCGCCTTACGGGTATCCGTATCCAATTGTGCCTCAGCCGCAACCACCTCCACCTCAGCCTCAACTACAAGCACCACTTGAGGCTATTAATGAAGCCTTGGATCAAGTGAGGGAAATGCGACAACAGGTCAAGAAATCAGAGAAGAAAACAACGAGATTTATCAAGAAGCTTTACAAAGCCGTAAAAGGAAGGAAGGATGACTAGTATTGTATTTTCATATGTGTAATTTAAATCCAGAAGTCCCTGCGTGGACAATGATATTTCCTTTTCAGTCCCTGCGAGGACATTATTATTTTCTGTCAGGTTCCTGCGTGAACCATTTTGTTATTTCAAGTCCTATATATATTAGGCAATTATATAATGTTTTCTTTAATGGAATTTCTCCATGTTATGTTTTTCAATCATCATGATTCAATCAAATTTTATTGATCCGCTATATTATCCCAAGATCTATTAGCCAATGACTATGAACAACTAGGAAATGGCAAATGAAAATTTTGGAAGTAACCTTCTGTCTAGCAAAGATGAACAATGTTCAACTTCCAAATTTATCATTTCTCTATATTTAACTCTCAATGAGGAGTTACCCTTTAATTCCCCGTGATAATTATTGCCACATTATTAAAAAGGGTAAATGACAATGTTCACACCCTATCGCCTAAGTGATCAAGTTAGAACCTGGAAAAAGTATTCAAACACTCAATGGTAGTGTAAAGCCAATGTGCAAAATACAATAGTGTCACACTTGAAAATGCTAGTAACTATAAAAATTTACTGGATAATTCCAACTATCAAATCTATGTGGCCTTTCAAGACCTGGTGATATAGGTACATCATACAACAATGTACATCCTATCTCAAAATAATATAGAATGTTTTAAAACTACAACAATGGCTGATTCAATTGAAGTAAACAGCAAGCGCAATGACGACGATGCCAACGAGAACATCCTTATTATTAAGAACGATTTAAGAGAACTTATTGCTGCAGAAGTTGGCAAGGCCTTAAAGGATAGATCTGAACGCCAACCAGAGTCTAGTGCTACTTGCGCTAAGGCTGTTTCTAAACCTAAATCTCAGCCTAACCCCTCCGAACTGAAAAAGAGTGAGGCACACTCTTCGAATGTGAAAAGTATAACGAAGAGTGATGCGCGTCCCAAGAAACCGAATGTCGATGGCGATGGATGCTCCTACAAATACTTTGTATCTTGTAGACCCTGAGACTTTAATGGGGAGAAAGGGGCAGTGGAATGTTTGAGATGGTTGGACGAGATGGAAACGGTGGTGGATATCAGCGGTTGCGCTGTTAAAAATGTGGTTAAGTATGTATCACAATCGTTCAAGGGCGATGCCCTTATCTGGTGGAAAGCCTTAGTTCAATCTACAGGCAAGGTACATCTCTACAACTTGAGTTGGTCCAAGTTTGTAGATCTTGTGAAGGATACCTACTGCCCACCTCATGAGGTGGAGAAAATCAAGTCAGTTTCCTAAATCTGACCATGAAGAACATGGATTGTCAGAAATTTGTCACCGACTACAATTCTCTTTCAAGACTAGTCCCGTATTTAGTTATTCCGGAGCCAAACGCATTGCGCGTTTCATCAATGGGCTAGCTCCTGAAATCAGGAGTATGGTTAAAGCGGTGCAGCCTGGCACCTACAAGTCTGTTGTGGAGTTATCCTCTCCCTCACACAGGATTATGTGAGGCAATTGTCAACTAAGACTGACACTGATGGAAAGAGGAAAAGGGAGGATAATAACTCCCAGAGGATTAACAAGAAGGGTAAACATGGGTTCAACAAGGACAGTCAGAAATCGGGCGACAAACCCACGTGCAAAACGTGTGGGAAGCAACATTATGGGCAGTGTCGCCTAGAACAAAAACCGAAGCAATGCAACATCTGCAAGAAAACTGCGCACTGGTCTCATGAGTGTCGCAATATTAAGGATGCTACTTGCTTCGGATGTGGTGAGAAGGGCCACATCAAAACAAGTTGCCCAAAGGCAAATACCGAGGGTAAACCCAAAACCTCATAGGCAAAGAAAGCCACTGCCAGAGCCTTTCAAATGAATGCTAGGGAAGTAGTGAAGGATAACAATGTCATAACAGGTACGTTCCTTATCAACGACGCTTTTGCTAGAGTTCTTTTCGATTCGGGCGCCGATAATCGTTTGTAGATCATAAATTTAGTGAACTATTAAACTTGCCCGTAAGAACTCTAGACATAACCTATGAAGTAGAGCTCGCTGATGAACCATAGAAACCGCTTCTTCCATTCTTGACGGATGCTTCATATCCATCAAGAATCATTCTATCCCTGTCTCTCTTTTACCCATGAAACTAGCGGGATTCGATGTAGTCTTAGGCATGGATTGGTTATCGCATAACCAAGCACACATTGCCCGCGATAAGAAACTCATCGAGGTCAAATCCCCGTCTGGTTAAAATCCTCACCATTCATGGAGACAAACACTTTGGACTGCCAGATAAAGCAGTTTTGTTTAAGGCATCTAGATGTATGACGAAGGGATGGCACAAGTCACCAGTTGATAAACCCAAACCAAGGATTGAGGATATCCCTATCATCTCTGAATACCCGGACGTATTCCCAGAAGAATTACCTGACCTACCTCCTGATAGGCAGGTAGAGTTTACGAATTGACATCATACCTGGAGCAGCTCCCATAGCTAAAGCTCCGTACCGATTAGCGCCAACCGAGATGAAAGAATTAAGGACCCAACTGGATGAACTCTTAGAGAAAGGTTTTATTCAACCCAGCTCTTCGCCTTGGGGAGCTCATATCCTTTTTGTCAAAAAAAAGACGGATCAATGCGGATGTGCATTGATTACCGTGAGCACAATAAGATAACAATCAAGAACCGTTATCCTTTGCCCAGGATCGATGATTTGTTTGACCAATTGCAAGGTGCAAGTGACTTCTCGAAGATTGATTTAAGGTCAGGATACCACCAGCTTGAGGTTAGGGATGAAGATGTTCTGAAACTGCTTTCAGGACAAGATATGGACATTACGAGTTTCTAGTATGCCTTTCGGACTCACTAATGCACCCGCAACATTCATGGATCTCATGAATAGAGTCTGCAAGCCATACTTAGATAAGTTTGTCATTGTCTTCATAGACGACATACTCATCTACTCTCGAATCAATCGGATCACGAGAAACACTTGCGGTGCATTCTTGAAATTCTACGCCAGGAAAAGTTGTATGCAAAATTTTCCAAATCGAATTCTGGCTACGTGAGGTTCAGTTCCTTGGTCACATAGTAACTGAACACGGTATTCAAGTAGGCCCAGCTAAGATAGAAGCAATAATGAGCCCCAAAGACACCTTCTGAGATACGTAGTTTCTTAGGATTGGCTGGTTATTATCGAAGGTTCATCGAGAACTTCTCTCGAATAGCCGCTCCTTTGACAATCCTAACTCGTAAGGATGCTAAATTTTACTGAGGCCCAAAATAACAAGAATCCTTTGAAACGTTAAAGCATAAGTTGAGCAATGCCCCGGTGTTAACTCTGCCAGAAGGAATTGAAGAATTTGTAGTTTATTGTGATGAATCACACACTGGCATGGGATGTGTACTTATGCAGAGAGGCAAAGTGATTGCATATGCATCACGACAACTAAAAGTGCACGAGAGAAACTACATCACCCATGATTTAGAATTGGGTGCGGTAGTATTCGCACTTAAACTTTGGAGGCATTATCTATATGGAACAAAGTGTATCATCTACACTGACCATAAAAGCCTTCAGCACTTGTTCAATCAGAAGGATTTGAACATGAGGCAACGTCGTTGGATGGAGACGCTCAACAACTACGACTGTGAGATTCGATATCATCCAGGAAAGGCAAATGTAGTTGCTGATGCGCTTAGTCGCAAGGAAAGAGTCAAGCCTTTAAGGATCAATGCTAAAAGCATCGAATTGAAAAATAGCCTAAAGGAAAAACTGCTAAATGCACAAAAGCAAGCCATGACTGAGGACAACATGGCCAACGAAGGATTAGGTGCAACTATCGATCTGTGAGCATCTAGAAAGGACGAAATGTTTAGGATGAATGATCGGATCTGGGTTCCAATCTTTGGTGGACTTAGAGATGTAATCCTCCAAGAAGCACATAACTCTAAATACTCGGTTCACCCAGGAAGCAACAAGATGTATGAAGATCTTAAACCCAGTTTTTGGTGGATGGGTATGAAGAAAGATATAGCCAATCATGTAGCAAAGTGCTTGACGTGTTCTCAAATTAAGGCAGAACACCAGAAACCGCCAGGACTTCTACAACAGCTTGAAATCCCAAATATGGAAATGGGAGATGATAACAATGGACTTCATCACTAAGTTGCCCAAGACCAAGCGTGGCAATGACACGATTTGGGTTATTGTGGATAGACTAACCAAATCTGCTCACTTCTTGCCAATTAAGGAAACATACGACTCTAACAAGCTGGCTAAGCTTTATTTTGATGAGTGTCCTTGCACGGTGTGCCGATATCCATTGCATCTGATAGAGATACAAGATACACATCTCAGTTTTGGAAAAGCTTCCAACAATCTCTGGGCACGAGATTAAACTTCAGTACTGCTTACCACCCTCAGACGGACGGACAAAGTGAGCGTACCATTCAAACCTTGGAGGACATGCTTCGAGCTTGTGTGATCGATTTAGGCGGAAGTTGGGATGATCACTTACCCCTAATCGAGTTCTCTTATAATAATAGTTGTAACAACTTGAAAGTTCGTTGTTATCTCTTTCTTGTTTTTATCGTTGTACTTCTTTTGTAATCCCGAGATACGGTTAATAATAAAGTTTATGTTAATTACTTACGGTATTTTATGTTATTATCGCATCTAATCGCCTAATTAAATCACATCGCTAATCTCATCGCATCACAAATCGTAACTGTGTATGTGGTTTTATATTATTTATGTGTTATGTGAGTTTGTGGTTATGTTTGCAATCGCTATCGCTATCGCATCGCTCTCGCACTCTCAAATCGCTAAATCGCACTATTATACCAATTATAACGCTTAATAAAACTATCTAATGCGAACCGAATAACCAAATGAACTCCTAATGCGAAATCGGCAAACGAAACTTGGTCACCAGGCCAAGTTCGGCCGAACTTGCCTACCACAAGTTTGCCCGAACTTGCATGATAACCAGAAATCCCTTGTTTCTATCAAGTTCGCGCAAACTTGCATATACATATGCAAGTTCGGCCGAACTTACCCTTTTCCCTCTTGAAAACTCCCCAAGTTCGCGCGAACTTGTACACTTTTGTACAAGTTCGGCCGAACTTGTTGCCAGCTCTTGAGATTCTTGCCTCGCCTATAAATACCCATGCTCCTCATTCATGCTCCCTTGCTGACCAAGTTCGCTCAGAGCTCTCTCAACCCGAAACCTTCGTGTTCTAAGTAAGAATCAACCCGATTTCACTGCAACAACGTTTATCAACAATCTACAAAGGTTTACAACGATTTTGGCACAAGGCGTAGCCTTCGTTTTCATCAAAACTCATTCTTTTACGAAATCTTCTTCTTTTTCTACAAAAACTTCCGTTTTAAGCTTAGATCTACACAATACGAGTTCGTTTGGCGATAGTAGAGACTACCTAAACACGAGATCTGCAAGATCTCGCTTATAAGTGATAGATCTGAGAAAAACCTTTGAAAACCATTGATTTCTACAGAAAATACGGACTTTTGATGATGTTTTGTTCATTTTCTGATATGAAACGAAGCATCTATCATTCAAGATCGCAGATCTAGAAGCACAAGGACGTTTATGTTGGTTTACACAAGCGGACTAACCGAACGAACCCTGAGTTCACCCGGATTAGCCCACGCATTTGTAAAAGACCTCTCCGACCTAAGTTTGCTCAATAGCACAGGGTTGGAGGGATGAACACTCGATTTTCCTCAACAAACGACGCGAAAATGCAAGATTTTGGACCCGAAAACATCAAGTTCGCTCGAGAATCACCAGCTCACCAAGTCAAGTTCGACCGAACTTGTACCCATTTGGGTCAAGTTCGACGAACTTGAGTGTTTCTTCATCAAAATTCTTGCAAGTTCGCCCGGACTTGCCTGGTTTCTTAGGAAACCATACAAGTTCGACCGAACTTGCCTTGTCAGTAAGGTTTTCCTACGAGTTAGCCCGAACTTGACAAGTTTCTTAGGAAACTCATCAAGTTCGACCGAACTTGGCTATAAACTCACCAAAATTCACACAAGTTCGCTCGAACTTGTGTGTTTACACACAAGTTCGCCCGAACTTGGCTATTGCCCAACCAAGACTTAACCGTTTCAACTTTTCGTGGACTGATGCACTTCCATTCGCGTATGCAGGCTGATCCGGCGCTCTTCTCAACTCTTCTCTGATCTCTAATCCTACCTAAAACGCACCCACAGGGAGTATACTTGACCCATTTTCACTGTAACACACTTTTTGGGTGTTACATACGTTCCTAAATCAAAATCACTTCACAAATCAAACTGTTTATCATTCGCGAATGATCTGATTATATATGCTCAATACGTGATACTAGAAACATGTGACTAGGACTTTATTTTCGTTAACTTGCCTCCTTAGCTAGTATGGTACTATAGTGTGGCTTACACCCGACGGGGTCTAGTTAGGATGGACGCGCAAGCCTTCTCACGGTAGTTAGCATGAGAAATGAGCCTATGTTATGTTAAGTGTTTTGGTGTATCATGATATGTAATTAGATTGTTTCGCAAACGCTTTCTCGACTATGCTAGTATTATTCAAACTCGTATGCTCACCTTCACTTAATTGTATGGACTTGTATTTTAACGTATGTAACAGGATGAGGATTTTGTAGCTTGGATGTGGCTTGCGTAGTTTAGTTTTGTTTTATTTTGTTTAGTTCCAAGTGTAATAAATATAGGGGAGATCGGATCAGATTTTACTGTTTAAGGGATTTTTGTTAATGTAATGATTGTTGAAGGATATTATGAGTTTAATAGTATGGGATGTTAAATGTTGATTTATTATCTTTAAATAATTGTTATGGAATCTCTTGAGACAATCTGGTTCACTTAGTGCCATTACCCCGATGATTCCGCCATCGGTTGGGGTGTGATAGATTGGTATCAGAGCGCCATAACTTTAGGATAATAGGTAGAATTGCCATGATTCGACCTAGTAGCATGTTTAAGTACCCGATGGACCTATCTTGACTTAAATGCTAATCTACTTGCCACAAATGCTTAAATATGCCTTTCCTAAGGCTAATACAATAATACGCGCTTGGAAACGCTCGCATCACACCAAACGAGTGATCAAGTCGAGAATAGGTGTGAAAACCGAGAACTCTCGACGAGATCATTCATTCCGCGCATTCTCTCGCACGAGATATCTTTGTTGAGTTAGGAGTGACATCCAAACCTCGACGAAAATCTCCATTTCTATCTAGGAATAAAGTTGCTAAGTTAGGGGTGAAACCCGCATCTTAATAACTAATTATGTGCTTTGATTTTCAATCTCCCCAAAGTCTCGGTTATGCCGATGGTTTGGAACACGTATTAACTGGAAGGGTAAACGTCGTTAGCCCTTGCGGTGAGAGTGTTTATCTATTAGGCCAAAGCGGGGTCCAAATGCAAAGGGTAGTCGAATCACTTTGGGTAGTCAACGTCTCAAAACCCCGGACACTCCCAATTGATTTAAGCCTATATCGTCGATTTACGCATCATCGAGTTTATTAATATTTATGTGTTTACATTTTGAGAATTTTCGCTTTATTCGATTTCTCGCTTTGATGATTTATCATATCATCGATTTCTCGATTTAAAGCATTTACGCTCCATCAAATAAATGCACAACTCTCGAAATCTAAAACGCTAAATTAATACACCAACCAAACTAATCGCTTAACTCGCTTACGCCTACGAGGACGTGTGCCTCATACGCGGTATTATCTCGCTTATCTCGCTATTACATATCGCTTATATCTCATATCTCGTATCGCGCTACGCATTTTTATTATTAGAAGGTGCTTATGTGCTTACGTGCTTATGTGCTTACGTGCTTATGTGCTTACGTGGTGCCTACGTGTTTATGTGATTTTGTGCCTTGTATGAATTATTATAATAATAAATATTTAAAACATAACTCTATTATAATCGAATCTCATCTAATCTAAATCCTTCGTGTAGATGTCTTCTATGGGATCGCACACCGTAGGAATCTCCAGCGCAGCAACGCCGACAAGCGCATCGCTACAATGGTAGCCAAGGATATAGCTAAAGTCATCCCGCAAATCGTCTCAGAAATTCATGACGTAAGCAGCAACTCATCTGTGGACTCCAAGGGAGATGCCCTGAAACCCCACTTCAGCTTTAAGCAGTTCAAAGCATGTGGACCGTTTACCTTCTCAGGCACCGAAGGGCCGAGTGCCATGTTCCACTGGTTTGACCCTATCAGGTCACATTCCGACAGAGTGGATGTTTCGAGGCTCTGCGCACTGTCAACGGTACCGACGTGTTTCAATCAAGGGCTCTCGACTGGGGACAGCCGAGCACAACAGGCGTGGGAACGATGAAGCTTACGGGCTCACTTGGGAGGAACTTAAGGAAATTATGATCAAGGAATTTTGTACTCCCTACGAGATCCAGAAGTTAGAGAACGAATTCTGGAAGATCAAGCAAGATGGTCCCGATAACACTGGTCTTACTGCTCGCTTCAAACAGTTGAGCATCATCTGTCCCGGTCAAGTGGATACGACCGAGAAGGCAATCAAGAAATACCTCAACGCTCTCCCCGATTGCGTCGCTGACTTTGTTCAAGCAGCACGCCCTGCTACTATCGAAGAGACCTACCAGCTAGCCGCCGAGATTAATGACAAACGAGTTCAGTCTGTTACTTCAAAAGCAGCAAGGTCGCAAATCAGGCAGTCACCGAATCAGCAGCTCCTACTACCGAACAGCCCCGAGAGCCAAAGAACAGTCCCGTGGTCGCAAAAGGGAAAACCCTAGCAAGAACTTTGCTCTTACTGCTCCAGCGAACCCTAAGCCACTCCAGTCAGCAGCACCAAACGCACTGCCAGCAAAGCGTGCATACACTGGTCCGCACCCTATGTGCCCTAAGTGCACATATCATCATGTCGTTGGAGGCAATTGTCGTTTTTGCACGAACTGCAACATCTACGGCCACTTTACAGTCAGCTGCCATAGTGGTACTTGTCAGCCAGCTCCTCAGGCTCCAACAGCTCCAGCTTTACCTGCTCCTCCTCAAGCCAAGCAGCAGCAAGCTCCAAAGGCACGAGTGTGCTTTGTGTGTGGTAATCCGAACCACTTTGCTAATGTTTGCCCAAACCGCACCGTGAAACAAGAGCGCGCAGCAGCAGCAGCAGCCTCAGCAACAACCACCACTGCAGCCTCAGCAGAAACAACAAGCTGCGCGTGGAAGGCTTTCAACTTGAACCACCGCCAGGCTCAGAATCACAACAATGTTGTCAATGGTACGTTTCTCGTTAATGGTATTTATGCTTCATGTTTATTTGATACTGGTGCCGATAATTGTTTTGTATCGTTAGAATTCGAAAAGGTTTTAAAATGTAAGCGCGCTAAGCTCCCATAAACTTTCGATGTGGAAGTCGCCACCGGAAGAACCGTTACCGTTAATTCCATCTTACATGGTTGTAATCTCGATCTCAACAACCATGCCTACTCGATCAATCTCATTCCTATGCAGTTAGGTAGTTTCAATATCATAGTAGGTATGGATTTCTTCTCGAGAATCATGCTGAAGTTGTTTGTTTAGATAAAATGATTCGCTTCCCTCTTCCTAACGGTGATCAACTCCATGTTTATAGTGAAACTCCCTCAAAGAAGTTGATGCTTCTCACATGTACTCGAGCACACAAATGCTTGAAAAAGCGATGTGTTGTTTTCCTCGCTCATATCGTGAACCCGGGGAAAGAAAAGAAGACTTATAAAGATGTTCCCGTTGTTTGTGAATTTCCTAAAGTCTTTCCCGATGATTTACCCGGTTTACCCCTACCCGAGATGTCGAATTCCGTATCGATTTAGTTCCCGGAGCTACTCCCGTTGCTAAAGCTCCTTATCGCCTCGCACCATCAGAAATGCGTGAGCTATCAAGCCAACTTCAAGAGCTTCTTGATAAAGGTTTCATACGCCCGAGCAGTTCACCATGGGGCGTGCCTGTCCTTTTCGTGAAAAAGAAGGATGGATCGTTCCGTATGTGCATCGATTATTGTGAACTTAACAAACTCACGATAAAGAACCGTTACCCTCTTCCTCGAATTGACGACTTTTTTGATCAGCTTCAAGGTGCTACTTGTTTTTCTAAGATCGATCTTCATTCCGGTTATCATCAGTTACGCGTATTGGAAGAATATATTCCAAAAACCGCCTTTCATACTCGCTATGGCCATTTTGAATTCGTGGTCATGCCTTTTGGTCTAACGAATGCACCCGCGGTCTTCATGGATTTGATGAACCGTGTGTGTAAAGCTTTCTTAGATCGTTTCGTCATTGTTTTCATCGATGATATCCATATCTATTCGAAGTCGAGAGAAGAACACGCGCGTCATCTCTGTTTAGTCCTCGAACTTCTTCAAGGAAATCGCCTTTATGCTAAGTTCTCTAAATGTGAATTCTGGCTCGAAGAAGTCCAATTTCTTGGCCACATCGTTAATAGTCAAGGAATTCATGTCGACCCTACAAAGATTGAAGCCGTCAAGAGTTGGACTACACCAAAGAATGCTTCCGAAATCCGTTCATTTCTTGGATTGGCGGGTTACTACCGTCGATTCATCGCCGACTTCTCAAAAATCGTCGTTCCGCTTACCGCTTTATCTCATAAAGATAAACCTTTTGTTTGGGATTCCCAACAAGAGGAAGCTTTTCAAACTCTCAAGCGTATGCTATGCAACGCTCCCATTCTCGCGTTACCCGACGGAAACGACGATTTCCTTGTTTATTGTGATGCCTTGAACCTTGGTCTTGGTTGTGTTCTTATGCAACGAGACAAGGTTATCGCTTATGCGTCTCGATAACTCAAGGTTCACGAGAAGAACTACACGACCCACGATCTCGAACTCGGTGCAGTTGTTTTTGCATTAAAGATATGGCGACACTACCTTTACGGTACAAAGTGTACGGTCTTCACCGACCATAAGAGCTTACAACATATCTTCAAAAAGAACTAAACATGCGACAACGACGATGGGTTGAACTTCTCAACGATTACAATTGTGACATACGCTACCATCCTGGCAAAGCAAACGTCGCCGCCGATGCTCTAAGTCGACGAAGCTATGTATATGGTATTCGTGACTCTCAAGCTTGTGCTAAACTTGAAACCCTCATCGTGCCGCTCAATTCGCATGTTTTAACGAGAATACTTTGGAAGAAGAAATGAAATGTGGTGCCGAAACTCAGCTTGTATCTAAATCTGATGGTATTTATTACTATCTCAATCGCATTTGGATTCCTAGTCGTGATAATCTTCGTAATTTGCTAATGACCGAAGCTCATAAATCCCGATATTACATTCACCCCGGTGCCGACAAGATGTACCAGGACCTTCGTCCTAAGTATTGCTGGTCGGGCATGAAAAAGGATATCGCCGTCTACGTTTCAAAATGCTTAACTTGCTTGAAAGTTAAAGCCGAACATCAAAGGCCCTCTGGTTTACTCGAACAACCCAGAATCCCGATGTGGAAGTGGGAGAGTATAGCTATGGACTTCGTTACTAAACTCCCGCGCACCTCATCCGGTCACGATAGCATTTGGGTTATCGTTGATCGTCTTACCAAATCTGCGCACTTTATTGCTATACGAGAAGACTTTAAGGTCGAACGGTTAGCCCAAATCTATACCGACGAAGTTATATGTCGACACGGGACGCCTCATGACATCATCTTTGACCGCGACGGTCGCTTCACCTCGCGTCTCTGGGAGACCTTTCAATCCGCTCTCGGTACTATTCTCAATCTTAGTACCGCTTTTCACCCTCAAACCAACGGTCAGACTGAGCGCACGATCCGCACCCTCGAAGACATGCTTCGTGCGTGCATTATAGATTTTGGTGGTAACTGGGATACGCATTTACCTTTTTTCGAATTCTCGTGCAATAATAGTTATCATACAGCATTCAAATGGCTCCTTTTGAGGCACTGTATGGAAGAAAATGTCGATCGCCTATTGCATGGCACGAGATCGGAGAAGCACAAATCACCGGTCCTGAGCTAATTCAAGAAACAACCGACAAGATTCTCCAAATCAGAGACAATCTCTTGAAATCTCGGAGTCGTCAAAAGAGTTACGCCGACGAACGCCGCAAGCCCCTGCAATTCGAAGTGGGAGATCACGTACTCCTAAAGGTTGCACCTTGGAAGGGAGTGGTCCGCTTCGGAAAGAAAGGAAAGCTAGCGCCAGGATACGTAGGACCTTTTAAGATTCTGGAAAGGATCGGCAAAGTGGCTTACCGACTCGAACTGCCGGAGGAACTTAACAACATACATCCGACTTTCCACGTGTCTAATCTCAAAAAGTGCTTAGCCGAAGAAAATCTGCATGTCCCTCTCGAAGATCTACAAGTCAATGAAACGCTCCATTTCGCGGAAAAAACCTGTTGAGATCATAGATCGAGAAACCAAGAAACTCCTACGCTCTCACATACCTACGTGAAGGTTCGATAGGAAGGCAAACGCGGCGCCGAGTTCACTTGGGAACTCGAAAGTGATATGAAAATGAAATATCCGCATCTCTTTGTTACGGCCACTGTCTAATTTCGGGACGAAAGTCCCCAAAGTAGGGGAGACTGTAACAACTCGAAAATTCGTTGTTATCTCTTTCTTGTTTTTATCGTTGTACTTCTTTTGTAATCCCGAGATTCGGTTAATAATAAAGTTTATGTTAATTACTTACGGTATTTTATGTTATTATCGCATCTAATCGCTTAGTTAAATCGCATCGCTAATCTCATCGCATCACAAATCGCAACTGTGTATGTGGTTTTATATTATTCATGTGTTATGTGTGTTTGTGGTTATGTTTGCAATCGCTATCGCATCGCTCTCGCACTCTCAAATCGCTAAATCGCACTATTATACCAATTATAACGCTTAATAAAACTATCTAATGCAAACCGAATAACCAAACGAACTCCTAACGCGAAATCGGCAAATGAAACTTGGTCACCAGGCCAAGTTCGGCCAAACTTGCCTACCACAAGTTCGCCCGAACTTGCCTGATAACCAGAAATCCCTTGTTTCTATCAAGTTCGCACGAACTTGCATATACATATGCAAGTTTGGCCGAACTTACCCTTTTCCCTCTTGAAAACTTCCCAAGTTCGCGCGAACTTGTACACTTTTGTACAAGTTCGGCCGAACTTGTTGCCAGCTCTTGAGATTCTTGCCTCACCTATAAATACCCATGCTCCTCATTCATGCTCCCCTTGCTGACCAAGTTCGCTCAGAGCTCTCTCAACCCGAAACCTTCGTGTTCTAAGTAAGAATCAACCCGATTTCACTGCAACAACGTTTACCAACGATCTACAAAGGTTTACAACGATTTTGCACAAGGCGTAGCCTTCGTTTTCATCAAAACTCATTCTTTTACGAAAATCTTCATCTTTTTCTTCAAAAACTTCTGTTTTAAGCTTAGATCTACACAATACGATGTAAGTGATAAATCTGAGAAAAACCTTTGAAAACCATTGATTTCTACACAAAATACGGACTTTTGATGATCTTTTGTTCATTTTCTGATATGAAACGAAGCATCTATCATTCGAGATCCCAGATCTGGAAGCACAAGGAAGTTTATGTTGGTTTACACAAGCCGGACTAATCCGAACGAACCCTGAGTTCGCCTGGATTAGCCCACGCTTTTTTAAAACGGCTAAAACAGCTCTAAAAGACCTATCCGACCTAAGTTTGCTCAATAGCACAGGGTTGGAGGGATGAACACTCGATTTTCCTCAACAAACGATGCGAAAATGCAAGATTTTGGACCCGAAAACATCAAGTTCGCTCGAGAATCACCAGCTCACCAAGTCAAGTTCGACCGAACTTGTACCCATTTAGGTCAACTTCGACCGAACTTGTACCCATTTGGGTCAAGTTTGACCGAACTTGAGTGTTTCTTCATCAAAATTCTTGCAAGTTTGCCCGGACTTGCCTGGTTTCTTAGGAAACCATACAAGTTCGACCGAACTTGCCTTGTCAGTAAGGTTTTCCTACGAGTTCGCCCGAACTTGACAAGTTTCTTAGGAAACTCATCAAGTTCGACCGAACTTGACAAGTTTCTTAGGAAACTCATCAAGTTCGACCGAACTTGGCTATAAACTCACCAAAATTCATACAAGTTCGCTCGAACTTGTGTGTTTACACACAAGTTCGCCCGAACTTGGCTACTGCCCAACCAAGACTTAACCGTTTCAGCTTTTCGGGGACTGATGCACTTCCGTTCGCGTATGCAGGCTGATCCGGCGCTCTTCTCAACTCTTCTCAGATCTCTAATCTTACCTAAAACGCACACACAGTGAGTATACTTGACCCATTTTCGCTTTAACACACTTTTTGGGTGTTACATACGTTCCTAAATCAAAATCACTTCACAAATCAAACTGTTTATCACACGCGAATAATCTGATTATATATGCGCAATACGTGATACTAGAAACATGTGACTAGGACTTTATTTTCGTTAACTTGCCTCCTTAGCTAGTATGGTACTATAGTGTGGCTTACACCCGACAGGGTCTAGTTAGGATGGACGCGCAAGCCTTCTCACGGTAGTTAGCATGAGAAATGAGCCTATGTTATGTTAAGTGTTTTGGTTTATTATGATATGTAATTAGATTGTTTCGCAAACGCTTTCTCAACTATGTTAGTATTATTCAAACTCGTATGCTCACCTTTACTTAATTGTATTGACTTGTATTTTAACGTATAGCTTGGATGCTTGGATGTGGCTTGCGTAGTTTAGTTTTGTTTTATTTTGTTTAGTTCCAAGTGTAATAAATCTAGGGGAGATCGGATCAGATTTTACTGTTTAAGGGATTTTTGTTAATGTAATGATTGTTTAAGGATATTGTGAGTTTAATAGTATGAGATGTTAAATGTTGATTTATTATCTCTAAATAATTGTTATGGAATCTCTTGAGACAATCCGGTTCCCCTAGTGCCACTACCCCGATGATCCCACTATCGGTTGGGGTGTGACAATAGTTATCACAAAAGTATAAAGGCTGCTTCTTTTGAAGCCTTATATGGAAGAAAATGTAGAACGCCTGTATGTTGGGCCGAAGTTGGAGAAGCCCAACTATCTGGACCCGAAATCGTTCTTGAGACCACGGAAAAGATTGTACAAATCCGTGATCGACTTAAGACAACTCGAGATAGACAAAAGAGCTATGCCGTTAAAAGGCGTAAACCTTTACAGTTCCAAGTTGGGGACAAGGTTATGTTAAAAGTGTCACCTTGGAAAGGTGTAATGCGTTTTGGGAAAAAGGGCAAGTTAAGCCCAAGGTACATTGGACCATTCGAAATAATCGAATGTGTCGGAACCGTAGCTTATCGGCTTAAGCTATTGGAAAAGCTCAGTGGAATCCATGACGTTTTCCACGTCAGCAATTTGAAGAAATGCCTCGTGGACGAGTCATTAGCAATGCCTCAAGAAGATATACAGATCAATGAAAACTTGTGTTTCATAGAGAAACCAATTGCGATCGAGGATCGGCAAGTTAAGAAGCTTCGTAGGAAGCATGTACCTATTGTGAAGGTCAAATGGGATGCCCGCCGAGGTCCCGAATATACTTGGGAGGTCGAGTCCAATATGCGACAAAAATACCCTTATCTATTTAAATAAATCTCGAGGTCGAGATTTTTATTAAGGGGGTGAAGTGTAACACCTCGAAAATTTCATCCGATAAAATTCCGACACGTGTCCCGAAAATTCTTGGTTGCCACGTGTAGCCGAGAGGGACCAACGACGCTGTCACGTTATTTTAATAACCTATGAATGAGCATCAAGAAAAGTCGGGGGACCAATGTGATTAAAATGCCAAACTTTCAATCTCTGAAGGTCCTTATGGACCATAACCATTACGGACCGTAAGGTTAAACAGATCATTGTTTCAGTAAGGCGGTTACGGACCGCAAGCCTCAATGGTTGCGGTCCGTAACTATTCAAAATCTGTGGGCGCCAAAGGTCCTTACGGACCGCAAGGCATGACCCTTACGGTCCATAAGGGACTGCCAGCGACAGAATGCATGGCAGCCTGCTGCCCTGCCACCTTGCTCGCCATGCCACCCTACTCCTTGGTTGTACCATGACCAAAAACACTTGTCTTCATCTAGGAGCATGCCCCAACACCTGTCTTGATCCTATGCCTTCCCCTTAGCTATAAATAGAAACCTTGAGTGAGCTCTCAACTTGCTTATTCATCTCTTTCACCTCTCTTGCTCACTTGGAAAGCTCCTGCTTATCTTAGAGCATTCCCCTGAGTTCTAAGTCTTTCTTTGGTTCACTAGTAAGTGTTCCAACTCAGTTCTTTCCTTTTTAGTAGGCTTTAAGCCAATGTCAACGCGTTGACGTAAAAACGCTTTGACTTTGTGCTAGGTAGGTGTTAATCCCTCAAGAGGGCACCTCCTGATTACCACGTTTGCTTGGTCAATTGACGGGTCAAAGTTATGTTAATAAAAGTCAAACGGGTCAGTTTTGAAATAAAATCATATTAGCAATGTAGATGTTATAAAACCTATTTTGACACTCTAATAACTTGGTAATAATCACAAGGACATGTAGGAACATGTTCGGCTCGTCAATTCCAGGTTCAAGGTCGGTTCGCAACCGAAAGTCGCAAAGTTTGACTTCTGCGTTGACTTTCAGTTCTGACCCGATTTAGCCACATTACCTACTATCCTTAAGTTTCATTATGACCATGTTATAATGTACTATAACCCTCTGGAGTTATGGGACATGGTCATGTAGAAATCCGAGTCATTATGCAAGTATCCGTTAAATATGCCTAAAACGCCCTTTTTACACATAAAATGGTTTAAACATAATTTTAACATCAAAACTCAATACCTACTAATCTAATATCATTATTAGGACTATTTGGGATATTCATTCAGGTTGCAAACTGAGTTTAAGCTATAGTTTGCACTTTATATCCTTAAATGACGATGTTACCCTTTCGACACTCAAAATAAGTTTTCGACATTCAAATTGTAACATCTGTGTAAAACGGGTTCCGAAAAAAACCCACCCCAAATTATCAATCAAAGTAGATTTTTATTCATGTCGGTTAATTTATTGTTCATTTTTGTTTATTATGTTATAAAATAGCAAAGTTCAAATCTATCTTAATAAAAATAAAATAAGGAATTCAATTAAATATAAAAAAATTAGAATTAAAAACTATTTTAGCTTAAAATAATTTAAATAAATAAAAACTCAAAAGAATAGGTAACCGGGATGGAACCCGGGTCCCCTGATCCGCACACACACCACAAACACCACTGCGCTACACATATTTGTGGTGATATTATTGGAATCGCATTGTTCTTATATTAAAACGAGCAAGACCTGCAACACCCGCAAGATTTCCTCGCCGAAAATCCCGGCAACCAACGCGTTTTTCTTCCAAATTAACAGCTGTCGAGTTATTTTTGGTAGACATTTCGATTGCTTGCACTAGCAATCAATCCAAAAACCGAAACCAAGCCACCGATCATCCCCTATTTATACAAATGGAATTTGCCCCAACTAAACACACGCATACCCCAACTCACTCCTTAAAACCGCTGTCGTCGGAAAGTGTTGGCCACCGGAGAAGCCACCGAACCAGTCGGAAAATTGTTCGCCGGAATCAAACCCACCATTTCGATCATACGGTAGCACCCTCTTTCCTTTTCTGCTAAAGCTTTATTTATAAATCAGTTGTGTATTAGGGAGAAAATGGAGGCGTAACAAGAAATAGGCGGGTACCGGTTGGGTTCAAAAACATTTCAAGCTGGGGAAGACGAAGTGCCGCATGGATTATATATTAAAAAGTTGTTTCACAAACTGAGTAAGCACCCAGCCCAACTGGTTGAGCCAGGTGCAAACCAAGCACACGGTCACCAGTTCGAACCCAAGCACTTCCACCGGTTTCTAAATCTGTCATTCTGGAATAACGTATTAAGTATATAAATGTAATTAAACTGCAAGTGTTAATGGGTTAGACACCCAGCCCAGTTGGTTGGGCTGGGTGCGGGTTACAGTTTAGGTCGCGGGTTCGAGTCCCTTGGTGCGACCGGTTCAATCCAATAAAAATCTTTTTAAAATTTAATTAAAATTGAATAAACCTAATTTGTGTATAAATATAATTAAAATCAGGTTTCTTTCGGGTTAGACACGTAGCTAAGTTGGAAGAGCTGCGTGCACATGAACGAGAGGTCGCGAGTTCGAGTCTCAACACACGCATGCCAACTACCAATCGAACCGGCCTGACACGTGTCAGACCGACGTTTTTGCTGCATTTTCTTTTATTTTTATTATTAATTAATTTCCTTATTTGTCCACTTTATTTTTAATTTGTTTAGTTATTTATTTATTTTATCTTAATACTTTAATTATCAACTTAAATCAATTAGAAACATAAATATATATTTTCCAAATGCTTTCAAACCCACAAAAATAATCCAAAAACTTAAACAAAAGATTATAACCTACATAATATCCTATATATTTACCGAGTTATCACGTTATTATTTCTAGGTTAGTACCTACTCGTTGATTAAATTCCCAACTCGTGCGCTCTCTTTACCATTCAAGAATACGCACCCAAGGTGAGTGAATCTCTACAAATTCCCCGTTTTAATCATGTTTTGGGGTGTATCATGTGTCGTACTATTCTTTATTTTTATTTAACACATGTGCTAATATCATTTCGTGATCAAAGGTGTATTGTTTGTTATGTGGTTATTATGTGGATACATTTTATCATTTCAGTGCAATCATTTCATTAGGCCCATCAGTTCCTCGTGGGATACGGGTTGAGCATCAGGTGCCTCATTAGATCGGCTCCGTTTAATTGAGCCTTGATCTCACGTACATCATCCATTATGTCATATGTTCATTCAATGTGGTTTGTGATTTGTTACATATATACATTTGTTCACACGTGATTTATGCACAATCTTATTTAAAAACACTAAATTCATTTACTTAAATGTTTTATCAAGGTTCACTCGTCAACTTTTGTTGACCCAAATTTCTTCCGTTTTACGCATGATACAGGTGATCAAGTTGAGGAAAGAAACACCTAGGATGGCCTTAGAAGAATAATCAAGTTATTTCGTTGGAACAATCATTTGGTTTATTATTTGTGCTTGTATGAAATTTTGTGTTGGATATTTGAATTTAAGTTGAATTTAATAAATATGGAATTTGTTAGTAAATATCATGAGCTTTGGTGATAACCCAATCATGCCCCGACTTTTATTCCGCTGTGGGTCGGGGTGTGACAGATTGGTATCAGAGCCAGGCTATAGGGATATAGGATAGGTTATTAGACCCTTAGAGCCTATACTATAGTTGACTAGATTTAAATTGTTTATGTGTTACATGCAAAATTCATGATGTTTATATGTTTCATATTTATTTTCGCACACAACATTATGCAAGCATTCTCACAAGTACATGTTAATATGCAATGCTCATCATAGATCCTACCCTCATAACATATCATATCTATGAAAGCACACACCTCATGATTTCACAATTTCCATTATTTCTTTTCAAAGATTTTTGCAATGTTTTCATATTTTTCAAATCACATCGAAGTGAGTTTTCACGACGGGCATGTAGTAACTGGAAGGATACAAGTACCGGTAGTCGGAACGTCCTGTCTAGGCTTGGCATTCGTATAAATCCAAAATAAAGGACCAGTTTTCCTACATGGGGACTAACGATGAGAGTACGAATGATCTATTAGGCCAAAGCATGCTATACCAAACGTTGTGTGAACTAACGCCACTTCGAGTTGTCATTGTGTCTACACCTGGACACCCTCCGACCTTACATCTCGCAATCATGTTTTACAATTTTCATTCGGGTGATGTGAATGTTAACCAGTCGACACCAATGCAGACCCTACCAAACCCAATAGTCATGGGGGCCCACATGACTATACAGGCAATGGTATGGGGGACATTTGGAGGCCCAAACATGAGCAAACCCAAGACATCCTATGGATGTATTTAAATTATTTTCAGTTATGTTGTTTTCATTCTTTTTACGACACATGACACCTAGAAAATTCTTGAACTCACAATCTCCCTACATATATTCCTGTAGATGTCTGCTAGGCAATTACGAGGAGGTAGAAGGTCAGGAAAGTCGAGCGAACGCTTGGCCACGCAAATTGCTAAGCAAATGGCCACAGTGCTTCCTGACATCGTGCTACAAGTTCAGCAAGCTCTCACCGCTAATCCCATCAACTCTCCCAACCAAGAAGACCAAAGCGTCGCCAACCCTCCTCCCAAAACCCCCAAATGCACCTACAAACACTTCAAGTCCTGCGATCCCCCAAAATATGAAGGGACTGAAGGTATCACCGCTCTCCTTCACTAGTTTGAGGAGATGGAAAACACCTTTCTCAATTGCGACTGTCCTGAGGACCGTAAGGTACGTTACGCGACTGGAAGATTGTTTGGGGTAGCCCTTACCTGGTGGAACACAGAAAAAGGTAAGCGAGGTGTAGATGATGCCATGGCCTTATCATGGGAAGAATTAAGAGAGATCATGACAAGACGTTTCTGCCCTAGAAGCGAGATCAAGAAGCTTGAAGATGAATTCTATGCTCTAAAGCAAAAAGAAGGGGATCACACCTCCTACAACAAGAGGTTTGAGTTGAACCAAATGGTTCCCAATCTGTTCACCCCATTATACCGCTTAATTGAACACTACATACGAGGCCTCCCCTCGAAAATCCAAGATTCGGTTTTAAGCACTTCGCCTGCAACACTCGAAGCCGCAATGGAGTTAGCTACGGAACTCACTGAAAATCACATTCGAAATGGAAATTTTAAAGATGAGAAGAAGAAAACACATTGAGACCCCAATTCCAAACCACTCAGGTTCATCCTTGAAGTTTGCTGGTAAGAGGAAGCGAAATGGCAAGAACTTTGTTGTCACCCAAACCAACCCTCCCATCACTGCTGCTCCAATCACCCAAGTTGCCCCTCCAACCGCACCATTCAACAAGCCATACACTGGCCCACACCCAAAGTGTAACCGTTGCCAATACCATCACCCTCCTGAAAACCCTTGCCAAATTGCACAAGTTGTGGTCGTGCGGGTCACACTATCCAAACCTGCCGTACCCTTCAGCGATCAAACCGCAGCCCAACCTTACTACCAACCCAACTACCCCATGATGCAATCCATACGAGCCTATTTTAATTGTGGGTACCCAAACCACTTCAGGAATACTTGCCCACGCCTGGTGAACATCATCCATGCCCAAGCTCAAGCAAACCCGGTAAACCAAGCTAACTAAGCTCCTCCACCTGCTAAGAGCTTTCAATATCAATGTAACATTTGTCAAAAACGGGTTTCCAAAACCAGCTCCGTTTTGTAATCGAATATCAAGTTATAAATGTCACGTTGTATATTTATGATTATTTTGATTTATAATGATACATAATTAATAAACAAACTAAACTATAAAAATTATATTTGATAAAAAGTTAAAACAAAATAAACAAAAATGAAATGTTGCTGCCGGGACTCGAACCCGGGTCAGCCAGAACTGAAATCCAAAGACTTAACACACACACACATCACCACTCCGCCACTTGTTGTTTTCTGTTATCTCTAGGAAACAAATAACATTTATACACAAACTCAGTTAAACCGGTTGCGCCAACTGAGAAACTGAAATCGGCAATTCAATCGTCTAATCGTTTGATTAATCGCACATTCACGTTTATAACCGATGAACCGACAAATTTTAATCAATTCAGACTTGAATTGACTTGAATTCGGATGATGATGGGTTTTATAACCGAAACCATCCAACAATCTGAATTATTTCAATCCTAGACCTCTCCTGCGACTCAAAATACTTTGCAAGACCTTCAATTGCATTTCCGCAACTTTACAGTCCACCGGAGAAGCTTAAATCAACTCGCCGGAAAAATTCTGCAAGTCGCCGGAAAACCGGGACTCACATCCACACGGTAATTCCTTCGACTCTTTCTGTTTCAATCATGTGATTAATCGGTCACTAACACAACTCCACCATCAGAATCGATCCTAGTCAACGTTTGTCGAAAATCCTACCTTCGCCGGAAAACTTCTAAAACTTCCGGAAACACACCGGGAACTGGTATGATCTTCCAAACTTCTGTTAAACTTTGTTTAAGTGCCTCAACTTCTTAAATAATCGAACAAAGCTGTTAATTGATTTTAACAGCCGGAGTTCACTTTCAGAACCGACGAACCTCTGCCGGAATTCTGTGAACAACACTAATCGGTACATCCTTTTCCCCAAACTCTCTCCATTCTTTACTTTTAAATTACTTATAATGTTTGAAAATCGAATATGTCATGAATCGGTCATAACAGTCGGAATATGTTTTCTGGGTAAAATTAACGAAGAAGACGAAGACGCAGTATAACATAAGACTAATAAAAATCGATAAAATGAACGGGTTAGACACACAGTCCAGCGGGGACTGTGTGCAAATAATACGCACACGTCACGAGTTCGATCCCTGATACACGCACCCTATAAGTAATAAAATGCCTTTTTGATTAAAGCTGAACTGGGTTAATCCGTTAGTTGTTAAGTATAATAAAAACCGAGATAATAACCAGGTTAGACACACAGTCCAGCGGTGGACTGTGTGCAACACTAAGTCACACGTCACGCGTTCGAAACCTGTTACTGGCACCGGGTTGTTGAATTAAAATGTTTTTGAAATTAAAAGAATTTTGGTTAAATCGAATTAGTATATAAATATAATTAAAAATAAGATTATTTCGGGTTAGACACGTAGCTCAGTTGGTAGAGCTGCGTGCACGCGTACGGGAGGTCTCGGGTTCGAGTCTCACCCAGCACATTCATGCACACTGACCGAACCGGTCAACAAGTCAACGGTCAACGCAAAATAAACAATTTTTTTATATTTTTATTTATTTAATTTAATTTAAAAATCAATTAAAAATACTTAAAAATAACATTTTTTAAGATAGAAAATAGTCTTAAACTCACAAAAATATATCTAAAAATTCCATTAAAATCCTTAATAAAATCCACTCGTATACTATATTTTTCCGTTATTATTTAGGTTAGTTATTTCTCGTTGTTCCGCTCATCCAATTCGTGCGCATCTCACCATCTCCAATCCAACGCACCCAATGTGAGTGAATCTTACAAATTCCCCGTTTTAATCACGTTTTGGGGTGTATCATGTGTCTTGCTATATATTATATTTAAATCATTGTGCATACATCATATCATGAACATGTGTATTCAGTTTGTTTCAACTGTTGTGTGGTTATCGTTAGATGCAATTTATTGTTTTCAGTACATGCAATTTCATAGGCCGCCGCTCCCCATTACATTATGAGCGTTGAGCATGTTCCCCATTACATTATGAGCGTGAACCTGGCGTGCCCACATACGATCGGCTCCGTTTGATTGAGCCTTGATCGCACAGACATTTTCATTTTCAGTACATGCAATACGATCGGCTCCGTTTGATTGAGCCTTGATCGCATAGTTCATTCATGTTATTTACCGTATGATGTTGGTATGTTAATGTATGCTATCATGTGTTATTGTATGTTATAGTTGTGATTGCTATTGCTACTGCTTGGTTATTTACATCTGCTCATTTATGATTATGCACAATTTTTCATTGATAAACTAACAAGAAAATCAATAACAAATGTTTATCTAACAAGGTTCACTCGCCAACTTATGTTGACCCAAAAACCCCCATTTTTACACATGATACAGGTGAACCAGTAGCAGCCAGAAACACATAGGATTGGACTAGAAGAATAAAATGATTTAGAGTTTGTGATTGTTATGTTTGGTTTATTTTCTTTGTATTGTATGGACATGTTTGGATATTTGGAAATGTAACTTTGACTTTAATAAATATGAAACATATTAGTAAATATCATGAGCTTTGGTGATAACCCAATTATGCCCCGACTCTTATTCCGCTGCAGGTCGGGGTGTGACAGATTGGTATCAGAGCCATGACTATAAGGATATAGGATAGGTTATTAGACCAAAGCATGATATACCAAACGTCGTGTGAGCTAACCCCACTTTGAGTTGTCATTGTGTCTACACCTGGACACGTTCCGACCAAACATCTCATGAACATATTTTGTGGTTTGCATTCGGGTGATGCGAGTGTTAAATTGCCAATACTAATGTGAATCCTACCAAGCCAATAGCCATGGGGGCTCACATGACTATATAGGTGAAGGTATGGGGGACATTTGAGGCCTAACATGAGCAAACCCAAGACATCCTATGGATGTAGTTGCATTATTGATATTTATGTTATTTTCATTTTCTTAAAGACACATGACACCTAAAAAGACACCATAAACTCACAATCTTCTCATGTATGTTCCTGTAGATGTCGTCCAGACAACAATGAAGGGGTAAAAGATCAGGAAGGTCTCAGGAACGCTTGGCCACACAAATCGCGAAACAAATGGCCACGATACTGCCTGACATTGTGGTCCAAGTACAACAAGCCCTCGCTACAAATCCTACTAACCCTCCCCAACAACATGACCAGAACATCGACAACCTCCTACCAGCAAGTGCTCATACAAACATTTCAAATCTTGTGATCCTCCTAAATTTGAGGGGACCGAAGGTGTCACTGCTCTCCTCCACTGGTTCGAGGAAATGGAAAACACCTTCCTCAATTGCGATTGTCCTGAGGATCGCAAGGTTCGATACGCCACCGGGAAACTATTTGGGGTAGCTCTCACTTGGTGGAATACTGAGAAAGGGAAGAGGGGAACTGAAGATGCAATGGCCTTAACTTGGGAGGAGTTAAGGGAAATCATGACTTGGCGTTTCTATCCTAGGAGTGAAATTAAAAAGTTGGAGGACGAATTTCATTCTTTAAAACAGAAGGAGGGGGATCACACCACCTATAACAAGAGGTTCTTGGAGTTGAACCAAATGGTTCCAAATTTGTTTACTCCAACTTATCGTTTGATCGAGCATTATATTCGAGGACTTCCCTCGAAAATTCAAGATTCAGTTCTCAGCATTTCACCGGTAACACTTGAAGCTGCTATGGAGCTAGCGACTGAACTGACCGAGAATCGGATTCGCAACGGGAAGTTTAAAGAGGAGATAAAGAAAGCCCCTGTTGAGGGTCAAACTTCAAACCATTCCATCTCTTCCTCTAAGTTTGCTAACAAGAGGAAGCGCAACACCAGAAATTTCGCAGTTACACAAACCAACTCCCCTATTCCTGCTGCACCCATTACCCAAGTCGCACCTTCACCTGCACCATACAAAAGACCCTACTCTGGCCCGTTACCAAAATGTAACCGTTGCCAATATCACCATTCTCCTGATTATCCTTGCCAGCATTGCACCGGCTGTGGTCGCGCGGGTCATACGGTTCAAACCTGCCGCATGCCCCAGCGAACGAACCGCCACCAACCTTTAACCCAAACCCACCAACAATTAATGGGTCAAGCCCAACAACCCCTACTATTACCACCCACCAAACACCTAGCCCAAACATATTACCAACCCAATTATCCTATGGGCCAACCTATGCGGGCTTGCTACAATTGCGGAGACCCAAGCCATTTCAGAAACACTTGTCCAAGGTTGGTAAACATTATTCATGCTCAGGCTCAAGCCAACTCAGTGAATCAAGCGAACCAAGCTCCTCCACCTGCAAGAGGAAGAGCTTTCAATATCAACGCTAATCAGGCTAGGGCCGACGGCAATGTGGTTAACGGTACGTTCCTTATAAATGGTAGATATGCATCTATGTTATTTGATACTGGTGCGGATAGAAGTTTTGTGTCTTTAGAATTTGAACCTATCTTAAACCAAAATCGGGATAAGCTCACGGAATCCATAACGGTAGAAGTTGCTGACGGGAAACCAGTTTCATTAAGTTCTATTATACGCAACTGTACACTCACCTTAAACGACCACGATTTCTCAGTCGACCTTATTTCTATGAAGCTGGGAAGTTTTGATATCATAATTGGTATGGACCGGCTCAGTCAACATCAGGCAGAAGTTGTATGTCGCGAAAAATTTATACGTATTCCTCTTTCAAACGGTTAGACTCTTCGAATCTTTGGTGAAACCTCGTCAAAGGGGCTCAGCTTAATGTCTTGTCTTCAAGCCCAAAAATATCTTCGCAAAAATTATGTCGCGTTTTTAGCTCATATCATCAAAAAGGGAACCATGGAGAAGAAACTTGAAGACATTCCAGTAGTAAAAGATTTCCCGCGAGTTTTTCCTGACGACATTTCAGGACTTCCTCCAGTTAGAGAAGTCGAATTCCGTATTGATCTTATACCTGGTGCTACACCAGTTGCAAAGTCTCCTTATAGGTTAGCCCCCTGTGAAATGCAAGAGCTAGCCAGTCAATTACAAGAGTTGACTGACAAGGGATTCATACGTCCTAGCTCATCGCCTTGGGGTGCACCTGTCCTTTTTGTAAAGAAGAAAGATGGATCGTTTCGTATGTGCATCGACTACAGAGAGCTCAACAAATTAACAATCAAGAATCGCTATCCTTTACCACGCATTGATGATCTTCTTGACCAACTTCAAGGTGCCAATTGCTTTCAAAAATCGACCTTCGATCTGGCTATCATCAACTTAGAGTACATGAAGAAGACATCCCAAAGACTGCTTTCCGAACTCGTTATGGCCATTATGAATTCATGGTCATGCCATTTGGTTTAACCAACGCACCAGCTGTCTTCATGGACCTAATGAACAGAGTCTGCAAACCTTATCTTGATCGATTTGTTATAGTCTTCATCGACGACATTCTTATTTATTCAAAGTCTAAATCTGATCATGAGCGTCATCTTCGACTCATCCTTACACTTCTAGAGAATGAAAAGCTTTACGCCAAATTCTCCAAATGCGAATTCTGGTTAAAAGAGGTGCAATTCCTCGGACATGTAGTCAATGACAAGGGAATACATGTCGACCCCTCAAAGATCAAAGCGGTACAAGAATGGCAAGCTCCACGTACACCAACTGAAGTAAGATCTTTTCTTGGTTTGGCTGGTTATTATCGTCGATTCATCTCAAACTTCTCACGCATTGCTGTACCACTCACGGCTTTAACTCACAAGGGAAAACCTTTCATATGGGGACCCAAGCAGGAAGAAGCCTTCCAAACTCTTAAACAAAAACTTTGTGATGCACCAATCCTTACTCTTCCTAAAGGTTGTGATGATTTCGTGGTCTATTGCGACGCGTCAGGGCAAGGATTAGGATGCGTTCTAATGCAAAGAGGAAAAGTTATAGCTTATGCTTCGAGACAACTCAAGACGCATGAGAAGAACTACACCACTCATGACCTAGAACTTGGAGCCGTTGTGTTCGCTCTTAAGATATGGAGGCATTATCTCTATGGTACTAAGTGTGAAATATACACTGACCACAAGAGTCTTCAACATATCTTCAATCAAAAGGAGTTAAACATGAGGCAACGAAGATGGGTCGAACTTCTAAATGATTACGACTGTGAAATTCGATACCACCCTGGCAAAGCAAATGTGGTAGCTGATGCACTTAGTCGAAAGGGTTATGCGAACTCCATTCGTCTTCTATGTTCGCAAATTATAACCGACATTAAAGATCAAATTCGAGAAGCCCAACATGTTTCAGTTACGGAAGATGATGTACGAAAGGAGATGTCCTGTGGAGCTGAACTTAAAATTGAAACTAAATCTGACGGTATTCTGTACTACCTAGATCGTATCGGGATTCCTAACCATAACAATCTTCGTGAAACTCTTATGAAGGAAGCTCACAAAACGCGATACTCTATACACCCAGGAGCCGATAAGATGTATCAAGACCTACGATATACCTATTGGTGACCTAGAATGAAAAAGGATATTGTTGTTTTTGTTTCCAAGTGCCTTACATGTTCCAAGGTGAAAGCTGAACACCAAAGACCCTCAGGACTTCTGGTCCAACCTGAAATACCTGTATGGAAGTGGGAAAATATAACCATGGATTTCATTACCGGGTTACCTCACACTTCTGGTGGGTATGACACTATATGGGTAATTATAGACCGACTTACAAAATCAGCTCACATTATTCCTATCCGCGAAGATTTCAAGAACGAAAAGCTTGCTCGTATTTATATCAGCGAAATCGTACGCCGACATGGGGTACCGTTAAGCATTATTTCTGATCGTGATGGTCGTTTCACTTCACGAACATGGCAAGCAGTACAATCCGCTATGGGTACGCGATTAGATCTCAGTACCGCCTATCATCCTCAAACTGATGGACAATCTGAGCGCACCATTCAAACTCTTGAAGATATGCTTCGAGCATGTGTCATAGACTTCAAGGGAAATTGGGACGCCCACCTACCATTAGTTGAATTTTCGTACAACAACAGCTATCATTCAAGTATCGGCATGGCACCTTTCGAAGCCTTATATGGTCGTAAGTGCCGATCTCCTGTATGTTGGCACGAAATTGGGGAAGCTCAAATCACTGGTCCAGAATTGATCCAAGAAACCACAGACAAGATCCATCAAATCCGAAACAATCTTCTAGCGGCTCAGAGTCGTCAAAAGAGTTATGCAGATAAACGACGGAAGCCTTTAGAGTTTAACATTGGTGATCATGTACTTCTAAAAGTATCACTGTGGAAGGGAGTAGTTCGTTTTGGTCAAAAAGGCAAGCTAGCACCACGCTACGTAGGACCTTTCAAGATACTCGAAAGAGTCCGACCTGTAGCATACACGCTTGATCTACCAGAAGAACTCAACAGGATTCATCCCACATTCCACGTGTCGAACTTGAAGAAGTGCCTCGCTGCTGAAAACCTACACATTCCTCTGGAAGATATTCAGATTGATGAATCTATGCATTTTATTGAAAGACCAGTAGAAATCATGGACTTCGGGTAGAAACGTCTACGACGAAGTCGCATTCCAATTGTTAGGGTACGCTGGGAGTCGAAACGGGGACCTGAGTTTACTTGGGAACGTGAAGACTCAATGCGCGAAAAATACCCGCATCTTTTTCCTACTACTTCTACTACTTAAATTTCGGGACGAAATTCCTAAAAGTAGGGGATACTGTAACATTTGTCAAAAACGGGTTTCCAAAACCAGCTCCGTTTTGTAATCGAATATCAAGTTATAAATGTCACGTTGTATATTTATGATTATTTTGATTTATAATGATACATAATTAATAAACAAACTAAACTATAAAAATTATATTTGATAAAAAGTTAAAACAAAATAAACAAAAATGAAATGTTGCTGCCGGGACTCGAACCCGGGTCAGCCAGAACTGAAATCCAAAGACTTAACACACACACACATCACCACTCCGCCACTTGTTGTTTTCTGTTATCTCTAGGAAACAAATAACATTTATACACAAACTCAGTTAAACCGGTTGCGCCAACTGAGAAACTGAAATCGGCAATTCAATCGTCTAATCGTTTGATTAATCGCACATTCACGTTTATAACCGATGAACCGACAAATTTTAATCAATTCAGACTTGAATTGACTTGAATTCGGATGATGATGGGTTTTATAACCGAAACCATCCAACAATCTGAATTATTTCAATCCTAGACCTCTCCTGCGACTCAAAATACTTTGCAAGACCTTCAATTGCATTTCCGCAACTTTACAGTCCACCGGAGAAGCTTAAATCAACTCGCCGGAAAAATTCTGCAAGTCGCCGGAAAACCGGGACTCACATCCACACGGTAATTCCTTCGACTCTTTCTGTTTCAATCATGTGATTAATCGGTCACTAACACAACTCCACCATCAGAATCGATCCTAGTCAACGTTTGTCGAAAATCCTACCTTCGCCGGAAAACTTCTAAAACTTCCGGAAACACACCGGGAACTGGTATGATCTTCCAAACTTCTGTTAAACTTTGTTTAAGTGCCTCAACTTCTTAAATAATCGAACAAAGCTGTTAATTGATTTTAACAGCCGGAGTTCACTTTCAGAACCGACGAACCTCTGCCGGAATTCTGTGAACAACACTAATCGGTACATCCTTTTCCCCAAACTCTCTCCATTCTTTACTTTTAAATTACTTATAATGTTTGAAAATCGAATATGTCATGAATCGGTCATAACAGTCGGAATATGTTTTCTGGGTAAAATTAACGAAGAAGACGAAGACGCAGTATAACATAAGACTAATAAAAATCGATAAAATGAACGGGTTAGACACACAGTCCAGCGGTGGACTGTGTGCAAATAATACGCACACGTCACGAGTTCGATCCCTGATACACGCACCCTATAAGTAATAAAATGCCTTTTTGATTAAAGCTGAACTGGGTTAATCCCGTTAGTTGTTAAGTATAATAAAAACCGAGATAATAACCAGGTTAGACACACAGTCCAGCGGTGGACTGTGTGCAACACTAAGTCACACGTCACGCGTTCGAAACCTGTTACTGGCACCGGGTTGTTGAATTAAAATGTTTTTGAAATTAAAAGAATTTTGGTTAAATCGAATTAGTATATAAATATAATTAAAAATAAGATTATTTCGGGTTAGACACGTAGCTCAGTTGGTAGAGCTGCGTGCACGCGTACGGGAGGTCTCGGGTTCGAGTCTCACCCAGCACATTCATGCACACTGACCGAACCGGTCAACAAGTCAACGGTCAACGCAAAATAAACAATTTTTTTATATTTTTATTTATTTAATTTAATTTAAAAATCAATTAAAAATACTTAAAAATAACATTTTTTAAGATAGAAAATAGCCTTAAACTCACAAAAATATATCTAAAAATTCCATTAAAATCCTTAATAAAATCCACTCATATACTATATTTTTCCGTTATTATTTAGGTTAGTTATTTCTCGTTGTTCCGCTCATCCAATTCGTGCGCATCTCACCATCTCCAATCCAACGCACCCAATGTGAGTGAATCTTACAAATTCCCCGTTTTAATCACGTTTTGGGGTGTATCATGTGTCTTGCTATATATTATATTTAAATCATTGTGCATACATCATATCATGAACATGTGTATTCAGTTTGTTTCAACTGTTGTGTGGTTATCGTTAGATGCAATTTATTGTTTTCAGTACATGCAATTTCATAGGCCGCCGCTCCCCATTACATTATGAGCGTTGAGCATGTTCCCCATTACATTATGAGCGTGAACCTGGCGTGCCCACATACGATCGGCTCCGTTTGATTGAGCCTTGATCGCACAGACATTTTCATTTTCAGTACATGCAATACGATCGGCTCCGTTTGATTGAGCCTTGATCGCACAGTTCATTCATGTTATTTACCGTATGATGTGGGTATGTTAATGTATGCTATCATGTGTTATTGTATGTTATAGTTGTGATTGCTATTGCTACTGCTTGGTTATTTACATTTGCTCATTTATGATTATGCACAATTTTTCATTGATAAACTAACAAGAAAATCAATAACAAATGTTTATCTAACAAGGTTCACTCGCCAACTTATGTTGACCCAAAAACCCCCATTTTTACACATGATACAGGTGAATCAGCAGCAGCCAGAAACACATAGGATTGGACTAGAAGAATAAAATGATTTAGAGTTTGGGATTGTTATGTTTGGTTTATTTTCTTTGTATTGTATGGACATGTTTGGATATTTGGAAATGTAACTTTGACTTTAATAAATATGAAACATATTAGTAAATATCATGAGCTTTGGTGATAACCCAATTATGCCCCGACTCTTATTCCGCTGTGGGTTGGGGTGTGACAATCAACGCCAACCAAGCCAGGGCTGACAACAATGTGGTCAACAGTACGTTTCTCGTAAATGGTAGTTATGCATCCATATTATTCGATACTGGTGCGGATAAGAGCTTTGTGTCTTTAGAATTCGAATCTATTCTCGACCTACCTCGTGATAATCTTGTTGAATCTCTGACGGTGGAAGTTGCTGACGGAAAACCCATTTTATTAAATTCTATTATACGCGATTGTACTCTCACCCTAAATGATCACGATTTTTCGATTGATCTCATTCCTATGAAATTGGGAAGTTTCGATGTTATCATCGGTATGGACTAGCTCAACCAGCATCACGCTGAAGTGGTGTGCCATGAAAAGTTCATTCGTATTCCTCTCGCCGACGGTCAGACACTACGTATCTTTGGGGAAACTCCTTCGAAAGGGCTCAAATTGATGTCCTGCCTTCGAGCCCGAAGTTATCTTTGCAAGAATTACGTCGCATTTCTATCTCATGTCGTCAAGAAGGAAGGCAAGGAGAGGAAGCTCGAAGATATTCCAATTGTGAAAGAATTCCCGCAAGTTTTTCCCGACGATGTTTCAGGACTTCCTCCTGCGCGAGAAGTCGAATTTCGAATAGATCTTGTGCCTGGTGCTACACCGGTTGCAAAATCTCCCTATAGGTTAGCCCCATCCGAGATGCAAGAGTTGGCCAGTCAACTGCAAGATCTGACTGACAAAGGATTCATACGTCCTAGCTCATCGCCTTGGGGTGCGCCCGTTCTTTTTGTGAGGAAGAAAGATGGAACGTTTCGCATGTGCATTGATTATAGAGAACTCAACAAGTTGACGGTTAAGAATCGCTATCCACTGCCTCGTATTGATGACCTTCTAGACCAACTTCAAGGCGCCACCTGTTTTTCCAAAATCGACCTTCGTTCTGGTTATCATCAGCTTAGAGTGCGCGAAGAAGATATTCCAAAAACTGCCTTCCGAACTCATTATGGTCATTACGAGTTCATGGTTATGCCCTTCGGTTTAAGCAACGCCCCCGCTGTCTTCATGGATTTGATGAATAGGGTATGCAAACCCTATCTCGACCGTTTCGTCATAGTCTTCATCGACGACATTCTTATCTACTCCAAGTCAAAATCCGATCATGAGCGACACCTTCGACTCATTCTTACACTCTTAAGGACTGAAAAGCTTTACGCTAAGTTCTCAAAATGCGAATTCTGGTTAAGAGAAGTACAATTCCTTGGTCATGTCGTTAATGACAAAGGGATTCATGTCGATCCTTCGAAAATCAAGGCAGTACAAGAATGGCAGGCGCCACGCACCCCTACTGAAGTTAGGTCATTTCTTGGCTTGGCTGGTTATTACCGACGCTTCATTGCCAATTTTTCTCGTATCCCAGTTCCGCTCACGGCCTTGACCCACAAGGGAAAACCCTTCATTTGGGGACCTAAGCAAGAGGAGGCCTTCCAAACTTTAAAGCAAAGGCTTTGTGACGCACCTATCATTACACTCCCTGAGGGTTGCAAGGACTTTGTGATTTATTGCGACGCATCAGGACAAGGTCTAGGCTGTGTATTGATGCAAAGAGGAAAGGTGATAGCCTATGCCTCTAGGCAACTCAAAGTACATGAGAAGAATTACACCACCCACGACCTGGAACTTGGAGTCGTCGTGTTCGCTCTCAAGATATGGAGATATTATCTTTATGGTACCAAGTGTGAAATATACACTGACCACAAGAGTCTCCAACATATCTTCAATCAAAAAGAGTTGAATATGAGGCAACGAAGATGGGTCGAACTTCTCAACGATTACGACTGCGAGATTCGGTATCATCCTGGCAAGGCAAACGTTGTGGCTGATGCACTCAGTCGTAAGGGTTATACGAACTCTATTCGTCTTCTATGTTCGCAAATCGTAACCGATATCAAAGATCGAATTCGGGCAGCTCAACATATCTCTATAACAGAAAATGACATACGCGATGAGCTGTCATGTGGAGCTGAACTAAAAAATTGAAACCAAATCCGATGGCATTCTATACTATTTAAACCGTATTTGGATTCCCAATCACGACAACCCTCGTGATTTTCTCATGAATGAGGCACACAAAACACGATACTCTGTACATCCAGGAACCGATAAGATGTATCAAGACTTACGATACACCTACTGGTGGCCTGGCATGAAGAAGGACATCGCTGTTTTTGTTTCCAAGTGCCTTACATGCTCCAAAGTAAAAGCTGAACATCAAAGGCCTTCAGGACTTCTGGTCCAACCCGAAATACCTGTATGGAAGTGGGAAAACATAACCATGGATTTCGTTACCAGGTTACCTCGCACCTCCAGTGGGTATGACACTATATGGGTGATCATTGATCGTCTCACGAAATCAGCTCACTTCATTCCGATTCGCGAAGACTTGAAGAATGAGAAATTAGCTCGTATCTACATCAGCGAAATTTTAAGCCATCATGGTGTACCCTTAAGCATCATCTTAGATCGTGATGGTTATTTCACTTCACGCACATGGCGAGCTGTACAAACTGCTTTGGGTACACGTTTAGACCTCAGTACCGCCTTTCACCCTCAGACTGATGGTCAATCTGAACGCACCATCCAAACCCTCGAAGACATGCTTCGAGCATGTGTCATAGACTTCAAAGGAAATTGGGACGCTCATCTACCGTTAGTCGAGTTTTCGTACAACAACAGCTACCATTCAAGTATCGGCATGGCTCCTTTCGAAGCTTTGTATGGTCGTAAATGCCGATCTCCAGTATGTTGGCATGAAATTGGTGAAGCGCAAATCACCGGACCTGAATTGATCCAAGAAACAACCGACAAAATCACTCAAATTCGAAACAATCTTCTAGCGGCTCAAAGTCGTCAAAAGAGTTATGCTGACAAATGACGAAAGCCTTTGGAGTTTTGCGTTGGTGATCAAGTACTTTTGAAAGTATCATCGTGGAAGGGAGTGGTTCGTTTTCGCCAAAAGGGGAAGCTGGCACCACGCTACATAGGACCTTTCAATATACTCGAAAGAATAGGTCCTGTGGCATACAAGCTTGACCTACCAGAAGAACTTAACAGAATTCACCCCACGTTCCACGTATCAAACTTGAAAAAGTGCCTCGCTCACGAAAACCTCCATATCCCTCTAGAAGATATTCAACTCGACGAATCAATGCATTTCGTTGAAAGACCAGTAGAAATCATGGATTTCGGTGAGAAGCGTTTAAGGCGAAGTCGTATTCCAATCGTTAGGGTGCGTTGGGAGTTAAAACGAGGGCCTGAGTTTACTTGGGAATGTGAAGACTCAATGCGCGAAAAATACCCACATCTTTTTCCGGTTTCAACTACTACTTAAATTTCGGGACGAAATTTCTAAAAGTA
Organism: Scalesia atractyloides; assembly: GCA_947069175.1. NCBI lineage: Eukaryota > Viridiplantae > Streptophyta > Magnoliopsida > Asterales > Asteraceae > Scalesia > Scalesia atractyloides. Next base: position 59,734,834 of record CAMTDV010000030.1, read on the forward strand.
GGGGATGCTTTAACATCTGTGTAAAACGGGTTCCGAAAGAAACCCGCCCCAAATTATCAATCAAAGTAGATTTTTATTCATGTCGGTTAATTTATTGTTCATTTTTGTTTATTATGTTATAAAATAGCGAAGTTCAAATCTATCTTAATAAAAATAAAATAAGGAATTCAATTAAATATAAAAAAATTAGAATTAAAAACTAATTTAGCTTAAAATAATTTAAATAAATAAAAACTCAAAAGAATGGGTGAACCGGTATCGAACCCGGGTCCCCTGATCCGCACACACACCACAAACACCACTGCACTACACACATTTGTGGTGATATTCTTGGAATCGCATTGTTCTTATATTAAAACTGAGCAAGACCTGCAACACCCGCAAGATTTCCTCGCCGAAAATCCCGACAACCAACGGGTTTTTCTTCCAAATTAACAGTTGTCGAGTTATTTTTGGTAGACATTTCGATTGATTGCACTACCAAACAATCCAAAAACCAAAACCAAGCCCCTGATCATCCCCTATTTATACAAATGGAATTCGCCCCGACTAAACACACGCATACCCCGACTCACTCCTTAAAACCGCTGTCGTCGGAAAGTGTTGGCCACCGGAGAAGCCACCGAACCAGTCGGAAAATTGTTCGCCGGAATCAAACCCACCATTTCGATTATACGGTAGCATCCTCTTTCCTTTTCTGCTAAAGCTTTATTTATAAATCAGTTGTGTATTAGGGAGAAAATGGGTGGCGTAACAAGAAATAGGCGGGTACCGGTTGGATTCAAAAAAATTTCAAGCTGGGGAAGACGAAGTGCCGCATGTATTATATATTAAAAAGTTGTTTCACAAACTGGGTAAGCACCCAGCTCAACTGGTTGGGCCAGGTGCAAACCAAGCACACGGTCACCAGTTCGAACCCAAGCACTTCCACCGGTCGGATCACTTAAAACCTTTTTAAATCTGTCATTCTGGAATAACGTATTAAGTATATAAATATAATTAAACTGCAAGTGCTAATGGGTTAGACACCCAGCCCAGTTGGTTGGGCTGGGTGCGGGTTACAGTTTAGGTCGCGGGTTCGAGTCCCTTGGTGCGACCGGTTCAATCCAATAAAAATCTTTTTAAAATTTAATTAAAATTGAATAAACCTAATTTGTGTATAAATATAATTAAAATCAGGTTTCTTTCGGGTTAGACACGTAGCTCAGTTGGAAGAGCTGCGTACACACGAACGAGAGGTCGCAAGTTCGAGTCTCAACACACGCATACCAACTTCCAATCGAACCGGCATGACACGTGTCAGACCGACGTTTTTGCTACATTTTCTTTTATTTTTATTATTAATTAATTTCCTTATTTGTCCACTTTATTTTTAATTTATTTAGTTATTTATTTATTTTATCTTATTACTTTAATTATCAACTTAAATCAATTAGATTATAACCACATAATATCCTATATATTTACCGAGTTATCACGTTATTATTTCTAGGTTAGTACCTACTAGTTGATTAAATTCCCAACTCGTGCGCTCTCTTTACCATTCAAGAATACGCACCCAAGGTGAGTGAATCTCTACAAATTCCCCGTTTTAATCACGTTTTGGGGTGTATCATGTGTCGTACTATTTCTTTATTTTTATTTAACACTTGTATCATTTCGTGATCAAAGGTTTATTGTTTGTTATGTGGTTAATATGTGGATACATTTTATCATTTCAGTGCAATCATTTCATTAGGCCCATCAGTTCCTCGTGGGATACGGGTTGAGCATCAGGTGCCTCATTAGATCGGCTCCGTTTAATTGAGCCTTGATCTCACGTACATCATCCATTATGTCATATGTTCATTCAATGTGGTTTGTGATTTGTTACATATATACATTTGTTCACACGTGATTTATGCACAATCTTATTTAAACAACAATAAATTCATTTACTTAAATGTTTTATCAAGGTTCACTCGCCAACTTTTGTTGACCCAAATTTCTTCCATTTTACGCATGATACAAGCGATCAAGTTGAGGAAAGAAACACCTAGGATGGCCTTAGAAGAATAATCAAGTTATTTCGTTGGAATAGTCATTTGGTTTATTATTTGTGCTTGTATGAAATTTTGTGTTGGATATTTGAATTTAAGTTGAATTTAATAAATATGGAATTTGTTAGTAAATATCATGAGCTTTGGTGATAACCCAATCATGCCCCGACTTTTATTCCGCTGCGGGTCGGGGTGTGACACAAATAAACCAAAACCTTGTACCTAATGATATATATATATGTATTATCATATTTTGGTTATACAAACCTGGTCTAAACAACAGTTTTACCTAAATACCGTTTAAATCGTCATTTAGCGACCTAATCACCGTTTCGGCGCATAATGTGGTTTAAAACCATATTTGAGCATTGAGACATGATACCTAATGATTTTCAAAACATATTTTCAACATATTAACAGTGGGTACATGTCCCAAACTCAGATTCCCAAATAAGTTATCATATATATGTGAAATGACCAAATTACCCTTTCGGGACATAGTTTGGTCTTAAGCCATAAACCACACATATAATTGATGTCCTACTGATATAACATCATAAAATAAGTATTTTTGCAGAATGTTTATATTAATAATATCAGTTTACATATAAGCTCGTTTATTATATTTTAAATGACGAAAACGCCCTTTAAGGCATAGTTTGCTTTTAAAACCATAACGGGCCGTCATATCAATAACCTACAGTTATAATAACATATTTTAAACTTAATGGCATATGGAACTTGTATAGGACTCACCCGGTTACCCAGTTTCGCTTATATGCATACGGTTAAGCCTACGTGACTAGTTTACGCAACTTAACCGAAAACGGGTTTAACCATATCAAAATATTCTCAAATTCCAGAATGTAAAATGGTAACCCATAATATACAAGTTCTAGTACTTTTCGGGTCCAAAGTACATTCTTTTCCGGTCAACGCTTAATCTAGCGTTTCGTACCGTTATTTTTATTTTAAGTTAGCCCTTCTAAGTCAATGACTAAATAAAGACCCGCTAACTAACTAATCAGTTAATAATACCATCCATTCCAGACTAGAGACTTCCGGTAGATTGTCGCCAAGCTAGTTACTTGATTACGGCTGTGAGTTGCTTATGTTTCTTATTATTAAATATTTTGCAAGCCAGGTAATTACTTTAACTTATTTTCCCTTATACGGGCTTGGGATATGGTATACTAATACCGCATGGTTGGATATGGGATCAAAGACCAATGAGTCGGGAATTCAAATAATCCATTTTAATTCGTATTGCTTAATATTAAACATTTAGGGGTTAAAAAGACCGTGTCCTGGATATCCATGGCTCATTTAATTGCAAATGGCCATGACCAAGCACGGGGTGTAGGCATACACCCGTCAGATGCTAAAATAAAGTATAACCCATTAAGGGTGCACCTATTAAAGGTGTTTAAGTGGCGTATCGATTAATCAGGATCCCGACATAGATTTCAGGCTCTAAATGTATTATTAGCATGTAAAACTGATAACACGAAATTATTTATCCCAAGTTATTTATAAAACAAAGTACCATTGTGTACACTAAATGTTTTCAAAATGTTTTCAAAATGAGTCGGTTAAATGTATTTACCAGTGAAAACTGACGTATTTTCAAAAGACTAAGCGCAGGTAACAAGTATACGTAATTAGGCTGGAAGTACTCGGCGAAGATTAAGAGGAAACCCTTTGCTTAGAAGGCCTTATTCTGCTAAGTTTTCTTTTGTATTCGTATTTTTGATCCGCCTGTGGATCTAGCTACAAGCGTTGTATTTATTATTTTTGAACTTTTGAACATTCAAACGTTTGTAATAGTAATTATCCAGACTTTCGTTGTATAAATAATGTATTGTTTGGTAATGATGATATCAACTTACGTCACGATATTCCCCAACCGGGCCCACCGGGTTACACGTGGAAATTACGAGTGTGACAGGAGCTCATCGACCCAGCCCCTGCGCTTGGTTCCTAAACGGGCTTTGATCCCTTCAACGATGCTCTTGTTCACACTCTCGACCTGGCCGTTCCCTTGCGGGTGCGCGACCGAGGAGAAGGTGTGTTCGATATGTAACTCCTTCATCCATGCTTGTAACTCTTCCACCGCGAAATTGGTGTCGTTATCTGTTACGATGCGTAATGGTAGGCCGAAGCGACAAATTATATGTTCCCAGATGAACTTACATACCATCATTGCGGACGTGGATGCCAGTGCTTTCGCTTCAGCCCATTTCGTAAAGTAATCGACCGCCACAATGATGAATTTAACTGCACCTGGTGCATCAGGGAAAGGACCCACCATGTCTATGCCCCATTGCTGAAAAGGCCATGCCGTTGAGACGGGAACGAGATCGTTTTTGGGTCTGAGTGTTTTTGACGCATGTCTCTGGCATGAATCACATTTGCACAGCTCGCGTACTGCATCCAAGTGCATTCCTGTCTAGTAATATCCTGCGTTCATTATTTTGGCCGCGACCATTCGTGGTCCCGTATGGATCCCACAAATCCCTTCATGTATTTCACGTATCAAGTACTCGGCATCTTGGGGGTCCACGCAACATAGCAGTGGCCCCAGATATGATCGTCGATATAGGATACCATCTTCCATTTGGTATTGAAGCGCCTTGTTCAGGATCTTGCGCGCTTCTGCCTTGTTTGTTAGCAAAGAGTCGTTTTGTAAATACTGCATGATGGGAGTCATCCATGACGGCGACCCTATTTCCACAACGTTCACCTGTCTCAGAGGCACATATGGGTTTTTTAATACTTCGATCCTGACATCCTTCGTGAGGTGCGCGAAAGCGGTTGCTGCGAGTTTGCTTAGTGCATCTGCTGGCTTGTTTTCGCTCTTGTTAATGTGTATGACTTTGACGCTCTTAAAATTCTGAATTAGCTGTTTGGCTTGTTCTAGGTATAGTATCATTGTTTCTCCTTTGGCGTCATATGAACCATTAATTTGCCCTGCTACTAGTAAGGAATCTACATGTGCGTGCAAATACTTTGCCCCCATCTTTGTTGCTAACCTCAATCCTGCTAGGAAAGCTTCGTATTCTACCTCATTGTTCATGCTCTTCAAATTTAACCTTATGGCGTAAGTGAACTCGCTTTTCTCTGGGCTGACCAATCTCAAATCTGCCCCTGCGCCATCTTCGTTTGACGCCCCATCGGTATATAGTAGCCAGATTTCTTCGCCTTCTTTCATTGTGGATTTGACGGAACTAAACTCTGGGATTTTTCCTTCTGGAACCTCTGTTGTGAAATCTGCGAGGATTTGCCCCTTGGTTGCTGGGCGTGGGCGGTACACAATATTGTGCCACCCTAACTCGATCGACCATTTCGCCAGTCTTCCTGAAATCTCTGGCTTCTTTAGTATAGTTCCAATGTGGTAATTTATCAAGACGTGTATAACATGGTTTGCGAAGTATCTCTGCAACCTTCGTGAGGCCTGAACTAAAGCTAAAACAAGCTTTTCCATGATTGAATAACGTGTTTCCGGGTCGTTCAGCATTCTGCTTACGTAATAAATTGGAGTTTGCACCGTGTTTCTTTCCACGACTAACGTTGCGCCGACTGCTTTATCTGACGCGGATAAGTATAGTAGCAGGGGCTCTTTTTTGAATGGCGCCGTTAGCGTTGGCAGGTGCATTATGCACTCTTTCATCTCTTTGAAGGCGACTTCGGCTTCCGGCGTCCATTTAAATTCTTTCTGCTTTACGCAATTCCGGAGTGTGCTTATGAATGGGAAAGATTTTGCTGCGTGGTTTGCTAGGAAACGGTTGAGCGCGGCTAGTCTGCCGGCAAATCTTTGCATATCCTTGACGTTTCTTGGTGAAGGCATTCTATCGATGGCTTGGATTTTTTCAGGGTTTACTTTGAAACCACCTTTCGTGACCATGAACCCAAGGAACTTCCCTTCCTCCATTCCGAATGAACATTTGCTCGGGTTCAGCTTCATGTTTACACTCCTTAAGGACTTGAAAGTCTTCTCGACGTCCTTCAGCATCTGGTCTTCTTCCGGGCTCATTATTACCAAATCATCGATGTACACCTCTATGTGCTTACCAATATCCTCGCCGAAGGTTTTATTCATTAAGCGCTGGTATGTCGCTCCGGCGTTGCGCAATCCGAATGGCATTTTTGTATGACAGAAAATACCCATCTCGGTTCTAAAATGTCACACCCCGACCCGCAACGGAAAAGGTGATCGGGACATGATTGGGTTATCATCAAAGCTCATGACATTTATTTTAACGTTTCATATTCATTAATACAATTTAATGGAAATTTACAATAAATATTACAACATGTCATAACTATCAATCTAGGCTTCATTGTTTTCTTCTAAGGCATTTCCTATGTTTTCCTTGCTTCATCCTGTTCACCTGTATCATGTGTAAAAAGGGTTTTTGGATCAACAAAAAGTTGGCGAGTGAATCCTATGGAAAACATTTGAACAAGTTTATTTAATTGATTATGAAATAAAGTGCACAACCACACATGAGTAAAAATAGATGTAAACTTATTCATCAATCAATTTAATATCAAATAATACACACATGAACAATAATGGATCGTTTAGAGGCACGCGTTGCTCAACTCGTCTCTCACGAGGAACTGATGGGCCTAATGAATGAATTGCATAAACATGATAATATGAAAGACATAACTACAAACAATATAAACTCAATAATACACACATGAACAATAATGGATTGGTTTTGAGGCACGCGTTGCTCAACTCGTCTCCCACGAGGAACTGGTGGGCTTAATGAATGAATTTCATATAAGTTGACAAAATGAAATACATAATCACAACAATATAAACAATCTAAGTTTAGATCACGATATGGTATGGCACAAGTTTAAACAAACGAGTTAATTATTTTGTGACACATGACACACCCCAAAACGTGTAATTAAAAAGGGGGAGTTGTAAGATTCACTCACAGTGGGTGCGTTCGGTTGATGATGTTGAATGCACGCGAAGTGGTTTTAACCACGAGTGAAATTAACCTAGATAAATAGCATTATGATTCGGTAAGTAAACGGATTTTATTAATCCATTTTAGTAGGATTGTTGGGTGTTTTTTTTTTGTGAGTTTAAGGCTATTTTCTAATCTTAAAAATGTTATTTTTAAGTATTTTTAATTGATTTTTAATTAAAATAAATAAATAAAAATAATAAAAAAAGTTGACTTTTTTTACCGTTGACCGTTGACCTTTGACCTTGACTGTTTGACCGGTTCGTATGCGTGTAAGTGTGCGCTGAGTGAGGCTCGAACCCGAGACCTCCCGTACGCGTGCACGCAGCTCTACCAACTGAGCTACGTGTCTAACCCGAAATATTTCTGTTTTTAATTATATTTATATATTAATTAGATTATCCGAAAATCAGCTTATTTCTAAAAAGATTTTAATCAGTGACTCGGTGCGCTCCACAAGTCTCGAACCCGGGACCTGTGGGTTGAGTTAACACACAGTCCACCGCTGGACTGTGTGTCTAACTTGTTAAATAATCCGATTTATATTATACTTATGAACAAACTTCATTATTTCATTTCTGCCTTATTTTAAAAAGTTAGATAATTGTCCGAATCGGTGCAGTAGACCGGACTCGAACTCGTGACGTGTGTTTAAACATTCACACAGTCCACCGCTGGACTGTGTGTCTATCTTGGTTATTATTCCGGTTATTATTAAACTTAACATGTACAGCGGTGACTCCGGTTCGGTTAACAAAAAAGACATTTTTATTAAGGCAGCATGCGTGGGACAAGATTCGAACTCGAGACGTTTACGTGTTTATTGTGCACACAGTCCACCGCTGGACTGTGTGTCTAACCCGAGTAATATCTTGATTTATAATAAACTTAAACATTACAGAAACTTCGTCTTCTTCGTTGATTTTAACCAGAATCGGAAGTCCGACTGGTTCGATGTTTTAATCGTGTTCTTTAGTGTTTTGAGGTTAATTACAGATGAGATATGTAAAAAGAATAAAAGATTTAAGCGTAAGGTATACCGACTGGACTCCTCTGTTTCTCCGGCAGAACTCCGGCGACAGCAAAAGATTCCGGCGTCGTGTGTCTTGCAGCAGAGAGTCTTCAGCAAGCTTGAAAAGGATGTGGGTGACTTCGGTATAAGCTCAGGGGGTTCAGTAAGGCTCAGAAGTGAAGGGTTCGGTTTTCCGGCGAGGTACAGAAATTTTCCGGCGAATGGAATTACGTCGGGTAAAGGTGCGGTTTTGAGCGAAAAAGCTTGCAGAGGTTCGAGGAGGTATTTATAAGGCAGGTTATCGATGAATTTGGTCCAATTTCCGACTTGATTCAAAGTCATTACGTTTTCCGGCGGTTATAGCTTGTGTCGCGGGTTCAGGCGTCGGTTATAACCGATGTGGGTTTAAATGTTTACGTTAAGACTTGAAGAAACCGTCCAATCTCGCGAGATCGCCGGGATTTCCGACGACTGCAATTTGGGCGCCGGTTTTGAATTCGAGAATCATGATATGAATTAATTGATTCTAATAATTAACAAAGAACACTAGTGGCGCAGTGGTTGAGTGTGTGTGCGGTAAGACTTTGCTGGACCGGTTGACTGACCCGGGTTCGAAACCCGGCAGCAACCTTATATTTTTATTTCATTATTTTTAACAATTTTTCAAAAACAAACTATATATTCCATTATAATAATTAATTATGTATCGTTTAAAATTAAATTTGGGCATTAAATACGCCACGAAATTTTAAACTGATTGTTCGGTTAATAAACGGAGCGGGTTTGGTAAAATCCGTTTTTGACGGATGTTACAGTATCCCCTGCTTTTTAGAAATTTCGTCCCGAAATTTAAATAGTGATATATTTGACTAATAGAATGATGGTGTTTAGTTTGACAGTTACATGCTTAGAAAAAATAAGGTTTTAAGTTTTTGTTTGATGCGGTAACGTTCCTTGTAAGGGTTAAGTACCCTATTACAGGAATCGCTTTTTGTTGCCTACTGTAAAAATATTGATAAGCAGAATTGATTCGCTAAATATGATATCATGCATAAGAGTTTGGATATGTTTGGAAGAATATGGTTATATCCTAAGGCAAAACTTCTAATACTACAACCTACATGGATCTTCTCATAACCATCTAACAATACCTCTGATTCTTTGACAAGAATACTTATATATAGGAAGTACCAGCGGCGTATCCACCATATTCTTGTCAAATTTTCATTGGTTTTATCAATAGGTTATGATTGGTTCTATGACCATAGAACATAAATAAACACAACAGCTAATATTTGAATCCACATTCTGATAGCATATATGTTTGAATGGTGACAGTTCCTCTCTCGTTTGTTATGATGGAGAGGTTAGTTTATGTAGGAATGGAACACAATCCAATTTCTTTAAATAGCGAGATGATATAAATGTAACACAAATTTTAACCCAGGGCAATACTAAATCCTACATGGAACTTCTCATAACCGCCTGATAATGCCTCTGATCCTTTGGCAAGAATACTTATATATAGGAAGTACCAGCGGCGTATCCACCATATTCTTGCCAAATTTTCATTGGTTTTATCCACAAGTTATGATTAGTTACCAAGAAACTACTAAATCCTACATAGAACTTCTCATAACCGTCTAACAATACCTCTGATCCTTTGACAAGAATACTTATATATAGGAAGTACCAGCGGCGTATCCACCATATTCTCGTCAAATTTTCATTGGTTTTATCAGTGAATTATGATTAGTCCTATGTGACTCTACAACCAATACAACAAACACAAGATACTGAAAATGAAAAATGTCTGTGCGATCAAGGCTCAATCAAACGGAGCCGATCGTATTGCATGTACTGAAAATGAAAATGTCTGTGCGATCAAGGCTCAATCAAGCGGAGCCGATCGTATTGCATGTACTGAAAATAATAAATTTAATCTAAACAACAATCACACAAACAGCCTATACATGGAACCTCTCATAACCGCCTGATAATGCCTCTGATCCTTTGACAAGAATACTTATATATAGGAAGTACCAGCGACGTATCCACCATATTCTTGTCAAATTTTCATTGACTTTATCTACAAGTTATGATTAGTTCTATGTGACTCTACTACAAACACAACAACTACAAGATACTGATAATGAAAATGTCTGTGCGATCAAGGCTCAATCAAACGGAGCCGATCGTATTGCATGTACTGAAAATGAAAATGTCTGTGCGATCAAGGCTCAATCAAACGGAGCCGATCGTATTGCATGTACTGAAAATAATAAATTTAATCTAAACAATAATCACACAAACAACCTATACATGGAACCTCTCATAACCGCCTGATAATGCCTCCGATCCTTTGACAAGAATACTTATATATAGGAAGTACCAGCGGCGTATCCACCATATTCTTGTCAAATTCTCATCGACTTTATCCGCAAGTTATGATTAGTTCTATGCGACTCTACAACAAACACAACAACCACAAGATACTGATAATGAAAATGTCTGTGCAATCAAGGCTCAATCAAACGGAGCCGATCGTATTGCATGTACTGAAAATGAAAAAATGTCTGTGCGATCAAGGCTCAATCAAACGGAGCCGATCGTATGTGGGCACGCCGGGTTCACGCTCATAATGAAATGGGGAACATGCTCAACGCTCATAATGTAATGGGGAGCGGCGGCCTATGAAATTGCATGTACTGAAAATAATAAACAATAATTACTCAAACGGTTTACACATGGAACCTCTCATAACCGCCAGATAATGCTTCTGATCCTTTGACAAGAATACTTATATATAGGAAGTACCAGCGGCGTATCCACCATATTCTTGTCAAATTCGCATTGGCTTTATCCTTAAGTTATGATTGGTTCTATGTGATAAAGAAAAACATAAAACTAAACGATTGGAGTTGAATCTTGATTTCCGGTGAAGAGGACTAGTTGGGTATCTTCGTTTGGGCCGTCATTATCTTCGACAGGATTGGCGTTGATGTTGAAGACTCTTCCTCTTGCTGGTGGCCTAGCGGTTGGGTTTCCTTGGTTTACTTGGTTAACTGGATTTGATTGAGCTTGAGTGTTGATGACGTTAACCAATTGAGGGCATGTGTTTCTAAAGTGGGTAGGGTCGCCACAATTGAAACAAGCTCGAACATATGGGAACATGGGGTATTGGGGTTGTTGATAGGTTTGGTTCATGGTATGAGTAGGGGGAGAGATTTGGTTTTGAAAGGTGCGGCAAACCTTGCTCAAATGACCATAGCGTCCACAAGTTGCACATAGTCGACAAGGTAGAGTAAGGGGATGGTGATAAAAATAGTTGTTGCATCGAGGGTGAGGTCCAAGATATGGTTTCTTATTTGGGTAAGTTGAGTTGGGTGACACTTGAGTGATTGGGATAGCTTGGATGGGTATGGCGTGTGAAATTGGTTGATTTCGTTGGATAGCAGCGAAAAGTTGCCCGTCTCTTTTTCTCTTAGAAGTGGGTTGAGAAGGGGATTCGGTTTGGGTGGAGTCGGAGGTTTCAGTCGATGCTTTATCCTTCTTCTTCTCCTCCTTGAAGTCTTTGTTTCGGATTCGGTTCTCGGTGAGCTCTGTAGCTAACTCCATTGCCGCTTCCAATGTTGCAGGCGTGGTACTTATTACAGAGTCTTGAATCTTTGACGGAAGACCACGAATGTAGTGCTCGATCAAATGGTAGAGGGGAGTGAACATGTTGGGAACCATCTGATGTAACTCGAGGAATCTTTTGTTGTATGTGGTGTGGTCTCCTTCCTTTTGCTTCAACGAATAAAATTCATCTTCTAATTTCTTGATTTCGCTCCTTGGGCAAAATCGTCTGGTCATGATTTCCTTCAATTCGTTCCAAGTTAAAGTCATAGCATCTTCAACACCTCGTTTGGCCTTCTCTGTATTCCACCAAGTAAGTGCTATTCCATATAAACGACCGGTAGCATACCGCACTTTGCGATCGTCAGGGCAATCGCAATTTAGAAAAGTGTTATCCATTTCTTCAAACCAATGGAGGAGAGCAGTGACACCTTCAGTCCCTTTGTATTTCGGAGGGTCGCATGATTTGAAATGCTTGTAGGTGCATTTAGTGGTATTTGGGGGAGAGTTGATAACATTTTGATTTTCTTGACTGACAGGATTAGCGGTAAGTGCTTGTTGTACTTGGATTACAATGTTGGGTATTACGGCAGCCATTTGTTGAGCGATTAGGGCAGCCATGCACTCGCGGGCTTTTCCTGCTCTCATCTTCCTACGGGTGAGGTTAGAAGACATCTACAAGGAATACATGTCAAGAGTATGAGTTGGATGTTTTTGGGATCATGGGTCGCACTAGGAATGAACATTCATAAAATAATTATAGAAAAATAAATCTACTACATCCATAGGATGTCTTGGGCTTTGCTCGCCATTAGGCCCTACATGCCGCCATACTTCACCTTCGTAATCATGTGGGCCCCCATGAATACCGGGTATTTCATATGGTTCGCATGTGTTAGCCTGGTTGCGTACACTAAAACCCAGAGAAAATCGAGAAATATGTATACAACGTATGGTATTCGGAATGTGTCCAGGTGTAGACACGGTGACACCTCAAAGTGGGTTAGTTCGAACGACGTTTGGTGTGGCATGCTTTGGCCTAATAGGTCCTTCGTACTCTCATCGTTAGTCCCCAGGTAGGCAAACTGGTCCGTTATATTGGATTTATACGAATGCCAACCTAGACAGGACGTTCCGACTACCGGTACTTGTACCCTTCCAGTTACTACATGCCCGTCGCAGAACTTACTTTGATGAGATTTGAAAATTGCAACAAAATCTTTGAATAATGAGAGTATGAAAATGAATTGAATATATGAACATTGATATATGTATAATGAATATGTATATAAGTATGTATGTTTGACTGTAAGTATAAACAAATATGAAACAAATAAATATCACAAGTTTGTATGTAACCACCTAATCAATTAAAATTTAGGCAGACTATAGTATAGGCTCTAAGGGTCTAATAACCTATCCTATATCCCTATAGTCATGGCTCTGATACCAATCTGTCACAACCCGACCCGCAGCGGAAAAGGTGATCGGGAAATGATTGGGTTATCATCAAAGCTCATGACATTTATTTTAACGTTTCATATTCATTAATACAACATAACGGAAATTTACAATAAATATTACAACATGTCCTAACTATCAATCTAGGCTTCATTGTTTTCTTCTAAGGCATTTCCTATGTTTTCCTTGCTTCATCATGTTCACCTGTATCATGTGTAAAAAGGGTTTTTGGATCAACAAAAAGTTGGCGAGTGAATCCTATGGAAAACATTTGAACAAGTTTATTTAATTGATTATGAAATAAAGTGCACAACCACACATGAGTAAAAATAGATGTAAACTTATTCATCAATCAATTTAATATTAAACAATACACACATGAACAATAATGGATCGTTTAGAGGCACGCGTTGCTCAACTCGTCTCTCACGAGGAACTGATGGGCCTAATGAATGATTGCATAAACATGATAATATGAAAGACATAACTACAAACAATATAAACTCAATAATACACACATGAACAATAATGGATTGGTTTTGAGGCACGCGTTGCTCAACTCGTCTCCCACGAGGAACTGGTGGGCTTAATGAATGAATTTCATATAAGTTGACAAAATGAAATACATAATCACAACAATATAAACAATCTAAGTTTAGATCACGATATGGTATGGCACAAGTTTAAACAAACGAGTTAATTATTTTGTGACACATGACACACCCCAAAACGTGTAATTAAAAAGGGGGAGTTGTAAGATTCACTCACAGTGGGTGCGTTCGGTTGATGATGTTGAATGCACGCGAAGTGGTTTTAACCACGAGTGAAATTAACCTAGATAAATAGCATTATGATTCGGTAAGTAAACGGATTTTATTAATCCATTTTAGTAGGATTGTTGGGTGTTTTTTTTTTGTGAGTTTAAGGCTATTTTCTAATCTTAAAAATGTTATTTTTAAGTATTTTTAATTGATTTTTAATTAAAATAAATAAATAAAAATAATAAAAAAAGTTGACTTTTTTTACCGTTGACCGTTGACCTTTGACCTTGACTGTTTGACCGGTTCGTATGCGTGTAAGTGTGCGCTGAGTGAGGCTCGAACCCGAGACCTCCCGTACGCGTGCACGCAGCTCTACCAACTGAGCTACGTGTCTAACCCGAAATATTTCTGTTTTTAATTATATTTATATATTAATTAGATTATCCGAAAATCAGCTTATTTCTAAAAAGATTTTAATCAGTGACTCGGTGCGCTCCACAAGTCTCGAACCCGGGACCTGTGGGTTGAGTTAACACACAGTCCACCGCTGGACTGTGTGTCTAACTTGTTAAATAATCCGATTTATATTATACTTATGAACAAACTTCATTATTTCATTTCTGCCTTATTTTAAAAAGTTAGATAATTGTCCGAATCGGTGCAGTAGACCGGACTCGAACTCGTGACGTGTGTTTAAACATTCACACAGTCCACCGCTGGACTGTGTGTCTATCTTGGTTATTATTCCGGTTATTATTAAACTTAACATGTACAGCGGTGACTCCGGTTCGGTTAACAAAAAAAGACATTTTTATTAAGGCAGCATGCGTGGGACAAGATTCGAACTCGAGACGTTTACGTGTTTATTGTGCACACAGTCCACCGCTGGACTGTGTGTCTAACCCGAGTAATATCTTGATTTATAATAAACTTAAACATTACAGAAACTTCGTCTTCTTCGTTGATTTTAACCAGAATCGGAAGTCCGACTGGTTCGATGTTTTAATCGTGTTCTTTAGTGTTTTGAGGTTAATTACAGATGAGATATGTAAAAAGAATAAAAGATTTAAGCGTAAGGTATACCGACTGGACTCCTCTGTTTCTCCGGCAGAACTCCGGCGACAGCAAAAGATTCCGGCGTCGTGTGTCTTGCAGCAGAGAGTCTTCAGCAAGCTTGAAAAGGATGTGGGTGACTTCGGTATAAGCTCAGGGGGTTCAGTAAGGCTCAGAAGTGAAGGGTTCGGTTTTCCGGCGAGGTACAGAAATTTTCCGGCGAATGGAATTACGTCGGGTAAAGGTGCGGTTTTGAGCGAAAAAGCTTGCAGAGGTTCGAGGAGGTATTTATAAGGCAGGTTATCGATGAATTTGGTCCAATTTCCGACTTGATTCAAAGTCATTACGTTTTCCGGCGGTTATAGCTTGTGTCGCGGGTTCAGGCGTCGGTTATAACCGATGTGGGTTTAAATGTTTACGTTAAGACTTGAAGAAACCGTCCAATCTCGCGAGATCGCCGGGATTTCCGACGACTGCAATTTGGGCGCCGGTTTTGAATTCGAGAATCATGATATGAATTAATTGATTCTAATAATTAACAAAGAACACTAGTGGCGCAGTGGTTGAGTGTGTGTGCGGTAAGACTTTGCTGGACCGGTTGACTGACCCGGGTTCGAAACCCGGCAGCAACCTTATATTTTTATTTCATTATTTTTAACAATTTTTCAAAAACAAACTATATATTCCATTATAATAATTAATTATGTATCGTTTAAAATTAATTTGGTCATTAAATACGCCACGAAATTTTAAACTGATTGTTCGGTTAATAAACGGAGCGGGTTTGGTAAAATTCGTTTTTGACGGATGTTACATAAAAGCCGTCTTATCTTCGTCTTTCAGCGTCATTTGGATTTGGTGATACCCCTTGTAACAATCCAGGAAACATTTCCACCTGAATGGTGCCAGCGAATCTATCCTTTTATCTATTTCTGGCAAGGAATAACAATCTTTTGGACATGCCTTGTTCAGGTCCTTGTAATCGACGCACATGCGCCATCCGCTGCTTGCTTTCTCCACCATTACTGGGTTGGCTACCCACGTTTGGTATCTCACTTCGCGCAGGATCCCAGCTTGTAAGAGTTCTGCCACTTGTTCATTCATTGCTTTTGTTTTTGCTTCTCCTAAGCTTCGCTTCCTTTGTACTTTTGGTTCGACTGGAGGGAAGGTATTATAGCAGTGTCGCGCGGGACCCCCGTCATGTCAGCTGGAGTCCAGGCGAAGAATCCATATTGCGGAATAATAGTTGCTTCAAGAAGCTCCGGATGTTGTCCGACATCGCGGGCCCTAATGTCACTGTATGCTCTGGGTATTTCCGATTTAACACCCATTTTTCCAGTTCATTGTTAATCAAATGTTTTGTTTTCTTGGGTGGCGGCGCGTACTTTATCATCATTACCTCTTTCTTGGAATAAATGAGCGCGACTCCCTTTTGAGTAGGAAATCCTATTGCTGAATGTGACAGGATACTATCATGTGCAACGGACCTTGCGTTTCTCTTCCTAGCAAGACGTCGTGGCGGGAGTTAGCTGGCATGACCATGAATGTCGCCTCGATTGTTCTTGACTTCTCCCCGTCACCCAA
This sequence comes from Scalesia atractyloides, assembly GCA_947069175.1. Classification (NCBI taxonomy): domain Eukaryota; kingdom Viridiplantae; phylum Streptophyta; class Magnoliopsida; order Asterales; family Asteraceae; genus Scalesia; species Scalesia atractyloides. The sequence continues at coordinate 59,751,353 of CAMTDV010000030.1, forward strand.
CGTGACTGGGAATGAGATTTGGCCCATTGGGAAGACCGTTTCGTTACAGAAACCAGACAACGGGCAGTCAAACGGCTCTAATCTTGCTTTGTCTTCCTAGTCGAGCTGATTAAAGCATTGTTCGTAAATGATGTCTGACGTGCTGCCCGGATCGATGAACATGTACTCCGTTTCGTAGTGTCCGAAAATCCACGTGATGAATATGGGCCGAGTGGCGCGGGGTCCCCCTTTTACCACCGGGAAAACCACTTGTTGTTCGCGCCATGATTCGTTGCTTGGTCGTTTTCCTTTATCGCCTGTGTGCCAACGTTTCGATCGTTCTTCTACCATGTGTGTTTCTAAACGTCGCACTTTCTTCTGGCTGTTCTCTTCGTGATGATGCAGCTGCCTTGTTTCTTTGCGCACATTTTTTACTAAGTGTCTTAGCTTATCGCTTTTCAGTGCTTTCTCAATTTCCACGCGCAGAGAGATACAGTCATCAGTTCAGTGCCCTGTATCTTTGTGAAATTCACAATACAAGTTCGGATCTTGACCTTTCTTGTTCGTCATTTGTGGAGGCGCTTTGAAATCGACATTCTCTGTCATGAGGACCTCTTTTGGTGTTTTGGACAGTGGTGTCCAATGTCGGTCTCTGTTTTCGTTTTTAACTCCTTTCCTGTATCCGATTTTATCGATCGTTGTACGCGTGTCTTCGCGGTACCTTGGTATGTCGCACTGTCGATCACGTTCGATGTTTTGCCCATCTCATAATCGTTTGATCCGTGGGTGTCCCAACTTGGCCCTTTGTTTCGCCGGCCACGTCTACTGGAGTCGTATGTGGTTGCTCTTGAGTATCGATCATCTGAACGATGAGTCGATCTGTTCCCCATTAATGACTCTTCAGTTTGTGCGGCTACCTTTGCTGCAGCCATCAGCTTGTCCCACTCTTCGGGCATTCCATCTTTGCCGGTAATCGTTCTTATCAGCGTATCACATCGAATAACGTTCTTAAAATGAGCGCGCATTAGGTCTTCGCTCACATTTCCTATTTCGAGGCACTCTTTGTTGAAGCGTGTGATGAAATCTTTGAGGCCTTCATTATCGCGCCTCCAAATATTCATCACTTCAGACTTGTCGCGCTTGTACCTCCTCTGTTGGCTGAAGTGTGCCAAGAACTTCTCTTGAAAATCGGGCCAAGACTTGATTCTGCCCGCGGGGAAACTGTCGTACCATGCGCGAGCAGCTCCGGTGAGTGTTTGGACAAACAAATGGCACCACATTGGCATCATCCATGCGCCTAGTATTCCAACACTCGTGAATACTTGAATATGATCGTCGGGGTCTGTTAACCCGTTGAATTTCCCTACCGTTTGTGGCAGTTTGCTTTTTCCAACGGCGCGATGGCTATCGCCCTTGCAAACTTTGATTGTTCGGCTGCTGCTGCAGGCTTGTAAACCAAGTTGAAATCGTGTTCGGCGGACTCGTCGTACACTACACGCCTTCTTGGCCTGTACGACTCATGGTTGTTTTGTAACCGATTGAAGACGGATGACGTCTCATCTGGTGATACGTGTGATCATTTTCGCCGGTGTCGTCGCCCCATTCGTTGTTAATGTTGCGCGGCCCTAGCCGGCTACTAAGGGGGGCTTTGCGATGTGCGTGGGACTGAGTCTGGCGCTCGTTTTCTGCTTCATCGTATGTTGTGTCTGGCCATATTCCCTTCGGATATATTCTTGGATCGGTCGCCGTGCTGCTGGCGTGAACAATGGCGTCTGGTTAGTATACGTTTGTGCTGCTCCCTGTTGCGCGCGAAGGTGCGCGTATATGACGTTCAGGTTTATTTTGTCTTTTTGCGAACCAGGATTCCGGTGTCTCACCCTCTGGCAAGGCTGGCACCATGATGGTGGAAGGGCCAGCGACGTTACTTGACGGAGTTACTGTTTGGGCTGGTTGTGGGCCACCCGCGCGAATAACCCCTTCGGTTAGTAACCTACCTTCGTTGTTCCCGTCAACAGGCTGGTTTAGACGTGTGTGTTGTCCATTGTCAGACCCGTTTGAGGGTTTGCTCCGAAGTTCTGGGGGAAGTTCCTGTGATCAGTCATTGTAACAACTTAACTTGGAGAAGAAAATGAAGAGATTCTTAAAAATCGGTGGGCGCCAATGAAGAAACATCGAACTAATCAAGGATTAGTCCGGGGAGTATATTCGTTCAACAAGGGTTAATCTTCCTCTTCAAGCTAGAATTTCCTTAAGGTCGTCCTGCAAAACACTTAAACACCCCGTTAAGCTCGTTACGAGAGGGAAATAGGGGGATGCCCCTCGTAACCACCTCCGGCGTGAGAATAAGTAATCGTTTTGAGGATTAAGTATAAGTAATTAGTGAGAGAACAGAGAGAGAGAGATCCCTTAAACCTGGAGGTCAAGTGTCCTATTTATAGCCGGGGTGGATCGTAGAGGAGATGGGCTCATGGGCCTTGGGCCTGAGGCAAACGACAAGGAATATCCGTCGGGTCTCCTCTGTCGCGGTCATTCTACAGTCTCAGGTTTTGTCGCTCCCTGTCACGTCGCTAATGGAGCCACGTGTCCTGACAGTCGTCATTGTTGTCTAGTCTGACCTTAACCGTTAGTGGAGATCGTGGGACAGTGGTCGGCGTGACCTGAGTGGTGCCACGTGTCCATATTTGTGTACTCTTTGTCAGTCGTACGTTTGTACATCGTGGAGCACGATCTTCTACCGGCTGTCGTGTCATTATTGGTCTGTAGTCGTGCTTGTTGTGCTCTCCGTACGGACTTTCGCCTTCCACGCGCCGTTACTCGAACGCCTACTTCCTCGCGCATGGTTCAAATGGGCTTGGTCACTTTCCAAATCAGTTTAAGTGTTATTACGCTGTCTTTGGATGCTAGTTGCACTTGTGCGGGCTCTGGCCTGGTCTTGGTAACCCGCACAGAAATATGTCTTGCTTGTACTTGTGATTGTGGTGGGTATGGTTACGTGCGCGGCTATGGGTGTTTACTCGTTAACCGGCGCATGATTTTGGACCATACCCACTTGAGGTTTGTCCCACTTTGTTTAAAAGTCGCATCCATTAAAACAATTACTTTAGAATATTAATTTAAAGGTTTGTACCCTTCGTATAAAAGTCAGATCCATTAAAAACAATTACTTTATAATATGACTATATAGGTTTAAAAGTAACATTGCTTACCATATTCTAAATAATCTATATTATGTAACATTATGAAAAACCAATTAAACTGGTTCCACATATGAAAAACCAAATGAAAGGAGTTCCATTTATAGGTTATGAGACATCCCATCCAAACCAAACAATTACCTCTGCTTAAAACAGACATCGTTTCCTTTTAACATTGAGAAATATTAAATTAGTTAAACGAATAAATCAGTTAAGCCGCGCGTTTGATTACAAAAGTGAAGTGTCTCTTTATGATAATACATTTAGCCTCCACGTGAACTTTGGATAAGTAAATATCCGTTTGTTAAAAGAAATATAAACGCAAAACGGCACCTACCCCTACATAATGCCTTATTTTTATTAAAAGTAATATTACCATTGAAATGGTTAAAAGAATACGTGTGTGAGATAATTATTAGTAATTCTTGCAAACCTTTTATTACTTTTCTTGAATTAAGGCTTCCTTTAAATGAATAATAGTGGCATTAAATAACTTTATATTTTTTATTGACTTATTAATTGAACCTTAGAAAACAATAACATATACAATTTTTAATACATATAATCCGTTGTTGAATTATGTGTTACACAAATACATATAAAATGTTAAAAACCTATTTTATCTTAGCTTTTTCTATATCCCGTTGCAACATGCGAGGTAAAATATAGAACTGAAGGTTTTTTTTCAATCATTGGATCTTTGGAACATTATAGAAAATAGCTTTTAAGAACCCTTAGAAGCGCCACATGTATGGGCCACAAAATTCAAAGAAAATAAATAGAATGATAAAATGAAAAGCACGTTTTTTATAAATTTTAAAATTTCCGCATCTAATATGGTGATACCTAATACATTCATAATCAATATTTGACTGCTGCACATCTATTCACAAACCAAACTTCGTTTTATGTTTTCATGTGACAGTAAAAAAATGTAAGATTTTCACTACCTATAAAAATGTAAAAGAATGTTTTGCGTAAACTTGAAAAATTTTCACATCTTGTACAATTATACTAAGGACATTCATAATCAACATCCCACCGCAACACGCGGGTTGTGTCAACTGGTATATATACAAAAAGCAACATGTTTAACAGACATAGCCATTCATTTAACACATCCCCTTTATTTAACACATACCCATTTCTTTAACACACATACCTCTTTTGTTAACACATACCCCTTTGATTAATAACACATATACCCTTTTGTTTTTTTTAACGGCAAAGGTTACACACTACTACTAAATTACACCAATTTTACCCCATGCCAGGAATTGAACCCTGGTCTCTCCCAAGAGACACATAGCCTCTACCACCCCACCAAAGTGATGATGACACCCTTTTGTTTAACACACACCTCTTTAGTTAACGCACACTCTCTTTATTTAACACACATATCCCTTTAATTAACACATACCCTTTATTTAACACAACTCTTTAATTAAAAGACAAATGAACTTTGTAAGCAATGCAATAATTAAAAAAACACACCGTCACAGAACAAGGGTTGAAACAAAAACACACCGTCACGGAACAACGATAGAATTGATAAAATGATATGATAAGATGTAACATTGATGCTTTCTATTGGATATTGATTACTTAGTTGGTAATTAAATGCACATGTGTTTCAAATATCCCACCGATTCATTAATTAAATATTGTGTTTCTAATACCCGTTCATCACCTTTTCGATCAATTAAACAAATTCAATTCAATGTAAACGCCGTATCTTTTTCCTAAACCAGCGTATTATTCAGTATCTCCAAAACCATTTTATTTCTTCACACATTCCTTTCACATTCTACATTCTGTATGTGGAATTCATTTTAATACCTTTCTACGAAATTTCGTGTTGGCTGATTGATTGTTCGAATCATGATTTTCGATAAAATCAACCTGTATATAGAATCGATCAATCATCAGTTGCCATCGAACAATCACGTGATTTTTGATTAAATATAATTCCACTAACGCTCGAAGCTATGTTATTGTCCTATTTTATGCATCTTGGCACCCCTTTTCGATAATCATTGTATAATTCAATTTCTCAATTGAAGAATCCGTCGTTCGACCAAGGTTTGAGAAATAAATATGTACATAATTTCATCCGAAAAAGTTTATCGTCTAATTTGAATGAGGTTGATCTAGTGTTTTTATATTACAAGTGTAAAGTTACAATATAAACGAATATGGTCCCCCATGTATTAAAAAAGCCAACTACCTATTACAACTACTTTTATATACCACCTGAATATGTATCCAATTCCATGTATACCAAAGTCTCACAAAAATACATGTCAAACGATGAAAATTTATTTGAAATGAACATTTATTTTTATCTAAAAGACACAATGGTTTGGATAATGGGCTGTCACGTTAGGCGGTTCAAAAGGATTCATGGCCGTATAATTTTATGAAAGGTTGTGGTGGTTGGTCCATGAGCGGTTACCACCGAACCATTAAGTGGGTTCATTTAAGTAAGCAAAATGAAAAGAATGTTTTACAATTAACACCCCGCCGCAACGCGCGAGTTGACATCAACTTGTGATAATACATATAATAAAGTTTTTAAATGAACTCAACCCTTTATTAGATTTTTAGAGTATTAACATAAACCATTGATTAAATTGCCAAAATCGTCCCTGAGGTTAGGCTTGTTTGCTAGTTTTATCCAAATGACTTTTTTTTCTGCCAAATAACCCTTCATCTTTGGCATTTTTGCCATTTTCATCTAAACCACTAACTTAGTTTACTTTTTCTGCTAAGTTGAAGGATATTTGGATGAAAGTGGCAAATATAAAACCTTGGGGACGATTTTGGCAATTTACTCAAACTCGTTTTATTTTCTTTTATTTAATTAATTTTGTCACACACACACACACCCACACATATATATATATATATATATAACAAAATATGTATGCAATTTTATAAAAAAAATTAACAGTTTTGTTACATAATTTTTATAACTTTTCATCCAAACACTAAGTTAATTTTTTCTATTAAGGTGAAGGTTTGTTTTAAATTTTATAAATTAAGACAGAAATTCCAATATTTTTTATAGATCAGTTTTATAAAAATAAAATCTAATTCAACCTCTAAATTTTATAAAACTAAAATGCTAGTGACCTTATAGAAAAAGGTCAAATAAACAGATCTTATCATATATACCAAGTTTGTAATTCATCTTTACTCTTTTAAATTCGCTTCTAACGAAAAACAGAAGCCAGTGCCCCCTCTTTATCAAACAACGTATCGTTACCAAACCTTAAAATTACCCACCAAATAGTAAGTATAATGCCATGAATCAAAAGTTTCTTTACTCAGACCACTCAGAATAAATATTAGTTACTTACCCTCATAATCTTAACTAAATAAATATTTTATTTCTGCCAACATATTTACCAGGTGCTCAACACATTTAAAAAATATGTAACATTTTACAATTTTTTTCCATCTCTACAACTGATTAAATACTAAAAGTTGTAATCGATTGTTATGTGTTGCACACCATTGATAATTATGTTATATATCGTTTTCTCTTTATAAAACTGATGTATATAAAAAATCTGGAAATTAATTTATGTCTTACTTTATAAAATTTAAAACATTCTTCACCTTAACAGAAAAAATAATCTGAGTTAGCGGTTTGGATGAAAATTTATAAAATTATATGACAAAACGATTAATTTTTTTTATAAAAACTGCATGTATATTATGTATTATATATATATATATGTGTGTGTGTGTGTGACAAAATTAATTAAATAAAAGAAATAAAAAAGAGTTTGAGTAAATTGCCAAAATAGTCCCGAGGTTTTATATTTGCCAGTTTCATCCAAATATCATTCAACTTAACAGAAAAAGTAAACTAAGTTAGTGGTTTTGATGAAAATGATAAAAAAAAAATGCCAAAAGTGAATGGCTATTTGGCACACAAAAAAGTCTTTTTGATGAAACTGACAAACAGACCTAAACCTCAGGGACAATTTTCGCAATTTACTCTAAATTATTTTGTTTATCGGTTATTATTTATGTATTTTATTATACTTGTACTTTCACTTATATTTTTACATTAAAATAAATTCCTTATGGTTATTTTATTATCACCATAGTAGTTACGATTGGGAGATCAATTTTAATTTACTTTAATTAATCTCTAGTATAAAGAGATAAATATAAATAAGAAACAAAAGGGTAAAAGATAAATAATGCAATTAAAACAATATATAATATATAAGGGTCATTCGTTATCTCTAAAATATTTATTTAAATCTTATTAACAAATATATCTTTATCTATTTATTTAGGCGGGAAAAACAATTGAGATCACCTCATAGAGTGTCATGTGTCCCTCAAACAAATTCTTTTATTATATAGTACTAGTATTAAGCCCATGCGTTGCAGCGGTTGGTGTAAAACTGTGTCAAGTAATACCAATGTTATACCACTGTCAACGATCACCAACACATGAAAACTCTTAAAACAAAATAAATAAAAACGGAAAAAAATAACGCTGAGCAAAAAACATACGTAAAATCTTTGAATTACGCACGCTCGTTGCAGAGAAATTAAGCCGAAACGTAAAATATAGAAAAAAATAACTAAGTCAATCCAAGACCCGTGCGTTGCGACGAACTTATCAAACAGAGAAAAATAGATGTGTTGCGATGGGCCAGTCAAACGGAAAAATATACGAAAAAAATGTTGAACCCCATACGCACGTTGCGGTGCGTTAACTCACAAAATTTAAAATGAAACGAAAAACTTTGGAAAGATGAAAAGTATGGTGGACAAAAATTGAAAATAAAAAAAGAGTTGGGGTTAAATTGTAAAAGATGAAAAGCTTTGACTTAAAAAACAAAGAGTCTAAATTGAAAAAAAAGAAAACTTTTGGGTTAGAAATAAAAATTATTTATTAATATTACATAAAGATAAGGATAAAGATAAGTGATATCTATTAGTTATTAATATTAAAAGAAATATATTAAATAAATACAATTTATGAGGTTGAATGAGAGAATGACATGTGGCATTATTTGTAGTATTTTATTATAAGTTATATTAGATATTAGATATATAGATAGTTATAGATTATAAAAAAAATTTTTTATTTGGATGATTTTAGACGTATAAAAGAATAATGTTATTTTTAATTTGGATGATTTTAGATGTATAAGGTTTGTTTAAACCCAACATGTTGGCCCATTACTATTTTTCCAAAACCTTTTGAGGACGACTTAATTATATAAAAATATATACATATTATAAAAAATAATTTTATTTTTTATGTGGATGATTTTAGATGTATAAGGAGTGTTAATTGCATTGTTTTAGTGCCGACAATGCATTACATGACTTGTTAAAATGAGATGGCTAAACATAGAGTTAATGGGTTTTGGTCATAAATGGGTTGACACATGATAATGACATCGATTAAAAATGTGTATAAATTGGTTTCAACATAACCTGTATATGATATATATAACATGTTTACCTGTATATGATATGCATAACATGTTTATGTTATCATGTTAAAATAGATTAATACGTCGACGTGGTACGTTTATTACTTGTTTATCATAAACGATTAAGTTTTGTAATTTTATAAATAAAACTTGTTTATCATAAACGAATTAGTTTTGTAATTTTATAAATAAATTGTAATTTCTTACAACTTTTATTTTAGGGGAATTGGCCTGTAATAATCACACCTAGACCTTATTGGCCACTAATAATCCCACCTCAGAATATTCCTCCACCAGTCTCACATTTCACTTATTTTTCCTACAATGGTCCCCCGTTAAAAAAACTTAACGGAGTTAGGCTTTTTTCCAAATTACAAACAGATGTTTTAGGGCTTTTGATCAAAACGATGATACGAGTCCATTGATGTAAAACTTACATCGAAATGGTGCTCCAAGCGACTTGATTTTGGTTAATTGGAAATTTAAACACCCGAATTGAAGCGATGTTTTCATCGTTTGGAGCACCGTTTCGAGGCAAGTTTTACATCAGTGGACTCGTATCGTCATTCTAATCAAAAGCCCTAAAAAATCTGTCTGTAATTTGGAAAAAAAGCTTAACTCCGTTATGTTTTTTTAACGGGGGACCATTGTAAGAAAAATAGGTGAAAGGTGGGACTGGTGGAGAGAATATCTGAGCTGGGATTATTAATAGCCAATAAGGTCTATGTGGAATTATTACAGACCAATTTCCCTTTATTTTATCGTGTTAAATTGGGTCTTATTAGCCGGTTCCAAATAAGAAATGGTGTTTTATTATTTCCTAACCATGTTTAGTGAGTTATGTCAATAATCGTATTAAACATGTCATGTCACGTAATTTGCTTATTAAACATTTATGTGTTGGTGTTTAAGTAAATGATACGTTTAGTTAAACGTGTCGTGTTTAAGTTCTATAGTCATGATAAATTCATTGTATAGAATATAGTCCGTTTAATACAACATGACGACACGCTTATCAAGATGCTTTGACAATCTAGTTTAGTTATATCAACGTAGACGTGAGAACTTTGAGGACACTAATGGGTCAAAATAGTTTGAGACATAAGTAATGAATTTTTAGTAAAGGTCAAAGCTAGTTGAATTAACCCGCAAACAATTTTATATTTAATTTATATTTATATAAGCAAGTGTCAAATGTTACAATAAATTGCTTAAATAACAATGGATGTTAAGGTCACCAATCATAATGTCTAAAAAATATGTTGGATAGAGACCTGCTTTTTTTTTTCTGAAATAAGGATTGATTACTATGTTTTTGATTTTATCTAGTCATGAAAAGTATATATATTTCCATAGTACTATTTGGTTTTCTATAACATCGAAGCGTATTCACGGCTTTTTTCATGACCAAAATGCAGTAAAAATGACATAAACCATACCTTCCTTTAATGGCCATATAACTAAAACGAAACATTTTTGTGAATTTGTTGCTTATTTTTGCAATTTGCCCTAAATATCTATATCTATATCTATATAATATAATAAATGAGACGGGTTTGAGACACTAGGCATGTTGTGGTGGAGCCTCAATGTGATTTTTGGAGGGAATGAATTCTAGGCCATGTGGAGGCGGGATCCGAATTGTTTTCAGGTCAGATTTACAGAATTCACCTAGTCAGATATACTATAAATTAAAACATATCAATTATTGATATCATAATCTCATTTCATATCATATCTACACAGCATCTCTTCTTTCTCTCTTTCCGTCACCTAACTTCTTCTTCTTCTTTTTGAACAAGATTAACAATATTTCAAGATCGAAGGTAGTTGTTGATCCATTAATTTCTTTGTGTATGTCATCGTTTTGATCATGTAGATTATTAGTTTTTAAAAATATTGATTTGAATCCTATTAACATTATTCTTCTTTTACTATCTTTCAGATCTGTAACAACCGTCAAAAATATTCCCAGCGACAACCCGTAATCAAAACCGAAAATACGCGCGATGAAACTGAGATACTCGATCAGAAAACTTAGTGGTTAAGAAAACTTGGCAGTTAACGATCCAACCCGCACAAAAGTACCCTTATGAGATTCACAGTTAAAAAAACCGAACCAATTGGGATCAAGAACCGAGCATACGCGTTAAGTATCGGCACGAAAATCGAGAAAAACACACGATTGGACAAGAAAGGCGGCCAGGGACACGCGTCCAACGATGTGCCGCGTGTCAGCCTTACGCAGGACACGTGGCAGAGCTAGGCCAGGCCCACCCTCCCCGCGCCACGCAGGAGATTCCTTGTCTCCTAGCGCGACGCACGGGAGAAGCCCATTTGGGCTATATAAGGAGCAGCGTGGGATGAGTTCCAGTGCTCATTTTTTATTTATAAATCCATTCTCTTTCTCCCTCGAAGCTCTGTTCAAGATCGAACACCCCTAAATCACGAAGTTTTGCCCGCTGTAAATGTTTTAACCCAGATCACCAATTCGTTACCCTGCCCGATTGATTTAGGACCCACCAACGCATGTCAAGGCTCTGCCCGACTAAGTTCGTTGGGTTTCTGTCTCGTGTTGTATGGTTAAAGTGATTTGGGTTATTACACTGACACGTGTTGCATTGTAATGTTATTAAGAACTCAGAAATAGCACCAAGAAGCTCTAAGATAACAACCTTAAAACTGCAAAGTGAGTACATTCTTTTTTATGTAAATCTTTTTGTGAGTCATTCTCTTTTCTCAAATGATTTGCAAAACCCTAAACGTTTTTCAATTATATTACAGTGATTAAGTCTTTGTATTCTTACTGGGAAACTACCGTCAGTATATGGGGTTTTGTATACATTACTTGATAATCTTCACTATTGGACAATGGGTTAGACAGTGAGTGATAGGACCACAGTCATAGGAACTGCCACCGAGTGACAAATACTATTTAAAATAGTTTCTTTACTATTGGACAATGAGTTAGCCAATAGTAGTTTGGTAAGATAAACAAATGTAAAAACTCTTAATGCTGTAAATATAAGAATGTGTCATTTTGTACAAACTGAATGAACTCGCCAGTATTTCCTGCTGATAAAATGTTTTTAAACATGTTTAAGGTAATTACAGTATGGATTGTGAGACGACACCAGAAGGCTTAAAGAAGTGGCTTATTTTATCAATTAAATTAAGAAACATTGTTTGGGTTTATTCCCTACTAAATGTTACACCCCGACCCGCAGCGGAATAAGAGTCGGGGCATAATTGGGTTATCACCAAAGCTCATGATGTTTACTAATATGTTTCATATTTATTAAATCCAAATTACATTTCAATGTTCCAAGTCAAATTCATACAATACAAGGAAAGGAAAAATTAACTAAAATAAATCCATAATCTAAACTGGTTTATTCTTCTAAGCCGCCCTATATGTTTCTTGCTTCAACTTGATCACCTGTATCATGTGTAAAAATGGGAAATTTTGGGTCAACAAAAGTTGGCGAGTGAACCTTGTTAAAAACATTTGTTATCAATTCATTATTGTAATTTATTTAGGAAAAATTGTGCAATAATCATATATGAATAAATGTATGTAAACATAACGATCACAAACCACCTTGCTTAAACATGAAATAAGAATGACAATGTATATGTTGGCAACGTCCCGTTCACGCTCATAGGTAATGGGGAACGGACGGCCTATGCTAATGTATGTGAGATAAAGGCTCAATCAAACGGAGCCGATCTTATGTTCGCAACGCCTGGTTCACGCTCATAGGTAATGGGGAACAGCTCACGCTCATAGGTAATGGGGAGCGGCGGCCGATGAAATGTATGTACTGAAATGATAAAATTAATCTAAACTTCAACCACACAAACAATGGATACACATTGAATACACATTTGATCATGAACATGATGGATGCACAAATGTTTATTATAATAAATAAATAACGACACATGATACACCCCAAAATGTGATTAAAACGGGGAATTGGTAGAGATTCACTCACATTGGGTGCGTTTGTTTGAAGATGTTGAATGCGCACGAGTTTAGGGGATTGATCGACGAGAGATAACTAACCAAATAAATAACGAAAAGGTACGGTAAGTATGTGGATTTTATTAATTATTTTAATAAGATTTTTGGGTATAATTTTGTGAGTTTAAGGCTACTTTCTAACTTTGAAAACGTTATTTTTAAGTATTTTTAATTGATTTTTAAATTAAATAAATAAATAAAAAATGTTGACTTTGACCGTTGACCGGTTCGGTCGGTTATATTGTTGCACTGAGCGAGGTTCGAACCGGTGACCTCCCGTACGCGTGCACGCAGCTCTACCAACTGAGCTACGTGTCTAACCTGAAATAATTCTGTTTTTAATTATACTTATATACTATTTAATTTAATCCGAAAATTATTTATTTTTAAAAAGATTTTAAACGTATCGGACCGGTGCTGACCACAGGTCTCGAACCCGGGACCTGTGGGTTAGCGTACACACAGTCCACCGCTGGACTGTGTCTCACCTGGTTATTAACTCGGTTTTTATTATACCTAACATGGACTGTGAGTCAACCCGGTTCAGTCAACAAGGCAAATTTTTATTTCGAGCGAGTAAAGTTGGGACATGATTCGAACTCGCGTCGCATGTGTTATGTGTGCACACAGTCCACCGCTGGACTGTGTGTCTAACCCGTTTATAAAACCGATTTTAATTAATCTTATGATACAATCCGACTTCGTCTTCTTCGTTAGATTTTACCCAGAAAAATAAGGTCCGACTGTTTGGTCTGGTTTATGCCTTATCTGGTTTTTAAACTTTATAAGTAACTTAAAGGTAACGAATGGAAAGGGTTTGGGGGAAAAAGATATACCGATCAGTGTTGTTCACAGAATTCCGGCAGAGTCCGTCGGTTCTGAAAGTGAACTCCGGTTGTCGACATCAATTAACAAATTCTGTTCGATTATTACGAAGTTGAGATACTTAATTAAAGTTTAATAGGAGTTTGAAGGATCATACCAGCTCTCAGTGTGATTTCGGAAGTTTCAGAAAATTTCCGGCGAAGGTGGGGATTTCGACGAACGTTGACTGGGATTGCATCTGATGGTGGAGTTGTGTTAGTGACAGATTATTCGAATGATTGAAACAGAAAGGGTTGAAAGAATTACCGTGTGGATGTGAGTCTCGGTTTTCCGGCGACTTACAGTTTTTTTCCGGCGATTGAATTTTTGTCGAGAAAAGGTGCGATTTGTGAGCGAAAAGGTTTCCGGTGAATTGTGGGTGAATTTATAGGTAGTATCGAGATGTATGGGGTCTGAATTCGGTCTCAATTCGAAGTCAGCCGTTCTCCGGCGATTACGACTGATGTCGTGGGTTCAGACGTCGGTTATAACCGTCGTTAGAGTTAATTCTTCGGTTATCTTGAACGGAAACGTAAATTATCGGCGAAGTCGTCGGGATTTCCGACGACTGCTATTTGTGCGCGTTTTTTACTGATTTGACTTCCGTGCCTTATTATTTGAATTAATTGATTCAATATGATATCAGAAAATCAAAGCGGCGGAGCGGTTGATGGTGTGAAGGTTAAGTCTTTGGGGGATTTCCGGCTGACCCGGGTTCGACTCCCGGCAGCCGGTTTTCCTTTTTAAATAAATTTATTTTTATATTTTTACAATTATAATCTATATCTTCTAATTTGTTGATTAATTATGAATCGTTTAAAATTAAAATAAGCCATAAATGAACAACAAAAAATTAAAACTGATTGTTCGGTTATTAAACGAAGCGGGTTTCGAAAACCCGTTTTTCGACAAATGTTACAGTATCCCCTAATTTTAGAAATTTCGTCTCGAAATTTAAGTAGTGGTAGTTACAGGAAAAAGGTGTGGGTATTTCTCGCGCATTGAGTCTTCACGTTCCCAAGTAAACTCAGGTCCTCGTTTCGACTCCCAGCGTACCTTGACAATTGGGATGCGGCTTCTTCTTAAACGTTTTTCCCAGAAGTCCATAATTTCTACTGGTCTTTCAATAAAATGCATAGATTCATCGACTTGAATGTCTTCTAGAGGAATATGGAGATTTCCATCGGCGAGGCACTTCTTCAAGTTCGATACGTGGAATGTGGGATGAATTCTGTTGAGTTCCTCCGGTAGGTCAAGCTTGTAGGCTATAGGTCCTACCCTTTCGAGTATCTTGAAAGGACCTACGTAACGTGGTGCTAGCTTGCCTTTTTGGCCGAAACGAACTACTCCCTTCCACGGCGATACTTTTAAAAGTACTTGATCGTCAACGTTAAACTCCAAGGGCTTTCGTCGCTTGTCAGCATAGCTCTTTTGACGACTTTGTGCCGCTAAAAGGTTGTTTCGGATTTGATGAATCTTGTCAGTTGTTTCTTGTATTAATTCTGGACCGGTGATTTGAGCTTCTCCAATTTCGTGCCAACATATTGGTGATCGGCACTTACGACCATATAATGCTTCGAAAGGTGCCATGCCGATACTTGAATGAAAGCTGTTGTTGTACGAAAATTCAACTAATGGTAAGTGAGCGTCCCAATTCCCTTTGAAGTCTATGACACATGCCCGAAGCATGTCTTCAAGAATTTGAATGGTGCGTTCAGATTGACCATCAGTTTGGGGATGATAAGCGGTGCTGAGATCTAATCGTGTACCCAAAGCGGCTTGTACAGCTTGCCATGTTCGTGAAGTGAAATGACCATCACGATCTGATATAATGCTTAACGGTACACCATGACGGCTTACGATTTCATTGATGTAGGTGCGAGCTAGTTTCTCATTTTTGAAGTCTTCGCGAATCGGAATGAAGTGAGCTGATTTTGTAAGACGATTAATGATTACCCATATTGTGTCGTACCCACCAGGAGTGCGAGGTAACCCGGTAATGAAGTCCATGGTTATATTTTCCCACTTCCATACGGGTATTTCAGGTTGGACCAGAAGTCCTGAGGGTCTTTGGTGTTCAGCTTTCACTTTTGAACAGGTAAGGCACTTGGAAACAAAAACAGCAATATCCTTCTTCATGCCAGGCCACCAGTAGGTGTATCGAAGGTCCTGATACATCTTGTCGGCTCCTGGATGTACGGAGTATCGTGTCTTGTGAGCCTCTTTCATAAGAGTATCGCGAAGGTTGTTGTGATCAGGAATCCATATGCGATCTAGATAATACAGAATGCCGTCAGATTTCGTTTCGAGTTTAAGTTCTGCTCCACAAGATAACTCATTGCGTATGTCGTATTCTGTTATGGAAACATGTTGAGCTTCTCGGATTTGGTCTTTGATGTTGGTCATGATTTGCGAACATAGAAGGCGAATGGAGTTCGCATAACCCTTTCGACTGAGTGCATCGGCCACCACATTTGCTTTGCCAGGATGATACCAAATTTCACAGTCGTAGTCATTAAGAAGTTCGACCCATCTTCGTTGCCTCATATTCAACTCCTTTTGGTTAAAGATATGTTGGAGGCTCTTGTGGTCAGTGTAAATCTCACACTTGGTACCATAGAGGTAATGTCTCCATATCTTAAGAGCAAACACAACGGCTCCAAGTTCTAGGTTGTGAGTAGTGTAGTTCTTCTCATGAGTTTTGAGCTGCCTAGAAGCATAGGCTATCACTTTTCCCCTTTGCATTAAAACACAGCCTAATCCCTGTCCTGATGCGTCGCAATACACTACAAAGTCATCGCAACCTTCGGGGAGTGTGAGGATAGGAGCGTCACAAAGCTTTTGCTTAAGGGTTTGGAAGGCTTCTTCTTGTTTAGGTCCCCATGCGAAGGGTTTTCCTTTATGTGTCAAATCCGTGAGTGGTACAGCGATACGAGAGAAATTCGATATGAAACGAGGATAGTAACCAGCCAACCCAAGGAAAGATCGTACTTCGGTTGGGGTACGTGGCGCTTGCCATTCTTGTACTGCTTTGATCTTTGCGGGGTCGACATGAATTCCCTTGTCATTGACGACATGACCAAGGAACTGTACTTCTTTTAACCAAAATTCGCATTGGAGAATTTAGCATAAAGCTTTTCGGTCTTCAAGAGTGTGAGGATGAGTCGAAGGTGTCGTTCATGATCAGTCTTAGACTTTGAGTAAATGAGAATATCGTCGATGAAGACTATAACAAAGCGATCAAGATAGGGTTTGCAAACTCTGTTCATTAAGTCCATGAAGACGGCTGGAGCGTTGGTTAGACCAAATGGCATAACCATGAATTCATAGTGAGCATATCGAGTTCGGAAGGCGGTCTTTGGGACGTCTTCTTCATGTACTCTGAGTTGGTGATAACCGGAACGAAGGTCGATCTTTGAAAAACAAGTGGCACCCTGGAGTTGGTCTAGAAGATCATCGATGCGAGGTAAAGGATAGCGATTTTTGACCGTTAATTTGTTGAGTTCCCTGTAATCGATACACATGCGAAAGGTCCCATCTTTCTTCTTTACAAACAGAACAGGTGCACCCCAAGGCGATGAGCTAGGACGTATGAATCCCTTGTCGGTCAGTTCTTGCAATTGACTGGCCAGCTCTTGCATCTCGGATGGGGCTAACCTATAAGGAGATTTCGCGACGGGTATAAGCGCCAGGTATAAGGTCGATGCGGAATTCGACTTCTCTCTTGGGAGGAAGTCCGGCGATGTCGTCGGGAAAAACTTGCGGGAATTCTTTCACTACGGGTATATCTTCGAGTTTCTTCTCTTTGTCTCCCTTCTTGACAACGTGGGTTAGAAATGCTACATAATTCTTGCGGAGATATCTTCGGGCTTGAAGACAGGACATCAGCTTGAGTCCTTTCGAAGGGTTTCTCCAAAGATTCGTAGAGTTTGACCGTCTGCAAGAGGAATGCGAATGAACTTCTCACGGCATGCTACTTCAGCCTGATGTTGGCTGAGCCAATCCATGCCGATTATAATGTCAAAACTTCCCAACTTCATAGGAATGAGGTCAATAGGAAAATCGTGATCGTTTAGAGTAAAGGTACAGTTTCGGATAATGGAGTTTAATGAGACTGGTTTTCCGTCAGCAACTTCTACCGTTATGGATTCCATAAGTTTGTCACGAGTTTGATTGAGGATGGGTTCAAATTCTAAGGACACAAAACTCTTATCCGCGCCAGTATCAAATAACACGGATGCATAACTACCATTGACGAGAAACGTACCGTTAACCACGTTGTTGTCGGCTCTAGCTTGGTTGGCGTTGATGTTAAATGCTCTTCCTCTAGCAGGTGGAGGAGCTTGGTTAGCTTGGTTCACCGGATTCGCTTGAGCTTGAGCATGTATGATGTTCACCAAGCGTGGACACGTGTTTCTAAAGTGGTTTGGGTCACCACAATTGTAGCAAGCCCGCATGGGTTGCATCATGGGGTAGTTGGGTTGATAGTAGGTTTGGGTTGTATGTTGTGTAGGTGGTGGTAGTAGGGGTTGTTGGGTTTGACCCATTATTTGATGGTGGGTTTGAGTTGTGGGTTGGTTGCGGTTCATTCGTTGCAGTGAGCGGCAGGCTTGGATGGTGTGACCTACACGGCCACAGCCGGTGCAATATTGACAGGGTATTCGGGGGAGTGATGGTATTGACAACGGGTGCACTTTGGGTAAGGACCAGAGTATTGCCTTTTGTATTGTGCGGGTGAAGGAGTAACTTGTGTGATGGGTGCAGCAGGGATGGGGAAATTTGTTTGAGTGACGGCAAAATTTCTGGTATTTCGCTTCCTCTTGTTTGAAAATTTTGAGGATGAGGTGGGGTGGTTGGAAGTTTGGCCCTCAACGGGGGCTTTCTTTTTCTCCTCTTTGAACTTACCGTTTCTGATGCGGTTCTCGGTAAGTTAGGTGGCTAATTCCATGGCGGCTTCGAGGGTTGCAGGCGAAGTGCTGAGGACTGAGTCCTGAATCTTCGAGGGAAGGCCTCGAATATACTGTTCCACCAAACGGTACACGGGGGTGAACAAGTTAGGAACCATCTGGTTCAGCTCAAGAAATCTTTTGTTGTAGGAAGTGTGATCCCCTTCCTTTTGCTTCAGCGAGTGGAATTCGTCTTCCAACTTCTTGAGTTCGCTTCTTGGGCAGAAGCGTTTTGTCATTATTTCCCTTAACTCTTCCCAAGTTAAGGCCATCGCGTCTTCTACTCCTCTGTTACCCTTCTCGGTGTTCCACCAGGTCAGGGCTACCCCAAATAATCTCCCGGTTGCATAACGTACCTTGCGATCCTCGGGACAATCGCAATTTAGGAAAGTGTTTTCCATTTCCTCAAACCAGTGGAGGAGAGCGGTGACACCTTCGGTCCCTTCGAACTTTGGGGGATCGCAAGACTTGAAGTGCTTGTAGGAGCACTTCTTGGAGGAGGGGTTGTCGATGTTTTGATCCTCTTGATTTGGTGGGTTGACAGGATTTGCAGTGAGAGCTTGCTGAACTTGAACTACAATATCAGGAAGTACTGCGGCCATTTGTTTGCAATTTGAGTGGCCAAGCATTCGTTTGACCTTCCTGACTTTCGTCCTCCACGTAGCTGCCTACCCGACATCTACAGGAATATACATAGGAAGATGGTGATTTTATGGAGTGTTTAGGGGTCATGTGTCTAAAAAAATGAAATTAACATAAATATCAATAATGCAACCACATTCATAGGATGTCTTGGGTTAGCTCATGTTGGGCCTCAAATGTCCCCCATACCTTCACCTGTATAGTCATGTGGGCCCCCATGACTATTGGCTTGGTAAGATTCACATTAGTATTGGCGATTTAACACTCGCATGACCCGAATGAAAACCACAAAATATGTTTACAAGATGTATGGTCGGAATGTGTCCAGGTGTAGACACAATGACAACTCAAAGTGGGGTTAGCTCACACGACGTTTGGTATAGCATGCTTTGGCCTAATAGGTACTTCGTACTCTCATCGTTAGTCCCCAGGTAGGCAAACTGGTCCTTTATTTTGGATTTATACGAATGCCAAGCCTAGACAGGACGTTCCGACTACCGGTACTGGTACCCTTCCAGTTACTACATGCCCGTCATGAGAACTCACTTTGATGAGATTTGAAAATACAAAAATCATTGTAAAGCAATCATGAAAATGATGTGGTGTGTGCTTTCATGGGTATGATATGTTATGAGAATATGATTTATGATAGGCATTGTATAATAATATGTACTTATTACATGCTTGCATAACATTGAATGTAACAATAAACATAAAGCATATAAGCATCATGAATTTTGCATGTAACACCCAAAAATTTAAAATTTCTAAGCAACTATAGTATAGGCTCTAAGGGTCTAATAACCTATCCTATATCCCTATAGTCATGGCTCTGATACCAATCTGTCACACCCCGACCCGCAGCGGAATAAGAGTCGGGGCATAATTGGGTTATCACCAAAGCTCATGATGTTTACTAATATGTTTCATATTTATTAAATCCAAATTACATTTCAATGTTCCAAGTCAAATTCATACAATACAAGGAAAGGTAAAAATTAACTAAAATAAATCCATAATCTAAACTGGTTTATTCTTCTAAGCCGCCCTATATGTTTCTTGCTTCAACTTGATCACCTGTATCATGTGTAAAAATGGGAAATTTTGGGTCAACAAAAGTTGGCGAGTGAACCTTGTTAAAAACATTTGTTATCAATTCATTATTGTAATTTATTTAGGAAAAATTGTGCAATAATCATATATGAACAAATGTATGTAAACATAACGATCACAAACCACCTTGCTTAAACATGAAATAAGAATGACAATGTATATTTTGGCAACGTCCCGTTCACGCTCATAGGTAATGGGGAACGGACGGCCTATGCTAATGTATGTGAGATCAAGGCTCAATCAAACGGAGCCGATCTTATGTTGGCAACGCCTAGTTCACGCTCATAGGTAATTGGGAACAGCTCACGCTCATAGGTAATGGGGAGCGGCGGCCTATGAAATGTATGTACTGAAATGATAAAATTAATCTAAACTTCAACCACACAAACAATGGATATTGAATACACATTTGATCATGAACATGATGGATGCACAAATGTTTAATTATAATAAATAAATAACGACACATGATACACCCCAAAATGTGATTAAAACGGGGAATTGGTAGAGATTCACTCACATTGGGTGCGTTTGTTTGAAGATGTTGAATGCACACGAGTTTAGGGGATTGATCGACGAGCGATAACTAACCAAATAAATAATGAAAAGGTACGGTAAGTATGTGGATTTTATTAACTATTTTAATAAGATTTTTGGGTATAATTTTGTGAGTTTAAGGCTACTTTCTAACTTTGAAAACGTTATTTTTAAGTATTTTTAATTGATTTTTAAATTAAATAAATAAATAAAAATAAAAAAAATGTTGACTTTGACCGTTGACCGAGACCGTTGACCGTTGACCGGTTCGGTCGGTTATATTGTTGCACTGAGCGAGGTTCGAACCGGTGACCTCCCGTACGCGTGCACGCAGCTCTACCAACTGAGCTACGTGTCTAACCCGAAATAATTCTGTTTTTAATTATACTTATATACTATTTAATTTAATCCGAAAATTATTTATTTTTAAAAAGATTTTAAACGTATCGGACCGGTGCTGACCACAGGTTTCGAACCCGAGACCTGTGGGTTAGCGTACACACAGTCCACCGCTGGACTGTGTGTCTCACCTGGTTATTAACTCGGTTTTTATTATACTTAACATGGACTGTGAGTCAACCCGGTTCAGTTAAAAAGGCAAATTTTTATTTCGAGCGAGTAAAGCTGGGACAGGATTCGAACTCGCGTCGCAGGTGTTATGTGTGCACACAGTCCACCGCTGGACTGTGTGTCTAACCCGTTTATAAAACCGATTTTAATTAATCTTATGATACAATCCGACTTCGTCTTCTTCGTTAGATTTTACCCAGAAAAATAAGGTCCGACTGTTTGGTCTGGTTTATGCCTTATCTGGTTTTTAAACTTTATAAGTAACTTAAAGGTAACGAATGGAAAGGGTTTGGAGGAAAAAGATATACCGATCAGTGTTGTTCACAGAATTCCGGCAGAGTCCGTCGGTTCTGAAAGTGAACTCCGGCTGTCGACATCAATTAATAAATTCTGTTCGATTATTACGAAGTTGAGATACTTAATTAAAGTTTAATAGGAGTTGGAAGTATCATACCAGCTCTCAGTGTGATTTCGGAAGTTTCAGAAAATTTCCGGCGAAGGTGGGGATTTCGACGAACGTTGACTGGGATTGCTTCTGATGGTGGAGTTGTGTTAGTGACAGATTATTCGAATGATTGAAACAGAAAGGGTTGAAAGAATTACCGTGTGGATGTGAGTCTCGGTTTTCCGGCGACTTACAGTTTTTTTCCGGCGATTGAATTTTTGTCGAGAAAAGGTGTGATTTGTGAGCGAAAAGGTTTCCGGTGAATTGTAGGTGAATTTATAGGGTAGTATCGAGATGTATGGGGTCTGAATTCGGTCTCAATTCGAAGTCAGCCGTTCTCCGGCGGTTACGACTGATGTCGCGGGTTTAGACGTCGGTTATAACCGTCGTTAGAGTTAATTCTTCGGTTATCTTGAACGGAAATGTAAATTATCGGCGAAGTCGTCAGGATTTCCGACAACTGCTATTTGGGTGCGTTTTTGACTGATTTAACTTCCGTGCCTTATTATTTGAATTAATTGATTCAATATGATATCAGAAAATCAAAGTGGCGGAGCGGTTGATGGTGTGAAGGTTAAGTCTTTGGGGGATTTCCGGCTGACCCGGGTTCGACTCCCGCAGCCGGTTTTCCTTTTTAAATAAATTTATTTTTATATTTTTACAATTATAATCTATATCTTCTAATTTGTTGATTAATTATGAATCGTTTAAAATTAAAATAAGCCATAAATGAACAATAAAAATTTAAAACTGATTGTTCGGTTATTAAACGAAGTGGGTTTCGAAAACCCGTTTTTCGACAAATGTTACACTAAAAACTACCTTTATGAAACATGGGATTTATTCCCATCTGTTTAAATAAATAAAATCCGGTGTTTCTATACTCTGGTATTTTTTCCTAACTATGGTCCTGATGAAATTTCTGCTGCAATATTTTTGAAATAACCACCGGTACCACTTGAACTGCTTCAGGGCTCCTGTCCAGGGTGTGGTCGGGGGCTGTGACAGAAAATGGTATCAGAGCCACTGGTTTAAGCAATTAAGTGTTGTGATAATACCTAAGCTTAAACAAGAGAGTTAGGAAATTGATAATAACTGGTAGCACCAGGATAGTATTTAGACTTGAACTTAAGAAAGATACATTTAAAAAAAATCATGGTTTGAGAAAATTCTTTTTACGGGAAATACAAATACCTCGCCGGCAAGATTGGGTATGGTGTGGTAGACTCTCAACTTGTCCGGGTAAGATAGGGTAGCCTCTCCGGCGAGACCGGGTAAGATGGGGTATATGTTATGTTAAAAAGTTACAGAATTCCCTAGATAATACCATGACCTAATGTCAGACCTGTTTTTTGAAATATGAATTTGTTAAAATACGTTAACCTTATGAATGGTATGTATATCACATTATATGAAACATATGATCGTATAAATATGTATATCTATAAGGAAATCCAAAAAGCCATTTAGGTGTTATTTTAAACTTGAACCATAAAGTTAAGAGGTTAATACAAAATAACCTACGTGTTATTCTGTGAATATAAATTTAAATATATATGATTGTTTTGTTTTAATTGTTCTATGATATTCAGATGTCGAATGAAGTATCACATATTCAAGAAATTCATGCGAATAATGAAAATCTCTTAGACAAAGAGGCCATAGAAAACATAATCGCCCAAGAAATAGCCAATGCTATCCCGTTAATTATTGAGGCTGTTAAAAATCCTGTAAAACATACCGAAGCTGTGAGTAGCAAGCGTACCCATAGTGACAACTTTAGCCATAGCGTCAATGGAGATAATGATGATATTATCAAAACCCCATTTCCTAAGAAGATGAGGGCAACGATTGCTGGATGTACCTACAAAGAATTTCTAGCTTGTAAACCAACTGAGTTCGCAGGAAGTGAAGGAGCTACGATTGCTCTGCGATGGTTGGAAAAGACGGAAGCTGTTCTTAAGATCAGCAAATGCGCCAAAGAAGATAAGGTGATGTATGCTTCCAACCTTTTTAAAGATGAAGCGTTAGAATGGTGGAATACTATTCTCCAGGCAAAAGGAAGTGACATGGCCTATGCCATGAAATGGGGAGAATTCAAGGAAATGGCAGAAAGAAAATTTTGTCAACCCTATGAGAAGGAACAAATGGCAAACAAGTTCCTAAATCATAGAATGTTACATTCTTTGAATATGCTAGAATGGTACCAACTCTGGCTTCGCCAGAACCTGTACTAATCTCTCGTTATATTTGGGGACTGATTAGTGAAATCCGTGATATAGTCAAGGCAGCTAGACCTCAGACTATCGAGGAAGCAGTCGAACTAACCAATACGTTAACGGACGGACTAATCTGCACAAGAAAAAGGAGTTAGCCCGGAAAATTACCCAAGAATTTTGCCTTGATGATTCCCATAAGAAGAAAGGAACTGAACCGTTATTTGAGAAACCTACATGCAGAAACTATAATAAAAAGCATTCAGGAAAATGCTATTTTAAGAGGAATCCCTAATGTAACCTTTGCAAGACACCTGGCCATAAGGAAGAACAATGCAAGAGGAAAAACCCAATCTGTTTTAACTGTGGAGAAACAGGCCATATCAGCCCGTATTGCCCAAAACTGACGAAGGCACCCGGTAACAAGGCAAAAACAACAGACGTAGCTAAGAAGAATGCGCAAGCATTCATACTTACTACGCAAGAAGCAGAAATGATTCTAGACGTGATCGCTGATATGAAATATCTAAGTTAAAGTATTACTTGACCGTAGTACAAATCTAAGTTAATAAATAATGTTTTCTGTTAAATACTTCATTTGTTTAGAACCATAATAGACTTGTGTGGTGTTCACCTTCTTTGAATCATTTATTTGGTTACGACACCTTGTGGTGGTATTTTCATTAACTTTAAGCTTAAGCTAATCTCATTTGCACACCTGATATATGGATTTATTCATTAATTTCTGTTGGTTCATTATCTTAAATAATCTTAATACAATTATGTGTTAAGATAAGAGTACACAATTTCATGTTATTTTTCGGTGTACCTCTAATGGTTCTTTCATCATTTATCGAAAGTTCTATGATATTCATTTATTCTTTAATCATCAATTTAAATCCTATGAGATTCGTTTGAAATAAATATTTGAATTTACTTCATTTAACCTTTCAATTGATTACGAAAACCATGAACTTGTTCGATCACCGTAATTATTTGAACTATTTCAATCATTATGACACCTTGTGGCGTCGGTATAAATTTGTAGCTTGGGCTAATCATGATCTTACAAAACTACGTATACATTTCGTATCACTCATCATTGAAAGTAGTCTTGATGCAAGTATGTATTAATGATACACTAAACTTTGTTATCTTTCGGTGAATCCTTTTTAATTCAATAATGTCAACACATTGATTTTTCCTCATTTCATGATTCGATAGTTGACACATCATCCTCGTGCTTTATTTCTTTTGAGCATATTGATTCTAAGTTTTCCCTAATTGCAACCAAGGTAAGTTTTCCTTTGGCAGTGAATTCTATTGTTTCCAAAAATCATTCACAAATTGTAAACATTCGATCTAGACACCTATTGGTCATAAATCTCTCTTTTGATTTAGACCATATAAACTTAGTCACTCTAATGATTATGTAATTTCACTTTATTCGTTTGATATCTGGAAATGATTCAATTAAACCATTGAGTTCTATTCATTGTAAACCTTGTATTCACAAAATTCGAATAGGTCCTGATTCATTTACTTTAATACTATTAATATTGATTAGCACGTGACATAAATAAAAAATGACATCATAACCTAAATCTCGAGGACGAGATTTAAAACAAGGTGGGGAGGATGTAACAACCCTCAAAAATATTCCCAGCGACAACCCGTAATCAAAACCGGAAATGTGCGTGATGAAACTTAGATACTCGATCAGAAAACTTAGTGGTGACGAACCAACCCGCACAAAAGTACCCTTATGAGATTCATAATTAAAAAACCGAACCAATTGGGATCAAGACCCGAGCATACGCGTTAAGTATCGGCACAAAAATCGAGAAAAACACACGATTGGACAAGAAAGGCGGCCAGGGACACGCGTCCAACGATGTGCCGCGTGTCAGCCTTACGCAGGACACGTGGCAGAGCTAGGCCAGGCCCACCCTCCCCGCGCCACGCAAGAGATTCCTTGTCTCCTAGCGCGACGCGCGGGAGAAGCCCATTTGGGCTATATAAGGAGCAGCGTGGGATGAGTTCCAGTGCTCATTTTCGATTTATAAATCCATTCTCTTTCTCCCTCGAAGCTCTGTTCAAGATCGAACACCCCTAAACCCCTAAATCACGAAGTTTTGCCCGCTGTAAATGTTTTAACCCAGATCACCAATTCGTTACCCTGCCCGATTGATTTAGGACCCACCAACGCATGTCAAGGCTCTGCCCGACTAAGTTCGTTGGGTTTCTGTCTCGTGTTGTATGGTTAAAGTGATTTGGGTTATTACACTGACACGTGTTGCATTGTAATGTTATTAAGAACTCAGAAATAGCACCAGGAAGCTCTAAGATGACAACCTTAAAACTGCAAAGTGAGTACATTCTTTTTTTGTAAATCTTTTTGTGAGTCATTCTCTTTTCTCAAATGTTTTGCAAAACCCTAAACGTTTTTCAGTTATATTACAGTGATTAAGTCTTTTTTTCTTACTAGGAAACTACCGTCAGTATATGGGGTTTTGTATACATTACTTGATAATCTTCACTATTGGACAATGGGTTAGACAGTGAGTGATATGACCACAGTCACAGGAACTGCCACGAGTGACAAATACTATTTAAAATAGTTTCTTTACTATTGGACAATGAGTTAGCCCATAGTAGTTTGGTAAGATAAACAAACGTAAAAACTCTTAATGCTGTAAATATAAGAATGTGTCATTTTGTACAAACTGCATGAACTCGCCAGTATTTCCTGCTGATAAAATGTTTTTAAACATGTTTAAGGTAATTACAGTATGGGTTGTGAGATGACACTAGAAGGCTTAAAGAAGTGGCTTATTTTATCAATTAAATTAAGAAACATTGTTTGGATTTATTCCCTATTAAAAGCTACCTTTATGAAACATGGGTTTTATTCCCATCTGTTAAAATAAATAAAATCCGGTGTTTCTAAACTCTGGTATTTTTTCCTAACTACGGTCCTGATGA
Source organism: Scalesia atractyloides (assembly GCA_947069175.1). Classification (NCBI taxonomy): domain Eukaryota; kingdom Viridiplantae; phylum Streptophyta; class Magnoliopsida; order Asterales; family Asteraceae; genus Scalesia; species Scalesia atractyloides. The sequence goes on from CAMTDV010000030.1 coordinate 59,778,345, forward strand.
AATTTCCGCTGCAATATTTTTGAAATAACCATCGGTACCACTTGACTGCTTCACGGCTCCCGTCCAGGGTGTGGTCGGGGGCTGTAACAAGATCCCATCGAAAAAAATTAAGGTATGTGATATATTTGTGTTGTGTATGTATTGTTTTTTTGTTAATCGAAGTTGTTAATGTTTGATTTTTTTTGTTATTTAAATCAATACCGACGTATTTGGCATCATTTTCTTCATTATGCGAACAAAATCATAGGTATGTTGTTTGTGTGTTATGTTTAATTGTTCAAAATTAATCGAAGTTACTAATGTTTTTGTTTTGATCTTTTATGCTTAAACTCTAAATCTGAACTATCAATCGAACGGGGAATCTTCAAACCACTTAACAAGTTAGTTGAATGCTGTTACTGTTTTTGATTTTAATAAGTTTAGAAGTGTTTTTAAAGTTTTAGCTCTATTATTTTTCTAAAATAAAAAACTGTGGATTTTATACGGTTTAAGTTGTTAGTACATGTTTGATGATCTTCTCATGTTAACATATAAAAGATTTGGTTTTGTATGGATTTTTTAAATTTTTACATGAAAATATTTATAGTTTGTGTATATGTTATTGTTTTTTTTTGTCCAGATTTATTGTCTTCAGGGTTTTTATAGATTATTCATGTTTTTCATTCATGGCTTTTTGCATTCAAGAATTTTTTAAATATTTACAATATTTAGGTTTTAGATATTTCAAAATTTCATCAATGGTTGTTAAAGATGAAATATATTGACACTTTAATTATTGTCTTTTTCTAAAGTAATGAAAAATAGTTTCAATTGGAGATTTTGCGGTAAATGCAATATATTGACACTTCAATTACATTTTTGATGATTTGTGTTTAGTATTATTAATAATTGATTATTATTATTATTATATAATGCATTTTTTAATTGTGATGGCAAATTTTTTACAAATATGAATCCAAAGAAGATAAATCCTAGTTTCTTTAAATTTATCAATGATCCAGAATCGTTCTACTTGGTATATTACATTATTCTTTTTTTATATTTATTTTTATTAAGCTTGATTATTCTTATAATATGTATAATCTGACTTTTTAGTATGTTCTTTCATATATAATACAAAGGGATTTTACGGCCGACCCGTGTGGAGAAAATGTGCCTTATGGTGAGTCGATCCAAATTCCCTAAACATATGTTAACTATATGTAAATAAATATATTTTCTAACTAATGCTATGTTTTAGGTTTTAGATTTTCAATTAGTTTTTATTTTCAATCTTCTTATGTTATATTTAGATGGATTATTTTTTTTTGAAATTTTATAAAACGGATTTTGTTATTTTTACATGTTTAATAATTTATAGTGAGTAAATGTTAACAATTCTTTTTGGTTTTTACTATATTTATTGCATTGTGTAAATAATTACCACATTTTTTAAATTTGTAAATTTGAAATATGTTTATTTATGGCCGATTTCTAAATCAATTTTTATCATTCTTTAATTTATAATTATCATTTATTAACTTCCAAATTAAACAACCTTATAACTTGAACTTATTTGATTTGTTATTGTCGAATATAAAAGATTTTATTATGGTGGGAATATAATTATAGAGAAAATTAAGACAAATCAGGTAATTATTTTACTAACTTGTAATTTTAAAGCATAGATGTTACATTATATGAAAATCATTGTTTTTGAATATTCAAATATGTATATTTTTTAAAATTTGAATTTTGAAATATGTTTATTTATGGCAGATATGCAAATCAAGTTCAATCATTCTTTAATTTGTAATTATCATTTATTAACTTCGTAAAAGATTTTATTATGGTGTTAATAAATTATAGAGCAAATTAAGATCAATCAAGTTATTATTTTATTAACTTTTATTTTTAAAACATAAATGTTGTATTATATGAAACTCATTTTTATTAAATATTCAGTTATATTTTGAAAATTTGAAATATATTTATTTATGACATATTTTAAAATTAATTTCAATCATTCTCTAATTTACAATTATCATTTATTAATTTCCTAATCGCAACTTTAAGACCAATCTAGTTATTATTTTACTAACTGTTAATTTTAAAATATAGATTTTATATTATATGAAACTCAATTTCTTGAATAATCAGTTATATATATTTTTAAAATTTTGAAATTTTGAAATTTGAAATATGTTTATTTATGGCAGATTTCTAAATCAATATCAATCATTCTCTAATTTGTAACTATCATTTATTAACTTCCCAATTTAATAACCTTTATTTGTTTATTGTCGATTATAAAAGATTTAAATATGATGGTAATATAATTATGGAGCAAATTAAGACCAATCAAGTTATCATTTTACTAACTTTTAATTTTAAAGAATATATATTATATTACATGAAACTCATTTTTATTGAATAATTTTCAATTTTCAATTTGGTAAGCATTTTTTATTTTGCATCGTAGGAAAATCTTTTTAATGAAATAAATAATTACTTGGTATATTAGGATTTCAAATTCGAATTTTAACTTCTATTTCCTCAATTAAATATTTGAATACGTTATCTTTTAATCAAATCAAATCAAATGTGAAATAACATTTTTTATTATGTAAATTTAAATGTTAAAAAATTATTTATTATTAATGGTTCTAAATTCTAAATACTCTTTTATTTTAATGAATTTAAATTGTTACATTTTTAATGAAGTAAACGTGATGTTTCTAACACAATTGATGTTATAACTGTTGATCAACTTGATTGAAAATAAATTTCTTAAGAAATGTATACAAAATTGTTAATTAAGAAATGACATTATTCAATAATTATGAACATGATTACATTTTATTTTCATGAATAAAATCACATTAATAAATATCTGGTTATTGAGAAACTATCTCAACATAAATCAAGTGGACTAAGTTGGGTCGATGTTATTCAATTCTTCGAGAGATTCCTTAATTATCAACTGATTTTACTTTATATTTAGTCGTACATATTTATTGGTGTTGTGTATAATATATATATATGCATATATACATTTTGATTTTTTATACTTTAGTTAGAAATTGTTTGTATGTTTTATTATAAAAGAAGGTCTGGTTATCGACAATTTCGCATTTACAATGATAAGATTATAGTGGTGATGCAATCCAATTGTAATCCCATTGTCAGAAAACATTTGAGATTGTTGAAAAGAAAATGGTTCAGGTGGAAATAAGAAAGCTTTGGTTGTACCAATGTGAATAAAGCGTTGTATTTCTCATTCCTTATTACAATGTATCATTTTAAACTTATTAATTAACCAAAAATTAATCATTGGTTTTATTTGTTGAACCATAAACAAACAAACCCATATTCATGTGCAATATTGTATTGGATATGATCTTTTGACTGTTTGATTACGAAGCCTATAAATTTCTCAAGAAAACTCTGCAAAAGAACTCTTAGCAACAAAGGTGGTAATTTATTACTAATTTTTATTATAACAATTCATTATCTTATAATACATATTTCACTCATATATTATAGGTGTTCAATTCTCGAAGGATTCTTAAAAAAATATCTGAATCATTTGTTGTTCCTATGTCGAAACTTCAATCTAATCCTCCTGAATTTTTAAGGTTATATCAAATGTTTTTTTTTTTATTTTTTTTATATAGGTTTGATTACCATTTTTTAAACTATGCTTATGTATTTGTTTGTATGATTAAGTGTGTTAAACTGGAGACAACTCAACGCCATATCTAATGCTATCCAAAGTCATGAGACATCATCATCCTCTGTGGAAGTTAAGCGTAACCTTCGTAAAGTCTATGAGGTAGACGACTTACTAAATTAGTCTTCAACAAAACGTCGTATTAGAGATGAAAAAGATGAAGCCGGGGCTGATGGACTTGGCAAACTTTTGATCCAGTAATGGATAAGTGGCGTGCTTCATTATATTTCATTTTGATGAAGTGTTTTTAAAGAGATGTTAGTGTTATTTGTTTCACATTGTGGTGCATTTGAATGTTTTAGTTGATTTATTATGTTTTTTAACATAGTAAAATGTTTGTTATAATTTGGGTTATGTGTTTATTGGTCATATTTGCTTTTGACATTATTTATACAAATATCTAAATAGATTTGAGTTAATAGTCAAACCTAACATTTATAATGTGTCGTATTTATAGTAAATAGTTATGACTTAATTTTAAGTATTTTTATGTAGTCGTTTAGTATGTCAATAAACATTAATAATATATGTTTTTTTACAAATTTTGTCAATTAAAGTTAAATTTATCTCAACTACAACTGTTAATATAAAACAATTATAAACTAATATAACGTTTGAAAACATTTCTTTTTATTTTACTTAACGACATAATTAAATTAAAATAAATTATTTTTTGTTACACGAGAAGTACAAGTAGTCTTTTATTTTACATTTATCTCTCATATTAAATAATAATAATTTTAAACAAAAAATAGATAAGAATATATATACTTTGGAGTTCGGTGATTGAAATTACTGTAGATTAGGAATTAAAGGTTCCCGTTTGATATGTACTTAATAAGGGCACTATTGTTTTTATTCACTAGATTTAAATAATTATTTTAGGTTCGTGACATATGCTTCAGTCAAATTATAAGTGTTTTTAGACGTATCACTGTAATAGTTTGGACTCACCATTATAGTCACACAATTCTTTCAAATGTCAAATCTGGACAACTTAGTTTCATATTTATAATGTTAGGCGTATTATTATAATTGGTTTAAACCTATCAGTATTCACACTGCATCAACATTTAGAAAGAACACCATTTTTAAATATAACAATTCAAGAGAAATTAATTCTCGATTTTACGATATAATTCATAAAAAATGATGAAATATATAAAAATGTGGGGACCGATCTTCACCTTTTTGTATCGTAAACTCTTTTGAATACAAATTTGAGAAGAGTGTTTTATAAAATAAACAAATAAGCATAAAGGTACATAAAACCAAGTAAAATCATTGTATCTCATAATTTAAATGTATCATAAAAACATGATTCAACAACATGTAATACATGTGTTTTCAACCTAATAACAAATAAGAAAATAAAGTAAAATGTTATAATAAGTAAATAGTACATTAAGATCTATTTTTAAAGATAAATCTTGAAGACAAACTTGCTATAATTTTCACAAGATAAACAAGCTCACGATATCTCTACTCAAATGCACACGCCTAGCGACAACGAAGTTGCACACAGGGAATGAACAGTAGTTATTAACTCCAAAAAATGGTCAAAATTGAGGAAATTTACAATATATATATATATATATATATATATTAATAATTTTGCTTATAAGGAAGGGAAATATATTTTTTATGAGAAAACATAAAAAAAGAAAGCTGTCACTCGTGTTTACATTAAATAAGATTAATTATCCTCTGATTATGATTCAAATGGACATTTGCCCAAAAATATTTCATCTAATCATCATCCTTCAATTTTCTGGGATGCAAATCACAATATCCATAAGTTACAACTTGAGGCGGCCATTTTAAGTTTTTAACTAACGGGTCAAACCAATATTAAAAAAAAAACCTTCCCTTAAAAGAAAGCAGGTCGAAAGTCACTAATAGTGTAAATTTTATGTATATAACCTCTTAAAAAATATTTATTTATTTTCCAAATTTTTATTATTATTGGAATAATATATTTTTTACAATCATATGAAACACACTAAGTATTTATAAAGCAATTGATAATTATTAGACAAACAAGTGTGCTCATAATTAGTAAGGGTATTTTTGTCAATTCATATTCATTTAAAACCAAAAAGTAACCCCATCCACGTTAGGGACTATCCGAGAAACGATTGTTCAAAAGTTGGGGACCAAGATTGTAATTTTAGAAAAGTGGGACTGTATGTGAAATTTCACTAAACCACATAGATTATCCGAGTATTTTTCTCTATCTTTTAGTCATAACTATTCTAAGGTTATTACTTTGGAGTCTCCATCTACATCAAGACACGTTTTTCTCTAAAATTTGTTAATTTTTCAAAAGCATCTCACATCCGATTCTTTATCCCTATCTATTTCTTACTTACAAACACTTATTTTATTATTTTTTTCTCTTTACTACACATTCATAATAAAAATATAGAGGGTTAAATACGAACCTCTGAATATAGAGATGTACTTTATTTTCTATATATTTTTTTTTATTATAGAAATTTCAAATTCCAATGCAGTCATGTTTCTTTTGTTTCCTTTATTTTCTCTCTCTCTCTCTCCTCTCTCTGTATATATATATATAAAATAGGACGAATGCTCTAATACCATTAAATCAATACCCGTCCGCATGCAATATCCAAAGGGGTGGTGACGATACACCCGCGTCGAATGTATACCAACAAGGCGAACCCATCATGTGGGCCCCTAAGCCCTAAAAAAATACCATTAAAATAAAACACCTTTTAATGGGGTAACCGCCTTTCCTCCACCCGACTTATATAAAATGTCAAACCATTTCAAACCTCAAAGCAATTTCAACATCTTTACCCATCATTTTGAAGTCCGTTAAGCTGCCAAAAGATTCGATACAGTAAGGTAACACCGGGAACTTCTATATTATAATTTTTATACTAATACAGTACTACAATCTATATTCTTTGCATTTATTTATTATTCGTGAACTATCTTTATCTGTATAGGATGTCGAGAAGTTTAAAACAACTCCGGTGGGTTTGATCTTGGAACAACTTACTCGTGCATTATGGCCTGGTTTGATCAACACAACCATGTTGAGATCCTTCCTAACGAACACTACCCCTTCATGTGTTGCATGCAACGATAAAGAACTTTTAGTAGGTGAGGGTGCCAAAAATCAGATCGCCAGGAACCCTATTTCTACCGTTTTTGGTAAGATCATTTGGTGAACTTCTTTGATCTTTATCAAAACAAAAATAATAGATAGTACTTTTGTGTTTGTTGTATTTTCAGATGTTAAGCGGATAATGGACAGCAAATTTAGTGATACCAGATTGCAAAAAGACATTATTGAATCATGGCCTTTTAAGGTAATAGAAGAGTCTAGTGATAAGCTGATGATTGTACTTGAACATATGGGTGTAAACAAGGAGTTTTTAGCTGAAGAACTATCTTACATGATTCTAAAGAAGTTGAAAGAGCCAGCCGAGGTGTTCCTTGGAACAACCTGTTAGAGATGCAGTGATTACAGTTCCTGCATATTTTAGTGACAAGCAACGACAGACAACGAAGGATGCTGGTACGCTAGTTGGCCTCAATGTAATGCGCTTGATTAGTGAGCCCACAGCCACAACAATTGCCTATGGTTTAGACAAGATTTTAGACCCAAACCCTCCACAAAAGAAAAAAAAACGTCTTGGTCTTTGATGTAAGTGTAGGGACATTCGATGTGTTACTTCTCACTATCAGCAGGGACAAAACCATAAGTGTTAAAGCGGTGGGCAGTGACACTCGTTTGGGTGGGGAAGATTTTGACAAGGCGATGGTGTTGGAAATCACGCCTTCTTCAACATAATCAAACAATGGATTTAACAAGAAAAAATCTCTTTGATTAAAATTGAAGGTACAATAACCTAAACATAAAACCCCTATTTATACTAAACATCCACCTTTGAGAACAAGTAACCTACTCCTATAAGAAAACCAAATAAAATAAAAATAAAATAAAACTAAATATTCCTACTAAAATAAATTAAACCATATAGCATCCTGCAACTTTTGAGTTATGACAAGATTAGTCCCAACAATCACCTCCCTCATCTTGTCAATCGCTTTCATCACATTAGAGCTATATCGGGTCAAGTTCGCCTCTTCCTTTTTTCTCCCAGATTGGACACTTCGATATGTAATGCCCAAACTCATTGCACTTGTAACACCTGACGTGGCTTTTGTCCCGTTGTACTCGACCATCTCCTCGATCTCTACCGGACCCCCAACCTCTACCTCGGCCAAGATCTTCTCGATTCGAGTTTCCACAACCGCAATGCTCACATCTGTGCTACTTTTCCTTTGCCTTTTCATTTGATTTTGTGAACAAAAGTTGGTGATTTCTGGATTGAGTCTCCTCCTCATCCTTGATCCTTTCTTCATAAGCTTTAAGCCAACCGACGATATAACATAAGAGGATTATTTGGTTTCACAACCTTTTTCAAGACCAAAATGCAGTGAAAATAACATAAGTCATACCTCTAATGGCCACAATATAAAGCTTATACCTACAATAACTAAAATGAAACAATTTTGTAGTTGCTAACTTATGCCATTTTCCCTAAATATACTAGAAAAAATAATAACCTAAACTTTTTATTAAAATCAAATCAGCAACAGTAAGCGATTTTGACATGTTTAACATGTTCTTTGTTAGCCATTTCATGTCACTTTTGACCCACATAAGATCAAAGTATTAAACTCCAAAACCAGTACGTTCACAATCAAAATTCAAAATTGCCACGCCTATATACGTGACCATTATACATGACACATTAGTCTATAACATTCGATCAAATCTTTTGTGTGTGTGTGCTCTTGATAAATAAGCTACTGGACCAAGTTTAGTCACACCTCGGTTTTTCAAAACGGCATGGACCAAGTGAACACAAACTTGCTATTATTTTCACGTGATAAATAAGCTCGTGATCTCTCTACTCAAATACACACACCTGGCGACAGCAGAGATGCATATAGAGAACGGACAGTAGTTATTAACTCAACAAAAATGGTCGAGATTCAGGAAATTTACATAAAAATAAATATAAAAAGAAAAGAATACTATAAAAATTACAATAAAGCGGCTTATAAGGAATGGAAATATATTGTTATTTCTTTATGAGAAATTGAAGAGACAAAGATGTCAATTCATCTTTACAGTAAATAAGGTTAATTACCCTCTGATTATGATCCAGATGCTGCCCCAAAAACATTTCATCTAATCATCATCCTTGAATTCTCTGGGGATGCAAATCACAGTATATCAATATCCATAAGTTACAACTTGAGGCGGCAAATTTAACCAGTATGAGTACATTCGGGTTACATACTATCACCAACGGGACAAACCAACAAAAATTAAAAAAAAAAAGCCTTCTCATAAAAGAAAGCAGGTCGAAAGTCACCATTGGTGATAATTTATGTATAAATGAATAACTGGGTTAAAGATGGTAGTTTCTCTTTGGGATGACGTATATATAGGACACCCAATGACCCAAGTATTCTATGATTTTCGTCAAGGCCACTCAAATATTAACACAAGTTTAGAGACCACAAAATATCAATTTGGTTTCGCATATACCGATTCCAACAAAAACAAAACTTGCATAAACAATAAAGAATGACAAAATGCCCAAAAATTTTAAGGCTTTTTTCACATCTAGATGTATAAAACAACCAAAATGCCGCGGTATCTACTTTAATTTGTTTGTTTCGACAATCCATCTACACTTGATTATTTCACTAACATTAAGATGCAATTTTATCATTTTACTACTCTGGATCTAACAAAAGCTTTAAACATAGGGACATTTTGTCAATTACAATTTTTTGACAAGTTGTTTTTCTTATTGGACGAGCATAAATGAAACCAGATGCTTGGCTGGCCTTGAAAGTAATCTTATTTTTTGAATACTTGAATGGCTTATATTATATTATCCTTTTTTTTTCTGAAAAGTAAATGTTTATTTGCACCATTCAGAAGTAAACATATTTTGGGTGAGTCGTACCTGCGATCAAGGTACCGAGGTTGGATACCACTGCCCTGACATGTAGTGCAAGTCAAAGCACCAGCACCGTCACAATTTATGCATCTAGAAACTTCTTTCTCTCCACCTCCAAGCTCAACTGTTACATTACCACTTCCTGTGCAAAATCTACATGATTCTGCAAAAGAAAAGGTTGACATCCATCCAAATTAGAATAACCAAAAAAACATATGCAAGTATGCAACAACAAACTAAATGATCATTTGATATCATAAGTTTCAATTTTACCGTCCAATTCCTATTCTATCCTAATCTTAGACCATCTGAAACTAATAAGTTCATTAGAAACCTAACTTGATGATTTTCTATAAACTAAACACTCGACTAGCAGTTATCTTGAAACAAGATAAACTAAACTCTATTATTTGGAAACTTCAAAATGTGGTATCCTCAAGTCTTTTTAGAAGAAGGGGGAGTAGCCACTTACGCGCCCCGGTTCCATTGCAGGGGAAGCATGGCTGTGTGTTCTCTCTTTTTGCCTGCAGTAAATGCATTTTTAAAAGAATACCAATAAGTTCTGTAATTCAATATCTAATGCAGATTGCAGATATTGCTTCAATAACATCTAGCACAAGTTTCACATATTCAGGTATAAATGTTTCATAAGTGTACAAAAAACAATGTGCTAGACTGTTTGGATGGTGTTTTTAAACGATTAAATCACGAATGTAACTTGAAGAATCCAAATCAGATAATAAGATAGCTAAGCGTCTTTTCGAAACTACACGTTTATATCAGTAATCAGTCTTCTCACACTTGTTCCTATTAATTAACCCAAACAGAAGGGGTAGCGGCGCAGCTTGTTGCCCGTCTACCTGTCGTTAGTCTGTAATCGTCTCTGTTTTATGGTTCCTATCTATATATTTCAAATTCATTAGTAAAAAAAATAAAATAAAAAAAAATTAACCCAAACAATTTCACGTAACAATAAAGTTTTAACACTCATCCAAACACCCCCATACATCACTTTAAGAATCAATCATCTATAAATTCTTTTGTAATTCTAATAATATTTAGGCTTTTGATACATTTTCATCAACTAATCAAAGCAAACACAATTAGGGAAAACTGAAGAAGAAAGTCAAAACAACAACATACAGCACTATCAATCTGCGTTTCGTAGAAAATCGGTATGCCGAGTCCAACCGCAACGCTCACCACTCCAACCGCAACAGCCACCACCTGTCGCCACCAACAAACATCAAACTAATTACTCAAAATCATAACATTTTGCTACAAAATCGAAATCTAGAACGCAAACCGTGTTCTGATCGAGCTCAGCTTTAATGCGGTGAGAAAACCGTTGATTTCTAGGACATTTGACGGAAAGCGAGTGAAGTTGAGAAGATGAAGATGAAGAAAGCTTTAATGGCGGATAGAGGAAGGGAGAACGAAGAGAAGTTGCGGATGACATTGTTTGGTGATTTGTGTGTGCTTTCTCTATCACAAAAATCAACCATCACAACTCACAGTAGAATCTGTTCGTCCGCCATTGACATGGAGGGAGTTTGGATCATGTGGGGTCGCTACAATTTTCAACCAGAAGCTCACATGGTTTGGGGATAATAATAATTTAATAAACAATTTAGTTAACTCATATTTCACTAACATGGGTATAAATGACCGGGTAAATTACTTTTTTTTCTTTTATCTTTGTATCGGATTGTAGTGGATACTTTTTAATTTTAATAATTACAGTTTATTTGTAAAACTCATTACACTCTACGTTAAAGATACTTTTTAATTTTAATAATTACAGTTACAGTTTATTTGTAAAACTCATTAAACTCTACGTCCTTTAACACTAGCAAGGTTAAATTTTTTTGGTTGTAAGTCTGACATGTGCCTTATCCATGACGGTAGCTTAGTAATTTTACTAATATAAATTAAAATATATCTCTCCAACCAACCCCCACCCCCACCATCACTGTGACGGCCACCACCACCACCAAATCTAACTATCTCTAGCAAAGCCACCACCCTTCCTTGCAAATTCTGCTTGTCGTTAAGTGATGACCCGTGAATAGGAAGTGTTGACACAAGCCGACTTGGCTAAGGGGTTGTCTGTTTACCTCTTAATGAGGCTCTGAATGATTCAGACCTCTTACTGATTCAACACTTAATGGTTCAGGTTGTTTGTTTCGCGAAAATGTCTGAATATTTGCCTCTGGATGATTAAACATTATAATGAGTCTTAATGGTTGAGACCTCTAATATGAATTGGTCAAACATTTGCCTCTGAACAGTTAAGCATTATACTAGCTCTTAATGCTTCAGACCTCTTACTGGTTCAACACTTAATGATTCAGACGTCTTATTGGTTTAACACTTAACAATTCAGAAGTTGCCAAACAGGCCCTAACTTTTAAACTGCAACATACACGATTGCCTCGTACTTGCAAGAACTTTGTCATCACCAAAGAGAATCCACCCTCACCATAAAAATCCCAAGATTTATATTGTAATCTGACTCTGCCAGAGTTAAGGAGAACGTGACCTACACTGCATGAAACGGTATAACCCATGATTCAACAAAATCTCCCAGCCATGCTCTCTTAGTTGTACACTGAAACAAATGACTCCGGACAAGAACTAATAGACACAAAATCCATGGGAGTATTTTTCATATAATTAAAAGCTAGCTTCTCAACAACAATCCCCACCCGATCTGAAAACACGACTTAGCCATAGACTCATGCTTCTGAAACAATAAGTGATTAACTAACTTAACACCACTGTAACAAATCCCCAAGATCTCATAACTATTCCCATCACTTACTGGAACCCTGGATTGAATCAGAACTGACATCTTGTTCTATAATCATCATCTTCGTCTGAATCTTGTTACAACAGCCATGATCTACTTGATTTGAAATCCAATGACGGTTACCATGGTTGCAATTTTATAGATCTGGGCACGAATTTGTGGAAGAAGAGTGGACACAAGAATGATTAGGGGGTTATACGATTAGGGTTTCTAATGATTAGTATTTTGTGGTTTCCAGCGGTGGTGGTTGCGAAGATGATGGTGGTTTCCGGTGGTGGTTGAGAGGTTGGGGAGGTGGCGGTCCGTGGTCGGATGGTGGTGGGCTGGTGGTGCTCGTGGTCGGATGATCATGGTTGTGAAGAAAAGCTAGATAGAGATATGGAATTGAGAGAAAGAAATACAAAGAGTTGAAATAAAGAGAGAGAAAGCGGGAGAGAGGGATAGTTCATTTATATATATTTATTAGAGTTAATTGCCATTTTCATCCCTGAGGTTTGGGCACATTTGTCATTTTCGTCTAAAATGACATTTTGGTACCATTTTGCCCCCCACGTTTGTAACTTTTTGCCATTTTCGTTCAAATGCCTAACCTAGTTACTTTATAACGTTAGATGGGTTATTTTTGAAAGAGTAACTTGCCATTTTCGTCCCTGAGGTTTGGCACATTTGCCATTTTCGTCCAAATGACACTTGTAACTCCGGCACCGTCTCCGGCACAACATGCTACTTCGGCACCGTCTGCGGCACAACCTGCAACTCCGGCACCACCTGCAACTCCGGCACAAACCTGCAACTGCCGGAGTTGCAGGTTGTGCTAGAGACGGTGCCGGACTTGCAGGTTTGTGTCGGACTTGCAGGTTTGTGCCGGAGTTGCAGGTTGTGCCGGAGTTGTAGGTGGTGCTTGAGTAGCAGGTTGTGCCGGAGACGGTGCCGTAGTTACAAGTGTCATTTTGAACGAAATGACAAATGTGCCCAAACCTCAGGGACGAAAATGACAATTTACTCTTTTAAAAATAACCCATCTAACGTTATAAAGTAACTAGGTTAGGCTTTTGGACGAAAATAGCAAAAAGTTACAAACGTGGGGGCAAAATGGTACCAAAGTGTCATTTTGGACGAAAATGGCAAATGTGCCCAAACCTAAGGGACGAAAATGGCAATTTACTCTATTTATTAATTTAATATTAGTTTTTTGTTTATTAAATATATTTCAAATAATTTGAGTAAAATTACCAACCTACCCTGATATGTAAGGCACATGTCATACTTAACTAATTTTTTTTAACCAGCTTAGGGCCAAAGGACATAGAGTGTAATGAGTTTTTACAAATAAAGGAATGTAATTGTAATTATTAAAGATGAAGGCCATCCATTGCAACCTGATACAAACATAAAGGACCAAAGTGTAATTTACCCTAAATGTTATGAGTAAAATGTTAAAATCATCCATGAGATTTGTGTTGATTTGTCTGTTACATCCAAAATTATTTATTTTGTACACCTAACGTTATGATTTTCTTGTCATTTCCATCCAAATTACAAACAAAATTAAAATCTCATGGACGATATTGGCAATTTACATATTTATTTTTATATTTTATTTATTTTATTTTCTTATTTACCTTTAAATAAAAAAACAATAAAAATAATTATAGTTATAATATGTATATACACATACGCACACACTATACACATACATACATACATACATACTATTTCTCTCTCTCTCACTCTCTTTCTTCCCCACCTCCACTTCCGTTACCTCCATCATCACCATCACTGCCACAGCCACCCCCACCCCCACACACGCACTCTCTCTTTCTTCTCTCCCTCTCTCTTCTCCACATCTACCACCACCACCTGCCACAACCACTATGTCTATCTTTGTACCCGGACATCATATCCCCTCATCGATCTGTCTTACCAAACATCAGTACCACTCGTCTCTCCCGTCTCTCTCTGCACTAACTTGTACAATACCACCCATCTTTTTCTACACTTCACCGGTACAGATCCATTCGATTTTGCACATGAAATCTCTCGCTCTATTCCGCACACGCAGCCTTAGAACCTCACACCGCTCGATCCACTCCAGAAACCCAACGCCAATTTCAGATCGATTAGCCTGTTGGTTGAGGAAAAATCATGCCCCAACATGTGTCACCTTCACCACCGTTGTGGTAGTGATGGTGATGATGAAGGTGGTGGATGAGGAGGTGGAGAAAAGAGAAAGTAGTGGCATGTGGGGGTGGTGGTGATGGAGGTGGAGAAGAGAAAAGGAGAAAAGAAAATGGGTATGTGTATGGTGTGTCTGCGTGTGTGTATATATATATATAACTATACTTATTGTTTTATGTTTAAAGGTAAATAAACAAAAAAATAAATAGGTAAATTGTCAAAATTGTCCTTGGGTTGACGATACATTTTAATTGGGTTTGTGATTTGGATGGAAATGACAATAAAATCAAAACTTTAGGTGCCTAGATACAAAAGAAAAAATAAGTTATTTTGGATGTGACAGGCAAATCAGCCCAGACCTCAAGGACGATTTTGTTATTGTACTCTAAATGTTATAATGAGCAAGTTCTATACACGATATATAATAGGATGTATGGCTGCTATTTTGAGTAATTATATAGTTTTAAAACTCATACCCATTACAAATATACAACTTCAAGGGTGTATTGGCTTAACTTATCTATGTTCTAGGTTAATTTGTTGCAAACAATAAAATATATAGTAGGGCTGAAAAAGCCAAACTGGACTCCAGTTACATGGCTAAAAAAAAGCTCAAGCTCGTCTTGATAGCTTGGGAACCTTTAAGATGCAACTTGAATTTGGCTTCATAAGATTTGGAATGGAACTCAGTAACCGAGTTCAATAGCCTAAAAAGTTAGTTACACTAATATGGTATATAAGACTAAAACGTTTAGTAAGGTCTCAAGTAAAAACTTAGAGCATTTGCAATAGGTTATGTTGAGCTTCAAGAACTCCAACATGGAAGAGAAATTCGGATATGGAAAGGGGTGTGTGGGGAGAGAAAATGTGGTTGGTCCTTGGCTAATGCATGTAACTTTTAGGATAGGGGAAGAAAGAGAAAAGTGTGTAGCTCGTGCCTTTCGAGGAGAAAGAATGTGGTTTCTACAACTTGACTTTTAGGGAAATAGAAATATCACTAACTTAACACATGGAATAAAAACTACGTGGGTACTAAAAACATTTGATTTTCGGTGGTTTGTCAAAAATCATTACTTCAGTCCATTAGTTAAAAAATTGTCAAAACAATTCATGTGGTTTCACTTTCGTAACTATTACAGTCCACCTTCACTAATGCCATCAAATTATTTTGTTAGTTTATTTGAAATGACCATAATGGCACTGTTATTAAAACTACAAAATAAATAAAGAGGTAATTATGTTTTCGTCCCCGCGGCCTATTGAAAATAACTATTACAGTCCATTAGTTTAAAATTACGAAAACAATACCAATACTTTTACAACTTCCACCTTCAACTTATTGGAAGGTCACCTGCTCCAACTCCACACCCTCTACTATCCTTAACTCTACTAATCACTCTCTCTGTTTCTTAAAATCCAGTTGGAAGGTC
Organism: Scalesia atractyloides; assembly: GCA_947069175.1. Classification (NCBI taxonomy): domain Eukaryota; kingdom Viridiplantae; phylum Streptophyta; class Magnoliopsida; order Asterales; family Asteraceae; genus Scalesia; species Scalesia atractyloides. The sequence continues at coordinate 59,794,500 of CAMTDV010000030.1, forward strand.
ACCTACATAGGCTTCACACCCTCTCTACTTCATCCATCTTCAACATCTCCAACCACCACACACACACACCACGATGACCACCTCTACCACCTGTTATACCCACCACCATCATCAAACTACCATCCACCCCTACGCCCACAACCTGGCCATTCTCTTTAAACAAATCATCGGCCAACTCCTTTTCTACTGATGAATACTACCAATTTCGACCACTACACAGGGCACCGCTATAGTTCATCTCCACACCTCAAGTTTTTAGGTAGGCCTCAAGTTTTCCTACTGACGTCGATTGTGATGGGGAAATTAGGTGGTTGGATCTAAAGAAACGAGGAAAGAAAAGTAAAGTGAAGGATACCGGTACTGTTTTGGGAATTTTTAGAACTAATGGAGTGTAATCGTTATGTTTTTACAAACCACGGGGGCGAAAACGTAACTAACTCTTTATTTATTTTAATTTTATAATAGGGGCATTATCGTCATTTCAAATAATTTAACAGAATAACTGGATGGCGTTAGTGTGGGTGGACTATAATAGTTACGAAAGTGAAAATAGAGTGACTGTTTTGGCAATTTTTTTAACTAATGGACTGAAATAATGATTTTTGACAAACCACAAGGATGAAAAATGTAATTAACTCTAATTTAAAAGAAAACTTTCATGGAATTTAAAAATAAATAAAGTAAACCCGGGTTGCATAAACAACTATTAACGTCTCAATGATTACTTTATGTCCTTATTTTTATGCTTTAAAAAGTCTCTGTGACAACTGTGAAAATCTCGGTAAACCTTACTCGTTACTAGTCCTTGATGACATAAAAAGATGTGAAAACAATTAGACTTGTGATGATTTTAAGGATAGAAATGTGTTAACACTTGAATTCAAGAATGTACTACATGGACCAGTAGTTATGATGTGTGCGAAGACTCATAATAAACCTTAATTTGACGCAGCACGTTACTTACGTAATAGTATGCAATCGTGAATATTTAGATGACTCTGGAAACACGAATTGGCTAATACATGAATTATAGTGTATAATAGAGATGCGTTAGTAGACATATTTGAATTATGATGCTTGTAGTGATGCCTGAGTAATCACGATGAATTTGATCCCGATTGTCGAAGCATGAATTAGCAACTATAACGAAACGATACTAATCATGCCTGGAATAAATCCGAGTGTACATTATAGTGAACATACGAACAATAATAGCCAATAGTGTGACACTGATGCCTCTGTGTGCTGAAAACAGGTTGAACGGAAGAGTTCTGTTTAACAGTGCATAAACCGTACAATAATGATTTTGATACGAATGAAAGTGCTTTGAACGATTCTAAGAGTACGAAATTACTTGGACCTAATACTTAAACCATAACATAAGATTTGGAGCCTTGGTATGCAGAGACTTGGTATTGTTAGTCCCTTCCATGAGAAAGGAAGAACCCCTTCTATGATCCCTCGGATTTAAAGACTTTATCTACTTGAACAAGACGATACCTTCTCTTAAAGGCTGAAGCATTTCGAAATTTCCTTTCATAGACAGGAAAGTCCCCCCCTTTCTATAGGATTAGGTATCTTAGCCATTCCTTCCAAGAACAAGATCATATCATTTCTATAGAATTAAGCCTTGAAGAAGTTCCTTCCAAAAAGATAAGAATATCCCATTATATGAACTAGATAGACATAACGATGTCGTAAAAGCGAGGTTTTGTGCTACCCCACTTGTGGTGAAGCCTTGCTTTTTAAAATGTTAAATGTAAGGTTACATCAAGGATATCATAATAGTTAAGTTTGGCATAATGTGGCTTAGACTATATTTACCCGGTAGAAAGGGGTGGCAGTAAAAGAACGGAAAAAGACCCGTTAATATTTTCAAGAACCCGAATAAGTCCTAGGCCCATCCATAAATGAATGGGCCTGGACTAGGGATGGCTTGATGACGAGGGTCCCCGTCTAGGCTCAGTCCCTTAGAACGATAACTGGGCCTGAGCCCATTTGGACTTTCCCAACATGTTTAGTTGGTTCAAGTGAGGCTAATTTTGGAAAGCCCATTATTAGGCCAACCCATTAGGGTTATGGCTTAAGAATCTTGTTATAAAAAGGAAGTTTCTCTTCCTGAGACAAGCAAGTTGTTCCCCCCTCAACATGTTCCTTCCTTCTTCCCTTATATCTTTGGTTCTTACATCATATTATTATCCTTGTATTCATATATAATTTTATCATGGCTGATATTGTACTGAATTGAGCGTCGGAGTGCTCTTGGGGCGATACCCCCGGGACTTCTAACAAGGTTTACATGTGGTTGCATCCCAAGACCCGTTATCCCGCAAAAGGAGTCGTCATACAATGGCAAGATGAGGGATCTAAATCGGGCTCGACGAGTTCAAGGTTAGTGATGACATAGGTACTCGGAAATCCCTTTTAGCAAAACTAAGGTTAATAACAATCATAAATAAGAAACAAAGAATAATAAACATAAACTGAAAATAAGAAGCTGAAAGTCGAAAGCTGGAAGCTCCCGACGAGAAGCTGATACGCAAGTAGCTGAAGACCGGAAGCTAAAGTTATTTTACAACATTGTAATACAGGTCAATGTGATTAGACTTCTCCCTAAAACACATAAAGGTGACCTTGAGACACACAAACCTGGATTTTATCCAAAGAGGCAAGGTTAACCCTACAAGCAACGTCAAAGGAGGATAAGCTTACCAAGACAAAAGGTATGGGCTGGCACAATCTGTCTATAAAATGGGAGTCTTGTTCAGCCTAAAGTAAGTTCACTTCTCTCACACTCACTCTCATTTCTTATCCTCTATAATTTCGCTAAGATTCTTAAGAACCACCAACTGATTCTCATGCCGAAGTCCAAACGATTATGTTCAAGAAGAACGAACCAAGGGAGTTAGGGTACGTTATCTTATGATGAGCCAGAAGTTACACTCTCCCCTATGCCTCCTCCGTTGTGCACCACTACATCTCCATGTGTTAGCAGAGCAGGACCTAGTCCTGACCCAAATCCATATTTCATGCCTGAGGGCTCACTCTAGATAGGGAGCTTTCACACTAGCTCCCCTCTCCTTCTTCCTAGAAGCCCAGAGTATACTGTCGAGTAGCTTCTCCAACAAGCTCAAGCTGTTCCAAACCCACATCCACAAACAACCTTTGAAGAAGCACTTAGATCGTTTCCTCTAGCTAGTAGAGTTGTAGCTGCAAACTTGTCACCATCCCCAAGCTTCCAGCGTAGCTTCCCATTGTACGATATTCAACAGTCCCAATTAGTTGCCCTCCTGGCTCAGTTAAGCCAATGGCTTATAGGAAACTAAATCTGGCAAACTACGCCCAATCAGGTCGGACCACAAGCTGAGGTCCAGACAAGTACACAAGCAGGCACTAGCACAAGCGGGGCCGGGGTGAACCTTGATATACCCTCCATGCCTTATAAACCAAGCTCATTATCGTGCTTTTCCGAGGAAATAGCTAACTATGTATTCTAAACCAAGATAAAGATGCCATCGAACGTTAAGACATATGATGGCTTGGAAGACCCTGAGGACCATCTACAGGTATTCACGGAGGCACTAACAGTTAAACGACGGAACAACGCTGAGTGTTGTCATATGTTCATGCAGACTCTCATTGGACTAGTCCGTTTATGGTTATGTGGGCTGCCCACCAGAAGCATAACCTCCTTCAATGACTTACACAAAATCTTCCTAACCAACTTCACCCCTCAGAAAAGATGCACCAGAGATGCAACCATTAGGCATCAGATTCAACAGAAAGACCACGAAGACCTTCGAGCCTTCATAGAATGGTTCAAAAGGGAATAGTTGATGTACAGTGGGGCAACTGAAAAGATGAGGGTGTCAGCCTTCATAAATGTCATAAAGTCTAAGAAGGTTCCATGAAAACAACCCCCAAACCGTGGAAGAAGCTTCGAAAGGGTTGAGTCCTTCCTAAAAGGGAAGAAGCTTTGAAAAAACAAGTCTCCAAGAAAAGGGAGTAAGGAAGCTGGAGGGAACCACCTCCCTCGTCCAACAGATCAAGATTTCAACCCTTCATAGAGCGATGACCATTCAGGTTCTACGAGGGAAGAAGATTTGAAGATAGAAGAAGATCTCCTTGTCCAAACAAGAACCGGGACAAAGATAAGCATATATTCACCCTCCTCACCAAAACACCCCAAGAAATCTTGTCAACGGAGGAAGTTAAGTATAACTTTAGGCCTCCTAGACCCCTCACCAAACCCTCTAACAAAAGAGATACATGCAAGTTTTGTGCCTTTCATAACGACACATAGCATCATACCAACGACTGCTTCTAGCTAAAGAAGAGGATAGAGGTAGCTGTCAAATTGGAGGAAGCTAGCTCATCTGGTGAAGGATATAAAAGATAAGGAAGGGAAGAAAGAGCTCAGTATAAACATGGTGTGGTCAGAAGAAAAGCAAGAAGGAAAGAGAAGAAGAACCACACCTTGGAACCAACAGTTTATCTGCTTCCCCCAACGAATCTATACGACAAGCTGGAGCTTCCTATCATCGTGGAAGCTGAGTTGGAAGGTTCCCTCATCGGCACGGTATACATGGATCCAGGAGCTACCTCTAATGTCATGCACCAAAGGTGTTTTAATCAACTCAGGAGTGAAATGAAAGCTCGCCTACAAGCCACCGACACGTCCCTAAGAAGCTTCACTTGGGAAAAGGTACAACCCCTAGGAAAGCTAACACATAACTTATGTTTCCGGGATGGTGACTTGTCCAGAACGGATAAACTTACTTTCATAGTCATAAACTCCCCTTCAAACTACAACTTGTTGATATGAAGGTCGGGTATTGCAGAATTTGATTTTGTAATATCCCCAGCACATGGGATGATGAAGTTTCCAACAGATAAGGGCATCGCTTCGTTGGCACCAACGCCAAAAGCCCTTCTACTTGTATCCATGGAAATAGAGGAAGGGGATAACAGTAAGGTAAGAGAAAGTTGGGTTGAAGAAGTAAGCATTAATGACTCCTACTCGGAGCAGAAGATAAAATCAACAACCATTTTCCTGAAACAACCAAGCATAGGTTAAAGGACCTCCTTCGAGGGAATACGGATGTGTTTGCTTGGTGCTCCGGAGACATAATAGGGTACCATGAGACATAGCTGAACATGCACTAGACATAGCTCCTACATACAAGCCGGCTATGCAAAAGAAACGAATCATAGTCCCTAAGCGTAGCCTAGCTGCCTGTCAGGAGGTAGAAAAGTTAGTAGAAGCTAGCATACTAAGGGAGGTAAAATACCATTCTGGGTTAGCAAACCCTGTCATGGTAAAAAAGCTAGATGGTTCCTGTAGAATGTGATTTGACGTCAAAGATCTTAATAAAGCATGTCCTAAAGATTGCTACCCATTGCCAGAGATTGATTGGAAGGTATTCTCGCTCACGGGTTTTGAGTACAAATTCTTCCTTGATGCCTACAAAGGGTATCACCAAAACATTCCACACCAACAAAGGTATCTTCTGCTACAAAAAGATGCGTTTGGGGTTGAAAAATGCAGGAGAAACATACCAACGCCTTATAGACAAGGTAACGAGTTTTGACCATAAGGAAGTTAGGCGTTTCAAGTTGGTATCAGAGCCAAGGTTTGAGGGATTCAATTACAAGGTCTAAGATGCTTGAACTCAAACTGAAAGCTCGTGAATAAGTGTGTGTTCGCTCCGAGGCGCAAGGCAAGTAAGTACTTCTTAAATTTATGTGAATTTGTTGATCGAACAATGTTATAAAGTGTTACGGGATGATTATGGAATGTTAAAGGATGTGTACGGGATGTTACAGGACATTACGGGACGTTTCGGGGCGTTACGGGTCAGTTTGGGCTGAAACGGAGTCCCAAAACGAGTCGTATGAACAAAAGTGAAGCAAAACAACATCTGGAGGATGGGAGGGGGGTCGTCGACACATCCATCTGCTCCCGACGCGCATTTTGCTGTCTACGCAAGTTTTTCCCCGACGTAGGTTTCCAGGGTGTGTCGCTGACGCATGGTATGTGTCGCCGACGCCCCTCTTTGATCCACAATCTCATTTTTTGTTATTTTGACTTGCTATAAGTTCCGTATCTTCCGAAACCTGACCCGTAACCCTTAAATAGTCCTGAAAGGCGTTAATAGCGAATAAAAGAGTATGTAAACCTAGGATGACTTAGTAATGCATGCCGGAAACAAAATGTTTCAAAAGAATGAATGATAATGTATGAATGTTAAGTAACCCAATCTTATGATTTACATATGAATGCCCCTTGGTCGTTTTTGGCCATACAGTAGAAAGGATGTACGAGTATGCAATTAACTATAGATCGTAGAATGTTAATAAAAGAAAGTTGTGATTGTGTAGATGGCGGATGATAGAGATTTGAATAATGAAGAAATGGCACGACAAGAAGCATTGAATGAGAAAATTTCCAAGGAAGTGGCATAGGCTATCAACAAAGCTACCCAAACTAGCCCAAGAAATAGAAAGTCATGTGTTAGAAGCGGTCGATGCCATGATGATAAGTAAGCTCGAAGAATTAAAGGAACTAATAGGTGAGTCTCCAAACAAGAAGGGAACTCGTAGATGCACGTATAGAGACTACATGGCTTGTAACCCCACAACGTACAATGGGGAAATTGATCCCATAAAATGCCAAAGGTGGATCTCTAGTATGGAAGCCATTTTTGTCCGTAGTCGATGTGAGAAAGAGGATCAAGTAATGTTCGCTACGGGTCAACTTCAGCTTCAGTCCAAAGATTGGTGGGACGCCCATTGTAAGGAACTGGGTGAGGATAAACTTCAAACCTTAACATGGCAAGAGTTTAAAGAACCATTCTTAAGGTATCATTGCCCACAGTCAACAATTGATAGGATTCAAAAAGAAGTCCTACGTCTTCGACAGAAGGATGAGTCGATCGATGAGATTACTAACACCTTTCTTGATAAGTTGAAGTTTTGTCAAGATTTCGTTAAGTCAGAAAGAATGAAGATAACTCGCTACCACGACATGTTGAAGGCAGAGTATAGAGAATTCATCACCCCTTCAAAATGTGAGACTCTACACGAACTCATCAATTGGGCCCGTGATAGGGAGATTAATCTGAAACGACAAGTGGAAAGGGGTGAGAAAAGATCATCTGATAAGTTCACCAACCCAAGTCCGACAAAGAAGATGAGGTTCCAGGATTATGGCAAGAAAGATAAAGCAAAAGGGAGTGTTCCCAAATGTAAGACTTGCGGGAAGCTGCACACGGGGGAGTGCCTAATGGGTAAGAAGGGGTGCTATAATTGTGGTCAAGAGGGACATCCGTACTATAAATGTCCCAACTCTTCAAGAACCTGTTTCAACTGTTTTCAACCGGGTTACATAAAGGCAGAATGTCTAAAACTTCAGACGGACAAGATTGGAAAGAAGAATGAAACCCCAAAGGCTCGGGGAAGAATGTTTCAGATGACATCCGAAGAAGCTAAGGCCCTTCCGAATGTTGTGTCAGGTATATTTCTGTTAAATTCAATGCCTATGTACGTATTATATGATACTGGGGCTAGTAAATCATTTGTGTCGAATGAACTTGTATACCATCCCTCCTTTGTTATTGAAAAGATGCCAGTACCTTCAGAAGTAGAAATTGCAGATAGTAAGAGCTATTTGTTACATGACGTGTGTAGAAATTGTAAGATCGTTATAGAGGATGAGGAGTTCGAGATTGACCTTGTACCTATGGTTCTGGTGGAATTCAAGGTTATAGTAGGCATGGATTGTCTATCCTAATATCATGCTAAAATTCAATGTGAAAGGAAGGTCATACATGTTCTAACGCCCAAAGGAAAACAAGTGAGCATTCAAGGAGAAAGAAATGTCGAAGCGGAAGTTTGCACTATCGTTCAAGCAGTTAAGTACGTACGGAATGGAAGTAGAGCTTTTCTAGCCTACATTCTAGATACCAAGATAGACACTCCAAAATTAGAAGATGTCAAAATTGTTAATGAATTTCTGGACGTGTTTCCAGAAGACTTATCGGGACTCCATCCTGAACGAGAAGTAGAGTTTAGAATTGAGCTAGTATCAGATGCTAAACCTGTAGCTAAGGCACCGTACAGGCTGGCCCCAACTGAGATGAAGGAATTCATGACTCAGTTTCAAGAGTTGCTAGACAAGGGCTTTATTCGCCCAAGCGTTTCACCTTGGGGTGCACCTGTTTTATTTGTAAGGAAGAAGGATGAATCGATGCGTATGTGCATCGATTACCGAGAATTAAACAAGCTAATGGTGAAAAACCGTTATCCCTTACCCCGAATCGACTATCTCTTTGACCAATTGCAAGGGGCAAGTTGGTTCTCAAAAATCGACTTGCGTTTGGGGTACCACCAACTACGAGTACGGGAAGAAAATGTGGCGAACAGAGCATTTAGAACTCGTTACAAACACTACGAGTTCCTAGTGATGTCATTTGGGTTAACTAATGCTCCGGCCGCTTTTATGGATCTAATGAATAGGGTATGCTGAAACATGCTAGAAAAATTTGTCATAATATTTATAGATGATATTTCGGTATACTCTCGTAGTGAATCTGAACATGCGTATCACTTACGTGAGGTACTCGAAACACTCCGTAAAGAAAGATTGTACGCTAAATTTTCCAAATGCGCATTTTGGCTTAGGGAAGTGCAATTCTTGGGTCATGTAATTAATGAGGAAGGAATTTTGGTGGATCTATCTATAGTAGAAGCCGTGGTTAAGTGGATACCCCCAAAGAATGTTAGCGAAGTAAGAAGTTTCCTCGGATTAGCCGGCTATTATCAGAGATTTATTCAAGATTTCCCTAAAATAGCCTTACCTATAACCAGACTGGCGAAGAAGGAAGAAAAATTTATATGGGGAGTTGAACAAGAGAAAGCTTTTCAGCTATTAAAAGATAAGTTGTCGAGCTCTGCGGTGTTGACCTTACCGGAAGGAACGAAAGATTTAGTAGTTTATGCGGATGCATCACGTCAGGGGTTAGGGTGTGTATTGATGCAACGAGTTAAGGTCATTTCTTATGCCTCGAGACAACTCAAGCAGCACGAAAATAACTACCCTACTCATGATTTAGAGTTGGCGGCGGTAGTTTTTGCCTTCAAATTTTGGAGGCACTATTTGTATGGGACAAAATGCACAATTTATTCTGACCACGAGAGTCTCAAATATTTTCTCGAACAAAAAGATCTTAACATGAGACAACGAAGGTGGCTAGAACTAATTAAAGATTATGATTGTGACATTCTTTATCATCCGGGTAAGGCCAATGTCGTGGCAGACGCTTTAAGCCGAAAGGAATATTCACGGCCTATTCAAGTGAAGTCGATGAGAATGATAGTTGTCACACCCCGACCCGCAGCGGAAAAGGTGATCGGGGCATGATTGGGTTATCATCAAAGCTCATGACATTTATTATGCGTTTCATATTCATTAAATACAATTTAATGGAAATTTACAATAAATGTTACAACATGTTCTAGCTATCAATCTAAGCATCTTTGTTCTCTTCTAAGGCATTTCCTATGTTTTCTTTGCTTCAACCTGTTCACCTGTATCATGTGTAAAAAGGTTTTGGATCAACATAAAGTTGGCGAGTGAATCCTATGGAAAACATTTGAACAAGTTTATTTAAATTGATTATGAAATATGTGCACAACCAAACATGAGTAAAAATAGATGTAAACTTATTCAACAATCATAAGATATTAAATAAAACACACATGAACAATAATGGAACATTTAGAGGCACGCGATGCTCAACTCGTCTCTCACGAGGAACTGAGGGGCCTAATGAATGAATTGCATAAACATGATAATATGAATGACACAACTACCAACAATATAAACTCAATGATACACACATGAACAATAATGAATTTGATTTGAGGCACGCGTTGTTCAACTCGTCTCCCACGAGGAACTGATGGGCTTAATGAATGAGTTTCATATAATTTGACAAAAGGAAATAAGTAATCACAACAATATAAACAATCTAAGTTTAGATCATGATGTGGTATGGCACAAGTTTAAATAAACAAGTTAATTATTTTTATGACACATGACACACCCCAAAACGTGTAATTTAAAAGGGGAGTTGTAAGATTCACTCACAGTGGGTGCGTTCGGTTGATGATGTTGAATGCACGCGAAGTGGTTTTAACCACGAGTGAGATTAACCTAGATAAATCGCATTATGGTTCGGTAAGTAAACGGATTTTATTAATCTATTTTAGTAGGATTGTTGGGTGTATTTTTGTGAGTTTAAGGCTATTTTCTAACCTTAAAAATGTTATTTTTAAGTATTTTTAATTGATTTTTAATTAAAATAATTAAATAAAAATAATAAAAAAATTTGACTTTTTCTGACCGTTGACTTTGACTTTGACCGTTGACTTGACCGTTGACCGGTTCGAGTGCGAATATAAGTGCGCTGGGTGAGGCTCGAACCCGAGACCTCCCGTACGCGTGCACGCAGCTCTACCAACTGAGCTACGTGTCTAACCCGTCATATATCTGTTTTTAATTATATTTATACATTAATTAGTTTAAACCGAAAATCATTTATTTTTTAAAAACGATTTAATTGATCGGACCGGTGCGCTCCACAGGTCTCGAACCCGGGACCTGTGGGTTGCGTAACACACAGTCCACCGCTGGACTGTGTGTTTAACATGTTATATAATCCAATTTTTATTATACTTAAATACAAACTATTTGTTTTCATTTCTGACTTATTTAAAAAGGTAGAATAATTGTCCGGGTCGATGCAGAAGACCAGACTCGAACTCGTGACGTGCGACTTAAACATACACACAGTCCACCGCTGGACTGTGTGTCTAACTTGGTTATTATTCCGATTATTAATATACTTAACATATACCTGTGGCGACTCCGGTTCGGTTAACCAAAACAAAAAGGCATTTTATTAAAGCGGCGTGTGGAACAAGATTCGAACTCGAGACCTTTGTGTGTTTATTGTGCACACAGTCCACCGCTGGACTGTGTGTCTAACCCGAGTTATTTCTTGATTTTAATTATACTTATCAGTTACCGAACTTCATCTTCTTCGTTGAGTTTTAACCAGAATCGATAACTGACTGGTTCAATGTTTTAATCGGTTTCTTAGCGTGTTTCAGTTCATTACGGTGAGATATAAGTGAAAAGAAAAAGAAATTAGGCGAAGAGGTATACCGACTGGACTCCTCTGTTTTCCGGCAGAATTCCGGCGACAGCAATCACTTCCGGCGACGGGTGTCTTGCAGCAGCGAGTCTCCGGAAAGCTTACAAAGGGTGTGGGTATCTCCGGTATAAGCTCAGGGGGTTCAGTAAGGTTCAGAAATGAAGAACCCGGTTTTCCGGTGATGAGCAGAGATATTCCGGCGAGTGAGTTTTCGCCGAGAAAAGGTGCGGTTTTGAGCGAAAAGGTTTGCAGAAGTTCGAGGTGGTTTTTATAGGGCAAATCGTCGATGTATTTGGCCCGATTTCCAACTGGATTCGTCGGTTATGAAAACTCCAGCGGTTATAACTTTGGTCGCGGACCCAGACGTCGGTTATAACCGATGTCTTAGTAAATGTATACGTTATAACGGAAGTTGTCGTTAAAACTTGCGAGATTGCCAGGATTTCCGACGACTGAACTTTTGGGCGCCGGTTTTGAATTCAGAAAGTCATGATATCAATTAAATGATCTTAATGGTTAACAAAAGACATCAGTGGCGCAGTGGTTTGTGCGCGTGTGTTAAGTTTGTTTGTGAACCGGTTACTGACCCGGGTTCGAAACCCGGCAGAACCAAAACATTTTTATTTTGCGATTTTTAACAGTTTTTCAAAAACTAATTATATATTCCCGTATAATAATTGATTATGTATCGTTTAAAATTATTTTGGGCATTTAATTCGCAACGAAAATTTTAACTGACTGTTCGGTTGATAAAACGGAGCGGGTTTGGTAAATCCGTTTTTTACGGATGTTACAGTATCCCCTGCTTTTTAGAAATTTCGTCCCGAAATTTAAATAGTGATATATTTGACTAAAAGAATGATGGTGTTTAGTTTGTCAGTTACTTGCTTAGAGAAAGTAAGGGTTTAAGTTTTTGTTTGAGGCGGTAACGTTCCTTGTAAAGGTTAAGTACCCTATTACAGGAATCGCTTTTTGTTGCCTACTGTATAAGTATTGATAAGCAGAAATGATTCGCTAAAAATGATATCATGCATAAGAGTTTGGATACGTTTGAAAAAGTATGGTTATATCCTAAGGCAAAACTTCTAACACTACAACCTACAGGGAACATAAATAAACACAACAGCTGATATTTGAACATAAATAAACACAACAGCTAATATTTGAACATAAATAAACACAACAGCTAATATTTGAACATAAATAAACACAACAGCAAATATTTGAATCCACATTCTGATAGCATATATGTTTGAATGGTGGAAGTTCCTATGTAGAAATGGAACACAAATCCAATTTCTCTAAATAGCAAGATGATATAAATGTAACACAATTTCAACCAAGGCAATACTAAATCCTACATGGAACTTCTCATAACCGCCTGATAATGCCTCTGATCCTTTGGCAAGAATACTTATATATAGGAAGTACCAGCGGCGTATCCACCATATTCTTGCCAAATTTTCATTGGTTTTATCCACAAATTATGATTAGTTACCAAGAAACTAATAAATCCTACATAGAACTTCTCATAACCGTCTGACAATGCCTCTGATCCTTTGACAAGAATACTTATATATAGGAAGTACCAGCAACGTATCCACCATATTCTTGTCAAATTTTCATTGGTTTTATCAGTGAATTATGATTAGTCCTATATAACTCTACAACCAATACAACAAACATAAAATTACTGAAAAAATATCCGTGCGATCAAGGCTCAATCAAACGGAGTCGATCGTATTGCATGTACTGAAAATGAAATGTCTGTGCGCTCAAGGCTCAATCAAACGGAGCCGAACGTATTGCATGTACTGAAAATGAAATTGTCTGTGCGCTCAAGGCTCAATCAAACGGAGCCGAACGTATTGCATGTACTGGAAATGAATAACTTAATCTAAACATCAATCACACAAACAGCCTATGCATGGAACCTCTCATAACCGCCTGATAATGCCTCCGATCATTTGACAAGAATACTTATATATAGGAAGTACCAGCGGCGTATCCACCATATTCTTGTCAAATTCTCATTGACTTTATCCGCAAGTTATGATTAGTTCTATGCGACTCTACAACAAACACAACAACCACAAGATACTGATAATGAAATAGTCTGTGCGCTCAAGGCTCAATCAAACGGAGCCGAACGTATTGCATGTACTGAAAATGAAATTGTATGTGCGCTCAAGGCTCAATCAAACGGAGCCGAACGTATTGCTTGTACTGAAAATGAACAACTTAATCTAAACAACAATCACACAAACAGCCTATGCATGGAACCTCTCATAACCGCCTGATAATGCCTCCGATCATTTGACAAGAATACTTATATATAGGAAGTACCAGCGGCGTATCCACCATATTCTTGTCAAATTTTCATTGACTTTATCCGCAAGTTATGGTTAGTTCTATGCGACTCTACTACAAACACCACAACCACAAGATACTGAAAATGAAAATTATTGCATGAACCTCAATTCTTGATCATCCAAGCTTTCTTAACAAGTGGTAAGTCAAATTTGGTGATTTGATGATGATGAAAAAAGTAGGTTTTAACCAATCTTGAAGTAATATGAATAATTGAGTGATTGAGAGTTAGGATTACACAATAGAACAAGAATTTTGTTTGAGTTTTGTCATTCGAATGATTTGAATCATAAACCCACTTGTTTAGGGATATTATGAAGAACATGGATGAATTATGTGCATATTAGTGTAATAGCTAAGTATGAAAATTGTTATTAGTGAATAAATGTTAGATGAATCTGATTTTGAATGATTGTTGTATGAAATCTTGGTTGGTTTTGATAATCTAAGAATGAACTAGAAGAACCATGCTTTGAACACTTGTACCTTATGCTTTGTTGGTGTCATGCACACCAAGTGTTTGATGAAATGCCTTGACTAAGAATTCAGTCATATTAGTCATAAACTTTATGTAATAGTCATGATTTGAATGTGTTTATGAAGTAGGCGTTAAAATATATAATGTCTTATCAAAGGATGTATGTAAATGAGCATAAGACATGAATTCTAAGTATAAATATGTATAGGTGTAAAGGAAGAAAGTTCAAGTCAAGCGAAGCAACAAGGGAATCAAGAACGAGGTACGCTACCTGTACGATTATGGTTTTATTATAGTCGTTATCATTATCAATTGTGGCTTATGTAATCGGTAAAGGAAGGAACATATGTAAGACTCATTATGAATGGGTCAAATACATTAGAATGATACGTATATAGAATGATAGTATATTAGACCCTTCATGAACGAATTGAAAGGTCTAGAATGAATGAACAACGAATGACGGTATAATGACTATACCATGAATGGATTTAAGCGCAAGAATGTTGGTCCTTGTGATAAGTGAGTTTGTGAGGTTAAACTAATGACATAATAGTCATGAGTTCGTAAGCTAAAAATCTTATGTTACTAGAATGGAAATTAAGTTTAACAATATTAACTTTTGATGTTATGATGTAGGTAAAACTCAAGTTTAGTTTGACATGCTTCGCTCGGAATCAAGCACACTTCAAATACCCTCCAAGCGCTTCCGCAAATTTTGTAAAGAATGTTAACGGGTCAAAATACTTTTGCTACAAATAGCTTACGTTTAGTTGTCAAATCTTAAAACTTTAGGTTGTTATGTCTTTTGTAAAATTCTAGTTAGTTGTAAATGTCTTAACGGAATGGTTTTCTTATGGATACTATGTTGTTGTTTTATAATGGTATCCAAAAAGTTTAAATTAGTTGTGATCATGTAGCCGATAAAGTAACGAGTTTTGACCATAAGGAAGTTAGGCGTTTCACGAAAGCCTTAACGGAAAAATAGCAGCTCTTAAACGCTTCCTCCCCAAGTCAACAGAAAGATAATTACCATTCTTCAGAACATTGAAAGATTGTGCTGATAAAAAAGACTTCAAATGGACGGATGAGGCAGAAGCAACCTTCATAGCACTCAAGGAACTCATATCTTCCCTGCGTACCATGGCAGCACCTAAGAAGGAAGAAACAATCACGGTCTACCTGTCGGCAGGTCCAATGACTTTAAACATCTCATTCACTTTACAAACCTCGAGCCCTATGCTCATGGTCATGTATACTAACAGCTCCTTAAATATATTTGTTTACAGGATAAGAAGCCATAAGCTCTGTGCTTGTGGTAGAAAGAGGAAAGGAGCAAATACCGGTGTACTTCGTAAGCAAGGCACTAAAGGCAACTGAAATCAATTACTCCCCGATTGAGAAGCTGGTACTAGCATTAGTACACACAGCAAAAAGGCTAAGAAGATACTTCCAAGCACATCCCATCCAAGTCATTACCGATCAGCCACTAAAAACCATCCTAGAAAAGCCCGAGCATTCGGGAAGGTTGGCTAAGTGGGATGTTGGACTGTGGGAGAACAAGATTGAATATGTACCAAGGAAAGCTTACAAAGGGCAGGTGCTAGAAGATTATTTGACAGAAATGCCAACAGTTAAGGAGGTGAATGAGATAGAAGAGGAAGGGTGCCAAACGATAATACCAGGGAAGTGGACGTCATTCTCAGACGGAGCTTCTAGTATAGAAGGTTCCGGGGTAGGCCTCATCATTACAGACCCCCACGGAACCGAATATACTTAGGCACTTTGTCTTGACTTCCCCTGCACAAATAACGAGGCTGGATATGAAGCATTGCTGGCGGGATTTCGATTAGCCAAAACAATGAAGGTAAAGGAGCTCCATGCCTATACGGATTCAAGATTGTAGGTAGTCAAGTGGGGGGAGAATACTCAGCAAAAGAACCATCAATGATAAAGTCTAAAGAAAAAGTGAAAGAATTCATGGATAACTTCGAGTCTTGTTCACTAAGTCAAGTATCAAGAACGAAGAACAAGTAAGCTGATGCCTTGAGAAAGTTAGCTTCCTTAACTATGGCACACCTTACAAAGAAGGTGCTTGTTGAGGTACTCAAGGCAAGATCCAGCGAGTAATCTGAAATCCATGATGTGGTAGTAGAAAAAGAAGACACATGGATGACCCCATCCAAAATTTGCTAAAAGAAGGAAACACCCCCCCCCCCCAAAGTGGTAGAAGCTGCCAAGATAAGGACAAAAGCCAAACAATATGTCCTTGAGGAAGGAAAGTTTTACATGAAAGGTTACCTCTCTCCGTTGCTACGTTGTGTAGTCCAAACCAAAGCAGCTATTTGGTAAAAGAGGTGCATGAAGGGATTTATGGATCGCATGTGGGAGTAAGAACAATTGTGGCAAAACTAATTAACTTGGGCTACTAATGGCCCATGATGCACAAGGATACAACAAAAGTCATACACAAGTGTGAAGCGTGCCAGTTGCATGCTCCTGTCAAAGCAAGCCCAAAGCATGACCTTGTCTCCATTATAGCTGCATGGCCATTTTACAAATGGGGAATGGACATATTAGGTCCCTTTCCCACGGCAGCTGGCCAAGTCAAGTTCTTGTTGGTGGAAGTAGATTATTTAACAAAATGGCCAGAAGTTAAGCCACTGGAAAGAATCACATGAAAAATGTCATCATTCGTTTGGGAGCAGATAGTGTGCAGATTTGGGCTACCGAGAGAGATAGTAACCGACAATGGGAAGCAATTTGAAGAAAAACCATACAGTACTTGGTGTCAAGAACTCCAAATCAAACAAATCTTCAGCTCCGTTTGCTATCCTTAGTCAAACAGACAAGTGGAGCAGATGAATCGCAATATAGCAAAGGGGTTGAAAACCCGGCTGGGAAGGTATAGCAAACAATAGTGGAGGAGCTCCCCCAGTACGTTGTGGGCCATGCGAACGTTAGAAAAGACAAGCAATCAGAAAACCCCATACAGCCTCGTATATGGCTCGGAAGCTGTGATCCCAGTGGAAATTGGGGTAAAGACACTAAGGAATTCAGGAAAAGATAACTCATCCAATGGATCGAAATACTCTTAAACCTTTACCTACTAGAAGAATCCAGGGAAGCTGCCTTGATTCGAGAAGCAAGGTACAAGCAAAAAATGGAAGCCTGCTATAAGCAAGAGTCAAGAAAAAAACTTTTAAACCTGGTGAACTGGTGCTAAGAAACAACAAAGCCAGTAGACATGAATTTCTTGGAAAGATGGGCCCAAAGTGGGAAGTCCTATACATTATCAGTGAAGCACACAAGGGAGGTTCCTACAAACTTGAAACACCTGACGGCAGGAAGGTATCAAGACTTTGGAATGGAAAGCATTTGAAAAAAATTCAGAGTCTAGACGACTAATGTAATGATGAAACAAACTTGTACTTGGCCATACCCGTTTAATGGAAACAAGAATAGCACTTTTTGTTACAAATATAATATTGTTCTATCCTAAGGGCGAGCTCCTCTAAACAAAGCTCCATGGGATTCGACGCTTTATCTGCCCATGAAAAATGGATGAGCTCCTAGGCCATATCTCTCAACAGGAAACAAGGCACTATACCTTCCTGTATAAAGGGTGAGTTCCTAAAAAAATACAACTCCATGGACTCAAAGACTATAAAAATAAAACAAATCCATAAAAGAGGGTAAGCACCTCACACCAACTTTGCTTCGTAGGCTAGAAGCTTATAAAAATTAGCCTATGTACAATATACCGCGACGGGAAAAGATAAAAATTGGACTAGAAAAGAGAGAGGACAACAACAAATTGCATCGGTTCATTCTAAAAATTAAAGCCAAGTGACTGCAACACTTAGCCTAAATGTGATAGATAAAGATGATGTATTGCAAAATACATCAGTTTATCGTGTATAGTTTGTACAGTTTTCGGTAGTTATAGTTTAGTTTTCATTAGGATTTGCGTACTGTTGATCCAATTACGTTTTGCAGGTCTATGGCATTTGAAACAGCTGGAAAGTGCAAGAAATGAATGAAACTATGAAAAAGTCAAGTCCTGGAACGTTTGGAAGGCCCGGGAGCTGAAACGAATCGAAAACACTGAACTATGAGCTCCTAGCGGGCCGCGAAAGGGAAATAGATGCCTCTCACCACCCGTGAGAGGCCATTAAATATGCTGACATCAAAAGTGCTGGTCGTAGGTCACGACCAGATAAGGAATTCCCTCTCGCCACCCGCGAGAGCGTGTTATCGTCAGAAATCTTCGAGCTGGGCATGAGTTTTGAGCTTGGAAAGTATTGAAACATCTTTAATGTTCATCAAACCCTAACTTACGAATTAGAATTTTTTTTTTGGCAAACTTGGAGCATTATTGCAAGTGTTTTTGAGCATTCGGGGCTGCTGGTTGAAGGTTGGAAGTTCAGGGAATCATTCGTGTCGTCATCTTAACATCCGGGTGTCTTCACTTTTGTTTTTATTATTCACCATGCTTTGTATCCTTAAAATACTTTGTTTATGTTTGTTTTCATGACTTTGATTGGCTAAATTTATTGTACTACCTAGATGAGATGAATGGTTACATAAAGTTTGGATCTTTATTATGAATTTGTGATATTTATGGGCTTGTTTATGAATTGTAGACGATTTGATTATTAGCTAGATGCGTATCCATGCTTGATTGTGTTTGAATATTTCTTATTGCTTCACATAATTCTTGGTGACGGTCTTTATCACATAATAGAGTTATGTTAGGTTCTAGATTTTGGTGAGTGTCTATATCACAGAATAAATCGTGAATCTTTAGGGTTGAATACGTAATAGACCTTAGAAGTAATATTCGGTAATCTTATAAAATCAAGTGTTTTACTAATCCTCAATAGCTGAAAGGTGTGAGGTTATTGTTAGGTCTAAGCGATTAAACCGTAAGGTGGGTCCTTCTTAGGAAGTAAACCTATTAGCTGCTGTCTAACAAGTCTAGTTAAGAACCCAAATTTATCCTTGACTTGAGTCTCGAAAAGGAGAGAGTCTTGTAGGGTACTTTCATAAATCATTAAAGGTCTTGAAAAGGAGTCTAATTTACGGGTGTCCACAACAGCCTTTAAGGTGCCCTAACGTACTCTTGAGAAGGGTTAGGAGGCTTAGTTGGTAACTCAAGAGGTTTAGAATCTTAAGATCCTGGTCCATAATAATCTCTTCAAATAAAGGCCATAACTAGAAGCAACCAGGATTCGCGTCTAGGTAGTGTTTTCACCATCTGAGTAAAGTCCAAAGTAATTCGTAATCTTTAGCTCACTTAGTTAATTTAGTTTAATTTAATTGCATTCTCAGGATTTTTAGAAACCCCCGCCCCAAACAATCAAACAATTAGTATGTCCGTGTTAGTCGTAGTCTAGATAGAGTCGTTAACGTAATTAGTAGAGTCTCGTGGGTTCGATATCCGGACTTATTTTAGCTATACTAGAGTCGATCGGTACACTTGTCGGTTAGTAGTTAGGTGCATTTTAGTGAGTCTAGAGTATTACTTTGAGTCTAGATTTAGGTTAATTTAGTTGTTTTTAATTGAACTACTTTTAGCACATCAAGTATTTGGCGCCGTTGTTGGGGACTCTTGGCGATTGCATTAATTACTTTGTTTGGACTTTTTTGATATCATACGTGCTATTTGTCGTGTTTGATTCGTAGGAGTCTAAAATAGTGTCTTTTTCTTTTCTGTTTGGTTGAGTCAGTGTTAGAGTCGTCTTACATGTTTGTTTTCGGTTTTTCAGTGGATGCCCCATACGTGTTCTCAAGGACCTCCGACGAAGCCGCCTACGGACAAGTCTTCCTTCTCGTCTTCTTCTTTCAAGGTAAGTACTTCTACACCTTCATCTTCCACCCATTCTGACTCTACCCTCCGGCTCATATCAACCATATTACCCGCTTGTGTGGCACTTTCTCCGTTGAAGGTGTCAACCTTGACGCTCACTATCTCCAGGTATTTCCTTTCTCGCTTGCTGGCCGTGAAGCCATCTGGTTCGATTCGCAGCCAGCGGGTACTTTTAACATGGGCAGGTTTACGGGATGCTTTCTTAGCTAAATACTTTCCACTCGCGAAGGCATCTCGTCTACGCGATCAGATCCATTCGTTCCGGATGGAACCTGATGAGCCGTATCACCTGCCTGGGAGAGATTTCAAACCCTACTCTCTCGATGTTCGCAGCATGGTTTGTCAGATTGGGCACTTGTAGAAAAGTTCTACAATGGTCTCACCCTAGAGATCAGAGCCTGGTTCGAAACTTCAGCTGGTGGGCAACTCATGGGTCAGAAATCAGTAGCTGAGTGCAATGATCTTTTCGAGAGCTTCACACATTCTGACATGGACTATAGCGCTACCAGCAAGACTTCTATTCCTGTGACTAGTACCTCTTCGACTTCTCGATGGGTATCCCAAGTTGGCTTGGATTCATCGTAGCTGCTGCTTTAGACATGATTCAGAAAAATTGAGTTAGATGAGATTAAGAAAAAGGTAGATTGTTGTGAGGTTTGTAGAGGAGACCATTATACCATAGATTGTCCCATGATCACTTTAAAGTAGGTGGAGTACATAGCCGGTCAGTCTAGGGGTCCGTTTAAAATAATAATAATAATTCTAATTATAACTCCAACTGGCGTATTAATAATAAAACTTTTCGATCTTCCGGTAACCCTCCTAGTTTTCCATCCGATCAATATCAAAGCAGGGGGCAGGGTTTTATACGAACTCAGGTTCAGGTCAGCAAGGTCAGTTTGGGAGTTCAGAACCAGGGGGTTAGTTCACTAGTAAGGGGGTCGAATCAAGAGGGTCAGGTTAGTGATAAAAGTTCAGAGGGGAGTCTAGGAGGATAGAGGAGCTTCTTGCTCAGTTAGTAACAAGAGATCAGGTTACCCTAGAAAGCCTTAACTGAGTTTAGTAATTTCGCTAAAAATCAAGATCAAATCAATAAGAGTCAAGAGCTTCATAATAAAAACCAAAAATCCGTGATCTTAGATCTTCAGAGAACAGTATGTGGTTTAGCCAAGCAGTTACAAGAGAACCCTCCTGGTCAGTTTTCGGGTAATACTTTCCCAAACCTGGCTAACCATTCAGCTAAGGCTATTACTACCGTAGTGGAAAGAGTTTAGGTGAGGTAGTGAGAGAGAGAGAGAGTAGAGATAGAACATGAGGAAGAGTTTGATGAGGAGATAAAGATGGAAGCTCCTGGTAAGGTGCACTCTAGGCTAGACCCAGCAAGTACCGCACAAACCAAGGAGCCTCAAGTATAGAAGAGGGTAGAGAAGCAACCGATAGGGCTTAAGTCGTCACCATTAGTTGATCATTCATGCGTCCCATACCCCCCCCCCCCCCCCCGCCTTAAGCATCAAAAATATACTAAGGAATATGGGCACTTCCTAGAGATGTTCAAGCAATTAAAAATCAATCTTCCTTTTATTGAGGCCTTACAGTCAATGCCCAAATATGCCAAATTTCTTAAGGACCTTCTCAAACGTAAGGATAGGATAGGTGAGCTTTCTAATATTCCGTTGACCAGAGGTTGTTCCGCGGTGGTCTTGAATAAGCTACCGGAGAAATTAACCAACCCGGGCACATTCGCTGTTCCATGCCTATTCGGTGGTTCCACCACTCCCGCTCATGCTTTAGCCCATTTAGGTACGAGGTCAATTTGATGCCTTTCTCTCTTTACGAGAAATTAGGGTTGGTGAGCTTACTCCCACGCGCATGTCATTGTCTTTGTCCGACCGCTCGGTCAAATATCCTAGTGGGATCGTAGAGAATTTGCTTGTTAAGGTAGATAAATTCGTGTTTCCCGTAGATTTCATGGTTTTAGACATGGAGGCCGACGAGAGAGTTCCAATTATTTTAGGTCGCCTATTCCTTCGAACGGCAAAGGCGATCATAGATGTGTTAGATGGTAAGATTTCACTTCGTGAGGGTGATGAGATTGTCACTTTTGAATAGATAGGGCCATGCAACACCCTAGCGGTAGCGATGATTATAGTGGTCCGTGTCACTCCGTTTACTTTCTAGATTCTTTCATCTCATGCGTTGATCAGTGTCTAGGTTTCATTAGTAGAGCTGATTTAGTTAGTGAGACAATAGTTGAAGAGGAGTTAGACGATGAGGTTGGTGAGGAGTTAGATGCGACTTGGGTTCCCGAGACCTTAGAGCTTTGTGAAATTAAGGAAGAGAGTGAGAGCAAACCCGTAGATACTTCGTCCTTAGAGCTTAAGGTCCTTCCGTCACACCTAGAGTACCTTTTCCTAGGCGAGAATTCGAGTTTACCTGTCATTATTTCTTCTAAATTGACGAGGGGGAGAAGGGGAAGTTAGTTGAGGTGCTGAGAGAGCACAAGGGGGAAATTGCTTAGAAGTTGTCCGATATCAAGGGGATTAGCCCCACTTTTTGCACATACCGGATACTTATGGAGGACGAATTTAAATCGGTGGTGCAACCCCAAAGGCGTTTAAACCCTAACATGAAGAGGAGGTAGTTAGGAAGGAAGAGTTGAACTTGATGGAAGCCGTTTTGATTTACTCGATATCCGATTTTCGTCTTGGGTGAGTCCTACTCAAGTCGTCCCTAAGAGGGGGGGATGACTGTTGTCGTGAACGAGAAAAACGAACTCATCCCTTCTCGTACGGTCACCGGTTGGCGTGTGTGTATCGACTACCGCAAGCTCAATGATGCCACCCGGAAAGACCACTTCCCACTCCCATTCATTGACCAAATGCTAGAGCGTCTCGCGGGGCGACAATTCTATTGTTTCCTTGATGGTTTTTCCGGCTACTTCCAAATTCCTATCGCGCCGGAAGACCAAGAGAATACGACCTTTACATGTCCATATGGAATATACGCATATCAACGCATGCCTTTTAGATTATGTAACGCTCCGGCTACTTTTCAACGGTGCATGATAGCCATCTTTCAAGACATGGTTGAGAGTTCTATGGAGGTCTTTATGGATGATTTTTCAGTCTCTGGCGATTCGTTTGATGAGTGCTTAGGTAATCTTGAGAGAACGATGAAGAGGTGTGTTGAGACGAAGTTAATGCTTAATTAGGAGAAGTGTCACTTCATGGTTATGTAGGGGATTGTCTTTGGACATAAGATTTCTAGGGCCGGTATAGCGGTAGTTAGAGCAAAAATTGATGCGATTAGTAGGCTTCCTCCACCGACTAGTGTGAAATCGATCCATAGTTTTCTAGGTCATGCGGGCTTCTAAAGGCTTTTCATTAGAGATTTCTCCAAAATCACACGCCCCATGACTCGACTCCTTGAAAAAGACGTTCCTTTCTTCTTTGATAAGGAGTGTCTTAGAGCCTTCGAAATTCTTAAGGAAAATCTCGTAAGTGCACCCATTCTAGTATCCCCCGATTGGAGCTTACCATTCGAGCTCATGTGCGACGCGAGCGACTACGTGGTTGGGGCGCTCTTGGGTCAAATATGGGAGAACCACTTTCACCCGATCTATTATGCGAGTAAAACCCTCAACGATGCGCAAGAGAACTACACCACCACCGAAAAGGAACTCTTAGCCGTTGTCTTTGCTTTTGATAAATTTCGTTCGTATCTCGTGCTTTCTAAGACCATAGTGTTCAACGATCAGGCGGCTTTGCGTTATCTTTTCCAAAAGAAGGACACTAAGCCTCGTCTCATACGTTGGATTCTTCTTCTTTCCGAGTTTGATAGAGAAATTAAGGATAAGATAGGAGCAGAGAACGTAGCGGCGGACCATCTTTCACGATTAGAGGATCCGAGTAGGGAGGAGATTCGTGAGGAGGCGATAGGAGATAGATTCCCTCACGAGTCCATAGATTTTGTAGCGGCAGAGAAAGAAGGGTTGCCTTGGTTTAGTGATTTAGTGAATTATCTCGCAAATGGGTATCTGATGAAAGATACAAATGCCCAACAAAAGAGGAAGTTGTTTAGGGATGCGAGAAAGTACATATGGGATGACCCTTACCTTTTTAGGATAGGAGGAGATCGTGTTCTTAGGAGATGTGTAGCTAGAGAAGAAGGTATAGAGATTCTTAGGCATGTCCATGAGGGGTTGACAGGTGGGCATCATGGTGCACACACTACCGCACAAAAAAGTCTTTGATTGCGGTTTCTTTTTGCCTACGGTAGTTGAGGATGCTATAGAATTCGTTAAGACGTGTGATGCTTGCCAACGTACCAGCAATATCTCATCCAAGAATGAGATGCCCCAAACCCCATTCAAGTCCTTGAAATCTTTGATGTATGGGGCATCGACTTCATGGGACCTTTTCCCCCTTCTAGTGGGAATTGGTACATCCTCGTGGCGATTGACTACGTTTCGAAGGGTGTTGAGGCTCAAGCTTTGCCTACGAATGATGCCCTAGTGGTGGTGAGATTTCTAAAGAAGTTGTTTACTCATTTCGGTATACCTAAGCCATCATTAGTGACCGAGGGACACATTTTTGCAATGCCGTGATGGAGAAGGCGTTAGAGCGTTATGGAGTTACTCACCATTTGTCTAGCGCGTACCATCCACAAACGAACGGTCAAGTTGAGAATGCAAATCGGGGAGTGAAGAGGATATTATAGAAAATGGTTGGAAAGAGTCATAAGGATTGGTCGGATAAGCTCGATGATGCTTTGTGGGCATTTCGTACCGCCTACAAAACACCTTTAGGAATCACTCCGTTTATGATAGTTTATGGCAAAGTGTGCCCATCTCCCGGTAGAATTGGAGCACCGAGCTCTTTGGGCTCTTAAAACCGTCAATTTAGATTTGACCGAAGCGGCTAGGAAAAGTTTCTTCCAAATTCATGAGTTAGAGACCCTTAGAGATGCGGCGTATGAGCGTTCGTGGAGTATCAAAGAGAAAACGCAGGGGTTGCATGATAGGAAGCTTAAGGGATTGAAGGAATTTTGAACTGGTGATAAAGTGCTTCTTTACAATTTGGGGTTTAAGTTGTTTCCCGGAAACTTGAAATCGAAGTGAACAGGACCTTTTGGGAGTGTTTCAAAAAATTGATTTTTTACTTTTTAATCCAAAACTTTTTGACTCTTTACTTTTAACACAAAACTATTTGATTTTCTTTGCTTTTAACCCTAAAACTTTTCATCTTTACTTTTAACATAAAACTATTTGATTTTTTTTACTTTTAACCCCCAAACTTTTCATCTTTTGCAATTTAACATCACAAATATTTTACTTTCAACTTTGGTCCTCTATACTTTTCATTTCTCGCAAAAGTTTCGTTACGTTTTGTTCTAAATTTTCCGAGTTAACACGACGCAACGTATGTGTGATTAAACGTTCTTACGTCGTCTATTTTTCCCGTTTGAAAAGTTCCTTGTAATAAGTGGGTCCTAGATCGACTTAGGTGTTCTTTTATATGTTTTACGTTTCGGTTTAATTTATTCGCATTAATACGCCGCAACTTTAGTGTTAGTGATCGGTGACAGTAGTGTGGCATTGGTGTTTGCCCCCACCGCAACACGGGGGTGCTTTATACTAGTTTTTTATAATTTGTATATATTTACTCAATTTTTTTCTGTGATAAGATATCTGACATTTGATCAGCTACAATCATTACTGCATAAACTTACAAAGCCATGATGCATGGCGCATGGATGTATATGTATGTATACCATCATGTTCAGGTAAATACCCAACTCGAGATTATACCGTTAGTTTGTCATATGTTAAAGTTAAGTAATCGTATATCATAAAAAAAATTAATTAAGTTTCTTTAGAAAATAAATGAATTGTCTTCGAATTTATTATCATTTATTGCACGAATAAAAAAACTAACATAAGTACTTTACAATATATCACGAGAAAACTAATAAACTAAAAAAACATGAGTACCCCGTTGTAAATTGTTGTCGCTGCCGCATCATGCGAGTTTCCTACTAGTGTGTGTATAAGATTCGGTTCAATTAAGAATCACCACAAGTTATGAGAAGCATGAGAACTCCTACTTCTCGAGCGAGTTGGGCCACCACTTTTTGGACAAACGTAGATGAAAATGTTACAAACATATTTGTAAAAACAAAAAAGCAAAAAAAAATTGTCGAGTCGGTAGTTACGTCCGATGTAAATTTTATTCACGCTTGATGTAAATTTATTTGTAGCGATGTAATTTTTTTTTACATTCGACGTATTTTTTTCCATACGACATTTTTTTTTAATTTTTTTGCTGGAACAAGTAATTCTTTTAAAGATTTTTGAGAAAAAAATTGAAATTTTTTTTTTGAAAGGCTTAGTTCTCATGTTCTCACAACTCAATGTGGTTCTCATTTTACCATTTTCCTATATATATTGTATTAGGTTATAAACCCGAGTATTACACGGGTTGTGTGTGTGTGTGTGTATATATATAGGGGATGGATCATGAGAAAACTAGTTTAAATGAGAAAACCAAAAAACTAACTAAAAAGCCAAAAAAACATATCAATTTTTTTTTATTAAAATTCGCTAAATATATTATATAAAAAAACTTTTAAAAAAATAAAAAAAACATATAATGCACATGTATAGTACACATATAGTGCACATGTGCACTACAAGTTTTTTTTTTTTTGAAAAAAAAAAAGTTTTTTTATACATAAAATGCAGTGATTTTTTATAAAAAAATTGTATGCTTTTTTTGGCTTTTTGAGTTAGTTTTCTAGTTTTCTCACTTATATCTAGTTTTCTCATGATCATCTCCCTATATATATATATATACACACACACACAATTTATAAATCTCTAAATACGTGAAATTACATTTTTACATTTGATAGTGGAAACGATCAATTAGAGTTGTACTTCGTCGGAAAGATTCAACTGAGTAACATGTTTCATTTAAAAAAACAAAAAGATTAAATGACTAATGTGTTAATAGTATTTGAATGCTTAAAATGTTCTTAATCATTTTATTAAAAAAAATCTTACATCATACTTTTGATAATATTTTTTCGCTACTCATAAACAATAAGTTAAAATTTACAAAATGTGTGTGTGTGTGTGTATAGGGTAAGGTTCATGCGAGAACCACTTTTATTGTGAGAAACGCGAGAACCACCTTTATTGTGAGAACCGCAAGAATCACTAAACTAACCCACTACATCAACACCCAAAACCTAATTTAAACCTAACCCTCCACCAAAAAAAAACCTAACCTCTCCCCCCCTAAAAAAAAAGAAACCTACCCCCCAAGCTAAATGCTAAAAAACTAAACCATAAAGCTAAACCCCCCAAAAAACCTAACACCCCCCTCCTCAACCCAAACTAAATGCTAAAAACTACATCCCAAAAAAACATAAAAAAATCTAATTTTTTTGGTGACGTAAAGTAACATTTTTTTATAAAAAATGTTAAAAAAATTGGTGGTTTTTAGATTTTTTTAAAGGTATTTTTGATTGTGTTCACATTCGCGGTTCTCGCAATAAAGGGTGATTCCTAACGGATCCTTGTCATATATATATAAATAGAATGCACAAAAGGTGTTGAAACATTGGTCTAACATGACTCAAAGTGTTCAGACCCGTAACAAATCACCCTGTTTTGACATGAACCCATTACAACCTGAAAAGAAGGACAAATAAGATTCAAACACTTACCATTAAAATAGAAACAAAAATCCTATTACAAATATGTGATTAACCTGAGTAGTTCATAATATTCATCTTAAGCATAAATTATTGTGAAATACAAGAATAAATCGGAAACCACAACTAGTATGTGAAATATGAAAATTAGGGATCATATAAAAAACTTAAGCAAAATTATCCATTTTAAAAAGTATTAAAATCGTAGGTTTAAATTATAGATAACTGTCGTTAAAAATTTGAAGTATTCTTTTAATAAAAACTTTAATTTTTTTTAATCATCAATCTTGGGTTTTAGTTAATGTTAACAACATAACATTATTGATACTCATTAACCAGAATTAGATATATCAATTACATCCAAGTTTGTAAAATGTCACACCCCAACCGATGGCAGAAATATCGTGGCGCGACACTAGGCGAACCAGATTGTCTCAAGAGAAATTCCATAACAATTTACATGACAATATCTTGAACAGTTAACTTCCCATACAATCAACCAATATCTCACGTTTAATCATTACAAAACATAATATCTCTTAATACAAATCAAGTTCGATATTCCCTAGATTTATTACATGATTTTTCTAAATGCAATCCTACAACTAAGCATCCATAGCGAATATCCTCAACCTGCCACATATGTTAAAATAAAACGTCAATACAATTAAGTAAAGATGAGCATACAGGTTTGCGTACATAATAGATATAAAAGTGTTTGGCATACACCGCATGACATACGTAGGAGTTGTGAACTATGTAACTGCTTAGATTCAAGTAAACCAACAAACCGCGATTGATCGAGAGATGGGAACAAGTTTCCACATCCTAAAAATAAAATAAATGCGAAATAAAAATGCGAGCCTTAACAACCCAGGCCTCCGGGTGACGGGTCAACCTCTAGTATACTATCATGTTAAGGGTGGCGTACTAGCAATCAAGTAACACATACAATTCAGCAGATTTCACGTATAGTCATTATAGCGGATTGAGAATAAGCGTTTGAGTTGTGTGATGTGATTTGGTATAAGAAACATATGTGACACCCAAAAGTGCGTTTAAGCGTAAAGGGGTTCAAGTATACTCACTGTCGGTGCGTTTTGAGAGAAGAGACGAGATCTGAGATGAGTTGAGGAGAGCGCCGGATCAGCCTGTAAGCAAACAGAAGTGCATCAGTCTTCTGAATTGCTGAAACGGTTAACGGTTGAAGGAACAGTAGACAAGTTTGGGCGAATTTGTACCTTGGGGTACAAGTTCGGGCGAACTTGACTACCTAGACTTACTGGAGATACAAGTTCGGGCGAACTTGACTAGTTTCCTGAGAAGTTAGACAAGTTCAGGCAAACTTGCCCTATTTGCTGAGGTGAGATTGAAGTTCGGGCGAAATTGTGTACTTTTGTGAAGAATTGGTCAAGTTCGTGCGAACTTGGTCACTAATCTGTTGACAAGTTCGAGCGAACTTGATGCTTTCCGAGCGAACTTGACTGTTTTGGCATCCAATTCCTGCGTTTTCACGTCGTTTGCTGAAGAAATCGAGTGTCCATCCCTCCAACCTTGGGCTACTGAGCAAGTTCGAGCGAACTTGGTGTGCTTTGAAAAGTTTTGGTGGCCTAGACAAGTTCGGGCGAACTTGTGATGCACAATTCGGCTGAACTTGGCCTATTGGCAAGTTTTGTTCGTTTATTTCGCATTAGGAGTTCATTTGGCGATTCGGTTCATATTAGATATTTATATTAAGCGTCTTAGCGAAGCATTAAGCGTTATAGTACCATTGAATTGAGAGAGAGCGAGTTACGTGAGCGTGCGAGCGTTTTAGCGATAGTAAACCATAATATAAACAAACATAACACATATAAAACATAATTTCCCATAATTAACTTCGTTTTGCGATGCGATGAGATAAGCGATGCGATGGCACAAGTGTTTCTTAAACAAGAACACACTCGGCTCTCAAAGTAGCATAACTACATGCGATTGCGTTGGATTAGCGATTAATAAGCGATTAATGCGATATGGTTGTAACAAAATATAATTCCATTAACATAACTTTCTCATAATCAAATCTCGGAATTACACTGAGAGATACAACGGGTATAAAAAGGAAAAAGATAACAATGAAAATTTCGAGTTGTTACAGTCTCCCCTACTTTAGGAAATTTTTTCCCGAAATTTAAGTAGTGGCCGTAACAAAGAGATGCGGATATTTAGCCTTCATGTCACTTTCCAATTCCCAAGTGAACTCGGCACCGCGTTTGCCTTCCCATCGAACCTTCACGATGGGGATGCGAGAACGCCGTAGTTTCTTGGTCTCTCGGTCCATGATTTTGACTGGCTTTTCCACGAAATGAAGAGTCTCGTTTATTTGCAAATCCTCGAGGGGGACATGGAGATTTTCTTCAGCTAGGCATTTCTTGAGGTTAGACACGTGGAAAGTCGGATGTAAGTTGTTAAGTTCCGCCGGTAGTTCGAGTCGATAGGCTACCTTGCCGATTCTTTCTAGAATCTTAAAGGGACCTACGTATCGTGGCGCTAGCTTTCCTTTCTTTTCGAAGCGGATCACTCCTTTCCAAGGTGCAACCTTTAAGAGAACGTGATCTCTCACTTCGAACTGTAGGGGCTTGCGGCGTTTATCGGCATAACTCTTTTGACGACTCCGAGCTTTCAAGAGATTGTCTCTGATCTGGAGGATCTTGTCCGTCGTTTCTTGAATTAGCTTGGGACCGGTGATTTGTGCTTCTCCGATCTCGTGCCATGCAATAGGCGGTCGACATTTTTTTCCATACAGTGCCTCAAAAGGAGCCATTTGAATGCTGGTGTGATAACTATTGTTGTACGAGAATTCAATTAAAGGTAAATGCGTATCCCAATTACCACCGAAATTTATGATGCACGCCCGAAGCATGTCTTCAAGGGTGCGGATCGTGCGCTCAGTCTGACCGTCGGTTTGAGGATGAAAAGCGGTACTGAGATTAAGCGTAGTACCGAGAGCGGATTGAAAAGTCTCCTAGAGACGTGAGGTAAAACGACCCTCGCGGTCAGAGATGATGTCACGAGGCGTCCCGTGTCGACAAATGACTTCGTCGATATAGATTCGTGCTAATCGTTCTACCTTAAGTCTTCTTGTATAGTAATAAAGTGCGCGGATTTAGTAAGGCGATCAACGATAAACCAAACGCTATCGTGACCAGAGGAGGTGCGAGGGAGTTTTGTAACGAAGTCCATAGCTATGCTCTCCCACTTCCACATCGGCATCTCGGGTTGTTTGAGCAAGCCAGAGGGCCTTTGATGTTCGGCTTTAACCTTCGAGCAGGTTAAGCACTTTGAGACGTATACGGTGATATCCTTCTTCATGCCCAGCCACCAGTACTTAGGACGAAGGTCCTGGTACATTTTGTCGGCTCTGGGATGAATGGAGTATCGAGATTTATGAGCTTCGGTCATTAGCAATTCACGAAGATTATCACGGCTAGGAATCCAGATGCGATCGAGATAGTAGTAGATACCATTAGGTTTAACAACGAGCTGAGTTTCGGCACCACATTTCATTACTTCCTCCAGAGTATTCTCATTAAAGCAAGGGAACTGGGCTGAGCGAATCATGATTTCGAGATCACACGAACACTATACACATAGCTTCGTCGACTGAGAGCATTGGCTACGACGTTTGCTTTGCCAGGATGGTAGCGTATCTCACAATCGTAATCGTTGAGAAGTTCAAGCCATCTACGTGGCGCATGTTCAGTTCCTTCTAATTAATGATATGTTGTAAGCTCTTATGGTCGGTGAAGACCATACACTTAGTACCGTAAAGGTAGTGTCGCCATATCTTCAATGCAAAAACAACTGCACCGAGTTCGAGATCGTGGGTTGTGTAGTTTTTCTCGTGGATCTTGAGTTGTCAAGACGCATACGCGATAACTTTGTCTCGTTGCATAAGAACACAACCAAGACCTAAGTTAGAGGCATCACAATAAACAACGAAATCGTAGTTTCCGTCGGGAAGAGCGAGTACGGGAGCATTGCATAGCATACGCTTGAGAGTTTGAAAGGCTTCCTCTTGTTTGGAATCCCAAACGAAAGGCTTGTCTTTATGGGTTAAAGCGGTAAGCGGAACGGCAATTTTCGAAAAGTCGGCGATGAATCGATGGTAGTAACCTGCCAATCCAAGAAAGGAACAGATTCCAGATGCATTCTTCGGCGTAATCCAACTCTTGACAGCTTCAATCTTTGCATGGTCGACGTGAATTCCTTGACTATTAACGACGTGGCCGAGAAATTGGACTTCTTTGGGCCAGAATTCACATTTAGAAAACTTAGCATAAAGGCGATTACCTTGGAGAAGTTCGAGGACTAAACGGAGATGGCGCGCGTGTTCGTCTCTCGACTTCAAGTAAATAAGGATGTTATCGATAAACACAATGACGAAACGATCTAAGAAAGATTTACACACGTGGTTCATGAAATCCATGAAGACCGCGGGTGCATTTGTAAGACCAAAAGGCATGACCACGAATTCGAAATGGTCATAACGAGTACGAAAGGCGGTTTTCGGAATATCTTCTTCCAACACGCGTAACTGATGATAGCCGGAACGTAAATCGATCTTAGAAAAACAAGTAGCACCTTGAAGCTGATCAAATAAGTCGTCGATTCGGGGAAGAGGATAGCGGTTCTTTATCGTGAGTTTGTTAAGTTTACGATAATCGATGCACATTCGGAACGTCCCATCTTTCTTTTTCACAAAAAAAACGGGTGGGCCCCATGGCGAAGTGCTCAGGCGTATGAAGCCTTTATCAAGAAGCTTTTGAAATTGGCTAGATAGCTCGCGCATTTCTGATGTAGACGATAGGGAGCTTTAGCAAGGGGAGTAGCACCAGGAATTAAATCGACACTGAATTCAACATCACGAGTAGAGGGTAAACCAGGTAAATCGTCAGGAAAAACTTTAGGAAATTCACAAACAACGGGTACATCCTTCCAGTTTTCTTTTCTTTCTCTGGGTTCACGATGTGGGATAGGAAGGCAACGCATTGCTTGCGCAAATGCTTGCTCGCTTGAGTACATGACATAAGCATCAACTTCTTTGAGGGAGTCTCGCCATAGACATGTAGCTAATCATCGTTAGGAGAGGAAAGCGAATCATTTAGCATGATTCTCACGAAGAAAATCCATGCCTACTATGATATTGAAGCTACCTAATTGCATAGGTATGAGATTGATAGAGAAGATGTGGTTGTTGAGATCGAGAGTACAACCACGCAGGACGGAGTGAATGGTAACGGTTCTTCCAGTGGCGACTTCCACGTCGAAAATTTTGGGAGTTTAGCATGCTTACATTTTAAAACCTTTTCGAATTCTAACGATACAAAACAATTATCGACACCAGTATCAAATAAACATAAAGCATAAATACCATTAACAAGGAACGTACCATTGACAAAATTATTGTCGTTCTAAGCCTGGCGATGATTGAGATTGAAGGCTCGTCCACGCGCAGCCTGTGGTTGTTGCTGCTGAGGCTTCGGTGGTGGCTGCTGCTGAGGCTGAGGCTGAGGTTGCTGTCTTTCTTCAAGGCTCTGTTAGGGCAGACATTACTGAAGTGGTTTGGGTCACCACAAGTGTAGCAAGCACGGGCCTTGGGGCTTGCGCTTGCTGCTGGAACTGCTGCTAATTAGCCTGAGAGTGCGAGGTGGAGCTGGTGCTTGAGGAGCTGGCTGACGGGGTCCTAAACGGCAACTGACAGTAAAGTGGCCGTAAATGTTGCAGTTGGTGCCGACATGGCAATTGCCTCCAACCGCATGGTGTTAAGTGCATTTCGAGCACAGAGGATGAGGACCAGTATACGCACGCTTTGCCGGAGGTGCGTTTGGTGCGGCAGACAACAGCGGCTGAGGGTTTGGCGGTGCGGTAAGTGCACAGTTCTTGCTCGGGTTTTCCCTTTTGCAACCTCGGCGACTAGACTTTGATTCTCGAGACTGGTCGGAGGGAGCTGCTGATTCGGTTATGGCCTGGTTTGCGACTTTGTTGTTCTAGAAGTAACCAGCCTAAACCCTTTTGTCGTTGATTTCTGCTGCGAGCTGATAAGTTACCTCAATGGTGACAGGGCGTGCTGCTTGAACAAAATCAGCGACGCAATCGGGTAAAGCACGCAAGCATTTCTTGATTGCTTTCTCGGTAATGTCCACCTGACCGGGACAGATAATACTCAACTGCTTGAAACGAGCTGTTAGGCCAGCGTTGTCTGGACCGTCTTGTTTGATATCCCAGAACTCATTCTCCAGCTTTTGAAACTCATGTTTAGGACAGAACTCTTTCACCATGATTTCCTTGAGTTCCTCCCAAGTGAGCCCGTAAGCTTCGTCGTTCCCACGCTTGTTGCGCTCCGCTGTCCACTAATCGAGAGCCCTCGATTGGAAAACGCCGGTGGCTTTGATAGTGCGCAGGGCTTCGGGACATCCACTCTGACGGAAGGTAACCTCGATAGAATCGAACCAGTGGAACATAGCACTCGGCCCGTCCTTGCCGGTGAAGGTAAGTGGTCCACATGCCTTGAACTGCTTAAAAGCTGAAGGAGGGCTTGGGTACATCGGTCTTTGAGTCCACTGACGTATTGCTACTGGCAGCCTGAATCTCGCTGACGATTGGAGGAATGACTTTAGCCATCTGTTTGGCTACCAGTGAAGCGATGCGCTTATCAGCGTTGTTGCGCTGGATGTTCCTCTGCGTGTGTGATCCCATGGCAGACATCTACATGAAGGATTTGACTGGATGAGATTTGATTATGATAGGTTTATGTTCAAAAGTTTATTATTACTATTAACACATAGGCACGTACACATATTTTGCACGTATTCATCTTCAAACTAAGTCATGCATAGCGCGTACGAGATGCGATACAATAGCGTAATAAGCGAGTAAAGCTGCGTATGAGATGCGAATGCCCTCATGAGCGTAAGCAGATTGAGCGATTAGTTTTGTTGGTGAATTAATTAGCGTTTTAGATTACGAGAGCTGTGTGAGTAGTGCATATATCAATGGAACGTAAAAGCGATAAAGCGAGAAATCGAATAAGCGAGAAATCCATAAATTCGAACACATAAATAATAAATAAACTCGATGATGCGTAAAATCGACGATTATAGGCTTAAATCAATTGGGAGCGTCCTGGGTTTTAAGACAGCGACTACCCAAAGTGATTCGAAGATTCTCTGAGTTCGGACACACGATTTGGCCTAATAGACAAATGCTCTCGCCGTACAACGGTTAACGACATTTATCCTTCCAGTTACGTCGTGTTTGAGTCATCGAAGTAATTGAGACTTTGGTGAGATTGAAACTCGATGAGCGGAACTAGTTATTAAGATGCGGGTTTCACCCCTAACTTAACAACATCATTCCTAGTTGTGGTTATGCTCACCGATCAAATCGGGAGTCCCACTAGATATATATGGAGATTTTCGTCGAGGTTTGGATATCACTCCTAACTCAACGAAGGTATCTCGTGCGAGAGAATGCGCAGAGTGAATGATCTTATCAAGAGTTCTTAGTTTTCGCACCTATTCTCGACGAGCGTTCTTCACGTGTGTTGTGGTTGCTTTAGGAAAAGCAATGTTTTAAAAGTTCAATTCAAAAGGTTCTGGTCAAGTTCGAGCGAACTTGGCATCAGTTTGATGTCAAGTTCGAGCGAACTTGCTCAATCCCAGTTGAACTTGTTTGATGTTAAGGGACCGACCAACTTCGGGCGAACTTGCAGCAAGTTTGAGCGAACTTGGTCAAGTTCAAACGGACTTGACCAATTTCGAGCGGACTTGCCCAAGTTCAGGGGATCTTGGTCAGTGCGTATGAGTTTTGGGCGCGTAATCGATGCGTAACGGTCTGATTTGGTGTCCTAACTATAGACTAGGTCAAACATGGCAGTTCTACCTAATTTTCCCTATAGTTATGGCTCTGATACCAATCTGTCACACCCCAACCGATAGCGGAAACATCGGGGCGCGGCACTAGGTGAACCAGATTGTCTCAAGAGAAATTCCATAACAATTTACATGACAATATCTTAAACAGTTAACTTCCCATACAATCAACCAATATCTCACGTTTAATCATTACAAAATATGATATCTCTTAATACAAATCATGTTCGATCTTCCCTAGATTTATTACATGATTTTTCTAAAGGCAATCCTACAACTAAGCATCCATAACGAATATCTCAACCTGCCACATATGTTAAAATAAAACATCAATACAATTAAGTAAAGGTGAGCATACAGTTTGAGTACATAATAGATATAAAAGCGTTTGGCATACACCGCATGACATACGTAAGAGTTGTGAACTATGTAACTACTTAGATTCAAGTAAACCAACAAACCCGCGATTGATCGAGGCATGCGAACAAGTTTCCACATCCTAAAGATAAAATAAATGCGAAATAAAAATGCGAGCCTTAACAACCCCGAGCCTCTGGGTGGCGGGTCAACCTCTAGTATACTATCATGTTAAGGGTGGCATACTAGCAATCAAGTAACACGTATAGTCATTTATAGTGGATTGCGAATAAGCGTTTGAGTTGTGCGATGTGATTTGGTATAAGAAACATATGTGACACCCAAAAGTGCGTTTAAGCGTAAAGGGGTTCAAGTATACTCACTGTCGGTGCGTTTTGAGAGAAGAGACGAGATCTGAGATAAGTTAGGAGAGCGCCGGATCAGCCTGTAAGGAACAGAAGTGCATCAGTCTTCTGAATTGCTGAAACGGTTAACAGTTGAAGGAACAGTAGACAAGTTTGGGCGAATTTGTACCTTGGGGTACAAGTTCGGCGAACTTGACTACCTAGACTTACTGGAGGTACAAGTTTAGGCGAACTTGTCTAGTTTCCTGAGAAAGTATACAAGTTCGAGTGAACTTGTGTACTTTTGTGAAGAATTGATCAAGTTCGGGCGAACTTGGTCACCAATCTGGTGACAAGTTCGAGCAAACTTGATGCTTTCCGAGCGAACTTGATTGTTTTGGCATCCAATTCGTGCGTTTTCGCGTCGTTTGCTGAGGAAATCGCGTGTCCATCTTTCCAACCTTAGGCTACTGAGCAAACCTAGGCTGGAGAGGTCTTTTGGAGCGAGTTTTAGCCATTTTACAGAAATCGGACTAATCCGGGCGAACTTGAAGGTTCGTACGGTTTAGTCCAGTTTGTGCAAAGTGACGATTTCGTCCTTGTGCTTCCGGATCTGAGATCTTGCTTGACAACGCCTCGTTCCACTTCAAAGTGAACGAAACATACGTCATTTAGTCCGAATATTGTGTAAAAATCGACGTTTAAAAGGTTTTACTTAGATCTAGGCATAAATCTAAGTGAAAAACAGAAGTTTTGCATAAAAAGATGAAGATTTTCGTAAACAGATGAGTTTTGATGAAATCGAAGGTAAAACCTTGTGCAAAATCATTGTAAAACGTTGTTGTAGCTTGAAAACGGGTAGATTCTTACTTAGAAAACAAAGGGTTTCGGTTTTGGGGAGCTCTGGGCGAACTTGCAGCAAGTTCAAATGAGGAGAGGAGCTGAGTATTTATAGGTGAGGTGAAAGATTGGGCTCGATACATCAAGTTCGGGCGAACTTGCTACAAGTTCAAGCGAACTTACTTGTTTCCTGCGCTTTAAGGCAAGTCCGGGCGGACTTGGTGTGCTTTGAAAAGTTTTGGTGGCCTAGACAAGTTCGGGCGAACTTGTGATGCACAAGTTCGGCCGAACATGGCCTATTGGCGAAGTTTTGTTCGTTTATTTCGCGTTAGGAGTTCGTTTGGCGATTCGGTTCGTATTAGATATTTATATTAAGCGTCTTAGCGAAGCATTAAGCTTTATATTACCATTGAATTGAGAGAGAGTGAGTTATGTGAGCGTGCGAGTGTTTTAGCGATAGTAAACCATAATATAAACAAACATAACACATATAAAACATAATTCCACATAATTAACTTCATTTTGCGATGCGATAAGATAAGCGATGCGATGGCACAAGTGTTTATTAAACAATAACACACTCGGCTCTCAAAGTAGCATAACTACATGCGATTGCGTTGGATTAGCGATTAAATGCGATATGGTTGTAACAAATATAATTCCATTAACATAACTTTCTCATAATCAAATCTCAGAATTACACTGAGAGATGCAACGGGTATAAAAAGGAAAAAGATAATAACGAAAATTTCGAGTTGTTACATAAACTACAATGACGGAAGCTAACAATCAACAATAACATACCTCAACAATAATATATTTATTTTAAAAAAAATCATTCAAGTTTATATAAATGGAAACCACATTAATTTCCCCAAATAACTCGATCAACTCCATTATTATGTTAAAGCCTTTCATTTTCTATCCTTAAACCCATATAATACATGGGTCTACAAAATAACTCTTTTAATAAAAACTTTAAGTATTTTTTTAATCATCAATCTTGGGTTTTAGTTAATATTAACAACATAAAATTATTGATAATAATTAACCTATATTAGATATTAATTAAATAATATAACTTATAATAAAAGACCACAATTAATACCATATAGTATTTTCTCCTTTTAACTTATTAATATAAATAATATTATTATTAGTATATAGTTTAATCTAATATCTTCCTATACTAATTTTAAAAATATATGATAACAAATAATATATATATATATCTTTTATATGGAAGTTATTTTTACATATTTATATATTATGGTATCTTTCTATACTAATTTTAAAGATATATGATAATAGATATGATATATATCTTTTATAAGGAATTTAATTTTATATATTTAATAGATTATGGTAAGAAAAAGAATAATTTACTATGTAAAAGATGTACACGAAAAAATATTGGTGTTTACTAGTATTATTTAAAAAATATAACTTTTTTGTTATTTAATATATAAAATTATATTTATTCAACTCGTGTAAAACACGGGTTTTAACCTAGTATTATTATTAATGAATTAATGAAGAAAATGCCAATCTGCCACTGTTTGAAATTTTTAATTATAATTAGATAAAGACATCGCACAAAATTTACAAATTAACTCTAAAATAAAAACATATTATTAGTTTTTTTTATTAGCATTAAACTAAGATGAAGGTCCGTAATAAATACAATTTTTTAATGATTAAAAAATAAAGATAAAAGGAATTACAAATTTAGTATTTGACATTAACAAAAATAAATACATAATAATCATCCTCAAAAATAACTAAATAATAATAATAATATCATCAAAACCTCTAAAAGCTGTGTGAAACAAGTCTTTCCCTGCAACATTCCCTTCCAGTAGACCTCCCAAAAAAAAATGGAAACCCTAGAAGAACAACGACATTCCACAATCCAAAATGATCGTTCGCAGCAGAGAGCTAAAATTTCATTCCCAGAAGAAATAATCGAAGAAATCCTCTCCAGACTCCCCGTCAAATCCATCCTCCGATTCAAATCCGTCTGTAAACCATGGCGTTCGCTCATCTCCACTCCATCATTCACCAAACTCCACTCCACACGCGCCGCCGTTAACCACTGCACCGCCTTATTCATCTCCGCTCACGATCCATCCACTCGCAAACGATACTTTCTCTCCGCCGCTCACGACGGAGGCTCCGTCACTCATCTCATCACACTCGATAACACTCCTACCAGGTGCGATATCACAGAATCTCAACATTTAAACGGTTTAGTTTTATTTAATTATGGAGACGGTTATCAAAATTACGCTTTTGTTGTTAACCCTAGCACGCATAAGGTTTTCAAACTGCCTGATCCGACCAATTACGCTACAGGAAAGACGGATATATGTTACTGTTTTGGATTCGATGAGTCGAGAAATGAACACAAGGTTTTGAACATCACCACTCATGATGTTCTATCAGTTAAGCCTGTGATAGAGATTATGATTTTCTCTTTATCGAATTACTTGTGGAGGAAGATAGATGTGGAATTTCCGTTTGTTGTTAGCCAGTTTCGTTGGTGCTACGGCATTAAACGTAGTGTTTGTGTGAATAGTGTAATACATTTGATGCTTGTTAATCAGAAGGAAATTTTGGCGTTTGATTTGAGGACGGAGAAGTTTTCTATAGTTGGGATTTGTTCGGATGCGGTGCCTAATAGGATTATATGTAACCGTCCTCACCTTATAAAGGTTGATGGATTATTGGGAGTTGTTTGTCATGATCAAATGATGATTAACAACGACGTGTATGTATGGATATTACAAGATTATGAGAATGGTGTTTGGGTAAGAGAAACCATTACATTTCCAAAGTCTTGGAGCGTATTAGGCTGCGCTTTCCCGTTAGATTCTGCTAATATGGAAGAGATTATCTTTTCCTTGAACAAGGTATCCAAGAATGTGACTAGTGTACTTATGTACAACATGAAGAGTGGATGTTTTAAATCTGTACATCTCACTCTTGATGGTCATCCGTTTCTCTGCAAAGAACATGTGCAGTTTCAGCAAATCAAGTGGTACGTTGAAAGCATGGTGCCTTTATAGAGGAACCGGATTAGGATTTGTTGACGGGAAAATGTTATCTTTGAAGAAGTTTTATCAGCGCCGAACTAGACGATGAACTCCACCACAAGTAGTGCAGGCACATGTTTGCATTCGTTCTTGTTTCTTACTTTGCAGTTCAGGTTTAATGTATGCACTTACAGAGTTTTTGCTGTTAAATAGTGTTCTAACCGTATCTTTGAATCTTTTATTCGTTAATACATTTCGTTGTTACTAAACGGCAGTAAATCCCTTTTACAAAATCGACTATTGTCTTATGTTTGGGCAGAGTGTTTTTTTACGATAGTTATACCACATGGTCATGACCTTTACTTCATGTCTGGTTATAAAAATGTGTGATTATCAAAGTAGATAATTTTTTCTGGAATATTATAACTTTCGGAACTTTTATACCCAAAAATAGAATTTGAAACCCAACTGCACCAATACATGCATTATGCATTTGTGTAGTCAAATGCATATTGCGCCAGATAGTGGTTCCCCTGGACTCACAAGTCACACATAACCCATGTTGCAGATCACACTAACCAGCTGCTAATACATCTATATATTCAACACTTTCACCACACAATATCTTCACATCTTTCCCTGCTACTACCTCCATGGCGGCTCTGTTTCTTCTGTTGATTATCACAAACCTTCTCTCCCCTATCATGACCCAACCTAACTTGCCAGTGACCCCCACCATAACTGAATGCGGGCCACGTATCCTTCCGCTAGCCATGTGTGCACCATTTGTCCAAGGTGTATCCACCAACCCCTCTCAATCATGTTGTGAAAACTTTAGGCGTGTGAAAGATCAGCAGCCCAGGTGCTTGTGCCTCCTGCTGAATAACTCGGCTTTGAACTCTGCTTTTCCAATCAACACGACACTTGCTATGCAGCTTCCGGTTATGTGTAGTGTCCATTTCAACATCGTCTCTTCTACAGGTTGGGTTTGTGTTCTGAGCATCATGATATTGATGTCTATGGGGGATCTTTCGCTTATAGTTTAACCGGGT
The DNA here is from genome assembly GCA_947069175.1 of Scalesia atractyloides. Taxonomy (NCBI): domain Eukaryota; kingdom Viridiplantae; phylum Streptophyta; class Magnoliopsida; order Asterales; family Asteraceae; genus Scalesia; species Scalesia atractyloides. The sequence goes on from CAMTDV010000030.1 coordinate 59,835,699, forward strand.
CTGAGACCAGAAAAATAAATATTATGAATCTAATATTTAACTCATCTAAACTGGTAATGAATCAGTCCCAAACTAGATAATAGTCCGGCTAACAGCTTGGAAAAGGTTCTGAGTAGTCAAAATTGCTAAAAGACTAAAACCGGAGAGTCTGCCCACGAACCATCTAGCCCAGGTTTGTTAATATGCCATTGGATTCGTTGTTTACGGTTTAGGGCGAAAATGTTTTTCGGTATTTATCAAATCGAACTGTAAACATCCCTACTGAGAGCAGATTGTTGAAGTATCTCAAACCGTAAACCAAACCAAGTTTTTTCAAACCTCTAAAATCAAGAGCTAAATTGAATACAATCAGTTTTTTGTCTGTTACTATAGCTTTGCCTCTTAGAACACGTCTTTGAACACCCTCATTGTCATATTATACTCCTCGACTCACTAAAACTTTTGGTTTCACGCAGCCGCGCCTTTACCATCGATATCGCCTACGCCACAGGTTTCTCTAGGATCAACTACCAATTCTACAACGTCTAAGAAACTCACATCCATGTTTGTAACGAGAACCTAAATTTATAACTTAATAGTTGTAAAAAAGAGATAATGTTTCTCTTATGTGGTTTTATATGCAGCTTCCCCTGTGACAAGGGTCATTCCAAAATCCGGGTTTATGGGATTAGGGTTTAACCATAACTATGCCATGAAGTTTAAGGGATCATCTCGATTGAGGATGTTAGGTATAATGATTTGTATGTCGACCACCATGTTGTTTTGAACACTTTGTAGCTTTAATAAGTTAGTGGTTCATTAAACTTTTTAACATTTGTAAGTTTATAACGACTATTATCAAGGTCGTTGTTGGCATTGCTATTATTCTTATTAGCCGTACTTTTTAGCTATTACTGCCACTATTATAAGTGTAAAAAAACAGTTTTACTTTTGCCTCCGACTACATCTTCGACCTTCCATATACCACAACGGTTTTCAACCACTCGACAATATAACAAACAAATATACCCTTCAATCATCTACTCTCACTACCACGACTGTCGATCTTTGTTCTGATATGTAATTAAAGCCGCAAGAAACATCTTGATTCATCTCTTGCATCTCTGTTCTTTATCGCAACCACGCAACTCTGAATGTGTGTGTGGGTGGGGGGGCGGTGAAAATTTATGAGCGTGTAAAATTCATTCACTGAAATGTGGTACCAATGATGTTTACTATTAACGAACTCTATGTTCATATGAAAAGCACTGATTCAACATCATCGACGTCATAAGGAGCAACAATGAAACCACCGGTTCAGATTCCATTGGCTAGTTAAAGTATAGTGACATTTGAAATATAACAGGGTTACAATTAACAAGCAACGACCAACATCGATTCAACATCGTCGAAGTCAAATGGAGCAACAACGAATCCACCAGTTCAGATAACATTGGCTAGTTAAAGTATATTGACATTTGAAATATAACAGGGGTGTTTACAATAGCAATGGCCGACTCATGATTTTTTTCGTGAGGGGCGGACAACTTTTAGGGGCGGACCGACATTTGAAATATAGGAGCATTCACATTCCTTCCACCATTTTTACCCTATATTACATAAAAACACTACATTTTCTCTCTCACTTCTTATTAAATAATATTTTTATACCTTTGTCGTTACATTTTCTTTATCCTTTACTCACAACCACATTCAAAATATATTAAAAAAAGTATAGGGGATGAGCAGTGTCCACTGAAATATACAGATGAACACTAACATTTTCTCTTTGTCCATTCACATCTACTTTTTAGACCTCAATCACACAATTTGGTGGAAGGGATGTGAATGCTCTAATAGTGGTGCTCCCTCACATCAGAGCACAATAACTGTTTTTTTGTCTTTTTTATACTTTAGTCCATTTTTGCTTTTCACACTTATACCCCCTTAATTGTCTAAAAGTTTATGAAATGTCATTGTGACCCCCTCGTGTTTTAAGTGCTTATTTTTATATATACGTACGTGTTAGTATAAATTCAAGTTGGTTTACGTTTTGACGTAATTTGTTTTGGAATGAGTCAAGTAAAATATAATACGTTTTCGGTCTTATTTTTATGTGTGTTTTAAGCTGGTTTACGTTTGACGTAAATTTTGATATCGTTTGGGTTGTACTACCACTTAATTTTTTTGGTTCCTCTTTCGGTTGCTAATGGTGCCGTATTTAGGTATTCTTTTTCGGTTACTATGCCGAGTTTTAGTATCGTACAAACCAAATTACTATTTATATTTAAGAGTTGGTTTCGAGAGTTCAACGAGAACGATTCAGGATTTTGACGCAACAATTCAACGTCACTGGAGTTAAACGGGCTAATGAAACAACAAATGGCTAGCAAACTGTAAATGTACGATAATAATTTTGGATATAGTTAAACATTTTAAGCCAGTTTTACGTGGGAAGCGTGATAACTGCAGTGATTATACGTACTGCATTATATTTTTGGATGGCCCGTACTGTAATTTTTTTAGCGGCAAATTTGGATCACTAACGGATCATTGGAGTATCATGGTATCACTACCAGAAACCACCCGATCATATCCATCTCTACAGACAATAATAAACCCAATAAATCTAGGAAAAAATCCCTTATAAAAATCTAACTCATACTCTAAGGTAGTGTTTGGTATGCAGGAATGGATCATTACGAGGAAATGAATAAAGGAGTGTTTGGTTGGTTAATGGAATGGAATCACCCATTCCATAAGTCATTCCATTCCCTCAGGTAGCGTTTGGTATGCAGGAATGAGAGGGGGAATGGAATTGACCATTGTGAGGGAATGAAGGAAAGAGTGTTTGGTTGGTCAGTGGAATGGAATCGCTCATTCCAAAATGCATTCCATTCCCTCGGAATCATTTCATCCACCCCCATGTTTTTTTCCCATTCCATCCCATCTTGCGCCATTCATCAACAACACCACAATCCACCATCTTCGCCAACACCTACCACCACCACCCACCATCGATGCCATCACCCGCAACCCATCACCGCCTTCGCCGCCACCCGAAAGCCACCACCGCCGCAACCACCACCGACAACACCACGGCTGACACCAGCCACCTTTGCCACCCACCATCGCCACCAACCACTACCCGCAGCTGACGCCACTCGCCGCCGGCCACCCACCACCACCGTCGATGCCACCTCCGTCGCCACCCACCACCACCGATGGTCGACGCCACCTCCACCGCCACCAACCACCACCAACAGCCGCCACCCCGTCACCGCCGTTTCCGCCTCCACCGCTACTCGCTTGTGACATCCCGGGTTTTTCGGATAACTTAAACGTAATACTTGTCAAACTAATTACGTGCTATGTGTATGAACGTGTACGAGTTAATGAATACGTGATGTGTGATTACGTGAATTGTTTTAGTTACAAAATATATGTATATATAATAAATATGTGCACGAACCGAACCGCGACACGAACCAACTTTGATTCCTTGTGACTCTAGGAGTGAACCGAGTCCTAACCTAAACCTTAAACCCAAGTCTTCGGCCGCGAGATTTAAACCTTAAACTTTATGCCATTCTCGGCCAAGTGCAAACCAAACCAAACCAACCCGTGTGCAAACCAAACCAACCCATTGCGTACAACCCAAACCGAACCAACCCAAACATATCTCGGCCGCAAGATCCAAACCCAAACCGTAACCCTTCATCTTGCGCTATATATACAAACCCACATGCATGATTCATTCATAACACAAAACCCTAAAAGTTAACAGCCGTCGGCTGCCTTCTCTTGCTCCATTTATCGCGAACAGCCATAGTCCATTCCATTCAACCGCAAACAGCCCTTGCTCACCTTCATTCAGTCGCGATATCAGTCCTTGTTCACCTCTATTCGATCACAAAACAGCCTCCTTGCACTCCCTGCGATCACGAGCAGCCTCTCCTTCCAGTTCCTGGCAGTTTCGGTCGTGATCTGGTTGGAACAGCCGGATCACTCTTGTCCAAATCTCGGCTTGTTTACCTAGTTATTCAAGGTTAGGGTTATCTTTGATTACGAGATCATGTTCAGATTTATGTGCTTGAATGAAGTGATTAGTTGTTTCGGATTTTATATGCTGAATGTAATCGGCTGAGTTGATTGTTGTTTATATGCATGACTGTTTTCGGAAATCATAAGTTTGCAAGTATGTTTCGTTTATAAAAACTAGGGTTATGAACTAGGGTTTGCATGGATATGTTATTAGTATTGAGCTATGATTAGAAATCGGTTCTTGATCGCCTAGGTTAATCGTATGAACGGCTGATGCGAATCTATAATAATGATATGCTGAAACAGTTGCTGAGTAGTAGTTACAGCCGACTTCATCTGGCTGTAACTCGGTCGTTAGTTGTCGAAAAACGGATTTTCTGATGTCTAGAACGTAGAGATTTGAATAAGGAATCTAATGACGCTGGATTCATAATTTTCTGAAGTCATTTGATATTTTTAAAGGCCAAATAAGTTCAGTAACTAAAGCTGTGAAAATCCTGAAATTTTGTTGGTTGTTTATCAAGTTGGATTTTAAAATCAGTAGAGAGTTGAGTCATGAATTTTGTACAGCAACTAGCTATGGAAATTTCCGGGCAACTCCAACTGGAATTTTGTAAATTGGACGATCAGTGATTTTTAAATAAATTCTTCCGTGGACTGCAGTCAGAAAACGATAAATCTGACTGCAGCCTAGTATATTAATATTTATGGTTAATTGGTTAAGATTTAGGACTTGTAAAATTTATATAAATTTCTATAGTATAAATGTCACCTACTGTAAAAGTATTGGAATTTTTGGAACGTTGGAACTATTTTATAAAAATCCTAGAAAAACAGCTGAATTATGAGTGTTAAGCTGAAAATTGATAACTTGTGATTGTGTGCACCAAATTGTGGCATGGATTGGTTTATGTTTATGATAAGTTGTTTTGATCACTAGATCACATGGGATACTTGCATGCATGTTTGAGTGTTAGATATGTTGTTTGTGTGTATCACTTTGTGCGTAAATTAAGTGTAGAATTTGTATTGGTGTGATCACACACTGACTTGAAATCAATTGGTTTGTTAGGACGCAATTAGCGGTCCCATCCTTTACAACTTCTTTGATACACTAACCGAGCAAATAAATGTGAGTTCACGGCCCCTAACTTTATCCGGTTTTTAAACAACAGGGGGAGAAACATGTATACACTCTCAAACTCAATCTCTTTACGTTATACGAATTTAACGTCACATAACTATTCGGTAACTAAGTTAATGTTAATGTAATGTTATGGTCACTAAGCAGCTTTATCACTTAAGTCCTCGTCAATCTCTCGGATCGTTAGTATTGGGTTTAATAGCGGGGGAGTTATAAGTAGTACTACTGGGCCCGACAAGCCCCATCCGAGCTAGTCGCGCTAGCCGACCGGGTATGGTCAACGGGTGAATAATTCGGCCTAACCTCGCCATGGTCAGTGATAGGCCTGGCAAAACTGAGGCACAACAGTCAGCTTCGATCGCGAACACTTACGTGACATAACTTTAGGCTAGCTACCTATATATGTTAACATTGAACTTAATTACGAATCAACTGTATTATCCCGGGTTGAGGATAATGGAACAACAACTATTATTCGGTTGAATAATGAAACACAACTTAATATTCCGGGTTTGGAATATTGGAAGCAACAACTTAATATTCCGGGTTTGGAAATTGGAAGCAACAACTTAATATTCCGGGTTTGGAATATTGGAAGCAACAACTTATTATTCCGGGTTGAAATAATGGAACCAATTCGTTATCCCGGGTTAGGGATAACGGAGAAAACAAACTATAACCGAACAAACGAATTTTGAAAACCTGTGAACTCACTCATCTTTAATGTTGACACTTGTTTCTTTACATGTTTCTCAGGACGCTAGGAGCTCTAGGTGCACGCACATGCATTGAACAAGACATCTTTTATCGAGTCTTATTTATCAATATTGTTTTGGGGTTTTTCATTTGTTTTGGCGTTTGTGTTGGCGCCCGCTTCACTACTTAGTTAGGCTTCCGCTCAAACTTTAAAACTAATGCTTCTGCTAAATATTGGTAACTAATTTAGACAATATAAAATCTACAACAAATGATTTTGGAAAACGTATTATCAAATCATATAGAGTCGTTCGACGTACTAGTGTTTCAGATTCTGGTTTGTTCACACGCCTCGCGGTAAAACTCCGCAAGTGGAAATTGAGGGTGTGACAGATTGGTATCAGAGCTACTAGCTATAGAGAACCAGGTTTGCATTAGAAGTAGACCTAAACTATAGCTGAATTCACGACACTAGACTTAGTTTGGCACCGAACTGTTATATCTTGTTATGTTATGTACCACAACTATGTTATGTGAAATATGACTGCATAATTGAAATGAATGCAACTCGTAACTAACTACACAACCTAAAGGCAATGTCATCATCCTCATCCTCATCATCATCCGACAAACTTACGCAACCAAGGGCGCTAGGAAAGGCACCTATGGTGGAACCCTTACCATCTTATGGCGTGGAAACGCGCTCAGCTGCGAGGAAAAGGCTTGCTCTGGGGGAGGAGTCGTCGTTACGCCCAACCATTGCTGTGCCGATTGAGCCGGTTAACCCTGTAGAAGTAGGAATTGACCTACTTAGAATCATATTACATAAACAACAAGCACAGATAGAAAGAATGCAGGAAACCATCCTAGCACAAGGATGGATGATCCGCCAACTGACTGGTAAAACCGACTCGCTCGAGGAAGAGCATCATACGAGTAAGATAGCTCGTAACACCATAGCCAGAGATCTGCGTGCTGAGCAGATAAGAGCCGACTGGCTTGAGGACAGAGTCCTGGAAAATAGTTGGAACATTCAGGAACTGCAAAATCAAGCACTTGCACCAGCACCGGCCCCTCTAGTGCCGGTAGAGGAGGATCCGGAAGAGGATCCAGAGGAGGACCCTGAGGAGGATCCAGAGGAGGATCCGGAGGAGGACCCAGCTGTAGAAGCTGGAAACGCCGCGCAGGATGACGGCAACAACAGTGACTTGGGGGATGGAGACGTAGACGACTGACACGTCTCGTTTATTTTGTTTATTTTCCTTCAGTCTATTTATTTTCTACTTAGATCTAAAATGGCAACTGGATGTCGCGGAAATCTCAACATGACGCCTTAAGAATTAGCCGCAATGATCCAAGAACACGTGAATGCTGCTCTGGCAGATGTTCAAAACCCACCAGCAGCAGGAGGGGGTTTTAACCCCTACAAGATGTTCCTCGACGCGAAACCAAGCAAATTCTCGGGGGCAGAAGAACCCATTGGACTGGTCCGCTAGATCGAAAAATCTGAATCCGTTTTTGAAATGTGCAACTGCCTAGAGGCCAACAAGGTCAAATACGCAGCCTCAACACTGGAAGATGGGGCACTGACATGGTGGAATGCACAAGTCCAAACACGTGGACTTATAGCTGCCAATGCAATGGCCTGGGCCGAGTTCAAGGCCCTAATCAAAGAGGAGTACTGTCCACGAGACAGAGTGCAACAGTTGGAGCAAGCCTTATGGAACCACAAGATGGTGGGATCGGAAATTGAAGCTTACACCGCAAAACATCATGACTTGGTATTTCTGTGTCCCGAATTGGCCAACACTGTGGAGAAAAGACTCGAGTCCTATCTTGGGGGTCTGGTTTCGGAAATTCAGGGTATGGTAATGGCTAGTAACCCTGTAACTGAACATCAAGCAATCCGATTGGCTCACAAACTCACCGATAAGGCGGTGGAACAGAAGAAGCTGCCAGCACGGGGTACAACTGAAGTTGCCCCGGATAACAAAAGAAAGTTTGAAGACTCGTCTGCTCGACAGTCTTCATCATCCCAGCCGCAGCAGGGAACCAGAAACGGTTCAATCATTTCAACAGCCACCGGGGTCACCAAAATCAGCCTGCCAACAACAACAATAACCAGAACGCAGGCGGCCATGTAGGTCGAAAGCCGCAGTGCAGTCGCTGTAATCTTCATCATCACGGCCCTTGTGCCGGAAATCGATGCCAACGATGTGGCAAGGTGGGACATGCGGCAAAGGATTGTCGTGGGGAAATCATGTCCCGACAAAATCAAAATCAACCCCAGGGTCAGCAGCATGGTGTTAACCGGGGATGCTATCAGTGTGGTAGCACTGCTCATTTCAGAAGAGACTGCCCACAGTTGCGTAATAACAACAATAATGTGGAAACAACCACAACCACAATAACCACAACAACAATAATAAACAACAATAATGGGAACGGTGGCACAGGAGGTGCTAAAGGTCGCGCATTTACATTGGGCCGCGGGGAGGCCAGAAACGACTCGAACGTGGTCACCGGTAAGTTTCCCCTTAATGAACAGTTTGCTTATGTGCTTTTTGATACGGGTGCGGATAGGAGCTTTATATCTGAGTCTTTTAGGAAGAACCTAAATCTCACGCTTAAACCATTAGAGACCCCTTATGTTATAGAATTAGCCGATGGTAAATCTGTAGATGTGACCCAAATAGTATCTGGCTGTCAACTCAAACTCGCGGGCCACACCTTTACCATTGATCTGATGACAACTACCCTGGGTAGTTTTGACGTGGTAGTCGGAATGGACTGGCTATCCGACGTCCGGGCTGAAGTTCTCTGCTTCGAAAAAATCTATTCGTATTCCGCTCTCTAACGACGAAATCCTGACGGTACAAGGCGATAAGGCAAGCGCCGTCACCAACATCATCTCTTACATGCAAGCGCAGAAGTATCTTCGGAGGAAGAACTCCTTCGCTTTACTCGCACCGATTACCGAACAGCCTAAGGATGAGAAACGTATAGAAGACATCCCTGTCGTCCGTGATTTTTCCGATGTATTCCCAGAAGAACTACCTGGTCTCCCACCCCATCGACAATTGGAGTTTGAAATCGAATTGGCGAACCATGCAACTCCTATCGCCAAGGCTCCATACCGCCTAGCTCCAGCCGAGCTGCAGGAGCTGTCTACCCAACTTCAGGAGCTATTAGAAAAAGGATTTATCCGACCAAGCGTTTCGCCATGGGGAGCTCCAGTCCTTTTTGTCAAGAAAAAGGACGGGACTTTCCGCATGTGCATCGACTATAGGGAACTCAACAAGGTTACTGTCAAGAACCGATACCCGTTACCTCGCATCGACGATCTCTTCGACCAACTTCAAGGGTCAAGTTACTACTCTAAGATTGATTTACGGTCCGGTTACCACCAGCTACGCGTCAGGGAGGAGGATATCGCCAAGACGGCATTTCGCACTCGGTATGGCCATTACGAGTTCTTGGTCATGCCCTTCGGTCTCACCAACGCACCTGCGGTGTTCATGGACCTCATGAACCGCGTATGTAAACCATACCTCGACAAGTTTGTCATTGTGTTCATCGATGACATACTCATCTACTCCAAAAGTGAAAAGAACATGCTGAACATCTACGATTACTGTTAGGATTACTCCAACAGGAAAAGCTATATGCCAAGCTTTCGAAGTGTGATTTCTGGATTCGGGAAGTTCAGTTTCTCGGGTATATCGTGAATGAAAAGGGTATCCACGTAGACCCTGCCAAGATTGAAGCCATCAAAAACTGGGAAGCACCTAAGACACCGACGGAGATCCGCCAATTTTTGGGATTGGCTGGTTACTACAGACGTTTCATCGAGGGATTTTCAAAGATCGCATAACCGCTTACTACCCTCACCCAGAAAGGTATCAAGTATACTTGGGGTGACAAGCAAGAAGCAGCATTTCAATTGCTGAAACAGAAACTTTGCAGTGCACCCATTCTGTCCTTGCCGGAAGGAACAGATGACTTTGTAGTATATTGTGATGCTTCCATTCAGGGATTGGGATGCGTACTCATGCAACGCGATAAGGTCATCGCGTATGCGTCGCGACAACTGAAGGTTCACGAGAAAAACTACACAACGCATGACCTGGAATTGGGAGCAGTAGTGTTTGCACTTAAGATTTGGAGACACTACCTCTATGGAACGAAGTGCACAATCTTTACGGACCACAAGAGCCTCCAACACATCTTTGATCAGAAGGAGTTGAACATGCGACAGCGTCGCTGGGTCGAACTCTTAACGATTATGAGTGTGCCATTCGGTATCACCCGGGTAAAGCTAACGTGGTAGCTGACGCCCTCAGTAGGAAGGAACACTTGAAACCACGTCGTGTACGAGCATTACAACTCACTATTCATTCGGGGCTACCTGAACAAATACGCGACGCCCAGTTAGAAGCAGTTAAGGACGAAAACATCAAAGCCGAATCGGTGGGAAAAATGGAACGCGATTGGGAAGTAAAACCCAATGGAGCCCGGTATTTCATGAATCGCATATGGGTACCTCTCTACGGAAACCTCAGAGAGCTAGTCATGGATGAAGCTCACAAATCCCGATACTCTGTCCATCCGGGTTCGGATAAGATGTATCAAGACCTTAAAGCTGCGTATTGGTGGCTCAACCTGAAAGCCGATATAGCCACCTACGTGAGTAAATGTTTGACTTGTGCAAAAGTCAAGGTGGAGTATCAAAAGCCATCGGGGCTACTCCAACAACCTGAGATCCCAGTGTGGAAATGGGATCAGATCTCAATGGATTTCATCACTAAACTCCCGCGAACCTTGGGTGGTTGTGATACCATCTGGGTGATCATGGATCGTTTAACTAAGTCCGCACACTTCCTAGCTATTAAAGAAACAGATAAGATGGAGAAGTTGACTCGCATCTACATTAAGGAAGTAGTTTCTCGGCACGGAGTGCCAACGTCCATCATCTCAGACAGAGATGCTCGCTTCACGTCTAACTTCTGGCAGTCACTCCAGAAAGCGTTGGGAACACGCTTAGATATGAGCACAGTCTATCAAAGTGAAAGGACCATACAAACCTTGGAGGACATGCTTAGGGCATGCGTCATAGACTTCGGAAATAGTTGGGAAATCCACCTGCCTCTAGTAGAATTCTCATATAACAACAGTTATCATACGAGTATTTCGGCAGCACCGTTTGAGGCATTATACGGTCGTAAATGTAGATCACCGGTCTGCTGGGCAGAAGTCGGTGACAGTCAACTCACAGGCCCTGAGTTAATACTTGAGGCTACTGAAAAGATTGTACAAATCAGAAACCGCATGGCGGCGGCACGAGATCGACAGAAAAGCTACGCTGATCAACGACGCAAACCGCTCGAATTTCAAGTAGGCGATCGCGTCCTACTAAAGGTGTCACCCTGGAAGGGTGTAATCCGCTTTGGAAAACGGGGCAAACTTAACCCACGGTACGTAGGCCCGTTTGTAATCTTGAAACGTATTGGACCCGTAGCTTATCAATTAGACCTTCCTGCCTAACTCAGTGGAGTTCACAACGTATTTCACGTGTCAAATCTGAAGAAGTGTCTATCATGAAACTCTAGTCATTCCATTGGATGAGATCCAAGTGGATGAACAACTGCACTTTGTGGAACAGCCTATCGAGATCATGGATCGTGAGATCAAGACTCGAAGGCACAGCAAGATTCCGATCGTTAAGGTTCGTTGGGACTCTAAGCGTGGACCGGAGTTCATGTGGGAAAGAGAGGATCAAATGAAAAGCAAATACCCACACCTCTTCGCAACTGAGCAGCAAACTAACGATACCAGTAACTAAATTTTCGGGACGAAAATTCTTTCAACATGGGGATGATGTGACGACCTGGAAATTTCTCATACATTCGCGTACCACTGTTAACTAAATTCTTGTGCATAACACTTGGAAATCTTTGTGCATGGCACTTGGGAACTTCTTGTAACGTCGCGTACCATCATTAACGAACTAACTCTTTGTGAGTGGCACTCTAAACATGTACGCTACATTCTAAACCGCGTTTACTCAATTTTCGGGACGAAAATTCTTTCAACATGGGGATAATGTGACATCCCGGGTTTTTCGGATAACTTAAACGTAATACTTGTCAAACTAATTACGTGCTATGTGTATGAACGTGTACGAGTTAATGAATACGTGATGTGTAATTACGTGAATTGTTTTAGTTACAAAATATATGTATATATAATAAATATGTGCACGAACCGAACCGCGACACGAACCAACTTTGATTCCTTGTGACTCTAGGAGTGAACCGAGTCCTAACCTAAACCTTAAACCCAAGTCTTCGGCCGCGAGATTTAAACCTTAAACTTTATGCCATTCTCGGCCAAGTGCAAACCAAACCAAACCAACCCGTGTGCAAACCAAACCAACCCATTGCGTACAACCCAAACCGAACCAACCCAAACATATCTCGGCCGCAAGACCCAAACCCAAACCGTAACCCTTCATCTTGCGCTATATATACAAACCCACATGCATGATTCATTCATAACACAAAACCCTAAAAGTTAACAGCCGTCGGCTGCCTTCTCTTGCTCCATTTATCGCGAACAGCCATAGTCCATTCCATTCAACCGCAAACAGCCCTTGCTCACCTTCATTCAGTCGCGATATCAGTCCTTGTTCACCTCTATTCGATCACAAAACAGCCTCCTTGCACTCCCTGCGATCACGAGCAGCCTCTCCTTCCAGTTCCTGGCAGTTTCGGTCGTGATCTTGTTGGAACAGCCGGATCACTCTTGTCCAAATCTCGGCTTGTTTACCTAGTTATTCAAGGTTAGGGTTATCTTTGATTACGAGATCATGTTCAGATTTATGTGCTTGAATGAAGTGATTAGTTGTTTCGGATTTTATATGCTGAATGTAATCGGCTGAGTTGATTGTTGTTTATATGCATGACTGTTTTCGGAAATCATAAGTTTGCAAGTATGTTTCGTTTATAAAAACTAGGGTTATGAACTAGGGTTTGCATGGATATGTTATTAGTATTGATCTATGATTAGAAATCGGTTCTTGATCGCCTAGGTTAATCGTATGAACGGCTGATGCGAATCTATAATAATGATATGCTGAAACAGTTGCTGAGTAGTAGTTACAGCCGACTTCATCTGGCTGTAACTCGGTCGTTAGTTGTCGAAAAACGGATTGTCTGATGTCTAGAACGTAGAGATTTGAATAAGGAATCTAATGACGCTGGATTCATAATTTTCTGAAGTCATTTGATATTTTTAAAGAGCCAAATAAGTTCAGTAACTAAAGCTGTGAAAATCCTGAAATTTTGTTGGTTGTTTATCAAGTTGGATTTTAAAATCAGTAGAGAGTTGAGTCATGAATTTTGTACAGCAACTAGGTATGGAAATTTCCGGGCAACTCCAACTGGAATTTTGTAAATTGGACGATCAGTGATTTTTAAATAAATTCTTCCGTGGACTGCAGTCAGAAAACGATAAATCTGACTGCAGCCTAGTATATTAATATTTATGGTTAAGTGGTTAAGATTTAGGACTTGGAAAATTTATATAAATTTCTATAGTATAAATGTCACCTACTGTAAAAGTATTGGAATTTTTGGAACGTTGGAACTATTTTATAAAAATCCTAGAAAAACAGCTGAATTATGAGTGTTAAGCTGAAAATTGATAACTTGTGATTGTGTGCACCAAATTGTGGCATGGATTGGTTTATGTTTATGATAAGTTGTTTTGATCACTAGAATCACATGAGGATACTTGCATGCATGTTTGAGTGTTAGATATGTTGTTTGTGTGCATCACTTTGTGCGTAAATTAAGTGTAGAATTTGTATTGGTGTGATCACACACTGACTTGAAATCAATTGGTTTGTTAGGACGCAATTAGCGGTCCCATCCTTTACAACTTCTTTGATACACTAACCGAGCAAATAAAGGTGAGTTCACGGCCCCTAACTTTATCCGGTTTTTAAACAACAGGGGGAGAAACATGTATACACTCTCAAACTCAATCTCTTTACGTTATACGAATTTAACGTCACATAACTATTCGGTAACTAAGTTAATGTTAATGTAATGTTATGGTCACTAAGCAGCTTTATCACTTAAGTCCTCGTCAATCTCTCGGATCGTTAGTATTGGGTTTAATAGCGGGGGAGTTATAAGTAGTACTACTGGGCCCGACAAGCCCCATCCGAGCTAGTCGCGCTAGCCGACCGGGTATGGTCAACGGGTGAATAATTCGGCCTAACCTCGCCATGGTCAGTGATAGGCCTGGCAAAACGGAGGCACAACAGTCAGCTTCGATCGCGAACACTTACGTGACATAACTTTAGGCTAGCTACCTATATATGTTAACATTGAACTTAATTACGAGTCAACTGTATTATCCCGGGTTGAGGATAATGGAAACAACAACTTATTATTCCGGGTTTGGAATAATGGAAACAACAACTTAATATTCCGGGTTTGGAATATTGGAAGCAACAACTTAATATTCCGGGTTTGGAATATTGGAAGCAACAACTTAATATTCCGGGTTTGGAATATTGGAAGCAACAACTTATTATTCCGGGTTGAAATAATGGAACCAATTCGTTATCCCGGGTTAGGGATAACGGAGAAAACAAACTATAACCGAACAAACGAATTTATGAAAACCTGTGAACTCACTCATCTTTAATGTTGACACTTGTTTCTTTACATGTTTCTCAGGACGCTAGGAGCTCTAGGTGCACGCACATGCATTGAACAAGACATCTTTTATCGAGTCTTATTTATCAATATTGTTTTGGGGTTTTTCATTTGTTTTGGCGTTTGTGTTGGCGCCCGCTTCACTACTTATTTAGGCTTCCGCTCAAACTTTAAAAACTAATGCTTCTGCTAAATATTGGTAACTAATTTAGACAATATAAAATCTACAACAAATGATTTTGAAAAACGTATTATCAAATCATATAGAGTCGTTCGACGTACTAGTGTTTCAGATTCTGGTTTGTTCACACGCCTCGCGGTAAAACTCCGCAAGTGGAAATTGAGGGTGTGACATCGCTGCCGTCGCCACCACCCATCGCCGCCTCCGCCACCACCCACCACTGCCACCTATAACCACTCCCAATCATGACCACTGACCACGCCACTCAACGCTGATTTTATTCCTTCATTTTTCTTGTCTACCAAACAATACATAATAATAACTTATTCTATTCCCACATGGTAACTAAACAAGACATCGAATGGTAATGAGTCATTGCATTCCTTCGTCCATTCCATTACCTCATCCATTCCATTACCCATACCAAACGGACCCTAATGGTTCTTAAAACTTATGTTACCTTAAAGATGTCACATGTCACTCGGCTATAACGCCATGTGCACCTCTACTACATTAGATTGTGGGGTATGGGGCGGGGGTTTGGGCGTGGGTTGGCGGGCAACTCCCAAGTCACCACCCCGGAGGGGCTTGGCTTATGGCGTGGCCCGTTGGGCGGTACCCTGGCACTCGGCGTTGGGCGGGGCTAGGTGGGTGAGGTGGCGGATGGTGATTGGTGGGTCAACCTAGCCATTTTCATATTTTTAGGTTTTCTTAATTAATATTGTGTGTATTTAAAAAAAATCCACGTGGCCCAGCCAACGCCCCAAACCCCCGCCCCACCATACCCACCGCTGGGCTGCTTCATGGGCGATGCCCCTCCTTTTCCACGTGTCAACCAACGCCCCAAACCCTCGCCCCACCATACCCCACAGTAGAGTTGCAACCCTAAACCGGGTTAGAAACTGAACCCGACAACCCTACCTTACCTGAACCCGGTTTGAACCCGATTTATAGCAACCCGGTTTGGACCCGTTTCAACCCGTAGGGTAGGACTCGGTTTGAGTATTTCACAATCAAACCGGTTTCAACCCGACAGTTGACAACCCGATCACTCAACCCGGTTTGAGAACCCAGTTTGAACCCGATATTAAGAACCCGTCCATAAACATGGAACTAGCTATTACTCAATGACTATTTAACGGCTTTATGACCATTATAGTACATTTACTGTTGAGTTTTTGGACTTTTTCATCCAAAACATTAGTATACATATGTATTAAAGGTGTTAGTTAAATCCAGTGTTGTAAAAATCGCGATTAATCGGCGACTAGTCGCCGATTAATCGCAAGTCAGCCATCTACTGATTAGTTTTTCGTTAATCAGTCCATTAATCGCTAGTCGGCCCTAGTCGGCCCTAGTCAGTCGTAAAAAATCGGAAAAAATCAAGGAAAATCGGAAAAAAGAAAAAAAAACCAGAAAAAAATCGGAAAACAACATATATTCCGGCCAAAACCTCCCAGGTTCCGGTCAAAACTTGTCCACTTAAAAAAATTACGTATAAAAATATGTGTATATATGTATAAAACTTAAAATTATACATAAAAAGTCCGATCCGAGTAATCCCGATTAATCTCTAGTAATCCCGATTAATCGTTAATCCCCTCCCCATCGGCCGACTAGCGCCTAGCGAGTTCTACAACCATGGTTAAATCAAAACACACAAAAACACAAAAATAAATAAATAAATAAACTCTCTCTAAGAGCTATGGAATCGAAAGCGGGCATTCGTCCGTCAATATGGGTTATTCCTTTATTGAACCTACCAAAGACGACGAAAAATGTAAAAAAAGATTGTTTTTCAAGTCGTAATGTTTTTTTTATAATATTGTGTTTTAGTTTACTTATAAAAAAACAAATAAAGTATAAATTTTAAGTTATTTATTTATGTTATATTTGTTTATATTAACAGGGTTGGGCAATAGGGTTGAACCTGGGTTGATAACCTAACCATGTCTCAACCAAACCCGAATCGGTTTCGTAGGGCTCGGTTCCCTTGTCTCCTAACCCGGTTAGAACCCGTTCCGATTTGAGTGCCAACCCAGTTTGATTATATTCATCTTAAACCCAACTCGGTTTGAAACTGGTTCGGATTGAAACCCTAACCCGATTTGGGCACCTCTACCCTCACAGCCTTATTGAAGTTCTACCTCGTACGGTGCATTATTGAGGTTAGTGATTTCACCTGGTGCATTTCCTCTCGCTGTCGACCCGATCTTCCTGTTTGTTTGCTGTTCCCCAAAAATGGAAACCCTAGAAGAAGAAGAAGAAGAAGAGCAATCGATGACGACTGATGCTCAATCGGAGCTGATACCAAACATTTCATGCTCAACCGTCATCATCGAAGAGATCTTCTCCAGACTCCCAATCCAATCCATCCTTCGATCCAGATCCGTCTGTAAGCCATGGCGTTCCTTCATCTCCAATCCATCATTCACCAACTTCTACTTCTCTCGTGCCACCCTTCGCTTATTCCTCTCTGCTTCCGATAAATCCACTCGCAAACGATACTTCCTCTCCGCTACCCATGACGGTGGATCCGTCACTCATCTCATCACACTGGACAACAACACTTGTTTTACGGGCAGCACTGTCACTGATATTCCAACCGAAGCCGAGCATTTGAACGGGTTAGTATGTTTTACTTCCGCTAACGGGAGTTTAGCTCCCAACCACGCTTTTGTTCTTAACCCGAGCACGCGTAACATCTTTAAACTCCCTGATTCGGGTTCGTTGACGACATACCCTTGTGGGAAAGTGTATACGTCCAACTTATTTGGGTTCGATGAGTCTAGAAATGAACACAAGGTTTTGAACATCAGGATGTGCAGTAAGCATTTTGAACCTTCTGCAATTGAGATTTTGATTTTCTCTTTGTCACTTTATTCATGGAGAAAAGTAAATGTGGAGCTTCCTATTGATGTTGCGCGTGATCATTTGTATTTTTATATCAAACGTAGTGTTTGTGTGGATAGTGTTATACATTTCATGCTTGTGTACTCGTTTGATATACTGGCGTTTGACTTGAGAACGGAGAAGTTTTCCAAAATTAGTCCTCCGAGAGATGTCGTGCCCCGTGATCTCAGGACAACATACACAAGGGACGGGAAAGTTTTTACCAAACATAACCATCCTCGGTTGATTAAAATTAATGGTTGTGTAGGAGTTGTTTGTCATGATCGTGTGGTAGAAAGCAACGAAATGCATATTTGGATGTTACAAGACTATGAACGCCGTGTTTGGGTCAAAGAAACTGTTACATTCCCTGAGTCTTGGGTCAAAATGGATGGCCCTTTTCCGTTGGATTCGATTAATACGGACGAGCTTATCTTTTCCCCTAGCAGGTTGTCTAGCTATGGGATCAGTGTGCTTATCTACAACATGAAGAGTAGATGTTTTAGTTCAGTACAATTCACTCTCAAGCATCCGTTATGCTCAAAGCGTGTGGAGTTTGATCAAATTAAGTGTTACGTTGAAAGCATCGTGCCTTTGCAGAGTAACATAACAAGGACTTGATGACCTAACTGCGTCTTACATTGCAATCTTGTGTCCATAAATAAGTTTTAATGTTTGTAAACTGCTTAAAATCTGCTTCACAAAATGGACAATTATGGTTTGTTTTGGAATGATGCAACTTTATGATAGTTAATATCGTATCGTTATAACTTTGATAATCATGCCAGGATATAATAATATATAATCATTGGCGAAGCTTGAGGGGGGGGGGGGGTTCGAAAACGTATATACCCAAAAATTTCTATAGAACCGGGGGGTCAGAAACGTATATACCCAAAAATTGCTATACGAAAGCTACATATATAACACTGCTGAGCGAAAAGTTCAGGGGTCGGGCGCCCCCTCCAGCCCCTCTAAGCTACGCCCCTGATTGTCAAGTAACACATGTTTTCTGGAATATTATAAATCTAGGAACTTTTCAATCAGAGAAATAGAGAATAACACTTGAAGCCCAACTACACCAATACATGTATTATGCATTTCTATAGTCAAATGCACATAACTCATGTTGCAGATCACACTCAACCAGTGAGTAATGCATTTATATATTCACTCTAGAGTTCAGACTTCCACCACCTCAATGGCGACTCTGCTTCTTCTGTTGATCATCACAAACCTTCCCTCCCCTACCATGACCCAACCCAACTTGCCAGTGACACCCACGTTTGCGGAATGTGGGCCACGTATCCTTCCGCTAGCCGTGTGTGCACCATTCGTCCAAGGTAGATCCACTGACCCGTCTCAATCATGTTGTGATAACTTGAGGCATGTGAACGACCAGCAGCCCCGGTGCTTGTGCCTCTTGCTCAATAACTCGGCTTTGAGCTCTACTTTCCCCATCAACACGAGACTTGCTATGCGGCTGCCGCTTATATGTAGCGTCCATTTTGACATTGTCTTGTGTACAGGTTGGGTTTGTGTTCTTTTCTTAATATTGATGTTTAGAGGTGTTCATAAGTTTAAAATCAAATTGGGTGTGGGACCTAAAATGAAATATTTATGATTATAACATTTAACTGATCTAATCTGGTTTGGTATGCTGTTTGATGTGTCGTTGGAAACCATTAGTGGTTCGAGGTGTTATGGTTATCTAAACTGACTCAGCCGGACCATTAACACCCTACTTAGAATCAATTTTTGAAAATATCTTGAACCATAAACCAATCTGTTTTTTTTTAAATATCGAAACGAGAGGCAAATGAACATTGTAGGTTTTTGATGATTATATGTGTTGACTTACTTTTTTGGTTGCAAGAAGGCGCGCCTCTGCCATCCATATCGCCTACGCCACAAGTTTCTTTGGGATCAACTACCAATTCTACTGTTGTTTGTAAGTAACTTTAGAAAACTCGCACACCCTTTTTGTGACCATTTTTTTTGTAAAAAAGACTTGAATTCGTAACTTAAAGGATGCAACTATGAGATGATGTTAGCTTTTGTGTGGTTATGGCAGCTTCCCCTATGGCGAGTGCAATTCCAAAATCTGGGTTTATGGGATTAGGATTTTATCATAATTACGCAATGAAGTTCAAGGGATCGTTGCGATTGAAGATGTTGGGCATGGTGATTTACATGTCGGCTAGCATGTTTGGTTGAACACTTTGTGGTTTTAATAAGTTAGTTGTATCGATAGTTTATTAGTACTAATATTAAGGCTATTATTTTCAATTGCTATTGTTCTTATTAGTCCTGTTTTATTATCAAAATTGATATTTATAGTAATACTAGTGCTAATACTCGCGAACTTCGCGGTTTGACAAAATAATACGTTGTGAAATAAAAACATACTTCAATATTAAAAACTTAAAAAAAAATACTACTTAGTAGACATACCAAACTGGCACCAATAGAGGCTTGAACTGAAGATGAACAAATAACAATAGATCCACCAGTCAACTTAATTTAAATAGGCATGCTTGATTTAAATAGGAATACAACATATATAAGGTGGTGCATGATTTGTACTAAGGAAACACTATGGATATGAGTTTAATGATAGGATCCATGTTCCGGAACATGAATGAAAAGTGATGGATTTCTAAACCCAGCTCTTTAGGTAGATACCTAACTTAATGAGTATAAACAACATACACTTAAAACAAACACGCGTGTTGCGAAACAGAGGTAGACAAAAAAAAGTAATAAATAATAACACTATTGCACTCTAAAGTTAATGGATAAAAGTGATTGACTAAGATGTACTAAATGGATGGGTGCGGTGATATTTGCATTTATACTCACACGAAGTCGGACGTCTATTAAACGAAGGCACATCAACACAATGAACATAACAATTTACATAATAAAAGTCTACATAACATTTGCAACACTAAAAAATTATATGCATATATTTTTCCAAGGGTAAACAAACAATCAAGATGGTCTATTCTTAAACAACGGGCCCTAGCCCATGGCCTTTTGATTACCTTTGCAACTTTAAGCACATATTTTCCAAAAGGCTGATACGTCATTACACGACGACGCACATCATGAGCCTCCCATTATTAGATAAATCTCGTCATGGATACAATCACATCCTACTCGAATAAGCCACATTCCACTCAAAATAATCACATGTCCCACTCGAAACATCCACGTTCACTCGTAAGTGACATGTAGCCACTCAAAACTGTTTTATGGTGACGTGAACTTCCACATAAAGCAAATTCACCTATAAAAGCCTAGTTTGAGTTCTTTCGATCTCATAATCTAATTGCTTTAAAATAAGATATTCCTTACTCTGCCTCTTATCACCTAAAACTCTTGTTTCTGTAGAGAAATTTATACTTTCCGATGTACCTCAAACGGACCAAAATACCAAACAAATAGTCAGTACTTATCCTAATTTTATTAGCAACGTTTGGTCATATACAGTCGCTTAAAAAAGAAGATGAAAAAACAATGAGTTAAGTTAATATTATATATTATTTCAGTAAGTAGCATAATTACAATCTCGTATACCATTGTTTTCCGTTTATAACCGGAGCAGAGTTGGTGTGCCTGATGATTCGAGTGAAGCTAACCATCCTATCAATGAATACAAATTGGCAGCTTGATCTTTGAGGGTCTTCAAACAACCCTTTAATGTTAAATATCTGATCAGTTCTTTTAGTTCAGGGTAGATCATCCTGAACCATATTTTGCAAACCTGCATTCACAAAAACTTGCCCACAACTATGTTAACATCCAATAACAAAGATTTAACAATATATAATGGCTAATTTGTTTTGCATATAACCAAGTTAAATATTAACCAATTAAAGTTAGATGTATTTTTTTCCAGCTATAGAACTACTTAAGTTTCATCTTTCGTTGTGTTTTTTTCTCTTATCATACAGTAACCAAAATCAATATATGTTTTTGTCAAGTCCCCTAATTCACAACAGTCATACTCTGAACTTCAAATTGTGGAAGCAAGACAAAAGAAAAAGAAGCAAATGAACTCCGTGTTGGACCCATGTAGTCATCTTGTGTTGGACCACCGTAGTCATCCTCTCAAATTGTTTTACTGGATCGTCCTCGTGAACATCATTTTGACCCGTTTGATCATCTCGTTGGCTAGTAGAATCGTCTTCTTGAACATGACCACGATCCTTAGGTCCAGATACTTCACAATGATCTTGATGCCTCGCTTTATCTATGTCTACCCGCACTCTAGCCACCGAAAAAGGTCTTCGTCTCCATATTTCCATTTCCATTTACCGAGGCTAGAGGAGGCTTTTAATAGTGAAATATTGGCACGCTGAGTCAAGTCAGAGAAAATACACCACTATAAGCTGTGAAATTCCTTCCACCCCCTCCCCCCTGTCCAGATTCTGATCTCTCCAAGTCCACGTCTAAACTATACTCCCTCCATCCATAATAACTCGGTTGTCACTGATCCAGACAGTTGTCTTGGGTAAGCCTAAATAAATCCAGTCACCTCTGCCAAAGAGCCATCAATCCAATTATCAACCCAAAACCTAGCTTTAGTTTCATCCCCTACACTACACACCATATGGTCAGACAGGGACAGGTGCAACTTCAAAGTCTTCATTACTCGAACTTGACTTTAAAGATGACAAAACAACTTGTAATAAAAATGTTTTTACTAAATGAAAACATGGTAATAAAAACGTATGTAAATGGCCCCTTGAAGAAGTAGTTGGACAGATTGTAGCGAGGTATTTGGCGTGTAGTCCTGCAAATGGTAAATTGATTTCACAACAGTTATATTCTTGTATAAATGTAGAACACACGTAGATTTAAGAATGACAATTCAAAACCCATGAATGCTTTAATAGAGATACTGTAGAAACATGATCTTACTCGATTTCATGAAGAAAAAAAGATCATATGGATGCATATCACGGGTCCTTCCATGCCTGGTAAGACATGCAAGTTGGGTCAGCCATGGTAAAACATTTGATGGGCTCGAATTCGAATGGGTCATTTTAAAAAAATGGTAATCTTGGTTACTTGTCACTATATTTTAGAGAATTTTCTTTAAAGCCCCTCTAAAATGAAATAAGTAGTTTTAAGTTCAAGTTATAGCATACCATCAATGGTAAAAGGCACTGTCCAAGCTAAAATTTTACGTAAATGTTACTCATCTAGTTATAATCATCATCGGTTTTACTCATCGAGTTCAGAAAAATCGGTGATTGCAAACGTTCCGGATACGTCGTCGTTTCCGTTAGTCACTCGACCGTCGTGCTACCCGTCTTCAGTGTCCGCATCAACATCATCTGAGATAGTTGAAGCACTGAGAACAAAACCTCTAAGTAGTAACTAAATGTCAGCTTTGTAATGATTAGTAGAATCCAAAAGGTTGTGTACCTGAAATTTTAAATTAACAACGGTCACATACAGATCAATGTGGCACTCAAGTCTCAACAAATTATACATAAATTCACTTTATTTGAAAATAGTTAATGTGCTTTCTTGCAATTCTATTCCAACAAAAAGGTGAGGCTGTCATATTTCATAAGTTTTGAACTTAGTATTCCTTAAATAATAATGGAGTTGTAGACCACAAAAGAAGATGAATGGATACAGTGTTTTATCTGATGTCTGTACTTGAGACCACCACATCATGAGTATCAGAAATCTGTAGTCATAAGTCCCAAGGTAATGCATTATGAAATGGAAAAGAAACAATACAACAACAAAAATGTTTGCTGGCAGGTAGGCAATAACCGTCAAAATGAACAATCATATGGAATGGGAGAAAGTAACTATTAAAACTACTACCCATATGACAGCTGATACAACATTCAAAAGGTATCTTAGCTTGACATAGAAAGCATTGCATTGTTTTGCCTTCCAAATCAGTGACATTTCAATAACGGCTACAGAAGAAATAAGTCCACTTACTTTATCAAAGCAAAATTTCGGGGTCTTTCTCAGTATGAGATGCAGAATATGTTAAAGACCAAAAAGAATTGGAAAATAAATGCAAGAAATAGAGAGAACACTTCTAAAAGCAAATATTCCACACAACTTGACCAAAGATTGAATATCGAAGTTGTTATAAAAACACTCAGCACTTTCTTAAAACATCAAAATTGAATATTGTGGTCGAACTTCCAGCACCATTCCAAGCAACAACAATCATAGCTTTAAAAAGAAATAAATAATGGTAGTATGCTAGTATCAAATACATATATGAACACTAATAGTGGTATTATGCTAGTACCAAATACAAATTCACCTGTAAGAACAATACAAAGAAACTTCACACTTGGATAAAACTTCTGAAATTGTGCCAATATGGTCGTATCTCGACAAATATTGACTTTGCCAACACCCACAGGTCTTTACCAGGTGGTTTTTTTTTATTCTGGATATCATTTATCTCACACAATTTAGGTTGCCAGTCTTCAAAACTTTCACATCACAATGCTTAAGTGTTGTGTTACAAAACTTACTTCTATTGCAATCTTCTTAATTATGTTCTAGGAAACAAATCGCTTCAATCAAGATTCGACAACAGAGTCAAGCGGTTTAAGTGGCGCTACACTATCAGCCTAAATCCAAGAGTGGTTTATCTAATAATAAATAATTTTTGTGATCAAATCATTAAATAAACATACAGTATTCAATTCTCTAGCCTTGATAAGAAACACAATAACCCATTATTAAAACCCAAAGAATCTTACACCATGAAAGCAAAAACTTGGTTGCAGGTTATAAACGAACCTATCATAAATAATGATTAAAGAACCCAATCTTAGCTGGAATGTACACTACAACGTAGCTATAAACACACAAAAAAGTGTTCGTATAAGCCTGCTAAGTAACCGTGGTTGATGTAAAATATGTATATGGATTCTTTTATTTTAATGTAGTCTGGACGTACATATTCTAACTTTAAAAAATGTATCATCTTGTTAGCGAACCCCTCCATCTAAGAGTTAATTTGTGAAAGTGATGGTTATATTTGACATTTCTAGATGGTTCAACCATACATAGATTGCAATTTAAGGATTGGATCAAGATCCTAGAATAACCTCTAATTTTTTTTAATTCTATATTAAATGGATATGCGGATTTGCTTAAACCTCTTATTGAACAAATTGAAATATAAATGTAAAACAAATTAGTAACTTGAAATATTACTAATGTCATGAACATGATATTCAAAACAACTTACTTCACCGCATTAAACATATTTTTCCCTTGGTGGTTATCTACCTTACTTTAACAATAACTAAAAGAATAAATATAAATAAAAGCTCTTTGATTAAGGTATCTGAAACATAAAAGTAGAAATTGGTACCTAAGAAAACAGGGACTTCACAAGAGTAAAGATCTTGGTGTTCGGATTTACATTGGGACGAAAGGAGAGCGGATGGTTGCTTAGCCCTATGAAAGTAGAGGTTTTCCAGATGCGATATCTCTCTTTGATCAACTCCATACATAATCAACTATGTTAAAACGATTGATTGAATCAACAACAATTAATATTCAGATTAAAAAAAACCCAAAACTAAATGATTTATAGAACAAATCAGAATGAGAGGATTTTTTATAATCAACTAAGAAGAGAACATTTGAAAAAAATAGACCTAATATTCAGATCGAAACGAATAAAAATACAATACCAAAAAACAATTAATACAAAGTAAGAGAAAAAATCTGACTAATATCTTTATATAGGAATCATACCTTGACCGAAACGACATTTGTGTGTCGCCACAGTAAAAAGATCCAATACGCAGCATCATCGGGTTCGCAGCAAAATCCTAGTCGCCGCAGAACCAACTTCTACATCATCAGGTGGGTTTGCAGCAGATCCCGAATGCTAAAAATACAGCATCAAAGTGAAAAAAAATCATAACCTTAAGATTAGGAATGCAACTGAGTCAAAACAGATTATTGAAAAACCCTAAAATCATAACCTTAAGATTGGCAGAAGCGGTGGCCAACGGAGGTGGCCAGAGAGAGATAAATGAGAGGGTGTAGATGAGGGGCGGAGATGATGAACGGGATGTCTCGATGAAACCCTAGGAGCGTCTGAAGTTGTTGGCTTACTTGTGAAGCCGGGTTATAACCTTATATATGGGAGCAATTTTGACCTGTTTTTTTAATACGGATCGTCCATAGCATTCCACCACAGGGGATGGGAAGAGTTTTGGCGGGAAAAATGAGGTTTAGAATTCATAGATGGGGACATGTGTCCTCTAAATAAGAACTTTATTAGATGTATAGATTATTGTTATAAATAACCTATCTAAGAATCTATATTTATTTATATCAATATTAATGGTAATCTATAGAGTTAAATGCTTGGTTGGTCTATATGGTTTGCAAATATTGTAGATTTGGTCCTAGTGGTTCACTAATTACACATTTGGTCTTAGTGGTTGTAATTTTTGCACTCGTGTGGTCCTTATCAATAACATATGTTAATTTTCTCAGTTAAATATGTGCGAAATTACTAAAATACCCCTGAACAATTAAAAAAATATAACCCACCTTCTTCCTAATCTCTATCTCTCTCTACAAAAATCTGCAACCACACTTCCCTTTACTCCCATCATTTACCCCCAACCACCGCAACTTATAGAAAAAACATGAATCACCACCACCACCACCAACCACCACAACACCACCCCAACCACCGCGACGAACCTGTTGCTTTGTAAACCACCACACCAGCCCCATCGCGGCATTCATAACAACCAACTACCACCCTCAAATACTCGCCGGAAAAACGAACCTAGTCGGAAAAACCAATGTGTGGATATTAGAGAGATCGAGAGAGAGTTGGAGAGAAGGTGAGGAGCCGACATAATTCCAGCGTCCTCCGGTGGCCCAACGGCCCCTTTTATTTTCTTTTTCTTGCGCCACTTGTCCTTTGAATTCAATTCGGATTCAATTACTTCGGCAGCCGAGTGGTTCGAGCACTTGGAAGAGACGTCATTTATGTATAATGATTGCTTGTGTGGAAAGCCTCTTAAAGCTTGTTCATAATGTTGTCAGTTAATGTTGCATGTACAAGGATAAAAGGATGAAGGTTTTATAGTTGTTTCGGTTATTGTTGCTAATCGGAAAAAGTTTTCTGACGAAGTGCAACTCTGTAATGTTTACGTATGTAACTGTGTATGTAACATCACTTTACGGGTTTATACATTTATTACATAAAACTCTAAAAAAGTAACGGTGGTCGGTTGAAGGTGGAGGTGATGGTGAAAGGTTGAAGGTGGCGGTGAAGGTAGTGATGGTGGTGGTGGGTTGACAGTGGAGGTGGTGGTGAGTCTTACAGAGAGAGAGGGGAGAGAGAAAGAGAAAGAGAGAAAAGGGGGGATGAAGAAGATGAAGGGTGGGTCTATTTCTTTTTGTTATTTTTTATTCTTTTAATTAATCAGGGGCAATCTAGTAATTTCACACAAATTTAACTGATAAAATTAACATAGGTTAGTGATAAGGACCACACGAGTGCAAAAATTACAACCACTGGGACCGAGTGTGTAATTAGTGAACCACTAGGACCAAATCTGCAATATTTGCAAACTACAGGGACCAACCAAGTATTTAACTCTAATCTATATTTCATTTGTTGTAAAATAACCTATCTAAGAATCTATATTTGTTGATATCAATATTAATGGTAATCTATATTTCATATCACGACTTACATATATATTTAACTAGGTTATAGCCCCGTGTATTACACGGGTTAAGTAAAAAATCAAATAGTTAATAATGAAGATTTAACAATTATAAAACGCTATTTTTAAGACGCTTTTCGGATATCCAAACAAATTTTGTATCATGTATGATCAAAACTTTTGATGTTTGTCTTTGAACCATCGATTAGAAGACAAATGGTATCATCAACTTTCTTCTCACGAGTTTTAACAGTCACGTGAACTTACATTTAATAATACAAGTTTTATTTAAATAATAGTGGTCTTAATTTATTAGTTCTAAAAAAAGTTGAAATGTCCAGATTAGGCATATAGCAATTACCTAATTAGATAAAGTTATATCTACAAAATAATTTTTAATTTAAATTAATTAGATAAGTAAAAATTATTGGTAATATTAATTTATATAACTTTAAAATTTAAATATCTAGACATGAGTTGCATCTTAAAAGGATGGTTGTTTTTGGATATATTATTAGTATGATAAATGTATTATTATTCTTCTTGCATTTTAAACATATATTTAATTTAAAATTTTAAATTAAATAATAATTATCTACAATTAAGAAATTAAGATATAATTTCTAACCTAATAATTAATATAAATGTAAGACCCTTAGTTCATTTATACAATTTCATATAGGTTTCGACTAGAATTGTGTAATTGCGATTACACATACATGTGAAAAATACGAGTTTGTTAAAACATTTAAGAATTTAAATCGTTTCAACATCATATTTATAAGTTCGTCATTTAAAATGACGACGAAACATAGTGCGGAAGCTTGTATCTTGATCGTGTTCGGTTCTTCGTTGAGCTTGATCGACATCCGATACTTTTAGGCAACCTACATTTCATAAAACATGAAATGCTTTTAGTTAAAACATGTTTATAAAATGTCTAAATAAATCCATATGTTAAATGAACAAACAAACAACATAAACACAAGAAAATATATATTTTTTTTTTCTTTTGTTTTTTTCCAGCCCTTTCACCCGACCGTGTCAGCTTTCCCACCCTGCCGTGTCAGCTAAACATTTTTTTTTCAGAACATTCACCTGGCCGTGTCAGCTCTGCACGTTTACTTTTCTCTCAATTTATATCCAAACTTATTCCAAACTCATTCCTATCACTTGGGGTTCGTTTCTTAACATGTCTAAGTTGTAATCCATTACCCGGATCCAAAATTCATATAGTTTACGCTCCCATTACCCGGTTTGCGTTTTAGTTGATTTTGACCCGTTTGACGTTTAAGTACCTAAGCTCAAATCATCCATAACTAATCGTGGAATTATTTTCCACGATTATGCCCATTACCCGGACTTAATAACTTCGTGTTCCACGCTCCCATTACTCGGTTTGTGAGAACACGTTTACATTCACCGGTTTATTCTGTAACTTTCTAACACATAAACCAACATTTAACCACTTACTTTATTTTGACCCGTTTAGAGGTTTCTAGCATATAAGCATAAATTTCACTCGTCATTACTCGCATTTTATTTCTACATTAAGATATCTATTTGCCTTCCATTACCATTGTATTCGTGGTGGATTTACTTTGGTAATCTAACAATTCCAAAGTATACCATTCGGTTAGTCAATTTTACGGAAAAGGCCCATCTTTGGGCGTTTGACCCAAAAAGGATTATGCAAATAACTTTTACGTTTATCAAAGACTTACTTGGTAATAATACTCATTTCTAAACAACTTTTTAAGGTCGTTTGCTCAGTTTATTTATTAAGGGCGTTTTGGTCAATTTTAGCCCCTCATTTTACGACAAAGAACTTTCACTAAATATTTGACCAAAATCGCATGTTTAAGCTATAATCTTATTTATGCGTACTTGACTCGGATCAAAGTATTGACCTGTTTTAATACCTCATCATATAAGTTGTTAGTTAATAACAACGGCGTCTCACGCGCTATTCGTTTCTGTCAGCATAAAACTCAACAACAACATTAATCACTAATGTCAATTGGTGATTTCATCAACTTTTACCCGTTTATTCCATTTGACCATATATTCATCGTAAGATGGTATTTATTTACCATCTCATTCATGTACTCATTCCGGTTTACACCGTATTATCATATTACTAAAAATCATCTCTTATTTGTTTTGGCTTATCATGTTTTACGCCTTATAGCGTCTTTTAGAAAAAACAACTATTATTCCGTTAGCTCGTGGCCAATTACCATATTGCCCTTTTTACTCATTATGGTTTACCCCATAATATATCTTTTCTCAAAGCTCATTGTTTATTCGGTCTATTCAAGACCGAATTGCCGTTTTACCCCTTTTTACTTATTCCGACCCGTAATATTTCGCGTCGAATCACCATAATTAATTTACGGTTATATCATAATCATAACAACTTCAACGAGTAAATGATCTAATAGAAAAGTGTAAGCTTTACTTACCTTGTATCCGATTATGCACTTTTTCTGCGTGCTTGATCTGTTTGACCCGCTTCTTTCCCAAGCCTCCACCTAGCTTGTCAAGCGTCAAACTATCATCATAATTCGTAAGACGATTAGATTAGTCATCCTTACTTGTAACTATTCCATCTTACGGATTTTATGTCGAAACTACTATTCGACTTCATCATCGGTTAGTTGACTTTCAAAAGTCAACTACATTTGATCATATGATATCCACAATTTGGTTTAAATCAACATCATGTTTAGAACCCGTACTATTTCATATCATATGAAATTAGTCAAATTAGCCAATTACGTGTTTCTTTCACAATTGCAACATATCAACATTCGTTTAGGCATTTTAACAAACACCTTGCGGGCATGATTTTTATACATCATCTAGCTAGTTCATATTTAACTTTTAACCAAGTTTTCAATCATCAAACTTCAAGTCCTTATGGCTAGCATTCATAAACAATATCAAGACTTGTATCATACATCAATTCTACACTATTTCAACATTGAAATTCAGTGTTCATCACATAGTTACAACACCACTTAACACATGCACGGGTAATTATCAATTTCATAATTTTCATCACTAAATCACCAAAATTTGACTAGGGTTTGCTCCTAGACATGGATTTAACATAACATCATTCAACATTCAAGCATGAATTTCACTTTTGAGTGTTCATCAAGAATTCAAGATGTAGCCAAAAGATGAAATTCGACATACCTTGTGATCCCTTCACTTAGGTGATCACTAAATTCAGCTTGGTTTATGTTAATTCTTTATCTTTGCCTTGAATTTTGACTGATTTGTATGAATTAGGGCTAGCTTGAAAGAGCCCCTTTTTGGCTCCTGTGATTCTCACGACCAGAACACACACATAAGTGTGTGTTTTGGTGTTTTTGATTTTTTATTTATTAAACCATTTCTCTTTTTTACCCTTTTAATCCCTCAACTTTGTAGGGTTATAAAAGGATTATTAATCAAGTTTCATTGGTATTTTAACAACACTTAATTAACTAGGTTGATATTCCTAGCTACTTAGTGGTTTCGGGGAAGTTATAACCCGTTTTATTTTAAGTCCCGTTAACTCGAGACTCTTATAAGCTTTGCTTTCTCAAAGCATTTATTCTCCTTTTAGTTAATATTAAGATTATTTGTTTAAATCCTAATATTCACCGGGCAAATTTTACCACTAAGGGTATTTTACCCGTCTTTTTAAAATCAACGTGGTTTTGATTACCAAACCCGTTTTCAGGGTGTTACAAGTCTACCCCCTTAATGAGGTTTCGTCCCCGAAACCTTCCTTACGTAGTTCATTGGTTTAAAACAAACGAACTTAGTTTCATTTTCAACACATTCATTCTTTTGGTCAAAAGTTATCATTTGCATTGACATGTGCGTCTTTCATGTGTAAGTCCTCACGGACCGTAACGTTTATCTTGTATTTCTTATCCTAGTCGCCTTTCATGTGAAATAACACAATTAAAAAAAATTGTGAATTCTTTCGCTATTTCTACCTGTTTGGATGTCTTAGTGAAATCTTTCACTTTAGTCAACCAGACTTTTCATGATCTCTTCATTTTAACCCATTCGGTTAACTTAGCGAAACACGTCGCTTTTATACTAACATTGCCTTCCCAAGGCTTACAAGCATTCTAAACCCTCCATGCCTTAGCTCGCGCTACAATGCGATTACGTTTTATATTACTTTTCTAGACCATGATCGCATCGCATCACGTTCTGTTTAAGTTTATATAAGCTTTTCATACCAAAAATCTTCCTTTTGAATTTATCGCCTTACACTCATTGGTGTCAACACCTGTTTCTTTAATGTTAATCGTTTCCCAAACCATCTCATACTATTTAAGCTCGTTAAAACGTTCTTTTTGACTAAAAACTGAATTTTAGTTTAACGTTTTCTCTTTAACTTACGCTAATTACTCATATCCAGAAACTGACAATCAATAATTTTATTCTTTATTACTATTATATTACGTGGGGAATCGTAACCAGTTCTCACGCTTTACCCAAGTGACCCGTAGGTTCTTTCACTTAGCCTCGTAGGCTATTTCCTAGGTTTTCACCTTTTTAAGGTGAGACCCCTATAGTTCGTTTCTTTCTATTTGTGACCCAAGGGTCATTTTGGTCCCGTAGACCTTTTACATTGTTTATAACCCGAAGGTTATGGTGATCCTGTAGATCATCTTTTACTCGTGTAATTTCGCTCTTACAATATATATTCTTGGTGTCAAAGCCTTTTTTTTTCATGACCCATTGCTTAGGTTTATTAATATTTTGCGCTCCCATTATTAAGTTTGCGCCTGCTTACACTATCAAGCATTATATTTTATTTAACTCGTTTGACTTGTTCGTGTGAAATCCATCACTTATGACAGTCAAACCTTATTCTTTACTCAACCCGTTCAATCTCGAATTAGTTGAACATAATTATCAAAAATTATGTTTGCGAAATTTTATTATCTTTTAGTCATAACTCATAATCCGAGTCTTTTGACTTTCTATCCACGTTCCCGTCTCTTGGTTTACGCATATATTTGAAATCCTACCCATCTATCGGGTATTTTACCGAAGTCATTATTAAAGCAACCATTCCGGTATCCATTAAGACTTTGTTTTGAATTATTTTGTTTTCTTAGCGAAATCCATCGCTTTTATTCAACCAAGCTTTTATTCTTTATTCAATTCGTTTGACTTGTTCGTGTGAATCTCATCACTTATGAACAATCAAACTTTACCCCAATTCCTTAACATTCCCGTTACTCGGTTTGTATTTTCGTTTACATTGATTATTGTCCCTTCTCCCGGGCTCATTATTCTAATGTAATACGTTTCCGTTACCCGGTTTGCGTTTACATTAGTTATCAAACATTATGCTTATTTGATCCGTTTGGGTACCTTTTTAATTCGACCCATTCGCCCCAATGCGTTCATTATAAGAAGTTGATGGTATCATGTGTTCACTACTTACTTGGCCAGAGTAAGCGATCAACACATGGTACACATAACCTTTTATAATTTTCACATCACACCCCATGTAAGCAACGCCTCTATTCATTTTCCATATTCTTGATTTCGTTTGGTAAAACTTTATTTAATTGTTATGTAACAAACATTAGTTTTACCCGTTTTGTTCTTGAACATATAAAATGTTTTCCTTTTATCAAACTATTTTAGAATCACATTCATTGATGTGATCGTTACTTTTCTCAATAGTATTTATATTGAGAATACTTACTTGGATGATTACTTCCGTCCAAGTTTCTATATAAACTAAGTCAGTTATTGTCTTGTCATTCACAATCATGAATAACACTTATTTCTGCTTATTTTCTCTTGGAAAACATCATCCTGGATAGGTATCCTATTCAGGTTTTCCAACTTTTATTTTACATATGCAACGATCAATCTCTATGTATTTGTTGCATATTACTATTTGTGCAATTAAATTTAAAACATGCACCTGGTAAATGATTGCCCTTACGGGCTTTCCTTGCCATTAACCTTATTCGTGATCGTTACGCGATTTAGGTCCTTGGTGAGCAGGCTCTACTTTGTCATAATTCGGACCGTTCCTCCGTCATATCCACAATTTGTTAAACTCTCGCCATCTTCAGATGGGAGTGTCCTTCAACTAAAACATTTACAAAGATTATTAATGTCAACATCAATAAACGTCTGTACTATAATACAAGGCTTTCTACTATACGTGTCAACACGCGTAATTTCGCTATCTATATCAATCCTTATCAATTTAATTAGGGTAACGTGTATTGCACGATAACCCTATGTGTTTTTACAACACTTTAACATGCGAAACCGTTAATATAAATATAACTTACCGGATTATGCGATCAAGTCTCGAACAGAACATCAACCCTTACCGAGAGCGTAAGGTTTAAGTCCAAGCATAGTCCCCCACCATGCTTGAATCTCTTAAACCAAGGCTCTGATACCAACTTGTAAGACCCTTAGTTCATTTATACGATTTCATATAGTTTCGACTAGAATTGTGTAATTTCGATTACACATACATGTGAAAAATGCGAGTTTGTTAAAACATTTAAGAGTTTAAATCATTTCAACATCATATTTATAAGTTCGTCGTTTAAAATGACGACGAAACATAGTGCATAAACTTATATCTTGATCGTGTTCGGTTCTTCGTTGAGCTTGATCGACATCCGATACTTTTAGGCAACCTACATTTCATAAAACATGAAATGCTTTTAGTTAAACATGTTTATAAAATGTCTAAATAAGTCCATATGTTACACGAACAAACAAACAACATAAACACAATAAAATGTATATATATTTTCTTTTTTCTTTTGTTTTTTTTCCAGCCCTTTCACCCAGCCGTGTCAGCTTTCCCACCCGGCCGTGTCAGCTAAACATTTTTTTTCAGAACATTCACCCGGCCGTGTCACCTCTGCACGTTTACTTTTCTCTCAATTTACATCCAAACTTATTCCAAACTCATTCCTATCACTTAGGGTTCGTTTCTAAAAATGTCTAAGTTGTAATCCATTACCCGGATCCAAAATTCATATAGTTTACGCTCCCGTTACCCGGTTTGCGTTTAACTTGATTTTGACCCGTTTAACGTTTAAGCACCTAAGCTCAAATCATCCATAACTTTTTAGTGGAATTATTTTCCACGATTATGCCCATTACCCGGACTTAATAACTTCGTGTTCCACGCTCCCATTACCCGGTTTGCGAGAACACGTTTACATTCACCGGTTTATTCTGTAACTTTCTAACACATAAACCAACATTTAACCACTTACTTTATTTTGACCTGTTTAGAGGTTTCTAGCATATAAGCATAAATTTCACTCGTCATTACTCGCATTTTATTTCTACATTAAGATATCTATTTGCCTTCCATCACCATTGTATTCGTGGTAGATTTACTTTGGTAATCTAACTATTCCAAAGTCTACCATTCGGTTAGTCAATTTTACGGAAAAGACCCATCTTTGGGCGTTTGACCCAAAAAGGATTATGCAAATAACTTTTACGTTTATCAAAGACTTACTTGGTAATAATAATCATTTCTAAACAACCTTTTAAGGTCATTTGCGCAGTTTATTGATCAAGGGCGTTTTGGTCAATTTTAGCCCATCATTTTACGACGAAGGACTTTCACTAAATATTTGACCAAAATCGCATGTTTAAGCTATAATTATATTTATGCGTACCTGGCTCGGATCAAAGTATTGACCCATTTTAATACCTCATCATATAAGTTGTTAGTTAATAACAACGGCGTCTCACGCGCTATTCGTTTCTGTCAGCATAAAACTCAACAACAACATTAATCACTAATGTCAATTGGTGATTTCATCAACTTTTACCCGTTTATTCCATTTGACCATATATTCATCGTAAGATGGTATTTATTTACCATCTCATTCATGTACCCATTCCGGTTTACACCGTATTATCATATTACTAAAAATCATCTCTTATATGTTTTGGCTTATCATGTTTTACGCCTTATAGCGTCTTTTTAAAAAACAATTATTATTCCGTTAGCTCGTGGCCAATTACGATATTGCCCTTTTTACTCATTATGGCTTACCCCATAATATGTCTTTTCTCAAAACTCATTGTGTATTCGGTCTATTCAAGACCGAATTGCCGTTTTACCCCTTTTAACTTATTCCGACCCGTAATATTTCGCGTCGAATCAACATAACTAATTTACGGTTATATCATAATCATAACAACTTCAACGAGTAAATGATCTAATTCAACTTTACTTACCTTGTATCCGATTATGCACTTTTTCCGCGTGCTTGATCCGTTTGACCCGCTTCTTTCCCAAGCCTCCACCTAGCTTGTCAAGCGTCAAACTATCATCATAATTCGTAAGACGGTTAGATTAGTCATCCTTACTTGCGACTATTCCATCTTACGGATTTTATGTCGAAACTACTATTCGACTTCATCATCGGTTAGTGTGACTTTCAAAAGTCAACTACCTTTGATCATATGATATCCACAATTTGGTTTAAATCAACATCATGTTTAGAACCCGTACTATTTCATATCATATGAAATTAGTCAAATTAGCCAATTACGTGTTTCTTTCATAATTTCAACATATCAACATTCGTTTAGGCATTCTAACAAACACCTTGCGGGCATGATTTTTATACATCATCTAGCTAGTTCATATTTAACTTTTAACCAAGTTTTCAATCATCAAACTTCAAGTCCTTATGGCTAGCATTCATAAACAATATCAAGACTTGTATCATAGCATCAATTCTACACTATTTCAACATTGAAATTTAGTGTTCATCACATAGTTACAACACCCACTTAACACATGCACGGGTAATTATCAATTTCATAATTTTCATCACTGAATCACCAAACTTTCGACTAGGGTTTGCTCCTAGACATGGATTTAACATAACATCATTCATACATTCAACATTCAAGCATGAATTTCACTTTTGAGTGTTCATCAAGAATTCAAGATGTAGCCAAAAGATGAAATTCGACATACCTTGTGATCCCTTCACTTAGGTGATCACTAAATCCAGCTTAATTTATGTTAATTCTTTATCTTTGCCTTTTATTTTGACTGATTTGTATGAATTAGGGCTAGCTTGAAAGAGCCCTTTTTTGGCTCCTGTGATTCTCACGACCAGAACACACACATAAGTGTGTGTTTTGGTGTTTTGATTTTTGATTTATTAAACCATTTCTCTTTTTTACCATTTTAATCCCTCAACTTTTGTAGGGTTATAAAAGGATTATTAACCAAGTTTTATTGGTATTTTAACAACACTTAACTAACTAAGTTGATATTCCTGGCTACTTAGTGTTTCGGGGAAGTTATAACCCGTTTTATTTTAAGTCTCGTTAACTCGGGACTCTTATAAGCTTTGCTTTCTCAAAGCATTTATTTTCCTTTTAATTAATATTAAGATTATTTGTTTAAACTCCTAATATTCACCGGGTAAATTTTACCACTAAGGGTATTTTACCCGTCTTTTTAATATCAACGTGGTTTGATTACCAAACCCGTTTTCGGGGTGTTACAATAAATAAATAATAAGATATTTTATGAAACTTTATCCGTAGTTTCTTAAATGTTTGAAACATATTAAATAGTTAATTAATGTTTTCGTCCCTGTGGTTTGTCAAAAATCACTATTTCAATCAATTAGTTTAAAAATTACGATTTCGGTCCCTGTGGTTTCACTTTCGTAACCATTTCAGCCCACCTCGCAACCATTTCAGTCCCTGTACTTACAGAATAAATGGATTGAAGTGGTTCGAAAGTGAAACCACAGGGACTGAAATTGTTACGAAAGTGAAACCACAGGGACTGAAATCACAAATTTTCAACTAATGGACTGAAATAGTGATTTCTGACAAACCACAGGGACGAAAACAGTAATTAACTCCATATTAAATTTAATAACTTAAATAATATAATAATTATCTACAATTAACGATGGTCTAGAATAATGACAAGTGTCCCAACATTGATTTCTTTTATTAAATCCATCCTCCCCCAAACATGGGGTGTGCTTATCTTATTCCTCCTTCCATTTTTTATATAATATGTTTAACTTTAAATAATATTTTTTATTTGTTAAAATAACGATAACTTATAGCAAATTTGCTGGGTCTTTTTAAAGTTAAAACCAAATTCTAAGGTGTATTATCTAAAAGTAAAAAAATTTAAGGGTTTACAAATTAATAACAAACTTGAGGGGCTTGCAAGTGAAAAAAACTTGAGGGTTTAAAATTTATTATAAAACAAACTTGAGGGTTTAGAAGTTATTATAAAACAAAGTTGAGGATTTAAAAGTCTTAAAAGAAACAGACTCTTAATCTTCCACCCAAAGCCATCTATACCTGCAACAAAAAACAAAACAGGGTTAAAGAAAAAACAGAATATACAATATACCTCTTCATCTTCATCGGGGAGAATGGTGAAAAACTCCCGTGGGCACCAAGCTGGGACGGGAGGGCGGTGTTCTCCGTCGGGGTCCCACTCTACGTCAGCTTCCCGAGTGGCTTCCGAGACCATACCGGACCGTCTTATAAGACCGTGGGGTATGGCGTTGGTTGGGGGCGGGCGTTGCCCTTCAACGTCAGCTTTTCCACCCTCGATTGGCGTTTGGCATGGCATTGCCCCTTTGGCGTGGCTATGAAGCCTGGCGTGGGATGGGGGAGCGATGTTGTGGATGGTTGTGATTCGCTGGTCCAATATGGCTAGCTTTGGTTGGCTACTTTAATTAAAAAAAAGGTTGGCCACGCCAAGCTAAGCCACGCCACACCACACCCCTCATTTTTTCACCATAAGTTTGTGGATCACGCCCTCGCCACGTGTCGAGCAATGCCCCTAACCCAAGCCCCCTCGCACCCTGCGGCCTAAGACTACGGGGTGTAGGCTTGGTTGGGGGCGTGGGTTGCCATTCAACACCAGCTTTTCCACCCTGGGTTGGCGTTGGGGTTGGTGTTGCCCCTTTGGCGTGGGTATTCCGCCTGGCGTGGGGCAAGTGTAAGTTGGCTGGCTTTGGTTAGCTGGTTCAATATGGCTGGCTTTGGTTGGCTACTTTAATTAAAAGAAAAATCCACATTTCTGACCACACCAAGCTAAGCCACGTCACACCACGCCCCTCCACACCCTACCTTTTTTGGGTGGCCTGGTGGAGCCCACCTCCGCCACCACGCCAAGCTAAGCACGTCACACCACGCCCCTCCACACCTACCTTTTTTGGGGTGGCCTGGTGGAGCCCACCTCCGCCACATCCTACCTCGTACATCTCTTTTTTGACACCGTCAAGGTGATTGATGTTTATCGCGAGAAATTTCATATCCTATTGTTTTTCTTTCGCCAAATCCTTCTCCTTTTTCAAACTCAATTTTTCTTTAAAAATGAGATAACCTTTTATTTTTGTTCGAGCCTTTCTTGTTATGTATTTATATAATATACACGCATACATGGAAAAACACACTTAAAATGATGATACCTTGATGTGCATGCATGTCCATTTGACCTAACTTAACAAAAAAATCGAGCGGACAACCCCTTACGGGACACGAACAGAGAGCTGGACGTATGGAACAAGTTAATTGAGTTGCTGGATATGTGTTCTTTCACTGGGCAAAAGGATAGATGGGAATGGATTGGCGGCAAGGATAGTAGCTTTTCGGTTGGTGCGGTTAAAGCTTTTTTAAGAAGCGAAGTGGATTATAGCAACAACTTCGTACTGGAATGGTCAAGATGAGTTCCAAAGAAATGTAATATCTTCATGTGGAGAGCTGCGATGGGTCGGATCCCTACGCCTGACGCGCTTATAAAACGAAATGTTTATAATGGAGATGCTGGATGTATGCTCTGCAATGGAGGTGTCGAATCTGCTGACCATCTTTTCTGCGGTTGGTTGTTTGGAGGCTGCTACTCTGTGGAGCCAGGTTAGTAGGTGGTGCAGAATCAGTCCCCTATTCGCTTTTACAACTTCAAACCTGCTGGAAGCTCACGAACACTCAGGTCTTAAGGGGCAGGCTAAACAAGTGCTAAAAGGTATCATTATGGTGGTGTTTATGGAAGGCTATAAATGAAAGAAGATTCTCCAACAAGAATGTGGCTTTTGGTAAGATTTTTCAAGATGTGAAATCTCTCGGGTTCTTATGGTATAGAAAAAGATAAAAAAATCATGTTGTTTCTTGGGAGAACTGGTGCTCGTTTGAAGTGATGTAATTGGTTTTTTGTTGTTGGTTCGGCTGCCCTGTTTTGGGGTGTGCTGGTTGTGGATAAATTTTAGCTTTAAAAAAAGTGTCCATTTGACCTAACTTAACAGTAAAATCCCCTCATAGGACATGAATCAAATATGTTAGATTTAATTCCCGAAGAAAATGACCATATTCCGAGACAGTTTGACAATATTGATTATAATGTTATCTTTTAATTTTGTAACATTTTCTTTGCTCTTCGGTTATAGTTGTTTTTTCCTCTAAAATCAACCCAGAACAAATATTCAGATATTTTGTTACATATTTTTAAAAGTATAAAATGAACCAAACCTGTATTAACAAAAACATGTATTAGTTATGTCTCCACTAAACACAAACAATAAAACAAAACCATAACGAGCTTTTGTTTGGATTAGTTATGTCTCCAGTAATTTAGTGTTAGTAAAAAATATTAAACTTTGTTACCAATAGTTTAGCTAATGATTTAACATATAAACCATATAGAAAAGTTCATAAAGTTGAGATATTGGTGTCAAAGTGACAAGCTATAAGCATAGAAAATGAAAGTCCTTGGTAAAATATATACTTCTTTGCAAATACAGGGGTGCATAGTGTAAATCTGGAAATCTTGTCATATACACCAACACTCCCCATTTTGGTCATTCAAATTTCAAATTCAAAGTTGAAAGCAGAAAATTAGGGTTTCGAAAATCAAAATTAAAATCAATCAAATCGAGATGGCTTCATCGGCTGACATGAAGGGATTCTACAAGCAGAAGAAGAAGAATGCAGGAATCAGTAAACCTTCGTCTACTAAATCCAAATCCAAGTCCAAAAACGCTGCCAGTTTTGGTGCGAATGTTGCACAACCTCCTGCTCTTGTAGCCCATGGTTCTCTTGATCTTCAAGGTGAGTAAACTAATCTGTTGGAAGAGCATCTGTTGTTTAGCAATTGGATCATGTTTGTGTGGCTAGGGTTTCAATTTTTGCATTTAGGTTGAATATTATGTCAACGAATTGAATGTTATATGTACGTTACAAATGTTAATTTTATTTTAAATTGTCGTAGACTCTTGGTGTATTCTTTAATTTTGTTCACTTGAAACTGATCTATAACTGTTTAATTGCATCAATTAGTTCATCAAATATATTTTTTTATCCTGATGATAACTTTATTTTACAGAAAATGAGAGTTTACAGAAACCGTAGAGTTGAAATTTAACCGTTAAATGTCGTATAGATTTAACACTGTTTTTGGTTCTAGACCATTGGTTACAAGAAACTAGAACTGGAAACGTTTTCAAAGTTGAAAATAATTGTGTGTTTTTTTCTCGATATTTCAACAATTTGCTTTTTGGTGTTCCAAATTTTTATATGAATAGTCTTTTGTGTCACCTTTTAAGCAATAGGTATAGGTGTCTATACGTTTTTTGTAGTTCTTTGTTTAAAACTTGTTTCGTATTGAACGCCTATGGTTAGTACATATTTAACGTCTATAATATGAAAATAACCTGTGTTTTTGATGTGGGCCCAAGTGTGGAGGAGCGGGCCATATTATATTTGGTGGCCCAAGATCGTGTGACAAACGGGGCTTCACTAAAATGGCTCTAACTTGGGCTACGGTGGTCCGTTTTGGGCGTGCGACCAGGTGAAACGATCGTGAGAAAAAGTCTCATTTTCCTGCAAATGCCTACGGCGGTTTGGGTCATCGTTCGGGCCCAAAAGACGCTTAATTCTATGAGTTATTTATCATTTTGTGTTTTTTATGTTTTTGGTGGACTTTTATTTTCTTCTAGCTTTGGCCCAAGTGTGTTTCGGGGCCCATTTTGGATTTCGGTTTCTATTTATATGTTGCTAGTGTAATGTGAAAGAGCAGAATTCATTTTTGAGAAAACAGTTTTTTTCACTTCAAATTCCGTGCCCTTTGGGATGAATTTTGGGGTTGGGACAAGATTATCATGAGTATTTGCAGAATCAACGTGATTGTTCTTCTTATCTTTTCTTGCACTGCATCAGTTTTTAAGATTACAATTTCAAAATGTTGCTTTTTCTGATGTGACATTATTGTACTCCCAGAGAATCGTGATGCAAATGAAGAGGTATTAAGGCAATTTGACATGAACATGACGTATGGGCCATGTGTTGGGATGAAGAGAATTGACCGCTGGAACAGGGCTTCTTCACTGGGGTTGAGCCCGCCTGATGATGTTTACCGTCTCTTGACGTCTGCTGCAAGTGAGGTTTGTGCCGACTCCTTGTGGGATGCTCGTGTTTGACCTTTGAAACAAGTTAACAACTTACAGACACTGTGTGTGCTTAGGCTTTGTTGTCACATTCGAAAAAAACTTGTTTTTGTTTGTTGCCCTGTACAGTCTCTAGCTGTCTAGGGTTGTTTGTCATGCTATGTTGATCTTGTTATGGTTAATCTTTATGTTTTAAGCTAAGTATCAATGCTTTTGATTGAT
Organism: Scalesia atractyloides; assembly: GCA_947069175.1. Classification (NCBI taxonomy): domain Eukaryota; kingdom Viridiplantae; phylum Streptophyta; class Magnoliopsida; order Asterales; family Asteraceae; genus Scalesia; species Scalesia atractyloides. The sequence continues at coordinate 59,877,779 of CAMTDV010000030.1, forward strand.
CTTTTTTTATGCTTAAATTTGTTTTATAACAATTGGGTTTCTGTTCTATGGGTATGTATTTAGAAGTAGGCTAGCATGGCGTTTTCATATCCATCACTTTTGATGGCGCGCAAAATTATGGGTTTTGTGCTTAATTTGAAGCCTGTGTTTGTATATATGTTTTAGAAAAATGACAAGACTCCGGTGTGGGAGTGAATTCACAAGCTGTTGTTGTAAGGAAAATTAGCATGAGATGTTTTGCAAGAAGACAACGTTTGATGTGTAGCATGATGCGAGGGCAACACTAAAGTATATACTTACAATAAACGCCAATACGACAGTGGACATCAGAAATGGCATCAAAGATCCTTCACAAGCCTGGTACCTGTGGGCATAGTTTTGTCATTAGAACACTAAAAGGGCCAAATGGTAGAATCTTGAACATATAAAAGATCCTTCACAACCCTGTGGGCATAGTTTTGCCATTGGAACACTAAAAGGTAGAATCTTGAACATTTGTAAAACCTCAAGAAATTCTAAAACAAACTCTACATCACTACATGCCTACATATACCGAATTAGATCATTGTTGCTATAATCGATGGAATTAGTTTTTGCGCTGGGATATATTCTAGAACTACCGGTTATACACAATGCCCCATAACAACATTGTTATCTTACTAGTGAAATTAGTTTTTGCAGTGGAATAGATTCTAAGTGCCGCTTATACACAACGCCTCATAACAACATTGGTATCTTAGACTAAAGCGTTAGGTAAATCTCGAAGAGGGCGAGCTTGTCAAACGCCTTCTTCTCCTTGCACCGGTACTCGATGTTGGCCACCTCGACCCGGTCGTCGTGGCTTATCTCCCGGCCCGGGACGCTTTCGTAGTAGGCTTTGAACCGATCGAGTTTCGGCCGTAGTTCGCGCCACTTGTGTTGGCAAGCATTTAGGTTGTGCCGGTCGTTCCCGACGTTATGCCGATAGCTCGCGAAAGCAGCCGGCCAGTAACGGGTTTCGCCGGGTTGGCGAGCCTTCATAGCGTCCACGACGCTCGTTACAAGTGCAAGCTCTTCTTCGTTTGTCCACAAGGCCATGATCAGCGGTTTGAAGTTGTCGGTTTGGGGTGGCGGTGTTGGGTAGCAAAGGTGACAGGCGGTGGGGTTTTATAGCCGGTTGGGTTAGCGAAGGTGAGGCGGTGGGGTTTTTATAACCGCTAGGTTAGCCGTTTGGCTTGGTCAACGGTTACTTTTAAATTACAAATTACCCCCCTAGCCAACCCGCCAATAACCATCCGCCATGTAATCTTGGTAGCCCCGCCTCACGCCCGGTCTGAAAGCCCTGCCAAGCAGGCAACGCTTAAACCCAAGCCCACCCGGGGTGGTGCCTTGGGCGTTTCCCCCCAACCCACGCCCCATACCCCACAGCCATACTAAAAACCTTTGAAACACGGGAACTGAGGATTTCATGTTTAGATGTTGTGTTTGGTAGTAAAACATGGTTCGACTCGGGATTTCATGATACTATCAACTGGCATCGACTCGGGAATTGTTGGGTTCTTTTATCCATAAAAAAGCCCAACCCAACTAGTTATATGGGCATGTTGTCATTTTATTTTAGTATGTTTTTTTTAACGGCAAGGAACGACGTGTCAACCACCGTGACACCGGGTACTGTGGCCAAGGTGGACTACTCGACCGCCGCCAGCCCCTTGGCTCTCCCGGATGTGCGGAAACCCGAACTCCACCCGCCCGAAGGCACGACAGTGGAATAATCAGTAAAACCTCGTGAAGGGGTATGGTCCCAAAAACCTTACGCCAATCAACGAAACCATATCCATTAATAACTTCTAAGAAAACTGCGCGCAGACTTCTTTGCCAAAATAAGATTTATTAGAACTCTGCGCCAAATGTCACACCCCGACCCGCAGCGGATAAGGTGATCGGGGCATGATTGGGTTTTCATCAAAGCTCATGACATTTATTATAATGTTTCATATTTATTATTACAATTTAAAAGGAATGATACAATCAAATCAAACAAATACAACATGTTCTATACATCCTTCTAAACTTCATTATTTTTCTTCTAAGACAATTTTCTATATTTTCCTTGCTTCATCCTGTTCACCTGTATCATGTGTAAAAATGGTTTTTGGGTCAACAAAAAGTTGGCGAGTGAATCCTATGAAAAACATTTAAACAGGTTTATTGAATTGATTATTAAATAATGTGCATAACCACATATGAGTAAATGTAAATGTAAATGTAAATATATTCACAAAACACTTAATATTAAATATTGCACACACATACAACAATAGATTGTTTTGAGGCACGTGTTGTTCAACTCGTCTCTCATGAGAAACTGATGGGCCTAATGAATGAGTTTTGAGGCACGCGTTGTTCTACGAACTGATGGGCCTAATGAATGAGTTTTAAGGCACGCGTTGTTCAACTCGTCTCCCACGAGGAACTGATGGGCCTAACAAATAATTTGCATACAACTTGACAATATGTAATACATAACAACAAACAATATTTACATTCTAAGTTTAGATCATAATATGGTATAGCACGAGTTTGAATAAACGAATTAGTTTAAGCGACACATGATACACCCCAAAACATGAATAAAAATGGGAATTTGTACGAATTCACTCACAGTAGTTGCGTTTCTTGGATTGATGATGAATGCGCACGAATTTGGATTTAACCACGAGAGAAACTAACCTAGATAATAACATAATGGTTCGGTAAATAAGCGGATTTTATTAATCAATTTTAGTAGTATTTTTGGATATATTTTTGTGAGTTTAATGCTATTTTCTAATTTTAAAAACGTTATTTTTAAGTATTTTTAATTGGTTTTTAAATTAAATAAATAAATAAAAATAATAATAAAATGTTGACTTTTGACCGTTGACCACGACCGTTGACCGTTGACCGTTGACCGGTTCGGTCGGTTATATAGTTGCACTGAGTGAGGTTCGAACTCGTGACCTCCCGTACGCGTGCACGCAGCTCTACCAACTGAGCTACGTGTCTAACCCGAAATATGTAACATCCGTAAAAAAACGGATTTACCAAACCCGCTCCGTTTATTAACCGAACAATCAGTTAAAAATTTCGTTGCGTATTTAATGCTCAAATAAATTTTAAACGATACATAATTAATAAGTATATTGGAATATATAATTTATATTTGAAAATTCATTAAAAATAATGAAATAAAAATATATTGCTGCTGCCGGGTTTCGAACCCGGGTCAGCCAGGATTCCAAAGCCTTAACACACACGCGCTCAATCACTCCGCCACTTTGGGTTTTTGTTAAGATACCGAAACAATTAATTGAAATAATGAATTGAGGAAATCAAATCCAGTCAAGTCGCGCCCAAAATCGCAGTCGTCGGAAATCCCGACGATTTCGCCGAGATTGGACGGTTTCTTCTAATTTAACCGAAGCAATTACCTCAACATCGGTTATAACCGATGTCCAGTCCGCGACACAAGTCATAACCGCCGGAAAAATCATTGACCGACGAGAATCAAGACGGTAAATGGACCAAATTCGTTAATGATCTGCCCTATAAATACACCCTCTAACTTCTGTTAACCTTTTCGCTCACAATCACACCCTTTCTCGACGTAATTTTTACACATGATACAGGTGAACCAGCTGCAGCCAGAAACACATAGGATTGGACTAGAAGAATAAAATGATTTAGAGCTTGGAATTATTTTGTTTGGTTATTTTCTTTGTATTGTAAGGACATGTTTGGATTATTTGGAATGTAATTTTGACTTTAATAAATATGAAACATATTAGTAAATATCATGAGCTTTGGTGATAACCCAATTATGCCCCGACTCTTATTCCGCTGCGTGTCGGGGTGTGACAGATTGGTGTCAGAGCCATGACTATAGGGATATAGGATAGGTTATTAGACCCTTAGAGCCTATACTATAGTTGATTAGAAATTTTTAAGATTTTTGTGTGTTACATGCCAAGTTTCATGATGTTTATATGTTTTATGTTAAATGTTACATTCAGTGTTATGCAAGCATGTTCATAAGTATATATTATCATATAATGCCTATCATGAATCATATTCTCATAACATATCATATCCATGAAAGCACACACCACATCATGATTGCTTTTACAATGATTTTTTTGTTTTCAAATCTCATCAAAGTGAGTTCTCATGACGGGCATGTAGTAACTGGAAGGGTACCAGTACCGGTAGTCGGAACGTCCTGTCTAGGCTGGCATTCGTATAAATCCAAAATAAAGGACCAGTTTGCCTACCTGGGGATTAACGATGAGAGTACGAAGTACCTATTAGGCCAAAGCATGCTATACCAAACGTCATGTGAGCTAACCCCACTTTGAGTTGTCATTGTGTCCACACCTGGACACATTCCGACCATACATCTCGTGAACATATTTTGTGGTTTGCATTCGGGTGATGCGAGTGTTAAATCGCCAATACTAATGTGAATCCTACCAAGCCAATAGTCATGGGGGCCCACATGACTATACAGGTGAAGGTATGGGGGACATTTGAGGCCCAACATGAGCAAACCCAAGATATCCTATGGATGTAGTTGCATTATTGATATTTATGTTATTTTCATTTTTCTTAAAGACACATGACACCTAAAAAGACTCCATAAACTCACAATCTTCTTATGTATGTTCCTGTAGATGTCGTCCAGACAACAACGAGGGGGTAAAAGATCAGGAAGGTCTCACGAACGCTTGGCCACACAAATCGCGAAACAATTGGCCACGATACTGCCTGACATTGTGGTTCAAGTACAACAAGCTCTCGCCACAAATCCCACTAATCCTCCCCAACAGAATGACCAGAACATCGGCAACCCTCCTACCAGCAAGTGCTCATACAAACATTTCAAGTCTTGTGATCCTCCTAAATTTGAAGGGACCGAAGGTGTCACTGCTCTCCTCCATTGGTTTGAGGAAATGGAAAACACCTTCCTCAACTGCAATTGTCCTGAGGATCGCAAGGTTCGATACGCCACCGGAAGACTATTTGGGGTCGCTCTCACCTGGTGGAATACTGAAAAAGGGAAGAGGGGAATTGATGATGCAATGGCCTTAACTTGGGAGGAATTAAGGGAAATCATGACTAGGCGTTTCTGTCCTAGGAGTGAAATTAAAAAGTTGGAGGACGAATTTCATTCTTTAAAGCAGAAGGAGGGAGATCACACCACCTATAACAAGAGGTTCTTAGAGCTGAACCAAATGGTTCCTAATTTGTTTACCCCAACTTATCGTTTGATCGAGCATTATATTCGAGGACTTCCCTCAAAAATTCAAGATTCAGTTCTCAGCATTTCACCGGTAACACTTGAAGCTGCTATGGAGCTAGCGACTGAACTGACCGAGAATCGAATTCGCAACGGGAAGTTTAAAGAAGAGAAAAAGAAAGCCCATGTTGAGGGTCAAACTTCAAACCATTCCATCTCCTCCTCTAAGTTTGCTAACAAGAGGAAGCGCAACACCAGAAACTTCGCCGTTACACAAACCAACCTCCCTATTCCTGCTGCACCCATTACCTAGGTTGGCCCTTCACCTGCACCATACAAAAGACCATACTCTGGCCCATTACCAAAATGCAACCGTTGCCAATATTACCATTCTCCTGATTATCCTTGCCAACATTGCACCGGCTGTGGTCGCGCAGGTCATACTGTTCAAACCTGCCGCATGCCTCAGCGAACGAACCGCCACCAGCCTTCAATCCAAACCCACCAACAAATAATGGGTCAAGCCCAACAACCCCTACTATTACCACCCACCCAACATTTAGCCCAAACATATTACCAACCCAATTATCCTATGGTTCAACCTATGCGGGCTTGCTACAATTGCGGAGACCCAAGCCATTTCAGAAACACGTGTCCAAGGTTGGTAAACATTATTCATGCTCAGGCCCAAGCCAACCCGGTGAATCAAGCGAACCAAGCTCCTCCACCTGCAAGAGGAAGAGCTTTCAATATCAACGCTAATCAGGCTAGGGCTGACGGCAATGTGGTTAACGGTACGTTCCTTATAAATGGTAGATATGCATCCATGTTGTTTGATACTGGGGCGGATAAAAGTTTTGTGTCCTTAGAATTTGAACCTATCCTAAACCAAAATCGTGATAAGCTCGTGGAATCCATAACAGTAGAAGTTGCAGACGGGAAACCGGTCTCATTAAACTCTATTATACGCAACTGTACACTCACCTTAAACGACCACGACTTCTCAGTTGACCTTATTCCTATGAAGCTGGGAAGTTTTGATATCATAATTGGTATGGACTGGCTCAGTCAACATCAGGCAGAAGTTGTATGTCGCGAAAAGTTTATACGTATTCCTCTTTCAAACGGTCAGACTCTTCGAATCTTTGGAGAAACCTCGTCGAAAGGGCTCAGCTTAATGTCTTGTCTTCAAGCCCAAAAATATCTTCGCAAGAATTATGTCGCGTTTTTAGCTCATATCATCAAAAAGGGAACCATGGAGAAGAAACTTGAAGACATTCCAGTAGTAAAAGATTTCCCGCGAGTTTTTCCTGACGACATTTCAGGACTTCCTCCAGTTAGAGAAGTCGAATTCCGTATTGATCTTATACCTGGTGCTACACCAGTTGCAAAGTCTCCTTATAGGTTAGCCCCCTCTGAAATGCAAGAGCTAGCCAGTCAATTACAAGAGTTGACTGACAAGGGATTCATACGTCCTAGCTCATCGCCTTGGGGTGCACCTGTCCTTTTTGTAAAGAAGAAAGATGGATCGTTTCGTATGTGCATCGACTACAGAGAGCTCAACAAATTAACAATCAAGAATCGCTATCCTTTACCCCGCATTGATGATCTTCTTGACCAACTTCAAGGTGCCAGCTACTTTTCCAAAATCGATCTTCGATCTGGTTATCATCAACTTAGAGTACAAGAAGAAGACGTCCCAAAGACCGCATTCCGAACTCGTTATGGTCATTATGAATTCATGGTCATGCCATTTGGTTTAACCAACGCTCCAGCAGTCTTCATGGACCTAATGAACAGAGTCTGCAAACCTTATCTTGATCGATTTGTTATAGTCTTCATCGACGACATTCTTATTTATTCAAAGTCTAAGTCTGATCATGAGCGTCATCTTCGGCTCATCCTTACACTTCTAGAGAATGAAAAGCTTTACGCCAAATTCTCCAAATGCGAATTCTGGTTAAAAGAGGTGCAATTCCTCAGACACGTAGTCAATGACAAGGGAATACATGTCGACCCCTCAAAGATCAAAGCGGTACAAGAATGGCAAGCGCCACGTACACCAACTGAAGTAAGATCTTTTCTTGGTTTGGCTGGTTATTATCGTCGTTTCATTTCAAACTTCTCATGCATTGCTGTACCACTCACGGCTTTAACTCATAAGGGAAAACCTTTCATATGGGGACCCAAGCAAGAAGAAGCCTTCCAAACCCTTAAACAAAAACTCTGTGATGCACCAATCCTCACTCTTCCTGAAGGTTGTGATGATTTTGTGGTCTATTGCGACGCGTCAGGGAAAGGATTAGGCTGCGTTCTAATGCAAAGAGGAAAAGTTATAGCTTATGCTTCGAGACAACTCAAGACGCATGAGAAGAACTACACCACCCATGACCTAGAACTTGGAGCCGTTGTGTTCGCTCTTAAGATATGGAGACATTATCTCTATGGTATTAAGTGTGAAATATACACTGACCACAAGAGTCTTCAACATATCTTCAATCAAAAGGAGTTAAACATGAGGCAACGAAGATGGGTCGAACTTCTAAATGACTACGACTGTGAAATTCGGTACCACCCTGGCAAAGCAAATGTGGTGGCTGATGCACTTAGTCGAAAGGGGTATGCGAACTCCATTCGTATTCTATGTTCGCAAATCATAACTGACATTAAAGATCAAATTCGAGAAGCCCAACATGTTTCAGTAACGGAAGATGATGTACGAAAGGAGATGTCCTGTGGAGCTGAACTTAAAATTGAAACTAAATCTGACGGTATTCTATACTACCTAGATCGTATCTGGATTCCTGACCACAACAATCTTCGTGAAATCCTTATGAATGAAGCTCACAAAACGCGATACTCTATACACCCAGGAGCCGATAAGATGTATCAAGACCTACGATATACCTATTGGTGGCCTGGAATGAAAAAGGATATTGCTGTTTTTGTTTTAAGTGCCTTACATGTTCCAAGGTGAAAGCTGAACACCAAAGACCCTCAGGACTTCTGGTTCAACCTGAAATACCTGTATGGAAGTGGGAAAATATAACCATGGACTTCATTACCGGGTTACCTCGCACTTCTGGTGGGTATGACACTATATGGGTAATAATTGACAGACTTACAAAATCAGCTCACTTTATTCCTATCCGCGAAGATTTCAAGAACGAAAAGCTAGCTCGTATTTATATCAGCGAAATCGTAAGCCGACATGGGGTACCGTTAAGTATTATTTCTAATCGTGATGGTCGTTTCACTTCACGAACATGGCAAGCAGTACAAGCCGCTATGGGTACGCGATTAGATCTCAGTACCGCCTATCACCCTCAAACTGATGGTCAATCTGAACGCACCATACAAACTCTTGAAGATATGCTTCGAGCATGTGTCATAGACTTCAAGGGAAATTGGGACGCTCATCTCCCATTAGTTGAATTTTCGTACAACAACAGCTATCATTCAAGCATCGGCATGGCACCTTTTGAAGCCTTATATGGTCGTAAGTGCCGATCTCCAGTATGTTGGCACGAAATTGGGGAAGCTCAAATCACTGGTCCGGAATTGATTCAAGAAACCACAGACAAGATCCATCAAATTCGAAACAATCTTCTAGCGGCCCAAAGTCGTCAAAAGAGTTATGCAGACAAACGACGGAAGCCTTTAGAGTTTAACATTGGTGATCATGTACTTCTAAAAGTATCACCGTGGAAGGGAGTAGTTCGTTTTGGTCACAAAGGCAAGTTAGCACCACGCTACGTAGGACCTTTTAAGATACTCGAAAGAGTAGGTCCTGTAGCCTACAAGCTTGATCTACCAGAAGAACTCAACAGGATTCATCCCACATTCCACGTATCAAACTTAAAGAAGTGCCTCGCTGATGAAAACCTTCACATTCCTCTAGAAGATATCCAGATTGATGAATCTATGCATTTTATTGAAAGACCAGTAGAGATCATGGACTTCGGAGAAAAACGTCTGCGACGAAGTCGCATTCCAATTGTTAGGGTACGCTGGGAGTCGAAACGGGGACCTGAGTTTACTTGGGAACGTGAAGACTAAATGCGTGAAAAATACCCGCATCTTTTTCCTACTACTTCTACTACTTAAATTTCGGGACGAAATTCCTAAAAGTAGGGGATACTGTAACATTTGTCGAAAACGGGTTTTATCAAACCGCTCCGTTTCTAATCGAATATTCAGTTATAAATGTTTGTTGCCTATTTATGCTTATTTTAATTTTTAATGATACATAATTAATAAACAAACTAAACCATAAAAGTTATAATTGATAAAAAATATAAATAAAACAATTAAAAATGAAATGGGGCTGCCGGGACTCGAACCCGGGTCAGCCGGGTTGTTTTCTGTCAACTCTAGGAAACAAATAAGTCTTATATACAAACCTAGATAAACCGGTTGCGCCAACTGAAAAACTGAAATCGGCTATTCAACCGTCTAACGTTTGAATAATCGCGATTTCAGGTTTATAACCGATGCACCGACAATTCTAATCAATTCAGACTTGAATTGACTTGAATTCGGATGATGATGGGTTTTATAACCGAAGCTATCCAATAATCCGAATTACTGTAATCAAAGATCTTCTTCACGACTCCAAAACATTCCACAAACCTCCAATTACATTTCCGCACACTTTACAGTCCATTGGAGAAGTTTATTTTGCTCGCCGGAAAATTCTGCAAGTTCGCCGGAAAACCGTATTCTTCATCAAAACGGTAAGTCTTTCAATACCGTCGTAGTCTAACAATTGTTAAGCTATTTCTAACTCAAACCTTTCAATTGAAATCGAATTCAGACACTGTTATCAGATAATTCCAGTTCGCCGGAAAATTTCTGGAAATCTTTATCTTCGTCTGTGAAACGGTAAGGACCTTCAAACACACTGTTAACGTTTGTTTAGCACTTCAATTTCATGATTAGCTAATCAAAACGATTAATTGATTTGCTCAGTTGAAGTTCTTAAAAACAGAGACCGACGCCTTGCCGGAACTCTGTAATAAATCGTTCACCGGTATGTTTACCTCTAATTATCATCTATGCTATCTCATATTAGTCTGTGCAATGTTTAACAATCGAATTAACAAGATTTAATGGTGTAATCTGCTGTCGGTAAAATCCAACGAAGAAGATGAACTGTGATAACATTATAAGTATAATTAAAATTGGTATTTTAAACGGGTTAGACACACAGTCCAGCGGTGGACTGTGTGCAAATAATACGCACGAATGGTGGTTGCGTTTCTTGGATTGATGATGAATGCGCACGAATTTGGATTTAACCACGAGAGAAACTAACCTAGATAATAACATAATGGTTCGGTAAATAAGCGGATTTTATTAATCAATTTTAGTAGTATTTTTGGATATATTTTTGTGAGTTTAAGGCTATTTTCTAATTTTAAAAACGTTATTTTTAAGTATTTTTAATTGGTTTTTAAATTAAATAAATAAATAAAAATAATAAAAAAATGTTGACTGTTGACCGGTTCGGTCGGTTATATAGTTGCACTGAGTGAGGTTCGAACTCGTGACCTCCCGTACGCGTGCACGCAGCTCTACCAACTGAGCTACGTGTCTAACCCGAAATATTTCTGTTTTTAATTATATTTATACACTATTTAAGTTAATCCGAAAATCATTTATTTTAAAAAGGATTTAATTTATCGACTCGGTGCTCTCCACAGGTCTCGAACCCGAGACCTGTGGTTTAGTTTGGCACACAGTCCACCGCTGGACTGTGTGTCTAACTTGGTAAATATTCCGGTTTTTATTATACTTAACATCTTACTGCGTATGGATCCGGTTCAGTTTAAAAAAAAACATTTTTATTGCAGCGAATGTGCGTGTGTCAAGGATCGAACTCGAGACGTATGCGTATTTATTTGCACACAGTCCACCGCTGGACTGTGTGTCTAACCCGTTCATAATATTGATTTTAATTAATCTTATAACCTAAGCGACTTCGTCTTCTTCGTTCAAAACACAGACAATGGTTAAACCAACTGTTTCTTGTTTAATTCGGTTAACGAATATTATGAGAAATTGAAAGGTATTGAACAGAAGGGTTTGGGGAAAGAATGTACCGAACAGATTGTCTTCTTCAGAAATCCGGCAAAGATCGTCGGCTCTGTTTTGTGAACTCCCTCTGTTCAGATTCAATAATCAGTTTGATTGATTAGATATGAAATTGAATTACTGAGCAACGATTGTAACATTCGTCAAAAACGGGTTTTACCAAACCCGCTCCGTTTATTAACCGAACAATCAGTTAAAATTTTCGTTGCGAATTAAATGCCCAAAATAATTTTAAACGATACGTAATCAATTATTATATTGGAATATATAAGTTGTTTTTGAAAAACTGTTAAAAATCGCAAAATAAAAATGTTTTGGTTCTGCCGGGTTTCGAACCCGGGTCTGTACCGTTCAACAAACAACTTATCACCCAGCCGATCAACCGCTCCGCCACTTTGATTTTCTGATAATAAAAGGAATCAATTAATTCAAATAATAAAGTGCGGAAGTCAAATTCAGTCAATTTGCACCCAAATAGCAGTCGTCGGAAATCCCGACGACTTCGCCGATAATTTACGTTTCCGCTCAATTTAACCGAAGAATTAACTCCCACGACGGTTATAACCGACGTCTGAACCCGCGACATCAGTCGTAACCGCCGGAGAACGGCTGACTTCGAATTGAGACCAAATTCAGACCCCATACATCTCGATGCTACCCTATAAATTCACCCACAGCTCACCAGAAACCTTTCAGTCTCAAATCGCACCCTTTCTCGGCGAAAACTCACTCGCCGGAAATATTCTGTTCGTCGCCGGAAAACCGAGTCCTTAATCTCTGAGCTTTACTGAACCCCCTAAACTTATACCGAAGTCACCCACACCCTTTGTAAGCTTCCCGAAGATTCTCTGCTGCAAGACACTCGTCGCCGGAAGAGATTGCTGTCGCCGGAGTTCTGCCGGAAAACAGAGGAAAGCCAGTCGGTACTTTTCACGCCTGATTTCCTTTCTTTTTTTACTTTTATCTCATCTATAATTAATCATAAAACGCTAAAGAAACCTGAATCAACACTTCGAACCACTCAGTCGTCACTTCTGGTTATAACACAACGAAGAAGATGAAGTTCGGTAAACATATAAGTATAATTAAAATCATGTTATTTACCGGGTTAGACACACAGTCCAGCGGTGGACTGTGTGCACATTAAACGCAAAGGTCTCGAGTTCGAATATTGTTTCCACACATGCTGCCTTAATAAAAATTCCTTTTTTTGTTAACTGAACCGGATTGATTTTATGTATATGTTAAGTATATTAATAACCGGAATAATAACCAAGTTAGACACACAGTCCAGCGGTGGACTGTGTGTATGTTTAATCAAAGCACACGAGTTCGAGTCCGGTCTTCTGCATCGACCCGGACAATTATTTTACCTTTTTAAATAAGACAGAAATGTAAACAAATAGTTTGTATTTAAGTATAATAAAAATGGGATTATATAACATGTTAAACACACAGTCCAGCGGTGGACTGTGTGTTACACAACCCACAGGTCCCGGGTTCGAGACCTGTGGAGCGCACCGGTTCTCTGGATTGAAAATCGTTTTTAAAATAAAGGATTTCTGTTTAAATCTAATTAATATATATATATAATTAAAATCAGATATATGACGGGTTAGACACGTAGCTCAGTTGGTAGAGCTGCGTGCACGCGTACGGGAGGTCTCGGGTTCGAGCCTCACTCAGCGCACAACAATATGCATTCGAACCGGTCAACAGTCAGTCAAAGTCAATGGTCAAAAAAAAGTCAATTTTTTTTATAATTTTTATTTATTTATTTTAATTAAAAATCAATTAAAAATACTTAAAAATTACATTTTTAAGGTTAGAAAATAGCCTTAAACTCACAAAAATACACCCAACAATCCTACTAAAATAGATTAATAAAAACCGTTTACTTACCAAACCATAATGCGATTTATCTAGGTTAATCTCATTCGTGGTTAAAACCACTTCGCGTGCATTCAACATCATCAACCGAACGCACCCACTGTGAGTGAATTCTTACAAAATCCCCTTTTTATTCATGTTTTGAGGTGTATCATGTGTCGCTTAAACTAATTCTCTTATGCAAAATCGTGCTATACCATTATATGATCTAAACTAGAATGTAACTATTGTTGGTTGTGATGTATTACATATTGTCAAAGTTGTATGCAAATTATTTAGGCCCATCAGTTCCTCGTGGGAGACGAGTTGAACAACGCGTGCCTTAACACTCATTCATTAGGCCCATCAGTTCGTAGAACAACGCGTGCCTCAAAACTCATTCATTAGGCCCATCAGTTCGTAGAACAACGCGTGCCTCAAAACTCATTCATTAGGCCCATCAGTTCCTCGTGGGAGACGAGTCGAACAACGCGTGCCTCAAAACAATCATTTGATGTATGTGTGTGAAATATTTAATATTATGTGTTGTGTGAATAAATTTACATCTACATTACTCATATGTGGTTATGCACATTATTTATAATCAATTGGATAAACTTGTTCAAATGTTTTCCATAGGATTCACTCGCCAACTTTATGTTGATCCAAAACCTTTTTACACATGATACAGGTGAACAGGATGAAGCAAGGAAAACATAGGAAAAGCCTTAGAAGAAAACAAAGAAGCTTAGATTGATGTTAGGTCATGACGTATTTATGATTGTAATTTTCCTATTAAATTGTATTAATGAATATGAAACGTATAATAAATGTCATGAGCTTTGATGATAACCCAATCATGCCCCGATCACCTTTTCCGCTGCGGGTCGGGGTGTGACAGATTGGTATCAGAGCCATGACTATAGGGATATAGGATAGGTTATTAGACCCTTAGAGCCTATACTATAGTCTGCCTAAATTTTAACTGATTAGGTGGTTACATACAAACTTGTGATATTTATCTGTTTCATATTTATTTATATTTACAATCAAACATACATGCTTATATACATATTCATTATACATATATCAATGTTCATATATTCCATTCATTTTCATACTCTCATTATTCAAGGATTTTGTTGCAATTTTCAAATCTCATCAAAGTAAGTTCTGCGACGGGCATGTAGTAACTGGAAGGGTACAAGTACCGGTAGTCGGAACGTCCTGTCTAGGTTGGCATTCATATAAATCAAAAATAACGGACCAGTTTGCCTACCTGGGGACTAACGATGAGAGTACGACGGACCTATTAGGCCAAAGCATGCCACACCAAACGTCGTTCGAACTAACCCCACTTTGAGATGTCACCGTGTCCATGCCTGGGCACATTCCGAATATCATACGTTACATATTTCTCGATTTTCTCCGGGTTTTAGTGTACGTAACCAGGCTAACACATGCGAACCATATGAAAAACCCGGTAATCATGGGGGCCCACGTGATTACGAAGGTGAAGTATGGCGGCATGCAAGGCCCAATTACGAGCAAAGCCCAAGACATCCTATGGATGTAGTAGAATTATTTTTCTATATTTATTTTATGAATATTCATTCCCAAACACGACCCACGATCCCAAAAGCAACCAACTCATACTCTTGGCATGTATTCCTTGTAGATGTCTTCTAACCTCGCCCGTAGGAAGATGAGAGCAGGAAAAGCCCGTGAACGCATGGCTGCCCAAATCGCTCAACAAATGGCAACCGTAATACCCAACATCGTAGTTCAAGTTCAACAAGCCCTTACCGCTAATTCCGTCAACCCAACCCACCAAGAAGATCAAAACAATGTCAATCTTTCCCCAAAATTCACTAAATGCGCCTACAAACATTTCAAATCCTGCGATCCTCCAAAATACGAAGGTACTGAAGGTGTCACCGCTCTCCTCCATTGGTTTGAAGAAATGGAGAACACTTTTCTAAATTGCGATTGCCCCGATGATCGCAAAGTGCGTTATGCTACCGGTCGTTTACTTGGAACAGCACTCACATGGTGGAATACAGAGAAGACCAAACGAGGTGTTGAAGATACTATGACTTTGACTTGGGAAGAGTTGAAGGGAATCATGACAAGACGGTTTTGCCCAAGAAGCGAAATCAAGAAATTAGAGGATGAGTTCCATTCTTTGAAACAAAAGGAAGGCGACCACACCACATACAACAAGAGATTCCTTGAGTTAAATCAGATGGTTCCCAACTTGTTCACTCCCCTCTACCGTTTGATCGAGCACTACATTCGTGGTCTTCCATCAAAGATTCAAGACTCTGTAATAAGTACCTCGCCTGCAACTTTGGAAGCAGCAATGGAGCTAGCAACAGCGCTCACCGATAACCGAATCCGGAACAAAGATTTAAAGGAGGAGAAGAAGAAGGATAAAGCGTCAACCGAAACCACAAACTCCACCCGAACCGAATCCTCTACACCACCTATTTCTAAGAGGAAACGAGATGGGCAAATCTTCGCCGTCACCCAACGCAACCAACCAGCTTCACAAGTTGTACCTCCCCAAACTATCCCAATCACTCAAGTAGCACCCAACTCAACTTACCCAAATAAGAAGCCTTACATTGGACCTCACCCTCAATGCAACACCTATTTCTATCACCATCCATCTACTTTACCCTGTCGACTATGTGCGAATTGTGGACGCTACGGTCATTTGAGCAAGGTTTGCCGCACCTCACAAAACCAAACCCCACCCCCTACTCAAAACATGGTCCAAACATATCAACAACCTCAATACCCCATGTTCCCATATGTTCGAGCTTGTTTCAATTGTGGCGACCCTACCCATTTTAGAAACACGTGCCCTCGTTTGGTTAACATCATAAACGCCCAAGCTCAAGCAAACCCAGTTAACCAAGCAAATCAAATAAACCCAGCTCCACCGCCAGCAAGAGGAAGAGTTTATAACATCAACGCCAATCCTGTTGAAGATATTAACGGTCCAAACAAACCACTTAACTAGCCTTCTCTCACCAAGAATCAAGATTCAACACCAACCACTTAGTTTTTATGTTTTTCTTTATGTTATCTCAATTTTCACGTATCTCAATTGGAAATTTATCCAAGAATTTTAATGCAAATTACTAGTTCAGTTTGTTTTATACTCATTGATTTAATATTCATATCATCATACCTCACGACGTATCTCAGTTTCATCATTTAAAGAAGTTGAGTTGTGTCTCACTTCTACATAGACTAACCTCTCCATCATATTAAACGAGAGAGGTATTGTCATCATTCAAACATGTATACTATCAGAATTAAGACTCAAGCGTTGGTTGTTGTGTTTGTTTATGTTGTAGAGTCGCATAGAACTAATCATAACTTGCGGATAAAGTCAATGAGAATTTGACAAGAATATGGTGGATACGCCGCTGGTACTTCCTATATATAAGTATTCTTGTCAAATGATCGGAGGCATTATCAGGCGGTTATGAGAGGTTCCATGCATAGGCTATTTGTGTGATTGATGTTTAGATTAAGTTATTCATTTTCAGTACATGCAATACGTACGGCTCCGTTTGATTGAGCCTTGAGCACACAGACAATTTCATTTTCAGTACATGCAATACGTTCGGCTCCGTTTGATTGAGCCTTGAGCACACAGACAATTTCATTTTCAGTACATGCAATACGATCGGCTCCGTTTGATTGAGCCTTGATCGCACAGATATATTTCATTTCAGTATTTTATGTTTGTTGTATTGGTTGAAGAGTTATATAGGACTAATCATAATTCACTGATAAAACCAATGAAAATTTGACAAGAATATGGTGGATACGCCGCTGGTACTTCCTATATATAAGTATTCTTGCCAAAGGATCAGAGGCGTTATCAGGCGGATATGAGAAGTTCCATGTAGGATTTAGTATTGCCTAGGTTGAAATTTGTGTTACATTTATATCATCTCGCTATTTAAAGAAATTGGATTGTGTTCCATTTCTACATAAACTAAACTCTCCATCATAACAAACGAGAGAGGAACTGTCACCATACAAACATATATGCTATCAGAATGTGGATTCAATTATTAGTTGTTGTGTTTATTTGTGTAGATTGTAGTATTAGAAGTTTTGCCTTAGGATATAACCCTAACCTTCTAAGCATATTCAAACTTTTATGCATGAAATCAAAGTTAGCAAATCAATTCTGCTTATCAATACTTTTACAGTAGGCAACAAAAAGCGATTCCTGTAATAGGGTACTTAACCCTTACAAGGAACGTTACTGCCTCGAACAAAAACTTAAACCCTTATTTCTTCTAAGCATGTAACTGTCAAACTAAACACCATCATTCTTTTAGTCAAATATATCACTATTTAAATTTCGGGACGAAATTCTAAAAAAGCAGGGGATACTGTAACATTCGTCAAAAACGGGTTTTACCAAACCCGCTCCGTTTATTAACCGAACAATCAGTTAAAATTTTCGTTGCGAATTAAATGCCTAAAATAATTTTAAACGATACGTAATCAATTATTATATTGGAATATATAAGTTGTTTTTGAAAAACTGTTAAAAATCGCAAAATAAAAATGTTTTGGTTCTGCCGGGTTTCGAACCCGGGTCTGTACCGGTTCAACAAACAACTTATCACCCAGCCGATCAACCGCTCCGCCACTTTGATTTTCTGATAATAAAAGCAATCAATTAATTCAAATAATAAAGTGCGGAAGTCAAATTCAGTCAATTTGCGCCCAAATAGCAGTCGTCGGAAATCCCGACGACTTCGCCGATAATTTACGTTTCCGCTCAATTTAACCGAAGAATTAACTCCCACGACGGTTATAACCGACGTCTGAACCCGCGACATCAGTCGTAACCGCCGGAGAACGGCTGACTTCGAATTGAGACCAAATTCAGACCCCATACATCTCGATGCTACCCTATAAATTCACCCACACCTCACCAGAAACCTTTCAGTCTCAAATCGCACCCTTTCTCGGCGAAAACTCACTCGCCGGAAATATTCTGTTCGTCGCCGGAAAACCGAGTCCTTAATCTCTGAGCTTTACTGAACCCCCTAAACTTATACCGAAGTTACCCACACCCTTTGTAAGCTTCCCGAAGATTCTCTGCTGCAAGACACTCGTCGCCGGAAGAGATTGCTGTCGCCGGAGTTCTGCCGAAAAACAGAGGAAAGCCAGTCGGTACTTTTCACGCCTGATTTCCTTTCTTTTTTTACTTTTATCTCATCTGTAATTAATCATAAAACGCTAAAACCTGAATCAACACTTCGAACCAGTCAGTCGTCACTTCTGGTTATAACACAACGAAGAAGATGAAGTCCGGTAAACATATAAGTATAATTAAAATCATGTTATTTACCGGGTTAGACACACAGTCCAGCGGTGGACTGTGTGCACATTAAACGCAAAGGTCTCGAGTTCGAATATTGTTTCCACACATGCTGTCTTAATAAAAATTCCTTTTTTGTTAACTGAACCGGATTGATTTTATGTATATGTTAAGTATATTAATAACCGGAATAATAACCAAGTTAGACACACAGTCCAGCGGTGGACTGTGTGTATGTTTAATCAAAGCACACGAGTTCGAGTCCGGTCTTCTGCATCGACCCGGACAATTATTTTACCTTTTTAAATAAGACAGAAATGAAAACAAATAGTTTGTATTTAAGTATAATAAAAATGGGATTATATAACATGTTAAACACACAGTCCAGCGGTGGACTGTGTGTTACACAACCCACAGGTCCCGGGTTCGAGACCTGTGGAGCGCACCGGTTCTCTGGATTAAAAATCGTTTTTAAAATAAAGGATTTCTGTTTAAATCTAATTAATATATATATATAATTAAAATCAGATATATGACGGGTTAGACACGTAGCTCAGTTGGTAGAGCTGCGTGCACGCGTATGGGAGGTCTCGGGTTCGAGCCTCACTCAGCGCACAACAATATGCATTCGAACCGGTCAACAGTCAGTCAAAGTCAACGGTCAAAGTCAACGGTCAATGGTAAAAAAAAAAAGTCAATTTTTTTTATAATTTTTATTTATTTATTTTAATTAAAAATCAATTAAAAATACGTCAAAATGACATTTTTAAGGTTAGAAAATAGCCTTAAACTCACAAAAATACACCCAACAATCCTACTAAAATAGATTAATAAAATCCGTTTACTTACCAAACCATAATGCGATTTATCTAGGTTAATCTCATTCGTGGTTAAAACCACTTCGCGTGCATTCAACATCATCAACCGAACGCACCCACTGTGAGTGAATTCTTACAAAATCCCCTTTTTATTCATGTTTTGGGGTGTATCATGTGTCGCTTAAACTAATTCTCTTATGCAAAATCGTGCTATACCATTATATGATCTAAACTAGAATGTAACTATTGTTGGTTGTGATGTATTACATATTGTCAAAGTTGTATGCAAATTATTTAGGCCCATCAGTTCCTCGTGGGAGACGAGTTGAACAACGCGTGCCTTAACACTCATTCATTAGGCCCATCAGTTCGTAGAACAACGCGTGCCTCAAAACTCATTCATTAGGCCCATCAGTTCGTAGAACAACGCGTGCCTTAAAACTCATTCATTAGGCCCATCAGTTCCTCGTGGGAGACGAGTCGAACAACGCGTGCCTCAAAACAATCATTTGATGTATGTGTGTGAAATATTTAATATTATGTGTTGTGTGAATAAATTTACTTCTACATTACTCATATGTGGTTATGCACATTATTTATAATCAATTGGATAAACTTGTTCAAATGTTTTCCATAGGATTCACTCGCCAACTTTATGTTGATCCAAAACCTTTTTACACATGATACAGGTGAACAGGATGAAGCAAGGAAAACATAGGAAAAGCCTTAGAAGAAAACAAAGAAGCTTAGATTGATGTTAGGTCATGACGTATTTATGATTGTAAATTTCCCATTAAATTGTATTAATGAATATGAAACGTATAATAAATGTCATGAGCTTTGATGATCACCCAATCATGCCCCGATCACCTTTTCCGCTGCGGGTCGGGGTGTGACAACGATTATCAGGATGTTTAGTTGATCATACCGATTAACAGTGTGATTCTGGAAATTCCAGAAGTTTTCCGGCGAAATTGGAATATCTGGCAACGTCGTCTGGAATAGATTATGGGTGAGGGATTGATGTTAGTAATAGTCTAACAATGGGTTAAAACAGAAAAAGTCGAGGTATTTACCGTGTAGATGAAAGTCTCGGTTTTCCGGCGACTTGCAGAGTTTTTCCGGCGAGTGAAATTGATTCAATAATCGGTGCGATTTTGAGCGAAAAGTTTACCAGAGGCTAGGGTATGTATTTACAGGGAAGAATATCGACGAATTGGGTCTGATTACCGTCTTGATTCGTTGTTCAATAATTCTCCGGCGGTTATGACTGATGTCGCGGACTGGACATCGGTTATAACCGATGTAAGAGTTATTATACACGTTAAGTCACAAGAAACCGACAGTAAATGGCGAAATCATCGGGATTTCCGACGACTGCGAATTGGGCGCGTCGGTTGACTGATTTTGAAAACGAGTTTTTGCTATTTGAATTAATTGATTTAATATATCATCCAAAGGCACAAGTGGCGGAGTGGTTGGGCGAGTGTGAGTTAAGACTTTGAAGTTACCCGGCTGACCCGGGTTCGAAACCCGGCATCAGCATAATATTTTTATTTCATTATTTTTAATAAATTTTCAATTATAAATTTTATATTCTAATATACTTATTAATTATATATCGTTTAAAATTAATTTGAGCATTAAATACGCAACGAAATTTTTAACTGGTTGTTCGGTTAATAAACGAAGCGGGTTTGGTTAACCCGGTTTTTTACGGATGTTATACCAAATATCCAAGAGAGGAAAGGATCATATAACTACCTTGCGCGGGCTCGCGCAAGATTCAAAGTTAAAAGCCTAAACATTCTCTTTGGATAAATGCTTCATTTAACTACCTTGCGCGGGCTCGCGCAAGGTTCAAAGTTATTCTTGAACACTCTCTTTGATAACGCTTCATTTAACTACCTTGCGCGGGCTCGTGCAAGGTTCAAAGTTAATCTTGAACACTCTCGTTTGATAATGCTTCATTTAACTATCGCGCAAGGTTTAAAGTTAACCTTGAACATTCTCGTACCTTGCGCGGACTCGCGCAAGGTTCAAAGTTAACCTTGAACATTCTCGTTGGATAATGCTTCATGCACAAACCTTGCGCATATATTTATATCAAAGCAAGTATCCACCAAACGTTGCGCTAAGCAGCAAGGAGAAAAAGGAAGATCAGTTAACTAACTTGCACTTCTCGCGCAAGGAAACAGTAAATCCTGAGAAACTTTCCCTTAGCAAAATCCTTGACTTGGTGCAGAAGCAAAGAGAATCTTTTCTATTATAACAAAATGTACACGTGGCGAATAATAGATGTGTAACAGCTGTGAAACCTTCTAGAAGCCATTAACACCCAATCATGCAAGCATCTTTTCGGTTATAACCAATTGCCACATGGCAGCATCTGGACGGCCGAGGAAGATCACGGTGATGGCATGCTCATTGTTATAAGATGTAGTGATCTCATGTTGACACGTGGCACCTCCCTAACCGCTGATGAGCTCACGATCCGTGTGCACTAACGGATTGCCAACAAACATTAACGGAATAGCAAAAGATTCCGTTAAAGTTAACATCTCTCCTTTTGGCTCCAAACACCGGCTATAAATAAGTAACTTGGAGTTCAAGGAAAAGTATTCACTCTCAACTACTCTCTCTCTTACAATACTTACTTCCGACTACCTGTGCTTATTCTCACGCCGGGGGGTGGTCATGGAGAGAACCCCCCTTCTCCCCGTGGCGAGCTAACAATGTTCTGTTTTGCAGGATCAGCCGGAATATTGTTCTATTCATCATCCATCGTGAAACCAAACGGAGGGTTAACCCTTTTATGCAGAGCCTATTCCATATATCTACTTAGATTCCGGTCTAGTTGATCTAGGGTTTCTTCATTGGCCTCCCATCCAAGACAAACCGGCACCACCCGTATTCGCCCTTCACTTGGATGCCGCAGAAAATAATAGGGAGAGTGAGAGTCGAACCTAGGTCACAAAGAACACTAAATTTTTCCCCAACCACCCCACCACTACCTCATTGTTTTTATTTTATTTATGTTACATGAAAAAGAAAACCCAATGTGGTTTTGCGCCTTCTGACGTCCAAATCACAATTAAAGAAAGAAAAGTGTTGAACCTTAAAAAAGTTAGCTTGACTTTCCATAGACACAACTAATAAAAAGCGTTTTTTTAGTGGGATTTAGATTTTAGAGGACGCAAGAAACAAAACAACAAAAATAGGGTTTTATTTTTAGGTTTCTCTTGGTTTTCAACTTCTGTCGTCGTAATTGACGAAGAAAAATTGAGCTTCATTCTATTGGTTGTTTTACGAAGATAATTGTTTTATGAAGATAAGAGACGTTTCAAGGATCGAACAATATTTTTTTTGGTGATACGTCTTACTTTTTACAGGTTTTGTTTATATTCCATATAGTAGACTTTGTATTGCTAAAGTTCAGGCATAAATAAACTTAACATACAAAACGTACAAACTGAAAGAAAAGACAAAAAAACGCAGTGGCATTTTCGTAAATATTTGGTCGTAGGGTAATTATCAAAATTACTCTACAGGATCATTTGTAGAGTGATTTTGGTCTTGTAGAGTAATTTTGTAAAATGTTCTTGTAGAGTAATTTTGATCTTGTAGAGTAATTTTGTAAAATATTCTTGTAGAGTACCCCCCCCCCCCCCACACACACCCCCAAAAACCTAAAAAGACCTAACCCCCACCTCCCAAAAACCTAAAAAAAACTACCCCCGTGTCCCTTCCCAAAACTAAAAGCTAAAAACTAAACCATAAAGTTAAACCCCATAACCAAATGCTTACAAAATTACTCTACATGGTCATTTTACAAAATTACTCTACAAGAACAATTTACAAAATTACTCTACAAGAACATTTTACAAAATCACTCTACAAGACCAAAATCACTCTACAAATGATTCTGTAGAGTAATTTTGAAGACCAAATATTTACGAAAATGTCACCGCGTTTTTTTGGCTTTTCCTTCAGTTTGTACGTTTTGTATGGTTAATTTTATTTGTATTTGATCTTTAATCAATATTGGTAATTTTGGATACTAGTCCCGTGGTTTTTACTCACGTTTTGAGAGTTTTTTTCACACTAAAATTTGGTGTCTTTTTATTCTTAATGTTATACCCTATCTATTTGCATCTTCACAGGTTCATTTGAGTTGGGAAAATTTTGGTTAGACGAAGATTGCTTCCGCGTTTTTGTGTACCGTTTATGATCGAGTTTAATGTTTTTCCCATCAGAGTGGTATCCGAGCTACTGGTTCTTGTTATTGGGTTAAGACTTGTTTTTGAAGGATTATTGTTTGCATGTTTTTACTACTGATAAACCTTACAGGAAGGTTTGTGGTTATATTCACCAATGGGTTGATGATAATGTTTTGAATCATATTAGCGGTGAGACTCATGCTCGTACTTTGTGGAACAAGCTCGAGGAGTTGTATGCTCAAAAGTCTAGGTACAATAAATTGTTCTTGATTAAACAGTTGATAAACTTGAAGTACAATGATGGAACTCCTGCTACCGATCATTTGAATGTTTTTCAGGGTATTATTAATCAGCTTGCGGGAATGGGTATTAAGTTTGAGGATGATATACAAGGTTTATGGCTCCTCTGGATTCTAGGGAGACTTTTAGGACATCATTGTCCAACTTTGCAACAAATAGTAATATTACTGTGAAAATGGTTAAATGCGGTATTTTAAATGAAATGATGAGAAGAAAATCAGAAGGTTCCTCTTCACATTCAGATGTCTTAATCACAAAAAAGTATGGGGTGAAAGAGTAAAGGTTCGAGTAACAAAGAGAAGCATCGCAATAAGTTCAGAGGTAAGTTTGTTGATTATGAGTGTCGTCATTTTGGTAGGACAGGACACACCATTAAATTTTGCAAACAACTGAAGAAGGAGAACAAGAAGGCTAATTATAATAATCAAAGGAACAAGCGTTAGAAGGATGATGGTAGCAACGACACAACTAAAGTTACTACTACTACTGAAGAGTTCTTTATTTGTTGTGATTATGATATGGTGAACGTTGCATGTGATGATTCTGTAAGATTATGAAAGACTTGATGATCATTATTGAATAAATGGTTACAATATTAAAAGATAATATGAAACCCTAAGTACCTAAAGTGGGCCCGTGGACTCACACTAATAATATAGTCTAAAACTCCGCCACGGTCAAAGCGGAAGGAAATGGAAGCAAAGACTAGAAAAACATAAAAAAATTGTCTTCAATCTTAGTCTAAAACATATGCCAAAATTCCATAATCTTGCTATATTCTTTAATCCATAATCTTTAGTTATCCACAATTTTGAATGATCCCATCATCCAACATAATTGGTATTATCTTTTTGAAGATCCATTCTTCATTGATTCTTGGTTCCTGTGATTAAAAACATGAGAGGGCGACCGTAGTCGCGTGGCGGTGAATCGAGGCTAGCAGGTGGCAATCTCTTAGACCCGTAGATCATGAGAGGAGATCCTAGATCTAAAAAGAAAGAAAGGCCGGTGACCGTGGTCAAGCGGCTGTCTCTTAGATCCGTAGATCAAGAGATGAGATCCGTAGATCTAAAAGGAAAGAAAGGCTGGTGACCGTGGTCAAGCGGCGGTCTCTTAGATCTGTAGATCAAGAGATGAGATCTGTAGATCCAAAAAGAAAAAAAAATCAATCAAACTGTAGTTTGAGATCAGAGGCCGTGGATCGTGGTCCGACTAAAACACCAATAAATTTATATAAAAAAAAGAAAGGAAGTTGCCGTTGCAATTTAGGTGTAAGACCCTAACATGTTTTAATCGAAATTAAAAAAAAAGGAAGTTCCCTCATGATGATAATGATGATCCGAATAACCTGCGGTCACCATATATACTAACACATTGGTAAACGTCATACATATTTTAATGAAAATAAAACAATCAATAACCACGTAGCAATCAATCTATGTATATTACTCCATTATGATGTTCTTCGAATTCGTTCTTTACACCGCGCCTCAAATCTCTGAGAGCCCAACACTTACATACCTGCACTTTCATTTCATTCTCATAGAAAACTCAGTTAGTATCGTCAATACTCGTATATATTAACACCTTACATACCTTCTTACAAATCTCACTCATTCGGAAACATTTGGTTTATTAACACGCATGCATCTTATCTAACCCAACTCCTTAAAAGATAATAATCCTACTTAATACATGCATACCTTCCTACCCAAACTCTTACATATTCATTCCAACAATCTTAACCACAAACATCTATACACATGTATAAGTCTTGTACACACAAGTCTATGTACATACTCATTTCTATTCATGTTTACCAATTGTTTCCATTTACTAACATGTAATTAAATCCATACATACAAGGCTGACATACTTATTTTATTCCTGCACGTACTTGCCTACACGCTCCCTTTTTACCGCAGCGCATAAACACTCTTTAATGAGTTTGGTGTGCATTTCAGAAACTTTAAAAATGTGATCTATACTCATTCGTACCCCACAAAAACTATTTGGTAAGGTTGAGGTAAGTTATGGAAGTTTAATGGGGATTAGGAATGGGATTACAGGGTCAGGAATCGAAACAAAAAGAAACGGGGTTACCGGCATCGGTTGGTGCGTAGACAGCAACTTAGGGCGTCGGCCAGCTGCTGCCCAGCGTCAGTGACGCCGCCCCAGATTTCGTTCTTTTTGACATTTCGACCCCCGTTCGCACATCCTGAACTTCCCAAATCGTAAAATAACATTATTCCAAGCCCATAAATCATTGTAACACTTAACCTCATGTCCCCATAATCAAATCTATACTTTCTTGATTTTGACCCGTTTGATTTTACCAAGTTGTTTCCGACATAGTCAACTACTTTCGACCCACTACAACAATACTTACTTTAGTACTACCATTTATTATAAAATCTTACATGATTCCCCACATTATAGATATCAAAACTCTCTATACTTACTAAGAAGTGAGTCAGAAATCACTTACCTTAAGTGTCCGTATTTGCGTTCGCTTCCTTGTATCCTCTTGACCCGTTAGCCTTCCATGCTTGAGTCCATGTCAATCGGGTTCCTATCCTTTCAAGCCATTATGTCCATATCATAGTTAGTATGCATGTTCATTCATATCACATCCATGTCCAACTCTTAGCTACATAGACTTTCATTAGTCAAACTTTATCACGCATAAGACATGAACCGACAACCACATTGTTCAACATTCACTTAATTAAATTTACTATCATACGTACACATAATTGGTCTAAAACATATCACATGATTCTTTATAATCTCACAAACATATTCATAAGTCTAACCATGCTACTCACATCTTCATTGACTTTTCAAAAAGTCAACGGTCAAGCATACTAATTTCCAACTTAGAAACTTATGTCCATATTTATATGGTAGACCATACTAGCGACACCATATACATTTCACACTCATATTTTTAGGACACATACAAACACATGATCAACTAACTACATTATACACATATATAATCAATTCAATACATAATGCTCTCATGATACTACAATTGTCAACTACATTCAAGTTAGCAATTTAACATAATCCCAACATCATCCTTTACTAGTAAGTCCACAAGCTATATGTTTAGTACACATCCATTTCTAAATCACCATTATGAAACTAGCCCGACATATGATGCGCACCACACCATTCAAGTATAGAGTACAAACTCCTAAAGCATACTTTTTACCAAAATCATTTCATCAAACTAATACCCACATGTATTTCATCCAAAATACAAATCTCATGCTATCCTATCATTAATTTCCTCATTGTTATATTCTACACATATTCATCCATTGTTAGCGTACAATTTCACATATTGTTGTCATTTAGACATTTCATCAAACACTTGGTGTGCGTACTACTTTCTAAGCATAGTGTACAAGTATTTCATACTCTTTTTCCTACTTATCACCTTTATTCATCAAAACAAACTAAACATAAAATAATTTCATATTATGCTTAATTTATCTAACAATAATTTATTACATACAACACCAATAATCCAAATTTGCACAATAATTGGACATGGGTTATATACCCATGTCATCATCTTCATCATCACCAAGTGGGTTTCTTGTCAAAACATCAAATTACTTGAAATTGTTCATAACTAAAGTCTTATTTGGTGATTCTAACACACCTTCATACTTAATTTCATACAAATTCAAGAATTTATCATAAACCCACTTCATACATAATCATTAAATCAAAAATTACAACTCACCACATGTTTGTTAGAGCTAGATTGTGAGAAATCTTCATTCATGCAAGGTTTATCATTAAATTCAACCTTGATTTGGGGCTGATTTTGCCTTCTTGTTTTAAGAGGATTTTTCCTCTTTCTCCATCTCTATACACGAAACACACACACCAAAATTCTGAACTTTTTATTTAAAAACTTCATCTCAAATCTCTTAGTTCAGCCCCTCATGTTTGTTACTTGCTCATAATTATCCCAACTTTCATCCCTTACTTGTTTAACTAAGTAAATAACTAGGTTAAAGAGTCTAGTTAATTTATTTCATGTTATATCATATGGGAACATACGGCCAATATAAACATTCGAGTTTTGGGGTGTTACATGGATGAGGGTTCTCATGCAGAGTTACTGGTACCACGTGTAACAGGCTAAGTTGACCGTGCCAAGATATTGTCTGTTTTGCCCTCAATGGGTAGCCCATCCAGGAAATCACAGTTTCATTTTTACCCGACGAGTTGCTCGCCCAGGCAAAACTGTCTTGGTAGAAAAGGTTTCCACCCCCTTATAAGGAAGGCTGCCTTCTCCTCCTCAACCGATGTGGAACGTATATCTTCTCCCCCTTAGTGAGCTTAGCGTCTTCGCTGGCACACCGACCTGACCCTGGCTTTGATACCATTTGTAACAATCTACGTAACTCGTGTCAAGATATTGTCCACTTTGCACCCGATGGGTAGCCCATCCAGGAACTCACGGTTGTGTTTTTACCCAATAAGTTGTTCGCCCAGGCAAAACACGTCTTGTAGAAAAGGTTTCCACCCCCTTATAAGGAAGACTTTGTTTTCCTCCTCAGCCGATGTGGGACTTACACCACGTATATCAACATCAGTCCCACTCAGGCAGTTTACTATAGACTGTCATCCTTCTACCCGTTTTCCTGCTGGTTGTCACTGAGTATATCTTACTCACTGATTTGTTTTTTTTTTTTTTTGGGGCGGGGGAGTGTTATATAGATGCCATGGAAGATGAACATAAAAGGAAGTGGGTTAATGCTATGCAAGATGAGATGGATTCATTGTAAGAGATAATACTTTTGAATTGGTGAAGTTGCCTATGGGCAAGAGAGCTTTGAAGAACAAATGGTCTACAAAGTGACGACCTAAGAACAAATCGGTCTATATAGTGAAGTACTAACCCTTCTAATTGGAAAGAACAATATAAAGAGAGTAGTAGGCGGAGAGGACTTGTCTCTCGATAAAAGTACAACTGAGCTCATTGAGGAAGAAAATAAAAAGTTAATGTAATTTCAAAAATCAAATGTGGGCTTTCATGGCGCTCGAATAAAACAAATTGCTCTTTATCGATAAAAGCCATGTAAATTCCATCACACAAGCATACCGCAGGCCATGAATATATGGGTGCTACTACTAGAGCTAAATATAACATAGGAAGAAGTAGTTAATCTTTTCAATTTCTAATTTATGTAATGTTTATTGTTTGCAATTCTAATTAATTTAATGTTTAATTTTATTAATTTCAAGTTTGTAATTTCCCATTATTTTGAGAAAAAATAAATATATTATAATATATATTATTATTTTTATATAATACAAAAACCGGAGAAATTGGATTTACCATAAAAACAATTTAATTGTTGAAAATAATGTAAACAATGTTCGTAGAGTTGAAAAAAAATGAATGTTTTTTAGGAGCATATAGGAATTTAATGTGCCTTTTTAGCGATTAAACTTGTACACCATAAGGATAGAACCCCTGACCTCCTAATATTCTAAATCATATCTAACTCACCAACACCACTGGATTATTTCGAAGTGGATTCTAATATGCCTTCTAATTGAGCATGTTTGTAGGTTTTTTTCTTAAATCTTAGTTAACTATGCTAACATTTCTTATTATTGATTGCTTTTATCTGTACATAAAAATGGGTTTAATATTTTCATGTTGTATGTAACACCATTTCTAAAGGGGTATGGTCTCTAATCCTGCGCCGACTACACGAGTTAATCTCATATCGCACGCGTGACCATTCTCAAAACAAACGAAATCCAACATTTAGTTCTTTTTGCAAACCGAATTGACACAAGGCTAAGGAGGGCAAATGACACCTGCGCCAGTAGCATAGTGTTGGACGATACAAACGGTACAGTTGTCAGAGAAGATGGCCAATGAGCGCACGGCAGGCTGTGCCCAGTAATGCGACACGATGAGCAATCGTATAGGAGACAGGAAGTCCACAAGGACATGTACATGGCACCAATCAGTGTGCGCCGACCGCTGCTCCATAATCTCCACTTAACTGCTGATGCCAGTCCAAACAAGGACAATTATCAGGCCACGTGGATCCATTCAATGTGCGCCAATTACAACCTCGTCTGTAAGCACCAACGATCCTGACATGGGAGGCAAAAAGGATATTTATTGTTGTCGACCTTATGCCCAAGGCCCATCATCCCATCTCCTTCACAGCTCCTTTCAGCTCTATATAGAGAACTTCTTCCACAGGTTTAAGGATCGCTCTCTTGCTCTCTCACTTAACACACACACTTTTATCCTTAAAACAAGTTCTTATTCTCACTCCGGAGGGTGGTAACAAGGAGAACCCCATATTCTCCTCCTTGTAACGAGCTTCACGGTGTGTTGATTGTTTTGCAGGATCATCGTAGCTAGCAAACGAGGAAGAAAGAAGATTAACTTTATTTGGACGAGACACAAACCACAAGTTAACCCTCAGATTGACTTGGTGTTTCTTCATTGGCATCCACCGTAGGTAACCGTGCCTTCAATTTGCGGCACGTAGCCAATCGCAGGACGACACGTCAGGTGGGTAAATTGGGGTGACGGTTACCACGCGCGCGTGAGCCTCACTTGCCTGACACCAGACGAAACGGTGCGCCTGGCATCGTGACGACATGCTTGTCACGGTGTCAACAATCACATCAGTCGTCGCTTTCGCCACCAACCTGTCTGAAGATGCTCTTTTCAAATTTCAAAGAATGTCGCGCAAAACGGAACCACAACGTCCTAGAGAAGCTTGATAGCTGCGACGCATCGCTGAAAAGCAACACATGTGCGCGCTAGTCTTCTAAGCCACTCAATAATGCCTAAGACTCACGAGTTAAAAAAACATACACTTTTATTTCCTAATGTAGAAATTATATTTTATTAAAAAACAATTTATTTTTTAAGAACAATGCTTAACGGATTATAAATTCTACTAGTGGAGGTTTGGTTACACTTGGGTTTTGGTCAAATGGGTTTTGTACCTAGGTGTGGATCGTCTCATGATCTAGTGGTAGTGAGCCTCCCTCTTCTATTAAAGAGGTGGGTGGTTCAAGTTTTACAAAGTGCAGATATGAGTGGTTAAATGAGGACTTAAAGTAGGTTAGTTTGTCGTAAGAAAAAAACTATGTGCGGATGAGTTATGGTTAACTGATATTGGTCAATGTAATGGTTTTGGCTCATAGAGCTGCTCTTGTTTCAGTTTCTGCCCAGGAAGCTGCAACGCATTCGATCCACTCAAATACCTGTAATTTTAAGCCCAAAACACTACATAAGTCACATTATACTAGCAGAAAACATTGTTGAATTAAGTAGAAACATCTAGGACTATTTAGTGAGAGCTAAGCCAACTTTAACTCGTGCTCGACTCGTTTATATTTAACTAGCTAAAATTTGAGCTCGTGCTCAACTTATAAAAAGTCCGAGACAACTCATTTAAGTTAAAATCTATATTTAAGTTTTTAGTAGAATATAATGTTAAAATTAAAAAGCAGGGTGGTCTCTACAGGTTCATGGACCGTATTACGTAGGCTTATTTATAAAACGAATTGAGTTGTAACTTTACAAGTATTCAAATTAGTCATTTATACATACAAAAATCAATGACCAAAAACTACTTATACATGACCAAAGTTGGGTGGAAATAAAATAGGTTCATTAGTTTATTAATGGTTCGATTTCATCAAGTATTTCGTTTATGGCTTGGTTAATTTGGTTTTACACTCACCCTAGTAGTTGAGATGTTAGTAATCTCAGTTTTGACTTTAATTGAAATTCAAAAGGACTTTTTATTGACTTTGAATTTCATTAATCAGATAGATTAAAATCATAGGTTGACCAAGGTGTGAAAACAACAAAATGGTATGCTTAAACATTTAGTATAGGTTGAGCTGTAGATACTTTGTACTTCTTTTTCTTATTAGTATTTATATTTTCTTTTTACTTTTTTTAGATAATAAACAATTTAGAAATGTCTTGTGCATTTTTAAATACATGCATTAAAGTGCATTTACTTATGGGATCGAGACACAAAAGAATATAAAAAAGATGAACAAAAAGAAATGTTTAATCGCTGCGTTAGTAATAATAATAATCTAGTTAATTAAGAATTATATTATATTTAATAATAGTAATAATAATATAGTTAAGAATTATATAATGGTTGACCACATTGATACCTTACCCTTTACAAAAAGATTGTGATTTGGTACAATTAAATTCACAATTAATTATATTACCTTTAATTCCATATTTTCATGACCCCAAATGTTCAAACTCGTATTATTCTAATCATCTATATAAACCCATAAACTATTCTTCTCTTCAATCGCCTCTCCCTAATTTGAAACCCATCTACTCAAATGGCTAGC
Source organism: Scalesia atractyloides (assembly GCA_947069175.1). Classification (NCBI taxonomy): domain Eukaryota; kingdom Viridiplantae; phylum Streptophyta; class Magnoliopsida; order Asterales; family Asteraceae; genus Scalesia; species Scalesia atractyloides. Next base: position 59,910,107 of record CAMTDV010000030.1, read on the forward strand.
CTTTGGTTCATGTTAGTGTTGTGTTTAACCACATGGGTTAGTGTTAGTACCACACCCGACAAAACTATCTTTGACCCTTCGGGGGATCATGACGGGACAAGATTATCTTTAAACCCAAGGGGAATCATGTCACACCCAAGAGAAGCCATGGTTCACCTAAGGGGCATCATGATGCACCCAAAGGGACTCCGGTTGCGCCCAAGGGAAGTCATGATTCACCCAAAAGGAATCATGGTGCACCCAATGCGCCTCATGTTGCACCCAAAAGGGGTGGTTCCACACCAAAGGGGCCTCGTGTTAGCCCAAAACAAAAGCACGCCCGTCCATTTTTTGTGTTTGGAGACTCATTAGTTGATAATGGTAACAATAATTTCTTGATCACGGGTGCTCGTGCGGACATGCCGCCTTATGGCATCGATTCTCCAGATCATAGTCCTACCGGTCGCTTTTCCAATGGCCTCAATATTCCAGACGTTATCAGTTTGGTTTTTTTCTCTCTATCTTTTTTTTCTATATTTTACTTTTTAGAGTTAAATAACTATATACTTAATTTAATCAGTTACGTTTTTTCAGGTGAGTATATTGGGTCCGAACCCACATTACCATATTTGAATCCTCAACTCACGGGTCAAAAACTTCTCATTGGTGCCAATTTTGCTTCGGCCGGAGTTGGTATATTAAACGACACTGGGTTCCAATTTGTAAGTCACAAATCACATTATTGCTCATCATTTCTAAATATACAACTTAATTAATTTTTATTTTATGTATTTTGTATTTATAAACACACATTTTTTCTAAATATACAACTTAATTAATTTTTATTTTATGTATTTTGTTTTTATAAACACACATTTAAATATATGTCTGTTTGATTAAATTACAAATAAATATTTTAATCTTAAAATCTGGAGTTACATTTTCATTGTTCACCACACATCTTTAAAAGTTTTAAATTCAATTTAGGAAGGTAATAAACACAAAATGTTTATTTATACAACAAGGAAAGCATAAATTTGAAATTTGTAATGAAATTTAAGTTAAAATATTATTTCTACACTTATGTTATCTGTGTGACACTGATTAATAAAAAAATATTGTATTATTTTACAGATAAATGTTTTACGAATGCCATTACAACTGGAGTACTTCAAAGAGTACCAACAAAGATTAAGTCTTGCAATTGGTGATGAAAAAGCTAAACAACTTGTTAATAGAGCTTTGGTCCTCATTTCATTGGGTGGCAACGATTTTATAAACAACTATTACTTGTTTCCTGGCTCAGCTCGGTCTCAATTAACTTCTCTTTCTGATTACGTTACCTATCTCATAGTCGAGTATCGTAAGATCTTGGAGGTAAGTTTATTATTATTATTGTTGTTATTGTTATTATAACATCGTAACATGTTTAACTATTTTGTTTGACGTCAAAATTTAATCATACACAATGCCTTTATTAAAATAGGATGGAGAAAAAAATTAAGAACGACATATTTCCTACATTTTTTAGACACGAATTAACTCCCCTAAAGATATTACTTGTGTCGCCAACTAAGGGACACAATAAGTTTCATGTCCATTTGGTAGTCAAAGCATGAGTTTTTTTTAACGGATAATCCTTCTCGTCTGTGGGACTTAAACCCAAAACTTCTTAAAAACATGATTTATTGAACTCATGAAATGAGTAATTTTTAGTGTACAATTCGTGTTAAATGCGATTACTAACAAATATTATTTTCCTAATACATAATCATTAATGCGTGACATGGTAGATCATTTTATTAACTAAACTCTTTGGTGTTTTTAAGTGTTCCTTTTATGTTTTTTTTTTTAATTTTAGTCGTTTGACCCGAACTCTACATATTCCAAAGTCGCTTAAACTGAAATTATATCTCTAGCTACGATTAGTATTGAATATGAGCATTTTGTGAATTGAAATCTATTAAAAGTTTATTAAATTACAATGTAGAAACTTTATGAATTGGGAGCAAGGAGGGTGATCGTGATGGGATCGGGACCATTGGGGTGTGCCCCAGCCGAACGAATGCAACATAGTGCAACCGGTGATTGTGCGTCTGATCTACAAGCAGCATCCGCCTTGTTCGAGCCACAACTCACCCAAATGGTTCAAGACCTTAATGCCAAGTATCATGCCGATGTTTTTGTTGCCGCCAACACCAAACTCATGAATCATGATATGATCACTGATCCAAAGGCCTTTGGTAAGAATTAACCTTAACAACTTCAAGAGGTGGTAAAACGGGTTGGGTAACAGGTCAAATAGGTAACTTTTAATTAGAATTGAACCCAACCCATAAACTCTTATTGCGTTGTTTGTGTTAGTTTTTTGAATAACTAATGAGCTGGATATCATCACCACTAGTGACACACCAAAAATGTCACTAAAAGTATAGAATTAGAAGATGTGAAGGTTTAATGACTTTAATCCCCTTTTTACACAAATTTTACTATAAAAATATCTGAGTAAAACATAAATGTTATACTGTTTACCATCGTTTTATTTTCTAAATCGTGGGTAAAAGTTAAAACTTTTTACTACTCTTTTAGTAGAGATCACTAAAATCCCACATACAATATCTATATTACCAAAATAATATAATTTAATAAAAAGGTGAGTTTACGACAAAATAATCGAGATGTTTTCATTTTAGTTAAAAAAAGTTATATTTGATTTGTTAGAGAACCATATAACACATAGCGAAATATATATATTAATGGCCGTAGATTTTTGCAGTTATACTTATTTGCTTAATAGTATGATACTTTCAGTTCTATCCATGACATCAAAAAAAGTGTACGTGTTTGAACATTGATCTCATGTTAACACCATATATGTAGGTTTCAAAACATCAACGAAGGCGTGTTGTGGACAAGGACCATTCAATGGTATGCCGGGTCTATGCACGGTGACTTCGAACCTATGCCCCAATAGAGACGAGTATGTATTTTGGGACGCGTTCCATCCGACCGAACGAGCATGCCGAATTATTGTACAACAGATAATGAACGGTACACCCGAGTACATGAAACCAATGAACCTTAGTGTCATCATGGCTGTTGATTCCAAAATGTGACCTTGTATCAAGTGCATCAAAATGAGTAACATGTTTTGATCCCCAAGTGTTTTATGTACGGGATGTTGTTATTGATTCAATATATTTGACTATTTGTTTATTTCCCCATATTTTTAAATCACAAATTAATATATCTTACAGTTTATTTTGTTTATTTATTATTTAAACAAGTTAGTGATTTTGTAACATAATATATCGAGTTACAAAGTTGTTTTTTGTGTTTGTATAGTATAAGGATCACTTTGCATTAAAAGTACAACCGAAAAAAAGTTGGTGGGACTGAACGAAACATATTTACTTTGTCGGTGGATTTATTACAAGTGTTCAATGTGAATACATGTGTCCTGGTTGAGAGTTGAGACCGCTAGTGTCAAAATTAAATTTCTTGGGCTCTCAAGGTTATATTACGACTTGTCTATAAAGAGATGATGTTTGGTTTCAACTGTTTACACCATATAATTAAATGAGAAATTGATCGTGTTTGAATTGATATGTTTAACTTTTTAACCTGTTGACGTGTTCAGTTGGTTTAGTTAGGCAGGTCAACACATTTAATCTATTTATTACAATCCACCAACAATAGGGTGCAAAGTCGGTTAATCTTGGATTTGGTTTACCGAGGCTTCGGTTAATTGAAAAGTATTAACCATAACCGATGGTCGGTTAACCGTTGTTCGGTTAACCATTGGTTATGGATCGGTTATAGTTGATTATCCAATGTATATAAAACTTGTAAAATATAAACTCATGAATATAAGACTTGCAAAATTATATACATACCACATAAATATTGGTAATGAGCCCTATGTATATAATAAAATGAACACTAATGGACCCTCAATTGAACTAAAAGTAAAAAAATATAGCGAGCAGTGAACTTATAAATAATAGGGGCAATTTCATATATACCCCTATAAACTTGCAAAATATTATATATATACCCCTGTAAAATTCTAAATTTCATATATACCCTTACAAAGTAGCTGAAATATCATATATACCCAATTCATTAAAAACAATTTAATAAAAGACAATTTAACCTTTATTTTTCTATAACTTTGAATTCTCATATATGACCTTTAACTTCAAATATTATATTTACTATTTTCTAGCTTAATTTATTTTGCTTAAATATTATACATATGGAGAATACTATTGTTTATGGAAAAAATAAAAAAATAGAAATAAAAATGGGTAAAAATAAATTTAAGCTTAAAATGTGTTATATAAAATATGAAGTTAAAAGATGAGTATATATGAAAACTTAGAAGTAAAAAAAACAAGTGTAAAATGATTATTTATTAGATCGTTTTTAATAAATTGGGTATATTTGATATTTTAAGTATTTTGTAAGGGCATATATGATATTTTTCGTTTTTGTTGGGCATATATGAAATTTATCAAGTTTGTGAGGGTATATATGAAATTAATCCTAAATAATATTACATTAAGTGAGTTTGATATATATATATATATATATATATATATATATATATATATATATATATATATATATATATTATATATGTGTGTGTGTGTGTGTGTGTGTGTGTGTTTGGCTAATCGGTCCGGTTCGGTTATTTCGATTTTAGATATATGAGTAACTGAAACCGAAAGTTCAGTTATTAAAAAAAACCGAACCATCATTTTTTCGGTTCTTTTTTTTTTGTTCAGTTAATTCGGTTTTATGCTCACCCCTAACCAACATGTTGATGACACATAAACTTAGTTACGAGTTGTTAACCCATTTACAACCTACCAACCCGTTTGGCTCATTTAGATAAATGTGTGAAATGGTTCGTGTTCTGATTACAAAATTTTAAGGTGGATCATGGTTAACGTTTTTTAAAAGAATAAATCTATCAGTGGTGCTTTGATTCAAGTGTTCAAAAATTAAAATTGTCAACCTGATACAATTGTCACCCTAGTTGTACGAAGATGGTGTGATTTCAATGTAAGAGATGTCTTAATGTAATTTTGTTTATGTTTGTAATTTCCTTTTCGATTTGTACTTTTTTCTAGGTTTTATAACTTTACTGGTCCTGTTCTATAATCGTAGAATCTTCTGCCTTTCAAAAATAGTAAATAGTGTTGTACGAAGATAAATCAACCTTAAATTTGATCTTATCAAGGTAGAAATGTGGTATTTTTCATATTGAAAAGGTGTTTCTAACTTTCTATGTATAGCAACTGACCTCACCCTTTTGAATACTTTTTATGACCAAAAAGTCAACTCTATGCTACATAAATTGGGCATTTGTGGAATTCGGCCCTTCGGCATCTTATATATTAACTCGTTTGGTTCATTTTTTAAGTGCCACAATACGATGTCTAGGTTTCCACTTGCTTTCATTTTCATTTTTATATTTCTTGTTTTCACTCCTCCTTTAGGGTTAGGGGCCACAACAAACCGCCTCCTAACTCGAATGTCGAAATAACTCATCGAGCTTTTTTTGTGTTTGGAGACTCGTTAGTAGACAATGGAAACAATAACTATTTGGCTATCTCTGCACGAGCAGATTCACCTCCTTATGGAATTGACTATCCAACTCATCGTCCCACTGGTCGTTTCTCTAACGGCCTCAACCTACCCGACGCCATTGGTTAACCTCCGAGCTTATTGAATTTTTATTTTATTTACCTTATTACTAACTCGTTAAAAATCTAGTAATATTTAATTAAAAAAACACGACATAGTTCTGACAACTCGGAAAAACCATAACTATTTTTTTCGTTACGTGTTATATTTCTATTAAGATGTAGTATACATTCTTATTTGTGAATAATATGATTTTAGGAGAACTCATTGGCTTGGATCCAATATTGCCATTTTTAGATCCGGCTCTAACGGGTTCGAATCTGTTAAACGGGGCGAACTTTGCTTCAGCTGGAATCGGGATCCTGAACGACATTGGAGTCCAATTTGTAAGTCAATTATTATTCATTACCAACTTACCATGAAAATTTTAAAATCTTTTGGTAAGTTATTCTTGTAAATAAAAAGAAACATTACTAATTTGTCAATTATATTTTTACATGTTGAATAGATACTCAGTTTAGTTTTTTATATAAGAGTTTTACTGTTCATTCTTGTAGGTAAATATTATTCGGATGCCGAATCAGTTGGATGACTTCGAGACATACAAACTTCGTTTGGCTGATCTAATCGGCACTGAGAAAGCCAAAAAACTCGTCAACAATGCATTGTTTCTAATCACTTTGGTGGCAACGATTTCGTGAACAACTATTTTTTGATCCCGAACTCGATTAGATCGATTCAATATAAAATCCCCGACTATGTCCCGTTCATAATCTCCGAGTACGAGAAGCATTTAATGGTACAATGAATTGTGCATCAACTTTCTTAAAATGCACGAGTTATTATTAATACATATAATGATAAGGATAATTAACTAATTAGTTATATATAAAAATATATTTTGTAGAGGCTTTATAATCTAGGAGCTCGTAAAGTATTGGTGACAGGAACCGGGCCACTAGGTTGCGTGCCTGCGAGCCTAGCGCGACATAGTAAGCAAGGCGAATGTGCACCCGATCTCCAACAAGCTTCTGGTCTATTTAACCCACAACTTGTAAAGATGGTTAGTTCACTTAATAAAAAGATTGGAACCAACATCTTCACAACAGTTGAAACGAATCTTGTGAACTTGAATTTCATCAATAATCCGAAAGCTTTTGGTAATCTCTACTTCTATTTATATATATACTTTCCATGTGCATTAGTAATGAGGTTTGAATTTTTTACACGATCACAGGTTTGTGTTAGTAGAAACAGGTTCAAGTCAGTTTAGAATTAAACCCACATGTTTAGTTAAACATGTCGTGTCCTGACGGGTTTTGGGTTGACACATTTCTTTTATGTACACAAAAGTAAAAAATATGTTTATACTATAACTTAATCTTTATGCCAAAATTTAAACATAAAAGGAAATATGAATTTATTCAATTAAAAATTTTGGCAAGTTACATCAAAGCAGAAGGTAGACGGGCAACAAGCTGCGTCGCCAGCCCTTTTTGAGAAATAAGAATCATGGTTTATAACTTAAATGTAACTATAATTTGTAGTTATAGAGTATTAATACACAGAATTAAAATAAATTTCGGATTAAATGGGTAGTGTTTGTGTTAACTCGCGAATACTCGTATCATGTTCTATCCATGTATCTGACATGATTTTCAGGTTTATGTCTCCTTCAAGCTTATGTCAATTTTCAACGTTCGTGTCAAGTTCGACCCGCAAAGAGACTCATTTAACAATCCCTATTAAGCTATCAGTTGTCATATATTGACTTGCTCGTTATGCAGGGTTTAAGACATCACAAGAAGCATGTTGTGGACAAGGACCATATAACGGGATAGGACTTTGCACACCATTTTCAAGCATATGTAAAGATAGAAACGCGTACGTGTTTTGGGATGCGTATCACCCGTCGGAGAGGGCAAACCGACTTATCGCGCAAGACATATTCATAGAGAAGAAGTATATGAACCCGGTGAATCTTAGAACCCTCATGGTTATGGATTCTAACATAGTTTGATTACGTCATTTCGGTCTACATGTTGTTACGGTGTTGGTGTGTTTATCTTTTCATGTCATCAAGTTTGTTTAATTTCCTACGTTGTTTGTGTAATTAGACCAGACTGTCTTGAATCAAAGTTTAAGTTACGTCCAATTTTCAACATAAAGGTTGAAACAATTGGATTTTGTCAATTCAACCACTTCATGCAAAGCTTTTACCTTTTTAAGGGGATCAATGAGTCATAATTGGTGACCATGCGGTAAGGGTAAGGAATGGAGTAAATAATTGGGTAGGGGTGTATTCAAGCTGAGCCCAAACTGGCCTTGTTTAATTTAAGAGGGTGCAAACACAACTTGTTCCGATCTTTATATCTAAAACTCAAGCATGGCTTGTCAATAATTTTTCAAGCTCGAGCTCGACTAGTTTATTTATTAAATATTTAATTATCATATTTATAAATGATGTGTGTGAATATGTATATATTTTTTACGAGTTTTTCGACACACATTTTGTTTTGAATTATAAAAATTGTTTGTACTATAACACAACTACACACAATTAGACAAGTGTACATATTGTGGCGTGATATAGTGTGGTAAAAAACAAGTATTGGCCCAAGGATTCGGTGGCTTCTACTACTCATTTTTCGTTGTGGTTTGGTCAATCAGAAAGTCAAAAGTTTGTGCAAGTAAAAAATGTATATAAACCTGAATTAACAAAAAAAAACATAAAATAAAAAGGATGAAGGCAATCAATCTAAGATAGATATCAATTTGGCTTTAGTTCCACTTGTTAATATAATAATTGAAGTGGTTTAAATTGTGTGGTAAATAGGGTATTGTAAGGCCCAAAACTCGGGAAATCCCCACAATTTTTCAAGACTAAAAATTCAAACCATGCGCAATGGAATATAAGACTACCTGGTATGGGGGCCGGCATATGCCCGGCAAGGCCCGCGCCGGACCCCCACACCGCCCCCTTAGGCCCATCCCTGGCACACCCGGCCAATTCTTGCCGCTGATGTCGTGTCTCCCTTTCTCTCACACACCTATACATACATATAAAGGGGTTCATCCCGCCACCCCATAGGTCCATCCCCTTTAGGCTCATCCTCACATCTATCCTATGCGGCGCTGACGTGGCGGCCCATCCTCCCAAGGATGAGCCTAACCATACCCACTAGTCTAATGTAAATCTAAGAAGATGTTGTGATATGAGGGTATTTGTCTTGTTTTTGACGTATGTAATTATGAGGTTTTAAGTGTTTTATCATGTGAAACCAATTTACTTTGAGAGTAGTTTGATTTATAGATACCCGGAGCTTAAATGATGCTTTTTGGAAGCAAAAACGAGAGTTTGGAAGCATGTGGAGGGAACAAGAATCAAAGATATGAAAAAGAAAGCCCGAATGTGATGTTCAGGTGAATATAGGTTTGGAGACTGTTCGTGAAGAGTTTGGATTAATACCCGAAGTCAGTAAAAGAGTCGGTAGGAAAAAGAGTCGAAACTTCAATTGAGCATATCTCAAGCTAGAAAATGAGTTACGAGAGCTATAATATGTTAATCTTGACTGTTTCGGCAAGATGAATCCATAAGAAAGAGAAACAAAAACCATTAGGGGGTGTAAATTATGTCCCTAAGGATGTAATTTATGCATGCCTCTATAAAGGAGCGTAAATAAGTGACTTTGGTGCGGTTTTTTTTTTTTGAGGGGGGGATTATGCCCTTAAGTTAGTTTTGAAGCGAATATAGAGTTTTGACACCCTATATAAAGTTAAACCTCCCCAAACAAATTGAATCCATTCCGGATCGGTTTTAGGCATCCCAAAGCAACTTCGAGGCGTTCCCACATCTTCCAAGCACACCAGTTAATGAATTCAAGATTTTCGATAACAACCAGTTAAGGCTGTTCACAAGCCCACCGAACCGATCCGAATCTAACCGAGCATTTTTTCAACCGAGCCAAAGTCGAGCGAGCGTCTTTCGATCCGAACATTTTTCGAACGAACAACGAGCGAGTATCGAGCGTGGCATAATAAACAAGGAAAGTGACGATGGGAGTGCAAGTTATTAGAATAAAGTGAAGTTTCGTCCCTAATGTTTCGTCCAATTGAACACAAGTAAAAATTTAACAAATAGCAAGGAATATAAAAACACTCAATTAGTTCTATCGAGATTAACTAAGCGGGAAGATAAATCATCGACCGATTGAAACATACCCTTGTTCTATCAGAAGTTTGAAATTGAATGAACCGATGGCGTCTTGGTGAGTGGGGATGGAGAAATCGAATAACGATGGCAAATGGGGGGTTTTATTATGGTCTTGTACTTCTGAATCAAATGGCGGGTCGAAACTTGAGTATTGATCGACGCTTCACGTTTTAGTATTTGAAATTTTGACTCAATTATTCAAATTGACATTTAAGTATTGGACAAAGGACTATTGGTATTAGGTTTCAATTCTAATTACTTAACTGAGTTGTATTTGGATCTTGGAACAAACATTGTTGATGTTGGTCTCTAGTCATTTCATTAAAAATGAGACACACACACATACACATATATATATATAAAAAATAAATCGAGCCGAACCGAACTGAGCGGACCTTTGCTTGTGCTCGGTTCGTTTACAAACCGAACCAATCCGAACCGAGCATTTTTTTAATCAAACTGAGTCGAACGAGCAACTTACGAATATTTTCCGAACGAACATCGAATGAGCGTCGAGCAATTTGAACAATCCTACAACCAGTGAAAATTCAAGAATGTCAATAAGCAGCTAAACCACTCGTAATCTCATACAAGTGTGGGGTTTGTGATTGATACTTTTGATTCTAGTTTTAATCTACGTTCTGGGATTGAATTTGTTAATCTCTTAAGTTTTGATCAGATTCAATTGTGGTTTTACATTTAAATGATTTGGTTGTGTGAATAGAACTCGTTAACCTTGGTTCCATATCCATCACTAGTTAACCATATACATAGTCACCCTAAATGACTTCCGAGTAGGTTAATTAGATCAACTGTGTTTTATCAAAGCTGGAGTGGATTACATTTTCTCATAATTGTTTACAATTAATCAATCAAACTCGTTTTCTTAATCATCGTTGCAATCAAAACAAAATATAGGGATGTTATACCCGAAACCCGACACAAATGGGACGGGTATACCCGACACCCAACGGGTATTGGGGCGGGTAAGGTATTAGTTTTAAAAAATTTCACGGGTATGGGTCGGGTATGGGATTAGGTGATACCCGACCCGATTACCCGAAACCACATACCCGTTTACCCGAACTATATACCCAATCATATATCCGAATTTTTTAATTTATATTTTTTCATTAACCTTTGTCTATTAGTGATTTCTTTTAGTATGTTCATAATGTGAAAAAACAAATTTTCATTTAGTATATGTATTTGATAATAAGATGTATATTTTGTATGTTGTGAACTATATACATATAAGTGTATAAGTATTATAAAGCTATTATTATTTTATGATAAAACTTATATGTATGTAATGTATATTTTTTGTTTATAATAGTTGTTGTATAAATAAAATTATATAATAATTACAATAGTAAAGAAGTATATTTAGAAATCCCAACGTATATCTTTTAACAAACTAACGGGTATACCTGATACCCAACAGGTATTGGGTCGGGTATGGGACATGATTTTACAATCGGGTGTGGGTATGGGATTACCAATACCCGACCCGAACCCGACCCATTGCCATCCCTAACAAAAGACAATAGTATTAAAATAGTTAATCAATGAAACACATGAGCTTTGACACCTCGTTGTTTGACACCCTACTTACCCTTACTAGTAAAGGTAACTAGGAAGTAATTTTTCACTTTATATTTTATCAACCTTTCAAGATCGATTAAAATGGCGCCGTTATCGGGAATTGGTGCGCTTAGTGTCCAGTTTAGTTGCTTTCTTAAAAACTCTTAAAATCCAAAAATATTTGTATTTTTAGTGTTCTTTATTTTATTTGTTCGTCTTTACCTTGGCTATTTGAGTTTGTCTTTGCAGATCCCATTTTTGCTGGAAAATTGATCTCACTATAAACTAGGTAGATAATGATCCATATGATTAAGGGAGCCCATATCATTGGTTGAAACATTGTCTAGTGGCCTAAAAGATAATATGGTATTAATCAGTTTTTGGTTTTTATTGTTTTACATACTAATCTATAAGAGTTTACGTCGAGATAGATGGTAAACTGACAATAAGCTGCGCCGCTACCCTTTTTTTAATAGCAAAACTAAGTCTTTTAAAAACTACGTCCATAGATCTCGGGGTCATAACATTACTATGCATGGCCCTTTGAACTCGACTAAGAAGGTCCACAGCCTCTGGCGCCAGGAAACCAAAAGTATCAAAAGCAAATGGGATAAGCACATGCTGGTTGTCAAGGCACGCTTTCTCATGTTTGGTCACTTTACCCGAAGCAACCTGACCCACCGTGAAAGCACTACCCCCTAAGCCTACAAGCGGGGAAACCCCTGTTAGATCCACACATGCATGCTTTCCTCCTACCCATCCAAATACTAGAATGTCGGTTGGTCGAAGCGTAAATCTCCCTTCCAACGGGTCAGTTAATAAATTAACAGGTGCCTCTTTCTTAGCAGAAATACCAGCGCGCCTGAATATGTCAAAAAGGACATCCCTAACCAAATCATGCCGATATTTGAACCCCGGAAGCTCTCTACAATGAACCGCATGCTCCCCAAAAGAATCCAAGCACGCCTTATGACAAATAGGGCATACCTCATCAACAGGAAATACAGGAATCATGAGGCGATACTTAAGGATAGTACGGTACTCCACCGGCGACATATGCTGGCCTAGACCATCTATAAGTATAGCAAGAAGAAAATCTTGTGCATGTGGTGCTCGTAGACACTCAAAAACAGCTTTTTGTCTAATGGTCAAGTCAAATTGTACTTCGATGTCATGGACAATTTTACTAAAAAGAGCACTTGCCAATGCATGTTGGGCTTTAGGGGCGGTGCCCCTATTAGTGAAACCGCTAAAGTCAAATCTTGGAATCGTATCACGAAGACAAGCCAAAGCACAAACATAATCAGAATCCATACCACATATGCCACTGTCTCTTACGATGTGGTCCTGTAGCACCCACGATTGGGCCCTCGAGGCCACAAAAGCATATGATGAAGCCTCTACAGCCGAATACAACCCTAAACCCCCAAACCTAATGGTAAGGAAGCAAGTCGCCACTGTAAGTCTCCAAAGAAAGGACCTCCACAAACCACTAATTCCTCAATCACCACACGCAACCCTATGTCAAAGAACAACGCTGCAACTTCCATGTGTACAAGTTGCATGTCCTCAAGCCAAAGAAAAGTTTGGCAATGCCCATACATGATCAAAGCAAGAGTAGTTCACTCTGCGGATCACCTAATTTGGGTAGAAGACGCATCAAATCTACAGCCTTAGCAGTTCTTTTCTTTGCCAACCCACTAATAAGCTTGTATCTCTACTAACGCCCCCCCCCCCCCCCAATAAGCATCACCCCCACTAATGACCTCTCAATGTCCATTGGAAATAACCCTTTACGAAACTTGCTACCATCACAAGAGGGCCAAAATAGCCCAGTTTTCTTAATATTAAGTTCAAGACCCAATGTTGGACCTGTCACCTTAATGATGTCCAACACTCTAGCCACCTCTTCTGAATCTCCAATGATAGCCCCATCTTCAAGATACCAAGCATGAAGAAGAAGCTTGCATTTGTCTCTAATTTGACGCACAAGGGGGTGCAAAAAAAACTGAAAAGAAGTGGTCCCAATTGGTCCCCTTGTTGAACCCCCGTGGTAGACCAAATGTGCCCATCTCCAAGATACAATCTTGTTGGTTGCCCGTATAGAAATTCTACCCACAAAGAAATAGAGGACACCTCATCCTGACCTCACGAAGTAAGGCTGATCTATCCACCTTGTTAAAAGCATTAGAAAAATCTACAATAAGCATTGCAAGAGACCCATCAGTGTGACGTTCATTTAAAACCCTATTGATGTTGTGTAAAATGGCCTCAGCGCCACCCGACACGTCGACCCCAAACTGAAAATCATTAAGGTACTTGGTCATTTCTTTACCATATTTAGGAAACGCTATATGTGAGCAACACATGAAATCAAGTTGACACTTCATCCCGCTCGTATCATTCACCACAACCATTTGACTCCTAAGGCTATTACTAGTCAAATGATGGACATCAAAGGAGTTTGTACAATCAAGGGAATCCACAATATCAAAATTGTCAACAAGGATTTGAAGCGGTGTAATTATCAAAGGGGTACATTTAAGCAAGGTATGTATGATCAATGTGGTTAACAAAATGGCAGTTTTCTGCAGAGTCAACAACAAGGTCCTTAGAGAAATTATCAGCATCAAGCACTTAGCTAACAACCTAAACGAGTTTGGCACCTTCTTTCCGGCCTCACTAAAGCGTTGATCGGGTTTGGCTCCCACCGTTGAGCGGTCTCCCGCTTCCGGCCATGGTGATCCTCAGTTTGGTCTCGGTTCCCAAACCCTACGTGATTCGAACCTCGGTCACATTATAGTTCAAATTTACACGGAATAATACCTCAAATCGATGAGAAATTGCTACCAAATGCTTCGGTTATGACCAACTCGCAAAACCCCAAAATTCACATAACCCTAAAACTGAAAAATCGTGTCTAAATCAACATATGATCATAACATGATGATACGGGAGTTCGAATTGTTGGAGCTCACCTCAAATCGTCAAATTGCCAAAGCACCAAAAGCCATATTTCTCCCTCTCTCGGTTTTGACCGTAAACAACAATGGCTAAGGGTTGGGCCGCTAACCCTTTTAGGGTTCCCCCTCTCTTCCCAAGTTTCACTTTTGTCACTCTTGGTCCCTCCTGGTTCCCGTTGGTTCCCGTTTAGGGATTAGGGTATTGAGGCTCGTAAAAACCCACTTTATTTTACGAATTATTTGAAATAGTACAACATACTTGCCTGGAATTTCGCGGTGTTAACTCTCTTAGCTTATATTAGCTAATGTCTCTGTATGCTTCACATTTACTTGTGTACTCACGAATTAGAGTTCCATGGCCCTTCCGTCTGGCCCATAGTCTTTATCTTAACCATTTTCTAGATTGCCGTGCCCTTCTTATCAGATATCCTTATGCACATTTTACACATTGCTTATTATTCAAACGACTGTATTTTTTTTGTTCCTCTTTTAGCCTTTGCTTTGTGCATGCTCACGTCTCATTAGTACATTGGTTTTACCTTAGGCGACATTTTCCATGTGATGATGGAACATGCAAATAACTCGACCCCAAGCGTGCCTTGTTGTTCTATTGTCGTCTTTCTTATCGGCAGTCATTAGTCATGACATGTAGATTGGCCTTTCTCTAAACATTTTCGAGCCTGATCTGACACATCATATATTAGGAGTCTCTCACATAACGTATTATTGCTTTGACTTTTCCATGGTAGCAAGCTTAGTGCATAACTATCTTTAGCATGATTTAACCTCTCACGCGCCTTCTTTTGGACTTTTTCATACAATCCTCATGTTTATAGGGTTCTCATTTACTAACTTTGACTAAGCCTTCGACTAATCAATCAAAGAAATGTCTTAAACACTTCTTCACTTCACTTTAAATTTAATGAATGTTTTAGGCCAGCAAAAAAGCAAACTAGGTAGTCGTGTCACACAAGGAACAATATCAAGGAAGAGTGTGTGAAATGTTAACAATATAACATAATCATTGATATCTCTAGTTTGTTTGAGCCTCTAAAGCAGGCTTGTGAGATCGTCTTGGACATTCTCAATATATAATTGTTTGATCTATTTATAAAATATACTCAAATTTTTACCATGTATGTACTTCTTTCAATGTATATGTGCATGAGCAATCACCATTAATTACTATCTTAATCGGCATCGTATCATCCATCATATTTACCATTGAAGTATTACTTCGTTTAGCAAACCAAATCATAAACAACTCATGCTTCTAGTTTCCCATAGACAGTCATGGTAGAGATTTCAACGGTTGGAGTACTAAAAAGCATTGATACATGCACTAAGCATGCCCATGTTGTAAATGTCCACATTTGTTTCTAATCACTTGAAGCTTTCATGTTAAGCGTTTAACGGATTATCCATCCCTAACTGCATCGTAGTGATCCCATGCTTGATCATCACTTTTAGATCGTTGCTTGATACGTTGAAGGGGTAGTTTTTAGGTTGTACCTTAGATCATCGAATTTTGTTTCCAACAATCCAACATATATGTTGTTGGGGAACCTTCATATCATGTTGCTATTATTGTAAAAGACGTCACATAACTAAATTTTATCTGAAGTTTATGGAACAGAGTAAGATGTGTGAGTTAAAATGGATACGCGACCATGATGTCACGTAACTCTTCGTTGTGCGAATTATAAATCCCTTACATGACTACAAGGTTACGCAACATATAAAATTGACTTAATCATATTTTTTAATTAAAATTCATACTAGTCATATTATATGGTCATCTATGTAGACCAACGGGCCTTATGATTTCGCTTAGATGAGGTTCCATTCCCTATAAGTATATATCATGTTAATGATTTAAGTACACAACACATATATACAAGGTTTGTTATGGTATTAAAGTATACTAGATTGAGTTCGTGGGTACCCACCATTGCTTGTTTATAAATCATTTTTTCAAGTTATTTTTGTATCTCACCCCCCAACCAACGTGTACGGGAGGCCTCACATAGCGCTCCTAGGAAATACACCATCGATGCACTGCCATCTCCCACATGTCGACGCGTGGCTTGCTAGACCGTCAACTTCCTTTTCAGTTGCCATCGCATAAACAATCTAATCAACTATGTGCAATTGATATTTGATATTTGGATTTGACAATCTTTTGTTGCATGTTTGTTTATGTCCACGAAGTTATGTTATGTTAATGATTTTGAGGATATTTTATGTTAGAAATCTGATGCTGTTTGAAAGGTAGAATACGAAACAAAAACAATATGAACTGTAGAAATATAAATAAACACAGAAAGAAACTGTTAACGTGAACCGGGCTTGTGTTTGACACAATTCCCTTAAACAGATTCGCCGTCTGTCCCAGGTACGCCGGTTCGATACAGCAACCGAGTACTGCCAGACTTGAACACTTGCCTGAAAGAAAACAGGAAGATGCTGCAACAGAGATCGAGAGAGAAGAGAAGAGATGGTTGTGGTGTGTTTCAAATGGTGTCGTGAACTGGGTTTTATAGGCAAGGATCATAACCGAAATCCTGCCTCATCATTGCAGAGAATTAAAACCCGTAATCAATATTTCAGTTTCGAAACTGATAATCATGACCCGACCAAAAACTGTTTTGAATGATATTTGAAAACTGAATAATAATTGTTAGTTTCAGTTTCAAATCAATCCATTATTAAAATAGAATACCAACAGTTAAGTCTCTAGTGCAAAAACCACTCCACGCGACCCCTCGGTAATCCGGAGTTGCATTCGTGTCGCAGAATGTGCGGGCGCAAATGAGTTCGACTAAATTCCGGTTCCAATTTTGCACCTCCCCTGCGCGCACGCGCATAGGACTTATGGTAAAACATGTTCAAAGTTATATTAATTAGGTAAATGTTTTACCTTATAAATAACAATTTCTTTTGTTCCCACACCTATGTGGGACAAGGTGGTTTTACCAATTTGAGACTTCATTCACACACCCAAATTCCAACATTTTATTATGTGCTCCAAATGAGTGCATTTGCAATAAAAATGATCTTGCAAGATCGATTCAATGGTAGCCTTGATTTGTTCAGCTTCAACATTATTTTAGAGTTAAGTTATTCATTTTACACTTGAGTCATTGGTGATATTATGATTATTATCGAGCATGGCTAACAAGAACGTTGTTACTATATGTAACATCCAACCTCTCTTACCGAAAAATATTATTCGTTTTGCCCCCATGGGTTGCCCATCCACTAAGTCACAAATTTGATTTTGGTTGCCACGGTAGAAACTTCCAGGAAGTCACCTATCATGATACTACTACCACCTTATAGGGATGGCAATGGGTCAGATTTAGGTAATCCCAACCTCAAACTTGTCCCAAAACCTATCGGGTAATTACCCGTCGAGTTTCTATCGGGTAATTACCCGTCGGGTTTCGGGTAAACCCATTAGTTACAAAAGTTACTCGCCGGGTATAACCGACCCAAAACCCATCAAATAACTACCAATTAATTATATTTAGCATTATCACTATAAAAATATATCACATAACTATAAGATATATTAATAAAATACCAAAATGTATAGAAAAAAATGCTCAAATGGATAGATGATAAATACATTGTATGCCAATAATTGATATATCGATATATACATATTAAAAAATAAAAGGAATTATACATGGTATATAATCGGGTAAATGGGTACACTTTATCGGGTAAATGGGTATATCATTTGTAACAACTCCGAATTTCGTTGTTATCTTTTTCTTTTATTTCCATTGTATCTAACATTTGTAATCCCGAGATTCGGTTTATAAGAAAGTTATGTTAATTAATTTATGCTCGTGGTAATGATTATCGCATCTAATCGCTTATTAAACACATCGCTAATCTAATCGCAATCACAACTAACTATGCTACTATACGAGCCGAGTGTGTTTTTGTTTAATAAACACTTGAGCCATCGCATCGCAAGACGCAATTAATTATGTGGAATTATGTTTAATGTGTGTTATATTTATTTATGTTATGTTTAATATCGCTAACACGCTCGCACGCTCACGCTAACTCTCCCTCTCTCAAATCAATGTTAATATAACGCTTAACGTTTCGCTAAAACGCTTAATATAACTATCTAGTGCGAACCGAATCGCCAAACGAACTCGTAACGCGAAATAATCAAATGAAACTTGGCCCCTAGGTCAAGTTCGGCCGAACTTGTCTAAGCCATCAAGACCCTCCAAACTCATCAAGTCCGCCCGGACTTGTTCTCAACTCACAAGAAATACACAAGTTCGCTTGAACTTGCTGTCTGCCCTCACATTCTCACCTCCACCTATAAATACTCAGCTCCATTCTCTCATTTGAACTTGCTGCAAGTTCGCCCGGAGCTCTCAAAACCCGAAACCCTTTGTTTTCTAAGTAAGATTAAGCCCGTATTCAACTACAACAACGTTTTACAACGATTTTGCACAAGGCTTTGCCTTCGTTTTCATCAAATCTCTTCTGTTTACGAAAATCTTCATCTTTCTCTACAAAACTTCTGTTTTTCACTCAGATCTATGTTTGGATCTGAGTAAAACCTTTAAAAACATTGATTTCTACACAATATTCGGACTAATGACGTATGTTTCGTTCACTTTTGAGTGGAACGAGGCATTGTCAAGTAAGATCTCAGATCCGGAAGCACAAGGACAAAATCGTCACTTTACACAAGCTGGACTAACCCGTACGAACCATCAAGTTCGCCTGGATTAGCCCGAGTTTCTGTAAAATGGCTAAACTCGCTCCAAAAAGACCTCTCCAACCTAAGTTTTACTCAGTGGCTTAAGGTTGGAGGGATAAACACTCGATTTCCTCAGCAAACGGTGCAAAAAACGCATGATCTGGATACCAAAACCATCAAGTTGCTCGGAATACACCAAGTTCGCTCGAACTTGTCACCAGGATGGTGACTAAGTCCGCCCGAACTTGGTCTCCCATGTCAAATCCTCAAAAATGGCACAAGTTCGCCCGAACTCAGTCCAATTCTCAAGAGAATTAGACAAGTTCGCACGAACTTGTCCTCCCCAGTTAGCAAACCTTACAAGTTCGCCCGAACTTGTATGGAAACATACAAGTTCACCCGAACTTGTCTCACATCTCAACAGGTTTTCACAAGTTCGCCTGAACTTGTATGGGAACATACAAGTTTGCCCGAACTTGTCCTCTGCCCAATCCAAACTTAACCGTTTCAGCATTTCGGACGACTAATGCACTTCTGTTCGCTTACAGGCTGATCTGGCGCTCTCCCCGACTCATATCAGATCTTGAATCTCTCCTAAAACGCACCCACAGTGAGTATGATTGAACCCTTTTTCGCTTAAACTCATTTTTGGGTGTCACATATGTTCGTATATCAAAACACATCACACAACTCAAATGCTTATTCCACATCCCGCTTATACAGACTCTACGTGAAATCTGCTGAATTGTATGTATTGCTTGATTTCTTGTACGCCACCATTAACATGATAGTATACTAGAGGTTGACCCGCCACCCGGAGGCCCGGGGTTGTTAAGGCTCACACTTTTATTTCGCATTTATTTTTCTCTTTTAGGATGTGAACGCTTGTTCACATACCTCGATCAATCGCGGTTTGTTGGTTTGCATGAATCTAAGTAGTTACATCATTCACAACTATTACGTACGTCATGCGGTGTATGCTAAACGCTTTTATATCTATATTGTATGCAAAACTCGTATGCTCACCTTTACTTAATTGTATTGACGTTTTATTTTAACATATGTGGCAGGTTCAGGACTTTAGATTGGACGCTTAGTGTTAGGTTTTGCCTTAGAATATCTTGTAATAAATATAGGGAAGATCGGATCAGATACTATGTTTAAGAGATTATTTTGGAATGTAATGATTATTTGAAGATTGTATGAGTTTGATAGTATGAGATATTAAATGTTGACTATTGTCTTTAAAATGATTGTTATGGAATCTCTTGACCAATCTGATTCGCCTAGTGCACTACCCCGATGTTTCCGCCATCAGTTGGGGTGTGACATCATTAATTCCCAAACTCATCCCAAACCTATGAAAAAAATAAAAACTAATCTAAGACCTGTCACATACCCGATTACCCGACCCCAAACCCATCTCGACTGTGTTAGGTTTCGGGTTTACCCATCGGGTTCGGGTTCATTTGTCATCCCTACCACCCGATCATGCTTAACTGTGGAGGTTTCATCTGCTCCACAATCAATGCACCCAAAACGCGTCAGGTGAATTTAGACGCAAACATGTCTTATGAACCAAGAACCTTTTATGTTCCCGACCAATATAGGATTTGCCTAGAGTGCTACCATGAGTCATTTTAATCTTCTTTGTATTGTTACAATCAACCCCTTAAGGGGCTCGTCAGGTTTGTCCCACCATCGTGGAACGACATAGGAGAGTGACTCTCATACCATTTCTAACATACGGCCTCTCGTATCTTCAATGTTGTTTGTTGTTGGTCATCCAAGAACTCACGAATATGTTGTTAATTGATTTGGTGGAGATTTTATAGAAGGTCGTCCATATTCTCCCACAAGAGGCAACCGTTGTTCTTTATGAACTAGGAATTTTCCATGTCCACGACTGATGTAGGATTTACCTATAGTATTACAATGAAGCATATGTTAATCTTCTCTATATCACTATAGAATTGTAGCACCCTAAACTTTTAATAATAATAATAATAACAATAAATTTGTCAATTATTAAAGAAAGTTATTAGTGATTTTCTAAAATATTAGTTACTGGACTTAAATGTGTACTTGACTGAATTAAATTAAAGTGACTTTATTTTTTTTTGAGAAGGAGAAGTAACAACTTAAAAGGAAAATGTTTGTTCCATTGCTATTTATTGAATTAATTATAAGGGAGAGGATCAAATAGAAAGTATGTTTTGGCTAGTAATGATAGGAAGTAATCTTAGCCGTCCATCTGGAAAAGTAGATATACAAATGGGAAGGGTATTTTAGTCAATCTTCTTTTATCTATTCTTTCTATTTCCCTTCTTCATATCTTCAAAACCCAGATGTTCAAAACCCACCATTTTCAACATTTCATTCCTTCTCTCTCTCTAGAATTAATACATCACGGTGCAATTTTTTCTTCATCAATGAATGGTTCGAACATTCAATCAACGTGTTCTTAGATTTCTATGAAGAAAACCCAGTTTATGTTTCTATAATTTCTCGTTTTTTTCAATTTAACATGATCGATGGAACATAAGATTTCTGTTAAAACAAGTATATCTCTGATTCTACTCTTTCTCTTGATGTATTCATATGTTTGGGCAACATCATTAGTTCCAATTTCATTGAGAAATCATTAATAAAAAGTTGCACACCAGGTGTTTGACAAAATGTCTCAAAGAAAAATTGCAAAATACTTTTCGGTTTAGACTTTCATTTAATTGTGTTTTACAAAGAATGAAAAAAACATATTTTTTGGGTTTTTTTTGTCCATTGCGTTTTATAAAATAAAGAAAAAACACAGTTTTTTATCCATTGCGTTTTACAAAATAATAAAAAAACACGGTTTTTATCCATTGCGTTTTACAAAGAATGGTCCATTGCGTTTTACAAAAGAATAAAAAACAACCTTTTGGGTGTTTTTTGGTCCATTGCGTTTTCCAAAATCATGAAAAAACACAGTTTTTATCCATCGTGTTTTACAAAAGAATGAAAAAACAACTTTTTGGGCCTTTTTTGGTTCATTGCGTTTTACAAAATCATGAAAAAACACAGTTTTTATCCATTGCGTTTTACAAAAGATTGAAAAACACACTTTTTGGTGCTTTTTTTGGTCCATTGCGTTTTACAAAACAATGAAAAACACAGTTTTTTATCCATTGCGTTTTAGAAATAACACTTTATTTTATGTATTTAGTGCATTGTGTTTTATAATGGTTTGTTGAACTTGAAATGAAACTATATGATAATAATGTTGGAAATTAAGTGTGTTTGAATGGATGTTCCAAAATAGTAAACTACTTGTCCCATATTGATGTGGAGACAAAGTAAATGTTTATTTATAAGGTGAAATCTTTGCCTAACCAATATAACTTTATGACATGTTTTACCATACGCGCGGGTGCGCATGGGGGTGCAAATTGGAACCGGAATTTAGTCGAACTCGTGTGCACCGGCACGTCCTGCGGACACGAATGCAGTTCCGAAAACCCGGGCCCGCGTGTGGCTGGTTTTTGCTGCATACTTTTTTCTGGGTTTTGCTGCGTTTTACATTTCTGCAGACTGGCAGAGCTGTGTTGCGTTTTTTACTCGTTCGGTTCACTGCGTTTTGCATGACTGTATTGTTTTACTGCAGACTGTATTGTTCGCTGCGTTTTACCTCACTGTAGTTAAGTGCGTTTTTTTGGCCTTTTTTCCATTGCGTTTTACGCAACTGGGTTTTCAAAATTATTTGTTCAAAATATAGCAATAGCATACTCATTTTAAAGATTAAAAAACACTCGTTTTTTGGTGCAATTTTTATTAAAAAATAATGTCGTATGAAAGATTTATTAACGTTTAAAAAATGAGGGGGAATTGGATGAGAGAGAAACTATTACCTTGAATTTACTACAATACCCCTCAACAAACTCACGCGCCTCTTTTTCTTCTTCAATTTCACTCATTTAATCTTAGCCCTTGATTAATAAATAGATGGTCAAGATTACTTCCTAGCCTTTCTACCCATAGAAACTTCTTATTATATTTTAACCCTTAATTATAATTCATTGGGGATTAAACTAAATTGAAAGTAGTTGGAGACGTGTATGTATATAATGGACTCTTAACCGGCTAGCATATCTCATCATCCCTCCATCTTCTTATTTCGTAAAGCCTCTTCCTGTTTAATGTTTCAGTTTTGTTCTTTCTGTGATACTTATCAGAAATCTGTGGATCATCTTTTCACAGTTTGGTCGGGTCTTAGTGCTTGGTGCAACATTCTTCCAATTTTTATCTTCGATTTCAAAGACATTATGGAGATTCACAATTCCTCTCAATTAAGCAAGAAAGCGAAGAAGACCATTCACGATCTAGTGATAATTCGTGCTGGTGTATATGGAAAGGAAGGAATGAGTTGGTGTTCAATCAAGTTAAAAGGGATCCGCAAGATATCCTAGGAGAGATTAAGTCGAGGAGTTATAGCTGGGTTAGAAATAGATCTTCTTGTAAATATATAAGATGAGATGATTGGTGTAAATATCCATTGTATATGTTGTAATTGTCTGCCCTTTGCCCGTTTGGGTCGGGGGTTTGTTTTGTTTGGCCTTTTGCCCTTTTGGGTCGGAGGTGGTTTTTAATGAAGTTTTCTTAACAATTTTTTTAATGTTTCAGTTTTTTTTTTCTTCGATAAGCAACATTTTTTCGACCAACTACGAAACGCGACAAAACACCACCTACATCTGAATTAAATGTGTCGTCTTTCTGTACCGTTTTCTAAACTTCCCGGTGGGTTTGAATTTTCTTAACATATTGTGGTAGGCCCAACTTAGCAGGAGTCTTCAATCGCACAAAATACAAGTCAAAGGTAAACGTTAGTTTATTTTACAATTCATATAGGATCGAGTCAAGCTTTTTGGGGCTAAAGCGGATAAGAAAACAAAGATCTCTTTCCAAATGTCACATTATAAACCATGACATTTACCCGAGTTTGGACCGGCAAAATAAACTAATAAGTTTATTGTTGGTGGAGTTATTTTTTTATTTTTGAATATTTTTTTATGTGTAGAGATATACTTGGATTAAGTTTATTTTTCTAGTTTAGTAGATGCAAGTTTTTGATACAATCTTTATTATCTGTTTCTTCTAACATGTTGTTTTCAGTTGACAAAATAGTTAATCCATTCAATCTTTCTTGTAACATTGTATATCTTAAATATTTAAAAAATAATAATTTAGAAGGATTTCTTTTTGTCGAAACAACAGTTACGAGAATGGTTAACATAAATCTTAAGCATTATAAGCGTTTGGAAAAAAATATAAACTTTTAATATAGTTTAGTATATTAACAAGGGTGTCACATTCTAAATGTATGATATGTCTACGACTTTTTAGTTCTTTAAATAAATCTAAACCATCAATATATGTACTAACATCATGTTTTTTGAAGAACTTTTGTACACCGTGGTGTTTTCCTTTCATATGTGAACCATTTTCATAGCTTTGTCCTCTAACATTATTTATATCAGGTCCTATATTACTAATTTCTTCAGTTAAACCCGACTAACAGACTTTTATAGGTTGTATTATTTACTAAATAAATTCAAAGAAGTGTATACTTTAACTTCAATTGGATTTGATAAGATATATAAGCATTGTATTATTGACATTTTTTGTTTACGACTAGTATGAGGAATACCATAAAGTATCATTGAAATCTTTAACATTTATAACAATTTTACTTTTAATTTTCAATGCTAAAAAATTAATAAGTTTGTTTTGCATATTATGTCCAAGATGATGATTGTGGATTTCTTTGTTCTTTTATTCGTCTAATACGTTCTTGCATTATCGGATCAAAGTATGCAATCATCTCAAAAATAGCTAAAAAGTATCATTGTCTTTTTTCTAATTTTTTTTCATTTTATCCGTTAAGTTGGGCCGACCCTGACTACCAAACAACATTATGTGCATGGGTTTGGGTTTCCAATTACCTTATAGTTGGGAATTTGAATTTGATACTGTGGCGTTGTAATTGCTAGAGCATAATTGATTGTGAAT
Source organism: Scalesia atractyloides (assembly GCA_947069175.1). Lineage (NCBI taxonomy): Eukaryota > Viridiplantae > Streptophyta > Magnoliopsida > Asterales > Asteraceae > Scalesia > Scalesia atractyloides. Next base: position 59,935,284 of record CAMTDV010000030.1, read on the forward strand.
AAATATATTTTTATTGTTGATGCACCAAAAGATGACCACTGAACTGTTACACTGTAATAGGAGCACTAAACCACCGAATGTGATATATGAACTGCTGAATGTGAACTACCGAAGGTGAACCACTGAACGTTAACTATTGAAATTTGAATATGTGTTTATATATATATATATATAATATATTGTTAGATATTGTATAATGTTATGTTGTTTATCGTGCACCGAGTATAACTTGGTTTATTCGGCCGTGCATTTTCCTTTGATGTGCGCTAGGTTACAAGACGACCCGGAATACTTAGAAGAAGCTAAAGGGAATAAAGGCACAAGGATTTTCATAAACAAAAATTAAAGGATGTATTGTAATAAATGTAATATTATGATATTTTTTTCATTCATGGATTGATGTATTGACTTTTGATTACTTTATATGTAACACGTTAACCCAATAGGGGCAGGGTGTTACACAATTTACGTGGAAGAATATAATCGTGTTTATGAGAGATGCATATTTTGTCATTTTGGCTACAATGTTTGATGCGACATATAACTCTACCACGTGTGTTTTTTTCCTTAGCACTAAATTGGTAGTTGATTATGGTACTTTGGTTCATGTAATGGGTGACTGCATTATGCTTTTAAACTTTAATACTAGTGCATATCCATCCCATGTCAAATCGTTGATGGGCATACACCATCGGGTACATGTTCCACCACTATTATATCATTTATTCGATAGTGATCATGTTAGTATAGTAAACACAAACTTCCATTCAAACATAAAAAGTATATCCTTAATTTTTATTTATCGTCTTTAGATATGATCAGGATAATCTACCGAACACCATTATATTTATTATAGTCACAGAGTCAATACTATCACCAACTTCTTGTTTGTTTGTTGTTGCTGCTATAGATTTGGTCTGTGTATGGAGCCTTGACTCACTCTAAATGGCGTAATGTCATTACTAGGGAGATGAAGGCTTTTTCATCATAAATTCATAATGGCACTTGGACATTAGTTGATTTGCTTGTCCATTAGAAGGCAATAAGTTGCAAACGAGTATTTATGTGAAAATAATTCCATATGGTTCACTTGCTTGATAGCCAAAGTCCAAAATGGGGGTCTTTATAAACTTGGTGTAAAGAATGTTTTATACACAATGATAATCACAAAGAAGTATTTGTGGAACAATCACCTTGGTTTGTTGCTTATGGGAGCTTGCAAACGTGTGCAAGCTAAAAAAGTCATTGTTGTATGACCTAAAGCAATATCCTCGTGCTTGTCTTGGAAGATTCAATTATGTAACTATGAAATTTGAACCGAGGTGAGTGTTACATTAAATAACCCAATATGTTGCCTAATTGGTTTTAGGGTTTCACTTAGATTAGGTTTTGTAAATATATACCGAGTCAATAACGTAAATATACAATAAATATACACAAAGCTTGCTTTATGCTATTATTTTATCTCTTATTAAAGTGTCATTAACACACCTTGAACATCACTTGGTTAAAATTTGACCAAATTAAGTAAACATGCTATAACTTTTAAGAGGGTGTTTAGTTTCGAAAGAAATTGAAATATTAAATAGAAATGAGAATTAGTTTCATCCAAAATTCTAAATGTGTTATGTTAGTAAATTTTAAAAAATAATTAGAATACAGATTTACCCATAATAAACCCATTTTCTTTCAACACCCTAACCTTCTTTCTTCAACATGTCGATAACATCATCGCTAAACAACCCCACAACCCACTTCATACTTTGGCTTAGAACCCCTATGATTTTAAGCTTTTTAATTTCTCATAAAGGGTTCTTCCATCACTCATTCTTCAATTTCTGATCAAGTCGATCAATTGTTATTTTAGTTCTTTGATTTGGTTTTTAGTTGGATTCAAGTTTTGTTCAACATGGCCCTGCCATGTTCTTCAAATATTTTAAGTTACGATATGCAATATTTTAGTGTTGTTTAAAATTTAATTTTAAATATTTTTAATTAATATATTATTTTATAATACATATTAAACTAGTAAATCTTCCTGCGCGATGCGACGGGTCCAAATATAAAGTAACTCGGATTTATGCAGTAAATACCTAAACCATTTCTAAACAAAAGTTACCTCAAAACGTAGACAAACTGAGTATGTACATAAAGATAAGCACGGAAACATATTATACACGTGTCAACTTTTTTGCGAAAGAAATTTACGTTGAACACCAACCTGATCTTATACCGATACGTCATAAAATAAGTAAAAAAATTACGTTTTTAAGTTAAAAATGGTACCGCGCGTTGCGGTGAGACCGAAATGTAAAGTAAGCGGAATTGATAAAGTCTAATGAAAACATATTATAATTAACCCGACTTGTTTTAAAACTAAATTTATGCCAAAACGTAGATTAACTGAAACTTACCCAAAAAAGTGGAAAAACATATTATATATGAGCATACACATTTTCAAAGAGACGTAATCAACTTGAATTTATACCGACACGTACATAAATATAAACACGTGAAAATAATTATAAAGTTTTTAGAAATTTGGAGGGTAGTAACTGCCAATACTAAATATCGAAGGGTAAATGCTAAAATAAAAAAAACTTCATAAAAGAAAAAAAAACGTAATCAACCTAAATTTATATCGACACATACATAAATATAAGCACGAAAAAATATTAGATAGATTTTATAAAGTTGAAAGGTTGTAAGGACAAATAGTAAATGTTGAAGGTTAAAAGCTAAAATAAGAAAAAAAACTTACTAAAAAGAAAAAAAAAACACCAATAGCAAGCTGCCATGCAACAGCTATAACTCGGATTTATGCAATAAATACCTTAACCGTTTCTAAAGAAAAGTTACCTCAAAACGTAGATAAATTGAATATGTACATAAAAATAAGGACATAATATATTATACATGGGTCGACTTTTTTGTGAAAGAAATTTACATTGAACACCAACCTGATCTTATAGCGTTACGTACATAAAAATAAGTAAAAAAATTATGTCTTTAAGTTAAAAATGGTACCACGTGTTGCGATGGGACTGAAACGTGAACTAAGCCGAATTTATAAAGTCTAATGAAAACATATTATATCGGCCCCGACTTGTTTTAAAACTAAATTTATGCTAAAACGTATATTAACTGAAAAATTACGAAACGAAAAAACATATTATATCTGAGCCTACCCATTTTCAAAGAAACGTAATTAACTTGAATTTATACCGATACACACATAAACATAAACACGTAAAAGATAATTATAAAGTTTTAGAAAGTCGAAGGGTTGTAATTGCCAATACTAAATGTTGAAGGGTAAAGGCTAAAACAAAGAAATAAGAGAACTTATTAAAAGACAAAAAACGTAATCAAACTAAATTTATATCGACACATACATAAATATAAACACGTAAAAATTATATAGATTTTTAAAGTTGAAAGGTTGTAAGGGCAATACTAAATGCTGAAGATTAAAAGCTAATACAAGCAAAAAAAAAAACTAACCATTTTCAAAGAAACGTAATTAACTTGAATTTATACCGATACACACATAAACATAAACACGTAAAAGATAATTATAAAGTTTTAGAAAGTCGAAGGGTTGTAATTGCCAATACTAAATGTTGAAGGGTAAAGGCTAAAACAAAGAAATAAGAGAACTTATTAAAGACAAAAAACGGTAATCAAACTAAATTTATATCGACACATACATAAATATAAACACGTAAAAATATTATATAGATTTTATAAAGTTGAAAGGTTGTAAGGGCAAATACTAAATGCTGAAGATTAAAAGCTAATACAAGCAAAAAAAAAACTAACCAATAGCAAGCTGCCAACTGTATATGAGTTTTATAAATATAGGATATATAAATTACATCACTAGCTATAATAAGGTTATTTACTTTTTAGATTGGTCATCCAAAGTTTTTGTTTTACACTTTAGCCACATAACTACACTAAGATTATTTGTCTTTAGGTTTGGTCATCCAAAGTTTTTCTTTTTCTACTTTTACCACATTATTATACATACCGCTTTACATGTTTTATCCTTTATTTTGCTTTTAATTACAAGAATGCCATTAATACTTACACAATTAGCCAGGCCACTTTATATTTATGTTTTGACCACAAATTTTAGTTCTTACACTTTTACCCCCTTAATTTTGTTAGCTTTTGTAATACCAATTTACATTCTTATCCCATGAACTCTAATAAAGTTATTTTTATCATTCTTAAACCGTTTTACACCCAATCCCCAAACTTTAATAAAGTTACCGCTTTAAATTTTAAACAAATTTTCCATTACGTCATCATAATTTTTTAACCTGTTTCATCTTTTTGTATATGGTTTCAAATACTATTAATGGTGCACATGAGTTATTTTTATTTACGTTTCGACATTCACTTACGTGAAGTTATTGATGTTAAAGTGTTTGGTTTTTTAAACCATATGGCACTTGTGTAAAAAATATACCTTTACATGTTTTTTTTATCTACGCTTAAATCGACCCACTACAACACGTTATACAATATGTTAAAAAGCAACCTTTGGGTGGTTGTTTGTTCGAAGGAAGTGATGCTAATGCTAAAGAGTCTTGAAAGTTGAATTTCTTTGGCGGTGTAAGTTGCCGGGGGACGGTTAACGGTGGGAAGTGGTGGCGGCACTTAATTTAGTTATGGGTTTTATAGATAGTTTAGTTATTGTAATGAGAATCTCTAACTCAAACATAAATTGTTATCAATAAACAAGTTCTTTGTTATTTTAGTTTTATTTTTTGCTTTCAAAACAAGTTGGTTTCCCACCGCAACGTGCGATGAGAAAAACCTAGTATTATACATATGAATTGAATCTTAGTCTTGTGATGAATAGCAATAAACCATAATAACTTTTTAATCAAAACAATTATATATGATTTTAAAATATTCATATATATATATGTATTAATTCATAAGATGTTGATGAATAGTGCATAATTTTGTCTTTTATGATTTTGTTTTGTTTACTTTAGGGTTTTTTCTATTTATTTTTGTTTTACAAGTTTGATTTTTATTACTATTATTTTGCCATAGAAAGTTAACAAGCTTAGTTTTTTATTAGTTTTTTTGTATGTTTTTATAGGATTTGGTCGTCGTTCGGTTGCTACTTAGCATAATGTTTGGTGGTCATATTTGGTTTCTTAGGTTTTTCATTCGGTTGCTATTTGTTATTTAATTTGGTTTTTTCATGTTTGATAACGGTTTTTTTCAACCGTAATGAACCAAATTGAAACCGACCAAACAAAATCAGTTTGTTACCAATTTTTTTTATTTTCGATAAGCTCACACTTTATCGCTACGATACGGTACCTGTATTTTATTTTATGGTTTCGATAACTTTTCATTTACACAACTTTGTCTACGAAGATAAATGAATATCCGTACCAATACGATAACGATTTGAACCTACAGATACCGTTCGAACATCAATGCCGCTGACGCCTGTCGGTACCGGTGTTCATTTTTACGGTTCGGTCGATGTAAAAAAATACGTGTTGATTTCTATAACGAGTGCGTATATCGTACCGGTATTGTAATGAATCCACAATAAGTGCAAAAAAATAAACCAGTATCAAATTAAAAAAGAAAAAATATTAAGCGCATGCGCCGTGCACGATTACGTCTTGTGATTCTCACACTCGCGTAATCGGCTTCCTAAAACCCTAAAATAACAAATCATCCATCCGCACACCACCTCAACTCGCACCTCCATAATCGATCTCTTTCGAGCAAAGATCTCGATAACATTCCACGGTTGTTACTTATTCCGATCATCTCTCAAATTCATTTCACAGTGTTCCATTCACCAGTTCAATGGAGCCGTTAGCGTCACTTGCATCCACTGTCACAACTTCGTCTACGAAGAAGCAGATTCAGATCTTTTGTTCACAGATTCCATCTATTATACTTGATTCAGGTTATATTGAATGTTAATTTGACTGTAATTTGTGTTGTTTGTTGTTTATCTGTGATGTTTCATGGATGTGTTGTTAATTCTTATCGTGTTTTAATATGTGAATGCAATTATTAATTTGTTTAATACTTAACTTAGTAAATGTAAATACAATTTGATGTTGAATGATTGGTGATTTGGTGTCTCATTTATTTGTTTATTGAAAATGTAGTTTAAAATTTATGATGCATGAAGTATTGGTAGTGCTAAATTCAAAATTTATAGATTATTTTGATTAAAAAATAGCAGGTTGGTTTACACTTTACATTCTTGGTCACTAGATAACACTTTAAAATTTGAAAATTGATGTATCTAGTAAGTTAGTTTTGGCATCTTGGAAGAATGTGAAGTTTGTTTCAACTTACAACTAATTTTCTTCATCTTAATACTTTTGTCACAACTTAATATTTTATACGTGACGAACAAATAATGGATATAGGATTGTGTGGTTTTGTAATACATAGTCTAGTCTTTTGTGTGCCAATATGATATTATGAGTTACATTATAGGTGACTTGGGTATTGTGTATATGCTTGCAGCATTTGTTTGCACTCAGTAGTTTCAACTCCAGAGAAAGAATTCATTAATTTTTTTTGAATTCGTCTACACAAAATCATTTATGTAATATATTATTTGTGCAAGTTCCCTCACATGTTTTATATGGATTCATTTGTTTTTTTTACTGGCTTGAGTTTGATGATGTAAGTTTATCATTTGTGGTTCTTCAAGGGATGCATCTGTATTGTATACTAATAAAACAGCTGGTCATTCGCTAACTTGAATGAAGCCGCATAAGAGTCTTCAAGCAGACCAGTGAACAAAATAGTCCAATATATCACACACAATTACACACACACACATATTTAATCCTAATAAAAAAGCTACTAACTTGAAGGGTTTTTCCTTTATTAACCTGTGTTTGTACTTTATTTACATAACACAAAACCTTGAATTCCATATATTCCTTCAACATTCATCGGCTCATCATAGATCTGTCTTACTTGGTAAAGATTATGTTTGTTTTTATATCCTACATCTTTTTAATAGTGTCGTCAAAAGAATTTGAAAATATTTACTTGACAGACAAAACCTTTATTAATACTGTGGAATCACATTGAAGTTGATTAATTTGGTACTTGGTTAACACTTTGGCTGGTAGTTTTTTTTTATTTTCTTCTTTTGATTTTAACACTTATATATATTGAATTTGCAGAGATGTCATCTGAGACTGCATCACAGTTGGTGGATTTAATAATCATGACATTATGTATTTATGATGATCGAGGTTCAAGGAAAGCCGTGGATGATATAATTATAAAGTCTTTAAGCCAGGTTATATTTATGAAAACATTTGCAGCAAATCTCGTGCAGACGATGGAAAAACAGTTGAAGCTTCAGTCTCATGTTGGCTGCTCTAGACTTGTGAAATGGTCGACTCTTCTCCTCTGTAAAAGTCAGTTTATTTCTGTATCAAAAAATGCATTTAGCAGAGTTGCAGCAGCACAAGCTTCATGTCTTCAAATTAGCATTCAAGCATCTTCTCTAGAACACAAAGCTTGCAGAAAAGCCTTTATTCATTCACTTTTAGAGGTTTGTTATTGGCGTTAAGTTTTATTATAGGTTGCGGCAATATGGGAGGTGGGGTGGGGTCGCTCTGGTAATGGGTCAAACGAGTCAGGTTGAAACAGGTCACCTTTTTATAATGTTTGACGGTCAAACAGTTAATATCGGTGATATATCGCTTATCGGTCTCCATGTAAAGTATCGGTGTCAAATATTGGTCAGAATATCGGTACCGAATTAATTGGCAATATTGATCGATGTATCACCGATATAACTGATATATCACCGATATTTGACCGATATAACCGATATATCACTGAATTGTTAAGTGTTAAATTGCTATATATATATATATATATATATATATATATATAATATATATATAAATTCTGCATGATGTTAAAATTACCGGTGGGAGATATCTCACCAAGATAACCTATATCTCAAAAATCGGTCCTTGACCAATTTCCGATATTTTACCGCATTAACTGCATTTTGACCTGTTCGTCTTATATACAATTTATTTAGTTTAACCCATTTTGAGTTAACAACTCCAATCGACCCATTGATAAGTAAACAGGCCAGTCAGGTACCCACTAACACTTTTTTGTCCATTTTTAAGCACTAAATAAAAATGCTTTAATCACTATTATAAAAGACACACATATATATAGCAATACATTTTTCAATGGATTGATTTAGGAGGTTCTAATCATTAGTAATAGACTTTGGGTGACTTTCAACCTGTTTGCCTGTTCGCACTATATATAAATTATATAGTTCGAACTTTGACCCGTTTTAGTTAAACAGCCCAAATTGACTCATCGATTAGTAAATGGGTCGAAATTGCACATCTAGAGTTATCAATGAGTACCTTCATAATTATATCTTTCAGTTTCTTATTATTTCTTTTTCTTCCATCTTTCAGTCACCCAACAATTTTAGTTTGTACATGGAGGAATTAAAAGACGGAAAAATCTCGTATAAAAGTTGTCCAGAGATGCTATGTGTAATGTTGGATTACTCAAGTTCAAAGGCCTCGCTGTTTGAACAATGGAAGGTAAGTCTGTCAAATGAGTATCTAACTGCATCATAGGTTCATATGTAGGGCTGCAAATGAACCGAACGAACACGAACAAGACCTTGTTTGTGTTCGTTTGTTAAGAAATATGTGTTCACGAACAGTTCATGAACACTTACCGAACGAGATTTTAGGTTCGGGTAGGTTTGTTAAGGCAATGAAGTTTGTGTTAGTTTGTGTGTTTGTTTGTTAATTTTAGGCAACGACCGAAAACGAATGTTGATGAACACATATGAGCACAAACTAATGTTCATGAACACAAATGGAAACAAACGAACACAAACAAGCGATCATGAAGAATATATAATACATTCACACTTAATGAATACTTTATTTGTCTGGAATTTTCAAGTATTTAAATAAAATATAATAACTAAAAACACTAATGCACTACCGAACACAAACGAACACGTTATCGAATGTTCACGAACATAAATGAACGAATGCTGTCTTTGTTCATGTTCGTTCATTTAACTAAACGAACAAAATTTCTTGTTCGTGTTCGTTTGTTTAATAAGTGAACGAACACAAACGAACTTCCCGCAAACGGTTCATGAACTGTTCGCCGAATATGCATATCTAAATATAATTTCTAAATTTTTTATTGACTGCATCATACAGCCGGTATACCTTGATATGTACGTTCAGTCGGTTCTAAACGCGAAGGATAAACCAACCAAAGCCCTAAGCGAATCTTTCCGTTCTTTATATCTTCATTTGTCACACGAAGATTTCAAGAACATCATAATCCCGTCATCTGTGAAAATGCTCAAGAGGAATCCCGAGCTTGTTTTGGAATCCATCGGGGTTCTTCTGAAACACGTTAACTTGGATCTGAGCAAGTACGGTGTCGAGATTTTATCGGTTGTATTATCACAGGCCCGCCATGCGGACGAATCAAGAAGAATCGCTGCACTAGATATTGTCAAATGTTTAAGTCTAAAGTCAAGTAATCCTGATGCTATCGAGTCAATGGTCAATGCTGTTAAAGATGTGATTGGTGGTTCTGAAGGAAGACTAGCTTTTCCGTACCAAAGAGTTGGCATGATAAATGCATTGCAGGAATTGTCTCGATGTCCTGATGGGAAATATCTTAGTAGCTTTTCTGTTACAGTATGTGGTCTTCTGTTGACTATTTACAAAGATGACGGTGAGTGTAAGCTTTGACTTTCACTATTAGTTTTTTAGGATCAGTAATGGGCCATAACTATTACTGTCAAAACAGGGCCAAACTATTACGGGTCAAAATAAGCCTTGCTATTACGGGTCAAAACAGGTTGGGCATAGGGTTGACCTACAAACAATTTTTTGTCTACTTTTAGTCAGTTTAAATAGGAAAAATGTCGCAGATTAGTTTTTCTTTATTCACAAACAGTTTCGTTGTTTTTAGGCCTGTTTTTTGTATCATAAACCTTTTCCGATCTGTTTTTATTTTGGGTTTAAACTGGTCATATTTCTTATGCGTCAACACCAGCCAGGCCGTTGTTTTGCTTCTAGTTTTTCTAAATAAATAATGCGTTGACTATGGTTATAAGACACAGATATTTAGTACTCATCTAAATCTTTGAATAACACAGTTTACGGGTGTATACCTTTTTTTCTGTCGGACCAGTCGCGTATTGAAATGGGTTGTTTTTATTACTAGTCAAAACGGGTCTGATCGGTCTGGGTAGGGTTTACCCACAAACACTTACTTTTCTGTTGTCTGCTTTTAGGGTTTTTTGTTTTTATTTTTTATTTAATCTGTCAAATGTCATAGAATATCTATATACATTTTTGTTATTACAAGCTTTTGACGGGCTCTACGTCGCTAACAAGTTTTTTAATGGGCTATTTTGGTAATTACATTTAGAATTAGGCATATAAAATGCAAGTAATAACCAGATAATTACAAAGTTACCATTTAGCGTCACCTAAAACTTCAATTACTAAAATAGCTGTTTAAAACATATAATTGCCAAAACAGGCTGAGAAAAAGAATGATTTCCTAAATGCCAAAGGCCTAAAGTGTATTGCTTCTTTATGAAATTTATTCTTTTAAATAACTAATGCATTAGTTATATTTAATTGATTACAAACGATTACTATTACGATGATTATTATAATCCCTGTGTATGTTTGTTAACCCATTTGAGATAATTCACAACCGGAATTGACCCATTCGTAAAGCACATAGGTCGAATGGCCACCTTTCCAACATATGCATGATTGACACAAGGTTGACTTTCTGACTTTTAGGTAATGAAGAGGTGAAACTTGCATGTTTAAGTGCTCTAGCTAGTTGGGTAGCAAGATCTACAGATGCTATTGGGCCAGAACTTGTTTCGTTTTATTCTTCAGGACTCAAGGAGAAGGAATCACTAAGAAGAGGCCATCTTCGATCCCTTAGAAACATATGCAAAAATGCCGACGCGGTTTTACCGGTGAGAAAACTACTTAATACCAAGTTCTTGTCTTTGATATCTGGGATAATAAGCGTCCCCATACATTGAAACTACTTTATAGGTTACCCAACTATGTATCATGTTCAATTTATACCACGTTATGCTGAAATGTTGTAAAAGGTGTTAGGATTTAGATCACACACACATGATCAATAAACGAAAGCAATAAGAAAAGTAGACACGAGATTTACGTGGTTCGGTCACAGTGTGTAACCTACGTCCACGGGGGCAACTAGGGTTTGTATTTTTATTGAGTGATAATGTTTACAAGTACAAGAGATATATTTATAGGCTAGAATTAGGGTTAGTCCCTTGCTAAACAAGTAACTAAACATCTGGGCCTAAAACACTTAAAGCCCATTAGGGTTAGGGCCGGCCGTACCCTTTCCCTTCTTCTCTCTAATTCTTGACTAGCCTTAATGGGTTGGGCTGAAGACAACATCTTCAACAATCTCCCACTTGGCGTCTTCGGACCTCGAACTGCACCATCTCTTCTGTACTTCTGTAAATGAAAATCCCCCTTGATATTCAAATCTCCGTTGTTACCCCGCCTTCTCAGCATTATTCCTGAAGGCTAGCTGAAGCTATGCATAGCTTCAACTTATCTAGCACCACAACCTTGGTAAACATATCTGCTGGATTCTTAGCACTTGGGACATTCTTCAGACTGATTTTTCCTTCACTGATCAATCCTCTGACAAAATGATACCTCATCCCTATGTGCTTCGTCTTCCCATGATAAACGGGATTCTTTGCAAGTTTCACTGCATTTTCATTGTCACAATACAACGGGTAGTCAGCTTGATTCTTCCCTAACTCTTTCAGAAAAGCTTTCAACCATACTAGTTCTTTGCTGGCCTCAGCTGTTGCCATATATTCAGCTTCTGTAGTAGATAAAGCCACACTTTTCTGAAGTCTAGACATCCAACTCACTACTGTTCCTCCCACTGTAAAGACATATCCTGTAGTGCTTTTAAATGTCTCTTTACAGCCACCCAGGTCGGCATCTGTATAACCCTTGAGAAACACATCTTTTCCTTTAAAACACAACCCCATCTTTGACGTACCTTTCAAATAACGAAGCACCCATTTAACTGCTTCCCAGTGTTCTCTTCCCGGATTTGACATAAAGCGACTGACAACTCCAACTGCGTGTGCTATGTCAGGTCTTGTGCATACCATAGCATACATTAGACTTCCTACAGCAGATGCATAGGGAACTCTAGCCATATCAGCTTTTTCTTCTTCTGTTCTGGGACACTGATCTTTAGTAAGCTTGATGTGACTTCCTAAAGGCGTGTTTCTAGGCTTGGCCTTCTCACTGTTCATGCCAAGTCTTTGTATTCTCCTGGGATGTGTCACTGAGCCATCTTTCTTGCTTCTGGTTATACTCATCCCGAGTATCTGTTTGGCTGGACCCAAATCCTTCATCTCGAATTCTTTGGACATTTGCTTCTTTAACTTGCTTATTTCTTTCATATCCGAACCTGCAATTAACATATCATCAACGTAAAGTAACAGTATGATATAAGAGTTGCTAAACTTCTTCAGATAGCAACAATGGTCCATCTGACATCTCTTGTACCCTGACCTCTCCATAAAGTTATCAAACCTTATGTACCACTGTCTAGGTGCCTGTTTAAGACCATACAAACTCTTATTCAACTTGCAGACCCAGTTCTCTTTCCTATCAACCTTGAATCCCTCAGGTTGTGCCATATAAATGTCTTCATCTAGGTCACCATGTAGAAAAGCTGTTTTCACATCTAGTTGCTCTAGATGCAACTTCTCAGCAGCTACAATGCTAAGAACCAACCTCATGGTAGTGATCTTCACCACCGGAGAGAAAATCTCATCATAATCAACTCCCTTTTTCTGCTGAAACCCCTTGACTACTAAACGGGCTTTCTATCGTTTAGAACCATCGTGTTCTTCTTTGACCCTGAAGACCCATTTATTTTGTAAAGCTCTTTTATCTGGCGGAAGCTTAACTAAGACCCAAGTCTTATTTTATCTAAAGAGCTCATCTCATCCTTCATTGCATGCTCCCACTGGAGAAAATCTTTCGTCTTGACTGCCTCAGAGTAGCTTTCTGGTTCACCGTTTTCTGTCAAGAGAATATAATTTACGGAAGGATTATATTTATTAGGCGGTTTACTAACTCTGGTGGATCTCCTGACCCAATTTTTTGACGGGTCAGGCTGCTGTGGAGGCTGTTCTTCTTCATGCTCTGAGCTCCCACTGTCAGAGACTTCCCCCGTCTCATTATATCCACCTTCAAACTCTGGTCCTGCGTCATCTTCAGAATCTGATTCGGGTTCTATAACCGGTTCATTCTTTTGACCGTCAGTGTCAAACTCAACCGCTTCTTTCTGAACCTCTGACTTCTCCGTATTCCTGTCTTTGTACAGCTCTGCTTCATTGAATTCGGCATGTTTGCTTCTGACTAGCTTTCTGCTTTCATGATCCTAAAGCCTGTAGCCCATTTTATCGGACCCAAATCCAACGAGCGTGTACTTCTTTGCTCTGGCATCTAACTTGTCACCTTCAAGATCAATATCATAAGCACTACACCCGAAGATTCTCAGGTGATCATACTCAACTGCTTTACCCTTCCATTCTTCCTGAGGAATCTTGAATCCCAACGATACTGAAGGCCCACGATTGATAAGATAGGCTGCGGTGTTAACCGCATCAGCCCAGAACATTTTTGGGAGCCCTGCATTTAGTCTCATACTTCTGGCTCTCTCACACAATGTTCTGTTCATCCTCTCTGCAACCCCATTCTGTTGCGGAGTTCCTGGAACAGTCTTTATCATCTTGATGCCTCTCTCAGCACAATAATCTGTAAATTCTTTGCTGATGTATTCACCTCCGTTGTCAGACTTTAAGCATTTCACCTTCAAATCAGTTTCAAGTTCAACAGCAGCTTTCCATTTCTTAAATTTATCAAAAACTTCAGATTTATGTTTAAGAAAGTAAACCCATACCTTTCGTGTTGAATCGTCTATGAAGGTTACATAATAGCGAGATCCTTCAGGTGAAGCAACTGATGTCGGCCCGTACACGTCTGAGTGAATCAACTCCAATTTCTGAGCTTTTGGTGCTCTCCCTGTCTTCACAAAAGTCACCCTCTTTTTCTTGCCTAGGATGCACGGTTCACAAAACTCAGACTCGACCTTTTTCAGTTCTGGAAGCTTTCCTTTGGTAACAAGCATCTTCATCCCTTTTTCACTCATGTGGCCGAGTCGTTGATGCCATAACTTTGATAGACTCGGCCCATCAGATACTGCATTAACCCCATCGGTTGGTACCTCAACCATGTATAAAGTACCCCTCTTCTTTCCTCTAGCAATGACCATACTGCCCTTCACAACTTTCCATTGTCCTCTACCAAAGTGGACATCATATCCTTGATCATCAAGCTGACCAATGGATATCAACATCCTCTTCAAACCAGGAATGACCCGAACATTCTTCAAGGTCCAAATGGTTTCCAATGGTGTTTTTAAGTCAATGTCTCCAACCCTTGTAATATCAAGACTGTGATTATTAGCCAAACGAACTTTACCAAAGTTACCTGTTCGTAGATTCTTCATCTTCTTTGTGCTAGAAGTAGCTTTAAAAACGATGCTCCTGAATCCATAATCCAATCGTCAACAGTATTTTCGGCACAACAAATAAGGGCATCCTCTGAATCTGAGGCTGTGGTAGCATTCACCTCCTTTTTATCTCTATGAGGTTTAGTACACTTACTTCTAAAGTGCCCATGCTCATCACAGTTCCAGCACTGTATGTCTTTTCTTGGTTTTGCTGGTCTTGACTTGCTTCTTCGTTTTGACGTTGACCTTCCTCTATTTCTACCTCTATTATTACTTCTCCCTCTCCCTTCAGTACGGAGCAACGAACTTGTCTCTCCAGAATTCCTCCTCCTTGAGTCCTCATTCAATATCAAGTCACGAACTTTAGCAAAAGTGAGGGTCTCAACTGCCCCAGTGATTGCAACAATAGTTCCTGAGCAGCTGTCAGGTAATGAGGACAAGAGCAGGCATGCTTGCAATTCATCATCTATCTTGAATTTTATTGAATTCAAACGAGACAAGTGAGAATTAAATAAATTAATATGCTCAATAACAGAACTTCCCTCTTTCATGCGGGTGTTGACTAACTCCCGTATCAGAAACACCTTGTTGGCAGGAGACGGCTTCTCATACATATTCTACAAAGCCTCTATGATTCCTCGTGCTGAGATTTGTTCAGAAATATTGTAACCAACATTCATTGAAAGAGTGAGCCTGATAGTTGACATAGCCTTCTTGTCAATGACTGTCCACTTATCCGTTACAGGTGAAGGAGGAGGCTCTAAGGCCGCATCCAGATCCTTCTGTATCAGCAAATCCTTGATTGCATCTTCCACCATCCACAATTCTTCCCATCAAACTTCTCAATTCTGACTGTTCCGTCATCAATCATCTTTGCTGAATAGCAGAAACTAACCAGAGAACGTGAGAGAATAAACTGCAAAACAACCCTGAAATCTGACCTCGAAACACGTGCAGAAAACCCGAAAAACACAACAGCGAAAATCGGTACAGAAAATCCTTATGTTTGAGCTACGGCGGCTGGAAACCCTAATCTGGTTGGCGGCGGCGATTCTGCGGTTCTGGCAAGGTGGTAGGCGGCGGCTAACAAAACCCTAATCTGGGTTAGGTGGTGGCGGCGGCGGTACCCGGTTGCCAGAGTAAAGCTGCGAAACTGCAGCAAGTCGGTGGGTGTCGGCGGCGGAAAACCCTAGCGGCGGCTAGGTGACGGCGGCGAAACCCTAATTAGGGTTTGCGGCGGCGGCTGGAGGTAGGAGGTGGTAGGCGGCTTGTGTGTGTTCTTGATCAAGAGCCCGAGCTCTGATACCATTTGTTAGGATTTAGATCACACACACACGATCAATAAACAAAAGCAATAAGAAAAGTAGACACGAGATTTACGTGGTTCGGTCACAGTGTGTAACCTACGTCCACGGGGGCAACTAGTGTTTGTATTTTTATTGAGTGATAATATTTACAAGTACAAGAGTTATATTTATAGGCTAGAATTAGGGTTATTCCCTTGCTAAACAAGTAACTAAACATCTGGGCCTAAAACACTTAAAGCCCATTAGGGTTAGGGCCGGCCGTACCCTTTCCCTTCTTCTCTCTAATTCTTGACTAGCCTTAATGGGTTGGGCTGAAGACAACATCTCCAACAAAAGGACACAAAATGAGTGTAGTGTCATTTTCGTCTCTGAGGTTTGGCCAGTTTTGCGACTTCCATCTGAAGTTTGTTTTTTTGCATCTGGATCCAAAAGGTTTGAAATCTTGTCATTTTCATTAGGCTCGTTAACTCCATCCATTTTTTTTCCATTAAGTCAAGGGCATTTTTGTCTTTTTGTTAACTTAAAGAGCAACTTGGTCTTTTTGAATACTTGTACATTATGCTAAATGCTTGTACATATAGTGAAAAAGGCTGAATTGCCCTGACTTAACGGAGGAAAATGGACGGAGTTAACGGGCCGGATGAAATTTGCAAGATTTCAAACCATTTGGATCCAGATGCGGAAAACAAACCTTTGGACGAAAGTCGCAAAACTGGGAAAACTTCAGGGACGAAAATGACATTTTACTCACAAAAATCATATATTTTTCTACATCAATTTGTTGTTTTTGGATTTTTAGAGAGGTATATTTGTTTTCGATTTTTAAGGCATGTTTTGCATCAGATATGTATTTGTCCAAATTTGGTAAAACGAGATAACCTTAAAAGAAAAAAA
Organism: Scalesia atractyloides; assembly: GCA_947069175.1. Taxonomy (NCBI): domain Eukaryota; kingdom Viridiplantae; phylum Streptophyta; class Magnoliopsida; order Asterales; family Asteraceae; genus Scalesia; species Scalesia atractyloides. The sequence goes on from CAMTDV010000030.1 coordinate 59,952,167, forward strand.
GTTGAAAACATGGGTTGGCAGTTGCCTCTACATGTTTTACCTTAATTTGATTTTTTCACAACTGTCCTCATGTGACTAAACTTTTTGTCATATGTTTGTCTTCAGATATCTTCTCTGCTCACGCCTCTTATCCAGTTAGTAAAAACCGGTTTTACCAAAGCTGCACAACGGTTGGATGGCATTTATTCGTTACTTATTGTGGTTAAAATTGCAGCTGCCGATTTTAGAGCAGGTGCTTTGATATCTATCTTTTAACTTCTTTTTTTATGTTAGTTGATGATGTTATTTTTTTCTGCTTGAAGTGTTAATTTTATTATATTATGCTGAAGATGAAAACGTATCAAAGGAAAAGATCTGGTCTCTGATTTCGCAGAATGAACCTTCAGTTGTTCCTGTAGCTATGGTAGTTTCATTATTTAGTTCTTCTGTTCCATTTTTTTTAATCCTGTAACTATGTGTATTTGTTATTGATATATTATATATTTTTAATATGAGTGCTATGTAGGCTTCTAAACTATCAGTGGAAGACTGTGAAGCATGTATTGAATTACTTGAGTCGCTCTTTGTGGATCATCCTCACAGGTTTTATGTCTCTCTTAAACATTTGACCCAGTTGACCATAATTAAATTTTTATTTTTAATTGATTCGCATGATCACCAATTCGTCTTTAACTTCCTTACCTATTCTACAGGGTTTTCGAGACTCTTCATGTGAAATCTCTCATGCAGGTGAAGTACTATGAAACTGCATCATAAGTCTTGTTTTTTCTATAAATCCATTTCATCTTCTTATATATCTGTGTGTAACTTACATACATTTATATTTGTTTATTTACTGCAGCTTATCATTGTATTTCTGTGCCATTCAAGTTGGGATATACGCAAAGCAGCGTACAGTTGTACCAAGAAAATTCTATCTGCTGCTCCAAGATTATTCGAAACTCTTCTAATAGAATATTCAGAGCACCTCACGGTTGTTGGAGAAAAAGTTTTAGCAAAGTCAAGGTACAATATCATCATTATTTCAACCCATTTTTATTTGAGATAAAACAGGTCGTATTTTAAATACCCGTTGATTAATTTACTACATAATTTTTAGCGAGATGGAAAATTCACTGGACTCTTCGGGAGCTTTTATTCCATCTGTGGAGGTTTTAGTAAAGGCTTTATTGGTAATTTCATCTGGTGTTTTGGCTGCTGCACCTAGTTCCTGTACACGTCTTATATTCTGCTCGCATCATCCTTGTTTAGTTGGCACCGCAAAAAAAGATGCTGTTTGGAAGGTGAGTCATTTCGTTTATTATTTAATACACATCTTAAGTGGTTCTACCTGGTGCACTCTTATATTTGTTTTGGCAGAAATGATTAGTTTACTCTAGATTATTATTAACTAACAACTTACTATTTTGTTTTCTCAGAGATTGCAAAAGTGTTTGCGAGCTCTTGGTTTTGATGTCATTGGACATATAATGACTGATGTCGGTAACATGTGCCAGGTATTATTATATCCTTTCGTTATAAGTTAGAAGGATTTATTATTAGTTTAATACACTAATATATATAGCCAACTTAGAATTGTTGTACAAATGAATACGTGATGACGTCTGATCTTTTCGATTTAAAGGTTTACATTACTCTTATGATATTACTATTTTATTGACCTGAGTCACACTGGCAGCATATCTTTTTTCAGTCTACCTATATATTATGTTAGCAGTTGAAAGTAAAAATGGATGTATATGAAAATTGTATATCTTAATAATGAATTGTCTTGCAAACTACTTGATTGAAAATATGCATCGTTTTGTTAAAATGTGTTTTATTATTTTAAAGTGTTTAAAAAAACTATTAAACATTGTGTTTGTTAAAAAAATCTTACATTTTTGGTTATAATAAATATTCATAATACTTTGATAATTTGTGTGAAATGTTAAATAACTTGGTAATTATATTAATAGGAGCGGTATATATAGCTGTTAAATATATTTACTTGACAACAGACAGGGTATATCTGTCATATCAGTTGATGACATCGTCAATCTCAATTTACGGAGATTGAAATTTGAAAGCAAAATTGCGCCTTTTCAAGTGATACATGTCTATATTACAGAGTGTTGGTGTCATGTTTATTCTGCATTTTTGCTCGATTGAACATAGATATAAAGATCGCTTATCAATAACATTTTATTTCTGTTTCATCAATAGAGTTTGCTTGGACCGATGGGGTTGATGAGCACTAGTCATCTGGAACAAGAAGCCGCTATAAACGCCTTGTCATCTTTAATGACTATAACACCAGCAGAAACCTATGTGGAATTTGATAAGGTTAACTACAACTTCTTATTTTTAAAAGCTTGATAATTAATAAACATCTGAGACGTCTTTTGACATTTGAACTTTTGTAGTATTTGAAAAGTTCTCCTGATTGGGCTGCACACGATTTGTTATCGCAAAATGATATTCAGGTGAGCATGATGTATGTACACTCAATATATGATGTATGTACACGATTTGTTATGACAAAATGATATTCAGGTGAGCATGACGTATTGTTTTTATTTATGGCAGATTTTCAATACCCCTGAAGGGATGCTATCCACAGAGCAAGGAGTTTATATAGCGGAGTCTGTAGCTTCTAATAACATGAAACAGGCCAAAGGCCGTTTCAAGGCTTATGACAACAATGACAGCATGGTATATGATCACACATATCAATTGTTTCTAATGTAATTACCTTTGTAGTAACATAAAACATTTTTTTTATTTTATTTTGCAGGAAAATGGCAACTTGGTTTCTTCTGGAAGGCGAGACACCGGTGGTAAAGAGCGTGCAGGTGTAGGGAAGAAGGATACGGGGAAATTAACGAAGAAGCCTGGTATGTTCTTATTATTTGTTTAAACCTTTTCATTCACAAATAGAGGTGACAGTTTGATTTGGGTTGTGTTGTATCTCAAACGGGTCATCAAAGTAAAGGTAGCAAACAAGGGAATGTGTAGTTGGCAAATTCTTCTTTTAGCGTATGCAAAGATATAGGTTATCATTGTATTGATAATATTTTATTGTGACTAGTGGGTTACCACCCGCGCTCGGCAGCGGGTTCGAAACGTAGATAAAAATAAGCAAATCACGAGAGTTAAAGTTGTTTGATGTTTTAGTTAAGGGGCTAAACATGTCATTAAAGTTGAGGGGCTAAAAGTTGTTTTAGTTAAAGAGCTAAACATGTCATTATTAAATTTGAGGGTCTAAAGTTGTTTATTATTAAATCGAGGGGCTATAGTTGTTTTAGTTAAAGAGCTGAACATGTCATTATTAAATTTGAGGGGCTAAAGTTGTTTATTATCAAAGTTAAGGGGCTAAACATGTCTTTACCAAAGTTGAGGGGCTAAGCATGTCATTATGAAAGTTGAGGGGCTAAAGTTGGTTAATGCCAAAGTTATGGGGCCAAAGTTGGTTGATTTGACAACATAGTATATTTATAGTATATATAATTATAACTAACACAGTAATAAAGATTTAAAAATGGATATGTTTATAGTCAACACAAATTGAAATTTTCAACTAAATATTTTTGGACTCGTATGCTACTTGTTTCGGACCGTATTAAAAGATGACAAGACCACATATGTCTAATATATGTTTTCTTTTTGTAATGTTAGATAAACAAAAGACGTCAAAGGAAGAGGTGCGTGAGATTCAGCTTCGAGAGGAAGCTAATGTACGTGAGAAGGTCATGAATATACAGAAGAATCTTTCGTTGTTGCTGAAAGCTTTAGGGGAGATGGCTATAACTAATCCCGTTTTCACACACAGTGAATTACCCTCCCTGGTTAGTTTTTATATTTCACAATATATATGACAGGTGGCAACATGGTCCTGTGTATGGGTGAACGGATTGATTTAGTTAAGAGCTTTACCATTGTACGCACCAAATGACCAAAATGGTGTAAATTTTGAAGCAACACTATTTATCTGACCAAATTTATATAATTCTTATATTTGTTAAATATTCATCCATAGAACTATAAAACTAGTATTATTAACCCATTCTCATTAAGATCTTTTAATAGAGTACCTTCTTGATTTTACTTTTTAAGTTTTTTATTTATTTATTACTAATAAGTTAATTGATCTGTTAATTTCTGAAAGAATTAAGTAGTACAAGTTGGAATAAAATGATTTGTATAAAATAATATAGTTGAAACACGTTATTGTTTGGTGTAAAAGTTTGGTGCATACATTTGGAGAATTGGAGTTGTAATAATAAATTTGGAGTAAGCATCCCCCATATGTATGGTTCTTAATTTTGTTCTACGCATGATGATAACTCAGGTCAAATTTGTCAACCCGTTGCTGAAATCAGCAATTGTTAGTGAGGTGGCATATGAAACAATGGTGAAGCTATCAAAATGTACTGCACCTCCATTGTGCAATTGGGGATTAGACATTGCTACTGCTCTAAGGCTAATTGCAACTACCGAACCTCACGTTTCGTGGGACCAACTTTCCTTTTCTAGTGAGGGTGATACTGGCAGGTCATCATTAAGTCTTTTTGAAAGAGTAATGCATGCGATATCTGTATCTTGCAAATCTGGCCCGCTTCCGGTGGATTCTTTTAGTTTTGTTTTTCCGGTAAGTTTTACTAATTGTTCATATTACTTGACGTTACTATGTCTTGTGTCTCTATAGAGGTGGCAGTTTTGACCCATTACTATGAATCTTTTGATTTGGGTTGGTTTTATCTCAAAACTTAATTATGTGTAGAAGTTGTGTAAAAGATCTTAATTTATATTAAAAGGTGACTTCTAGAAAAATATCTTAGAGACAATACATATGTATTTCACAAAGGTGACTTCTAGAAAAATATCTTTTAGACATATGCAAAATTTTGGTTAATTGGTTGAAACATGCATATATAACATTTAAGGGCATTTTCAATTTTTTTTTTGATTGGGTTGAAAGTTTCCAAAAGTTTTTGTTGTATGTATATACCTCCTAAGTTGCTTTATTTGAAGATTTAGGTTATTATTGTTATTATGGCTGCTTTTAATCATAGTTACACATCATTTTTTTTAAAAGTTTTTAAAATTGCACAAAACTGTGTTTATAAGTCAACTAACCCAGCCCAGCTTGTTTTGACCTGTTACTCACCCTACCTATCTTGCCATCTCTATGTTTCGAACCGTAAGGTTATTATTACCTTTAGTTTTTTTACTTGTTGCATTGTTTTTAAAAGATACTGGAGAGAATACTATCGTCTCCTAAGAAGACGCAGCTTCATGATGATGTACTTCGAGTACTTTTCCTACATATGGATCCAGTATTGCCCCTTCCTAGACTTCAAATGCTTTCAGTTAAGTTTCTAACGTTATATACTATCTGTTTTATTTATTTATTTCTTTTGCGTGACATGTATCTTCTATGCTTTTTGACAGGTTCTATATCACGTGCTTGGTGCCATTCCTTCTTATCACGGATCTGTTACTCCAGCATTAAATGAGTTGTGCCTTGGTTTGTCACCAGAAGACGTTGCACCTGTATGTTGTATTTTAGTATTAACTTAAATATTAATTTAATATTAATTTTAGAAATGTATCATGTTTAACTTTTCTGGAAATTCTACATTCAGGCTTTATCTGGTGTTTATGCAAAAGAGGTTCATGTGCGGTTAGCTTGCTTAAACGCTGTAAAATGCATTCCAGCTATATCCACCCGCTCTGTTCCCGAGGATGTGGATATTGCCACGAGCATTTGGATAGCTCTACATGATCCTGAAAAGGTATCGTACAACTGAAAGTTCCGGTTTTCGTTTTTACTTTTCTGTATTATGTAATTATTTTTTGTAGCAAAAGGATAATAGTTAATTCAATTGCTCTTAAAGTTATAGATACAAGTTTTAAAATTTGTTTGATAAAATATCGAAGGTATTGAAGATAATATTTAAATGTTGTAATTTGTTTGATGAAATATTTTATTTACTTATTGTACCTGTGTTTATATCTATGCTTCAATATTTATCACCAAGTGGGACTTGTTAGCCAACAATAGATTATTTGGTTTTTAATTCATAATAGGTGGTGTATTTTTTAATTACTAACCTAATACTTGGAACTTGAAGTGTTATATTTATTTTTGTCTATTAATCATGGTTCTTCTTTACTATATACAGACCTACTACTGACCATTGTTGTATGTAATGCTTATTGGATATTCCAGTCAGTGGCTGAGGTGGCAGAGGATGTGTGGGACCGTTACGACCACGAATTTGGGACCGATTATTCTGGACTCTTCAGGGCTCTTTCACATGTTAATTACAATGTTCGAATGGCTGCTGCTGACGCATTAGCTGCTGTATTAGATGAGTACCCAGATACATTACAGGTGATTACAATTTTTCTAAAGGTGGCACTTGTAAATGGGTTGATTTGGGTTTTGTTTTCATCTCTAATGGATCAAATAAAAGCATGTGTTCACTTTGAAACTGGTCAAACGGATTTATTACTGGGTTAGCCCATTTTGCTACCTTAATTATTCATATAGGACGATTTGGACCCTTTTAAACATCTTAAAATTGTTATCTTACAGATTCATGTTTTCTTTCAGGAATCTTTAGCCACTTTATTCTCTCTTTATCGTGACGGTGGTATTGGTGAGGGAAACATTGATTCTGGTTGGATAGGCAGACAAGGAACTGCATTGGCTTTACATGCTGCGGCTGATGTACTTAGAACCAAAGACCTTCCAGCTGTTATGACATTCTTGATATCCCGAGCACTGGTAAAATATTTGTTTTTATGACTTAGGGACTGTTTGGTTTGTGGGTATGGGCTTACTAGTCTTTTAGTATGCTTGTTTTATAAGGGTATGGGTTTAAAGGATTGAGATTGACACCCATATAATTGGTTGCTCCATTAATGAATAATGTGCAAAACTTCCTTCTTTAATGCATAATGTAAAACTAGTTATTTTAACCCGCGCGTTGAGGCATGAGTCAGTTTGGCTCGTCATGTTAGCAAGAAAAAACATTAAAATGTGAAATACCAAAACCAATAAAAGTAGAGGGACTGAACATGTATGTTACCAAAGTTAAAATAGAGGGACTAAACATGTATACATGTGAAGTTAACTTATAAGGGGAAAACTTTAAAGTAGGACTAAATATGGTATTATGAAAGTTAATGTAAAAGGAGTTAACATGTATAATAGTAAAGTTAAGGGTGTAAAATGTAAAAGACAATATAGTAAAGAAAAAAAGAAAAAAAGTCTACCATGTGCCAACTTGTGATTGGATAGTATGAATAGTGAGACAAAGGCACTTGCCTTATATTATATCTATATAATGATTTTAAACCATGTTTAAGACATGTATGTAAATTCCAGTTGTGCAAGGACATTGATGAAATCGCCCCATTTAAGTAAATGACAACTAGCTAAAAGGAAGTAGTTCAAAAGTCTCTTTTAATGCATAAAACCTTTTTAATCGTTGTAAACAGAAAGTTAGATTAGTATTGTAATAGTACAGGTTTTGCAATCATATTTGACATACTAATTGTTTGTAAATTACCTTTTTAATCCATTTTTCAGTTTTCATCGCTACCTACCCATTTTGCCAATTTTATAATTGGATGAAGCAAATTTATGGCCACTTGTAGGTCTTAGTTTTATATAGCTTGATCAATATCATTAGTAGTTTTGACTAGATGCTTACTTATATTCAAGTGACATGATTTTACTTTTGTGGTTTATATTAACTTTTTTTTATGCTTAATTAAAAGCTCTACTTTTTATTTAAGGTTTTTTTTGACGTAAATGACACCATTCTCAAAGTGAATATATTAACTTACCTTGTAAATGAAAACAAACTTATCTAAAAACATTTGAAGTTACCACTAAACCTATGTAGCATGTTGGGTAGGAATGTACATACCTCGAAATTCTTTGTGGTAATGTTAGGCAGTATAACAAGCAAAAACTAGAATTTACTTAATTTGGTGAGTACCCTGATTCGAATTTGTTTTTATGATGTATACTACAGGCTGATACCAATGCTGATGTTCGAGGAAGAATGATCAATGCCGGTATCATGATTATTGACAGACATGGAAAGGATAATGTCTCATTGTTATTTCCTATATTTGAAAGCTACTTAAACAGAAAGGTCTGTACATATTAAATTGTAAATTACATTAAAATAAAATTTAAAAAGTACCAGACTTCTAGTTAGATGTATTCACAGATAGATTATTGACTTTACTTTTTAGGCATCAGATGAAGAAAAATATGATTTGGTACGTGAAGGCGTGGTCATATTTACTGGAGCTTTAGCGAAACATCTATCCAGGTTCAATATCATTTCATCAGCTATTTCTTGAAAGGAATTTTTTAAGTTATATTTCTGTTATCTTTTTTTATTGTTATTATAACATTTCTTGGAAAGCAGGATGATCCTAAAGTCCATGCTGTTGTAGTGAAGTTGCTAGAGGTGCTAAACACTCCATCAGAAGCTGTTCAGAGGGCAGTTTCAAGCTGTTCTCCCCTCTGATGAAATCGAAACAAGTATGTTGTATATTTTTTCTATTAATAATTCATGTACCATACCAATAATTATTGAAATAGGAACACAAACACATATATACAGGGGAATACCAGAATGAGAACCCACTTGAGTTGAAGAAACTCCGGAAACTCTGAAATGAACCGTTCTTTTTATATAAAAGGTTTGGGCATGTAATATACATATTTCTAAGACCTTTGAGCCGAAAAAAAAACGCCGAGTAAATTTTAAAATAAGTAAGGTTTTTAGTTATGTATTACACAGCTGTTACGTAGGAATTTTTTTTTGAATATAATCTTTCCACACTTTTTGATTTTTTTTGGCTCAAAACACTTGAAAGTTTGTATTGACCTAATTTTTTATAAAAAAATTGTTACATAGGGTTTTCGCAAGTTTTCTCAACTCAAGTGGGTTTGCATTTTAACCCTTTCTCTCTCTCTTATATATATATATAGAGAGAGAGAGAGAAAGTATATTGTACAAAATGGCTTAACGTACATTACGGACGACATGTGATTTCGCACCCTTTAGTGATGAATTCGCATGGAGTAGAGTGAATTCGCACACTAATTTCGCATGAGAGGAGATGAATTCGCATGGAATAGAGTGATTTCGCATGGGATCGGGCGGCTGAGATTATTGCGTACATTTTATAGGATAAGGCATTTTGTACAATAACTTTCAATTAAGATTCACTTTGAGTTGTTAGAACTGTGAAAACTCCTACTTCCCGCGCGAATATAGGATCCGTTTCAATTAAGCTATGCAGTTAATATCAGTGTCAAATATCGGTACCGATATTATCGGCGATATTGACCGATATAACCGATATATCACCGATGTTTGACCGATATAACCAATATATCACTGAATTATTAGTGTTAAATTGCTATATATATAAATTCTGCGTTATATTAAAATTACCGATATCCCACCAATATCTATCTCACCGAGATAACCTATATCTCAAATATCGGTCCTTGACCGATATCCGATATTTACCGCATTAACTACATAGCAATTAAGAACCACTTTGAGTTGTTAGAACCGTGAAAACTCCTACTTCCCGCGCGAGTTTTGCTACCATTTCTTGCACAAACGTTGATGAAAATGTTACAAACATATCTGTAAAAAAATAAAATAAAAAATTTCCGAGCCGGTATTTGTTCTCCATTTACACTGATGTAAACTTTTTTTACAAAATGACTCACCAGTAATTTTTTTACGGCGATGTAAGATTTCGCAGGAGATGTTTTGTTCTTTTTTTTTAATTTTTGGGGATTTTTTAAAAAAAATATACATTTTTTAAGGCTTAGTTCTCACTGTTCACTGTTCTCACAAGTCAAGGTGGTTCTCATTTTAAACTTTCTCTCGCTCTGTATATATATGTGTGCGTGTGTGTGTGTGTGTAGCCATGTAGGTATATTTGTATTCGACTTCACTTTTTTACTTACTGGTTATTATTTGCCATTAGGAAGATGCAATCTCACTTGTTACTAGGCTATTAGATCAGCTGATGAAGAGTGAGAAATATGGGGAACGTCGTGGAGCAGCTTTTGGACTTGCTGGGGTTATTAAAGGGTTTGGAATTTCTAGTTTGAAAAAATATGGGGTCGCCACAGTGCTACGTGAAGGACTTGCAAATAGGTTTGTTCTTACTGCTAAATAAGTAATGATAAAAAATTACAAGTAACTATCATGAAATAATTGTCTTTCATGTGGAGACGACCAAAATATTCTACCTTTATCATTAGATGGTCCGTTTTTTAATCATTTTATTTCTTTTACTGTGTTTTTTTTCTGATTTTTTTTTAATCACGATTTCAAAAGTTTCTTAAATAATTCCCTGCATAGACTACTTGTATCTAGGTAGTTTTTAGATTGTACCTAGAGCTTTTTTTCTTCATAATTCATATCAACATTATTTTACTTGTAACTGGGTAGTTTTTATTGTATGTATCTATAAGTAGTTTATTAGTGCATGTAACGCCAAACACCTCGAATAAGTGAAACTCTCGCCTCGTGCCTCGCGTTTTGGTTTCTGGGTCCTAACTGTTTCCAAGCGCCTCACACTTCTTAAAAACAAGTGTATATTTTGTTTGAATTGTTCTAAATTCCAACCTCATCTGAAAAGTATTTTATTAATCGAAAGTTGGTGTTAATGAACCCGAATAAAGTTGTTTACATATGGGTGGCTCTAATGAAAAGGGCTGAATACTTTGGTACCTTATAATGCATATACAGTACACATAGTTTTAATGAGTTCCTTTAATTCTGATTTCTTAGGAATTCTGCTAAATGTCGCGAAGGATCTTTGTTGGCATTTGAATGCCTTTGTGAAAAGCTTGGGAAATTGTTTGAACCGTAAGTTTTCAGAAAATTTTACTTTTTTTTAATAAGTCCAGTTACATGAATCACTGTGTGTGAATTTTCTCTCTATTTTACAGGTATGTAATATATTTGCTACCATTGCTTTTGGTTTCATTCTCTGATCCAGTGATTGCTGTTCGAGAAGCTGCTGAAGGTGCTGCTCGTGCTATGATGTCTCAACTCACCGCCCAGGGGGTTAAACTTGTCCTTCCATCACTTCTAAAGGTCCTTATTTTCTTTTTTATTTTGCTTTATGTTTGCATGATATTTCTAGGGCGATGAAGATCAAGCTTCTCTTTTTTACTTAGAATATTTTAATCTGAAGTTTTTAGTTGTATTTGTATTGTCTCTGTGTTAAGAAACATAGTTATCGATAGCGAAGATAGTGTTCGCTATCATGCGCTTCATAGCGTATCGCCCTTATCTCGCAATCTGTTGATTAGTGAATCCATAGTGTGATTACAGCGGGATTCCGACGACGAATGCCGGAAACCAGGATGAAGAAGAGCGGCTCTCTGTTTTTGCGTTTTAGCCTATTTAGGGTTAAATAACTTCATGGATTTTAATATTTAACCCCTCTATCTTTCACTACTTCGCATTTAGTCCCTAAAACTTGTAAAAAATTACATAAAAAGTGTAAAATTAGTTTGTGTATTTTAACATTTAAGCCCCTCTATTTTCACTAGTTTACATATGGTCTTTAAACTTATAAATTTATACATAAAAAGTATAAAATTAATATGATGTGTGTGTATATATCTCTTGGTTTTAGAAAGTGAGAGGAGCACAAAAGCGACGAGGTCTAAAACCAAAGCGCAAAAGCGGCGGGCTTTTCGTAATCTGAAGTTTTTAGTTGTATTTGTATCGTCTCTGAGTTAAGAAACATAGTTATCGATAGCGAAGATAGCGTTCGCTATCATGCGCTTCATAGCGTATCGCCCTTATTTCGCAGTCTGTTGATTAGTGAATCCATAGCGTGATTACAGCGGGATTCCGACGACGAATGCCGGAAACCAGGATGAAGAAGAGCGGCTGACTGTTTTTGCGTTTTAGCCTATTTAGGGTTAAATAACTTCATGGATTTTAATATTTAACCCCTCTATCTTTCACTACTTCGCATTTAGTCCCTAAAATTTGTTAAAAATTTCATAAAAAGTGTAAAATTAATTTGTGTATTTTAACATTTAAGCCCCTCTATTTTCACTAGTTTTACATATGGTCTTTAAACTTATAAATTTATACATAAAAAGTATAAAGTTAACATGATGTGTGTGTATATATCTCTTGGTTTTAGAAAGTGAGAGGTGCACAAAACCGACGAGGTCTAAAACCAAAGCGCAAAAGCGGCGGGCTTTTCGTAATCTGAAGTTTTTAGTTGTATTTGTATTGTCTCTGTGTTAAGAAACATAGTTATCGATAGCGAAGATAGCGTTCGCTATCATGCGCTTCATAGCGTATCGCCCTTATTTCGCAGTCTGTTGATTAGTGAATCCATAGCGTGATTACAGCGGGATTCCGACGACGAATGCCGGAAACCAGGATGAAGAAGAGCGGCCGACTGTTTTTGCGTTTTAGCCTATTTAGGGTTAAATAACTTCATGGATTTTAATATTTAACCCTTTCTTTCACTACTTCGCATTTAGTCCCTAAAATTTGTAAAAAATACATAAAAAGTGTAAAATTAATTTGTGTATTTTAACATTTAAGCCCCTCTATTTTCACTAGTTTTACATATGGTCTTTAAACTTATAAATTTATACATAAAAAGTATAAAGTTAACATGATGTGTGTGTATATATCTCTTGGTTTTAGAAAGTGAGAGGTGCACAAAACCGACGAGGTCTAAAACCAAAGCGCAAAAGCGGCGGGCTTTTCGTAATCTGAAGTTTTTAGTTGTATTTGTGTCTTTGTGTTAAGAAACATAGTTATCGATAGCGAAGATAGCGTTCGCTATCATGCGCTTCATAGCGTATCGCCCTTATTTCGCAGTCTGTTGATTAGTGAATCCATAGTGTGATTACAGCGGGATTCCGACGACGAATGCCGGAAACCAGGATGAAGAAGAGCGGCTGACTGTTTTTGCGTTTTAGCCTATTAAGGGTTAAATAACTTCATGGATTTTAATATTTAACCCCTCTATCTTTCATTACTTCGCATTTAGTCCCTAAAATTTGTAAAAAATTACAAAAAAGTGTAAAATTAATTTGTGTATTTTAACATTTAAGCCCCTCTATTTTCACTAGTTTTACATATGGTCTTTAAACTTATAAATTTATACATAAAAAGTATAAAGTTAACATGATGTGTGTGTTTATATCTCTTGGTTTTAGAAAGTGAGAGGTGCACAAAAGCGACGAGGTCTAAAACCAAAGCGCATAAGCGGCGGGCTTTTCGTACCCGAGGCGCAAAGTGATTATATAAGTTTTTATATATATCTTTTAGGTATTTAGCATCTCTTATCCAAAATATAGCTATAAATAAGGTTTATATATGATTTTACCTATAAGTACAAGCCCAAAAACCTATTCTACAACAGTTTGATGCTTAAAACAGCTTATGTACATGAAATATATATATATATTTAATTGTTTTATTTATTTCTTAATTCTTTTACTATCTTATCGCTAAACACGAAATAGTGGGTGCTACTTCGTTGCTATTGCTACGAAGCATGTATGTAGCCTGTTGCTATTGACAACTATGGTAATGACCGTTTGAGATTCTTATTATGCATGATTTATCAGGGTCTCGAAGATAAAGCTTGGAGGACAAAGCAGAGTAGTGTTCAACTTCTTGGATCTATGGCATATTGTGCTCCACAACAACTTTCTCAATGTCTACCTAGGATTGTGCCAAAATTGACCGAGGTATTCTGGACGAAACATAATCTGAGTTTTGACTTGCATCGGTAGTTAGGTTTGAAAATGAGCAGGTGGGACATATAAACGGTCAACACTGGTATCTAAGTTATAAGTTGTACTAATAGGAATGTTCAATATTTTTATGAATTAGTTCATTTCAGTCATAATTTAAAATCTTCAATTAAACTTATATATGAGGTTTTATGACCTTGTTGGCCTGTCATTTTAACTTATAGTTTTTATAACTTGTAACCCGATCAAACCTATTCATAAGTAACGGGTCGAGCTGGCCACCTTTAGTATTCATTAATTATGGTCAGTTGTCTAATTAAATATCTGATTGATTTCAGGTGCTAACTGATACTCATCCAAAAGTACAATCTGCTGGGCAGACAGCACTCCAGCAGGTCTCACTATATCTTACAATCTACTGTTCATGTTTTTTTAAGAAAATAAAATAAAATAAATTCTTGTGAGTTATGAGTGTATGTGTGTAACTTGTTTTTTATGATATATAGGTTGGCAGTGTGATAAAGAATCCTGAAATCGCTTCCCTTGTTCCAACTCTTTTATTGGGTCTCACAGACCCTAATGACCATACAAAGTATTCCCTTGATATTCTTCTTCAGGTAACCTTTTCTATTTGCTTTTGTTTTTTATATGTTAAATGAAAAACATTATTTTTTTTAATATTGTTGGGTGTTTATTGATGTTTTGTAGACAACTTTCATTAATTCAATTGATGCTCCTTCACTTGCTCTTTTGGTACCAAATGTTCATCGTGGATTGAGAGAAAGAAGTGCCGAAACAAAAAAGAAGGCTGCACAAATAGCTGGAAATATGTGTTCATTAGTCACCGACCCAAATGATATGCTTCCTTATATTGGATTGCTTCTACCGGAAATTAAAAAGGTATAGTTTATATGCACATACAGATGCAGAAAATATCGTACCAATATTATCAACAATATTGACAGATATATGATCAATATATCACCGATTTTCCCGATTATAGTACCGTTCTTCTTACTTCTACACCATTCCTCTTTCTTCTTATTGCTGCTATTAGTGTTATACGTCCTAGTTGTCAATTGTTAGTGTTAAATGTTACTGTTAGATGTCTAAATCAGTTCGTACTTGCTACAATTGTTAGTGTTTTGCAAGTTGCAAAAGGTTAAAATTTAGTGGTAGGAGAGTATACTGAATTGTTAGTGTTAAATTGCTATATATATATATAAGTTTCACATGATATTAAAATTACCGATATCCCACCGTGATAACCTATATCTCAAATATCGGTCCTTGACCAATATCTGATTTTTACCGCATTAACTGCATTGGTTGCAACGAGATGCTTTTTTTTCAACGAGGTGCACCTCTTTGCAACATACTGTTATCATTATAGAGTGCTATAGTAGGAGGATATACTGATAAGAAATTATTAATCATATATTTGTTAATTTGTTCAATACATGACTTATAACAGGTATTAGTGGATCCAATTCCTGAAGTTCGGTCTGTAGCAGCCAGAGCCGTTGGATCTCTGATAAGAGGAATGGGTGAAGAGAATTTCCCAGATCTTGTTCCATGGTTGCTAGATACACTCAAGTCTGACGGTAGTAATGTTGAACGATCTGGTGCTGCTCAAGGGTTGAGTGAGGTAAGTAGCTATTTATTTTATTGTTGTTTTTATTATTATTATTATTATATTATTATTATTATTATTAGTGTTAGTGTTAGTGTTAGTGTTAGTGTTAGTGTTAGTGTTAGTGTTAGTGTTAGTATTAGTGTTAGTGTTAGTGTTAGTGTTAGTGTTATAAACATGCCAGTTCAGACCAACATTACATCAAATGATTATATATATATATATACAGTGAAAGTGTAATGTACATTGTGCCTTATCTGTGTGTGTTTCTAATATTCTCACCTTAGTTGAGTATCATTACTATTAGTCTATAACAAGCCAGTTATATATTGTAAGGTTCCAATTTCACTTTCAGATTTCGGTCCAATTATAGGGATTTGACTAAGTGGACCAATACTAAAATATGAATTCTCTTTTTCTAGGTTGTAGCTGCTCTTGGAACAGAGTATTTTGAGAACCTTCTTCCTGACATTATACGTAATTGCTCTCATCCAAAGGCACCTGTGCGTGATGGTTATTTGACACTTTTCAAGGTGAGTCATGTTTTTAAATTGTCAGTTTATTTCAGTTTTGTACATTAGTTGTATGTTTGCTAGCTCAGTACTCATATCGCTATATTTTTCTCATATAGTATCTGCCAAGATCATTAGGTGTCCAGTTCCAAAACTACTTGTCGCAAGTGCTACCATCCATCTTAGATGGTAAGTATCATATTTGTTGGCATCTTGAGATAAAACACATCATAATGGACCCATTCATAAGTGGGTCAAACTTGCTAATTATAATCTTTTGTTCATTCTTTCTCCGTGTGTGGTTGCTTCTTTAAAATTTGTTTATTTTAGGTTGTTTCATTTTAATGCTATTTTTATATTAATTTGATATTCGTAATCAGGTCTTGCAGATGAAAATGAATCTGTACGTGAGGCTGCACTTGGTGCAGGTCACATACTTGTGGAACATTATGCTATTACGTAAGTTGTTTGTCGATTTGCGAGAAACCAGTGGCTTTTAACATAATTATAATAAGTTTGTTCATATATTTGTTATTATTATTATTATTTCTCATTCTTTTGCCAGGTCTCTGCCTTTACTTCTGCCAGCTATAGAAGACGGTATATTCAATGATAATTGGCGTATCCGTCAAAGTTCTGTGGAACTTTTGGGCGATCTCTTATTTAAGGTACGTCATTCTCATATTTGCGTTTATTTTTATAACTTATTATTTATTAATTAAAGTTTGTTTTATTAAGGTTGCTGGTACTTCTGGAAAAGCACTTCTTGAAGGTGGCAGTGACGATGAAGGTGCAAGTACAGAAGCACAAGGGCGTGCAATTATTGAAGTACTTGGTAAAGATAAACGTAATGAAGTGCTTGCTGCTCTTTATATGGTCCGGACAGATGCCAGCCTTTCAGTTCGACAGGTAGGATATTATTTCTGGGTAGAGCTGACCGAATCAGTTGTTCGGGCGGGTTGGGTAACATGTCAAAATGGGCAGGTCTGGTTGACCCAAAAAGCTGGAACCATTTTGTACTTCCAGTTTTACTTTTTCTAAAATAACTATAGTCAAGTTAATTTGGTCCCAAAAATTATAGTTCAAATTAAAATCTTAGTTTCTCCCAAAAGAGTTTCAACCTTCAAGTGGTTCATTTTTATTTACTATTTTTCCCATGTTTACCTTTATTAAATATTATTATTGGTATTATAAATGCATTAAAGGATAAAAAATTTCCTTAAAGAGTAAAGTACATGGATGGTTACTTTTAAAAAGCTGGGGACCAAATCCAAAGTTTTGGTTAACCACAGGGACTATCCGTGTAGTTTACTCTTTTTCTTATATTAACTAATATTGCATTATGCACATACCTAAAAATTGTATATTTTTGTTTTTATGGGATGGAGGGATTGTCGTTTTTTAGTTTTCCCGTTTGACCAGTTACAGGCAAAAAAAAAAAAACAAATCAACCCGCTCATAAGTAAATGGGCCAAATATGAAAGTAAGTATCTAATATGTAGTTTTATGTTTTCTTTTTGCAGGCTGCTTTACATGTATGGAAGACTATAGTTGCAAATACACCTAAAACATTAAAGGAAATAATGCCAGTATTGATGAATACCCTTATCACGTCTCTTGCATCACCATCCTCCGAAAGGCGACAGGTCTTTCGTTTTTGTCATATGTTATGTTATTAAGGTTTCATTCTTAAATTATTAATACACACATCTTGGAAACTGAAATATTCGTTATTTATTATAGGCTGCTGGACGAGCATTGGGTGAGCTTGTTAGAAAGCTCGGGGAGAGAGTTCTACCTATGGTTATTCCTATTTTGTCTCAAGGCTTGAAGGACCCTAATTCTAGCAGAAGACAAGTATTTTACTCTTTTACCCCTAAACCCTTGTGATGTTTATCTTGAAAGTTAAGTTATATTAATTAGTTTACTGTTTTTATTCACAGGGTGTCTGCACTGGTTTAAGTGAAGTTATGGCTAGCGCTGGTAGAAGCCAATTGTTAAGTTTTATGGATATGCTTATCCCCACTATCCGTACAGCTCTATGTGATAGGCACGTTTAGTTTTTTGTGTAGTTTTTCGTTAGTTATTGTATATGTACGATTTTGATTATTTATTTCTGTGTTGTACTAATTTCTCCTACAGCGAGGTTGAGGTTCGCGAATCTGCTGGGGTTGCGTTCAGTACGCTGTATAAGGTACTCTACTTTATATATGTGGTGAAATGGGCCGGTTGAGTAACAGGTCAAACTGTTTTTGTCCATGTATTTTTAACAAATTTATTATAAATAAACCGATCAATAAAACATATCTTGAATTGACCTTTTCGTGGTTCATTTATCTTTATTTTTTAGCACGTGGCCTTATGCTTTACTTGTTATATGATTTATATTTAGGTTGTAATCGAGCCGAGCCACGATGGGCTCGAGCGAGAACTTAAACGAGCCAGCTCGGCTCGTAAAAAGTTCGAGCCCAATCGAGCCTGGTTAATTTTATTTTAATTTCATATATTTATTTTTTTTATTTTTTACCGGTATTTATAACATAAAAAACAAAAAAATAAGTAAAAATGTAACATACGTTTATTCATTATTTTTGTTTTTTCTAATATTTTAAAAACAGAAAGTGATATTAAAAACATTATACGTATTATTTTTTGTTTTTATCAATATTTTTGCATGTTATTCAATTAATTAAACTTGAAATGTTAATATACTTTACCCCCCTCCCACATATTTTTATATTTAATACACTTAAAATTAAATTAATATATTAATATATATATAATTCGAGCCGGCTCATGAGCTCATGAGCCGGGCCTAGCTCGAGTTCGGCTCGTTTGCTCGCCGAGCCGAGCCAGCTCGTTTACATTTGAACCGATTCTAAGCCGAGCGTTTTTCGAGCGAGCCATGAGCCGCGAGCTTTTGAACACCCCTGTTTATATTTCTGTAGAGTGCTGGAATGCAAGCAATTGACGAAATTGTCCCAACTCTTCTCCATGCTTTGGAAGATGATGACATGGCAGATACTGCCCTTGATGGTCTAAAACAAATTTTGAGGTATTAAGAAACAACACAGTGCCACACTGCCACCATATTTGTACTTTTTTGTTATATTGTGTAAATAGTTTTTATTAAATACTAAACTTATCACATTTTAAAACAGTGTCAGGACTGCAGCTGTGTTGCCTCATATACTGCCAAAGCTTGTTCATCTCCCACTCTCGTATGCAGCCTATAATTCATTTAATTATTGAATTTAATTAGTTAAAAACTTTGGTTTATGATGCTAATTTTTAGTGGAAACATGTTTTCCAGTGCCTTCAATGCACACGCTCTGGGAGCTGTTGCTGAGGTGGCAGGTGCCGGTTTAAACGCTCATTTGTCAACCGTTCTTCCTGCTTTGCTCTCTGCAATGGGAGATGATGATCATGTGGTATGCTACTAAGGCAGTTACTCTTTTTATGCTCTTATATATATTGTACTACATCGCCCCATGTGATATTGATGATAGATTTATTTCTAATTTGTTTTTTATATGCAATATAGGATGTCCAAAATCTTGCAAAGAAGGCTGCAGAAACTGTGGTATTGGTCATTGATGATGAAGGGATTGATTATTTGATATCAGAACTTCTTAAAGGCGTTGGGGATAATCAGGTATTGGCTGGTTGTTATTATATTTTTTATTATATATATTCTTTTATTACAGTAACTAGTATTTTGACCCACCGCGCGTTGCAGCAACGTTTAAACCTAAAGTAACTCGAACTTATACCGTCAAATATTTGACCTGCTAGTTTTCGAACAAAACTTATGTCAAAACACCAACTGAATTTGCACATGAAGATAAGCACGAAAACGTATTTTAATTGACCTGACTCATTACCGAGAAAATTGCGTCGAAACGTAAACCAACTTGGATTTATAACGAAACGCTTTAAAAAATAAGCACGTAACAAAATAGTGTTTGTTATTTACGTTAAGAATGGTACCACGGGTTGCGGCGGAGTCGAAACGTAAAGTAACTCGAATTTATACCGCCTAGTGAAAATGTTTTATATTTGACCCAACGTAGACCAACCAAAAACGTACATAAAAATAAGCACAAAAACTTTTATATTTTTCAAGGGGGGTCAACATGACATTTTACAATGTTTTAGAAAGCTGAGGGGGTGTAAGTGGCAATGCTAAAAGTTGAAGGGTTGAATACACAAAAAGAAGAAAAAAACCATGGATGGTATTGTTCTAAATATGACAAAGAAAAATAATAAAAAAATAGAGGTTGTGTCTTATGTACTATTCCTAAGACACCCTCTGTTGTTATATATATATTATATATATATATATATATATATATATATATATAATTACATGTTCAACCTTCAACTATATAAAAATCTATCATTATATAACTACTTATGATGTAGAAGATTGTGAAAGTTAGTATCCTAATATTGTTTGCCCCTCTTTATAATATGCATTAATTGAAACATCTTTTACAAATTTTGATTTTGTAACTCCTTACTAGTTTTATTAAAGATAGCTTTGGGGGTGTGGAGACGTTTAAAGTGAGAAAGATAACAACTGTATGGATCATGGAAGTACCACTGTTGAATTTGACTAAATAGTCGTTCTGTTGGATCTCAGATCTGGATTGTTGGGTTTAGGGATCATATTAGTTGGATCTTACAAATGAAACTGATTAAATTTCATCCAAGACCTGACCCATTGGCCGGTCTACGTCTATCTTTTTATCTCACAGTGGTGTTACAACTTGCAGGCTTCAACTAGACGCAGTTCTGCATATTTAATTGGTTATTTCTTCAAAAACAGTAAATTGTATCTGGTGGATGAGGCACCGAATATGATGTCCACACTCATCATCTTACTCAGTGACACAGATTCTGCTACCGTATCGGTAATATATTTTTTTTTTCAAGTTATCATTTCTTGTCATATTCTTATATATGTATCTTGTAATTTATATAACAGGCTGCCTGGGAAGCACTTTCACGAGTTGTTGGTTCAGTCCCTAAAGAAAATCTTCCGTCATATATAAAATTAGTCCGTGATGCTGTTTCCACATCTAGAGACAAGGAACGTAGAAAGAAGAAGGTGAAAATATGTTTCTCTTGTTATTAGCACATGCATGTTCTTTTTCCAAGTGGGTGGATTGGGTTACAAGTCAAAACTGGGTAACGTAGAATTTAGCAGTAGGGCATGTTCGGTCGTATTGGTTCCGCAAGAGCTTTTTGTCCTAATGATTTATAAATGATTTGTGTTTCGAATATGATTACAACAATTATGTTATTTCCATAACAATCTTTTTTTAGATAATGTGGGGGAAGTTTTGGTCGCTAATCTTTTTTCAAATTCCGAACTCACATCTATATTTGTCCTAAATATAAAATTAGTCCGTGATGCTGTTTCCACATCTAGAGACAAGGAACGTAGAAAGAAGAAGGTGAAAATATGTTTCTCTTGTTATTAGCACATGCATGTTCTTTTTCCAAGTGGGTGGATTGGGTTACAAGTCAAAACTGGGTAACGTAGAATTTAGCAGTAGGGCATGTTCGGTCGTATTGGTTCCGCAAGAGCTTTTTGTCCTAATGATTTATAAATGATTTGTGTTTCGAATATGATTACAACAATTATGTTATTTCCATAACAATCTTTTTTTAGATAATGTGGGGGAAGTTTTGGTCGCTAATCTTTTTTCAAATTCCGAACTCACATCTATATTTGTCCTAAATATAAAATTAGTCCGTGATGCTGTTTCCACATCTAGAGACAAGGAACGTAGAAAGAAGAAGGTGAAAATATGTTTCTCTTGTTATTAGCACATGCATGTTCTTTTTCCAAGTGGGTGGATTGGGTTACAAGTCAAAACTGGGTAACGTAGAATTTAGCAGTAGGGCATGTTCGGTCGTATTGGTTCCGCAAGAGCTTTTTGTCCTAATGATTTATAAATGATTTGTGTTTCGAATATGATTACAACAATTATGTTATTTCCATAACAATCTTTTTTTAGATAATGTGGGGGAAGTTTTGGTCGCTAATCTTTTTTCAAATTCCGAACTCACATCTATATTTGTCCTAAATATAACTCTCTTTTAAGTACACAAAAGGTCCCTGTGGTTAAACAAACTTTTGGATTTGGTTCCTAACTTTCCAAAAGTACACGAATGGTCCCTATTGTTTGCACTTTATAACGCATTTAGTCCTCAAATTTTGCCAAAAGTACACGGATGGTCCTTGTGGTTTGCACTTTGTAACAAATTTAGTCCTCAACTTTTATTGACTAAATGCATTACAAAGTGCAAACCACATGGACCATCCATGTACTTTTTGGCAAAAGTTGGGGACTGAATGCGTTACAAAGTACAAACCATATGGATCATCAATGTACTTTTGGAAAGTTAGGGACTAAATCCAAAATTTTGGTTAACCACAGGGACCGTCCATGTACTTTACTCTTGTCAAAAGTTGAACTTTCACTCCTTTTGACAATAGAGCAAATTACTTCTACCCAACATTTTCTAATATGGAATCTTTATCTACTTTTCTTGGCATATTGTTCTTATTATAAGTGTGTCAAATAGGATTGCAAAGGTAACATTATTTCAGTAACAATCCTTTTTTTAATCTAAAATGATTAGGAGGTTTTATCGATTAAAAATACTCTTGGGATGAAACATAACCATCTCTCTTTTACAGCCCTTTCAACAATTCATTAATGCACTTACGAATAGCTTTACTTTTACTGTTTTATGAGCATATATGTGTCCTTTTAAGTTTTAACACTACTTATCTGTTGATGAATATACAGGGTGGACCCATTGTTATACCTGGTTTTTGTCTCCCGAAAGCTCTTCAGCCATTGCTTCCCATCTTTCTTCAGGTACTCCTTTATCTTTGTGTTAGCTTATTTGGAACTAAACATTTATTAGTTGCTTTTACTATAAAAGTTCTTGTTATAGAAGTACATTTCTAAAGAGCAATAGAAGTATCATCCATAATCTTCACAAAAGGATAGTGTATTGCTTATGATCTATGTACGGAAAGACCATCTTGACTTTCAACATGTATCTCTATAATTTTCATCAACAAATAGACATCGAATTACCTGTTACGAGGACTTATTTAACAAATCTGGAATTATAAATCTTTGCTTGATTCTTATATTTTAGGGCCTGATAAGTGGGTCGGCGGAATTAAGAGAACAGGCTGCACAGGGTCTTGGAGAATTAATTGAAGTAACAAGCGAAAAAGCGCTCAAGGAGTTTGTTATTCCTATTACAGGGTAAGTAACATATGTCATTTCCTGAATATTAGTATTATTTTTTTAAATAACATGTGTTTTACTTTGGTTATTCCAGGCCATTGATTCGAATTATAGGCGATCGATTCCCATGGCAAGTGAAAAGTGCTATTTTGTCAACGTTGACCATCATAATAGGAAAAGGCGGGATTGCTCTTAAACCTTTTCTCCCACAGCTACAAACCACCTTTGTCAAATGCTTGCAAGACAGCACAAGGTACAATTTCTTTTGTTGACTTTATCATTTCAATTGGCGTTCTCGTTGTTGACTATTTGACCACCATTGCAGGACGGTCCGTTCTAGTGCTGCATCAGCACTTGGTAAGCTTAGTGCACTAAGTACGAGGGTTGATCCTCTGGTTGGCGATCTTCTATCTAACTTGCAGGTTATGCGTGTGTGTGTGTTATATGTTTATGATGTTGTGGTGCTGATAACTTTTGGATGGTCTAATGTTTATTTTACATGTTAATAGGCATCTGAAGGTGGGGTCCGTGAGGCAATACTGGCAGCTTTGAAAGGTGTTATAAAGCATGCTGGGAAGAGTGTTAGTGCTCCCGTGAAGACGCGTGTCTTTGATTATTTAAAGGAGTTGATATACAATGATGACGACCAGATACGGGGTTCTTCATCAAGAATTTTGGGCATTCTATCCGAGGTTAGGTTTCTTCTTAGTTGCTTACCAAAATCACCGATTTATGTTTATTAAGTGATAGATAGATATATATTATAGCCAAAAGTGTGCAGGTCGACTCAATTTATTTTTTTAAATATTTCACTTTATGTCGTGTGTCAGAGATGATTACAAAGGTTATATCATCTTTTTCATAGTGTACTTAACATAATAACATAAAATGATTTAAGACGTTTCATGTTTTTAAATTACACTTTAGGCGGTTTTAGAAATTATAGCGTAATCAATATTAGCCCATCTTTAACTAAACGGGTCGTGTGGGTTCAACCCAACCTGAACCCGAAAATTTTAGACGAACCCGAACACGACTCGAAGCCATAAATCGTGTCATACATATGAACACGGACATGGCCCGAATATTCGCGGGTTGACCTGAACATGCCCGTTCAACCTGAATGTTCATATTTTTTAATTTTTTTTCCTCGAATTAATATATTAAAATTAAAATCTACTACAAAAAAACACATGTATATAATAAAATTATTTTAAAATTATACAATCTTGTGTCAACTTTTCTTTTTAAGTTATAATTATGGCATAAAATGCACACCCAATTTAATTATTATGACATAAAACATATTGTAAAAAATTATAATATAATATAATTGGTTAACGGGTCAACCCGCCAACCCTATTGGGTTGACCCGAACCTGACACGTTTAGCTAAACGGGTTTGCGGGTCCAACCTGAAACTGACCCGGACCCGTTTAGACTAAACCCAAACCCGCGAATTTCGTGTTAGGTTCGTGTTGTACCTTCGGGTCGCGTCAGAAATCAACACCCGTTAGGTATCTGATTTTATGTTTTGAAGTTTATGTAGGTTAAATGTGCAATATAATTACTATACGTTCTAAAATACTTTTCAGAATTTCCTACTATATCTACTATTTCATTTTCATTGGTTTCTTCGGTCCTTTTTTAAGTTCTTTTTTAATTAATTGCAGCATTTGGAAGATGATCAAATATTTGAATTAATTGAGGAACTTACGGATAATGCTTCATCTGCTAGCTGGTTTGCTAGGCATGGTGCGCTCCTTACTATCTCGTCAATGCTAAGACACATTCCTACGACGATATCCACATCTTCATCAGTCACTGCGGTTGCTGACTGCCTCAAAAATAACTTGAAGGATGAAAAGGTTCTTTCACGTTTCATTACTTATTATAGGTGATAAAATGGTAGGGATTGGTAATGGGTCCAAACGGGCCTGTTATTCATAATGGGCTTGGGTCATAAGTGGTTTCTTTTTGTTTGGGCTAGGCCGTTCATGGGATTTTAACAATTGTGTTACAAGTTGTAGAGTAAAATGCCATTTTTCTTTGCTGGGTATTTCTGTCTTTTTTTTTTACTTTATGTACAAGCATTTAGCATAATGTACAAGTATTTAAAAGACTAATTTGTCCTTAATTTAACAAAAAAACGAACAGACCCTGACTTAAAGGAGAAAAATGGATGGAGTTAACGAGTCGGATGAAAATGGCGATTTTCAACTCTTTTGGTTCCAGATGCGGAAAAACAAACCTGGACGAAAGTTGCAAAACTGGCCAAACCTCAGGGACGAAAATGGCATTTTACTCTAAAATTTACTTTTTAAAAGCTATTTTTTTCGTTTTATGTGTTTGGCCAGTTAGAGATATTTGATCCCCTTATTAGAAAATGAATCATTTTTATGAGACGTAAATTTACCACAATTTCTGAACGTTTTTATGTAGTTCCCCGTTCGTGAAACGTCAACTAAAGCATTAGGAAGGCTTCTACTTCACCAAGTTCAGAATGACCCTTCGAATACAAATGCACACAAGGACACTATCGTGTCCATTGCATCTGCCATGCAGGATGATTCCAGTGAAGTCAGGAGGAGGGCGTTGTTTGCACTTAAAGCGATTGCCAAAGTATATATATATTTATATTTTTTTTATTTCAGCATTTTTCAAAAAAAAATGTTCTTTTTAAAATTCAAAGAATAAGTTTAACATGGTTTTATTTCAGGAGAATCCTACGGCACTAATGGTCCATGTTACGATATACGGTCCTGTGCTTGCTGAATGTTTAAAAGATGGAAGCACGCCCGTGAGACTTGCAGCTGAAAGATGTGCTCTGCATGCTCTTCAGTTAACAAAGGGTATATATTATGTTATTTCATATAAGCTTTTTTGCCTATTATATACAATGAAATTGTTATTTCAGTTGTAATAATACAATATGTCTATTGTGTGCAATAAATATCTAAATCAGTAAAGAAATAAATTAAGATGTATTGACCATGACAAATGCATCTGAATAGACCTTGGAAGAATTTAACCCGATTGACCTACTTGAACTATTTAACATTTTGACATAAAAGACAACCTAAATCGAAAATGTCACCTCTGTTATTTGAGCTTGTGGTTCGCAATTTTTATATTTTTGATGTATCTTATATTTTTCAGGGACAGAAAATGTTCAAGCAGCACAAAAATATACTACTGGGTTAGATGCAAGACGAATATCAAAGCTTTCTGAATTCAGGTACTGTGTATTTAAAATTTGATCGTAACAAATGCTTTCACTCCACTGTATACAATTCTTCTTTTTTATTCGTTGCGCATTTTAGTAGATATATACTATAGTTTTTTGGTTCTAACCCGATAGTCTTTGAATGGGTGCAGTGATGCTAGTGATGACAGTGAAGATGACTCAGCAGACAGTTGATAAGTCGTTGAGATGTATGTAGATTACATGTTTTTGGTGTTCATTTATACCATACGAGTTTTCACTCGAGGCTGAGCTACGAGCAATTTCCATCTACATTTTTGTATTCATAGGAAAAGCTACATTACCCGTTTTGTTTGAATAGGGTCGTTGTGAGTTGTAATCTTGACATGTTGGATTTCACAGTTTTGTTTTGAAGAATGTCGCGGTTAATGAAGAATTTAAAGGATCTGTTCCTTTTAACTTGATATATTTCTTAATGTGGAACTTCTTAGAAACCTGGCTTTTTAGAATAATACGAGCTAAATAATTTTAACGCTTACTCATCTATGTTGCAAAGAGAAAATATGAACCTTTAGACCTCAAACATGACATGAATCAATCATGCAGAGTGGAAGACAGTTGCATCGGCAGCCAAACTTATAGCGATTACTCAGGGAGTGCTTAGCCTCCAACACGTGTTTTACTCATTGGTTAAAGAGTGGCAACAACCAATATAGTAACAACTCACAAAACAAACCAAGTGAGGCATAAAAGTTTGGTCTAAGAGGAAACTTGCACTTCACAACACATACTTGCAATGTTTTCAGACTGGTCCTTAAACAGGATGCCTTACCGGTTAACTGGTTCGGCCGGTCGGATAGGATTTAACAACCGGGTGATTTTATAATTAGTTTAACAATTTTAAAATATGGATTATAAATTAATAGTTGATACTAAAACTTAATAATATTTGATAGTCATGTATACATAGTTTAAAGAAAGTTTTTTTTTTTATCGTAATATAAATATAAATCAGTTTATGGGGAAATAAGTTTATAAATAGTTAATCAATTAAGCTTTTATGAATGGTGGTCTGAATATTAGGCTTGTAGCATATCAGTGTTTCCTTTTCACCCTTTTCTAGATTTTCACCACCTAAATTATATTTGAACATTATTTCACATCTCTCTCGTTCATAATTCACTCCGAACTTCGGAGAAGAAAGAACCAGGTAATATTAGTCGGAAAATTTTAGTTATATTCTATTTTCACTTTTTCTCTAATTTTAACCTCTAAAGATATATTTAGAGGGATCAAAGAAAATAGATCTTTGTTTGAATACCCGGAATAGCAGAAAAATTGCCTCGTGAAGGGCTAACAACTACTTATGTCCGATCGTCAAATCATATTTCCACCGGTTCGGTCGCCTCTTTTTAACGGTTTTCCGGCCGGACTGTTTGTCGCACCCCAACCGATGACGGAAACATATAGGTGGGACGAAATAGATTCATAACTTCCTAAAAATGACAATAACTTACATAACAATATTTCATTTCATTCTAAAAGGAAGTACATAGTCTTGAAGGGAAAATACAACAATTTTGGCAACTTGAATATAATGAAACAAAAGAAATACATAATTTGAAAATTTGGGTGCGTATTTAGTTCACCCTAACCAATTTCTTCAAATCATCAAGGATAATTTCTGACAACATGTATTAAAATAATTTGTAAATATAATAGTCGATGAGCATACAAGTTTGTTTTACATAGCATATCAAAAAAAGTCTCAAATCCAACATGGCAAAATGGATACTAAGTTGAAGCTAGCATGCATAACTAGAGGTCAAACCCTTCTGTCCACTGAATATTATGCGAACCCTCGTTACCGAAGTGAACGAGACCGT
This sequence comes from Scalesia atractyloides, assembly GCA_947069175.1. Lineage (NCBI taxonomy): Eukaryota > Viridiplantae > Streptophyta > Magnoliopsida > Asterales > Asteraceae > Scalesia > Scalesia atractyloides. Next base: position 59,980,480 of record CAMTDV010000030.1, read on the forward strand.
AAAAGCAGATTGAATACTTAACAAATACCCAACAAACCGGCGATGTGCTACTTTTATATCGCTATAATTGTTATGGTGGGCTAGCTAAGTAAATGACAAATAGAGTGCATGGATATTTTCTAGCATAAACAACCTAAGCATAACAAATAGCATGTTTGGTGGATTAAGTGATTGAATATGTTTGGTTGTGTGCATTGTGAATTTTGATAGATTATACATGTTACACCCAAAAGTGCATTAAGGCATAAGAAGGGTCAAGTATACTCACGGTTTATTAAAGCTTCCAAACGTGAGTTGATATGGATAGAATGGTTGGAACACCAAAGTTACCCTACAATGGGAAACAAAGGCGTGTGAGTCAATGGAGTTTGATTATGAGTTAGATTCGGAAATTGAGAATTATGACAAGAAATATGATATTGTATGAAAATACATCTTGTCTAGACACTCATTCGGACATGGGTACCAAATCACCCATTAGAATCTGAAATGGGGAATCAAGAACTAGGATGATGAACACCATAACTCATAACTTTCAACCATGAATTAGTTGAGGTTAGGGTTCGGTTTTGTAAGTATATTACATATATGTGTTAGTATAGCTAGTCATGTATGGTCATGTATGGAGATAGGATGAATTCCATCCATTTAACCTCATTATTAGGATTCACCAAAGCACAAAATCATCAATTTAATTGATGATTTGGTTGGTCATGAATATGAAATCTTCTAATTCACCAAGACAACCAAGTGAGTAAACTAGACGAGTGCATTTCAAACATGGATAGTGTTTGAAAACTTGGTGTAGTTTGTTCACTTTGTTTTCTTGAAAATTGTTTGGTGACTTATAATGACATAATAAGCCGACTAAGTATGCAAGTGAGGAGGTGTAATCATAGTTGGAAGACAAAGTTTCCATTGTTCACACCTTACCAAAACACAAGTTTCACAACACTGAAAGTAGATGACTTTGATGGTTTCAACACTTTGTAGGTCACTTGGGACCTTTGGGGCAACAAGTATTCGAGGTTATGAACCTCTAATCTTCTGGAAATTAACCACAACACAAGCCCCACTACATGCGTTTCGTTGGGAGCAAGGATGGTGCAAGGTTTCCACAAGATGAACAAGAAATAAGACAAGTTGTAAAAGTTTTATAAAAACAGGAATTAAATTTGACTTTGGACCTCAAGTTTGGTGATGTACCACCTTGTTACACTTTTATGAACATTGGGTAACTTCCTTAGAGGTTATCCAAGGAGATTGAAGTAAGAAAACATGAAGAAAAGTAGGAGAAAGGTGATCAAACTCATTGTTTTGAACACAAGTGTAATCTACCAACAATTTGAAAATATGGAGAGGATTTGATGCTTTGGAAGTGACTGGAATGTTAGGAAAGTTTTTAGGAGTGTATGGAGGCTCCTATTTATATTGAGGTTGATTAGGGTTAGTCTTAAATGAAATTAGGTGGGAGTTGGAATGAGAAAAAAGTGAATTTCAGACAAAGTTTGCGAGCTGTTAACAATTATACCGCCTTGAAGCCTCTTGCAGACAGTAAGGCCCATGCCTTGCGGTCCGTAAGGCATGTCCAAAATCGAGAAATTGCATTTTGGCCCCTACAGTTTGATGGTTTGTTCATTTATGCAATTTATTTGATATGTTAAGTGTTTTAGGGCATTTTAGGGCATGAATGAGCATGTGTATAGTATGATACAAGTATGATTACAATATGAACATTGTAATAACATAACGTGTGTCTTGATTTTTGTATATACGTAATGCGTATTCGTGATTGATTAAACATGGTGTATGTATGAGTAATCAAGTGTGAATAAAAATGTATTTCCATTATGATCAAAGTCTTGAAATTACAAAGATTGAAATGAAGCACATATACAAACTTGCTAAAAATAGAAAGTAAGAAATACGAATCGTTACATCGCTGGCCATAGGTCAGACCGGTCGGCTAGCTGCTGAACGGCTTGAAGACCTAGAATCGGACCGCCTAGGGAAGCAGTCGTCGGTCTTCGGTCTGGTCCGGGTTTTAAAACCTTGCTTTAAGGTCAATTATAGAGGAAAACCCCTTTGAGTTCAAGAAACTCAATGAATGGACCACATGTTACGACCTTTTTCAGATCTGACATGTAACAACTTTGTCAGGAGGGAGAGTTGATATGTTACAACTCTTTCGCCCGTTTACATAGATGTAACATCACAAGTTATAGTTTTTTTTAAATAGAAAAATTTACAGGTTTTATGAAGTGTACCATTTTAGAACTTAATTTTACGAATTTTCAATATGTAGTGCATGTAAAAACATGTTACATGTTTTATAGAAAAAACTCGTGTAACTGAAAAACCTGTTACATGTCAGTGTGTCAGTCAGAAAAGTAAAAAAAAGTTGTTACGTGTACTTTTGGTCCGTCTGTTACATGGTTAGAAAAGTTGTTTTACGTACATCCAATCTCAACCATAGATTTTTTTGATGAATGTTGGAGATTGAGTTTTCAAAGTTTTCTTACTCAATAGAGTTTTATAAATATCCTTTCTGCGTACTTTAATCTTCAATCATTAAGTTCTATGTACAAAATGGAGCCTATACACACATTGAAAAATATCAACTGATCAAGCCATTATGAATCCAAAATTGAATGTCAAACTATGTTTAATAGCTAATTTTTTTCCTGGTCAATATCAATGAAGAAGGGACCAGTAAGACTTCATATGAGACGCACAATAATTCATCCAAAAAGGTGTGTATAAATATATATTAATTTTTTCTAGACAACAACTAGTTGTCGGACGAAAAATAAGATATCGTTTAACGACTTTTAAAATCAAACCTCATTGAAAAATAATTTATTTCGTACATACACAAGTAGCGATTAAATATATGAGCCATGGATCATCAACCATATTTATACAACCATATTTAGGGTTATGGCCAACAATCTTATTATAAAAAGAAAGTTCCTTATCCTAAAGGAACCAAGTTATTTGTCCCCTCCACTTGGGGCTTCCTTCTTCCCTTATCTCTCTTTTCTTACAACATATACTTATGCTTATATTCATATGCAATTTTATCATGGTGGATACGGTACTGACTTGAGCGTTGGAGTGCTTTCGGGGCGACCCCTGGTGCGTGTCGAGCGTGATATGATTTTATTAATATTTTAAAGTCCATTTTACGCATTATTCAAGTTTTAAATTTATAAAACACGATATTGTACTAACACTAAACACACACTAGGGCAAGTGCACCCATCGCGAGCGTAGTATAGTGTTGGTAAGATACAGAGGTCGTCCAAGGACACAAGAGCTTTATACGGTTTAGCGTCAACGTCTAATTGATCCAAATTTTTGATAAAAGTTTTGGAACATAAAAGTAAATATAAAAATGAAAAGATAAATAAAAATGAAATACAAATAGACAAGATAGAATCAATTGGATCTGACTCCTCTTAATGTACCCTTTGATGATTTTCGCACTTTCGGGTTTTTAAAAGATTATCTTAGTTATAGTAGTAGGCCCTCTTTTGAAGGTGGCGTTACCCTCGACCTGGTGGTTTGAGTCAGCTAGGGAAACAATCGCAAAGATCGGAATATTGGTAAGATTAATTAGGTAAGTTATTAATGCGAAAAGTGGTAGGCCCTCTTTTGAAGGTGACGTTACCCTCGACCAAGTGGTTTGATTCAGCAAGGATACAATCCCAAGAGGCCGGTTTAATGTTTTAATAGTAATTTACATATGAGGGGTTCAAACTATTCGCACCCCGCAATCCAATACCATAAGGCATTGAAGGAGGTCCTAGTAAGCTTGAACCAAGTCCTCGCAGGATCTATACACTGAACGAGACAAGAACTTTACCAAACCACCCTTCTAACCCCCTTCCAAATAGTTTAACGTGCTTTATATAGACCGTAAAGACACGAATGAGCAAATCAATGACATCATGAAGAAATGGTTAGGAAAATTCACTTTCAACATAAGAAACTATCTATTAAAGTCATTAATACATACCCAATTAAAAAGTGCCAAAAGATTAAAAATCAAAAGTAATATATTAAAGACTTGTCTTCACCAAGTGATGTAAGAGATTAGCCAAGCATAGCCTTTGTTTGACAAGAACTCTTACAATCAATCTTGGATCCAGAGACTACTACACACTCTAAAGATGATAGATGGATGATGGTGGTGGGTGTTGGTGTTGTAGTGGTGGTAAAGTGAGAGAGAAGTGGTTTGCCTAAGGGATGCCTTTGAAGTGAACCAAGCACCCCTATTTATAGTCAGAACAGTGCCCCGGCCACGGCCCCGTGTCCACTGGGCACAGCCCGTGGCCATCTCCTTTTCTTCCTTCATTAATTGCATTTGTCAGCAGAGGGCCCCACACGCCCCATGGCCTTTGGACACGGCCCTGTGGTCAACTCTTCGTTGTACTATCAAGATTCTGCAAATTTAAAAATCTGACCACAGCCCTGGTTTGGTGAGCACGGCCCCGTGGTGGTCGTGGAACCTTCCTTTTGTCTTGCTGAGGAGCCAGGTCTGACCACGGCCCATGCCTGGCTGGGCACAGCCCCGTGGTCAGCTTTGTCTTCTTGTTTTTTTTTCCTCTTGTATTTATGTTGGTTTTGGCTTCTTATTTGGTTCTTTCGCTTTTTTAAGCTCATTTGGTCCGGTAAATTCAAAAGGAACAAAGAAACGTGCTTTTCCAACATTAGTACTGAAAAAGGGTTGGCTTTATGCCTCATTTGATGTAATTTATATGTTGCATTTTGTACACATCAACCTCCCAGGCCCTCTAACGAGATTTTCATGTGGTTGCAGTCCAAGACCCGTTAACCCACCAAAGGATCCGTCAATATAATGGCGAGATGAGGATCTTAACCAACCCCCGAGTTCTAGGTCAGTAATGCCAGCTGTTTTGGTCTTGGATTCGACATTTGTGCCATCCATAGGGACCGAGAGTACGAGTATGTCTCGGTCTCTTCATAAAAATGGCTGATCTGTTTCCTCCGCGTAATGTACACGAGGTTAAGATCTACACTCCTCACTTCGGTCACCAGGTTTCAAATCTCATACTCTCTTTAAAATGTTTGAAAATCGTGTTTGAAACGCATGGTTATGAGCTTAGAGACCCCCTGCTTTTTCGCACTTTCCTTAATTAGAAAGCATGTCTTGTATTCCTGTTTTTATACACTTTGTATTCCTTGTAATCGTATTCCGTTGCATCATCCAACACTTGGATTATAAATGAAATTTATTATTTCTTACAATTCATGTTTTATATATTCATACATGTTCATACGTTCAAATTCATTATACTTATGATACTTTGTCCGTAATTCTTGAAAACATGCGATAAACTTGCAAATACGTGACATACATGAATTATACATCATTTGAACATACACGATACTTATTCGCAATTCATATACTTAATCATACATGTTTATACTTGTTCTTATGCTTAAATTACATAAAAACCCCTTATAATATACCTTTTATGCATAAAACACCCTAAAACATAACAAATATGAACTTAAGGGACTAAAAGTGACAAAAATCAACGAAGTTTGGTGGCCACAGCCTCTCGCGGGCCGCGATTGTGTCCCTCCTTGCCTCTCCGCGCCCCTCCAGAAGCCTCGATCTGCAGAAAGTTGGTTTCAGCTCATGGATTGGGCAATTGTGTGTTAGTTTAGTGTGTTTCTTGCATTTAATCAACATCTAACTAACCTTAATCCACTCCTATAAAACCCACCTCATTCCCACACTTCTTCCAGTTTGCAAACACTCTAATTTCCCTCTCAAAACTCACTAAACTCAGCTACAAATCAGTAACACATTAGAAAGTTTAAAACTTTCCAAGTGAGTTCTAGCTCACTTATACTTCACATTTCTACTTGTTCTTGCTTCTTAACACTTGGAACACCTCTAGTAGTGTTTAATTGGTTTTCCATGGAAAACCAAGATGGAACATCACCATATTTGAGGTTAAAAGTGTAAGAAACTTTCTGTTTTGTATAAAAAAACTTTCTTAAACTCATGTTTTACTTATACAAACCTATGTCCTTATGCCACTAATCAAGTCCATGATTAGTGTGCTTAAAAACAAGGTTGTTAAAAACAAATCGGAGGTGTTTAATCCCTCCAAACTTTCTGTTTTGTAAGGGTTTTAACCCACAAGTGTTGTATCCACCAAGCTTGTTCTTGAAACAAGACTTGTAATGGAAGAGTGTGATTCCTTGGAAGCTATGGCTATCCTACCTTGAATCCACCACCTCACTTGATGTTTTCTCATCTCTATCCCAAGTAGTTTGCTAGCCTAAAAGTGACACGACCCCGTATAGCCTTCAACACTTAGTTAATACTTTCTATGTCGATGTTGGCTCACCCAGGTTGAAGATTACTTGGCTACTTGGCATAGTGATCACTTGTACTTTCTTTATTTTATTCATGACCATCCGAATTGTCCTTGTGACAATTTGTGTATTAGTGAATCATATAACGAGGTTAAACCTCATGACTTACATGATATCTAGGATACTTATGATAGACATATTATATACTATACAATATATATATAATAAACTATACATTATCTAAGTCTAAAACACGTCGTTACGGTTCTAATGGGTAATCTAACCCATGAAAACACAATCACCCTAAGGGTTATCACAGTGTCAAAAACGAATGTTTTAAGACTAGATAATTACTTTGCGTATACATACTTTTTGTACTTCACATTCCAAGTTCGAACCTCCCTTAACATTCCAAATACTCATACACCTTCGTTTATCCCATGTAGGGTAATCTTGGTGTTCCATCCACAAACTCTCCAACATTTCACGGAATAACAAATGAAAGCTTTGCAAAACCGTGAGTATACTCAATCCCATTTTCCATTTATAACTTTGGGTGCAACATGTACACTATTACAAATCATGAAATCACGATTAAACTTATTTACACACATAACATGATCTTGTTTTATTCTTGTTATCGCATGCTATGTTAAACTTGTGTAAATATGCTCATTAACTTTGTTAAGCCTCACTTAACAAATATAGCGCTATAGGATTAACGCATCGCCCCTATTCTTGTGGTATTGTTAAGTAAACTATTTTACACCCTTTGGTTTCGAAAATGTTGGGTAATCATGATTGCGTTATACTTTGAATTGACATATATTGAACACATGTTAGCATGATAATAACAAATTTATGCAATGTTGCCATGTTGGACATGAGACAAACTCTTTTCACTATTATGCTATGTATAAAACTTGTATGCTCGCCAACTTTTGTTGATATGTTATTTTAATACATGTTGCAGGAATCTAGTTGAGGGCGATGAAGAAACGTATTTAGGGTGGATTAGAAACACACTTAGATTTAAATTTATGTACTTTACTTTTGTCGTATCGAAACTTGTTACTTGTTGTACTTTCCATTCAAGACTATGTATTTCCATTTTAGTATTAATGAAATTTTGAATTATTAAATATTAACACAAATAGTGTTATGAAGTCTCTTGCAATCTCGTTTTCATCTTACTCCGATGTTTCCGCCATCGGTTGGGGTGTGACACCCTTCATAGATGCTCGAGCTTAATTTTATTATAGATAAGAAGAACGAATATGAGAACCAAACTTACTGGTTGTGAAATCTCTTTAAAAAAAAACTGTTGTTTAGTATCTACATATGCTTCATGATTATTGAAGTCTGAAGAGGTTAATCTTGAACTAAAGAGATAAAGATAAAGACGGGTTATAGATAATTATGCTGAATTATTTAGAGTTTTTATAGAGATAATTGTTAGTTTAAATTAGATAGTTTTATCTAGTTTGATAGTTTATTTAATTAAATAGAATTCCGAGTCTGGTTAGGACTAGAATTAGTTTTCGTATAAATAGAGGGTTAGGGTAATATATTTGTGTGCTCTCATTGATTAATAATAAAAAGAATTGAACAGTTCGTTAAATCTTGTGTTTTTTGTGTTCGATCAAGGGTCTGATTTCCAACAAAGTCGCTTAGAAAGATTGATGATGGAATTGTTTTTTATGTGAGTAAAGTCTTTCTATGGGAAATAAGAGAAAATCATAAGCAATAAATATGTCTTTACCCTTATGAATGTATAAAAACAAGAAAAAGAGTCCCACGAAGGGTTGCCTTTTCACCTAAAAAATGGACGTACATGTCTCTGTAACTTATGTATGATGAACATATGAAACCAGAAGTACCGCTATGCTACGGTTCACATTTATTATTTGACTTTTAACATGAGGACAATATAGTTTTTTTTGTGATCCATAAGTACGTTTTATGATGCACAACTTGTTTTATGGGAAAATGAAAAGAAAAAATAGTGATATACATAAACTAATGTTTAATGTGCAAGCATGGTGAACAACATAAGATTACGAGCTTGCTTTTAGAAAAAAATTATTGAAATCTTTTATACATAAATAAATATATGTGCATATATTTGAGAATTTCCTAAGTTATCATGCACACACATATTGGATTTTCCTCAATATTATTCACAATATAATATTTGACTATTTGCTGCTTTTTAGGACATCTTGTCTATGCAAATACTTATCGGCATGGTAATAAATACACTTACACTAAAAATTTTGGTACAAGTGAGACTGCATAAAGTACAATACTTTATTGTATCATGTGTATGAACATCTCAGCTAAGACATTATTTTTTGGTAAAAGCTAGCTAGTATGTTGCTTAAAAGAGATAAGATAAGATGATAAAAAAGTCAATAAAATGTTTCTGAAAAAAATATTGATCTGAGTTAGCAGGGATACAGTCCCGTAAGGCTGGATAAAGTTTTAATAGTAGTTTATTTAGAAAGGGGTTCAAGTTGTTCTTACTTCCCCCGATTTGATGTTATCTGCTTCAAGGGAAGTCCTAATAATCTTGAACCAAGTCCTCGCATGATCTATACATTGAACGAGACAAGAACTTTACCCAAAGACCCTTCTAACCCCCTTCCAGGTAGTTAAAGCGCTTTATATAGACCGACATGAATGAATGAATCAACAAGACATGAAGAAATGTTCAACTAAAGTTCACTTTCAATATAAAAAACTAGTTATTAAAGTCATTAATACATACGCAATAAAAAGTTGCCAAAGATTGGAAATGAAAAGTAAACATAAAAGATTCGTCTTCACCAAGTGATGTAAGAGATTTAGCCAAGCATGGCCTTTGTTTGACAAGCACTCTTACTATTGATCTTGGATCCCGAGACTACTACACACTCTAGAAGATGAAAAATGGATGATAGAGGTGGGTGTTGGTGTTGTAGTGGTGGTCGACTGATGGCAAGTGACAGAGAAGTGGTTTGCCAAGGGATGCCTTTCTCTAAAGCCAAGCACCTCTATTTATAGCTGGAAACAGAAGGCAGGCACGACCGCGTGCCCACCTAGCATGGCCCCATGGTGACAAGTTTCTCTTTCTTCATTAACTGCAGATATCAGGTCTGTGTACTAACACGCCCCGTGGTGTCATAACACGACCCCAATGGTCAGTGTATTTGTTGTACTATCAAGATTCTGCGAATCTTAGAGTTGACCACGACCCTTGTTGGGTTTGGCACGGCCCCGTGTCAGTTGTCTTTTGTTGTTGTCTTTTTCTGCAGAGAATTTTTATTGGGCACGACCCTATGCCTGGTGAGCAGGGCCCCGTGCCAAAGCTTCTGTCTTCTATATTTTTGTTGTTTTGGATGTGAATTGGGGCTCGACAAGTTGTGTCAATCCTTCTACTTTGTATTTGTGTTGTTTTCTGTTATTAATTTGTTCCTTTTATTCATTTAAGCTCTTTTGATCCTGTAATTTAAAAGTAAATAAAGAAACATACTTTTTCAACATTAGTACCAAAAAATGGTTGATTTTATGTCTTTTTTGTTGTAATTTATATGGCGCAATTTCATGAAAAATCGAATATGCGGAATGAGAGATTTCACCAAAAATTGTGGGCCATTGGGCCTATTTTGGTGCAAATCATCTCGTTGGTGAAGTATGAGTGTCTTTATGTCTTTAAGCGTGTATTGTGTTAGCCTTAGGAAAGGCAGGTAATAATTAAGACAATGGAGCTAGATCAGAAGCAGAATAGGAAGAAGTTTAGACGTTTTAACCGAGGAAATAGTTCACTTCGTGCGAGGTGTCCACTTCGTATGAAGTGACCACTTCGTGCGAAGGTAAATCCGATTCGCACAAAGGGGTTCAGTTCGCATGAGGTGGTTCAGTTTATACGAAGGGGTCTGTTTTGGTACTTAGATTGTAGACTAGGTCAAATCATGCAATTTTTCATAATACCCTATAGTTAAGGCTCTGATACCAATCTGTCACACCCCAACCGATGGCGGAATCATCGGGGCGGGAAAAATAGATTGCTCGAGACTTCATAACACTATTTTGCGGCAAGTATTTAAACAACAATATATCATTTCATTTATAAAATTTCAAATACATTGTCTTAAAAGCAAAATACAACAACATAACTGAAGATACAAAATACAACATAAGTCTAACTTTAGAATGGGTTTCTAGTTCATCCTACTAGATTCCATGCATCCTCATCGTCATCATAATCCTGCCACATATATTAAAGTATAGTTCAACACACAAGACATTGGCGAGCATACAAGTTTCAATACTAGATAATAAAAAGTTTAAACATTCCACATGGCATAAATGTTACTTAAAATTATCATTCAATACTAGTAACTCGACTATGCATGTCAACCCAAAGTGTACTGCTAGCGTAATCTAATCATAACAATGATTAGACCGTTTTGTTTACTTAACATAACCTCACGAATACGGGCGGTGCGTTAATCCTATAGCGCTATACATGTTAAGGGAGGCTTGTACACGGTTAATGACGTAACATAAAGCATTCGATTCTAGCATATATAAGTTTGCAAGTATTCGTATTAAGCATGTATGATTGGATGTTTGTTTTGTGATCATGCATAAAGTATTGTGATTTTGTGGGTTGATAGAACATATATGTTGCACCCCAAAAGTGTAAAGAGGAAAAGGGGAGTCGAGTACACTCACGGTTTTGCAAGCTTTCTAAGCAATCCGGGAGTTAATGAGTTGAAGGGTAGGACACTGAAGTTGCCCTACACATGGAAACGGAGGTGTGTGAGTATTCTGAGTTTGGCGAGGGTTTCAGGTTTGAAATCAGAAGAAAACCCAACATTTGGACAAGTTCGCTCGAAGTTGCCCTACACCGAATCGCCAAACGAACACTTAACACGAAATAAACGAAGAAAACCCAACATTTGGACAAGTTCGCTCGAACTTGGGTGACCCCAAGTTCGGCCAAACTTGGCTGGCCAAAACTCAATTCCTTCATTAACCACAAGTTCGCTCGAACTTGTACAATTATGTACAAGTTCGGCCGAACTTGACTCTTTTCCCTCAAATATTCAGTTGTAAATGTTTTCATGCAAGTTCATCCGAACTTGACTCCCCAGTCCTCTCATTTTGCCTTCGCCTATAAATACTCAGCCCCATTCTCTCATTTGAACTTGCTGCAACTTCGGCCAGAGCTCCCGAAACCCGAAACCCCTTGTTTTCTAAGTAAGAATAAACCTGATTTCAACTACAATGATGATCAACAACGTTTTACAACGATTTTGCACAAGGCATTGCCTTCGTTTTCATCAAATCTCTTATGTTTACGAAAATCTTCATCTTTTTCCATAAAAACTTCTGTTTTCACTCAGATCTATACTAGATCTGAGCATAACCTTTTAAATCCTTGATTTTTACATCATTTTCGGACTAATGACGTATGTTTCGTTCACTTTTGAGTGGAACGAGGCGTTGTCAAAGCTAGATCTCAGATCCGGAAGCACAAGGACGAAATCGTCACTTTACACAAGCTGGACTAACCTGTACGAACCATCAAGTTCAACCGGATTAGCCCGAGTTTCTGTAAAATGGCTAAGTTCGCTCCAAAAGACCTCTCCAGCCTAAGTTTTACTCAGTGGCTTAAGGTTGGAGGGATGGGCACTCGATTTCCTTAGCAAACGACGTGAAAACGCAATATTTTGGACCCAAAACATCAAGTTCGCTCGTGATTCACCAGCACCCAGGTCAAGTTCGACCAAACTTGTACCCATCTGGGTCATGTTCGACCGAACTTGGGTCTTTCTCACCAAATCCCACACAAGTTCGCCCGAACTTGTCTAGTTTCTTAGGAAACTATACAAGTTCGCCCGAACTTATATTTCCAGTAAGCTTTTCCCAACAAGTTCGCCCGAACTTCCTAAGAAACCTACCAAGTTCGACCGAACTTGACACCAAAATCACCAAAATTTAACAAGTTCACTCGAACTTGTATGTTTACATACAAGTTCGCCCGAACTTGTCTACTGCTCAACCCAAACTTCACCGTTTCAGCTTTTTGGAGACTGATGCATTTCCGTTCACGTATGCAGGCTGATCCGGCGCTCCTCTTCACCTCTCGGCAGTCGTCTACTCTCTCCTAAACGCGCCGACTGTGAGTATACTTGACCCGTCTTCGCTTTAATGCACTTTTTGGGTGTTACATATGTTCCTCTATCAAAATCACCTCACAAATCAAACTGTTCATCACACGCGAATAATCTGATTATATATGCTCAATACGTGATACTAGAAACATGTGACTAGGACTTATTTTCGTTAACTTGCCTCCTTAGCTAGTATGGTACTATAGTTTGGCTAACACCCGATGGGGTCTAGTTAGGATGGACGCGCTAGCCTTCTCACGAAAGTTAGCATGAGAAATGAGCCTATGTATGTGTGATGCGTTTTGGTGTATCATGATATGTAATTAGACTATTTTACGAACATTTTCTCTGTTATGCTAGTAATACTTAAACATGTGTGCTCACCTTTAGTTAATTGTATTGACTTGTATTTTAACATATGTAACAGGTTGATGATTTAGCTTATCGGATGCACTGGATAGCCGAGTTTAGTTGTTTTGTTTATTTTGTTTAGAATGGTTTGTAATAAAATCTAGGGGATATCAAACCTTATTGTTTTATGGGAAAAATGTGTATTTCGTGACATGTTTGGTGACATATTGTTTAATAGTATGGGATATTAGACGTTATAATATCGTTGATTGAATAATGTTATGGAACTTTCTCATGAGACAATCTGGTCGCCTAGTGCTACTACCCCGATGTTTCCGCCATCGGTTGGAGTGTGACACTTATGAATGTAAATGACACATTTTGCAACATAACATAAACATAAAGGACGTTTTCTATAACTTACTCCGGATTTTTTTTGTGCTAGGTTTTTTTTGTTCTATATTTTTTGATGCTAGATTTTTTGTGTGGTATTTTAAGAAAACAAAAGGGTGAAGATTTTTGGAATTACCTCTTGTGGGGGACCAAGGTTCAATCCTTGGAAGGTGTATATTTAGGGGGGAAATCTTTGCCGTTAAAAAAAAGATTTTTGGTTTTATGACCGAAAAGTCATTTAATGGTAGTTATAAGGAGTCTACATGTTTTCTATACAATTATATATATATATATTATATATATATATATATATATATATATATATATATATATTTGACGAGAGATAATGAATAGTAACTTTATTTTTTTAATAATATTAGCTTTTATTATTCTTTTATTTAATATATTATAATAGTTTATTGTTATATTTATTTTTAGTAATTTTTTCCTTTTATTATATTTACTTTAGTAACATTTTTTTATTTTATTTTTCCTTTTTTAAAAACATATATTTCCTTTATCTTTTTTAATAACTTTTTTTAGAACATATATTAATTTATCGATTAATTTCATACTTTTTTAATAATTTACGTTTATAACTTTATCCTAAAAACTTAAGTACGTAGTTGTGCTTGATTTTTTTTTCATGATATTATGTTATAAGTGTTGTTAAAAAAGGTTGTATTTAAAGTAAAGTATTTGTTTGGTATCATAAAACGGTACGATAATAAACTAAATCGTTCTAATGATTTGGCTTTTTAAACAAAATGCTTTATTTTCAAATCACGTTTGTTTTACATTATCATTTGGTTGGTTTCGCCGCAACGCGTGACGTAAAAAACTAATCATTCTTAAGTTACATTGGCAAAATCATTTTCTAAAGGAACCCCCCTGTAAATCCTATACTAGAAAAAACACATGTAATAAAAATACATAAATTTTAATTGTGTTAGACTAAAAAAGAATTAACTAAAGGGATTCGTATTTAATGTATTATAAGATCATTTGCAGTGGGTTGTGGAATCAATTCCAAGTTAAAAACATTATTAATTGTGGACTTAATTTAGAATAGAGTAAATTGTCAAGTCCTATTTGATCAAAATTGTCACTTTAGTTTAAATAGTTTTTTCTTACCATTTTAGTCCAAATAGTTATGTTTTCTGCCATTTTAGTCCCTGATTTTTGCTATTTTTTTTCATTTTCATCCAACCCACTAACTCCATTCAAAAAATTTAGTTAACTTAGGTGAATTTTGGTCAAACCACATTTTTCTTTCTTTTTTTGCAAGTGCGATGGTGTTGTGTCGGTTTTACAGTGAAGATGATGGCGGTGGTTGTTGGTTTTATGATGATGGCGGTGGTGTTGTTTGATGACGTGGGTGGCGGAAAAGTGGCCGTGGTGGTGAAATGGTGGGTGGTGATGGTGGTGTGGTGGATGGTGGGTGGTGATGGTGGTGTGGTGGATGGGTGGGTGGTGACTGTATAACGCTCCGCATTTCTAGACTTTCCTTATTTAGAAAGTGTTGTGGTAATTCTATTTATGGAAACTTGTATTCGTTTTCCTTTTCCCTTGTATTCCGAGATATTGACCATAATGAAAAGCCGCATGTTATTCATACTTATATATGTACAATTTAATCATTTCGAATGCTTATTTACATGCAAACTCACGCTTATCATACGTACAATACTCATTCTTGGATACTTACTTATGCTTGAAATACGTAACTAGTGAGCTATTATACTTATACATTCACCGTGCTTGCTTAAAATACTTAAAACCCGCTAAAACACGCGAAACAAACCAACTCGTACGGAGCCAGCATGCCTCGTACGAAGTGGCCATCCCCTCGTACGAGGAGATGCCACCTCGTACGAAGTAATGCCCCTCGTACGAGGAGGTGCCAGCTCGTACGAGCAACATGTTTCTCCTATAAATACCGCACCACTTCCCCACTTTCACTCCTTCCGGACACTCTCCTCTTACACTCAAAATCCCGAATTTCTAGCAGTTCACTTCTAGACTTTTCTAAGTGAGTTCTACTCACTAACAACTCATGAAATTCAAAGTTTCACTTCTACTTTTCCTTCTTTTCTTTTGCACCAAGCGTGTGAGATAAACCAAGCTTTGTTCTGCTTAGTTTCAGCTATTGTGAAAACGTTGGAAGTTTGGGCTTTCCGGATTAAGTTCCACCACCACTTGTGCACGATTTTGTGTTTAGATTTCAGTACATTCGTGACCAACCGGGTTGCTATTTGCAACCTTGTGTTTTGGTGATTCATATAACGAGACTAACATCTCCATGCTTGACCTCTATGACAAACTTGACTATAGATATGTAAACTATACTTATTTTCTTGTATTTTCCTACTAAACTGGTCCGACATAATATTAATCACAATCTGAATCAGTGTTATGACTCCCGATTGTTATGCCTCGCGTCAGAAACCTCGTTCACAGAAACCATTGTCGAAACGGGCACGCAATAAGCTAAAACCTTCCAAAACTGTTGCCTCGTACGAGGAGGACAGTCAACTCGTACGAGCAGCATGTCAGTTCGTACGAAGCCACAATCAACTCGACGAACTGCATGTCAACTCGTACGAGAAGATCTGCCCACTTCGTACGAAGTGGTGTTTTCTTCATTTTCTTTCCGTACTTTCTGCTCTAGAATCTGGAACTATCATCCAGTTCATAATACTCACACCCTCCTGCTTACCCTTGTAGGGTAACCTCTGATGACTCCACTTCAACCCTCATCAACTCCCGAGCCTGTTTAGGAAGCTTGCAAAGTTGTGAGTATACTTGACCCATTTTCATTTTTACCACTTTTGGGTGCAATACATGTAACCTATCAAAATGACACAAACAATCCTTCATACGTGCTAATTATGCCAAACTCAGATTCTTACATGCTTATAATTGTTGCTCATGCTATGTCATTAACTACAATCAAGCCTCCCTTAACATGTGTAGCACTATAGGAGTAACGTACCGCCCGTATTCGTGAGGTCATGTTAAGTTAAACAAAATGGTTTGGTCATTGCTATGATGAGATTACGTTAACGGTAAACTTTGGGTTGACTTGTATATTCGCATGATAGTTTTGCCATGTTAATCTTAAGTGTGCATATATGCATGAGGATTGGTTAAACGTTTATTTATGCCATTAGTTAAACTTGTATGCTCGCCAATGCCTTGTGTGTTGAACTATACTTTAACATGTATTGCAGGTTGATGACGATGATGATCAGGGAATCTAGTATGATGGACTTAGAAACCCACTTTTAGTTTAACTGTTGTTGCATTTGTACTTCTCTATTTCTTTAAATGTTGTATTTGTTTCGAATTGATGTAATCGTATTTTGAAAGGAATGAAATGAAATTTTATTATCTTAAATTATTGTCACAAAGTTTAGCGTTATGAGTTCTCGAGCAATCTACTTTTTCGTCCACCTTGATGATTCCGCCATCGGTTGGGGTGTGACAGTGACGGTGCAGGCACGTGGTGGCGATGATAGAAGGTTGTGATGGGGTGGGTGGTGGGAGGTGGTGGTCGATGAAAATGGCAAAAGATGACAAAAGTCAGGGACTAAAATGGCAAAAAGCAAAACTATTTGGACTAAAATGACAAGAAAAAAAACTATTTGGACTAAAGTGGCAATTTTGGTCAAACCAGGGACTAAAATGACAATTTACTCTTTAGAATACATGAAGAATTATGTTTCGTTTCATATTTCTAAAACACTAGCAGGCAGTTGGACTATGGTAATGATTCGACTTTGGGCTTTTCTGCCAATGACGAGTTGGTAATCAGTTGGCCCAATTAACTGATCCAAATCAGCTCTGGTTTTCCTCTTTTTGGATTTAAGGTTGTGATGTGCAAAATAGATCTATTTATTGTGTATAGTTTGTATAGATTTCGTATTCGTTTTGTTCGTTTTCGTAGATAGATTAGTTTCTTTTGATAGTTTGTTTTTATGTAGGTCTCGGTTGCTGAAAAGTGCAGAAAATGGTAAAAATCAACTGGAAAAGAGCTAATGGTGAGAATCGGGACGAGTCGAAGCTGAACGGGAACGCAAAACGAAGCATTTTGGCAAAAAGAGGTCATCGCGTTAAGCGACACCACAAACAAGAGGCCTACGCGTAACGTGTAGGATTTAAATAATGTTTTTGGGAAACTATAGCGCCGCGTCACGCGGAGCTGTCATTGAAGACTCGTCGCGTAATGCAACGGGGTTGTTTGTCGAGACAGAGTTGTAATGTTGCTGGAAGTCTTGCTGAAATCGTTTATATTCATCATAATCTCCATACTTGAGAAGGTTACGAATCTAAGAGCTTGGAGGCGAATTCAACAGCTGGTTTACGAGTTTTTCTGGATGTTCGAAGCACGGGAATCATTCGGTTGAAGTAGGAAGCGTAGGATCAAAGACTATTCGGGTTTTGTCTCCCGGTTTTCCTTTGTTTTCTCGTTTCTTATACTTTGTTCGATGAATTCTTACTTGAATACTTGTGTTTTGATGTTTAGACCATGTTTTCTGGCTAAACCTTTCGTTACTACCTAGGTTAGGATGATAGTTTAATAAAGTTTGGATTTTTATTCGATTATTATTGTGTGTATGGGTTTTTTTAAAAAATAAAGAACTTTGGAATCTTTAACTTTGTGCGTATGCGTATGTTGTTTTGATTTTTGATTATTTACTGGTTTCACATAAACCTTGGTGAATGTCTTTCATATAATAGGTTTGTGTTGATTGTTCGAGTCTTTGCGGGTTCGGGTAGTCTTTGGGTGAATTGGCTAATAACCTTAGAAACATTAATTAAGAGATAATTATAACTTGGTATTCTGCTAATCTTGTTGCTGAGAGGCTCGAGGTTATTATTAGGTCTCGGTTTGGTATATAGCTAGGATTAGGTTTTGAGAGAAATCGGTCTTAGTTCCCTAATCATATTCGTGTCTAATAAACTAAGTTAAAATCCATAATTGCCTTAGACATTCGCGCCGAGAGGTAGATTGTCGTGTTAAGGCACTTTTTAAAGAAGATAACTGAGAGGAAGTCTAACCAACCGGTAATCGTAACAGCCCTGTAGAGTCTCACAGGTTTCTTCCTAAGAATGGTCGGGAGCTCTTAGTCGTGATTTCTTACGGTTTAGCACACAAAGATCCCGGTTCCATACGACTTTAGTTCTGAATAGAAATCCAATCCTAGTTAAACAGGAATCCAACCTATGTAGTCGTTAATCAATCATTGAATTAAACCTCCGTCTTGATCGTAATTAACTTAGTTTAAATTAAATCGTAAATTTAGGATTTTTAGTACCCCCCAACAAATAAACAATTAGTCATGTCCGTGTCAATCTCAGTCTAGATAGAGTCGTTAACGTAATTCAATTGAGTCTCGTGGGTTCGATATCCGGACTTACTTAGCTATACTATAGTCGATCGATGCACTTGCCGGTTAGTAGTTTAGTGTGTCTTAGCGAGTCTAGAGTATTATTTTGAGTCTAGATTTAGGTTAATTTAGTTGTTTTTATTAAACTACTTTTAGCACATCAGGTTGACACATAATAGATACTAGTTAAACTACTCGCGCGTTGCAGTAGAATTCAGTTAAATTACCCACGCGTTGCGGCATAAATTCAGTCTAAAAAAGAGAATTTGGTTGGTATAGACTCGTTTAATTACAGATTCATTACAATATCAATGCGGTAACACTTTGCAACATACACTATTTTCTAAAGATTTTTCAAAAAACTTGAATATAAACGTTAGTATACTTAAAAGGCAAAGACAACAATTGCAAATGGTAATTAAAAAAGGCGATAAAGTTGTGCATTTATAAATATTTGCAGTGGTGTTAATATAAAGAAGCTAAAAAAAATTCCAAATCCAGAAAGTATAATACACAAAAAATTAATGAACTTTTCGTGGATAAAGAAATAAAGATTTTATGAGAAGCAACAGTTATTGTCACCTAGCCTTAACAAAGGATTACATGTAGATCAAAAGCAAATATAGATAGCCAATTCAGGCATCTTCTATCAGTTATCAAATGTTTTAATAACTCAAAACCCTTTTATCTAATTTTATTAAGAACAAATAACAAACTGAACCCAACAAGTAGCTAGTAGCTTGCTGGAGCACCAAAATACCAAACAAAGAAACACCAAATATAGCACCCAATAAATCACAACATATCAGAACTCGAAACAATGCCAAATGTTCCAATTCTCACATCTAATCTTCATCTGCATGCTAACCATATAAAGGACATTTCTTTTACACCATCAACCAGCTTTATCCACGACTGCACCTTGTTGTTGAAGACACCATCGCTTCTGGCTAACCAAAGAGGCCTAGCGTTGCCGTTGCCATATCAATGAGAGACATAAGCTTATCTACTAAAAGCCTAAAACCACACACCACAACCACCACCCCCATGGCAGCAGGTAACCATCAGTTAATCTCCGATTGATCTTCTCTCTAAATCAAAACTCACACCGACATCTTCGTTTACCAGCTATGGTTTTGCGCGACCACCACCCTTGGCACTGCCTTCACCCACCATCGAGGGTTCATCAACACAGCTAAGACTCAGATCTCGTCGCCACCACCTTCACCCTTTCGTTGTTGTTTCTTCTCACTTTAGGGATTTCAACCACTTCACTAGCTTCTTAGTTTATCATCATCATCATCTACTTCCTCCCCATCCCTATTTTTTATTTTGGGTTTTGCAAATCGAACTATGGGACAGGAGGTCTCTTTTGCAGAGGTGGTTAATTTAAGAGAAGGCTTGTGTGCAAGTGAAGACCCATATGTGAAAAGAAAGTACTGTCTCAGAACTTGGAAATGTCACGTATTAAACAACCCATCCCACCAATCATGTCAATATATAGAATTGTGGTGAGCATAGTGATGTTGTTCATAACCTATAAATACTTAGCTATAGTAAAACTCACACACAACAAAGAACTTGATATTAATATTTATTATAATATAATTATAATTATAATATAATTACAATATAATATAATAAGTGTTGAAAGGTTTGGTCTCATTTAGAAGCCTAATAATATAGAAATAGGAAATAACGCTGGGGAGATCGAGTCGTACATCGAACTTTATGTAAGAATTTTTCTATAACAACTAAGACTATCCCATTGGTGACATTGTCTCAACCTAGGTTGCCAAAATCATCATCATCATACTCAGTAAATCCTACCAATAGCAAAGCTAAGTCTTAATTGAGGAGGGTAAGATGTAGACAGCCTTACCCCTACCCTGTATGAATAGAGAGACTGCTTCCAGTAAGACTCCCGATTTGATAGTAGTTTTGCATTAGCCTTACCTCAACCTAGGTTGCCAAAATAATAAAAATAAAAAGAAAAATTCAATTAAATCTAACAACATGGTCGAAGGAATGATCTAGGTTGTGACACCCATGTTCAAACTTTCCTGCCACATGTCCACAAGAGATTGGACTATATTTATATTTATATTTTCTTTTCTGTTTTAACACAATTAGTTATAAGTATAATTAGATTATCTTTAACAACTTATAAAATTTAATTGTTTTTAAATCTATAAAAAGAGTTGTTTATTTTTTTTAACATCCAGATATAAATTTTATAAAAAATGACATTTTTTTTATTTCTAATTTTATTTATATTTAAAAATAAACATTTTTATTATTTATATTAAATTAGTAAAAAAATAGTTTAGGTTGGGTTGTTGATGAGTGTAAAAGGTTGGGTTGGATTGTAAATGAGGACTACTAAGTCACACACAACTCATATACCTATCAATCCGTCCTTCTACGCCTTCTACTTTTCATCTACCATGTGTGCACAAATGAAGGTGTTTTTGAAAGTGAAACTACACAGTAAAAGAAAAACAAAGACTAATGAGAAAATTTCAAATCTTTATGTAATATTGGGTAACCAAAAGATCTTCGTGAATACAAAAGAGAAATCGTCAACGTGAGTCTATAGAGATACATATTTTGTACAGATAGCGTCCCATCTTCAAACCTGAACTAACAATGTAGTTTAGAATAACCGGTGTAAAGGAAAAGTATCATTTTGTACAGAGAGGGTCTAAAGCTCAACACCCACTAGCATCACTTTAAATGACATTGGTGGTGACAATGAACTTTAGAAATGCCTCTTTGGAGGTTGCCAGTTCAAAACCAAGCCAAAC
Source organism: Scalesia atractyloides (assembly GCA_947069175.1). Taxonomy (NCBI): domain Eukaryota; kingdom Viridiplantae; phylum Streptophyta; class Magnoliopsida; order Asterales; family Asteraceae; genus Scalesia; species Scalesia atractyloides. The sequence goes on from CAMTDV010000030.1 coordinate 60,001,948, forward strand.
TGGGTTTAACCGTAGTGAGCTTTTGGGCAGACAGGTTTTCCCCAGAACTGCTGGCTTGGTGGCTCGGGTATGCATCTATCTCTGACCGTTATGAAGGTGGGGATACATTTACTCGATTGAGAACATCGCAGAATGCTTTTCCGGTGATTAAGTTGGCCGTTAAAAAAAGTATCATTTCAGATTAAAAAAATACAATAGATCTAATCCAATCTATTTTTACATTATTACAAAATTACAAGTCAAAAGAAAAATCACCAATCCGTTCTTATTTTTGGTAATCAACTTTATCCTATTGGATTTACGCATGAGGTCTAGCGTCTAGCAATCAACTTTATCCGATCCAAGTACGCATCCGGTTTAGCAACTATGTCCGCCGGTCCGGTTTATCAGCAACTTTACCATTTTATCCCTTTCCCCTATCATGAAATGACAAAAAAAGCCACTCTGAAACCCCCAAATATCACACTTGACAAAAAGAGCGGGAAAACATTCTCCCCGCCCCCCAAATCCATCTTTACCCTGGGTTTCTTCAAATCAATCCAGATCTCATTCATTATTCACAACACAAATTGGCAAAATGAAAGACGATAATCGACGAAGAGGAGATCGTAGAGACACGAAGATCTCCAAGAAGCAGAAGCTCATCCTCTCAGCCGACGAAAAGCTCGAGTCAAAGTTCGGTTTCGATGTCTTCACCGAAGGCGATAAGCGTCTCGGATGGCTACTTACGTTTACATCTGTAAGTTTCTACAGTTCTGTTGTTCTAAAACCTAATTTCAGTTGAAGTTTTGGTAGAATTTGTTGATTGATTTTGATTTTATCATTTTCATGTTTACATCTGCAAGTTTCTACAGTTCTGTTGTTCTAAAACCTAATATCAGTTGAAATTCGGTATAATTTGTTGATTGATTTTGATTTTATTGTCTTGTGTAGTCGTCATGGGAGGATCAGGATACACAGAACGTGTATAGTTGTGTCGATCTGTATTTCGTTTGCCAGGTGATTTTAGTTTTGTGCAATTAGGTTTAGATTTGATTTTGTTACGCTAGTGTGTTATGGAAGAGATGTTTATGGGTTTATACTTGATTTGGTTTTGGTTATAGGACGGTTCGACGTTTAAAGTGAAGTACAAGTTTAGACCTTATTTTTATGCTGCTACAAAGGTATGTTTATATGTGTTATGGAGATTGGATTTTAGTGTATGAATTTGTGTTTATAGGTTAATAATTTGATGTCTTTTATAACGGTATTGACTGTAAAATCTTTTAGTATAATATGGAAATGGATGTTGATGCATATTTAAGACGACGATACCAAGGGCAAATTGCGGATACCGAAATAGTGGAGAAAGAGGACCTTGATCTTGTAAGTTATTATATTAGGATTCATGCTTGTTTTTATAATTTAACAGGTCAAATTATATTGTTAAACCGCATAGTTAACTTATTTGTTTAAAACGACAGAAAAATCATCTTTCTGGACTACGAAAAACGATACTTAAAGATATCGTTCGACACGGTACAACAACTGATGCAAGTAAAGAGTGACCTGATGCGTGTAGTTGAAAGAAATAAAGAAAAGTCTGATGCTGCAGAGGCATACGAGTATATACATGCAGCAGGAAAAAGGTACGCATTTCGATATGTATTTCTGTGTCTGTTGATGCATCTTTGGTTTTCCGATTTAAATAAGTTACTTCTCTAGTTATGACATGATTTTGTTTTTGATTTTGCAGCAAAGAGCGAATTCAAGATTTTATAGATTGCATTGATGATATAAGGGAATATGATGTGCCTTATCACGTCCGCTTTGCCATTGACAATGGTGAGATATATGCATGCATACATACATACATACATACATGCATATATACAATAAGTGCCTGTATTTCATATCATTAATCATGAATATTGTATATCTCACTTTATTCACTTTGAAATCATTCTTGTCAGATATAAGATCCGGGCTGTGGTATGATGTTAATGTGTCAAGTGACGGAGTTACTTTAGAAAGGAGGCATGATCTTCTCCAACGTGCTGAAGTTCATGTTTGTGCATTTGATATAGAGACCACAAAGCTTCCTTTGAAGTTTCCGGATGCCGAGTATGATTTAGTTATGATGATCTCATACATGGTTGTTGGTCGAGGATATTTGATTATTAACAGAGAGGTGAATACATCACCACCTTTTGTTTTGTGTGATACTTTAGGTTTTTTGTTTGCATTTTGTTATTGTTTCTCAAGGGGGATAAGTATGACCATTGCTTTCAGTGTGTTGGTGAAGATATACAGGATCTTGAATATACTCCAAAACCTGAATTTGAAGGACACTTTAAAGTGACAAATGTGAAGAATGAGGTGTGATTTCTCAATATTTCTTCACATTTAAATTTCATATTTTAGAGTTTTACGATTTATTTCTGTTTTCCTGCAGGAAGAACTGATCAAATTGTGGTTTTCTCATATGAGAGAGGTGAAGCCTGGTATTTATGTCACGTACAACGGAGACTTTTTTGATTGGCCGTTTATGGAAAGCAGGGCAGCTCATCATGGGTTGAGAATGAATGATGTATGCTGCACACACCTATTAAAACTGAAGATGGTGTTTTAATTAATTTATTAATTAGTTATTAATAGTAATTCCTTAATCTTTTTTTCCCACAGGAGCTAGGGTTTCAATGTGACAAAGTTCAAGGTGAATGTCGTGCTAAATTTGCATGCCATTTGGATTGTTTTGCGTGGGTCAAACGTGATAGTTATCTACCTCAAGGGAGCCATGGTTTGAAGGTTCATAATCAGATTTACTGTTTTTTCTATATCATATGTTTTTTCTTCATATAAATATATCTAAATCCAATACCCATATATGTTAAAAATACTTTTAAGTTTATCCAACAAATGAAAGTACACGGACACTTGAGTAAAAACATTAGAAAACCTTAAGTAAGATTAATTTAAGTAACGAAGCCTATCAAATTGGCAAAATTTAGGGGAATTTTTACTTTAAAAAGATTAATTGTCAAATATGTTAACTAAAAGGTAAAGTAAGTAACAAATTATTATATGTTAGAAGTTTAACACAGCAAAATACTTGTATGGTTTACATACACAAACACACTATATATTTGTGTATGTATGTTCGTTCGCACACACTCACATAGATTTCATATGGAGAGAAGTTGTGTGGTAATAGACCCTTCTTTGTTATACTATTAGGCTGTCACGAAAGCAAAACTTGGTTATGACCCCCTGGAGGTCAATCCTGAAGATATGGTTCGTTTTGCAATGGATAAGCCTCAGGTACACAGTTTGTACAATTGATCGTCTTATCATCAGACATCAATATGCTTTCTAATCTTTTTTAAAGAACTTTGAAGTTGTTTACAACTATTCTTATATGTCTATATTTGGAAAACTCGTATTATTGCAGATGATGGCTTCCTATTCAGTATCTGATGCGGTGTCAACGTACTACTTGTATATGACTTATGTTCATCCCTTTATATTTTCCCTTGCAACTATAATACCAATGACTCCTGACGAAGTGTTGCGTAAAGGAAGTGGGACTCTATGTGAAATGCTTCTCATGGTTCAGGTGCGTTGTTTGGATTCTCATTTATTACAACACGTATTTTTTAACTTATATCCTAATGTTTTGCTCTCTTATTATACATGTAGGCATACACGGCAAATGTTATATGTCCTAATAAGCATCAAGCTGAACCAGAAAAGTTTTATAAGAATCGTCTTCTTGAGAGTGAGACGTACATTGGTGGCCATGTGGAGTGCCTGGAAACTGGTGTTTTCAGATCTGATCTTCCAACTAGTTTTAAACTTGATCCATATGCCTTCACGGTATGCTGTCGATCTCTTTAGACGCACCGCTTAAGTTTTATATGGAGTAGAGATGGTAATTTTGACCAATTACTTATGAATGGTTAAATTTTGATTGGTTTTAACTTGAACCTTTTTTGACATGTGACTTCCCGTCCATCTTTCCACTTTTAAATTTGTGTATAAGGCGTTCTAATCATCACTACCATTGGACACATGTTTGTTTAGATTTTTCTTTCCAATTATGATTTGGTCACAGCAGTACTTCTTGCTTCTTTGTTGCTCTATATTTCCTTCATCTTCTTGATGCTCTAAAATAATAGCATCATTTTGGAACTCAGGACATATATAGCTTCTTAAATGTGGTTACATTGTAGCGGTTACTATTATTCTCATTATTTTATCCATAACATATAAACAGGTTGAAGATATAGCTATTTTAGCTAACTATTCTCATTATTCTCATTACATTGTGCTTGTGCAAGACTTGAATGTGATTCTTTTGCATGAAATATTAGCTAACTAAAGTTTGATTTATGTCTCATTTTTCAGCAACTTATTGAAAATCTTGATCGTGACCTTAAATATGCAATTACAGTGGAGGGAAAGATGAACAAAGAAGACGTTTTAAACTATGATGAAGTGAAAAATGCTATAATGGAAAAGGTACTGTCAAAACTTTGTTTTTTTTTCTTTCATTTTAATTTCTCTGTTATGACGAGGCTAGGAAATAATTTTAAGTTTTATGAAACACCGAATTTCAATATTTCATTGCCAAACTTGTATTACGGGTGATAAGCTCAAAATATGTAATGTACACTCACACTAATTGTAATCATTTTGAAAGATATCAACAATTTACCTCTACTGTGGTTTATTTTTGTACCTTGTGCAGCTTATAGCGTTACGAGATGAACCTACACGAGACGAATGCCCCCTTATTTATCATCTAGATGTTGCTGCAATGTATCCCAACATTATTCTGACAAACAGACTTCAGGTTTGCACATAATAAATTTTAAGAAAATAATATGTATCTTATGATATAACTTGTTATTTACTGAAAAACTATACTTTTTTGCAATGCCAGCCGCCATCAATAGTTACAGATGAGGTTTGCACTGCATGTGATTTCAACCGTCCTGGCAAAACTTGTCTTAGGACTCTTGAATGGGTTTGGCGTGGAGAAACATACACCGCAAAGAGAAGGTACCTTAAATTACTCTACTGTTACATACTACTTGTCTACAAGGTTAATTTAGTAACCTGTAATTTACTAATTCTTAAATTGGATCTCAGTGATTACTATCATATTAAGAGGCAAATTGAATCTGAGTATGTTGATGGGCTTCAACCAAAACCATTCCTTGATCTGCCTAAAGCGGACCAACAGTTGAAGCTGAAAGAACGTTTAAAGAAATACTGTCAAAAGGTATATCAGAAACTTACCATATTATGTGTGACATGAATACATGATTCAGTTTTGACCCGTTTACTTAAGATGATCTTTTATGTATAAAATCTCTTTTATTTTCTAGAAGCTATTTCATATAAAACTTAAATTTCTAGAAGAAAAGTGTTTTAGGTCAACCCGTTTGACCTGTTTGACCTGCTTGGCTTTAAAAAGCGTGCGTGCCTTAGGCGCGAGGCGGAAAAAGGCTTCAGAATCTGGAGGCGATGCTTCTTGCGTAGGTGGGTCAAAGTTGGTCAAATTAGGATGAAGAGATTATGAATGGTTTGATATTTAAACAGTAAAAAAGATGCAGCTTTTGGTTGTACATAAAGCTTTCTTGGCTTACATAGAGCAACACCTCACATATAAGAAACTCTTGCCTCGACTTTCGAGAACCAAACTCCTCCGGGGTGCCTCGCGCTTTTTAAAATCAAGTTGACTTGCTAATTTTTTTTATTACTAATTAAAACATTTTCTGCTCCCACCACAGGCATTCAAGCGAGTGCTTGAAAAGCCCAAGTTCGAGAAGCAGGGATATGCATGCGTGAAAACCCATTTTATGTTGATACTGTTCGAAGGTAAGTGTTTGTATGATTGTGTCTGCTTTATAAATGAAACACTATTGTATTCATATGTTATATTTTCATTTCTATGCGTATGTAATATGAGATTATAAGATGTTATTTTGTTGTTCGAAGCTTTCGTGATAGAAGATATGAATACAAAGGGCTCAATAAAGTATGGAAAGGGAAGTTGTCAGAAGCAAAAGCTAGTGGAAATCCTATAAAGATCCAAGAAGCACAAGTAACCTTTATCTCTACTGCATGTGTTTTTTTATATAACAATATTTACTGTAATAAGTGGTGTTATATATTTATTAATATTGTAGGACATGGTGGTACTGTATGATTCACTACAACTTGCTCACAAATGTATTCTGAATTCTTTCTATGGATATGTCATGCGAAAGTATGTTCTCTTCACTTAATCTAATCATTTTTTTTATTTATATAGTTAAATCACAAATAAGATGCTTTTGTTGCAGAGGTGCAAGGTGGTATTCAATGGAAATGGCAGGAGTTGTTACATATACTGGAGCTAAAATAATCCAGAACGCTTATTTACTTGTTAAAAGGATCGGACGACCTTTGGAATTAGACACAGATGGTATATGGTGTGCTTTGCCTGGGTCATTCCCTGAGAATTTTACCTTTAAAACAAGGTAAAAAAACACTTATCATGTCATTATTGTGATCTATTGATGTGGCGTAACTTTTTGGGATGTAGTTTTCACCATTTGTTAGAATTTCATTACAGTGGCTCAAAGAAGCTAACAATCTCATATCCATGTGTTATGCTCAATGTTGATGTGGCGGTAAACAACACGAATAAACAATATCAGGTTAGATGGATCCTATAATCTATATTTATTTCTTTATTTTTTCTGTATTGATAGTTTTGTCACTTCTTGTGGCTAGTAGTCAGTTAATCTTGAGGGTTTTATACTTTTGTTATATGATTATATCACATATAGTTCTCATTTTTTATTTTTTATCAGACTCTCAAAGATCCTATCAACAGAACTTACGAAACACACGAGGAATGCTCAATTGAATTCGAAGTGGATGGGCCATACAAGGTAAATAGGTGAAATCTTGAAAGTTGAGGCGGCAATTTTAACTCATGTACTCTTCTAATAGGATTGATTGGGGTTATATGTTATTTATAATAGTTCAAATAGGTAAAATAGTATTTTTTTAACTAAATAGGAAACCTGCCAAAAGGTTGAAAGACACCCCAAGTGTATTGGTAATGTGTATACTCTTTTAAATTATTTGGTTATAGAATTACATTATTATTGAAATTATTTGAATTTCTTATTTACAGGACACTAGTTATTCATAGAAGAATACATTTTTGGACAAACAATAATTCTGAACAGTCCAACCTGTTCAAAATGCTACCCTGTTTTGACCGGTTACCTGTCAGAAATTACCCTTTGACTTTCTTTTACTGATTGCGAATGCAGGCTATGATTCTTCCTGCTTCTAAAGAAGAAGGAATATTGTTAAAGAAGCGGTATGCTGTGTTTAATGAAAACGGTACTCTTGCCGAGCTTAAAGGTTTTGAGATAAAGAGGAGGGGTGAACTAAAGCTTATTAAAGTTTTCCAAGTAATATTTTTATCTAATAAACTGTTTGACTTAATGGTATTCTTTATTTTTTTTAATGCTTCTGACACATTTTCACATAACTTTTGATGTACTTGTGTTTCCAGGCTGAGCTCTTTGAAAAATTTCTTATGGAACTACCTTAGATGAATGCTATTCTGTAGTTGCTTCTGTTGCAAACCGTTGGCTTGATCTTCTTGATGTATGCAAATCATATTTCTCCTATGTTTTTTTGCTTTCTTTAGAAAATGAAATATGTATATCTATGTGTGTGCATGTGTTTATATTTGTATTTATATCTATATTTATATTTATTTTATCACTGATTAGTAAATATTTTAGAATCAAGGAAAGGATATAGCAGACAGTGAATTGCTCGATTACATTTCAGAATCGAGCACTATGAGCAAGTCTTTAGCAGATTATGGTGAACAGAAATCATGTGCAGTAACCACAGCAAGACGTCTTGCTGATTTTCTTGGTGATACTATGGTTAAAGATAAAGGCCTACGTTGCCAATATGTTGTTGCATGCGAACCACGGGTAAGCATCTTAATTTTGACTCTTGAAAAGCTTAATATCCGTTTTGTGTTTCTTTTTTTTTTCTATTTTGATTTAAAAGCTTACCATTGTTCAAATGTCAATCATGATGAGAACAGGGTAACCCAGTGAGCGAACGCGCTGTTCCTGTTGCTATATTTGAAACTGATGCAGGTTAAACTCTCTACCGTTACACTTGAAATCTTTAAATTGAAAAGTACACTTGTTTTAACTTTTAAATGTTCATTTGCAGAACTTATGAAGTTCTATTTGAAAAAGTGGTGCAAAATCTCATCTGATTTTGGTATTCGATCCATTATTGACTGGTCATATTACAAACAACGGCTAAGCTCTGCTATACAGAATCATCACCATTCCTGCAGCAATGCAGAAGGTACAGTGTTTTATATAAACTTTTGATGAAGTATCGCACTATCGCATCTCTTTGGCATGTAATCATTGGTTTTTCTTTAATATTCTTTTCTGGCTTTTAGGTTTCAAACCCTGTTCCAAGAGTAGTTCATCCTGATTGGTTGTACAAGAAGGTTCGTGAAAAAGACGACAAAATGAGGCAAAGAAAAGTAGACAATTTTTTTAGTTCAGTGAACAAAGTAAATAACGATGACCCGAAAAATGGTGCAAATGGAGAAAATCATGAACCGAATGAACAAAACGATGTGGATTTGGAGGATTTCGGGAGCAATGGAAAATCTTCTGGTGTTGGACCTAGGCCTGTTGTTCGTTCTTATGAAACTAACCATAAAACGAGTGGTCAAGGAGCTTCTTCTAAGAAAAAACCTGATAATGATCAAAGTGAGAATCTGCCAGCTATTGATGTTGATAACGAAGATATAGACAAACACGTGGATTACCAAGGATGGCTTGATTCTAAAAAACGAAAGTGGAAACAAGTCCGTGAAAGAAGAAAGTGACAAAGGTAGTTTTAAATAAACAGATTGGTAATGCGTCTAAATAGCTAAGCAGTTAATGTGGTAAAATATCGGATATCAGTGAAGGACCAATATTTGAGATATAGGTTATCATGGTGGGATATCGGTAATTTTAATATCATGCAGAATTTTTTTTATATATAGCAATTTAACACTAACAATTGAGTATACTCTTCTACCTTTAACAAATTAACCTTTTGCAACTTGCAAAACACTAACAATTGCAGCAAGTAGGAACTGATTAAGACTTAAAACGCAACACTTAACACTAACAATTAATAATTAAGACTTAAAACACTAAATCAGCAATAAGAAGAAAGACGAATGGTAGAACTAAGAAGAAAGGTACTGGTATCAGGAAAAATCGGTGATATGTCAGTCAATATCGCTGATAATATCGGTACTGATATTCTGACCTATATTTTACATGGGGACCAATAACCGCTATATCGGTTTAGGGCCGATATATCATCAGTATTAACTGCATAGGTCATTAATTACGATAGAAGGACATTTTTATTACAATAATAATAATCTTAATTATGAAACATAAACAATTTCGGAGGTTGGTCACTATGGGTGAATATAATTAACTCTTTAACTCTTGTTTAATCTAGACTCATTTGACCCACATTGACCCATTGGCAGGTTGGGCACTTTGGATGAATCTAGTCAAAGAAATGGAGCTACTAGTATCCCTAGTAGTGTGGCAAATAAGAGACAAGCTAAGGGAACTGGGGTCGGTTCGTATTTTAAAAGGCAGGAACTAGCCCTTGTAAACAGCCACTGGCAGGTAATGAAGTGCTCAACTTTTCCTTTTGCATTCTGGACTTATTTTTTTACCCAATATGCCTAAGTCTCTTTTCTTACCAGATAATTCAACTTGTTCCAAGTTCACAAAACGGACAATTTTTTGCATGGGTTGTTGTGGATGGAACCATGCATAAGGTTCCTATTAATGTTCCTAGAGCATTTTATCTAAATTCTAAAGCTCCAGTGACTGAAGAGTTTCCTGGAAGACTAGTGAACAAGATTCTTCCTCATGGCCACTGTCCCTATAACTTAATTGAGGTATTTTGTTTGTAACTAAATGTCAAAATATGATTAATCTAGTAGTTTATAATGCTTACTGATTAAATACACTTTATAGGTTATAACTGATGAAGATCAATTTAGGACAGAAAGCAGGAAACTTGCTGCTCACCTTGCAGATCCTGAAGTGGAGGTCTGTATATAACTATAAATTAATTAAATCAATAGATGCGTCTAGTGTCACTCGATTTTTTACGATTCATAAACTCTGCAAACACTTGCTTACATTTCAGGGGATATATGAAACAAAAGTGGGACTGGATTTCCACTCCATCCTTCAGATTGGATGTGTTTGTAAAGTTGATAAATCAGCTAAGAAACGGAATGCACAAGATGGATGGAATTTAAGTGAATTGCATATGAAAACCACTACGGAATGCTCTTATTTAGAATCGTCTATATCTTTCTTTTACTTGTATCATAGGTAAGTTGCCAAATTATTATTATCTTGTTTGTTTGTCAATTGGCACATATAATAAGAAAAATGTTATTTTATACTTTTCTGTTTCTCTTTTCAGCATGTCTGATCAACGGGGCATTTATCTTGTATATTTTCCTTCACGATCAACCATCCATGCGGTGATGGTCACTCCTGTCCAGAATAAAGAGTTATCACCACATATTTTAGAGAAACAGTTCCGTGAAGCTTGTCAAGCTTTATCAATCGAACTTCCCATGCCTAGAGATGCTTTCACTTTTAAGGTCTTGATTTGACTTTGTTTAGTCAAAAGCTCTTTTTTTGAAACAAGTTATATTTTAAGCTGTCATGTGTGGAAATATTCAGGTGGATTATGTCGGAAACCCTAAGGATGCTGAGAAAATTTTACAAAGAGCAATCAGTGAATTCAGGTATTTCATCTTTTATATATTATCACTAGAGGTGGCAGGATAGGTGGGATGGGACAATGGGTAACATACGAAGACGGGTTAAGGTACGAGTTGGGTTGGATTGGACTTACTTGCAAACATTTTTTTCATCTATATTTTAATAATTTAGTATTCTATTCATTTTGATGACAAAAACAACGTAATTGTAGCAATGCTCTAAAATTTTGAAAACGATTTAGGAGGTTTTATGCTTTAAAAATAGACTCACGGATACTTTTAACCTGTTTGCTTGGTTCACTTTTTAGCATGGTTGTAAAAATCCCGACTAGCTTCTGATTAGTCGCCAATTAATTGCTAGTCGGAGGTTCACTGAGTTATTTTTTATCTAATCGGCCAATTAATCGGTAGGCAGTCAACGCTGGTCAAATTCAGTCCTAATTAGCCAAAATCGGTGGCAGTCTAGTGATTCCAGTCAAATTTCTGCCAGATTCTTGACTAAAACTTGTAAATTTCCGGGAATTAATCCTATCTACTTGAAAACATGTTTGCTTAAAAAAATACATACAAAAATGTGTGTACATATAAAACTGAAAGTTACATATAAAATCTCAATCCGATTAATCCCTATTAATCCCAATTAAGATTAATCGCTAGTCGGTACCCCACCAGCCGACTAGCGCTTAGCGATTCTTACAACACTGCTTTTTAACTATACATATGTAATCCTTTTGGTCCGCCTGAGACTAAACAAAGCCAAATTGACCCATGTCTAAGTAAATGGGTCAAAGGTGCCATCATTAGATATTTTGAAAGAATACAAAGGGAAAGAATTATGCAAAACCATGCTATTTAATCACTTATAACTGATTCTCAGATCTCAACTTCACGGCCCTGCAATAGCTGTAATTGAGTGCCCGAATGTTGACTCAATGAAGTCCGGTATACGGGCTCTTGATGATTTCCCGTGTGTGAACATTCCTTCAAATGCACGTGATAGTCAATATCAGGTAACTGACTAATTGTACAAACTGCTTTCAGTGACAACTGATAAGTTGACTTTTTCCGATACAGGTCAGTTAATTATAATCTTTTGTTCTTTGTAGGCTCTTGGTTGGCAGATTGTTGCTGCAAAAATTGGGATGCGTCGTTGTGCCACATCATCCCGTTGGTTAAATGAAAAGATTTCTCTTTCCAGATATTCCCATGTAATATTGTAATTCATGAGTATATAATTTGCAGTACGTTTTTTTTATGTTCGTAAGTTTATGTTTATTCAATTTAAACAGGTTCCATTAGGCAATATTGAACTAGATTGGCGTATACACACTGCAGATATCTTCTTTGCAAGAGTATTACGTGACCAAAAACAGGTACCAGTTGTTATATGACTTGTGTTTTGTACTTTTTCATGTTCTTTAAACCCTTTTGACAGTCTATATTATTACAAAATGGATTCGGTATTTTACCTCTGAGTTATTTGTAACATTTTGCAGATGCTTTGGGTATCAGATAATGGAATTCCAGACCTTGGAGGGGATAACGAAGAAGAAACTTGTTACTTTGATGAGGTCTGTGTTAGAATTACATAACCATTAAGCAAATGTTTGTTACTCTTGATAATCTAAATTGTTTCTTTTGGAAACAGGTCAATCAACCTGCTATTATATGCAATGGTGCTTTTCGAAAAGCAACGGTTGAGCTAAAGGTTCGAAATTTTGTTAATGTGAACTACTGAACTCTAGTCTACATAAAAAACCAAGATATGTAAAAGTATTTTCCTAATACATGCAGATTCACAACCTGGCTGTTAATGCTGTGCTATTAGACGATGACTTGACTTCGGGATCACACGAACTGTCAGAATTGGATGAGGCAACACCATGCGTACACGCGTTTCGTGCTCTACGAGCATTAATTCAAAGATGCCTTGCCGATGCAGTTTCGTCAGGAAATATATTTGCTGATGAATTGTTGCAACATGTATACAGATGGCTCAGCAGGTACTGCTATTTATATTTAGGGAAAATTACAGAAATGTCATTTGACCAAGTGGTTTTACCAAATTGTCACCCTCATGCGTCCATGGAGAGACACTTTAATAACGGGAAGCGTCCGTCTGACCATCTATTGCGTCCTTCAGTGTGGTGCTGACACGTGTTCGACAAGGTTATTGCGTCAGCGGCAGACTCTTCCCAAGCGTCAGGCGGACTCTTCCCAAGCGTAGAAAAAAACTTTAAAATATTTTTTTAAATTTAAAAAAATACTTTATGTATAGAAATTTAAAATACTTTAAAAAAATACTTAATGTATATAAATTTTAAAAATATATTTTTTAAATGAAAAAAAATATTTTGAAGTATTTTCTTAAAGTATTTTAAAGGTATTTGGGAAGAGTCTGCGTGACGCTTGGGAAGAGTCTGCCTGACCTTTGGGAAGAGTCTGTCGCTGACGCAATAACCTTGTCGGACACGTGCCAGCACCACACTGAAGGACGCAATAGATGGCCAGACGGACGCTTCCCGTTGTTAAGTGTCTCTCCATGGACGCATGAGGGTGACAATTTGGTAAAACCACTTGGTCAACAGACATTTCTGTAATTTCCCCTTATATTTATCTGGTTGTTGACTTTACTACCTACTTGTCTTTCAGTTTTAACCTTTTTTGTCTTGTGATTCAGTCCATGGTCAAAACTGCATGATCCGGCTCTTCTTCGAATGCTTCACAAGGTCATGCAAAAGTTGCTTTTACGACTGCTCGCTGAATTAAAAAAATTGGGTGCAACAATCATATTCGTCAATTATTCAAAAGTGATATTTGACACCGGAAAGTCAGACTTATCTGCTGCCCAAGCTTACTGTGATGGTTTACTTCAAGCTCTACAAAAAAGGTTGGTACTTTGCATTTTAAGAGCATTCACGAGGAATGCAAACGAGCCGAGCGTAAACGTGCCGATCCCGATCCTAATAACAAGCTTGTTTAACTCGTGAGCCTATTCTTTATTTAAATATAACTTTTTTGTTAACATGCATATATATATTTGGACAACAAATGTTACTCTACTCTACTTTACTTTTACTAATAAATATATTAAATATATATATATAATTTATATAATAATAATAATAATAATAATAATAATAATAATAATAATAATAATAATAATAATAATAATAATAATAATTAATATTTGTAAAATAAAAAAACAACTAATTTACATATAAAATAATAAATATAATTTATATAAATTTATTAGTAAATAATAGCCGAGCTCGAGCTTTCAAAAGTTAAACGAGCTCGAGCTCGGCCCTAGCATTTACATAATTACATTGGAGCCTCTAAATCCTACTTTCTTTATAGAGAAAAATAGAGAAAACAACTAAAACTCACTATGTTGGAGCCTATATAATAGATTTTAATACAAAACTAAAGAGGTCCTCTATATTTAGAGGCTTACTATTCATCAACTACATTTTATTGTGAGTGTACAAAAACGAGAAAAAACAATAAAATAAGCGTTTGTGAGTACGACAGAGATGGAGGGTCGGATGTGAGACGTTCTTAAAAAATAAACAAAGTTTAGAAAAAATGATGTTTTTTAGTAAAATTATATAGATGGAACTAGACTCAAATGGGATTTCTCTAATAATTTTAAAACAATCTTAAGTTTATTTGTATATCTTTTTTGTTTTTTAGAGACTTATTTAAGTGGATTGAGCTTGAACCCACACAATATTGGCATTCACTGTTATTCATGGATCAGGTTAGCTAGTTTGTATCTTTATATCATCTTTTGATATTTTCTTTATTCGAGTGGAGTGAGAAGTTACCATTAACTCTAATGCTACAGTACAACTATGGTGGAATTCAATCTAAGTCCGATCAAATAAATGACTATTCACAAGTGGATATAGTGCCACCTTGGAATATTGCAGAAAACCTGCCTAAGGAGACTCAGGTAATTGACATTTTTAATTGTTATATATGCTATAAATAGGTAAACACGAACACGACAAGAAAATTAACAGGTCTGGCATGTTGACCTGTTTAAGACACGAAACCTGTTAAGAGTAAACACTAACCTGTTAAGGTCGTGTGGTTTCGTGTTCGTGTCCGTGTCCGTGTCTGTGTCTGAAATTGCCAGCCCTGCAACTTTAGCCCCTCAACTTTAACAGTAAACAACTTTAGGCCCTCAATTTCAATAATGACATGTATAACCTCTCAACTTTAATAATGACATGTTTAGCCCCTTAACTAAAATATCAAACAACTTTAACTCTCACAATTTACTTATTTTTATCTACGTTTCGAACCCGCTGCGGAGCAAGGGTGGTAACCCACTAGTTAACAAATAAAATTACACAGTTATCTTACTGTCAGTTCATACCACTTAATTCTTTTTTTGTTTTATAGGATCATTTTATTTTGATAGTCTCTGAGTTTTTGTACCTCCCGTGGAAATTTGCACAAGATCAAGCTAGTAAACGAGCAAATGCAAGGATGATGACACATGCACTCCGTCAATTACCGCAGCAGCTGCTGAAACATTCCAGTCATGCATCACTCAACATCTTAGGAAGCAGGTCAAAATTTGAATAATAGGTTTGGTATTGGTAGAAATTACGTATGTTTTTGTTTATTTAAAACTTGAACTAGTGTTTTTTTTACAGATTGAATCTTACTTCACAGATAAACTATTGAAAATAGTTTCCGATATAGTTCTTCGCATGAGAGAAAAAGGCAAATCTCATGCACTTGAGCTCATCAAACATGTGTGTGCTGTTCTTGAACTCGACCAGACTGTGCAGCCTGAAATTCAGGTATTGGTTTGTTCAAGGTTTATATTGCGAGAACTCTACTTCCCATGTGAGTTTTTCAACCAAATTTTGCATAAAGGTAGATTAACACCTAACTACGACATCCACTGGAAAAAAGAACCGAAAAAAACTTTATGAGCTGGCTTTTTATCGACATGTAAGTTCATTTACGGTAGTGTAAAATGTTGCTGATGTCCCGTTTTTTTTCTTTTGAAAAAGTTTCATAAAAAAATTTCGTCAATTTTTTTTTTCAAAAATCCTTTGAAAGTAGGGTTCTCGCGAGTTCTCACAACTCAAGCTAGTTCCTATTTTAACCCTTCTTTATATATATAATTATATATATAGAGAAAGTATATTGTACAAAATGGCTTAACGTACATTACGTATGACATGTGATTTTGCACCCTTTAGTGGTGAACTTCGCATGGAGTAGAGTGAATGTGCCAGTAATTTCATTTGAGACGAGATGAATTCGCATGGAATAAAGTGATTTCGCATGGGATCAGACGGCTGAGATTATTGCGTACATTTTGTAGGATAAGCCATTTGTACAATAATCAGCCCCTATATATATATGGGCCACCTTATTATTATTTCTTATTTGCTTGTGTTATAATTTTTGAATGCTTGAAACAAAATGCAGATCATGAAGAGGAATTTGTTAAGATTAGTCCATGTAAGGGAGTTTGCTCCAGAGGCACAGTTTGAAAAGAGTTTGATATCTTTTACTCTACCAAACGTGATTTGCAGGTAAAACAATAAAACTATTTCTTTTACTTTACCAAACAGTTTTTTGTAATATGTTTAATTATTTTCCGTTTTGGCAGCTATTGCAATGATTGTAGAGACATAGATTTGCGGGAGGATAGTACTTTATTGACTCAAGAATGGAGATGTAGTGTTCCACAATGTGGTCAACCTTATGACCGTGAGATGATGGAAAACGGTCTTCTTCAGATAGCACGTCAACGAGAATGGTTTTATCATCTTCAAGACTTGGTTTGCTTAAAATGCAAGCAGATTAAAGCTGCACATTTGGCAGAACATTGTGGGTGTGCTGGATCTTTTGGTCTCAAAGAAAGCGCTACCGTATTTAGGGACAAGTTGGGAGTGTTGTTAAATATAGCTGTGCATCAGAAGTTTGAATTACTTAAAGAATGTGTCTCTTGGATTCTAGAATTAAATTGAAAAAAAAAACTTGTTTGGGTTTATAATGTAGTTTTAAATCATTATACTAAGATAGTTAGCTGTAAAACACTTTAGCACCATATTTCATTTATTACAAATCTAATCTTTGATTATATTAGACTGTTTATAATGTTCGCTTAGTCCATTATGCATTTATGTGCCCTAAGTTTATTATAGCATTTATACAATTATTTACCCTCACTCAATTTGTTATAACATTGATATTTTGTGTATATTTATTTTACTAAATTAGACCCCCATTTGTGTCCATGTGGTCTGGATAAGGCACGTTGACCCCTAATCTCTAAAGGTCACTTCTTGCGCTCTTGCAGTTTCATTTTCTTGCAAACTGTGTCCATGGTGTACCTACCAGCAAACGTTAGCTTTGTTGTGTGTTTAGTGCAAATTTTGGCGCAGTTGCACGGATGGAAGCTTACAACGGATTATGGTGTACCTACCACCACTCTATCGGCATCAGAGATGCATCATTCAGCTGCCGGCTGATTATCAGAATTCATTGAAGAAAGGAATTCGCTGTTGACACAATCATTGAGGTCATTAGTTAATAAGCATGATTTGGCGTTGTCATCAATGTCTTGCATCTACTATCTAATATGATATTCTCTACTAGAATGTTATCAGGTTTTTGAATTTACAAGCATGGGCGTTACATAAAGTATCACGTGCGTTAGTTTGAGAAAAGCTTTGCTAATATTTTTTCTGCTTGTTCGATCGCTGCAAAAAGAGACAGAGACTGAAGCACAACAATCTTGGACGTTTGGGTTCTTCACACCCTAATCACTGCCTTCCGTCCGTGCTGGAGCAACACAGCGGCCCGTTGTCAACATCAGATCCGTAGCCCACCACCACCACCAACACCAACACCAACGTTGCTGTTTTGGACTTTGAGACCACCGTACGCCGCCATGGGAAACCATTTTTTTTAAAGTAGATCAGAATGGTGATTCGAGTGATTATCCCCCCATCTTGGTTAGAAGGATGTTACCATTTGCACCAGCGATAGTGGTTATTATTGTTAGTTGAACTCCTTGAACCCCCCGGTTGGGGTCTTTTGAGTCATAAATCAAAATTTACAGAACAATAACAGAAAATATAAACAAAAATGAAAACATTATCACTATAATATACATTGCTCATACATCAACATATACCACCCTTTTTTCTGTCACAAACAGCAAATTCGCCAATTTATAACGCACAATAGCCACATTACCATTTGAAGATGACAAATTTGAAGTACAATCTCACTTCTTTCCAGACTTGAGTTCTCTTGAAAGTAAGACTAGCCCAATGGTAGCAAAACCAGACAAAACGGTTGACCCATAAAAGAGAACGAGTAAGGTTCCACGCAAAGACTGCACCATGCATACATATAGGTTGATACGAGTTACGTTTGATCTCTAACAGGCCAAACTGGTAAATAAAATAGTTTAAAATGAAACTGGCCTAACGGTGTCCAAAGTGTAATGTTAGCGTACAAATCTTCTATACCATTATTAAAAAAATAGGCAAATTGAATTTTAATAATCTCACCTAACAATCCCGCCTTCAAATATCGCCATTAGCAGTCCCATCTTTTAACAAACATTTTCTCACTGGACCTCTGTTAAGTTTTTTTTTTCCGAATTTCAAAACTGATATTTTAGGGCTTTTCATTAGAACGAGGATACGAGTCGATTGATCTCGAAACGGTGCTCCAAACGACTTGATTTTTGTTAATTGAAAGCTTAAACACCTGAATTGAACACCGTTTTCGTCGGCACCGTTTCAAGATAAGTTTTACATCAATCGACTCGTATCCTCGCAGTGACGGATCCATGAACTTTTTCCAGTTGGTTCCTTTTGGCTTTTTTTCCCAAATCATACAAGGTTTCCACTAATTCTTTTCACTTTTTCCAAACAGAGGGGGTTCTCGGGAACCCCTAAAACCCCTGGATCCGCCCGTGTATCCTCGTTCTGATCAAAAGCCCTAAAACATCAATTTGAAATTCGGAAAAAAGCTTAACACGATGATTGAATTGGAAACATCGACAAATTCTTAAGGAGTCCAAAGAAATGAAATAAATAAAAAGGGGTCAACTTGTTCCAATTTCATCTTCATTGAATTTGAATACCAGAATAGCGGATATAGTCATAATTTAATGGGTCAGGTCCACTTATTTTTCCTTTATTTATTTCTAATCTTTACAATGGATTTCATTCGCCTCTGTGAAAAGGATGATTCGTTCGGAGCGACATGAGAGTCCAACTAAACCGACATAGGTGGGTAGATAGAGAATACCTAGGGGCGTGAGACAACTCTCCCTAAGGAACTCGGCAAAATAGGCCCTAACTTCGGGGGAAGGGGTGCCTCCTCACAAAGGGGGTCGCAATGACCTGGCCCGGGCGACGGTGAGAATTTTTTTTAAAAGGTGGAATTGACAGTGGTAATATTTATAGGTGCGATTATTATTGGCCAACCACCTAAAAGTGGGATTATTAAAATCCAATTTTCCAAAAAAATATCATTATAAAAAGAATATTTAATAAGTTGAAATGAATTAATTTAAAAAATAACTCAAGCACCTGGGCAATCAATGAAGCATTCTCATTTGCATACTGGAATGTGCCATCTGGTATATTCTGAATGCCTTGACTTAATTCCCAGATATAATCCTACATTTTCATATTTTTTACAGTTTACATATTTTTGACAGCTACAACTTTTCGTGTTACAAGTATGTAATGAAATACTGATTTAGTGATAAATAATTACCCATAAACAAATCCAATCGCTGCACCTATGTAAGCTTTCTCTCGTGTTAGTTCGACTTGAAGCTCTCCAAACTGCAAAATATAATACAATTAATTTAAAAACACCACTCTTCATATCAGTGGTGGTAATTTCGACCCATTTACTTATGAATGGGCTAATTAGGGTTATATATTATCTCTAACGGGTCAAGATTGCACACAAGTCAAAACGTATTTCGAATGCATAAAACTTCCTAAATTATGTAATGCAAAAAGTTAATCTCTATTTCCATCTTGTAATATTAGGCCCCTTTCAAGTCACATGTTGTTTTACCCGACCCGTTTTGACCTTATTCGTTTTGGTCTGACTCGTTTTTCGCTCCCACTCACAAAAATTCTTGATTCACTGCCCAAAAATGTAATCTAAAAAGGAAATGGGTCAAAAGTTACCTAAAGTGTATTTTTAAATTTTAATGCATAAACCTCCTTAAATTATTTTGTTCAAAAAGCTTGATTGTTGTAAGTTTACTTGACACACACTATTTGGTCAAAAATCAAAATTAGCTCAGGTCAACCCAATCCCACCTGACTTGTTTCTACCTGTACAAAAAGTCCCCATGTTGACCAAAATAAATTATAAATTTTACACAAAATGCATCTCCCGGCAATGGCTATCGATGCTTTGACCCATCCACCAACGAATATACATTGCCCGACATGTTCGCTTTAATGAACATGTCTTTCCATATAACAAACCCGTACCTACCCAAACCCCACCACAACCTTTCCCACCCTACGTCTCAATATTTCCTAACCCACCACCCGTTTTCCAGCTGCACCCACACCACCTACTCCTCCTATACCACCCACTACTGCACCTCCCGAACCTACCCAATCAGACCCACAACTACAAACCGATACCAACACCCCACCTGAACCCTCAACCGAACCCACAGTTCCCACGGTCCAACCCACCCAAGCACCTAGAACTCGACCATCCAACCTTCGTCCAAACCCCAAGCCACCCACTCGTTATAATCCTGCTGCCTATACTGCCACCACTACCCCTACCTTACCCGTTGAGCCCACCTCCTTTACCGTTGCTAATAAGTCTTTAGAATGGCGCCAAGCCATGGCTGAAGAGTTGGATGCGCTACATAGGAATGGGACATGGACATTAGTTCCCCCTGCCCCTCATACTAACTTGGTTGATTGTAAGTGGGTTTACAGGTTAAAAACAGATGCAAATGGGAACATCAGCAGGTACAAGGCACGACTTGTTGCTAAAGGTTTTCACCACCAACATGGAGTTGATTATCATGAGACTTTCAGCGCGTAATCAAACCTGCTACGGTTCGGACTATTTTATCCCTGGCTGTCACCAACAAGTGGATTCTCAGACAATTCGATGTTCAGAATGCTTTTCTGCATGGTGATCTTCAGGAGACAGTTTATATGAGGCAACCTCCTGGTTTTGTTGACCCGACTAGGCCAGATCATGTGTGCTTATTACACAAGATCTTTGTATGGTCTCAAGCAAGCTCCTCGTGCCTGGTTTACAAAATTATCAACGGCTCTTTACCAATTGGGTTTTCACGGGTCCAAAACTGATCCGTCCCTGTTTATTCTTAACAACAATGGTACTTTGGTTTACCTTCTTGTCTATGTAGATGATATTATCATCACAGGTAATCACTCTGGGGCTGTTAATGCTGTTATTGACCGCTTGAGCTCTATGTTTGCAATTAAAGATCTGGGTCCATTACATTATTTTTTGGGTATTCAAGTGGTGCATCATGGTTCGAATCTGGTCCTATCTCAACGAAAATACATTCTTGATATTCTTCATCGTGCAGGTCTTGCAGACTGCAAACCCGTGTCGTCCCCTATGAGTACTTCTCAGGTTTTCTTACCTGATGATAACCCATTACTTGATGATCCTTCTAGATACAGGCAGACGGTCGGTGCTCTTCAATATGCAACTTTAACTCGTCCGGACATTGCTTTTACAGTTAATAAGGTTTGTCAATTCATGCATGCTCCTACCGAGAATCATTGGGCTGGTGTGAAACGCATTCTGCGTTACTTGAAGGGCACGACTGATATGGGTATCTTATTTCGTCACAACACAGGGTCTAGGCTACAAGCCTTTTCTGACTCTCATTGGGCTACTAATCTTCGGGCGTTCTCGGATTCTGATTGGGCTGGTTGCCCTATCGATCGTCGGTCCACGGGGGGATACGCTGTCTATCTGGGTTCTAATCTTATTTCGTGGTCTGCTCGAAAACAACGAACTGTCTCTCGATCTTCAACAGAATCTGAATATAAGGCTATTGCTGATACTGTAGCAGAACTGATTTGGCTGAAATCTCTTCTTCATGAACTCGGTCTGTTTAGCAAGGCACCAACGCTTTGGTGTGATAATCTTGGTGCAACCTATCTCTCTGCTAATCCAATATTTCATGCTCGTACAAAACATGTTGAAATAGACTATCACTTTGTTCGTGAACAAGTTACTCAAGGGAAGCTGAATGTCAAGTTCATCTCCAATGATGATCAAATTGCTGATGTGTTTACAACTCTACCTTCACAAAGATTTGAGTTTCTATGGTCCAAGTTGCAGGTCGTTCCCCGCCCTCAACTTGCGGGGGAATGTTAGACTAAGTTATTTAAATTAGACAAGTTTATTATTATTAAGGGTACCAAGTTGTAATTAGTTTATCTATATATAGGGCCTTGTATTCTTCATTATTAATCAATAAAAACCTAAGTACAATCATACATTTCAATTATTTTTAATTCAATTTGTAAAATTATATAATACCTTGAACATGCGTGTTTCGCCTTTCGACTCTTCCTTGGTTTCTTCGGATACAGGAGTTGACGACAAAAGCTTCCCGGTTGAAATCATAACTTTGGAAATCTAAACACAGAAATTAAACTAGAGTTATGCACTTTAATAACAAAAGAATTATTGAAGAATGCACTAAAATAAAAAGTTTATGTTTTTATCTTTTTACATTAGAGTGGGTAAAAGTGGGTTAGGAATGTTGGATAACGGGTCAAAACGCGTTACTTTTTAGTACGGGTTGAAATGAACCAGCTGGGTTGAGTTGACCCACAAAAAAACATAGTAAAATAGTAGAGTAAAATGTCATTTTCGTCCCTAAGGTTTGGTCAGTTTTGTGATTTTCATCCAAAGTTTTGTTTTTCTGTATCTAGATCCAAAAGGTTTAAAATCATCCAGCTCGTTAACTCCATCCATTTTTCTTCGTTAAATCAGGGGTATGTTCGTCTTATTTGTTAACTTAAAGGGCAATTCGGTCTTTTGAATACTTGTATATTATGCTAAATGCTTGTACAAAAAAGACCGAATTGCCCTTTAAGTTAACAAATAAGACGGAAATGCCCCTGATTTAACGGAGAAAAATGGATGGAGTTAACAAGCCAGATGAAAATGACAAGATTTCAAACCTTTTGGATCCAGATGTGAAAAAACAAACCCTTGGACCAAAGTCGCAAAACTGGCCAAGCCTCAGGGATAAAAATAGTAAAATAGGTAAAAAATAACCACCTCTACAGTTGTAATGAGCAAATAGCTAGCTAAAGTTTTAACAGGTTACCCTTTGTAGTTCACCTTGACCATATTGACCCATTGACTGAAACCTCCTTCCAGCAGAAGTCAAACGTTTGCCGAGTGCTAATTAGCAACAAAATACAAATCAAGCGTTTGCCGAGTGTTAATGGACTTATATGCAAAGCTTTTGCTTTTACTCTTGCCTGATTTGCTGTTGCTGGTTAACGAATTGACCAATGAAGGGAGATTGTTAACCAAAGCTTTTGAAGTCGATGTATCGGCTGACTCCCAAGCCCGAGATATGTTTAGCAATGTCATTCCCAACTCTTGGCCACACTGATAACAATTTTCAAGAAAGTGAGTTCACATAATCATGTGCTCTTCATTTCATACAAGTTTGACTTACCAGTCAATTCTCCCAATATAAATTCATACACTTTTGACTTTCGGAGCCGTTCGAATATAACTTCATACACTTTTGACTTCTACAAATTTTTTCAAGTTTTGGTCTGAAAAGCGATCTAAACTTTGTACCCTTAATTGGGATAGATGGTGTGATTTCAACGCGAGATGTAATTTTGTAATTGTTGGTCCCAGTCATTTGTTGGCCCGTTTTCTATATTTATATAGAAGTTTCGCCATTCAAAAAAAAATGTAAGGTGTTGTTCAACAAAGCTAAAAGTTCACTGATTAAAATTTAGAAAGGTTTAAGGGGCTGTTTGGCAACTTCTGAATGCTTAAGTGCTGAAGCAGTAAGATGTCTGAACTATTAAGTGCTGAACCAGTAAGAGGTCTGAACCATTAAGAGTCAGTATAATGCTCAACAGTTGAAAGGCAAATTAAGATAAGAGGTCCTAACCATTTAGACTCAGTATAATGCTTAACCATTCAGAGGCAAATGTTTGAATCACTCAGACATCTACTCGCGAAACAAACAACCTAAACCATGAAGTGCTGAACCAATAATAGGTCAAAACCATTAAGAGCCTGATTAAGAGCTGAACAAACAGTTAGAGGTCTATATTTTGACTTCTATGTTTGGTCGATCATTCATTTACCTTTCCTACTTACTGCTATAAAAGGATCATTAAAACCCACCTTAAACTAATCATAGGTTCTTCAATAGTCCCAACAACATAATTATTATATTATTCATAAAAAGAGTTAAATGCCATTTTAGTCCCTGTGGTTTGGACCATTTCGTCAGTTTAGTCCAAAGGTTTGAAACATAGCCATTTTAGTCCAAATAGTTTCAAACATTGCCATTTTAGTCCACTGGGTTAACTTGATCCATTTTTTCTGTTAATTAGAAGGGCAATTCAGTCATTCTTTTATATATTTATGTTAGCTACAAGGGCAATTCGGCCATATAAAATGACTGAATTGCCTTTCTCGTTAACATAAAAAAGGGATGAAGTTAACCCAATGGACTAAAATGACAATGTTTGAAACTATTTGGACTAAAATGGCAACGTTTCAAACCTTTGGACTAAACTGACAATATTGCCCAAACCGCAGGGACTAACAGAAATGGCATTTAACTCTAAAAAAAATATCATTGCTAATGAGCTTGTAACAATCCCAAACAAACATAACATAACATAATTCTTGAACTAAATGAAAGATTAAAAAACTAGTAACCTGCTCCAAAACCGGTCCATTTGAGAGATCAAAAGCAGCATCATTCAGCTACACACACAATTTTAACTCAAAACTGGTAAGAAAACATAACATAACAACTTTAAATCATAATCCAGAATTTCACTGACATCTAGGCGAAGATCACGAGGGAGCTGTGAAAAGTAATCTGATGGAAGATTGAAGCTATCCTGCAAAAGTAACCACATTCACAATTAGGGTTTCTTGTCAATGTTTTTAAATGAAACGTATAGATAACGGAGTTTGAACATTACGGCGAGTTCTTGAAAAGGAATTTCGGGTCGGGTGGGTCGAGGGATTTGGGAGAGTCGGATGATTCGGTGAGGGCGTTTGTTGCGACGGATAAAAAGGGTTTGAGAGTGAGAATTTGGTTGTTGGGGTTATAAGTAGAGGGAATTCTATGAAGATTTGGAAGAATGGAAGAGGAAGAGTGTAGTGGTGGTTGCAGTGGTGGAGGGGGTGGTCGGAGACGGAGGAGAGAAGAAGCCATATTGGAGGGGAGGGGGTAGAGTTGGTTCTTGGCCACTGAAAATATGACCGTTTTCTCTGTTTGTTTTATTGATTATGTCACCTTCTCAAATCTTTTTCATTTTTGTGGATTTTTGTAGGATATTTTAGGATAATGTGAGAGATATGATTAGAGGGAAATGTACATAAAAGTTATTACACGTCGTTGTATCTGAAACGTAAGTTAAACAAAGAATATCTTTTACATATCCTTGGAGATTTGAACAAAATTTACATCACAACATATAAAAAGATGAGTACGATGGTTATGCATTACATAACAGGTTGGATATAACAAGCATGCCGTAATAGTGCATTTAGAGAAGACGGTCTAAAAAAACAAACAAAGAACTGGTCGGTTAAAAACAACTTTACCAAAATTCATGTCAAACGTAGATAAAAGTAACTAACACGGACCAGTAATATAAAAAAACGATACCCATAAAAAAGTCATGTCACTGAAAATTCTTTTAAAACTCAAAATGATACTTTTATGATAGTGGTTATAGTGTAAATGTCACATCCGCTCATAGGCGGAAGCGAAAACCTTGGGGTGTAATGCTTCACATCTTTGTACTTTCC
Source organism: Scalesia atractyloides (assembly GCA_947069175.1). Classification (NCBI taxonomy): domain Eukaryota; kingdom Viridiplantae; phylum Streptophyta; class Magnoliopsida; order Asterales; family Asteraceae; genus Scalesia; species Scalesia atractyloides. The sequence continues at coordinate 60,027,896 of CAMTDV010000030.1, forward strand.
TTATTTAGAGAGTGTAATCGTATTTCTATTTATGGAAACTTGTATTTGTATTCAGCTTCAACTTTGTAATCCAAGATTTTGATCATAATGATAATCATACTTTATACATACTTGTTATACATGTAATCAATCATTTAAATACGTGTTTTCATGCAAATCAATACTTATTATAAGTACAATACTCATACATTACACCATTATACTTGAAATACTTAAAACCGGTTGAAATTCAGAAAAATGACCCGACTTGAACTCCTCGTGCGAACTGGACAACTTCGCACGAAGTGAACACTCCGCATCAACTTGCCACTTCGCACAAAGCCAAGCTGGAAGCAACCCATTCCTATAAATAAGAACACTCACACTCCTTAATCCTTTCTGAATCTTCACACTTTCACTCAGAATTCTTGACTTTGGCTAGAATACCCTCTTGCATCTTAAGTGAGTTTTAGCTCACACTTATCTTATTGATCTTATGATTCTTCTTTTACTTTTATTTTGTACCAAGTGTGAAAGCTAACCAAGTTCTGATAACTTTGTTCTAGAAAGTGTGAGAACGATGGGAGCCTTGGCTTTCCGGATTAAGTTCCACACCTCACTTGAACACCGTTTACATGTTTTTTCATTTCTGTTCATTAGTGGCCAAATCCGGGTTTATCAACTATGTTGATAAACTTAGTGCTTTGGTGAATCATATAATGAGGTTTTCATTCCTCCTTGCTTGACCTCTATGACGTATTTAATGAACTATGGACGTAATCTATATAATATAAACTATGAAATATTTACATTAATACCTAGCCGAGTTCATGATGCTAGCCGATTCATGGTTAGGTATTATAAGCTGGGCTAATCTGTCTCGTTCCTAAAATCTCATTCACAGAACTCAGTATCGAAACGGGTGTTTAGACGAGCTACATTTTCCAGAATTATCAACTTCGTATGAAGTGGACTATCACTTCGCACGAAGTGAACAGTCTCTTCGTATGAATTGGTATTTTCTTACGTATACTTTTCTGTACGTTCTGATTCCGAATCTAAGTCTTTCATCAACTCAGAATACTCACACACCTCTGTTCCATCATATAGGGTAACATCGTTGTTCTACCCTTCAACTCAACAACTCTCGGATTGCCAGGAAAGCTTGCAAAACCGTGAGTATACTCAACTCCCCTTTTTATTTTTACACTTTTGGGGTGCAATATGTTCTATCAACCCACTAAATCACAATACTTTATGCCTAATCACAAACAACACTCATTTATACATGCTTAATACAAATATGTGCAAACTTATATATGTTAGAATCAAATGCTTTATACTACGTCATTAACTGTGTACAAGCATCCCTTAACATGTATAGCGCTATAGGATTAACGTACCGCCCTATTCGTGAGGTCATGTTAAGTAAACAAAACGGTAAACTTTGGGTTGACATGTATAGTCGCATTACTAGTATTTATATGATAGTTTAAAGTAACGTTTATGTCACGTGGAATGTTTAAATTTTTATTACCTAGTATTGAAACTTGTATACTCGCCAATGCCTTGTGTGTTGAACTATACTTTAATTATGTTGCATGATTATGATGATGATTAGGATGCATGGAATCTAGTAGGATGAACTAGACACCCGCTTTTAATTTAGACTTACGTTGTATTTTGTTCTCATTTATTTGTTGTATTTTGTTTCCAAAACAATGTATTTGAATTTAGTGATGAAATGAAATATTGTTCTTAAATTACTTGTCGTAAAATAGTGTTATGAAGTCTCGAGCAATGTATTTCGTCCCGCCCTGACGTTTCCGCCATCAGTTGGGGTGTGACATGGGGTCCTGTATGTGAATCACAACCTACAAGTGTTCTAATCTCATTAGACACTTAGGTCTATGTTTTGACCTTGTACAAGTCTCTCATCTTGAATATTCGTTAGGACTCGCATTTGTTTCTTTTGTTTGGGGATCCCTCGTTCATTTTATTACATTGGTAGTTTTATTTATTCGTTTGTTGTTAATATATATATATATATATATATATATTATAGGATCCTAAGACTATATATATTGTGTGTGTGTGTGTGTACTCTTGTAGTGTATGAACGGGCCTAGCCCTTCCTATGTCTTCGTGCCTTGCATGAGTGTTGTACATATCCATGTATCGTCCAAGGCCTAGCCCTCGGTTTGTGTTCGTGTTCACACAATGTCTCGTTCTCATGAGTTATATATATTCATGTGTTGTGAACCCTTGCTCCCTTGTATACGTATTTGTTTCTTTGTGTGTGTGTATATATATATATATATATATTCTCAGTTATATATATATATACATATATAACTTAGTTAAATATATTGTTAAAAATAAGTATTTTCAACATCGAGCTTATGTATATATAATGTATGATATTCTTCTTGTATGTGTACATCTCATGTTGTGTACTTCTGTATTTATACGTACACCACGTATGTACACTTACTTACACTTCTGAATTAGGTATTTGATAGGACCGATCCTCCAATGTCAAGGAACCTAATTTGTATCTAATGTTCAATGTGGAAATTATATGACATGTTAATCAAATACACAAGTTTACTGTTTAAATGTCTGTTTATTCATGTCCAAATCATATACATTCAGTTTCCAAACAGACAGAGCTTCGCCGTCAATGTCGCAAAGTTCTTACAATGAGAGACCCTTGACCTTCTATATATAGACACAAGTTCGCTCGAAGTATGTCCTGGCTAGATCAAGTTCGGCCGAACTTGATCAGCCGACTATAACTTCGGCCGAACTTGGTTGTTTCAACATAAATACATTATGAAATCTAACAATTCAAGCTCTAAACATACAGACTCGATCCAAGACCTAGACAATAGACATCATGTATCAACAAACTCCCCCTAGATATTGTCGCAGTGTCTTGATCAGTCTTCAATCTTTAACATCTTCCCAAGAAGTTCTTGTATGGCTTCTTTCGACGTTCTTGCTTAGGAATCGGCGTTTGGTCAGTAGGAGGTACCCACTTCATGAATTGAAATCTTCTGATTCTTGCCTCCCTACCCCTTTCGTGTATCTTTGCTAAACGCTTTTCTTCCTTTAAGAACTCTTCTCTTTCCAACTCTCTCCATCTGGATTGCCACACATGACCTGAATTAATACCATGTGCATAGCAAACATTAATCACACCTTGGTATTGCTTCACTTGGACTTCTTCATGTTTGTCAAACATATCTTGTTGAAGCATTTCACAACTTCCTTTGAATAGTTAACTAGCTACATCGGGTCTAGTATTCGTATCGTTCTCCATAGCCCCCAAATCCTTCTTCATTCCATCGGTTCTGGATCCTTTTCCTTTGTAATATCCCAGGTCTCGTCAGCACGCAACACAATTACCGCTTCACATGTTTCTGGATCCGTTTGCCACCACAAAAAGTAAGGATGAAAATCCTGTTCGATGGGCTTCAGTGGCATATTCTTCATAGCTCGTGGACGCTTCATCACTAGCGTAATATCCTTTTCCCCCGTTTTCTTATTAATCTTTATTCTACGTTTAGGGATAAACGGCTTCCACAACTCAAATCCTCTCGATGCTTCAAACTTTATCACCCTCCAGAGTCTTTGTTCGTTAAACTTCATTTGCAGACTAATATTCTTCGTTTTTACCAACTCTTAAACATCCCAGAACGGCAATGTCTTAATATCTGTCAAATGTCTGAAATATTGAACACCGAACTCTCTCTTAATAGCATGCACATCAAGTTCCCGAATCCATCCCCAGCTTAGAATATCTCCTAGAGAAACATCTTTATCACGTGTGAAGAACGCTAGTGGTCTTTTAAACTTTCTTTCCTTCGGCATCTCTTTAAACCAAGATCTCTTAGCCTCAGCTATCTGCTCTTTAGTATAACGTTTCGGAATGTTGCATGCCTTCACTACTTCATCGATCTTTTGTTTCAACAAATCAACATCTATCTGGATAATCAACTCATCAATCGTAGGGAACTTGTCAGTGTTGAGATTAGAATACTTTTCAGTCTCATCATCATCAGAATCTTCAAATATAACACCGTCGTAATCATCAGCTTCAGCCACACATTTGTAGACATATTCTTTCGGTTCAAATGTTTTGATGTTCACCAACTCTTCTTCGAAATCGAACTCGAACGAATCAGCATCAACCTCAAACATTCTTGCCAATTCTTCTTTAGTATAATCATGTACAAACTCCCCTTTCCTCTATACTTGGTTCCAACATTATAATCAAAGGTTTCTCATGAATATCAGCAACATGCATAACAACTATAGCTTCAGAAGCATCAACATCTTGTGGCCCTGTCTGCTCTGTAGACTCCCCCTTACTTTGATCATCCTCCATGTTAGCATCACCGTTGATTAGGGATTCGAAATCAAATTCAGAATGTACTTTCAAGGAATCAATCTTCAGACCAATGTCCCCTGATCATCATTATCATCACCATCATGATCTGTATCATCTTTAGTATCGTCACCTGCAGGGTCGTCGTCGTTTTCATCTTTATCTTCTTCGTCGTCATCTTTTTCTATCTCAGACTCTTTCACTGATTCAACATTCTGTCCAGGAACATCTTCAGTCACAGTCTCTGATTCAGGAGCTTTCTCTGATTCGACAATCTTTTCTATCACTGGCTCCTCTATTGGTTTAGGAACACCATCAATCACTCCTTTACCTTTGCCCTGTTCTATCAACTCTTTTTCAGCTTTCTCTTTTGCTTCCTGAACATCAAGGCGATCATATTCTGCTTTGAAGTCGATGCCCAAGCTGTTAGTAAGTACTTTCTGCAATCTACAAACCTTCTATCATTCATATCTCATTCAGATCTCAATTCTGCTATCTCTTTTTCTAACTTTGCATTTGCAGCACCCAAACTTTCGACCATCGCTTTCATGTAGCCTCGATCATCTTCAAGAAACTTTACTTTATCCTGCAGAATCTCTTTCTCAACATCACTTTGCTTTACTTTCTTTTCAAGATCTGCTTTCTCGGCTTCATTCTGCTTAATCTTATCTTCCAACGCTTTGATTCTCTTTTCTAGTGCATCAACAGGAGTATCTTGAAACCAGTTCGAAAGATCTTCGGCTGTGTAATATTATCTGGAATATCACCGAAAGCATCTTTGAAATCATTAGCTTTTGCCCTTGCACTTTGAGGAGTAACTTTTGGAGTACCCTTTGTTGCAGACTTTGGCGTAGAAATAGGCGTACTCTGAACAGGAACTTCTGTAACAGTTGGTGGCTCTTCAGTTGGTAATCAGTGGAATAGCAGATTCTATGATAGGAATTTCTTGCAGATTAGAAACAGGAGGTTCTTGTGTAACTTCTTTCTTTGTTTGACTAAGATATCTGCGACTTTAAGTTTTCTTCCTTCCACGTGTGCTAGGAGAACCTGTGGCTTTCTTTGTGTCTCCAGCTTTAGACTTTGTGCGCTAGACTTTTTCTTTGGGTGTTCTTGATCGGAAGCCTCATCAGAAGGAACATAAAGATCTTCGCCATGTTTTTTCAATCGTTCCTCCTCTTTCTGTTTCTCTACTTCTTTTTCTCTAACATCAGCAGAATCTTCAGACAATTCTTCATCCTTATCAGAAGTTGCAGATATAACATCATCGTCTTTGTCTTGGCTTTCAACATTAGCCGCAGCGCTAGAACCTTCAACATTCTGTGGTTCTTCTATAAGCTTATCGATCAACATAGTATCAGCTTTCTTCGATGCCCTTTTTCGCTTTTGCTTTTCAACCACAACAACGCACTTAATGTACCAATCACCTCTTTTTTTTAAATTCGTTAACAGAGCAGCTTCTTCATTCTCGTCACCACTGCCATCTTTTCTCCATTTATTCTCAGGAGGTGCGACATAGTCTACTTTAATGATTGCACCAAATACAGGCTTTGGAATAGGTGCTGAATCTTGTTTCTGAAAAGTCTTTAACTTCTTCAACGTAGTTTCATCCATATGGCTCAGATAGAGAACATCGTTTGGATCTTTCACTATATCTTGAAACTTCTCATCTATCAACATCTGAATAAACCTCGGATACATCACCAATCGATCCTTTCCCATGTTCTTCGACATAAACTTGAATATAACTCTCGAGAAGTTGAATTTCTTGTTCAGCACTAAAGCAGTCACCATACTTGCCATGTAATCTTGTATGTCGTCGAGCCCTGCTTTCCTATGACTGAAAGCGTGAATGATGGCGTGAATTAGAAGCTTGTATAGGTAGAGGAACACTGCCATTCTTCATCGTAGGCTCGTTTGCGTGACCTTTGTAGCCCATACGGAAGAAACAACCTTTAACCATCCTCTCTTCAAAGCTAATAGGGTCACTTTCATCATCGTTGAACGCTAAGACCCTCGTATATCAACTTCAGTAATCAGAAATTCCTTATCTTCAGTACCGACTCGAACTGCAGACTTTATGACTTTATTTTCCTCGTCGTACGATGCTGAATTCCAAAAGAATTAGACGTGCGATCTATATACCACATGCTTATCTGTGATCGCCTTCGTAATCGGAATACGCCCTAAAAATTCCAAGATTTATGAGAATGCTGACAGCGTCGGATAAATCTTCTCGTCAAGCGATATACAAGTATTGTGAAACTTATTGAACGAAAGCTTAATATTCTGCGGATAGAGAAAACAAACACTTAGCACATTTTTACAATTTTCCAACACTTTAACACAAGTTCGGGCGAACTTGCATGCCAAACATAACAATTACTGAACAACTTCGGCCGAACATGTTAACTCAAACAAATTTTTGACATTTTTAGATAAGTTCGGGCGAACTTGTGATATTAACAGATTTTTTTCAGATTGTAAGCAAGTTCGGGTGAACTTGATACTTTTTCAAGTTTTATACAAGCTTTGACAACTTCGCACGAAGTTGATGAAAAACATCAACAACAAGTTCGGGCGAACTTGTCGTCTTCTCCAAATCAAATCTGCAAATCATCAACATGTCCTTATGACCGATTTTATGATTTATTTAGCTTGTTATCATGATTATTAAACAATTTCACCATTCAATTTGTTCATTTTGTTCCCAAGTCTAACTGATTTAACGTTTTCGGTCCAAAGACGTTCAAACAAGTTCAATTCATGGTTCAATCAGTTGAAATATACCTCTGCCATCTGTATAAGTGTGCAAATCACCTATACAAGATCGAATTTTGGCAGCACAACGACTTAATTTTTCAAAATAATAATTTCGCTCAATTTCTCACTAAGTTCGCTCGAAGTTTCAAGTTCAGATAACGTGACATTATAAGCGAACTTGATATATATAGTTGCTCAAGTTCTGGCGAACTTAACAACATTTCCACAATAACCAACAACTTCGCCCGAAGTTAAGCAATCATGAAACTGTTTTAACTTAGTAACTTCGGCCGAACTTAGTTAAATCCAATTTTAAACTTGTTCAGATTTTACAATTTTAACCCTGAACTTTCACATGTTTACCAGTTATGAAAATCCACTCAGTTGACCAAGTCCAAGTTAATAACATTGGTTACCCGATTTGTTTGCCGAGTCCAAGTTAATGACCTCGGTTTGACCCGTTATGAACAAACTGATGTTTTCCTTAATATTTAAGTTTCAAATTAATGAACTTTTTATCGTTTTTCGTGCATTTGTTTTTACAAATTAGCTCCCAAATTCCAACAACTTAGCACCATTCCTAACTCCGAATATCTACTTTCCATCATTGGCTGTTGAAAATAATGTAGAAACAAAATCTTTTTGAATTTCCGAAACTTTATGCTAAAACACACTGAAAATCATTTTGGGTTTAAATCTGAAATCAAATAAGCTATGTACAAACATATTTACAGACATATTTTTATGAATTCGTGTCTAAGGATCATATCAGTTGATTGAGACATATCACCAGTACCGTTGACCTTATGATGACTTTTAAGTTTTAAACTCGTTTACCTAGATTGTCGATATGTTTGTCCATTTAAACTTTGACACATTTCTCAATTGTTCCAAGATATCTTAGATAGAATTATGAAACTTGACTTAACTATGGTTCCCATCTCAGAATATACTCCCACATCAAGATTCCCTAGATTTCATCTTGTAGGTGAGTATAGCGTAATTGATATTTGTATCTGGGTTATGCGAAGCCTTGAGAGCTCAGGTTAATACCACTGTATCGCCAAAGGATGAAGGCTCCACTTTAAGGTGTGTTCCAATTAAGGAATCTTTTAAGCACTACAATTGATTAGATCTTTCGATTCTTTCAATTTTGCATGCAGTTTTGGGTTTTTTTTAGCAAAAGCATTATAGAAGTTCTAGGCTATTGCTTCCGCAAAATCAGAAGAACTTGTATAATACCCTAGATATCAATCATCTATAAAGACCTCGTATCTCAGAATCAGGCAATCTCTCAAACGAAATTTTGGAGTACTAAGTCCATATATCTGAGAGATGTTAATCCACAAGTTTAAGCAGTTGTAAAATTTAGTTTATATCCCGAAAACAATTTACTGAAAGTGTAAAGCCTATCGACACATCCACTGTAAGACTTGTTTATCACTTTTTAAACTTTACAATTCATTAGCATACTGTGATAGTCCACTGTTGTACTATAATTTCCTTTTTGACACAAAATTCTTTTTATCTTTTTCATGTTTTTGTAATTTTTGGTTTTTCATATGTTTTTGTATTTTCTCGTTTCATTTCTCCCCCTAAAATCAAAAACATATTTTTGTATTTTAGTTTTAAGAAATTCTAATCCTAAAAAGTAACAAACCAATGAGGATCACGAGAACTCATCGTCCGATCCATATTCAACCTCTGCATCCGCACCTGTCAACAGATTTTTCATACAATTAAGCCTCATTAAGTATTTAAACCGTGAGAGAGTAAAAGGTTTGGTATAAAAATCAGCTTTTTGTTCATCGGTGTGGATTCTCTCAATTCGTACCAACTTCCTTTCGTAGGAATCACGAATGAAGTGGTATTGAATCTCGATAAATTTTGTTCTAAAGTGATGAACTGGATTTTTCGTTATGTCGATAGCTGCTTTATTATCAACATACAACGGAATGTCAAGAAATTGCAGGCCATAGTTTCTTATCTGCTGTTGGATCCACAGAATCTATGAACAACAGCCGGAGGCCGAGATATACCCAACTTCACAAGTAGAGAGAGCGACCGTAGTCTGTTTCTTACACTGCCAGGTTACCAAGCGTGTTCCGAAGAACTGGCAACCCACTTTAGTTGATTTTGAATTCAATTTATCTACACCAAAATCAGAATCAGCGTATCCCATCAGATCAAAGTTATCATTCTTCGAGTACCACAAGCCGGTGCTTGGACATCCCTTCAAGTATCTGAAAATACGCTTCACGATCTGCATGTGAGAAATTCTGGGACTAGACTGATATCTGGCGTAGAGGCAGGTAGGATACATGATATCCGGGCGAGATGCCGTCAGATACATAAGTGATCCTATCATCAACCTGTAGAGAGTATCATCAACTTTGGTTCCTGTTTCATCGATGCAAATTCCATGATTGAGTGTAAGAGGAGTAGATAACGGCTTCGAGCTTTCCATTTCAAACTTCTTCAAGATGTCATGAACATACTTAGTTTGATGAATGAAAATACGTCTGGCAATTGATCAACTTGCAATCCGAGGAAGAATTTCATTTCGCCTATAGAAGACATCTCGAATTTCTTCTTCATGATTTTCTCAAACTCTTTGCAAAGATCGTCATTTGTCGAACCAAATATGATGTCATCCACATATATTTGTACGATAATCAGATGATTTCCAACTTCTCTGGTAAAGAGCGTACTATTCGTTGTTCCTCTGATAAAGCCGTTGCCGACGAGATGTTGAGATAAAGTCTCATACCAGGCTCTCGGGGCCTGATGCAAACCGTATAATGCTTTATCCAGGAGATAAGCTTTCTTCTTGTTCAGCGGATCGACAAAAACCCGGTGGTTGGCCGACGTACACTTGCTCTCGTAGCTTACCGTATAGAAAAGAGGATTTCATATCTAACTGGTACACGTTAAATCCTTTCCAAGCAGCGAATGCAAGGAAATGCGAATGGACTCCAATCTAGAAACTGGTGCATATACTTCTGTATAATCAATTCCTTCTTGTTGATGGAATCCTTTGACAACGAGTCGAGCCTTGTTGCGCACTATAACTCCACGATCATCGTGCTTGCACTTGAAGACCCATTTGGTATCTATCGCCTTTTGATTCTCCGGTAGGTCAACAAGCTTCCATACCCCTAGCTTCTCGAACTGTAGCAATTCTTCTTGCATCGCCTGCACCCAGTTCTCATCTCCCAAAGATTCAGTAACATTCTTTGGTTCAATCTGGGATATGAAGCATGAATAGTAACAATAATCTTGAATCGGAGCTACTTGTCACACCCCGACCCGCAGCGGAAACAAGAGTCGGGGCATAATTGGGTTATCACCAAAGCTCATGATGTTTACTAATATGTTTCATATTTATTAAATCCAAATTACATTTCAAAGTTCCAAGTCAAATTCATACGATACAAGGAAAGGAAAGATTAACTAAACAAATCCATAATCTAAACTGGTTTATTCTTCTAGGCCGCCCTATATGTTTCTTGCTTCAACTTGATCACCTGTATCATGTGTAAAAATGGGAATTTTGGGTCAACAAAAGTTGGCGAGTGAACCTTGTTTAAAACATTTGTTATTGGTTAATTATTGTAATTTAATTTAGGAAAAATTGTGCAATAATCATATATGAACAAATGTATGTAAACATAACAATCACAAACCACCTTGCTTAAGCATGAAATAAAAGTAACAATGTATGTGTTGGCAACGTCCCGTTCACGCTCATAGGTAATGGGGAACGGACGGCCTATGCTAATGTATGTGAGATCAAGGCTCAATCAAACGGAGCCGATCTTATGTTGGCAACGCCTGGTTCACGCTCATAGGTAATGGGGAACAGCTCACGCTCATAGGTAATGGGGAGCGGCGGCCTATGAAATGTATGTACTGAAATGATAAAATTAATCTAAACTTCAACCACACAGTCAATGGATACACCTTGAATACACATTGATCATAAACATGATGGATGCACAATGATTAATTATAATAAATACGACACATGATACACCCCAAAATGTGATTAAAACGGGGAACTTGTAGAGATTCACTCACATTGGATGCGTTTGTTTGAAAATGTTGGATGCGCACGAGTTTAGGGGATTGATCGACGAGAGATAACTAACCAAATAAGAAATGAAAAGGCACGGTAAGTATGTGGATTTTATTAACTATTTTAATAAGATTTTTGGGTATAAATTTGTGAGTTTAAGACTACTTTCTAATCTTGAAAACGTTATTTTTAAGTATTTTTAATTGATTTTTAATTTAAATAATTGATTTAATAAATAAAATAAATAATAAAAAAAAGTTGACTTTGACCGTTGACCGAGACCGTTGACCGTTGACCGTTACTGTTGACCGGTTTAATTGTGCGAAATTGTGCGCTGAGTGAGGCTCGAACCCGAGACCTCCCGTACGCGTGCACGCAGCTCTACCAACTGAGCTACGTGTCTAACCCGAAATAATTCTGTTTTTAATTATACTTATATACTATTTACTTTAAACCGAAAATTATTTATTTTTAAAAAGCTTTTAAACTTAACGGACCGGTGCTGACCACAGGTCTCGAACCCGGGACCTGTGGGTTAGCGTACACACAGTCCACCGCTGGACTGTGTGTGTCACTTGGTTACTAACTCGGTTTTTATTATACTTAACATATACTGTGCGTCAACCCGGTTCAATTAAAAAGGCGGAATTTTATTTCAAGTGGGTAAAGCGGGGACAGGATTCGAACTCGCGTCTCGTGTATGTTTGTTGCACACAGTCCACCGCTGGACTGTGTGTCTAACCCGTTTATTAAACCGATTTTAATTATTCTTATATTATACCACACTTCATCTTCTTCGTTCAAAACATAAACATTGATCAGGAGACTGTTATTTGCTAAGTTAGCTCAATGCAGGTTATGAGTCATCGAAAATAAAATGAATGGAAAGAGATTGGGGGGTTGATTGTACCAACTGTTCGTTTTTCTTCAGACGTCCGGCAAGGTCGTCGGCTCCGTCTTGGTGAGCTGCGGCTGATAGAATCTATCAATAAATTAGAGGGATTAGATGTGAAGTGGGACTACTGGGTAATGACTATCAGTTGAAACAGAAGAATCATACCGACAATCAGTAGTTCCCCTGAAAGTTCAGAAATTTCTCCGGCGAATCAGATAATCCGGCAACGTCGACTGCAAAGGATTCTGGGTGAGGGATTTATATTAGAATTTGTCTAATAAAGGAATGAGCCAGAAAAATCGAAGTAATTACCGTGCAGGTGGAAGTCTCGGTTTTCCGGCGACTTGCAGATGTTTTCCGGCGAGTAAATTTCCGTCGAGAAAAAGTGCGATTTGGGAGCGAAAAGGTTTCTGGCGAATTGTGGGTGAATTTATAGGGTAGTATCGAGGTGAATGTGGTCTGAATTCGGTCTTAATTCGAAGTCAGCCGTTCTCCGGCGGTTACGGCTGTTGTCGCGGGTTCAGATGTCCGTTATAACCGTCTCTAAAGTTAATTCAATGGTTAATTCGAGCGGTAACGTAATTTATTGGCGAAGTCGTCGGGATTTCCGACGACTGCTGTTTGGGCGCAAGTTGACCGAGTTTGAATTCCGCATGTCATTATTTGATTTAATAAATCCAGTAACTTAACAGAAAATCAAAGTGGCGGAGTGGTTTATGGCGTGTGAGTTAAGGCTTTGAGGAAATAACCGGCTGACCCGGGTTCGACTCCCGGCAGCCGGTTTTCCTTTTTAATTAATTCATTTTTATATTTTTACAATTTTAATTTATATCTTTTAATTTGTTGATCAATTTGAATCGTTTAAAATTAAAATAAGCCGTAAATGAACAACAAAATTTTAAAACTGATTGTTCGGTTATTAAACGAAGCGGGTTTCGAAGACCCGTTTTTCGACAAATGTTACAGTATCCCCTACTTTTAGAAATTTCGTCCCGAAATTTAAGTAGTAGTGGATACAGGAAAAAGGTGTGGGTATTTTTCGCGCATTGAATCTTCACGTTCCCAAGTAAACTCAGGTCCTCGTTTCGACTCCCAGCGTACCCTGACAATTGGGATGCGGCTTCTTCTTAAACGTTTTTCTCCGAAGTCCATAATTTCTACTGGTCTTTCAATAAAATGCATAGATTCATCAACTTGAATGTCTTCTAGAGGAATATGGAGATTTTCATCGGCGAGGCACTTCTTCAAGTTCGATACGTGGAATGTGGGATGAATTCTGTTGAGTTCCTCCGGTAAGTCAAGCTTGTAGGCTACAGGTCCTACCCTTTCGAGTATTTTGAAAGGACCTACGTAGCGTGGTGCTAGCTTGCCTTTTTGGCCGAAACGAACTACTCCCTTCCACGGCGATACCTTTAAAAGTACTTGATCGCCAACGTTAAACTCCAAGGGCTTTCGTCGCTTGTCAGCATAGCTCTTTTGACGACTTTGTGCTGCTAACAGGTTGTTTCGGATTTGATGAATCTTGTCAGTTGTTTCTTGTATCAATTCTGGACCGGTGATTTGAGCTTCTCCAACTTCGTGCCAACATATAGGTGATCGGCATTTACGACCATATAACGCTTCGAAAGGTGCCATGCCGATACTTGAATGAAAACTGTTGTTGTACGAAAATTCAACTAATGGTAAGTGAGCGTCCCAATTCCCTTTGAAGTCTATGACACATGCCCGAAGCATGTCTTCAAGAGTTTGAATGGTGCGTTCAGATTGACCATCAGTTTGGGGATGATAGGCAGTGCTGAGATCTAATCGCGTACCCAAAGTGGCTTGTACAGCTTGCCATGTGCGTGAAGTGAAACGACCATCACGATCTGATATAATGCTTAAGGGTACACCATGACGGCTTACGATTTCACTGATGTAGATGCGGGCTAGCTTCTCATTTTTGAAGTCCTCGCGAATTGGAATGAAGTGAGCTGATTTTGTAAGACGATCAATGATTACCCATATTGTGTCGTACCCACCAGGAGTGCGAGGTAACCCAGTAATGAAGTCCATGGTTATATTTTCCCACTTCCATACGAGTATTTCAGGTTGGATCAGAAGTCCTGAGGGTCTTTGGTGCTCAGCTTTCACTTTTGAACAGGTAAGGCACTTGGAAACAAAAACAGCAATATCCTTCTTCATGCCAGGCCACCAGTAGGTGTATCGAAGGTCTTGATACATCTTGTCGGCCCCTGGATGTACAGAGTATCGTGTCTTGTGAGCCTCTTTCATAAGAGTATCGCGAAGATTGTTGTGATCAGGAATCCATAGGCGATCGAGATAATACAGAATGCCGTCAGATTTGGTTTCGAGTTTAAGTTCTGCTCCACAAGATAACTCATTGCGTATGTCGTATTCTGTTATGGAAACATGTTGAGCTTCTCGGATTTGGTCTTTGATGTTGATCATGATTTGCGAACATAGAAGACGAATAGAGTTCGCATAACCTTTTCGACTGAGTGCATCAGCCACCACATTTGCCTTGCCAGGATGATACCGAATTTCGCAGTCGTAATCATTAAGAAGTTCGACCCATCTTCGTTGCCTCATATTCAACTCCTTTTGGTTAAAGATATGTTGGAGGCTCTTGTGGTCAGTGTAAATCTCACACTTGGTACCATAGAGGTAATGTCTCCATATCTTAAGAGCGAATACAACGGCGCCAAGTTCTAGGTCATGAGTAGTGTAGTTCTTCTCATGAGTTTTGAGCTGCCTAGAAGCATAGGCTATCACTTTTCCCCTTTGCATTAAGACACAGCCTAAACCCTGTCCTGATGCGTCGCAATATACAACAAAGTCTTCGCAACCTTCGGGGAGTGTGAGGATAGGAGCGTCACAAAGCTTTTGCTTAAGAGTTTGGAAGGCTTCTTCTTGTTTAGGTCCCCATGCGAAGGGTTTTCCTTTATGTGTCAAAGCCGTGAGTGGTACAGCGATACGAGAGAAATTTGATATGAAACGACGGTAGTAACCAGCCAACCCAAGGAAAGATCGAACCTCGGTTGGGGTACGTGGCGCTTGCCATTCTTGTACTGCCTTGATCTTTGCGGGGTCGACATGAATTCCTTTGTCATTGACGACATGACCAAGGAACTGTACTTCTTGTAACCAAAATTCGCATTTGGAGAATTTAGCATAAAGCTTTTCGGTCTTCAAAAGTGAGAGGATGAGCCGAAGGTGTCGCTCATGATCAGTCTTAGACTTTGAGTAAATGAGAATATCGTCGATGAAGACTATAACGAAGCGATCAAGATAAGGTTTACATACTCTGTTCATTAAGTCCATGAAGACGGCTGGAGCGTTGGTTAAACCAAAAGGCATAACCATGAATTCGCAGTGACCATATCGAGTTCGGAAGGCGGTCTTTGGAACGTCTTCTTCATGTACTCTGAGTTGGTGATAGCCGGAACAAAGGTCGATCTTTGAAAAATAAGAGGCACCCTGGAGTTGGTCTAGAAGATCATCGATGCGAGGTAACGGATAGCGATTTTTGACCGTTAATTTGTTGAGTTCCCTGTAATCAATGCACATGCGAAAAGTCCCATCTTTCTTCTTTACAAACAGAACAGGTGCACCCCAAGGCGATGAGCTAGGACGTATGAATCCCTTGTCGGTCAGTTCTTGCAATTGACTGGCCAGCTCTTGCATCTCGGATGGGGCTAACCTATAAGTAGATTTCGCGACGGGGTGTAGCGCCAGGTATAAGGTCGATACGGAATTCGACTTCTCTCTTGGGAGGAAGTCCGGTGATATCGTCGGGAAAAACTTGCGGGAATTCCTTCACTACGGGTATATCTTCGAGTCTCTTCTCTTTGCCTCCTTTCTTGACAACGTGGGTTAGATATGCTACATAATTTTTGCGGAGATATCTTCGGGCTTGAAGACAGGACATCAGCTTGAGTCCTTTCGATGGGGTTTCTCCAAAGATTCGTAGAGTTTGACCGTCTGCAAGAGGAATGCGAATGAACTTCTCACGGCATACTACTTCAGCCTGATGTTGGCTGAGCCAGTCCATGCCGATTATAATGTCGAAACTTCCCAACTTCATAGGAACGAGGTCAACAGAAAAGTCGTGATCGTTTAGAGTAAAGGTGCAGTTCCGGATAATGGAGTTTAATGAGACCGGCTTTCCGTCAGCAACTTCTACCGTTATGGAATTCATAAGCTCGACACGAGTTTGATTGAGGATGGGTTCGAATTCTAAGGACACAAAACTCTTATCCGCGCCAGTATCAAATAATACAGATGCATAACTACCATTGACGAGAAACGTACCGTTAACCACGTTGTTGTCGGCCCTAGCTTGGTTGGCGTTGATGTTAAATGCTCTTCCTCTAGCAGGTGGAGGAGCTTGGTTAGCTTGGTTCACTGGATTCGCTTGAGCTTGAGCATGTATGATGTTTACCAAGCGTGGACACGTGTTTCTAAAATGGTTTGGGTCACCGCAATTATAGCAAGCCCGCATGGGTTGCATCATGGGGTAGTTGGGTTGATAGTAGGTTTGGGTTGTATGTTGTGTAGGCGGTGGTTGAAAAGGTTGTTGGGTTTGACCCATCATTTGATGGTGGGTTTGAGTTGTGGGTTGGTTGCGGTTCATTCGCTGCAGTGTGCGGCAGGCTTGAATGGTGTGCCCTGCACGGCCACAGCCGGTGCAGTATTGACAGGGGTAATCGGGGGAGTGATGGTATTGGCAACGGGTGCACTTTGGGTAAGGGCCAGAGTATTGCCTTTTGTGTGGTGCGGGTGAAGGAGTAACTTGTGTGATGGGGGCAACAGGGGCGGGGAAATTTGTTTGAGTGACGGCAAAATTTCTGGTATTTCGCTTTCTCTTGTTTGAAAATTTTGAGGATGAGGTGGGGTGGTTGGAAGTTGGGCCCTCAATGGGGGCCTTCTTTTTCTCCTCTTTGAACTTACCGTTTCTGATGCGGTTCTCGGTAAGTTCGGTGGCTAATTCCATGGCGGCTTCGAGCGTTGCATGCGAAGCGCTGAGGACTGAGTCCTGAATCTTTGAGGGAAGGCCTCGAATATAGTGTTCCACCAATCGGTACACGGGGGTGAACAAGTTTGGAACCATCTGGTTCAGCTCAAGGAATCTTTTGTTGTAGGAAGTGTGATCCCCTTCCTTTTGCTTCAGTGAGTGGAATTCATCCTCTAACTTCTTGAGTTCGCTTCTTGGGCAGAAGCGTTTTGTCATTACTTCCCTTAACTCTTCCCAAGTTAAGGCCATAGCATCTTCCACTCCTCTCTTACCCTTCTCGGTGTTCCACCAGGTCAGGGCTACCCCGAATAGTCTCCCAGTCGCGTAACGTACCTTGCGATCCTCGGGACAATCGCAATTTAGGAAAGTGTTTTCCATCTCCTCAAACCAGTGGAGGAGAGCGGTGACACCTTTGGTCCCTTCGAACTTCGGGGGATCGCAAGACTTGAAGTGCTTGTAGGAGCACTTCTTGGAGGAGGGGTTGTCGATGTTTTGATCCTCTTGGTTTGGTGGATTGACAGGATTTGCAGTGAGAGCTTGCTGAACTTGAACTACAATATCAGGAAGTACTGTGGCCATTTGTTTTGCTATCTGAGCGGCCAAGCGTTCGTTTGACCTTCCTGACTTCCGTCCTCCACGTAGCTGCCTAGCCGACATCTACAGGAATATACATAGGAAGATGGTGAGTTTATGGATTGTTTAGGGGTCATGTGTCAAAACAAAAAATGAAATTAACATAAATATCAATAATGCAACCACATCCATTGGATGTCTTGGGTTAGCTCATGTTGGGCCTCAAATGTCCCCCATACCTTCACCTGTATAGTCATGTGGGCCCCCATGACTATTGGCTTGGTAGGATTTACATTAGTATTGGCGATTTACACTCACATGACCCGAATGAAAACCACAAAATATGTTTACAAGATGTATGGTCGGAATGTGTCCAGGTGTAGACACAATGACAACTCAAAGTGGGGTTAGTTCACACGACGTTTGGTATAGCATGCTTTGGCCTAATAGGTACTTCGTACTCTCATCGTTAATCCCCAGGTAGGCAAACTGGTCCTTTATTTTGGATTTATACGAATGCCAAGCCTAGACAGGACGTTCCGACTACCGGTACTGGTACCCTTCCAGTTACTACATGCCCGTCATGGGAACTCACTTTGATGAGATTTGAAAATACATAAATCGTTGTAAAGCAATCATGAAAATGATGTGGTGTGTGCTTTCATGGATATGATATGTTATAGAGATATGGTTCATGGTGAGCAATATATGATAGTATATACTTATGAATATGCTTGCATAACATCGAATGTAACGATAAACATAAAGCATACAAACATCATGAGATTTGCATGTAACACACAAAAATTTAAATTTTCTAAGCAACTATAGTATAGGCTCTAAGGGTCTAATAACCTATCCTATATCCCTATAGTCATGGCTCTGATACCAATCTGTCACACCCCGACCCGCAGCGGAAACAAGAGTCGGGGCATAATTGGGTTATCACCAAAGCTCATGATGTTTACTAATATGTTTCATATTTATTAAATCCAAATTACATTTCAAAGTTCCAAGTCAAATTCATACGATACAAGGAAAGGAAAGATTAACTAAACAAATCCATAATCTAAACTGGTTTATTCTTCTAGGCCGCCCTATATGTTCCTTGCTTCAAATTGATCACCTGTATCATGTGTAAAAATGGGAATTTTGGGTCAACAAAAGTTGGCGAGTGAACCTTGTTTAAAACATTTGTTATTGGTTAATTATTGTAATTTAATTTAGGAAAAATTGTGCAATAATCATATATGAACAAATGTATGTAAACATAACAATCACAAACCACCTTGCTTAAGCATGAAATAAAAGTAACAATGTATGTGTTGGCAACGTCCCGTTCACGCTCATAGGTAATGGGGAACGGACGGCCTATGCTAATGTATGTGAGATCAAGGCTCAATCAAACGGAGCCGATCTTATGTTGGCAACGCCTGGTTCACGCTCATAGGTAATGGGGAACAGCTCACGCTCATAGGTAATGGGGAGCGGCGGCCTATGAAATGTATGTACTGAAATGATAAAATTAATCTAAACTTCAACCACACAGTCAATGGATACACCTTGAATACACATTGATCATAAACATGATGGATGCACAATGATTAATTATAATAAATACGACACATGATACACCCCAAAATGTGATTAAAACGGGGAACTTGTAGAGATTCACTCACATTGGATGCGTTTGTTTGAAAATGTTGGATGCGCACGAGTTTAGGGGATTGATCGACGAGAGATAACTAACCAAATAAGAAATGAAAAGGCACGGTAAGTATGTGGATTTTATTAACTATTTTAATAAGATTTTTGGGTATAAATTTGTGAGTTTAAGACTACTTTCTAATCTTGAAAACGTTATTTTTAAGTATTTTTAATTGATTTTTAATTTAAATAATTGATTTAATAAATAAAATAAATAATAAAAAAAAGTTGACTTTGACCGTTGACCGAGACCGTTGACCGTTGACCGTTACTGTTGACCGGTTTAATTGTGCGAAATTGTGCGCTGAGTGAGGCTCGAACCCGAGACCTCCCGTACGCGTGCACGCAGCTCTACCAACTGAGCTACGTGTCTAACCCGAAATAATTCTGTTTTTAATTATACTTATATACTATTTACTTTAAACCGAAAATTATTTATTTTTAAAAAGCTTTTAAACTTAACGGACCGGTGCTGACCACAGGTCTCGAACCCGGGACCTGTGGGTTAGCGTACACACAGTCCACCGCTGGACTGTGTGTGTCACTTGGTTACTAACTCGGTTTTTATTATACTTAACATATACTGTGCGTCAACCCGGTTCAATTAAAAAGGCGGAATTTTATTTCAAGTGGGTAAAGCGGGGACAGGATTCGAACTCGCGTCTCGTGTATGTTTGTTGCACACAGTCCACCGCTGGACTGTGTGTCTAACCCGTTTATTAAACCGATTTTAATTATTCTTATATTATACCACACTTCATCTTCTTCGTTCAAAACATAAACATTGATCAGGAGACTGTTATTTGCTAAGTTAGCTCAATGCAGGTTATGAGTCATCGAAAATAAAATGAATGGAAAGAGATTGGGGGGTTGATTGTACCAACTGTTCGTTTTTCTTCAGACGTCCGGCAAGGTCGTCGGCTCCGTCTTGGTGAGCTGCGGCTGATAGAATCTATCAATAAATTAGAGGGATTAGATGTGAAGTGGGACTACTGGGTAATGACTATCAGTTGAAACAGAAGAATCATACCGACAATCAGTAGTTCCCCTGAAAGTTCAGAAATTTCTCCGGCGAATCAGATAATCCGGCAACGTCGACTGCAAAGGATTCTGGGTGAGGGATTTATATTAGAATTTGTCTAATAAAGGAATGAGCCAGAAAAATCGAAGTAATTACCGTGCAGGTGGAAGTCTCGGTTTTCCGGCGACTTGCAGATGTTTTCCGGCGAGTAAATTTCCGTCGAGAAAAAGTGCGATTTGGGAGCGAAAAGGTTTCTGGCGAATTGTGGGTGAATTTATAGGGTAGTATCGAGGTGAATGTGGTCTGAATTCGGTCTTAATTCGAAGTCAGCCGTTCTCCGGCGGTTACGGCTGTTGTCGCGGGTTCAGATGTCCGTTATAACCGTCTCTAAAGTTAATTCAATGGTTAATTCGAGCGGTAACGTAATTTATTGGCGAAGTCGTCGGGATTTCCGACGACTGCTGTTTGGGCGCAAGTTGACCGAGTTTGAATTCCGCATGTCATTATTTGATTTAATAAATCCAGTAACTTAACAGAAAATCAAAGTGGCGGAGTGGTTTATGGCGTGTGAGTTAAGGCTTTGAGGAAATAACCGGCTGACCCGGGTTCGACTCCCGGCAGCCGGTTTTCCTTTTTAATTAATTCATTTTGATATTTTTACAATTTTAATTTATATCTTTTAATTTGTTGATCAATTATGAATCGTTTAAAATTAAAATAAGCCGTAAATGAACAACAAAATTTTAAAACTGATTGTTCGGTTATTAAACGAAGCGGGTTTCGAAGACCCGTTTTTCGACAAATGTTACACTACTCGTGTATAGAAACAACTCAAAGCTTTGTTAATCTGGCTCCTTGTTCTCATACCAGTTTACAATTCACCAATTAAAGAATTCGATGGGTGGTAAGAATAGGTCCTTGGCATCACCTCACTAGGAACATCAACAGTATTATCCTGATTAGTAATATTCTGATCAACCACTACTTCAACTGTAGGAGCACTAGAAGACGTTTCATTTTGAGTACTTGGGCCAGCAGATTGGTTTAACATACTTGTGATCTGCTCAGATTTTTCGTCAGAAGAAGATTCTCCATCATCATCAAACGTCGGAGCCTCGTCTGAGTCGGAACTATGTGCTTGAGAAAGATTGGGTTCCTCAGTAGTATTTACTGGTTCAATAGCAGGTGTCACTTGATCTGCATTAGTTTCTTGAACACCGCTAGTACTCGGACATGCACCAGAAGAAGATGATGATCCAACAGTTGGTTGATTAACCACTATTGGTCTGATAATCTGCTCTTGATTAGCCGACTGTTGTAGATAGTATAACACTGCAATATCTTCTTCAGAAGGCTCTTCTGGTAAGTCAAATGATTTCCACAATTCACTATAATTGAACAACCAAGCGTCGCCTGTTCTTTGAATAGGAGTTGTATACCGAAAACAATCGACGTGCTGTGCTTCTACCACTCTTCTCAAACTTGGAAGATAGACTCTCTTGAGTGGAGTTGTGTAGCCGACAAAGAAACCATCTATAGATTTGGCACCAAACTTTCCGTCTGAATCAATAACTGTACAAGGTGCACCAAACGGTTCTAAGTACTTCAGATTGGGTTTCCTTGGTTTAGCATTTCGAAGCAAGTCTTCTTGGTCGGTTTAACCGTTAAGACCCTGTTCAATGTGTAGCATGCTGCTGCGACTGCTTCACTCCAGAAGCTAACATGAAGCTTTGAATCAGCAAGCATAGTTCTTGCTGTTTCTATTAACGTTATGTTCTTCCTCTCAGCTACTCCATTCTGTTGCGGAGTGTACGGGGCACTGAATTCATGTAAGATGTCTTTGTCGTTACAAAACTCTTTCATTCGGGCGTTCTTGAACTCTGTACCGTTATCGCTTCGGATTCATCTAATAGGGAGATGGTACAGATTTTCAAGTTTCCTGAAGAGAATCATGAGATTATCGAACGTTTCGTCTTTGCTCTCTAGGAATATAACCCACGAAAACCTTGAATAATCATTAGTGACGACAAGACAATAAAGATCTCCAGATATACTATGAACATTCACTGGACCGAAGAGATCCATATGCAGTCTTTCGAGCGGCAGCTTGATGGAGTTAAGAATCTTTCTTAGATGTGACTTTTTAGTCTGCTTTCCTTTCTTGCATTCCAGACAACTATCAGACATGTGAAATCTTCTAAGATTCACTCCTTCAACCAAATCATTGTGAACCAAGTGATTCATCTTTCTGAGGTGTATATGACCCATCTTTCTGTGCCAAAGAATTGACTCCTTCTCTGTGGCCTTCGTTACGAAACATTGAGCCGACTTTGAAGTAGTAGTAGCAATGATCATATCTAGCACATAAAGATCATTTTTGCGAGGAGCGCACATGAGAATCCATTCTTCTGGAATCTTAAAGCCTGGTTTAATGTTCATGCACTCCTTGTCATTGAAATGGGTGGTAAGCTGCTTATCACAGATCTGAGAAATACTGAGAAGATTGTTCTCCAGCTCGGCGATATAATTGACCTTATCAAATGAAACCACACCATTCGATAACTTTCCCTCTGCAACGATTCTACCTCCTTGATTACCCGCGAATCCTACGTAGCTTCCATTGATTGCTTTAATATCGAAGAGTAAGGCACGCATCCCGGTCATGTGACGTGAAGCTCCGCTATCCATAATCCACTTTGACAAGATGGATCTTTGGAGCCCCTGCACATGTTAAGAAACTATTTAAAGAGGGAAACCCAAGCCTTTCCGGTCTTGGATGGAATCGGGATATCGTAAGTAGGAGTTTTCAAATCAACATTCTGATCAGTCTTTGTATTAATCAGCATTCTGATCAGTCTTTGTGTTTTGACAGTTTCATTCTTGTCTGATGCAGATTTTGCACTTTCAGATGATGTTGTTTTCTTTGCAACCCATGATTGTGATTTCATTCTTGCTTTCTTAATGTAGAATTATGAATCTTTGTTTTCATTCGACTTAGAAGTTTCACCTTTTTCAAAAGTTGATTCTCAAACTTAGATTCAGTTTTAGGTTTCTCTTGATGTTAGATTCATTGTTTCGTTTTAAGATTGTGATTGGTTTTACAATCTATGGGTGCTTAAGTTTCTCATCATCTGAAACTGTCTTTCTTCGGTAATACACAGGCTTTGATTTCGGACACTTGCGAGCAATGTGACCAACTTCATTGCATTTGAAGCAAGTCCGAGTATCAGAATATCCATTCGTGGGTTTTACTCCACTCGTGGATTTAGCCTTATCCCGAAGTTCTTTTTCCTTCTTAAAATCATCGTGTGATTGCTTTCCAATCGAAGCCTCTTCCTGAACCGTGTTAGTCCCAAACACGAATTTCATGTTTTTATTCTTATATTTGTGAAATGGTGACTTTTGTTTCTTTTTCGGTTCATCTTCTATCTCCAAACCCAAACCCGCTCTCCTATTCTCAGGAAAGTCACCACCATTCCTTCGGTAGTTGTTATAAACTTTCTTGGGTTTTGAGTAAAAATTTTTCTCATTTCTCTCAAGATCATCTGATGAAACTTCTACAAGTTTGAACAATTTATCGATTTGATCTTCTTTCACATTTCGAATCAGAAAACTATCATCAAAATATAGTCTATCAGAGTCCTTAACTTTGTATATGACAACATTAGGATCTATCACTTAGGTTATCTTCTGAAGATGTATCGTCATTTTCGGATTGTGATTCCGAACTGTTCGAACTCGAGTTGGCGCTTTCAAAGCTGCTATCATCAAAATCATTTCCCAAAACATTTTCTACCACATTTTTCACAACCGCTTCACTGTCATCGTTTGATGTCGTATAGACTACATCAATGTTCTCAGGCAACTTATCGTTTGTTTCTGATAAAAGTGTTATGTTAGTTGCCTTTTCAATGCCATCCACTTTCTTGTGACAATAGCTTGCAAGTAGTGGAGGTGGAACATTGCCATACTCTTTACGCTTCATTTCTTTTGGTTTTTTCAACATTTTCCTCCGCTTAATCGTAGGAAGAATGTGATCGATGACATAAGCGTTTGTAGTATAACTGAGCAAGAGTTGTCGCACACGTTCAGTTTCGATTTTCATATCTTGAAGTTCTTGCCTTGTTTCAGCAATGGTGTTTATATACATGTTAATTGCTTTTTGTTTTTCAATTACCGTTGCATTTAACATTTTTATATTCAACATTGCAATAAGTACCTTTCATCTTATCATAAGCTTCTTTCATCATGCGATAATCATATCTAAAATTTTCGTTATGCACGGTCAATTCACTTATGATTTGAGATTTCTCAACACATTGCTCACAAGGTTTTGTGCACTTTGTGCAAGGTTTTTCAACCTCCACAACTTTCACAACTTCCTTGTCAATAACCTTTACCTCTGAACCCACCTGTTTCAGATTCGCCATCATGGCTTTGTCAGCAATCTTTGTGAGGTTTTCTGCATTCATCTCCTTCGTCACGTCAATGACCTCTTCGACCTCTGGTTTTTCTCTTCAGCTACTTGCTCTTGCGATGTTATAAAGTTAAGAGAATAATGTTCTTCATCTATGTCTGATGATAGATCATTTCCTCTTCCTCTGTTCTTTGCAGATATTCTTCTAGAATCGCATTCTCCAAAGCTGCATCATCAATCATCGTTTCTGATTCATCCACAATCTCTGGCATCAAAGCAACTCCAGTCTTCTTTCCAATATACTTATTCCAATCAAAGCCTTCTTCTTCATTAGACACAACTAGAGCTTGTTCAGTTGGCTTTGAGGAATTATCTTGAACTTCAACTTGAGTTCTCTTTGGATATGGCTTTTATTGCAACGCTTTCTTGTAATAGTCATTGTTGTTGCCGAAAGGAATTTGGTTGCCGCTTGCTTCTTGGTTGGTGCATTCGCGTTTGAAATGCCCCTTTTGTCGACATTTGAAGCATGTTACCTTCGAGTTGTCAAATCCAAGCTTGTTACTTGAATTACCAATGTCTCTTCCAGTGAGCGCTACAAACTTCATGACTAATCGAAGCTAAGTTCCACTTGATATCCATCAGTTCTAATTCCTCTTCATCAACCTGATCGTAATCCTCAGCCGTCATTTCTGGATTTCCGATCTTCCCGCCACTAAACTTTCGTATGATTCGAGCACAGTTGCAAGAAGCGCTATATGTTGTTTAGCCACTTGCTCAGGGAAAACATTCTTCAGATTCACAGCAATGTTGCACTGAAAAACATTTGGATCAGAACTGGAATGATTTGTCTGATTTGTCTAATTCGGTTGATTCTGGAACAGAGAATTTGAACCAGCACTTGACTATCCTGTGTTTGGTGGACTCTGATCATAACTCGGGTATGATTGAGTGTTCTGTTGACTTTGTGATGAATGATTCGAAGAATTCATATTTGCACTAAATGCCGTTTGAATTTTCGACTTTGAATATCTTGAACACTCCTTTGTAGTACACACCTACATCTTGCACAACATTAGCATTTTTTGATTTGGCCATATTCATCAACTCCATTTCATGTCCTTCTAACTTGTCAATGAAAGATGATAGCTTGAGATGCATCCAACCCGGACTATACTCAATACCATCAAATAAGTTGACTACTCCCCTCAGGAAGTGCATCAGCCAATTTATCAATCTGCTCTTCATCAGTTTTTTTAATACCGTGTCTTCGCATCTGAACCATCAAATGACAATATCTATCCATCATTTGTTTCATGGTTTCGCCTTTAATCATCGTGAAGATGTCGAATTCTTTCTTGATTAAAGCCTTCTTGCTCTTAATCATTTCGTCACTTCCCAGATAGTTTGCACAAAGAGGTTCCCACAGCATCTGTGACGTCTCGTATTCAGGTAGCAAGATCAAGATGTCTTCCTTTACAGATTGCTGTATCAGACTGATCATTTTCTTTTCAGCCATGTACGCATCTTTATGTTCTGGTGTGAACTTAATCAAAGCAAGATCTTGACCACGTTCATCTTTTGGCCATGTGTATCCAGTTTCAACTGCAACCTAACTGTGAAATTGATTGGCTTGAACCCAGTTTACAAACTTTTCCTTCCAGCCTTCGAACTCGTCCATGTCATCTACATTGGCGGTTTTGTAGTAGTTCCCATCTCATTGTCCAGATTCATTTGGTTTACCGCATTAACATTTGCATTAGATGTTGAAGCGTGAAGCAAAAGCGTAATCATCCATCTTGACAATCAGACGATTTAACTGAAAAACACGTTCAAAAACACTCGAAAACTGATTAGCAAACTGATAAGTTCGGTCGAACTTGTGAAGAAAACAGATTTCAGATTCAATTTCAACAAGTTCTGGTGAACTTGTATGAAATGTATTAGAATTTTTACTTGAGAAGCAAGTTCGGGCGAACTTATGTTTGGCTTTGAAAAATTTCCAAGTTTACCCCAAGTTCGGGCGAACTTATGAGAAATTTCAACAAATGTTGACAAGTTCGGTCGAACTTTGTCAAAATTTTCTGAAAAATCAATCAAGTTCGGGCGAAGTTGATTGAAAACAACAGAATTTGATGTTTTTCAATCAAGTTCGAGCGAACTTATGGTATAAGTTCGAGCGAACTTTGGTTTTAAAACATGGTTTTTTGACAATTTCGACATGAATTCGATTGAATTTGATTCTGAAACTTTCAGGGGTTTGTATTTAGGTGATTATCTAAGACATGTTCAAATTTTAGCCATTTTTGTCATGAATTCATCAATTTTGTTAAAAAGTTAAGAAAAATGGTAGAAATGAGTAGAATAGAATGAATCTTGTGTAGATCTCAGCAAATTAGGTATCCATGGCTCTAATACCACTTGATAGGACCGATCCTCTAATGTCAAGGAACCTAATTCGTATCTAATGTTCAATATAAGCGGAAATTATATGCATGTTAATCAAATACACAAGTTTACTGTTTAAATGTCTGTTTATTCATATCCAAATCATATACATTCAGTTTCCAAACAGACAGAGCTTCGCCGTCAATGTCGCAAAGTTCTTAAAATAAGAGACCCTTGACCTTTTATATATAGACATACAAGTTCGCTCGAAGTATGTCCTGGCTAGATCAAGTTCAGCCGACTATAACTTCGGCCGAACTTGGTTGTTTCAACATAAATACATTATGAAATCTAACAATTCAAGCTCTAAACATACAGACTCGATCCAAGACCTAGACAATAGACATCATGTATCAACAGTATTGGTGTCTATTTGTACATATATGTTTATACATGTATATCTCTTGTAACTCTTGTATTTTACTAAGTGTTTTAGTATCCATATTTATACGTATAAGTATACTTCTATACTTACTTGTATTCTTACACTTAGTTATTCTTAGATAACTTTCCGGATTTGTTATAGGTGATATATATATATAAATATACATATAATATATATATATATATAGAGAGAGAGAGAGAGAGAGAGATAGGGTGGTTAATGTACAATTACACTAATCATACAATATGTACGCGACAAACCACAGCCATTAGATCAGTGCATGATTAAATTCCAAGGACGCGGTGGCAGGATCGTAATTATTTTGGGGCAGAGGTTAAATTCGTCTTTTACAATCTCAAATTCCCGGCTACATTCATCATTCCAAAAAATCAAAAACCCACAACTACAGAAATCTCGCCGCAGTTTCACCATGCAATATGACGATTACAGAAAACGGAGGTAATATGATCGTCGATTTTTCGATTCAGCGTTATTTAGGTTTTAACCACCGACAACGAACCACTATTGATACTATGTTCATTTGTAGCGATGAGGGAGAGAAGGAGCAAGATGAGCAAAGATCGGTTTCAATCGAAGCACACGAGTCCAGGTTTTTTCCCCAAACTTAGGGTTTATGTTTAGAATTTACGGATCATGTTTGAGAGTATGCGGGATTATGTGTTAGGGTTACTTCCAGTGATTTTGATTGCTATGATTTTCATATGGTTAGCTACCTAGCGACATAATTTTTAAGTTGAGTATGCTACTAGTCATGTTGTTTTGGGGGGATTTATACTGACATAATGTTAGGGTTTCTGTCATATGTGTGTTGGTTGATTTTAGATTCATATGGTTTCATAATTAGCGGCATAATTTATAACTGAATATATGCTACTCGACATATTGGGGTCCATTGTTTTCGGGATTTAGACTCAAAAAGTGTTAAGGTTTCTGTCATATGTGTGTTGGTTAATTAGAGATTCATACGGTGTCAAAGATAGCATATGTCTAATTTTGATAGTGGGCGTATGCAACGAGACACTGATATATACATGGATGTAGGTGTTCCTGAAGACGATGATGATGACTTTGAACCACCTATAAAGCTGTCGACAATGGTAAACATGAGAAAAGGACTCAAGTAACATAATGTGATGATGACGATCATTTTGAACTACCACTTATGGTTTTGAAAGCTAAAAAGGTCGAAAAAACACGAAAGAGGGCGTCTAAGACAAATGATGATGATACTGAAGACTTTGAGGAGCCCGTTAAGAAGTTGAAAGTCCAAAAAGAAAAGAAACATAATGATCCTGTCAAACAGAAGAAGAAGATTGAACAACTAGAACCACCTAGGCTACAACCTAGACCTTTCTACGGATATCACCACGAGGCGGTATTGCTAAGGTGTAGTCCTTCTAGTTTCGTAGATATGGTATAGAATTTTACTGCAACACAAATAGCAGATGTCAAAAGCATAGGTTTTGGTGATGTTCTTGATATTAAAGTTCATTACATATGCACACATTTGGGATTTTGTCTCCTGCTAAACTTTGACGAGCAATTTAGCACCATTAACGTGGGAAGTCATAAGATACAAGTAACAAGGGATTCAGTACACGAGGTGTTTGGTATCCCTATGGGTCCTAATCATGTTATTGAAAAATAAAACCTCGAAAGGGTGCAATAGTTGAAAAAAATACTGCTACTGATGGTATGTTTTCAACTATAGATGCGTTTAAAAATCAGTGGCCAACAAACAAAATTACTCATGGCTTGGTTGCAAAAACAATGAAACGACAACCGAAAGGCGGCCGACTATTCAAGTCGAATTTTCTAGCTTATTGGACAACACTGTTTGTAGAGATTACAAAATCAACGACCATAAAACAGAGTTTCTTGCTTGCAATTGAAAAAGATGAAGATATAGCAAAACTAGATTGGTGTTCGTACGTCTTAGAATCACTTAAACGAACAAGAAAAGGTTTGAAAAGGGTTGATTCACAGTATAATGGACCTGTGGCCTTTCTAACGGTATGTTATTTAGAATATTTGAACTAAGTAAAAAATACATATATTCTTACTATCAACTTACCTTTCCTCATACTTCATTGATGCAGCTTTTATACGCCCATGTGTACCACAAAAGGCACCCCATTTTCCCAGATATTGTTGTCGATTGCCTATTATAAAGTATATTACTTCTCGTATGATTGACGAACTGGAAGAGCATATAAACAACAATGGGCCGCTGACATATCTTGAAGATGACGCTGGCGATCAAGGAGATGAACAGAACAATGAGCAAAGACATGGCATGTCACACCCCAACCGATGACGGAAACATCGGGGTAGTGGCACTAGGCGAACCAGATTGTCTCATGAGAAATTCCATAACACTATTTAAGTGACAATATTTAAACGTCAAAATCCCATACTTTCAACATATAATCCTTAAACAGGTTACAAAATACAAGCAATCCCATAAAACAAAACAAGTTCGATATCCCCTAGATTTCTATTACAACGCGTTTCTAGAAAACCAACCCTAATCCAATTGCAAGTAGACAAATCCTCAACATGCCACATATGTTAAAATAAAACGTCAATACAATTAAGTAAAGGTGAGCATACAGGTTTTGCGTACATAATAGATAAAAGCGTTTAGCATACACCGCATGACATACGTAAGAGATATGAACTATGTAACTACTTAGATTCAGATAAACCAACAAACCGCGGTTGATCGAGGCATGCGAACAAGTGTCCACATCCTAAAAGAGAAAAATAAATGAGAAATGTAAAATGCGAGCCTTAACAACCCCGGGCCTCCGGGTGGCGGGTCAACCTCTAGTATACTATCTGGGTGGCATACAAGCAATCAAGCAATACACACAATTCAGCAGATTTCACGTATAATCATGTAACAATGGGTTATGAATAAGCATTTGAGATTCGTGTGATGTGATTTGATATAGGAACATATGTGACACCCAAAAGTGCTTTTAAGCGTAAAAGGGGTTCAAGTATACTCACCGTGGGTGCGTTTTAGGAGAGATTCGGGATCTGAAAGGAGTTGAGGAGGGCGCCGGATCAGCCTGTAAGCGAACAGAAGTGCATCAGTCTTCCGAAATGATGAAATGGTTAACGAGTGAGAGAACAGTAGACAAGTTCGGGCGAACTTGTATATCTGGACTTACTGTGAGTACAAGTTCAGGCGAACTTGTCTGGTTTCCTAGGAAACGTAGACAAGTTTGGGCGAACTTGTCCCTTTTGTTGAGGGAGGGTACAAGTTCGGGCGAACTTGTCTGATTCCTTGGAAATCAGTCAATGTTCGGGAGAACTTGTGGTATTTTGGTGAGTTTTGATCAAGTTCAGGCGAACTTGATGCCTTCCGAGCGAACTTGACTGTTTTGGTATCCAAATCATGCATTTTCACGTCGTTTGCTGAGGAAATCGAGTGTCCACCCCTCCAACCTTAAGCCACTGAGTAAAACTTAGGCTGGAGATGTCTTTTGGAGCGAGTTTAGCCATTTCACAGAAACTCGGGCTAATCCGGGCGAACTTGAAG
This sequence comes from Scalesia atractyloides, assembly GCA_947069175.1. NCBI lineage: Eukaryota > Viridiplantae > Streptophyta > Magnoliopsida > Asterales > Asteraceae > Scalesia > Scalesia atractyloides. Next base: position 60,059,137 of record CAMTDV010000030.1, read on the forward strand.
GTTCGTACGGGTTAGTCTAGCTTGTGTAAAGTGACGATTTCGTCCTTGTGCTTCCGGATCTGAGATCTTGCTTGACAACGCCTCGTTCCACTTCAAAGTGAACGAAACATACGTCATTAGTCCGAATATTGTGTAAAAATCGATGATTTAAAGGTTTTACCCAGATCTAAGCATAGATCTGAGTGGAAAACAGAAGTTTTGATAAAAAGATGAAGATTTTCGTAAACAGAAGAGATTTGATGAAAATGAAGGCAAAGCCTTGTGCAAAATCGTTGTAAAACATTGTAGAACGTTGTTGTAGTTGAAAACGGGTTGAATCTTACTTAGAAAACAAAGGGTTTCGATTTTGGGGAGCTCCGGGCGAACTTGCAGCAAGTTCAAATGAAGAATGGAGCTAAGTATTTATAGGTGAAGTGGAGGGCTGAAACATCAAGTTCGGGCGAACTTGCTACAAGTTCGAGCGAACTTGTTAGTTTCTTGTGAATTGGGAGACAAGCCGGGCGGACTTGTAGTTTCTGAAACTTTATGAGGCTTAGACAAGTTCGGGCGAACTTGTGTTATACAAGTTCGACCGAACTTGACCTAGTGGCCAAGTTTTGTTCGATTATTTTGCGTTAAGAGTTCGTTTGGTGATTTGGTTCGTATTTGATAGTTATATTAAGCGTTATAAGCGCGATTTAGCGTTTCGTGCGTGTGAGAGCGTTGCGATAGCGATTGTAATCATAACATAAGCAAATATAACACACATAAAACATATTTCCACATAATTAAATGGTTTTGCGATGCGATGAGATAAGCGATGCGATGGCACAAGTGTTTATTAAACAATAACACACTCGACTCCTATAGTAGCATAATTACTTGTGATTGCGTCGAACTAGTGATGCGTTTAATAAGCGATTAGTTGTGATATAGATGTAAATAAACATAATTCATTAATTAACGTAACTTTCTCATAATCGAATCTCGGAGTACAATGATGAAAATAAACGGAATAAACTAAGATAAAATAACAACGAAAATTTCGAGTTGTTACATGGCACACCTGAAGAGTGTGAAGCGGGTCATGAGAAGACTCGACAACCTTCAACATTGCTGGAAGATATTTTTGGTAACAACATCCCATTACACGAGGCTGCAGCAGTAGAAGAAAACAACCCCTCGATCGGAATAACAGAGCTACCAGTATCTAAGGAATACACACTTCCACCGATTGATATTACCAAGGTGTACGCAAGACGTAAGACAACTGAGAGGGAGTGTGTTGATGAGGGTTACATACCATGTACTTCTGGTTTTTTTAGAGGAGAACGAAGAATTTAATGATGTACCAGATATGAATTTGGTTATGGGCATCGGGTCACAAACACAAAAACTCATTGACTATTGCAGCACCCCACTTTAGCTAACCGGGTCAGCTATGACGAGGCTGCACATGAGGCATCTAAAGAAAATAAGAAGGTACAAGTTATAGTTAGGAAATCACGCATGGTGATCATGAAAATCCAGCAGATTAATAGATTAGACATTAACATTTAAGATATAGACTTTAGTTGAAAATCACGCATAGTTAAACCTAACAACTAAGGTACTGCCGCATGATTCTTTAATAAAATATTACAGCTAGCCAAAAAAAGAGAAATAGAGGTAACGCCGCATGACTATTATGCTATACCAACGGGCATTTGAATATAAGCAGGCATTGATGAAAACGATGGAGAACAACATAAAAAAGTACATTGATGTTGTCAAAGAAATGAATTAGCTCGTTTTAGATGTTCGAGCTAAGTGATTTTGGGATCCACAAATTATGAGGTTATGTAAAACATGGATGATACGGTTAAGAATACGTATCATCTGCATATCAAGAATCTGGTGGTGAAGATAGAGGAGAGGACAAGAATGCAGCAAGGGGCGAAAATTCACAACTGACTTCCCCGACAAGGCGTTATCTAACACACCCGAACCTCCTTTGCCTACACATGAAGCGATCACCAATGAAAACGTGGAAGGTACAACAGGTATACTAATTTGTTCAATTCGTTTAATAAAGTTTCAGTAATTAAAGTTAGACACTGACCAGATACACTAAATGTATAAGCTTGTGATGCTGCTGAAGATATGATAAACGAGGATGGCGGTATTTCAGACACATGCATAGAAAAATTGCAAACTATGGGAGGATGTGTATACGTACAACCTGACCATACCACAGAAGGTAAGTAAACCTATAACAACCTTATAGGTTAGATGTTAATCACGCATGTGGATGGTATAACTTGCGGAATTTCATAGTTTAAAAAAAAATCATAAAAGCCAAACTGTTTGCATGTTGTTTGGTGTGTGCTAAGCGTACTATATTTTTATTGTTATTTTTACTCCATTTTACGCATAGTCAAGTTTTAAATTTATAAACACGATATTCTACTAACACTAAACACACACTTGGGCAAGTGCACCCATTGTGAGCGTAGTATAGCGTTGGTAAGATACCAGGATCGTCCAAGGGCACAAGAGCTTTTAATACCGGTTCATCGTCAATGTCTAATCAATCTAAATATTTTATAAGAGTTTTTTAAAACATGGAGATAAATAAAATAAAATGAAATACAAATAGACAAGATAGAATCACTTGGATCCAACTTTTCTTTTATGTATCCTTTGATAGTTTTCGCACTTTCGCACTTTTTAAGAGATTATCTTAGTTATAGTAGCAGGCCCCTCTTTTGAAGGTCACGTTATCCTCAACCCAGTGGTTTGAGTCAGCAGGGATACAATCCCAAAAGGTCAGAATATTGGAAGATAATTAAGTAAGTTATTAATGCAAAAAGTCGTAGGCCCCTCTTTTGAATGTGACGTTACCCTCGGCTAAGTGGTTTGAGTCAGCAGGGATACAATCCAAGTAGCCGGTTTAAAATATTAATAGTAGTTTACATATGAGGGGTTCAAGCCATTCGCGCCCCCGCCATCCAATACCCGTTGAGCATTGAAGGAGGCCCTAATAGGCTTGAACCAAGTCCTTGCAGGATCTATACACTAAACGAGACAAGAACTTTACCAAACCACCCTTCTAACCCCCTTCCAAGTAGTTAACGTGCTTTACATAGACCGTAAAGACACGAATGAGCATATCAATGACATCATGAAGAAATGGTTAAGAAAATTCACTTTCAACATAAGAAACTAGTTATTAAAGTCATTAATACAAACCCAAATAAAAAGTGCCGAAAGATTAAAAACTAAAAGTAATACACAAAAGATTAGTCTTCACCAAGTGATGTACGGAATTTAGCCAAGCATGGCCTTTGTTTGACAAGAACCCTTACAATCTATCTTGGATCCCGAGACTACTACACACTCTAAAGATGGAAGATGGATGATGCTGATGGGTGTTGGTGTTGTAGTGGTGGCAAAGTGAGAGAGAAGTGGTTTGCCAAGGGATGCCTTTGTGGGTAACCAAACACCCCTATTTATAGCCTGAACAGAAGCCCAGCCACGGCCCCGTGCCCAACGGACACGGCCCGTGGCCATCATCCTTCTCTTTCTTCATTAATTGCATTTGTCAGCAGAGGGCCCACACGACCTGTGGCCTCTGGGCACGACCCGTGGTCAACTGTTCGCTGTACTATCCAGATTCTGCAAATCTTATAGTTGACCATGGCCCGTGTTACTCTGGACACGGCCCGTGGTGGGTGTGGAAGCTTCCGAATGTTTTGTCTTGTAGTGCAAGGCTTGACCACGCCCCGTGCTTGGTGGACACGGCCCGTGCTCATCTTCTGTGATCTGATCTTTTGTCTTTTTTGGGGTGTTGCTGAGGGGTCGTGCATGACTCGTTATTCCTTCTTTCTGTACTTATGTTTGTTTTAGCTGCTTATTTGCTTCTTTTGTTCGTTTGAGCTCTTTTTATCCTGAAAATACAAAAGGAACAAAGAAACGTGCTTTTTCCAACTTTAGTACTAAAAAGGATTGGTTTTATGCCTCATTTGATGTAATTTATATGTTGTATTTTGTATACATCAAATGTCCCCACACTTGAATCTTTGCTTGTCCTCAAGCAAAACTATTTAAATGTGGCTTACACACCCAAATGGAATAGGTAGAGAAGAAATTTTGTGACTTGTCTTCGAGTGCCGGGAATCCAAGATTCTTTTTTCAAATTATGTTTTTATTTTTGTTTACAGTTCCTATTCGTCATAATTTATTGAGAACATTTCTAAGAAAAATTATTTGTTTAGGCATAACGTGCCTCTTTAAAATTCTATTTATTTATATACAAGTTCACGTACCTCACAAGGGATCACTCAACACTCGGTCGAAGATGTGTTTTTGTGATATCACTCGATTCCGGTTTAGAACTTACTTCTACCATATGCTTGCCAAGTGATCAAACCTCCTCCTTTTTAACTATAAATCTTTGCGAGTATCAAGAGGACTTTGAAGAGTTTAGGCTTGGGCTAGAGGTAGGTGAATTTTTGGTTAGTGGTATGGTAAAAGACGTAAACAGCCTCGGCTATCGTAAAACTTTTCGTATTTATTTTATTCAAGCGTTTTTCAAACAAGATTTGAAGGAACTTGTTTGGTTATTCGAAGAGCTATATATTATATATATATATATATATATTTCACAAAAAAGAAATGGGTTTGAAAGGAAAATGTTTTTGTGGGTAATAGGTGTTTGTCTTTGTGGGTTTTTGAAATGAAAAGGTTTTAGGCTCAAAAGGGTTGACTAGGGGAATTTTTTGTGATGGGTGAAAAGAAATAAAAATAAAGGTTTTGAAGAAAATATGGTTAAGTCCTAATGTCTCCATCATTTACTTACTTGGGTTTTAAGTTGGTAAGGACCGGGAATGCATCGTTTTGGCAAGTTCTAGAGTTGTAAAGTCCAAGCGGCTATTCACACAGGAAACGAAAATGAGCATTTAGTTCAAAGATGTATGAATGTATGCTCGATAAAGGCTTAAAACTCACTTAATGTGGGAATGGGTTTGTAGTGTGAATAAGTATATATAATCAAATTTTAAAAAGGTTTGTTATGCCCTTTTTATAATTTTCTTATTTGGTTCTTTTTATCACGACGCTATTGGTTGTAAATTTGTAAAAACATAACTTATTAGAACTTGTTATTCCCAAATTAAACAAGACAAGTAAAAAAAATGAAACATTTTGAAAAAGATTTGGGGTGATTAGCGGTTCCAATAGAGTTTTGTGTAAGGCTTGTTATTAGGACTTGCTAAATTCAAAGTGTTAGTTACCCCCCCCCCCCACACACACACACTTAAATTACACATTGTCCTTAATGTGTCCAAAAATAATTTTTTGGTTGATTTGAATGCGTAAAAGTGTGTTTAAAAACAATTTTTTGTGTTACTAGGCATCTGGGCAGGGCCCGTGTGGTCCGGGCACGGCCCCGTGTCAGAGTGCCAGTAACAAATTTAACAGACAGTTGACCACGGGTCGTGGCCAGTCAACACGGCCCGTGGTCGGTTACTTGCTTTGGACTTTTACTTGCAGAAGTTGAGCACGGGGCGTGTTAGGCTGAACACGGCCCTGCTGCACATGCTTGAAAGTTGAAAATTTTGTCGGAAGGCACTGTTTTCATGCATGGGGTGTGGTTTTGACGTCCCTTTGGCAGTTTCCATCTTTTCTCGTGTGTTTTGCCATATTTTAAGTTCCAAACACCACAAAATAACTTAAACCATCATTTTTCATAGAGCGTGATTCAAAATAAACATCCTAAGATTAGTCCTAATAATTAAAATTACAAAGTTCCTAATAGTAGATAGAAGAAAGAAACCTAAACCACAACGAAGTCCTACCCTAACTGATTATTTCTTTAAACGGTCGATAAAAACCCGAAATTATTTTTTCGGTAGATAGAGGCTTCTAGGAACTTCAACCCGGAAGATGCTCTTCCTCAAAAGTCATTGAGCATTTCCTCAATCTCCCGAGGGAGGAAGAGGAAAGGCTCTTCTTTCGCATTTTCATACGGGGGAGGAGCGGGAGGTCCGACCACCAATGGAACCTCGTGTAATGCGTCTAGAGGAGGTTCCAGGGGAAGGTCGTCCCATCCGGTTAGAATGATGATTTCTTGAGCAAGGTTCCAATCTTCTTGGGGAAAGATTGGTTCCATGGGAGGTAGTGCAAGAATGTTCAACCTTTGGTGCAAAAGGTTGATCTCATGCAACAAGAGCCTCTTCCACCGTTGCCATTTCGTCGATGGCTTCCCTTAAAGCATACATGCCATGAACTAGGATAGCATCAATTGATGGTCTCCTTCTTCCTTGGTTGTTTCTTGAGGTGGCTGACGACGTTCCCACTGTTCTGGGTCGACATACTAAGAAAACAAGGGTGAATTTTAAAATAACGGGAGTTTAAAAGCTCACCACGGCCCCTGTCCAACGGACACGTGCCCGTGCCCGTCCTCCTGCACAGTTTTGAACTCAATTTAATTGTTTTAACTTATTTCTCTCAGGTTTTAAACATTTGTGAACAGAAATAACTTAAAGTAATGTGATAAACATGTTGTTTATGAAGATTCCTTGTGTTAAAACATATGTTTTTCAAAAATAAAGCTTGAAGCTATGGACCTTCAAGCTTTCATGGAGGATTTGAATTCAAAGAAGAAGAAGGAAAGTGACAAAAGTGGCAAAGACAAGATGAATAGATGAAACTTCTTTAAGAATATACCTTTTAAGGTATATGTGAGAAATCTCAGGAGATCTTTGTCTTTTGAATGAGGCCAAACATGCAGCAACAAGGTTGACTTTATAGAAAGCGACATCACATTGACCACGAACCCCGTGGTCATACATTGTTCTGACACGTTTTTCCGTATTAGGGACACGGGGCGTGTTGGCCTGGGCATGGCCCCGTGTTGAATTTTTCGGTGGGCACGGGTCGTGTTGGGTGAGCACGGCTCGTGTTGGAGTTTTATGAAGTGTTGTCTTTTAAGGACCTCAGTAATCGGGAGGTTCTTTACTGGAGGGAATAACACCGAAGTGCATAAGGTACCGAAGTTGCTCCTGGTTTATGCATGAACGCAAGAGGTTACGGAAAGGGTAAAAACTAACCTACTTACCGGTGGGCGAAACCAACCTTTATTCCCCTTATCCGGGCTCTCGTTAAAGAAGGTGTATGTCGAATCGCTTAGGTCTATGAGCGCATCGGTGGGGACTGATGGAGAGTCCTTCATGGCACAATCGACACAGGGATGACTATCGCTAATGCTATCGTAAGAGACTAAAGTACTTTTTATGACCTCGACATTGTTGGGTTCCAAATGTGAACTCAATGATTCTTCTTGGCCTTGAGCTTGTGAGGAGTACCTCTTTTTCATCATAAGCTCTATTTCTTTTATTTTTCGGAGAATCCTTTCTTCCATTTAGCTTAATTCGGAGGAGGTAAAGTCGTATGGAAGGGAAGTTTGAGTGCATTTGGTTGGGTAACATGGGTCATTTTTACATTCGCCAACCTTATGGTGATCCCCACATGAGAGAGATGGGTCTGCTAAAAAATGGGGTTCAAGATTTAAAATGTAGCATTCCAAATCTCGATGAGTTCCTCCACATAGTTGACACCACTCGCCGTAAGATTGGCGAAATAAAAAATAACCAATATCATCCATGTGTGTCTCGGAAGTTATCGACAGTCGGGATCAGACGGTCCTGTTTTCAGTAACTAGGTGATGGACACGGCCCCGTGTTGGCTTGACACGACCCCGTGTTCAGCTATTGTCTGACTTAAAACAACTTATGTTGCTGCTGCTACTTAGACACGACCCCGTGTTGGTTAAACACGACCCGTGCTGCACATCTGCAGAAAATGCAGATTTCCTAAAAATTAAAAATTCCTAAAAAGAAAAAGAAAAATATGTTAAAAATAATTAGGCCGTTGATTTATAGCTTTCTCAAAATCCTTGTGTCCCCGGCAACGGCGCCAAAAACTTGGTGTGTGCTAAGCGTACTATATTTTTATTGTTATTTTTAGTTCATTTTACGCATAGTCAAGTTTTAAATTTATAAACACGATATTCTACTAACACTAAACACACACTTGGGCAAGTGCACCCATCATGAGCGTAGTATAGCGTTGGTAAGATACCGAGATCGTCCAAGGACACAAGAGCTTTTAATACCGGTTTATCGTCAACGTCTAATCAATCTAAATTTTTTATAAGAGTTTTTTAAAACATAAAGATAAATAAAATAAAATGAAATACAAATAGACAAGATAGAATCACTTGGATCCAACTTTTCTTTTATGTATCCTTTGATAGTTTTCGTACTTTCACACTTTTTAAGAGATTATCTTAGTTATAGTAGTAGGCCCCTCTTTTGAAGGTCACATTACCCTCAACCCAGTGGTTTGAGTCAGCAGGGATACAATCCCAAAAGGTCAGAATATTGGAAGATAATTAAGTAAGTTATTAATGCAAAAAGTGGTAAGCCCCTCTTTTGAAGGTGACGTTACCCTCAGCTAAGTGGTTTGAGTCAGCAGGGATACAATCCCAAGTAGCTGGTTTAAAATATTAATAGTAGTTTACATATGAGTGGTTCAAGCCATTCGCGCCCCCGCCATCCAATACCCGTTGAGCATTGAAGGAGGCCCTAATAGGCTTGAACCAAGTCCTCGCAGGATCTATACACTAAACGAGACAAGAACTTTACTAAACCACCCTTCTAACCCCCTTCCAAGTAGTTAACGCACTTTACATAGACCGTAAAGACACGAATGAGCAAATCAATGACATCATGAAGAAATGGTTAAGAAAATTCACTTTCAACATAAGAAACTAGTTATTAAAGTCATTAATACAAACCCAAATAAAAAGTGCCGAAAGATTAAAAACTAAAAGTAATACACAAAAGTTTAGTCTTCACCAAGTCATGTAAGGAATTTAGCCAAGCATGGCCTTTGTTTGACAAGAACCCTTACAATCTATCTTGGATCCCGAGACTACTACACACTCTAAAGACGGAAGATGGATGATGGTGGTGGGTGTTGGTGTTGTAGTGGTGGTGGAGTGGTGGCAAAGTGAGAGAGAAGTGGTTTGCCAAAGGATGCCTTTGTGGGTAACCAAACACCCCTATTTATAGCCTGAACAGAAGCCCGGCCACGGCCCCGTGCCCAACGGACACGGCCCGTGGCCATCATCCTTCTCTTTCTTCATTAATTGCATTTGTCAGCAGAGGGCCCCACACGACCTGTGGCTTCTGGGCACGGCCCCGTGGTCAACTGTTCGCTGTACTATCCAGATTCTGCAAATCTTATAGTTGACGACGGCCCGTGTTACTCTGGACACGGCCCGTGGTGGGCGTGGAAGCTTCTGAATGTTTTGTCTTGTAGTGCAAGGCTTGACCACGCCCAGTGCATGGTGGACACGGCCCGTGCTCATCTTCTGTGATCTGATCTTTTGTCTTTTTTGGGGTGTTGCTGAGGGGTCGGGCATGGCTCGTTATTCCTTCTTTCTGTACTTATGTTGGTTTTAGCTCCTTATTTGCTGCTTTTGTTCGTTTGAGCGTTTTTTTCCTGAAAATACAAAAGGAACAAAGAAACGTGCTTTTTCCAACTTTAGTACTAAAAAAAGGGTTAGTTTTATGCCTCATTTGATGTAATTTATATGCTGTATTTTGTGTACATCATTGTTCGAATGTATAGACGCAGGGATGACTAGCGACGGTGAAACGGACATTTGTTTCGCACGATTGCAAACTGTAGACGTTGGCGTATACAAAGAAGTTGACATAGATGGTAAAATATAAAATTACTACCTGATTCATAACTACTATAATGATGACTAACTTTTTGCTCTTATATGAAAATAATGATTTTGAAAACACCAACAGGAATACAAGATGGTACATCAGGGGTTCAGCAAATGGAAGAAGCTGTCAATTTAGACGCAGGGATGACCAGCAATGGTGAAACGGACTTTTGTTTAGCACGATTGCAAACTGCAGATGTTGGCGTATACAAAGAAGTTGACACATATGGTAAAGATAAAATTACTACCTGATTAATAACTACTATAATGATGACTAGGTTCTTGCTCTTATATGAAAATAATGATTTTTAAAACACAAACAGGGATACAAGATGGTACAGCAGGGGTTCAGCAACTGGAAGAAGCTGTCAATTTAGCAGCGGCAACACAACAAAATCCACACTCGCAAAATACAGTCACCGAGTCCATGTTGAGTGAATTAGAAATGATAAACCCGGACGTCTTTGGTACACGCATGCCACCAAATGTTGAAGACAAGGTGACGGAAGCAGAGATGCAGTCAGTGGAATCACTATTAAAATTGGCACCCATCCTACAAACTTCATCAGCCAGTATTCAAAAACCACCTAAGATCCCTTGCTGAAAAAAAGGAGAGAAGAAATAGTGAGAACGTATATAAAGCGAGTGAGGGATCAGAATGAAAAACGGATGGCAGAATTAGGTGAAGCATACGGATCACCTTACTACAACAGAATAGTAAACTTGTATGAACGACTTCTAGACCGTGACAAAACTATAATCACATACCTCTTAGCTCCGACTGAAGAACTTAAGTAAGTACAGTTGTTTTCGTATAATCGCAACGTATTTAGTGAAAATACTTTCCAAATTTAACTTCTTGGTTCTAATCGCAGCGCAGTGGTTTACAAATCAATCAGTGGAGTCGAAACATGCAAAATTGTTTTTGAAAGCTTTCACCCATCACAATACGTTGCTTCAAATGGTATAGACGCTTTTGTAGACATATTGAACTTTGAAGAGCAAAAAAGGACAAAAAGTCATCGTCGTACCGACCGTTCTTACCAAGTACCATGATTGTAAGTGAAGTTTCACATGAATTACTTCTGTTTTAAGACAAGTTTATTGTTAATCCCACATATGCCTGTGAGAAAAATTATGTCTATTAATTAAGCATTTTGACCTTAATATAATCCAGCATGTTAATTACGTCTGTTATGTTTTAAGACAAGTTCATTGTTAATCCCGCATATGATGATTAGCATGCAAATTACGTCTGTTAAATATGCATGTGAGAAAAATTACGTCTGTTACTTAAGCATTTTGATCTATTAATTAAGCATTTTGACCTTAATATAATCCAACATGTTAAGTACGTCTGTTACGTTTTAAGACAAGTTCATTGTTAATACCACATATGATGATTAGCATGCAAATTACATCTGTTAAATATGCCTGTGAGAAAAATTACGTCTGTTACTTAAGCATTTTGATCTTAATATAATCCAGCATGTTAATTACGTATGTTACGTTCTGTCTGTGAGAAATATTACGCATGGGAGTTATCACGTCTGTGTATGCGCTAGTTATGTTTGTGATAGGTAGTTAACTACGTCTGTTGATAAAATACCCATTTTAATCACGCGTTGAATATTAATTTGTTTAATTAAGTTCTCGCTTTTACTTTGCCCAGCCTGACGCAATGTACGGGCCTAACCACATTGATGATGAACGGTTGAAAGTGTTTGGCTTAAGTCTAGATGATGTGCTGTTAAAATATGGGGTAAAAAAAGTGGAACAGTGGATCTTATCTTCATACCTGTACTTCAAGTAAACCATTTTTTCTGCCTATGCTTCCACATGAAGACCGGGAAATCGAGTTGATTGATAACTCAAGAATCAAACAAGCCTTTTCTAAGCGATACAAGGGACTTCCAGAACAGCTGGTAAACATACACGAATCTCTAAAAACTGTACTTTCGGAACCAAAACACTTTAAACTACATCGGCTATGTACTAACGTAATTTGTTATATGATTGTAGAGAACGGTTCTCATGTTATACCTGAAAGGAAAAGTAAGGCAAACAAAAGGGATAAGAACCATGGAAACAACAAAAATCGAAAGGAAGCAGATGGATTGGAGAACTCTTCAAAACGGGGTCGACTGTGGTGTATTCATGATGAGACACATGGAAACGTACAAAGGCAGATCACCATGGAATGCAGGTTCGTGAATGAAGATAAAAAGGAGATTCAAGATTCACAGCTTCGGTTCCTAAGGTACCGCTATCTTAGTAAGATTGTGTTGTCCGACTACAATCTTATAAGAAAGGAAGTATACGAAGCAGCAAAGGCATTTGAGAAGAATCAATGAAACATAGATATGTCGCACGGACTGGATAAGAAAATCAGCGAAAGATTGTTTAGGTACTTTGGTCATTAGATGTGTAAACAATGAACTTTGTTTTAGCATTTTATAACATGTTTTGTAAATGGTTTGATCATCAGGATTGCTCAATTATTATACTCTATATATAAAGCACAAAGAAATACAAATTTATTTGAAAATCACAAACACTACAGGAAATACACACGTAGATAGAACAAAACACCTATATTTAAACATCTCATACGACAAAACCACGGACACATGATTGACCGACTTAGAAGAAGGGCTGTAAAACGTCATCTTAGTATCCATAGAACAACCTAAAACGGTAATTGCTTCCGCAAACTCCGTTAACTGTTTCTCGCCGCGCTCTCCTAAATCAATCATGAACATCATAGCCACCTCTCGAACACTGGACTCCTGCATTTGGGACAGCAAATTGAGTATTTCTTCTCTCCTTTTGATGTTCTCTCTGACCCTATTAATGTTAGTCTCCAGCAATTCTTTACAAGACTTATCTTCAGCAATTTGTTTCTCGATCCTCTTTTTAAGAGCCACTCTAATGTTAATGTTAGATGATGAGCATGATGCAGAAGAGGATATGGAAGAATCAGCCATCTTTGAAGATGAGATTTCAGTAGTCTTGCTTAGAATATAAAAGGATATAACTACAGGTAAAATACATGAACAATTATTGAGATTGAAAATTATTGGTTCAGAAGCACTGTTATATTTTTTTTGGAATCTTACTCAACTTGCCGCATGTTGGATTGGAAAATACCGCATGGTAAAAAAATGAACAATTACTCCTATTCCCGCAAAGTTAATTATTTAAAAATACCTTATAATAGAAAAAAAGCCGGATGACCCGATTGTTATATGGATAACCCGGAAATGTACCCTTCCTAAATTCACAATCTTCCTCTGCACACTTGATTCTAACAAAAAAAAAATCTTCTGCGTCACACTCTCTCGGTACCAATGGCGACGAGATTCAATCCGATCATTACATCGGTCTCATAACCACTGATTACAAGGTTCTCACAAGCAGGCAATGTCTAATTTTTCCGATGATGGATTAAATTATGCTTTGCTTAGTTAGGGTTTTAATCCACTATTTGATGATGTATCATTAGTCTTTCGTGATTTTTCGATTCCTCTGATGTCTAATGTCATCGACAATCACTGTACTCTAAATTACGCATGATGTTCACTATAATCCAGTTACTTACATACACTACACAATAAATGATACTGAGATTGTTACTATTGATGTTGTTAGTATATGGGTTTAAATCCACGATGATAGATTAAATTATGCTTTCAAATGTTAGGGTTTTAATCGCCTACAAGATGTTTAATTTCATAGCCATACAAACTCTAAACAAGAACACTGATTGTAAGAAAATCCCGCATGTGGGCTTGGTGGATGAATATAATCCAGCTTGTTTTACACATTGAGGTACCTAATAAAATCACATTTCTTTGCATGTAAATGGTATGTGCTGAAAGATACAACGGTTTACGGGTTTGCACGATTTGTTTGGGACGACAAAAAGATATCCATGCTGAGTATTCAACTTATTATCATATTAAACCATAATTCTGAGGTAATACATCGTTTATATATTTGGATAACAATATTTATTGTTTTCCATTTACAGAAGCTGCCTAAAGACTATGCAATATGGATTGAGACTTATAAGTATCCTAAGAAGCATGCCTGGATAAGGACTCTTGATGGAAAGTTGTTCAAAATAAAGGTTTTTAAGATTGGATGTGACTACTTTTTTTTATAATGGATGGCTTGAAATGATCACTGCATCGAAGATACCATCCAAGTCATGGGTGGTTTTTCAGTACGAAGAAGCATTGGATTACTTTCGTATCTTCTACTTCTATCACGATATTTCCGTTGCACCATCTGATTACTTCTATTACAAACCGGGATGTTCTAAGGATAGAGATTATTGCATGGTAATGAAACATAGAATATTTAATTTATCACTTTTATTTTTATGGAAAATTTAATTCTTTTAATATATTAAGAGTTGACTACTAATCATTTGTTTTTTATATGTGTAACAGATTTTTTGTTCATCACAAGATGATGAATACTGTCCCGGCATATCCTGTTCTGATGCGATCCTCCTCCACAAACCGTAAATGGTTTGTGCGTATGGACGAGATTGACAATGAGCTCTATATTACAACCGGATGGAATCGGATTAAGCAGGAAATGTCGATTACGGAGAATCATTTGGTGGTGTTCAAAATGTTTGATATTCACACATTTGAAATGAGTGTTTTTAGTTGTGAGCCTGCCCTTTTAAGTTGCCCTCCTGAACTCTGTTTTATCAAACAAGAACCACCTTTTGAAATAATTGAAATTTCCGATGATGAAACTGGTAATCACTTTCCTGATTTTAATGCTGAACATAATGAGGCTGATGGAGTACCGATTACTTTTCGGGTTGACAATCCTTATGTAAGTTTCTTTATTTTGTTTATTATAACATATTTTATATACATTTCTGTTTCATAAAGACTGTCATTCACACCATTCGAATTGTTAATCGCAGCTGCTTCCTAAACAGTGGGCTGAGGATCACGGTTTACATAGGAAGATGGCTTTGACGATTAATGACACTGTTGGTGGGGTGTGGGAGGTCAGGATTGGAGTTGAGATGTCGCAAGTTTGTCCGCGATACCATGTGACCGGCATGGGAAAATTTGTTAGAGACAAACAAATGGCGTTTGGAGAAGAGTTTGAGTTTTTGTATGTGAAAAGTAAAGATATGTTGGTGTTCAACTAAGCTCTTTTATGGATGGGGGTAAATGTTGAAATAGATTTGCTGGTTGTAGATCTTTTGGGACTTGTAGTGTTTTATGGATTTTAAATATTTTGGCAAGGTGTAGTTAATGTTGACTAAGTTTTTGTATCTATATAAAATTATCTAAAACAAATTTTGTATTAATAAGTTCTGTGTTTCTATTATATGTTGTATTTAATAATTGCTACTGTCTGGAATATATACACCTGGCCGCTTGTTTGTTAGGAAAATACCGCAGGTTGACATCTAAAGTTTTAAAAATGAACTAAAACTGATACTCCCGCATGTTATAATACTATATGCGGCATTATCCCCATTTAAGTTAAAAAAAATAAATTTTGTAATATAAAAAAGAAAATTAACTAGGGCAATAAATGAAAAAACCTACTCATATTTTATATTTTATAAAAATAATAAAACAAAATAGTTTACTTATTTTTTTTTTTTGAATCAACTAATATTATTTTAAATTCAGAAAACTTGCTAAGTTACATCAAAACAGAAGGTAGCCGGGCAACAAGCTGCGCCGCCAATCCTTTCTGAATTGCAAACCATAACCTTCCAAATACAAACCCTTGAATCTTTGGGTTGAACAAAATAAACAGAGCATCTAAGGATGTGACTGGTAATGATGTCATTTTATTAAATTCACTTATCTTAACACACACTCAATTATAAAAAAAATACCGCAAGAAGAAAATTTAGAAAACCTAACAATGATTCATAAATCCCGCATGGATTACCCCATCCACAATTTTTTTTTTTTAATATTTGTAATTAAACCACCTGAAAACAGAGCCGCAAGGAAGTGACTGGTAATGATGATCCAGACTTAATTTCACGGACTAAAGCCTCCCCCAACTACCTCATAAATTATCATCATCAAACTTAAATACACAAGATCTGTACGAGTCTCTTGCCAACAATCAAGAAACCAAATTCACCTCCAAAAAATGGCGTCGGAACCCACCAACACTGCAATCAAAGAGTTGCTCTCTAGCCGTTCATTGACAGAACTTGCATCGGATCCACTCTCGATGTACAGGGGAGATTGCTTGATAAGTTTAAGAAGAACCAACAAGTCTTCTTCGTTCAGGACGAAGCCATCAAACTTCTGCTGATAACCTGGTCTGGTGTACTCCTACCTACCTGAAAGAAGCTGTGCAGACGGTGCAAGCAAAGATGGATAACAGGGAGAAGGAGCTTGATAAGATATTTGGTATGAATGTTTGTAGAAGCCCTACTGAAGTCTTTTGTTTTTTCCTGAACTTGCGGTTGTGGTTTTGTGATGTTTGCTGATATATAACAATTATCTTGGATGTTTATGGTTTTCAAATGGTATGTATAAATGCACTACTTTTTTTTTTTGCGATGGTGATGTTCTGTAGTTGTGCTTGATGTTTGTGATGAACAAATAATGCCGCATAATGTATCATTATGCCGCATGAGTTTTTGAAAACACACCATAATCATCATCCTCTACAGGGACAGTGTGTAGGTGCACTGCTGCCCTTTTCTTTTTGTTCTTTCCGGCCACACCAGATTGTTGACCCTCTTGTTGTCCCTTTAATACCTCGTAAGTTTGAATATCATGACCTTTAACTTTACATATGCTACAAGTCCGAGATCTTTTACCTTTTCGGCTAATCATATGTTCTTTCTTTGATTTGATCCTTTTATGAGAGCCGCGACCTTTATTCCTTATGCTTGTAGGGACACGGACCGTCGGTGGAGCATCAGTTTTCGGTTGGCCGAAACCGATTAACTTCGAATATCGATCATACTGCGGATTGATAGGTTTAGTTATGCAAAGCTCGTCAACCTTTTCTTTCATCTTCCTCATTTCGTCCCTGACTATCACAAGCTGATCAGAATCTCTAATCAAATTACTAGCAAGATACTCGCCCGGATGCACTATCATCAACTTTTATGTCGAAGGTTCCATTAAGTTCATTAGGCACCACATCCTTCGTCCACCTCTTCATAATATACTTATTGGGAATCTCTTTGACTACAAACATTTTGAACACAAAATATATATGCCGGCACAGCAAACCATATTGTTCAAATCTAAGACAGCTGCTTGATGCAAATACACCACCTACCTTCTTGAAAACACACCTACATATAAACAAAAATGCAAAATGATGAGTTCAAAATAATAACGCATGGTCTAGAATAATTACGCATGAGTTCCAAAAAATGACTCTTATCTGCTATTACCTCTAACAATCCTTGACCATGTGCTTTGAAATCCTTCAATGATATTGTTAAGAGATCTGATCTCCCTCGACTTTAGTGTCCATAGGAAGAATCTCAGACAGAGTTGCTACTAGCTCAGACTGTTGATAAAAAAATGGACCTTGTGTAAGTTCTGGAAGCATAAATTTCTAAGGTGGATTCAGTAAATCGATTTGGCGATGTATTTCTAGAAATGTGGTCATTTTTTCGGTGGTTGAACCTTTGCACGTCCGTTGCCCCATCAAAATGGTTAAAAGACTCGACAAGGGTGAGTTGGGAATTCGACACCTGACAGAAAAAATGATTTTCGCTCTCCGATCTAGAAGTGGTTCGCATGAGCCCAGACATAGGCTCATGCCGATAATAAGCCGGAATCCAAGAAGACCTCATGACAAACATGTCGTCGATCCACTTATTTTGAGTTAGACCAAATTCAATCATTATCAGTTTCCAAGCTCTCTTAAACTCTTCAGGCACAATCGAATCAGTCCACACGATGTCACACATCCTCTTCTTGAAATCCTCGTTATTGCATAACTCATGACCAACCTGTTGGGGAAAGAAGACAGTGTTTGATAAATAACGGATGTATACAATTAATCCCGTAAAACTCTACAATTAATCAAGCATGTTGTAAAAGGTGATATGTCCTAACAGTTAATCACGCATGCTTTGTAATAATCCCGCAAGTTAAATGAAAATGCTTATATCTGACCTTGTCTGCAACTTTCTTTATGATGTGCCACATGCACAGTCTGTGCCGGTTCTTATCGAAAACACCCTTGATAGTTTGTTTCATCGCAGGGTCCTGATCTGTGACAACAACCTTCGGCTGATGACCAAATGAATCCAAAAATGATTGTAAGAGCCATTTGTAAGCTTCTATACTTTCCGATCCTAACAACCCGGCTCCCAGCATTACATTTCGACAAGGGGTTATCAATACCAATAAATGGTACAAAAACCATTTTATATCTACAGACAGTCAAATAAGTTTAATAAGAACAAACAAACATATCATACAAATATAAAGAATAAAACAATTCTCACTTACTTGTTCATTTTGAATGTGGCATCGAATGATATGACATCTCCAAACTCGGTATAGTTATGTTTGCACAAACCGTCTGCCCAAAATAGTCCCTTTAACCGCTTGTTTACATCAACAGAATGTACAAATGAATAGTCAACCAAGTGTTGTTTTTTTCTCGGTTAACCTATTGACAATCATGTCAGCATCATACTCTCCTATATAACTATGAATCCTGGCCCTAAAGTTCTTGCAATCGTCAACAGCAGCACCGACATGTTCAAAACCTCTGTATCTTTTCCTCATTATATTGAATGCTTTAACTGGCCCAAGATTTAAAGTTCCAAGTTCCCATATCATCTCTTCTTGAACTTCAGAAAGATTCCTATAGGCCGGTAATAAATGTATATTTTGGGGACACACAAAAGAATGATTGTGTGCTTCCACAAACTTCTTAACAGTGAATGTCACACCATCCATAGAACCAAGCATAAGTTGTGCTTTACAACCGGTACGAATACTCGGTCTTCTCCTAATTTTATAGGGCTTTGACAACTACGCATAAGGATCTTCCCAAGCCTGTGGCTTATGTCCCTCCTTGGAGCACACAAAATATTTAGCCTTGATAATACCTCCACTACCGATATTTTCTCTGTCTTTTCGAACAGAGAAACCTGATCTTCTGGCATATGTCTGATAGAAAACATATGCTACCTCAATGGAGCTAAATTCCATTCCTATCACAGGAACACACGATACATCATCAACCTCCGAAATATACAGTCTTTCCTCTGCACAAAAATAACAAGCGAAACCTTTATAATAAGACATATAAAGATAATAATCACGCATTTAATATTGAAACTATGAGCTAATAAAATATACAACTAACTCTACAACTAATAGTATTATACAACTACTTTGCTAACTTTAAACAATGATTACACAAACTGCTAACTACAAAAAAACTGATAATACCGCATGTCTAATTACAAAAACATACAACTAGCGGTATTATACAGAAACTGCTAACCACAAAACTTATAATACCGCATGTCTAATTACAGATGCATACAACTAGCAGTATTATACAAAAACTGCTAACTTCAATAACTGACAAAAATACCGAATCTAACAATATAGACAATACAGAACTTGCGGTTCTTATCATAAACGATTCCATTACTGCTTCGTAAACTAATATATTGCTTGAATTATAATCCTATTACTTGAATTGATCCAAATTAAACATCAATACTCGAAACTAAATTTGAATTGCAATCATTTAAATGCTTAAATGCTAAACTTGTTAGATCGTCTAATATCACATTTGCTGATGTCGGATTCCGCACTTGACCGGAAGCATCGTGAACACCGACCACTTCAGCATCATCAAATTGGATATCCTCTGTGTTTCGAGCATTACTGCACTGTGGATCCATTGAAAACAACCGGTGAATGGAACCCTAGATTCACACCTTTAACCACAAATTTGATATTTAAAAAAAACTAAAGATTCGAAAGTTATACGAGCATAACAAGCGGGTTACAGGGGATAACGAACTCGCGATTATGTACAATGACTAATTTACCCCGCTGATGATGTACAATGACTAATTAGCCCTTAATTGGAAAATTTTAAAACTGACACGCGTCATCGGCAGAATGGTCGCGTACAGAATGTAGGATTAGACAAATTGTATTCTACACTTTCTATATATATATATATATATATATATGTTGAGTCCTTAAAAACAATATATTTTGAGAACTTGTCGGTAAGTTTGTATGTATACTTCTTGTCGATAAAATACATATGATTCTTGTTGGTAAAATGTATGTTTCTTGTTGGTAAAATATATGTTTCTTGTTGGTAAAATATATGTTCTTGTTGGTAAAATTATATATATTTCTTGTCGGTGAAATATATATGTTTCTAGTCTGTAAAAAATATATATTTCTTGTCGGTGAAAAATATATCGTTACTTGTCAAATTTTAGTATATTTTACCTAGTTGGTTTAGTGTATATATATATATATATATATATATATATATATATATATATATATATATATATATATCCTTACTTCAATATGTGTATATGTCCAATGTCTATTCTGTTCGATCGTCCGATATATATGTTAAGGATATAATAAATGTATATATCTTTCTTTGTATACTTGTCTATGTACCCATGTATGGGTAAGTGTATATATGTAAGTATATATTTATATACTTTGTGAAGTTCCTTGTGTTTCCTTGTATTTTGCACTTTTTGTAAGTATTTAGTTAGCATGTATATCCTACACATTCTAAATACATACAAGTAACACATAACTATATACACTTTTATGGTTTTCTAAATATATATATATTTTCTTCCTGAAATGTCTATATATAAGTTCATATTAATTTAAGAAAACACTAGTGAGTTTTTTACTTTAACTTTTTCACCCGAAATTTGTATAATCATGATTAAGTGCTCTAATCACATTTTTAGTCTTGTAAACCCTTTGTTAATCACATTTTAATCATTATTACATTTTTAGAAAATTTCACCATAGTTTCCCCTATATTAGGGACTTTTCCACGTTTTCAAAATGTATTTTAAACCAATTTTCCATCTTAACATAATCATCAAAACTCAACAAAGTTAGCAAAGATCATTCAACATGAATTTATACATATTCTCAACATCAAGTTTCATGAACTTTCATACCTAAAATGTGAGATCTTTCAAAACAACTTTTCCTTTTATGTTCATCCATTATTTTACCAAGTTTATATAAACCACTTTCTCTACTTTTCCAAGATTAAAACCATGAACACAAGTTTTTAGTCTTAACATAAACTTTATACTTTCCAAAAATCATTTTAAGACTATATTAAAGTTCATGATGCTTCATGTTTGTGGATCTTAATAGATCTACACATATACATGGTAGATCCATATTTTAACCATGAATTTGCAAGATCCTTTGTTTAAACATAATCTACAACGATATTAACACTAAGATTTCTCACAACATCATCATAACAACAAGTATATTCGGTAGATTATATGGTTTTGTTTAGGGTTTCTTGTATTTTAAAGATGGGCTTCAAGATGAGTTTCTTGTACTTTCATAATCTACATCAAGAAGCTTAAAATGGGTAGTAGATGCGTACTACTAGCATTTAGGCTATGGAAGATCTTAAGATGAAGATGATGAAGCTCCAAGAGAAGCGAACAAGCTCTTTGAAAGGCTCTAGCACTTGAAACCTTCTAAGATCATCTTCATATGACTTTGAATACTTGTGTTTAGTGAGTTAGAGTTTGGAAATGGGAAGAAGAGAAGAGAAAGAGTGAGACGTGGGTGTGTAGGAGTGAATAGAGAGTGTTGTGTGATTTGTTAAGTGTGTGTATTTTGAGAGCATGTAGGTGCCATTATGGATTTGAAAGTGTTATACACTAGATACAATCTTTGGTCAAGACACCCATCAAACCATACTCTCCAACATCATCATCAACATAAGGTGAGGCATGTGGGCCCTCACCATTGCCATCAACCTAGTGGGGGTGGGGGGGGGGGGTTAGAGCATGGTGATGTTAATCTTAAACTCAATAGGCATGTGATGAATTTTTGTTGCAAGCTATTTAGGTAGTCATGTTAATTTAAGGTGACTAGGGTGTTAATTGTTGTTTAGGATGCTAAACAAGGTTACTAGTTCACTAACTAGTTTAAATGGTGTTTAGATATTAAAACCGACATTAGTTTCGTTATCGGATAAATTATTGGCATTTTATGTAAGGATATAAGGTAATTTACCCTTGTACATTCTTATGATATGAGAAGTGTTCTTGTTATTATTGATTACCATTAACATGATTTAATGATCTTACAATGCCCTTGTGATTATATATTTGTGCCCGGTTTATGTAATTTGTAGCGTTTGTATATCGGATCGGACAATGTAGATGTTTATGCATTTTTCCAGAAAGTTATAAGATTACAAGTTGTTTCCCAAACTTGGGTTTTGTATAAGCATTACTTTGGACATGTGTTCATATCCTATTTTTGTCGTTTCAGGAAGTACCGGAACTCTCCTTGCATGAATAGTGTGTTCGCACTGTTTACCAACGTTTTTGGACAGAGTTTGTTTCTTTCGCGACGCGACGAATATGATAATATGATTTGATATGTAATTGTATGTCCTGAGATTTCTAGACTTTATAAGACTCAGTCATATAAAAATTAAGTCTAATGTACATAATTCAATATGTAAACAGTGATTAAGTTGTACAGAATTACCGGCTATTTTATCGTTTGTCACAGTAATTCAGTTGGAAAATAAGGAAAACAATCAACCAACTAAATTGTTGGGGGGTGCAAACAAAAAATTACCTAAAGTGTAGGGAGTAAAAAATAATTTATTAAACTTAAGTGGTCGTATGAAATTTATATTAAAGATTAGGGCGTGAAATAGAAAATAAACCAGAAAAAGACAGAATCCTAAATAAAAAAAGGGGAAAAAGAAAAGAAAAGCAATTCACTTTAGCTAAGGATTGGTGCTTTAAAAAACGTTTAAAATAAATTGGTCTGTTTAAAAACAACGTTATGGAAGTTCACGTCAAAACGTAGATAAAAATAACTCGTATAGAACGTTGATATAAAAAGGAAAACCCATAAAGCATCACGTAACAGAAAATTTGTTAAAAACTCGAAATACTAAACTAACGTGGTTGTAGTTTAAATCAGTTAAAGAAAAAGGAAAAAAAATTACTAACCAACTAACTTACATGGGATGTGATGTAAATAAATATTAACTAAATTGTATGGTATAAAAGTAAATTAATAAGGAGTCATATGAAATTATAAAACTACAAATAAGCAAGTTTTTTTCATAAAGAATTATACATCATGCTTTGGGAGTGTTTTAAAAAAATTGATTTTATAAGTTTAACCCAAAAGCTTTTTATGTTTTACAATTTTAACCCACATAATTTTTTCACTTTTAACTCAAAACTTTTCATTATTTTCAATTTAACCTCACAACATTTTTACCTTCAACTTTTGTCCCCAATACTTTTCATCTTTCGCAAATTTTCGTTTTACGTTTCGTTTTAAATTTTGCGAGTTGACATGGCGCATCGTACGTGTGTTGTTCGATGTTTTTTTTTCGCACAAAATTCTACGAGTTAATACGACGCAACGTGCATGTGTGATTCAATGTTTTTACGTTTATTCTTTTCGTTTAATAAGTTTGTCCGTTTCGTTTTAAATTTTGCGAGTTGACATGGCGCAACGTGCGTGTGTTGTTCAACGTTTTTTTTTGGCACAAAATTCTACGAGTTAATACGACGCAACGTGCGTGTGTGATTCAAGGTTTTTACGTTTATTCTTTTCTTTTAATAAGTTTGTCGCAACGCGGGGGTCTTGGATTGACACAGTGTTTGTAGTCGTTGGCGGTGGTGTGACATTAATGCTATTTGTCATAATTTTACGCCCCCGCCGCAACACGGAGGAGCTTAATTCTAGTTTATATTAAATAGCAGGGGTGTAATAGAAAATAGACAACAAAAAGCAAACATCTAAGAAAAACACAATACACTTTAGCTAAGACTACCTGAATTGTTATATCAAAATTATAATGAAATTATATCCAACTTAAATCAAAATATATCTTGTTAAATACTTGCAAGCTATATATATATATTTTAATTTCACTCAACTCTTTTATACATTCTTTCCTTGCTGTTCAAAGTCGACAGTATCTTATTAGTAATGTTGAATAATGACTTTTCGCCAACAACTTAACCCCAATGAACAACAGATAATATCTAATAGTGTCTACTTTTGTTTATGCACTCTATAATCATGTCTGAATCTTGTATTGCGAGGAATTTGATGATTTCATGCATATGAAATTTTGAATAGTTCTTGATTTAAATATGGAATTGACGATGTTTAAAAATTAAATGAATTGGAGAAAAAAATAAAAAAAGAAGGGGATAGTAACCACTCTGATGGATAGTGGTGGAAATGGATGTTGGCGTGTGATGCCAAGGTAGAGGATGGTGATAATGCTCACTAGTGAATCACATCCATCATCATCATCCGTAAGTTCCATTAATAGCAAAAGTGTAGATAATCTTGTCTCTACCTCATAAGTATGAGGATAGATAGAGAGGCTACTTCCAATGAGACGCTCGGCTCGATCGTAGTTTTGCATCAAGCCTTGAACATAAGACACGTAACACTTAGCAACCGAGACAATGCGATTAGTGCATGTACCCCCTTGTCTTTAGGCTATCAACGCAACTACATAATGCATGATTAATCGTCCGTCGCTTTTAACTTATCTGCACGAGATTAGTAAAATAAAAGTAGTAATTTATAACCCAAATTGAAAAGTTTGTACAATGTATTCTACCCACCAAAGTAGGGATGAGCATGGTACCGAACCGGTACCGAAAAATGTGGAAAATAAGTAGCGGTCATAGTACCGAATATAACTTATTTGATTCAGTACAGTACCGTTTCGGTACCGGTACGCGGTACCAAATACACATCCTTACACCAAAGCACAACGCTTAATGTATGTACTTTATCATGCAAACATATATTTCTTTTAGTTATATTGCTTTTATGGTTGGAGACCTTAACTATCATTAGTATTGCAATAGTTCGAATGCATATGTGACGTATAGTTGGGGGGGGGGGGGGGGGGGGGAGGGGGGCAATATACCCATATCTTGATCCTATTGAGCTTAAACCTATCATGCTTAACCCTTGTGAACAATATAAATTAGTTTAATACCCGTCCGTTGGACGGGTTACGCCAACAACGTTACAAACAAAGATAATGTATATTGATGATGTTTGGGAGTGCTTTTCCTTTTCTTCTTTTCCATATCCTTTTTGAAAAGGTTGCAACAATCTAACTTTTCCTTTTCTTCTTTTCAAACCACTAAAACCATTCTCAACACATTATCCAAACACTACAAAATGGCCTATTAACTTTTAAGAAGTAAAAAACTTAAAGGGAGCTCAAAATAAGCAATCCCAAACATCCCATTAAGTGGACAAAAGTCTAAACAACATTATAAACAAAAACACCATTCTTTAGTTTACATAAGGAAAACGAACAACCACAAAACAAAACAATTCAAGATAAAAGTAATAGAGTGATAAAACATGAAATAGTGTCATTGTAATGCAAAAGTAAACGGTAGGCAACATGGGGGAAAGCGTTATAACAATCAAACATGGTTTACTGCCTCAATTTTTTCGGCTTTTGGATAGTCCTCTTTAACCTCAAAGATGGTCTCTTTTCGACTTGTTGACTTGATGCATGGTGTCCATTTGTGAAACTTGGTGTATTTTTGGCATTGGCAGCTGAGCCAACCTCATGGTTCACATCAACAACAACCTGAAAGTTGTTATACAAGTATGAGAGTAAGGAATACAAAGTATAGATATATAGTCTATGTACATGTAAAAACAATTACCGAGTCCTGCTGACTTGCTGCATTGTGGACATCTGATGAATTCGGTGTACATCTAGCATCATCTAATTGGGGACATTTAGCAATATCAGTGTCGACCTCATGTTCCACATGATCAACCACCTAAAGTTGTTTTACAATGGTGAGTGTAAGGAATATAAAGTATATACACAAAGCTTGTTTAGATGTAAAAACAATTACCGATGACGTATTTTCTTCTTGCTGAGTTGTTGTCTGGTCCGCATCTGACAAGGTTCGTGTATTGCGGGCATCGTTTATTGGGGGAGTCTTAGAATTGTCATAATCAACCTCATGTTCCATATCAACAATCACCTAAAGTTGTTACACGCGCATTATGAGTAAGGAAAAAAGTATATATAGAAAGTTTGTCTACACGTGAAAATAATTACCGATGACGTCGACGTTTTAGATTGTGTCGGCGAAATACGTGGTCCCCATAATGACTCGTGTACCATATCCCATTCGTCATCATTGATCCGAGCTAAATACTCGGTAGTTTCGTCAAGAAGAACATCAGCAGAAGGACATGTTGAAGGAAGTGTAGTAGTAGCAAAATTATTAATTTCGTCACCCAAGTATTTTGATACGGTGGAGCGTGGACTATAAGTAGGTGCCAAATTGTATTCATCAACCTTTATCCTAAAGATTACATGCCGAGCACATGAGGTATCCGTCAGAAATTCATATATCAAATACGGATCATCAGGACCCTATCAAACACCAAGAAACAATATTAAACGTTAGCAAAAAAAGAAAACATAAGCATGAAAAAGAGGAAAAAAAACAAACATGAATGAGTATATAGACATGGGCATATTTACGTATAAAGATCCGAGAAGGACATATATGTCATGATCAGTACATGATAATATATAAAAGTATACCTCCGATAAGTTCTTTATAATCAATTGTTCAGCCGTAAGTCCGAGAAGAATATTTGCAGCATCGTCAAAGAGAACACATGTAATCTCTTTTCCTTGGTTCCATAATTGGACAGCCAGTTTATAACTGAATAAACAAAATTGGTAAAAATATATAATATACGTGTTTTAATTAGGGATGAGCAAATGCTACCGTGTTCTAGTACCGAACCGGTACCGAATGTACCGAACCGGGTAAATTGTCGGTACCAAATCAGTTCCGACATTTGACATTTGTTGGAGCCAGTTAAGTTATTGTTCGGAACTGGTATTGAATGTTTGTTACCCACAAATACCGGTACGATACCAGTACCGACCCGTAACACACACTGTAAATTAGGTATCGGTACCGAGACCCACATTTGGGGATTTTCGGTGCCTGTTGAAACCGAACTCGTCCCTAGTTTTAATATCTTATACAAACTTACGCATGGCGTGGGTTGACAACATATCTATTGCATTTCAAACAAAGGTAGCGTGCATCTGAAAAAGTCGTCTTCTTACGACATATGGTACACCGTACGTACTTCCAATCCTCCTCCAAATCAATGGCAATTATTGTTCCTTCAATATTGTACATTTTTCCCTGTAATAAGATAAGTGTAAATTTTACCCATGACTACAAAAGGCTGTTGATTGTAGACTAAAAAAAGACACGATACCTTAGCACCACCTTCTTTAGTATAATTATAGATGTCAAGGATGCTAACAACGCACATGTCCTCGTTGCTTTGTTCATCCACTGTGAAACTAACACGCGGCACACACTGTTAACATAAATAAAATCATTATATACAAGTAGACAGGTTGTTTTGTTTTAATGAAAGCAAAATTATGAAAGTATTGTTATACATGTTTTTGAAGGTCTTAATGACAGCAGGGAAAGGCAGATTTAGATAAAGTTCAGTCGCGACCGTTGACACTAAACACGGATCACCTGGTATAATGTGTCACAACTATATATAATTTGAGATATTAACTGATGTAAATACATAATCTTTTTTAGAGAAAACATAGCGTCGAAAAATCGGACCTTGCAACTAGTCAAAATAACCAAAACTTGATTATTTCCATAATTGCGGATGGCCTCGTCAGTAAACTTGAGTGCAGCTTTGCCCCGTAACGTAACACGAAGTTTAGTGCCACTATATTGTTTTAAGCAACAACGAAAGAAAATAACTTAGTTACATTATACAACTAACATATACGACAAAGATGTACAATAAAGTTTACCGCTCATCAGATAAAACTATGTGACACATCTCCCGATTACATGATTGAACGTTTGCAAATTCAGTGCTAATAGGACCCCATGCGCGTAGTGCACCAACAACATCTACATTTAAAAGAAAGTTACGCATAATGAGGTAGATAAAAGTAGATGGCAGGGATGTCGATAAAACCTGTCAGATAGTGATCATCATTTATGCGTTTGGTTAGATCCTCATATGGAGCCAAGTAAAAAACATAGCGTCTAAACAACGACGGTGCAATAGACGAAGCAGAGATTCTTGTTGACCGTAAAAATTCAAGATACTTGCAGCGTCTCAAAGGGCGGTACAACATTTCATACGGATGGACAAGAAAGTTATCAATCATATACACACATCCCTCTTCTAAACGGTTCTTAAAAGTGTAAATCAAATTAGCAGGTATCCTTGCATGAATAGTAAAACCCTATAAAGAAACAATGCTTAGTTTTAGAATAAAGAACAACTTATAGCACTATTTATGAAAATAAATATTAGCTTACGCGTTCATCTGAAAGAATGATGTCGTTAGAAAGAACACGGTTTGTTTTGGGGTTGTATGTTGTCCATATGCGGGAGACCATAACAACTATTTTCCGGTTGTCAGTACGATTGCAACGTAAGTCTCTAATGAAATTATAAGCCATGCTTTGGTGATGAGAAACCTGAAAAGTTGGTGAAACATGAGTAAATACAAATATGTTAAATGAGTTTATATGTTGATGTCGAATAGAAAAAAAAGCTTATTGAACACAATATTTACAAATATACAACATTAAATGATTACATGGGTGACAAAAATAATGATGTCAAGTACGAAGTAAAATAGCACCTTTTATACCATGTAAAGAAGATAGTCCATATTTATGGAAAACTTTACAATTAACGACTCTCAACTACATTCCCACCACGTGTTGTTGTGGATGGTACACGTACATATGCCTAAAAAAGATAAATCCCAACAACTTAATAGCAATTGAAAGAAATGACATCAAACTGCTAAAAAACCCGGCGACACAACAGTCTCAGTGTAGATTGCACCATGGAGCCCTTGATAAAACGGTTGAGGGCAGCATAATGACACACCATTCGACCTTACAGCCAACTTAAAAACTTCTCCCCATTCAGTTATAGCAAGACAGGTACCATCAAAATTTAGGTATGTGATGCTGGACGTTAGTGCAAATGGAATACACACAATTTGATGGAAAACAAAGACACGCGTCCACAAGTCATCTTTCATCTTCCAGAATTCAAGCTTGCGTGCATGGAATCCGTTATAAAGAAACATACACAGTTCATCTTGTATACTCACTAAATTTCCTCTAGCCCCTTCACCCAATGCATTAGGAAAAGATATTTCAGAAACACCTTCAAGTTCACATCAAAACGAAGTATCACCGCATTAGCAAGCCACCATTGACATACCATGAAGTACAAACCACTTCCGCACAAAGTCCCTTTCGACCAATTATAAGTTACGTCATGGTACGGGCGATTTTTAGGAAAATGACATGTTCTCCACGAAGATGATTTTAGTGAATACATGTAAATCGCCATTTGTACCTCTACGTCGCTTTATGTGTATAATGTTGTAATCATTAGAAGAGTCAATGAAAACCCAACCGCATCGCTTTGTTTTGTAGAAACCTTGAGAGTTAGAGTTTGATAACTTCTTGTATGCACGTGTGGTTGGATTCCAAACAACCAATTCGCAAGTGTTCTTAAGGCAAACACATAACATTCCGTGTAGACTTGCTAAAAATAACAAATTACACGGTTTAGCATTGAACGGGATGTGAACACGTGTGGATTTGATATGGTCAATGCACCCAGGATTCAACGAACAAATTAAACACACGCGATGACCAGTTAGGAGGATTTTTTGGTCAACATATGTACGCATGAAACCACAATAGATATGTGCAAACTCTTTTGTTGACAAAACCACTAACCAATCGGAACACACAATTTTGCATTGAGTAACAACCTTTGCTGGAAGTCTTGCAATAATATTGAGCAGTATTACCGTATACGGAATCACGGCCATAATCACGTTTACGGAACTAACATGATACAAACATTAGCAAACGTATATTAGTAAATAATACTAAAAAACCTACGTAAAAAAAACAAAGATCACGTATAATCATACAAAATATGAATGAATTATTAAAAGCAGTAGTTTGAAAAGAGAGGAAAATCTTCAATTTTCCAAATATGCTAGCAGCAATTTAAATGTAAATTATTTAATACTTATAATATTAATGTTACAAATTTACATCTTTATATATTCACCTTGATTTATTTCTTGTCAGGTGGGCTCATAATTCATATACATATACAAATGAGTTGGGCTGCTATAGTGGGCTTGGTGATGCTAAGTTAGGTGTGATATAGAAACCTAAGAAACTATGTGTCCCTCTTCTTATTGTATGGAATCTCATATATTTTGTCCTAAGTCATCAAAAACCTCATAGCCTCCACCTAATCAGAACCCTAAACACCTCATCTGAAATCAAATCGTCATCTTCTTATCCTATAGCTATCATAGCCATACTCCAATCCCATAGATCTACCACCGGCCAGTCGATGCACATGTAGCAATACGTGAGGAACGAAACACACATATTTAAGGAGAAAAACGACTATTTTGAACATGTTTGACTTTCTAAAAGCGTTATAAAATTATCAAGGTATTTATCATCTATTATTTGGATTCTATTATAACTTCAGTTATTTTGATATTTTATTTAAATAGTTTTTTTTCAAGAGTTGTGTGTAATTGTCGAAATTTTATGGTAGATTGAGCATGGTTATGGCACGATCTAGTGGTGGAAGCTGTTTTTTAATCAAAGGAAGGACCTATCCATGTATATGTAAGCATTTCTTTGACTTTTTTGAGTTGGTAGTTATAATTTCTATATTTATGAATCTGTTAACATATAACAACCAAAGCAAGAACTAAATTATCTATCTAGCTACACACATTAAAATAATATCAATGTATCTAAAAGACTTAATGATAAAAAGAGAAGTGTTACCCGTAGTTAAAGAAAATGTAGAAATGTTTATACACTTGTAATTATTACGGTCAACATTAGAAATGTCAATGTTCGTAAAACACATAAACAATATGAAAGAGAAGCTTTGCTAACCATCTATGATGAGCTGACCTGAGAACCGAGAGTATGAATGGAAAACTGAAATATGGTACACAAGCTCTATCATTTAAAGCATTCACTGGAGCAGTTAATTTTACTCAGCGGTTAACTAAAGCCACTACACCCATGCCCTAAATAACTGGTAAATTTGTTGTAGCAGTTGGCTTTTTATTAAGTTGTTTTTTTAATCAGGAACGTGGTGTAGCTGATGATAACTTAGGTAAATAATAGTATATTGTTAAAATTATGATTATTAGTGTATATAGTTGTCATGACACATCCCGTTTTGTTTTTATAAGCAGAAGTTAATGTATATTTTCTAAAAATTATTATTTTAACTTGCTATGTATTTTATTCTTACTGGATATGTTATATAATACATAACCAATTATGTTGTTAATAATAATAATAATAATAATAATAATAATAATAATAATAATAATAATAATAATAATAATAATAATAATATAATAATAATAATAATAATAATAATCAAAATAATAACAAATTAAAAATATAATAATAATAATAATAATAATAATATAATAATAATATAATTATTATTATTATTATTATTATTATTATTATTATTATTATTATATGTATCCCACTCACTCACTTCCTAAAGTTTAGGATTAAATATGTTAATAGCTTACCCATGTTCCATGTTTTCTCTGAAGTTTTAAAACTGATTTAGACAATTTGGAGGGAACAAAAGTTTAGAAACTGGGTTGCAGTTAAAAGTTTAAGTATTTTGTAAAATTTTAATTATTCTCTAGAATATGTAGTTATTGTAAAATAATTTCTCATTTGCTATTTTTTAGCTTTAAAAGGATGATAATGCCATAAAAGAAAAGATATATTTCTTTTTAGGAATCTAAATGTAAAAGAAAAAATAAATTATCATTTGCTATTTTTTAGCTGTAAAATTATCATTTTCTATTTCTTACATGTAAAATTATCATTTTCTTTTTAAGTGTTATATATGTTATAGAATACTAAAATCCCTTTAAAGCTAAAAAGATTTTTACAAAAGGTTGGTTATTTGTTTTTAATTTGTCCATAATAAAAGGGGATCATGGGTGATATGAAAAATTTTCCTTATTTTTAGGTTTTAAATAACAGGTTTTGTAATTAAAATCATTTTCAAAAACCTTTGGACTAATATATATACAAGTTATTTTTTGACCCCACTTGACCAGTTTCTAAATTTAGGAGTAAATACGTTTGATATGTTATTATTGTTTTTTCTTCTTGGACAAGAGAAATTTATATAATAAATTTTTATTTTTAACAACATAACTATTCCATATAGTATGTAACATATAATAATAATAATAATACTATAAATGATTGTTAGTGTTTTATGATAATAATATGAAAACTAATATTAGTTATAGTAAATAACACATAAAATAATAATAATAATAACATGGTAGTTAATGTTTTATGATAATAATATAAAACTGATAAGAATAATCATAAACAAAAGAGTGAAATAAGGTCAACATTAAAGGAAAAACATAAAGATATGGTCAACAGTAAAGAAGAAACATAATTAGGGAATTAAGAAAACCAAAACATGCATGATTCTTGAATAACTGAAATAACTGTCTTCAAAACATAAGTTATCTTGATATCATCATCTTCCCAGTCTAGAACAACTCGCTTTCCACCGTGTAGAGAAGAAAGCTTGCTTCTTTTTATCACGCGTACAGTATCCTCTTCCCAATCATCGTCAGAACTAACTATCTCAATCACCTCGTCCCATTTCCAGTTCCTTAGTGCTTTAGACCTCTTGTTGCTTCTTTCAACATTGCGAATCTAAGAAAAAAAACACGTCGTTAAACTAGGGTCGGGCCAATGTGTTTGAAGGCCTAACGCGAATTTAAATGCCGAGGCCTTCCGGTTACTAATTATACTATAATATTTTAAGTACACAATAATAAAAATAGATACCTCATCAAATGCTGGTCCATGTTTTTTCATTGTTTTCTGCTCCTCATCATCCAAATTGGTAAGTTCCATTTCCTGAAATAAGAAATGACCTAAAATTGTTGACCATGGACATATCGAGATTAATTAATTTAAATTAACGGTATTAACCTGATTATATGCAGGTCCATTTTGTGCTAAGTTTTCTGCTGCTCATCATCTAAACTGGTAAGTTCCATTTCTTGAAATAAGAAATCAATCAAAATTATTGATGATAGAAATAGCGAGATTAATAAGGTTATATTATGAGTATCAAATAAAAACCTGATAACATTCTGAAGCACTTTTTATGAACTGATTCTGATCCGCATCAGTCAAACAGTTAAAGTTGATTTCCTGAAGCAAAAAAATCAATTCAAATATTTAGTGTATCGATAAGGACAGAAGCAGGTTTGTAAACAAATACTTTTACTAACCTTTGCTGAAGTGTCCGATAAAGTTGCTGATGGAAATTGATTTTCATTGGTAGAACACTCTTGGTCGCTAAATTTAGTGAACGGTATACTTTGCTTCATTCTTTTCTTGACTGTTTGATCGAATATGTTTGAACTTGTTACATGCAGGTGCATTATATAGCAATAGATCACCTCGACCGACCCAGAAATCTAGCAAGAATGTAGGAGTTGGTTTGGAGATAATGGGTCTAAAAATAAGGATAAAACTTGCAAGAGGAGTGGAGATCATGGGCCTAAATTTCTGGAGCGAAACCACCAGCAGAAAACTGCCAATAACCTCCATTAGAGCGGTTAATTTTGCTAGTTTAAACGGCTGAGATTTCATCTCGCATGATCCAACGGTGGATGTTGTCTTAGATGATGTTAGACTTAATGGGTTCCATATATATATATATATATATATATAATTGTATCTAACAGCATGTGTTTTCGTTCATGCACTATGTGATCATACCTAAATCCTGTATCGTGAAGAAATTGATGATTTCATGCATTTGAATAGTTCTTGGTTTAAATACGGTCTAAATCGATCATATATTTTTTAGAGGGATAATATTAAGAATGACATCAAGTACGAAATTGATGTGTACGAAAAAAGAGAATGAGTCACGTTTGACATTTTTTTACGAAAGCATTAATAGACCGAGCTAATATAAATGGTTGTGATTAGGGTTATGCACGACAGCAAGTCATTAGTAAAGGTTTTTAACTCTTTAAATTAAAATCAAACTTTTCCCGTGAAAAAAGAAACTACAATACAAACCGTATTGAACGTTTGTTGTGTTTATTATGCCTTATGACACTTCCACTGAGATTTGTTAAATTTATTTATGATGTAAAAACTAGAATTACGATTGTATCATTCTAGTCTCACCTACCGTATAGTGTGACCACATTTGTGTTACCTACCTCGTCGTCGAGTGTGTGCTCATCGACACACAAAACTCTCAAGATTGATTTTAGGTTGTTCGCGATATGTGTTTGCCTAATCTTATGACCAAAGGCGAACTAAGACGGCTAATCCAGATATTATTCTCGTGGTATATTTTTATAGAAAATGAAAGTAGACATTGTACATATATACAATTGCAAGTTTTGTGAACAGTGGGTTTTTTTATCTTTGTTTTTGTCTTTTTTGTTTTTTTTATGTAATTTTAACTTTCAATTTTCAGCATTGACTCTTACAACTGTAACAACTCGAAAATTCGATTGTTATCTCTTCTTTTGTTCTCTGTTTATCTATCCTTTTGTAATCCCGAGATTCGGTTAATAATAAAGTTTATGTTAATTAATTATGGTGTATTACGTTATTACCGCATCTAATCGCTTATTAAATCTCATCGCATCGCAAATCGTAGTTATTTATGTGGTTTTATGTTACTTATGTGCTATGTGTGTTTGTGGTTATGATTACGCTCGCTATCACATCGCTCTCGCACTCTCGAATCGCTAAATCGCACTATTATACCAACTATAACGCTTAACGCTTTAATTTAACGCTTAATATAACTATCTAATGCGAACCGATAACCAAACGAATCACAAGTTCGGCCGAACTTGCCTGATAACAAGGAATCCTTTGCTTTCCCTCAAGTTCGCTCGAACTTGTACATACATGTACAAGTTCGGCCGAACTTAGCCATCCATTCAAGAAATCCTAGCAAGTTCGCCCGAACTTGGTCTCCACCAGCTCTCTTTTTGCCTTCTCCTATAAATACTCAGCTCATTCCTCTCATTTGAACTTGCTGTAAGTTCGCTCAGAGCTCTCAAAGCCCGAAACCTTCGTGTTCTAAGTAAGAATCAACCCGATTTCACTGCAACAACGTTTATCAACGATCTACAAAGGTTTACAACGATTTTGGCACAAGGCATAGCCTTCGTTTTCATCAAAACTCATTCTTTTATGAAAATCTTCATCTTTTTCTCTAAAACTTTTGTTTTAAGCTTAGATCTACACGATACAAGTTCGTTTGGTGATAGTAGAGGCTTCCCAAACACGGGATCTGCAAGATCTCGGCTTGTAAGTTCTAGATCTGAAGAAAACCTTTTAAAGCTTTGATTTTTACACCATTTTCGGACTAATGACGTATGTTTCGTTCACTTTTCAGTGGAACGGGGCGTCGTCAAGCTACAATCTCAGATCCGGAAGCACAAGGACGAAGTCGTCACTTTACACAAGCTGGACTAACCCGTACGAACCCACCGGTTCGCCCGGATTAGCCAGAGTTTCTGTAAAATGGCTAAGTTCGCTCCAAAAAGACCTCTCCAGCCTAAGTTGTATTCAGTGGCTTAAGGTTGGAGATATGGGCCACTCGATTTACTCAGCAAACGACGCGGAAACGCAAGATTTTGGACCTGAAAACATCAAGTTCGCTCGAGAATCACCAGTTCACCAGGCCAAGTTTGACCGAACTTGCACCTTAATGGGAAAGTTCGACCGAACTTAGGCTGCTTCTTCACCAGATTTGTTCCAAGTTCGACCGAACTTGCGTAGTTTCTTAAGAAACTGCACAAGTTCGCCCGAACTCGCCTCTACATCGAAGTCTCCTTACAAGTTCGCCCGAACTTGACAAGTTTCCAAGGAAACTTACCAAGTTCGACCGAACTTGGCTCATAACTCACCAGAATTGCACAAGTTCGCTCGAACTTGGCCCTGCTCATCTCAAACTTCACCGTTTCGGCTTTTCGGAAGACTGATGCACTTCTGTTCGTTTACAGGCTGATCCGGTGATCATCCGCAACTCTCTTCAGAATCTTAAGCTAACTAAAACGCACCCACAGTGAGTATACTTGACTAATTTTCGCTTTAAACGCACTTTTTGGGTGTTACAATCGTTTCTATATTAAAATCACATCACAAATCAAAACTGTTTATCACACGCGAATAATCTGATTGTATATGCTCGAATACGTGATACTACATGTGACTAGGACTTGTTTTCATTAACTTGCCTCCTTAGCTAGTATGGTACTATAGTGTGGCTTACACCCGACGGGTCTAGTTAGGATGGACGCGCAAGCCTTTCATGGTAGTTAGCATGAGAAATGACTCTATGTTATGTTAAGTGTTTTGGTGTATCATGATATGTAATTAGATTGTTTCGCAAACGCTTTCTCGACTATGCTAGTAGTATTCAAACCTGTATGCTCACCTTTACTTAATTGTATTGACTTGTATTTTAACGTATGTAACAGGTTGAGGATTTAGCTATGGATTCTTGGATGATGCATGCTTAGCTTGGTTTATTTTCTTTTGTTTTGTTTAGTTGGAATGCAATAAATCCAGGGGAAATTGAACCGTTTTGTTTTTATGAGAAAACTTTGGATTTTGTAATGATTATTTAGAATATTATGTTTAATAGTATGGGATGTTAAACGTTTAGTAATGTTGTGAATAATTGTTATGGAATTTCTCGTGAGAACAATCTGGTCGCCTAGTGCCACTAACCCCGGTGATTCCGCCATCGGTCGGGGTGTGACAACAACCTCTTTACTTTTCTAAATACTTTGTAATCGAGTTTTACGTCTTTATTTTTATTTAAGTGTCGATATAAACTTAAGTTGATTTACAATTTGACACAATTTTTTTTGTTTTCTCAACTTTCAGTCTTGACACTTACAACCCTTTAACTTTCTAAATACTTTTGTAATCGAGTTTTATGTGTTTAGCTTTAGTTACATGTGATATAAATTCAAATTACGTTTTGACGTAAATTTTATTTTTTCCCCGGAAATGAGTTGGTTAGATACATTAAGTTTTCAATTGATCTACGTTTTGACGTAAATTTTGTTCGGAAACGAGTCGGGTCAAATTTAATACATTTTCGTTACGACGCTATAAATCCGAGCCACTTTACGTTTCAGCACCGGCATAACGCGCCGTATCATTCTTTAACTTAAAAAAATATACTATTTTCTTACGTGATTATATTTATGTACGTGTCGGTATAAATTCAAGTTGGTTTATGTTTCGCGTAAATTTTAGTCGAAAATATGTCAAATCAAATATAATACATTTCCGTGCTTATTTTTTTTCGAAAACAAGTTAGGTCAAATTTAGTGATAAACGATTTCATATGAATTTATTTTTGGGTATTCTATGCATACACTTTTACAACGACATACATTTTTGTGCTTTTCAAATATATAGTTGTTAAGTGCGTTTTTTCTACGTTTAAATTTTATAACTAACCAGCCCTAAAGTGCAACTTAAAAAAACGTTATCCCGCCGCGAAGTGAGGGTATAACTTCTAGTTATCTTACATATACAAAAACAACATGGCCGGCAAATCCGGCAATAGTACTGCCACCCTATTGGTGGGAAAGGGGCGGCAACCCTATTTTTTTTTGCTTTTGCCTTTTGCTTTTTAAGGTTAGTATAATTATAATTGAACATCATCAATAGTACCGTGATTGAGTGATTTTGATTTATGTATATAATCAAACAAATTCAATAGACAACCTCGTTGGTTTAACCAATTTACGATTTTATCCACAGTTTAAAATTACGGTCTTGCCCCGAGTTCAAAATAAAATTATGTTTTCCCCTAGCTCAAAATTACGATTTGCTCTCAGTTCAAAAATATGATTTTGCCCCCTGTTCAAAAATTACGATTTCGACCTTAGTTCAAAATTACGCTTTTCCCTTCAGTTCTAAATAAACTTATGCTTTTGTCCCCAAATAAAGTTATGATTTTGCCTCAGTTCAAATAAAAATTTGGTTTTACCCCTATCTTAAAATTACAATTTTGCCCACATTTAAAAATTTACGATTTTGCCCACAGTTAAAATTTGTAGTCTTGTCATTGTTTTAGTTTTTTTTTTTGCAAAATTATAGTAGTTTTTATTTTACTTAGTTGACTCAATCTAACTTTTGTGTCGCTCATTGTTTCTGACAAATTACCATTTTGCCCCCAACTCAAAATTACAGGCTTGCCATCGTTTTAGTTTTTTTAGCAAAACTATGGTAGTGTTTTGGTTTAATTGGTTGACTCGATTATTTTTTGTTGAGATCGTTTATAAGTAGTATGTACAAGTAACTAAAATGCATGTGTACATATTATGAAACCAAGAAATGTTCCGCCTACCGCCGCGCATCGCGAACAGGACATCCAACTAGTAAGAATACATATAAAAATGTATCGGGAGTGACGAAAGAGAAAGGTGACAAAATGTCGAATATCAAGCTTACAATCCACATATTTTATTTTTAAATTATTATCTATCAATGAATTATATCCAATCGGGATAATGGAATAACAAAAGCATATTCGAGGTCAAACTTGACGTCTTTAAACCATAATAGGTAGCATTTAATAAAAAAAATCAATTTAAAAATATGAAAAATCATAACAATTTCATCACAACACTGGTACAAAATACTTGTCAATGAAAATAAAATGATAATAATAAATAAAACGTTTCGGCTTGTGTACGAAAGTTTAAACAAAAAAGATTGTAATATTTTATTATTTAGAATTCTTTCGATTATATTTATTATATAATAAAGGAGAATAGCATTATTTTTTACTCAAGTTCTTATTAGGAAAATCGTTTATATTCTTTTAATAATAACTAATTTAGTTATAAAAAAAAAAATACATAAAACATATCATTTTTACACTCCTTATAATCTCCTTATTTTTTATTTTATTTTAAATTTTTTTTGAACAACGACTTTCTTTTTGAGTGACCAAATATCACACCTCTAAACGATGGCCGTAGCCAAGATCTGCCCAAACTACATTGTTTAACCAGGCCGTGTTGGGTTGGTCAGACTTGATTAATACGTAAACGACAAATGGTTACATTTCCTTTGTTAAAAAATAATAATGAATTTAATTATGAAAATTAAACTCACGAAAGATTATAAAAATGGTTAAGATAGATAGGAATATTTCCACGTTAAATACTTAAATAAATGTATAAAAAAGGGTGATGAAACATCCAAACCGATAAAGTGAAGTATACGGTGTCGTTTTATCATTCTCTCTCTTCAAGTTGCCGTAGTCTCACTCAATCTTCCATTCAAAACTCTGATCAACAACACCCCTCCACCGAGAGAGAAAGAAGGGTGTTTCCAGTTTTGACTGTTCGTTGACTTTCTCTCTTTCTTCCCCAAAAGTCAACTCACCAATCGAAAGATGTTTGTATTTGAGTGTTGTTGCAGCGACAAAGATGGTGAATTGTACAATTTGTTGCCGGAAGAACCAAAACCATTTTTTCTTCCTTCACCGCTTCCACAATGGCCCCAAGGTACGTACCCTCTTTGGTTATATTATTATTATTATTATTATTATTATTATTATTATTATTATTATTTGTGTTCTTGGTTGAATTTGAGCGAAATTGTTGATGGGTTTTGGTTATTGATCATTGATTGGATAGGTTTCTTTTTTTCTGACCAGTTGTTGTTAATTTGACTATGTTTCTATATTGTTTGACTTTTTTGGGTTGCCTGAATTTGTATTGACTTTTACCTATTAACATAATTGGGTCATAAATTATAAATGCATGATTATTTTGATGAGATAAAGAGTGATAGTGTTGAAGTGTTTCTGAAGGGTCCAACTTAATTGGATGAAATTTTTGTTGATCAGATTTGACTTTGACTTTGAATGTTTTGCCAGTTTTGTGTAATTTACAATACCAAATTTGGTATGGATTTATTATTTATGAAAGGAGATATATTTGGTATGCAATGTCTCTTTTTTCATTTTTGTTTTATGATTATCAAAAACTTTTGAATCCATACATAAAACAGGTTCTTTGACCTCAAAAGTCAAAATTTATGTGATGTTTCTGTATCATTTTTTTAGTATAATTTTCAAAATTTATTTAATTCATAGGTAAAACAAGTTTTTTGACCTCAAAATTCAGATTTATGTATTGTTTCTTTTATCATTTTTGTGTATGATTATCAAGATTTGTCGGATTCATACGTAAAACAAGTTCTGTGACCTGAAAAGACAGTTTTTTTTTACTTTTCTTTAAGTAGTTCAGCAAGTAGAAAAAATGGGAATTGGGATTTCATCTTTGTTGGATCAAATATAACTCTCATGATCTTGGATCAAATTTGGCTAAATTGGAAGTCAATGGTATAGTGAAGTTTCTTGTTATAGTAATTTAAGTTTGACTTTTTGTGGTCAGCTAAGCCTGATATTGACCACAAAAGATATTTTTCGGATAGTGGATATAAATGAACTAAATTGATGAATATTAAGATAGGGGAAATGTCACAGAATAGTAACCAAGTTTCAAAAATGTTATAATTAGGTCACTCGTATCTTTTTTGTCCCTGTTAGATAACTTAACATTCAAATCGAGTCATGTCCTTTTTTCTATGTG
This sequence comes from Scalesia atractyloides, assembly GCA_947069175.1. Classification (NCBI taxonomy): domain Eukaryota; kingdom Viridiplantae; phylum Streptophyta; class Magnoliopsida; order Asterales; family Asteraceae; genus Scalesia; species Scalesia atractyloides. The sequence goes on from CAMTDV010000030.1 coordinate 60,100,016, forward strand.
TTAAAAAAATGGAAGATAAGATGCTGGGGTCGGATTATTTTAATATATGAAATTATATTTATTAAAAATAAAAAACACTTTAATTACATAAAATAATATAAAAAAACAAGTTAAAATCCACGTCATCACTCGATGGTTACATATGAAATGGATGAAAAAACCATTTATTTTAACGAAAAATTAATATTGAGTGACCTGACTGGAACACTTTTGAAACTTGAGTAACCTAATTGAAACACTTTTAAAACTTGGTTACTATTCTACAAAATTACCGAATGTTTAGTGGATTGAATACGTATCCAAAAGCTATTAACTTGTTTATTTGAATATTGATAATTATGTTTTTGTGTTTCACCAACAGTAAGAATATCCGAATTTGAATCTTACATATACATTTAAACTTTCAATAAGCAAACAGATATATTTTTTTATTTTATGTACATTATATATTTTTCTCATAATTCGGTTTATTCGAATCTAAACAAACCTGAAAACACCTACGAAAAATCAAAATGGCAACAATCAGATTCAAATAACCTTAAAAACCGATTTGATAAACTAATGTAGTAGTGCTGAACCCATTTGGTTTTGAAAGACTTTTTAAAGTCAAAGTCAGACTTCCTTTCAGTCTTGTTAATTCTCAATGTCTACATTGCAGGTCAAGGTTTCGCCACAGGAAGAATAAACCTCGGAGAATTAGAAGTCGCAATGGTTAAAGACTTCGAGGTGATATCAACTTACACCCCCAAAAAATCAAAAACTGGCATTACATTTTACAAACCGGTGTCAATACCCGACGGGTTCGTCGCTTTTGGTCACTACGGTCAGCTAACCAATCAACAGCTTCGAGGCTACGTACTAGTTGCCCAAGCTGCCCAAAACACAGAAACCGAATCTCCTCCTCTTAAGCTACCTCTCGGTTACAAACTAATCTGGAGTTCCACCAATGTTTACGTGTGGCAGCCGGTTCAACCAGACGGTTATCAAGCTTTAGGATTTGTCGTCACCGTTGATGAAACTGAACCGGATGTTGAACAAGTTAGATGCGTGCGCGACGATCTTACTGAGAACTGCCAAGTTGATGACATCATACTGTCGACTTCGAGTTTTCGAGTTTGGAACACGAAAGCATGTAAAACGGGGATGTTTTGCAAAGGTGTTACTGTCGGGACGTTTTTCTGTAGTACGGATTCGGTTTCCGGTGATGAATTGGATATTTGTTGTTTGAGAAATATGAACCTGGATCTTGAAGCAATGCCGAACTTGGAGCAAATAGACGCGTTAATCGACCAATACGGCCCTACGGTGTACTTTCATCCTGATGAGGTTTACTTGCCGTCGTCGGTACCTTGGTTTTTTGAAAACGGTGCACTTCTGTTTAGAAAAGGAAAGTCCGACGGGAGACCGATTGATTCTGGTGGGTCGATATTGCCGCAAGGCGGGAAAAACGACGGTGAGTTTTGGATGGACTTACCGGAGGATGATAACGATGACACGTTAGTTAAGCACGGGAATCTCGACAGTGCAGAGCTTTACGTGCATGTTAAACCTGCGTTAGGCGGTACTTTTACCGATATTGTTATGTGGATTTTTTGCCCGTTTAACGGGCCGATAACGTTTACCGTCGAGCTGTTAAACCTGAATATCGAGATGGATAGAGTCGGTGAACACGTAGGCGATTGGGAGCATTTTACGCTCCGGATAAGCAACTATAACGGCGAGCTTTGGAGCGTTTATTTCTCTGAGCATAGCGGTGGCGAGTGGGTGGACGCTAGTAATATAGAGTTTATCGACGGAAACAAACCAATCGTTTACTCGTCAAAACACGGGCACGCTAGTTTTCCAAACGCTGGGACATATATCCAAGGGTCGAGTAAGTTCGGGATCGGAGTGAAGAACGATGTGGATAAAAGCGATCGGTTTATTGATGCTAGCAAACGGTACCAGATTATAGCGGCGGAGTATCTTAATGGTGTGGTGGCAGAGCCTGACTGGTTGCAGTATATGCGGGAGTGGGGGCCCACGGTATTGTACGATGGACGGTCGGAGCTAGAGAAGATTATCAGCCACCTGCCGTTTTTTATTCGGTTGACTGTGGAGACGCTCATTGATCTTTTTCCGGTGGAGCTTTACGGCGAGGAAGGGCCGACGGGACCGAAAGAGAAGGATAATTGGTATGGGGATGAAAGATGTTAAATGTTTATATGTGCATGATGGTTGTACGTTTGTTACTGCTATTATGTTATTATGTTGAGGCTGTCTTGTAATGTAATGTAATATAATGTGTTGCAACTTGCAACAATAGTTGATTCATGAATTATATATTGGTGTAAAATAGAAAAAGAAACCACTGAAAACATCTACGTATTTTCTTATCATTTGAGAAAAGAAGATATAATTGATATTGTATTTACGATTAGGTGATTATATCATTTCCTTGTTTCGGATTAACTGGTCTAAGTCTGGTTTAACAAAATTGTGTTTGAGCTATTGATTCAAAATGGATTCACATACTCTTAATTTGCGGCGAATGACATATGTGGGACCGTGTTGTTATCAAAACCGGATTCGAATGGGTGGTAGGGTCGAGATTGCTTATAGGACTGACCTAGTTGAGTACTATCGAACCGTCTTTATTTGAGGCAGCCAACTAGAATAACAACATTTCCAAGTTATTTATTGATTCATTAGTAACCAAACTCTTTGGAGCAACCCCGGAAATGGTCCCTTGGAAACCATGTCTGATACATCTTCTCAAACAGCAAAAAGGGTCTCTTTTTTCTTCTCCCATAAGATATAAAAAACCATCCAAGATTCGTCCGTAGCTCTGGACTTTTGGTTTGAAAATTGACGATGTCCTTAGCTTCTCCATGTCATATGGTCTCTATGTCGGCGTCCGAGGAGCTAAAAGTCATCGATTACACATAATAGTATGAAACTCATTCCTCCATCCCTATTTCCATAACCAAACACTTGTTAACAAAGAAATGTTTCGTCCTTCCCGGTGAAAACACTTTAAACGTTGGTGCGCAAATCAGATCTTTTGCCCAGACCTGTTCTGGTTGAAAACATGCGGGATTGGGTCAGAGAATATGAGACCCGGTTTTTGTTAATACTGGTTTGGGTTCCAACCCGTTTTTAGAGGGAAATGATTGGGTTTCGACTGATTTCATACCGGTTTCAAAGTATAGCGTTACAAACCATTTCAACCCTACGGTTCGGTTCGGTTTGGTTTGGATTCAAACCGGATTCAATCAAACCGGCTCAGTTCGAGTTGAAAACCAAATTCTGTTTCCAATCCGTTTTTTTGCACCTTTGTGACTTACAAAAAGTTGTAATGCTATGAAGCTTAGCCAATCAAATAACATTTGTAAATTGATGCTTCACCTAGGCCAAACCCAACCCATTTAAAATATAAACATCTATTTATTTTTATTTTATATTTTTTGAATTAAAATAGAATAAAAAGTTAGCACTTGAATGTCACAAAATATATACCATACTTTGAAATCGGTAATTCCGGTCTTATCACCCATCCTCTCTTCATAGGCAAATATGAGATTTGCTATCGCATAAAAAAAAGGTAGGAGGGAACTTCTGCCCAAGTATTCTTTGGGTACTCATCATCCCACATCACAAGGGTTATGATGCCGACAAATAGCCTCGGTCACTACCTCCATAATATAGGTACCACAAGAGTCAAACCCGTGTCATTACAACTTCCCATTTCAACGTGACTTTCGTTGGCTGTGGATACCACTAGGCTATAAGCTCATTGGTACTATCCCATATAAGATCGATCCAAAATTGAAGGATAATATATTTATCAAACATGAAGGGTTGTAATATAAAATATACTCCTCCCATGGATCTCATATCTATCTATTGGAAAAAAGATGTGTAACGACACGGATTATTTTTTGTGTATAATTTGTACTTGGAACGAACTTCTCTTTTAAGATGTTCAACAAGGGATCACTTGTTGAGTAGGATATTAAATTGAGATCTAAAGATATATATATTATTTGTTTAGGTGCTTGGATCATGTACAAGACACAATTCAGTGATTCACGTACCAAATATTTTGAGAATGAGTGATGACAATTGTCAATAGCATGATGGGTAATTTAATCTTTTCTTAAATGAACTTGTTTCCTTCTTAATTTTCAAACGGCTATAATATCTTTTTATACGTTAATATTTTTTTAAAATTACACCGTATTAGCGAGCATTTCATTCTCTTCAATTCGGGCAGCGTATTGCTACTTCTCTTAAAAAAATTACAGGATTTTCAATACCCACTAAGTGATTACGTGATTTTGAATAATTAGTAATGACTATATGATTTTGAATACACATCCAACATTCAACACAAATCATTACATGATTACACATTCAATATAAATCCATTACGTGATTACACATTCATAATCTATATTCTCTATAAAAGGAGAAGAAGAGCTGAGATATACCACGTAGTCCACTTTGATGTCATAATTCGAATAAACAATAAATAATAATAACTATATATCACTATGTTGATATGTTGATTATTTAAATTTAATGCCTAAATATCAATTCAAAAATTGAATTTACGTTTCAAATTAAAGCTCTACACTCTTCACTCTTCTCTCTCTAGACTCTTCACTCTTCTCTCTGGCCATTTTTAACCATCTAACCTAATTTCATCACAGACATCAGATCTGGATCTGCTCTCACCTACCGATTACCATAAGCCACTGGATCTTCATCGTCTCCATGGGGTAACATCCTCTTTTAATCCAACTTCTCTCTGTCCGAATTTACGTTTCAAGCATTCGAAACCTAGATAGATCTCACTGTATATATATATCCGAAATTTTCATGCTCAACGTATCAATTTAATCTCGATTTGTGTAAAATACTGAACGCTTTCGTTTCTTAATGTTTGACCGAAATTTCCAGGTATTTTTTATAATTTTAGTTCCAACACTCTGTTTTGATTCTGCATCTAACTCGATAGCGTTGTTTGTTTGTTGAAAGCTTATAATTTAACATACGTGTTTATATATGCATCTGAATTGCATGGAAACTTCATTAATTCGAATTCACAACTGAATTTCTATGCTAGAAAAAAGAAGTGAATAACGGATCAAGAGGTAACGTGTGAAGAGTCGTTACGAGCGGCTAAAATCTCACCTAGGGTTACGAAACTGTTAGGGGTTTCTTCAATTTGGGGGGAAAATAACGACTAGAGGAGGTGTCGAAGTTAGAATTAGGGTTTATAGGTTATACGAAACTGTTATCGGTTTGGCGTTGAATATGTGTTTGTTTTTAGTGCTTGAACATTTTTAGATTGATACTAATCGTTTGTAACTGTGTAAAATTATACGATAAATGTAATAAGTTTAGGTTTTGTAATGACCTATTGTAGAGTGGATGGAGTTTGTTATATGTAGTTGAAAGTTTGTAAGTAGTAACTAATATGAGTATTTGATGTGTTTTGAATTTGAATATCACACATTGTATGTTTGTATATGTCTTTTTTAATGGTATGGTTTAATTTTCTTCGAACAATCGAACAGGCTTTGCTGGTGTTGATCATAGTCATTTCACAAAGCAAGATAAGAACATGGTAAGTTGGACTATACTACATTTGTTATTTTGGTCATTTATGTTTTTGGATTATTATAGAAATTGAATTATATGATCATATATACTTTATTGTTCTTATCAAATGTATAAGGTTTGGATCTGTTCTTTAACCAGATCTATTGATAAGTTATCCTCTTCTTGTTTTTCCAATACAAATCAAGATCCAAAGTTTCGAATTACCTTGATTCAGGTGAAACCCTAAAAGTTGGATAACAATCGGACAGTGTTTTTGTTTTGAAGAAAACAGGTTACTCAAAATTTGTTGTTGTATATAGTTGGATTTTTTTTTCAGTAGTAATTTTCATACTTTATTCGTTATTATAATTTCTTATTATTTGATTCAATAACTTTCTTTGTTGTGAGTGTGATTTGTTTTGTATTCTTATGATTCATTTATTTAAATATACATTATTATTTATTTATTTAAATATAGATTATTATTGTTGGGTCTAAAGACTGTTGCTATTACTTCTGCAGACATGGATCCCAAGAATACCAGTCGTTCTTTATTGAAGTTAATCGATGAAGATGATCCTGTATTTTTTTGGTATGTTTTGTTGTTATTTTTATTTTTACGAAAAACTAATTTTCATACTTATATGTGTTTTGTTTCCAATTACAGGACATACCGTATGATTTTGCGGTATATCAATGGGGAGAAAAATTGCCATATGGTGAATGTGTTAAGATTGGTGATGCTGACAACTTATGGGTTGTCAAAATTGAAAAAGATGTGTTTGGTCCTGTTTTAGGTCATGGGTTTGTTAAATTTGTTAGGGAGAGTGGTTTAAAAAAATGATTATCTGTTGATCAACCCTTTTGGACCGTCTACGTGGTGTATCGATGTCTTTAAATCATGTGTTTTGGACAACTCTTTCATCACTTCCATTAGAGCAGAGGATGATTTCATTGTAAGAACTATATATGAAAAAATCACTTTGTTTTATAGCATTTTTTGTTGTGCAAATTTTTGTTAATTTTATTTGTAACTAATTTACAGCTCATGGCGGAGAAATACTGGTCACAGTTTTACGGAAAGAGTTATAAAGGTGGATCCGCAACTATTTATGTGGGAGATAGGTTTTGGAATGTGAAGTTGGAGGCGTTGTCTGACAACTGTGCTTTCACTGATGGATGGTCTAAGCTGCTTCAGGATCTTGCATTAGATACCCGATGTACTTTTAAATTTACAACGGTTGGATATGAGACTTTTGAGGTGTCGGTTTTTAATCATCAAACTTGTACGGAAGTGTATTTCAAGAAGGTTGAAAGAGTTGTTTTGGATGATCCTATTTATGGAGATGATGGATTCGATCTACTTCTTGCGGTTAGTGTTATCACTCTTAAACTTAATTTTTTTAATAATACGAGCTTATTAGTTAATCTGTAACTTAAATCCCTGCTATTTGTGAATATTGTGGTTTTGTAGTCTGAACACAAAGAGAATGTGATGACCAATGACAGTGATGTTGATCAAGATGTTACCGGTGACGCAGTTGGTGACTCTATGTGGCTTTCAAATTTTGAGTGTAACTTTAATGTATATATAGGTTATTTTCTATAAGTTTCCGTACGTTAACTTTCATATTGTGTTTTCTTCTTACGTTTGTTGTCGTTCTATTCTTAATTTTGTAGGATATTGATGACTCAAAGTTTGATCAACATATAGCCGCTCTAATTGAAATGGACGCTGTCAAAAACAAGGTAAGTTTTGACATTATGCTTTGATATCGAGTGGATTAAACATATTACTATGGTTATACTGTCACATTGTGCTACTATTTTCTGCTTTGTAGTTTAAAGAAGATTGGAATACGAAACCTAAACTTTTTAATGAAAGATCCGGTGATGGCAATCGGTCTCATGTAAGAGTTTTTACAACATGCGTTATATATTATATAACTCTTTTAATTACTTCATTCTATATAATTATGCTTATTATTCACTCTTATGTAGATTGACTCTAAAGGGAAGTTAAAGTTTGTATCTTGTGATGAAAGTGTATCTTTGAAGGTTGTTTAATATATAATAATTAATTTAATATTGCTTTTCGATATGTATAATATACTTTTTATTATATTACTGGTATTTGTTTCCCATAATTTTATTTATACAGAAAAATGAATTTCATGTATAGTAAAGCACTTTACAATTAGATAATCCGTGTGCATGAATATATTTTATCATATTATGTTTTTTTTGTAGGTTAATCCTAAAGGGAAATCCAAAGTTGTTGTTGAAGATAAAGGCCTTTCCACAAATGTTGTTTCTGATTCGATTATATATTTGATATTTTTTTATAAATATAATTAAAAATTTCGATTCTTTTTCAGTTGAAAACCCAGTTTGAGATGGATGTTGATAATTTTTTTTTTATTTTCTTTAGGTTGAACCGAAAGGAAGATCATGTACTTTTGTGTCTGACCAGACTTTGTGTAGTCATGTTATCTCTCAAGTAAGATCCTATTTATGTAATATTTCTTTTCATTATTAAAGTTTTTTTTATGTATGAGTAGATGTCGTTTATGCCATTTCATTTATTGTTCACACAACTATTCTACTTTTTTTTTAATATTTTGTATAGAATATAACAATGCCTTCAGCTGAGGAGACGTCGAAAATCTTTTGTACAGTTGATCTTCATACGTTGGTTGTACCCAAGGAAAAAAATAAGGTGATGTTGATTTATTCTTTATAACTTAGTTTGAAAAAAAAAACATTCATTTATTAATCCATGTGTATTCATTTCTTTAGCCATATGTTAAGTAACTATTTTTTCAAACTTTTAGGGAAACCGAAAACGTATTGCTTTAACGCCGGCCATCGACACGTCTCATATAGCTTATTTTACACGTTCTAAGGTTCGGAAACTTGATGATTGTATGGCTTTTCAGAAAATCAGTCCTGGTGAAAATAAACAAGTAAGTACCGTTATTCAGGATAGTAATTTGCTTATTTATAACCTATTATAATTTTACTTTTTTGTACTGGTACATTTACACTTCTTACGTGTTATTCAAATATATAGGCTAAACGAAAGTATAACGCATCCACATCTATCCACATCTATGACATCCACAAATGGTGTTTTTGGCCGTAAATGTTCTACGTCCAAAAAGTTGAAAAAAATGTTGTAATTGAGTTTACCAAGAAAGCCGAAAGCAGACTGGTAAAGTTCATAGTATCATATTTATTTTCTTCAACTATTATAACTTAACTTACATAATTTATTAGTCAGTCTGTTAGTTAATCCTTTTTTATCAACGTTTACACACTGATGTTTCAAGTCATCTATGTCTGTCTCTTGACAACTTGCACCATGTTACCGTTCAGAATCTAAAATGTGAACTATGTAACTTGGGCACAAGAGCAGAGAAGTCTGGGGATGGTTTCAGGTATGGTTTATTGAAGTGGGCAGTTTTCTTGAAATCTAATCACATCGAGTTTGGCTTCACTCTTTTCTTTACTTACGTCAAGTCTTCTAAGCAATTGCTGTTGAACAAAGTCGTACAGCGGATTACAAAGAAAAGAGGGAGTGCCTACATGATGGTTATCATGTTTTTGTGATATGGTTAATCATGAACACTAGATGTGGTTTTTTGGTTTGTTGGTCTTGATCCTTAAGGGATAGTATGGATGGTTGGTTAGTGTGGTCTTTTGATAGTATGTATATGTTGTTGATATGCTGATGATGTGGTTAGTGGGTTAGTATTACCGTCTGAACAAGTAGTAACTAAACAATGGTCTTTTGAATGAAACTTGAATGTTTACTTGTAGTGTTTCTTTTAATGGATAACGCAATTTTGAATGCAGTTTACGTTATAATCTGTTTTTTAGTACTTGATTGTGATCATTATTATACCTACCCGTGTGTTCACACTGGTCTTACTACTAGTGATTTATTATAACTAATGTTATTACAATTATGCTTATTACGTGATTACACGTTCAATGATAAGAACTTGATTGTTTTATACTTTATTACATCGATAAATCTTTAATATACAACATTATGCGGTTATTATAGGTTGATTTGGCTAATGTTTTGTATATAATTTATCATTAATACGTGATTAGACATGAAATATTAGGTATTCCATATGAAATATTATGTATCACATGTTCTGTTTTTACGTAATCATTTAGTGGTGTTTCATATAAATACTATAATGAAATCACGTAATCACAAAATGGGTATTCAAAATCACGTAGTCACGTAATAATACATAGTCAACTATTGTTACGTAATTACGTAATCACTTAGTGGAGTTCACATAAAATGCTATAATGAAATCACGCAATCATGTAATGGGTATTCAAAATCATGTAGTCACGTGTTGGATATTCAAAATCACGTAGTCACATAATGGGTATTCAAAATCACGTAATAGCTTTTCAAAACCCTGTAATTTTTTTAAAGACAACTATAACAATAGACTGTCCGTTTACCTTCTATCTCGATGTAATTAGTATCAATGAGAGATACAGTATAAGAAATGGATGAAGAGAGTTACATAATGCTCGTTAATACGATGTATTTTTGTTAAATATTAACGTATGAAAAAATTATAATTGTTTGAAAATCAAGAAGGAAGGAGTTCAAGTGAGAAAAGAACAAAATACACTTTCTCTCTTTGTTTCTTCAATTATGTGAACCTCATACTTACGAAAATGCTAGCGTTTTAGTTGTAGCCGTTGATCTTGTGAGATCAATGATTATGAGTGTCTCCTATCCCTCACATGCAAATTTTATCTTGTACAGGATACTTTCTCATTTGTTTAGTATTGGGATATTTAATTTAGTTATACATCTTCTTTGTTTATCTTTTGGTTCGATATTTTCATGCGCTTTAGTCATTTTGTTAAAATTTTTTTTTGTACTTCCTTAAATTAAATGTTTGCTTACTAAGGTCTAAAGATATTATTTTAGCTTTTCGTAACAAAAACAAATCAATAGGATGTTAGGCCAACTATGTGGTGTACATAGCCTCCGTACAATTAAAAGAGAAGTTTAATAAATCCGCAAATATTGCATGGGGTCTGTCTCAGTCATTATTTATATATTTATTTGTTTATTTTTTATTATTGTTCTCGTTGTCTACAAAGATTGTTGGAACGTGTCCAATTATCGATTATTTAAATTTACTATTAAGGTACGATTCAAAGAATTACAGTTTAAAACGTTGAACAAAGAATAACGTTTAATTATTAAACATAATGTATCACAAGAGTGATTAATTGAGGAGAACAAGTATTTGGTGAAATACTATGACATATCAATTGTTTACGAAACGATTAATTTGGGAAATTATTGGTGACGTTTAAAGAGTTAAACGAATATTATTTTATTATTTAGATAATAAATTAAAGAGATTATTTTATTAGGAATAAAATAAAGTCAAAGCTATTGATTAGTGGTTTTTATTTAGCGGTCAAATAACGATTATTTGGGAAAAGCGAGGATTAAATTATTATTAGATAATAATTAGTTAGAGTTCGTTCTATTATTTGATAATAAAATAAAGTCAAAGGGTTGACTTATTAAAAGTAACTAGTAAATTTAACCCGCGCGTTGCGGCGGAGATTAAGTCAATAACGATTCGATTTATGATGGTATTGATACGGTTACCCGGGCGTTGCGCCACACATTAAAGTAATACTACAAAATGTAAGTTAATTACTATGTGATCAAATAACCGTTAATAGCTATCTAATCAAGTAACCGGAAAAAGTTATACGAATACCAAATAAAGAAATATGAATCAGTAACTGGCAAGCAAATGATCTGGCACGTCTCTCGTCTGTAGCAATTGGGCATGTCTCTCCTGTTAAGCATTCATAAGACAATGCTTTTCGATTTTTTATTATATTATTTATTATCAAGTTAAATAAGAATCTTTTCCGATTTACTGCAATCTCTGAACTTGGTTTCATCTTATTTGTATCGACAAAAAAAAATCAATATAAAGGTTAGCTAAGTTGACAGTTGCAATGATGTGTTTGAAAGCAAGAAAAAAAAACAATTCTGTGTTGGTTATCCATCTTGGAAACCAAAACCATGGTTGCAACTTGCAAGCAAAAGCAAGCCAACAACTTCTTATGTCCATCTTACCATTGCTACACTCAAATACATTGCCACACAACCACCACCACCATCATACCACCACTGTGGCCGCCACCGCCAACTCGTCACCCCTTCTCTGCCTTCATCTACACTATGATCATGTGTGAAATAGAAAACCACAACGACAACTTCATATAGATGCTACCGGGATGACTCGCTTATTCCTTAACCACCGTCAACATAACCGGTTTCATCTCCGTGACCGTTAACAACACCAGTTCTAGCTAACAACTGATGCATCTCAACCACCGAGTTAACATCCGTAAATTAATCTTCTTGCAAGTTGCAAATCAAGCATCGCCGGTTTATTACCGGCTAAATTTCAGCCATAAACACTCATTTTCTTCAATTGCTTACACACATGCACACATGGATTTAACCACTTCTTTTAATATAATACCCTTTTTCTTGGATAAAGCTTTTAAGTTTTACACATTTCTTTCAAGAAAAGTAGGATGGTTTGAAGGATGATAATAACAATTTTCCATAAAAACTCATAACCTCAAAACCAAAAGGCAGAAAAGCATACAAAGGACACAAATACATTGAAGCTCAGATCTTGGCCAACAGAGACTTAGATCTCCAGCAACAGAGGTTAGCTTTACTCCGATCACGACTCTCTGCCATAGCTGCAACCATGCCAGGTAGAGAGAGTGAAAAAACGTAGAGAACAGAGTTTTTCATCATAGCTTCAAATACTTATCATCCTCATCTCCTCAACAGAGTCTTCGGCCTAGAGCCTCTTTTCTAGACTCCGAATACAAATGGCCAGAAATCAATAACAATCAGCGAAAGTAAAGAGGAGAATCTGACCAGATTATGTGGCGGAGACCGAAGGTGAGAAGAGAAAGAGGAGAGAGAGGAGTTCAAAGAAAAAACACTTCAAAAGATGTGTGAGAAAGTAATTATTAATGGATTTAGTATTTAACATGTAAATGTGGATGAAAGATAAAGATGATAAGTGTGAATTAAAAGAAAACGTGGCAGTGTTTTAACAAAAGTAAATAGCTACAGTAATTTTTACAGACAAAAAAGAGTTTGGAATTTAATATATACATAGAGATAAATTAGTTAATGGCGAATTACTTGGAGAAAAAGATAATAGTGTTTGGATTAAAGTGTAATTATGGGTTTCTTAAAAATAAGTTAGACCTAAACCCTAATTACAGAGCTGTGACAGAAAACCTGAACACACACCCCTTCTCCCTGTTTCTCCTGCGAACCGGCCACCTCGGCCCGCGCCTGTCGACCACTATCGCACACCACCCTGTCGTCTCGCGTTTTGTTTAACGAATTGGATTCGTTTTAGTGTGTGGATCTCGTGGTGCCTTGGAAACCATTTGCTGACATCCATCGTGTGGGTTCTTAGCATTCTTCGAGGTATAACACTAAACCCATTATGGTTGTTTTCTATATATGTCTAAATAACTCTAAACCCATTTTTTGTGTTTGTACACGCTTCTGTTTCAAACTAATAACAATGTGTTATTATTATGATTATTAAATTATAGGATTTTATAAACAATTAAATTAAAACGGATATCTGGATTCCCAACAAAGATTGCTTGGGTTCTCAATTGCGTTTGATTTCCTCTAAACCCTATGATAAATTGATTATAACTACAAAAACTTTAAAAAACAATTTTTGTACCATTTGCATTCGATTTCCTCTAAACTGGATGATTGTGAACTATGTTTGATGACGCGGGTAATGTTTGGATCCATTAACTCTCTTATTAATACTCACACCTACATATACTTAGACCGTGTGTAGTGAAATAAAAAAAAATATGTAAATATTATTGTCATGTCACTACCATGTAGGTAGCAGGCTTTAACCAAACCATACATTCATAAGGGTATAGTGGTTTAACCACTTTATTACAATAGTATTTAAATTACATAAACAAAAAAATAAATAAAGAGAAAGTGGGTGGGGTGTAATTCTATGATTGGATAAAAGAAACAAATGGAAAGCAAAACGTGCGTATGGGGGGTGTGAATGCAATGACGCTGAGAGGGGCTTATGGCTATTTAAAAAGGGCGTAATGGTGTTTGAGGCACCATTTGATGAGTTGGAGCTGAGGTGGAGTAGGGCGCTAGCCCACTACACCCGGTCTGATTCACAGTTTGGAGTTGGAATGCGGGTCCAAACTCCCATGCAAAGGCTAACGTTGGTTCTACATGTATGGATATCAAACTCAAACTTGATCACCCCCGTCACCAAGCTTCGTAGCAATAGTGTTTAATGCTACCATCTGTCCTCCTTCGTTAGCATTAATATTGTTAGAGTAACTGCAATTTGCGTCCCTGAGGTTAATGGGCGGTGTTCATTTAAGTCCCTAGTTTGCAAACTTCGTTTCCCGAGTCCCTGTTGTATGAACTTCGCTACACTCTAAGCCCCTTCCGTCAATTTGACCATTCATAATGGTTGAAAAGTCTAATTTACCCGTGAAACTTTTTGTGAAAAGACTATTTTACCCATGATATTTATTATTATTATTATTATTATTATTATTATTATTATTATTATTATTATTATTAATCTCATTTCCAAAATTAATACAAAACCCCCACACATTCAAACCCAATTTCGAAAAACCTGCATCATCGTCATCTTGCTTGATGAAACCCATTTCTTATGATTCACGAGCTTATATACGAACCTGATTCAGACTTGAATCACCAACAATTTACACCAATTGAACTTTTATATGAATTTGATGAAGGAATATGGGTGTATAACTGATGAATAAAATCTGGGTACATTTGAAAATATGAACAAATCTGGGTACACATTGAGAAGATGAATGAATATGATGTACATTTTAAACGCGTATGGAATTAGGGTTAATTTCTGTGTCACATTAATGAATGAATGAATCCATTATATAGGGATATACAAGCCTTAATACAATGAAAGATATATCTCCTAAACTAAATACAATCATAATCTATAACACATATACAAAATATATCGCTAATAGTCCTCCACAGTCCGAGCGGTATTAGAAAGGACGCTCAAACTGGATCTGAAGCTTTGAAAAAGTTGTCGAGGAAGTCCTTTGGTAAAGATATCGGCATACTGACTAGAGACGGGAACATGAAGGACCCGAACATGACCGATTTGAACCTTTTCTCGCACAAAGTGAATATCCATCTCAACATGCTTGGTTCTTTGATGTTGCACTGGATTTTTTGATAAATAGACAGCGGACACATTGTCACACTAGACTATAGTAGCAGTACGCAAAGGAATATACAATTCTAGAAGCAGATTACGTAACAAACTTGTTTCAGCTACTGCATTGGCAACATCGCGATACTCAACTTCAGCACTCGAACGGGAGATAGTGCGTTGTCGCTTAGATGACCAATACACGAGGTTGTCTCCCAAAAAAACAATAAACAGAAGTGGAACGTCGTGTGTTGGGGCACCCACCCCAATCGGCATCGGAGTAGGCTGTTAGTGATAAGGATTTGTATGCCGTGATCCATTGACCATAATCAAGAGTGCCTTGAATGTAGTGGAATATGCGCTTCATGAATGCAAAATGAGGTTCTCTTGGTGCATGCATAAATAAGCAAACTTGTTGAACAACATACGTAATATCCGGTCGAGTAAAGGTAGGATACTGAAGATCCCTTGCGAGTTGACGATACAACTTGCCATCAGGCATCGGGTAAAAGTGTACCTGTAGTGCCGCGAAGTTTAGTGGACGCGTCCACGTGTGTACTGTAAGGCTTGCAATTTGACATAGAAGCCCTTTGTAAGATTTCCCTAGCGTATTGAGCTTGAGATAGAAAGAGACCGTTACTGTCACGTGTAGCTGTAATGCCCAAAAAATGATGCAATTGACCAAGGTCCGACATGGAAATAGTGGAAGACCATGAACTAATGATATGGGCTAACAAACTGGGATCAGATGCAGTCAAGATAATGTCATCCACATACAATAAAAGATAAGCCATATGGTTCCCTCCCTTATAAATAAGATGTGACGTATCACAAGTGCTACTCCGGAAACCCTGCGATGTAATAAATGAAGCAAATTTATGGTACCAAGCCCGGGGTGCCTGCTTTAGTCCATATAAGGACCTTTTGAGGCGACAAACATAATCTGGAAAAGCCTTGTTGACAAAACAAGGAGGCTGATGCATGTACACTGTTTCTTTAAGATCACCATGTAAAAAGGCGTTCTTGACATCAAGTTGATGAATAGGCCAAGAACGTGAAACCGCAAGGGACAACACTGTACGTATGGTGGTCGGTTTAACAACCAAGCTAAACGTGTCTTCACAATCAATACCAACGGTCTGAGATTTCCCATTTACTACCAAACACACATTATAGTGCTCTAATGATCCATCATACTTAAATTTGTGGAGAAAGAGCCGACATGCAACAAATATAGGTCTATCTGTGGGACGAGGCACAAGTTCCCATGTACCATTATTCTCTAAAGCACTACATTATGTTTTCATGGCCTCAAGCCAATTAGGATCCGATAAAGCGTTAGCGTATGAGGAAAGTATGGGAGATATAGTAGAGGAGGTGATACTGAGAAGATTAAGATGGTTTTGAGGTTTAGAAATACCGGCTTTGGCATGAGTAGTCATGGAGTGTTGGTTAAAAGTGTGGGGTACCGGTGCAACTGGGGTGTTTGAGGCTGAGCGGAAGTATGGGTAGGGGCCGGTTGTGGTGATGTAGGGTGGTGGGGCGGTTGTGGTTATGGAGGAGAGGGTGCCGTGTGGGTGGTAAAGGTAGGCTGGGCCGATTGTGGGGATTGGGTCGGTTGTGGTTAGGGTGTTCATCTGAAGGTATGTGGGCTGGAGTATGTTTGGCTGTAGAGTGGTGGGCTGGAGAAAAGACAGATGGGTGTGGATCATCATCTAAGAATGTATACGAGAAAGAGGAGATCGGCTCATTAAATGGAAAAGTGAGTTCATAAAAAATAACGTGACGAGATAGATGAACTTTGCCAGTAATTGGATCAAGGCACCAATATCCGCGATATTCACTAGGATATCCAAGAAAGATACACTGCGTGGATTGAGGGTGTAACTTATGTGGTTGGGTGGCCCATTGGTACAGATAGCAAGCACAACCAAAAACCCGTAGGTGGTCATATGTGGGTTGACGATGGTATAAGGCAAAGGTAGGAGTATATAATTTGAGCTTTTTAGTGGGTAAAATGTTGTGAAGGTAGGTACTTGTATGAAGGGCTTCGACCCAAAAGGTCAGTGGAATGTGAGCGTGAAACAAAAGATCATGAATAATGTCATTGAGACAACGTATCATCCGCTCGGATTTTCCATTTTGTGAGGATGTGTGTGGACATGAAAAACGAAATACAAGACCGTTATTATGAGTAAAGGATTTGAAGTTGTGATTATCAAATTCTCCCCTAGATCACATGGAATGACTTTATTTTTTGGTGAATTGGTTTGGGTTAGCTTATGAAATTTGACAAAGGTGGGGAAGGTGTCAGATTTGAATTTAAGTGGATAGGTCCAAACAAAGTGGGTGTAATTATCGATTAAAACCATATAATATTTGTAGCCCGAATTACCAGTGACCAGTGACCGGGAGGCCCACAAATCACAATGTATAATGTCAAAATGTGCAAAAGTAACAGTATTGAAAAAAACAGAAGTCTTTTACTATTTGCAAGTTGGCACGAATGACAAAGTGACACAGTTTGGTGTTTATTACAAGAAATAAGCAAATTACTAGATAAAAAAAATCTAAAACTGGCGCTCCGGGGTGTCCAAGGCGATTATGCCATTGAGATGTAACTGAGGTGGTAAGAAAATCTTGAGTCGGTTAAGTGAAAGGATATAGGTCCCCTGTGCTATTGTGGTGGGAAAGTGCCTTGCCAATCTTGAGATCCTTCAAAGTAAAACCAACCGGGTCAAACTCAATAGAAACATGATTGTCACGAGTGAATTTTCGAACGGATAAAAGGTTTTTGATGATTTGAGGTGAGTATTTGATATCGGTTAGAGAGTATGTTTTATTAGGTAACGCATGTAAGCTATGACCGAATCCTTTTATGGAAAGCCCTTAACCATTCCCAACAAAAATAGTGTTTAAAGAAGTAAATGGTAAAGGGTGTTGAATTTTATATTGTTCGTTAGTAATATGTTCAGACGCACATGTATCGAAGTTCCATGGTTGTCCTAAACGGTTAAGTTGCATGTTCTGAAAAGCCGCGCCAAGATCGGTTGGACTCAAAGCATTGTAGGCAGATCCATTGGGCTGGTTATATAGCTTGTTGGTTGATTGGGCATGTTGAAGAGGAACCTTGGCTGGGCCATTGGTTTGGCTAATTAGGCCAGCCGAATTGCTCGGTTGGGTAGGGGCAGGGTGTCACACCCCAACCGATGGCGGAAACACGAGGCGTGACGAAATAGATTGCTCATTGCACACAACGCTAATGGTGACAATAATTAATTTAAAACCTAATTTCATTTCATAGATAAACTGTCAAGTACAATACATGGAACTTCAAATAACAATAACAAAAGTCAAAATTGATACAACATTAATAAACCTAAGGCGTCTATATGTGTATCTAGCATCAACGCTACTTCAATTTCATAGCATCATCTTCATCAATATGTAACATGTTTAAAATAAAGTTCAATGCAAAAGCAAAGGCGAGTACAAAAGTTTAGGTACAAGCATACGCATAAGAATAAGGTTTAAAATGAATCACATGGCAACTAAGTTTATACAAGAGCATTATACATGGCATGCAATATTTCTAGTCAACACTCTTGCTTACGCAAAGTAAAGATAATTTAACATGACCTCTCATTCACGGGTGGTGCGTTACTCCTATAGCGCTATACATGTCAAATGGAGGCTCGTATAAAGCTAATGACTAATGTATCACATAAGAATGGTCCAAATATAAGCATCAAGTAACGTATCTAAGTATTCATGTATATTGGATTATTTCGTGCATTGCATAAAGTATAAGTTTTGTGATTTTTGTATATGGTAAACATGTTACACCCAAAAGTGATATAAACGAAAATGGGTCATGTACTCAAGGTTTTGCAAGCTTTCCAACTTGACGATTCCGTTAAGAGTTGTTTGATTGATGGAGGAACATCGAGTTATCCTACAAGAGGGAAACGTAGGTGTGAGTATTGGATTTGATGGAAGATTCAGAATTTGGAATAAAGCATAACAACATAATGTACTCGAAAATAATCACTAAGGTCTAGCACTCGTTTGACACTCTGGGAACCCATTAGCGTTTATAAGATTTCATAGGTTAACACCTATTAGAATCATAATGAGGAACTAAACACTTTGGTGACCTAACTTAGTAGCTTGACGAATAACTATTTAGTCATCATCAAGGGTTCGGTTAATTGTATTATTTATAAGTTATATATATATATACATTATAATAGGTATGTATTATATCATAAGTCCAACAAGGATGTCATAGAAGTAATGTAAGAGGTAGGAAGATAAATCTTCCATTTAGGAACCTCATGTAAGTTCACTACTACACAAGTTGTCATAGACCACAAGGATGGTCAAGAACAAGAATAATAATACTATACCAAGTAGCCAAGTAAACTACAACTCGGGTGAGCTGACATCGACACAAGTCGAAGGCTAGACGGGGTTTTGTTACTTTCAACTAGCAAACTACATTGGGATAGTGATGAGAAATCATCAAGTGATATATGGACTTGTATGTAGGATAGCCCAAGCTAACCATGTAGTCACACCATCTTCAAGTTCAACACTTGGCATCACTTGTGAGCTTAAAGCTCATGTAAAACATAAAGTTAGAGTGTTAGAATAGCTCATATTTCATGTAAAACAATATTGGTTAGGCTCACTAACCATAAATTTGATTAGGAGCATAAGAATTCAAGGTTGTTTGAAGTAATCATAAGTTTTAAAGAAGTTTTGTTCAAAATAGAAAGTTTGGAGCCTCTTTTGGTGAATTTCCAGGTCTGTATTCTCCAAGGAGAATCAGTGGAATCAAACCTAAGGTTTATCCAAGTAATTAGAAAGAAAAATCAAGCAAAAAGACCAAGAAATGAAGAAGTTATGCTCACTTTGGCAAAGATTGATCAATCTGCTAATGTTCTTGAGAATTCAGTAGATTTTAGAGTGTTTGAGAGGTTTGGAAGAGTGATTAAAATGGAAAAAATGCTTGGAGATGGTATGGTATTTATAGGGGAAGAGCTAGAGGTTGTTGGGAGGTGTTTTAATGAGGTTTAAGGCCATTGGGTGAGGAAGAAAGGTGTGGATCCGTGCATAATCGCGGGCTGGTGGAAGAGTCTGCCTGCCAGACCCCATGCGGACCGTATGGGTGAGGCTATGCGGTCCGCAAGGCTTGGTCAGGAGATACAAAAATTTACTTTTTTGATTTAATTGCTTAAGGCCTTGTCTAGTGTTACATATTAGGTGTTTTAAGATCATTTTGGGACTTTTAAGCATATGAGGCATGTACCAATGATTGTATAAGTATAAAACGATTATGATTAAGTATAAGCATCATGTATAAGTTTTGTATGAAGTATGAACGTCACATATTTGCAAGTTTATCAATGTTTCCAAGTATCAAGTATCATGTGGATGAATGTAAGAATATGTATAACATGATTTGAATAAGATAGGAGTTTCATTATGATTCAAGTCTTGATTTACAACGATTACAACGAAAGAACGAGTACAAGATACAAAGGTTTCCAAAAATAGCTATACAAGTCTAGCTTTCTAAATATAGAAAGTATGAAAAAGCAGGGCATTACAGTCTCCCCTCCTTTAGGAAATTTCGTCCCGAAATTCAGGAAGATGCAACGAAGAGATGCGAATACTTAGTCTTCGTCTCACTCTCGCGTTCCCAAGTATATTTAGCGCCACGTTTTCCTTCCCATTCGAACCTTGAAGATAGGGATTCGACTGCACTTTAATTGGTTGATTCCTCGGTCCATGATTTCAACTGGTTTTTCAACAAAATGCAATACCTCGTTGATTTGAGGATCTTCGAGTGGAACTTGGAGTCCTTCTTCAGCTAGACATTTCTTGAGATTTGAAACATGGAATACTGGATGAACGTTGTTGAGGGCTTGAGGTAGATCCAGTCAATACGCTACCTTGCCAATCCTTTCGAGAATCTTGAAAGGACCTACATAGCGAGGAGCGAGCTTGCCTTTCTTACCAAAACGAACAACGCCTTTCCAAGGGGATACCTTAAGAAGTACTTGATCAACTACATTAAATTCCAAAGGCTTGCGTCTTTTGTCAGCATAACTCTTTTGTCGGCTTTGGGCTTTGAGAAGATTAACACAAATTTGTAAAATCTTGCCCGTTGTCTCTTGTATAAGTTCGGGACCGGTGATTTGTGTTTCTCCGATCTCGTTCCAACAAATCGGCGAACGACACTTGCGACCATATAGTGCTTCAAATGGTGCCATTTGAATGCTAGCGTGATAACTGTTGTTGTACGAGAATTCTATCAAGGGTAAGTGCGAATCCCAATTGCCACCAAAATCGATTACGCATGAATGAAGCATATCCTCCAAGGTTTGGATAGTACGCTCGGTTTTTTGACCATCGGATTGAGGGTGAAAAGTGGTGCTAAGATTGAGACGAGTGCCAAGGGCAGATTCAAACGTTTGCCAAAGGCGAGAGGTGAAATGAGCATCGCAACCAGAAATGATCTCAATGGGGGTACCATGATGACTAATGATTTCATCCGTGTAGATACGAGCCAATTTCTCGACTTTGTCATAAGGAAATGAGCAGATTTGGTCAATCGATCAATGATGACCCAGATGCTGTTGTGACTAGACGAAGTGCGAGGAAGCTTAGTAATGAAATCCATAACAATACTCTCCCATTTCCAGACCCTGCGCATCAAACCGCATATAGCAGTATTATTACAAGTCCAGTACTCTACCTACTTGCCACTCGCACATAGGTGCAACACTGGACTGGGGGGACTTGAAGGGATATGGTCCCAAAAACCATGCGCTAGCGCAAGGGACCATATCACCAATACATTATTAAGACCATTTAAGTCTAGTCCTGCGCTTCTTGCGAAGACTACTTAAATAAGAATCCAAAACAAATGAAAAGCCATAACCCTGCGCGGGATCGCATAGGGAAAGTTAAGCTTGAAAATAATAAAGATCTCAGGCCACATTCACGCGTAGGGCAAATCAGAAGAAGGAATCTTTTCTGTTATAACAAACTGGACTCGTGGCAGCAGATTAGGACACCACAACTGTGGAACGTTCTAGAAGCTTTAAATGCACATCGTGCAAAGCCTTATTCAGTTGTAACCAAATGTGATGTGGCATGATCTGGTGCATCAATAAAAGATCACGATGATGGCATGTTTCTTACATAAAGGTAGATGATCGCACACGCCACGTGCAATTTCCTAGCCGTTGATCGACTCATGATCCGTGTGCTTGGATGACAAGTTAACTAACAAACGATGTGAAAAAGATTCCGTTAACTCTCTCTCTAAATTTTGGTGCCTAAATCCGGCTATATAAATGAGACTGCAGGTACAAGTAATTCATTCACTCTCACTTGCTCTCTCTCTTACTTCACTTAAACTATTCCGATAACCTGTACTTATTCTCACACTGGAGGCTAGTCACGGAGAGAACCCCCATTCTTCTCGTGGCGAGTCTAACGGTGTTCTGTTTTGCAGCGTTTATCGGAGATCTTCTCTCAACACGACGAACGTAGGATTTACCATTTATGCAAAAACCGCAACAATAGATCTGATCCGATTCCAGTCAATTAGATCTGGTGTTTCTTCATTGGCGCCCACTGATTACTTTTTTCTACTCATCTTTTCGTTT
The DNA here is from genome assembly GCA_947069175.1 of Scalesia atractyloides. NCBI lineage: Eukaryota > Viridiplantae > Streptophyta > Magnoliopsida > Asterales > Asteraceae > Scalesia > Scalesia atractyloides. The sequence continues at coordinate 60,122,637 of CAMTDV010000030.1, forward strand.
TGTTCGCTTGAATCATCAGTATCATGGCTGACGGTTCATCCCATCCACTAGGTCCTCAATCTGAGATCCGACATGTCGCTCATGGCGCTCAGATCGACGGACACGTGGAAGAAGAGTTTTCCGGTGAAGCTGATGCTCATCATGAAAAAGGTCATGTGAACATTCCAGTAACTCCGGGAATTCAAAATGAAATACCACCTGTTGCTTCCATTTTACCACCCGGCGAGACTCCGATCTCGTGTTATGTAAAATCTCAAAGTGCCTTGAATGCTATTTACTCTCAGCTCTGTGCACACACTGGTACACCAGCAATTCAAACTCAGATCCCTGCTCCTGAGGTGCGTGCTCACCATCACCTCGAGTTCTGAGTTATGTGTAACATCCGTCGAAAAACGGGTTTTCAAAACCCGCTTCGTTTATTAATCGAATAGTCAGTTTCAAGTTTTCGTTGCTTATTTAATGCTATTTTTAATTTTAAACAATACATAATTAATAAATATATTAGAATTTATAAACTATAATTGATAAACCATAAAATCGGTCGAGGAAAAAAATAAAAGCCGCTGCCGGGTTTCGAACCCGGGTCAGCCGGAAGACACAACCAACACACAACTCAACCACTCCGCCACTTAGTTCTTTTGTGTAAACAAGGAAACAAATAAAACTTAAGTTCCCCGTGAATTCATCTGTTGCGCCAAAACTGAAACCGATCATCGGCTTTCAACTATCCAAGGACGTTTGAGTGATCGTGGGTTACTGATTATAACCGATAAAATCATTACAACCCACGTTCTTAATCAATTCAGTCTTTATTGAACTCGATTCATATGATTTTCGAGTTTAATAACCGAAATCATTTACCTCCAATTTACACCGGTAATATCATTGTCTCGCAACTCAGAAACACTCACAGAACCTTCAATTTCATTTGCGCTCTAATTTCTGTTCGTCGGAATCGTTATCTGATATTGCCGGACTTTCGCCGGAAAACCGTGACATTCATCGAATCGGTAAATTTCTCAATTCTTTCATCTTCTATCTATTGTTAGACTTATACTAACTCAAATCCTTCAACCAGAATCGGTCCCAGACGACGATACCGGATAATCTGCACCGTCAGAAAATCTCTGAAAATTCCGAATCAGCTGTGAATCGGTACGAGCATCTAAACTCTCTGATAATTCTTGTTTAGTCATTTAATTTCACAATTAGTTAATCAAAACTGTTAATTGGCCCGCTCAGACGGAATTCATAAACAGAGCCGACGACCTTTGCCGGAGTTCTGGGAAAATCATCTTTCCGGTACATACATTTCCAAAACCTTCTTTATCCATTTCATTTTAATCATTCATATGTCCGTTAATCGAATTAAACAAGAACAGTCGAAAATTGTTGTTCTGTGTATTGAACGAAGAAGATGAAGTCTGATCAGTCTATGAATATAATTAAAATCGGTGTTTTAAACGAGTTAGACACACAGTCCAGCGGTGGACTGTGTGCATTTCATGCTATTGATACCGAGTTCGATTCTTGCACATAAACGGTTCCTGCGATAAATCCCAATTTTTTTGAAAGGCCCCAGAACACCTTCCAGTTAGTATATAAGATTAATAAAAAACAAGTATTTTAACCAGGTTAGACACACAGTACCAGCGGTGGACTGTGTGCAAAGTTAAACCACAGGTCAAGGGTTCGAAACACATCATGCGCACCGGTTCGACTAGTTTAAAAACCTTTTTAATTAAATAAAATTCTGAATAATCTAAGTAGTATATAAATATAATTAAAAACAGAATATTTCGGGTTAGACACGTAGCTCAGTTGGTAGAGCTGGGTGCACGTATACGGGAGGTCACGAGTTCGAACCTCACTCAGCACAAACAAACACGAAGTCCGAACCGGTCAACAGTCAAAGTCAAACGTCAACGGTCAACAAAAAAAGTCAACATTTTTTTATATTTTTATTTATTTATTTAATCTAAAAATCAGTTAAAAATACTTAAAAATAATATTTTTAAAGTTAGAAAATGACCTTAAACTCACAAAAATAAATCTAAAAATCCTATTGAAATTGTTAATAAAATCCATTTATTTACCGAACCTTTTCGTTGTTATTTAGGTTAGTTATTCCTCGTCGATCAACTCTCTAAACTCGTGCGCATTCAACATCATCAAACGAACGCACCCAATGTGAGTGAACCTCTACAAATTCCCCGTTTTAATCACTTTTTGGGGTGTATCATGTGTCTTATTTTTATTACATTTAAACACTTGTGCATCCATCATATCCATGATCAAAGGTGTATTCAATATGTATCAATTGTTTGTGTGGTTAATGTTTAGATTTAATTTATCATTTTCAGTACATACATCATCGTAGGCCTTCTGTTCCCCATTACCTATGAGCGGAACCGTTCCCCATTCCCTATGAGCGGAACGTGGCGTTGCCAACATACGATCGGCTCCGTTTGATTGAGCCTTGATCGCACATGCATCATCATAGGCCGTCCGTTCCCATTACCTATGAGCGGAACGTGACGTTGCCAACATATACATTATCATTCATGTCATATACTTATGCAAGGTGGTTTGTTATTGTTTGTTATTGTATGTTTATTTACGTTTGCTCACATATGATTATTGCACAATTTTCCATATTAAATACAACAAGAAATCAATAATAAATGTTTTATAACAAGGTTCACTCGCCAACTTTTGTTGACCTAAAAACCCCCATTTTTACACATGATACAGGTGATCCAGTTGCAGCAAGAAACATATAGGACGGCTTAGAAGAATAAATCGGTTTAGGCTTTGGATTGCTTATTTAGTTACTTTTTCCTTGTAATTGTATGAACTTGTTTGGAATATTGAAGTTGTAATTTTGAATTTAATAAATATGAAACATATTAATAAACACCATGAGCTTTGGTGATAACCCAATTATGCCCCGACTCTTATTCCCCTGCGGGTCGGGGTGTGACAGATTGGTATCAGAGCCATGACTATAGGGATATAGGATAGGTTATTAGACCCTTAGAGCCTATACTATAGTTGATTAAAATTTTAAATTGTTTATGTGTTACATGCAAAATTCATGATGTTATATGCTTTATGTTTATTGTTACATTCATGTTCATAAGTACATATTACTATACAATGCTCATCATGAATCATATCCTCATAACATATCATATCCATGAGAGCCTCCATGAGAGCACACACCCCACAATTTCCATGATTTTTGCAACGATTTTTGTATTTTTCCAAATCACATCAAAGTGAGTTCTCATGACGGGCATGTAGTAACTGGAAGGGTACAAGTACCGGTAGTCGGAACGTCCTGTCTAGGCTTGACATTCGTATAAATCCAAAATAAAGGACCAGTTTGCCTACCTGGGGACTAACGATGAGAGTACGAAGGACCTATTAGGCCAAAGCATGCTATACCAAACGTCGTGTGAGCTAACCCCACTTTGAGTTGTCATTGTGTCTACACCTGGACACCCTCCGACCATACATTTCGCAAACATATTTCATGGTTTTCATTCGGGTGATGCAAGTGTTAAACCGCCAACACCAATATGAATCCTACTAAGCCAATAGTCATGGGGGCCCACATGACTATACAGGTGATGGTATGGGGGACATTGGAGGCCCAAACATGAGCAAACCCAAGACATCCTATGGATGTAGTTGCATTATTGATGTTTATGTTATTTTTTTTACGACACATGACACCTAAAAAGACTCCTTAAACTCACAATCTTCTTATGTATGTTCCTGTAGATGTCGGCTAGGCAGCAACATGGAGGTAGAAGGTCAGGAAGGTCAAACGAACGCTTGGCCACCCAAATCGCAAAACAAATGGCTGCGGTGCTTCCTGACATCGTAATTCAAGTCCAACAAGCTCTCGCCACAAATCCCATCAATCCTCCCCATCAAGAAGACCAGAACGTCGACAACCCTCCCTCCAAAAAGTGCTCTTACAAACACTTCAAGTCTTGCGATCCCCCAAAATTTGAAGGGACCGAAGGTGTCACTGCTCTCCTCCACTGGTTTGAGGAAATGGAAAACACCTTCCTCAATTTCGATTGTCCCGAGGATCGCAAGGTACGTTACGTAACTGGGAGACTATTTGGGGTAGCTCTTACCTGGTGGAATACAGAAAAAGGTAAGAGAGGTATCGAAGATGCAATGGCCTTATCATGGGGGGAATTAAGGGAAATCATGACAAGACGCTTCTGTCCAAGAAGCGAGATCAAAAAGTTAGAGGATGAATTCCACTCGTTAAAGCAAAAGGAAGGAGATCATACTTCCTACAACAAAAGGTTTTTAGAGTTGAACCAAATGATCCCCAACTTGTTCACTCCAGTATACCGCTTAGTCGAACACTATATTCGAGGCCCCCCTCGAAAATTCAAGACTCAGTTCTAAGCACTTCGCCTGCAACACTTGAAGCTGCTATGGAACTTGCTACCGAACTTACCGAGAATTGTATCCGTAACGGCAAATTTAAGGACGAGAAAAAGAAAGCCCTCATTGAGGGCCAAACTTCAAACCATTTCACCTCCTCCTCAAAGTTTGCTAGTAAGAGGAAACGAAACACCAGAAACTTTGATGTCACACAAACAAATTTCCCTATCCCTGCTGCACCTATCACTCAAGTTGCCCTCTCACCTGCACCATATAAAAGCCATACTCCGGCCCATACCCAAAATGCAACCGTTGCCAATACCATTACTTTCCTGATCATCCCTGCCAACATTGCACCAGTTGTGGTCGTGCAGGTCACACCATCCAAACCTGTCGCGCATTTCAGCGAACGAACCGCAATCAACCCTCAACCCAAACCCACCATCAGATAGTGGGTCAAGCCCAACAACCTTTACTCCTACCACCTACCCAACATGTAGCCCAATCCTACTACCAACCCAACTTTCCCATGATGCAACCTATGCGGGCTTGTTACAACTGTGGAGACCCGAATCACTTCAGGAACACCTGTCCACACCTGGTGAACATCATCCATGCCCAAGCTCAAGCTAATCCAGTAAACCAGGCTAACCAAGCTCCTCCACCTGCAAGAGGAAGAGCTTTCAACATCAACGCAAATCAAGCTAGGGCTGACAACAATGTGGTTAACAGTACGTTTCTCATCAATGGTAGTTTTGCATCCATGTTATTTGATACTGGTGCGGATAAGAGTTTTGTGTCCTTAGAATTTGAACCCATCCTCAACCAAACTCGTGATAAACTCATGGAATCCATAACGGTAGAAGTTGCTGACGGAAAACCGGTCTCATTAAACTCTATTATACGGAATTGTACTCTCACCCTAAACGATCACGATTTTCCAGTTGACCTCATTCCTATGAAGTTGGGAAGTTTCGACATCATAATTGGTATGGACTGGCTCAGCCAACATCATGCTGAAGTTGTATGCCGCAAAAAGTTCATTCGCATTCCTCTTGCAAACGGTCAGACTCTACAAATCTTTGGAGAAACCCCTTCGAAAGGACTCAAATTAATGTCCTGTCTTCAAGCCCGAAAATATCTCCGCAAGAATTATGTCGCATTCCTAACTCACGTCATCAAAAAGGGAACCAAGGAGAAGAAACTCGAAGACATCCCAGTAGTGAAAGAATTTCCGCAAGTTTTTCCTGACGACATTTCAGGACTTCCTCCCGTGAGAGAAGTCGAATTCTCGCATTGATCTTATACCTGGAGCTACACCAGTTGCAAAATCTCCTTGTAGGTTAGCCCCATCCGAAATGCAAGAGCTGGCCAGTCAATTGCAAGAGCTGACTGACAAAGGATTCATACGTCCTAGCTCATCGCCTTGGGGTGCAACTGTCCTTTTTGTGAAGAAGAAAGATGGAATGTATCGCATGTGTATCGACTACAGAGAACTCAACAAGTTAACGGTCAAGAACTGCTACCCATTACCTCGCATCGATGACCTCCTAGACCAACTTCAAGGCGCCACCTGTTTTTCAAAAATCGACCTTCGTTCTGGTTATCATCAACTCAGAGTACATGAAGAAGACGTCCCAAAGACCGCCTTCCGAACTCGTTATGGTCATTACGAATTCATGGTCATGCCATTTGGTTTAACCAACGCCCCAGCTGTCTTCATGGATCTAATGAACAGAGTCTGCAAACCTTATCTCGACCGTTTTGTCATAGTCTTCATCGACGACATCCTCATCTACTCAAAGTCTAAGTTTCATCATGAACGGCACCTTCGACTCATCCTTACACTCTTAAGGACAGAAAAGCTGTACGCTAAGTTTTCGAAATGTGAATTCTGGTTAAGGGAAGTACAATTCCTTGGACATGTTGTCAATGACAAGGGAATTCATGTTGATCCCTCAAAAATCAAGGCAGTACAGGAATGGCAAGCGCCACGTACCCCTACCGAAGTAAGATCATTTCTTGGGTTTGGCTGGTTACTATCGCCGCTTCATTTCAAATTTCTCCCGTATTGCTGTACCACTCACGGCTTTGACTCATAAAGGAAAGCCCTTCATATGGGGACCCAAACAAGAAGAAGCCTTCCAAACCCTTAAACGAAAACTCTGTGACGCACCTATCCTCACACTTCCTGAAGGTTGTGATGACTTCGTGGTTTATTGCGACACGTCAGGGCAGGGTATAGGCTGTGTACTAATGCAAAGAGGAAAGGTGATAGCTTATGCTTCTAGACAACTCAAAACTCATGAGAATAACTACACAACCCACGACCTAGAACTTGGAGCCGTTGTGTTCGCTCTTAAGATATGGAGACATTACCTCTACGGTACCAAGTGTGAAATATACACTGACCACAAGAGCCTCCAACATATCTTCAACCAAAAGGAGTTAAACATGAGGCAACGAAGATGGGTCGAACTTCTTAATGACTATGACTGTGAAATTCGGTATCATCCGGGTAAGGCAAACGTGGTGGCCGATGCGCTCAGTCGAAAGGGTTATGCGAACTCCATTCGTCTTCTATGTTCGCAAATCATAACCGACATCAAAGATCAAATCCGAGAAGCCCAACATGTATCAGTAACGGAAAACGACGTACGCAAGGAGCTGTCTTGTGGAGCTGAACTTAAAATCGAAACTAAATCCGACGGTATTCTGTACTATCTAGATCGCATATGGATTCCCGATCACAATAACCTTCGTGATTTCCTTATGAATGAGGCGCACAAAACACGATACTCTGTACACCCAGGAGCTGACAAGCTGTATCAAGACCTTCGATACACCTACTGGTGGCCTGGCATGAAGAAGGATATCGCTGTTTTTGTTTCCAAGTGCCTTACATGTTCCAAAGTAAAAGCTGAACATCAAAGACCCTTAGGACTTCTAGTCCAACCTGAAATACCTGTATGGAAGTGGGAAAACATAACCATGGATTTCATTACTGGGTTACCTCGCACCTCCAGTGGGTATGACACTATATGGGTAATCATTGATCGTCTTACAAAATCAGCTCATTTCATCCCGATTCGCGAGGACTTCAAGAACGAGAAGTTAGCTCGTATCTACATCAGCGAGATCGTAAGCCGTCATGGTGTACCTTTAAGCATTATTTCAGACCGTGATGGTCGTTTCACTTCACGAACATGGCAAGCCTACAAGCCGCTTTGGGTACACGATTAGACCTCAGTACCGCTTATCATCCTCAAACTGATGGATAATCTGAACGCACCATCCAAACACTTGAAGACATGCTTCGAGCATGTGTCATAGACTTCAAGGGAAATTGGGACGCTCATCTACCATTAGTTGAATTTTCGTACAACAACAGCTATCATTCAAGTATTGGCATGGCACCTTTCGAAGCTTTATATGGTCGTAAGTGCCGATCTCCAGTATGTTGGCACGAAATTGGAGAAGCTCAAATCACCGGTCCAGAGTTGATTCAAGAAACAACAGACAAGATCCATCAAATTCGAAACAATCTTCTAGCGGCACAAAGTCGTCAAAAGAGTTATGCAGACAAACGACGAAAGCCCTTGGAGTTTAACATTGGTGATCAAGTACTTTTAAAAGTATCACCGTGGAAGGGAGTAGTTCCTTTTGGCCAGAAGGGCAAGTTAGCACCACGCTACGTAGGACCTTTCAAGATACTCGAAAGAGTAGGACCTGTAACATACAAGCTTGACTTACCAGAAGAACTCAACAGAATTCACCCCACATTCCATGTATCAAACTTGAAGAAGTGCCTCGCCGATGAAAACCTCCATATTCCCCTAGAAGATATTCAGATCGATGAATCTATGCACTTCATTGAAAGACCAGTAGAGATCATTGACTTTGGAGAAAAACGTTTAAGACGGAGTCGTATTCCAATTGTTAGGGTACGCTGGGAGTCGAAACGAGGACCTGAGTTTACTTGGGAACGTGAAGACTCAATGCGTGAAAAATACCCGCATCTTTTTCCTGTAATCACAACTACTTAAATTTCGGGACGAAATTTCTAAAAGTAGGGGATACTGTAACATCCGTCGAAAAACGGGTTTTCAAAACCCGCTTCGTTTATGAATCGAATAGTCAGTTTCAAGTTTTCGTTGCTTATTTAATGCTATTTTTTAATTTTAAACAATACATAATTAATAAATATATTAGAATTTATAAACTATAATTGATAAACCATAAAATCGGTCGAGGAAAAAAATAAAAGCCGCTGCCGGGTTTCGAACCCGGGTCAGCCGGGAAAACACAACCAACACACAACTCAACCACTCCGCCACTTAGTTCTTTTGTGTAAACAAGGAAACAAATAAAACTTAAGTTCCCCGTGAATTCATCTGTTGCGCCAAAACTGAAACCGATCATCGGCTTTCAACTATCCAAGGACGTTTGAGTGATCGTGGGTTACTGATTATAACCGATAAAACCATTACAACCCACGTTCTTAATCAATTCAGTCTTTATTGAACTCGATTCATATGATTTCGAGTTTAATAACCGAAATCATTTACCTCTAATTTACACCGGTAATATCATTGTCTCGCAACTCAGAAACACTCACAGAACCTTCAATTTCATTTGCGCTCTAATTTCTGTTCGTCGGAATCGTTATCTAATATCGCCGGACTTTCGCCGGAAAACCGTGACATTCATCGAATCGGTAAATTTCTCAATTCTTTCATCTTCTATCTATTGTTAGACTTATACTAACTCAAATCCTTCAACCAGAATCGGTCCCAGACGACGATACCGGATAATCTGCACCTGCCGGAAAATCTCTGAAAATTCCGAAATCACGCTGTGAATCGGTACGAGCATCTAAACTCTCTGATAATTCTTGTTTAGTCATTTAATTTCACAATTAGTTAATCAAAACTGTTAATTGGCCCGCTCAGACGGAATTCATAAACAGAGCCGACGACCTTTGCCGGAGTTCTGGGAAAATCATCTTTCCGGTACATACATTTCCAAAACCTTCTTTATCCATTTCATTTTAATCATTCATATGTCCGTTAATCGAATTAAACAAGAACAGTCGAAGAATTGTTGTTCTGTGTATTTGAACGAAGAAGATGAAGTCTGATCAGTCTATGAATATAATTAAAATCGGTGTTTTAAACGAGTTAGACACACAGTCCAGCGGTGGACTGTGTGCATTTCATGCTATTGATACCGAGTTCGATTCTTGCACATAAACGGTTCCTGCGATAAATCCCAATTTTTTTGAAAGGCCCCAGAACACCTTCCAGTTAGTATATAAGATTAATAAAAACAAGTATTTTAACCAGGTTAGACACACAGTCCAGCGGTGGACTGTGTGCAAAGTTAAACCACAGGTCACGGGTTCGAAACACATCATGCGCACCGGTTCGACTAGTTTAAAAACCTTTTTAATTAAATAAAATTCTGAATAATCTAAGTAGTATATAAATATAACTAAAAACAGAAATATTTCGGGTTAGACACGTAGCTCAGTTGGTAGAGCTGCGTGCACGTATACGGGAGGTCACGAGTTCGAATCTCACTCAGCGCAAACAAACACAAAGTCCGAACCGGTCAACAGTCAAAGTCAAACGGTCAACGGTCAACAAAAAAGTCAACATTTTTTTATATTTTTATTTATTTATTTAATCTAAAAATCAGTTAAAAATACTTAAAAATAATATTTTTAAAGTTAGAAAATGACCTTAAACTCACAAAAATAAATCTAAAAATCCTATTGAAATTGTTAATAAAATCCATTTATTTACCGAACCTTTTCGTTGTTATTTAGGTTAGTTATTCCTCGTCGATCAACTCTCTAAACTCGTGCGCATTCAACATCATCAAACGAACGCACCCAATGTGAGTGAACCTCTACAAATTCCCCGTTTTAATCACTTTTTGGGGTGTATCATGTGTCTTATTTTTATTACATTTAAACACTTGTGCATCCATCATATCCATGATCAAAGGTGTATTCAATATGTATCAATTGTTTGTGTGGTTAATGTTTAGATTTAATTTATCATTTTCAGTACATACATCATCATAGGCCGTCTGTTCCCCATTACCTATGAGCGGAACCGTTCCCCATTACCTATGAGCGGAACGTGGCGTTTCCAACATACGATCGGCTCCGTTTGATTGAGCCTTGATCGCACATGCATCATCATAGGCCGTCCGTTCCCCATTACCTATGAGCGTGCCAACATATACATTATCATTCATGTCATATACTTATGCAAGGTGGTTTGTTATTGTTTGTTATTGTATGTTTATTTACGTTTGCTCACATATGATTATTGCACAATTTTTCCATATTAAATACAACAAGAAATCAATAATAAATGTTTTCTAACAAGGTTCACTCGCCAACTTTTGTTGACCCAAAACCCCCCTTTTTACACATGATACAGGTGATCCAGTTGCAGCAAGAAACATATAGGACGGCTTAGAAGAATAAATCGGTTTAGGCTTTGGATTGCTTATTTAGTTACTTTTTCCTTGTAATTGTATGAACTTGTTTGGAATATTGAAGTTGTAATTTTGAATTTAATAAATATGAAACATATTAGTAAACATCATGAGCTTTGGTGATAACCCAATTATGCCCCGACTCTTATTCCACTGCGGGTCATGGTGACATTATGATTCACAAACAGAGCACGTGAACCGTCGCATGTGTCTGTTGAAGAGACATATATGTATTCAGGATCTAGAACTAAATATGACTCTACGCCGTCTGGTGGTAGACGTCAAGAGGAGCAGACTCAGAAATGTGCTTCTGTCCATTCTCATCTGGGCCCGAGCTTGTCACAAAAGCGGGACACTTAGTACGATGAATACGGCAAGTATTATGAAGAAGGTGATAGTGCAAGTGCAAGTGTTTTCAACCATTTATCTAAGGACCATGTGGATTATAAACCAAAAGTTCACGCGGTTTATAATCCAAAGGCTGAGCATGATTACAATCTGATATAAAGACCAGCTGAAGCAACAGAAGAATCAAAGTTGGTGAAGGAGATTGCATTGGCTCTGCTTGAGCACGCAAAGTTACCATCAAATGTGGGAAAGTTCAATGGAATGACTGACCCAGACGGTCATTTGCGCCTGTTCACGGGCGCATGACTCATTGGTGGATGGACGCTACCTATGTGGTGTCACTTATTTGTTCAGACTCTCACCGGGGCTGTGCGTCTTTGGTTCGATAATCTTCCTACTGTTAAGTTAACTTTCTGGAATGATCTCAAGGATAAGTTCTTAACTCATTTTAGTCAGCAACGACGATATGTTAGAAACTCCTTAGATGTGATGAACATCTGGCGGAGGGATGATGAAATTTGAAAAAATTCCTTACTCGTTATAACAACGAGGTCATTGAGATAGGCGATGTCCATGAAGATTTGATTCGCGCACAGTGCAAATATGTTATACACTGCGATGGAATGATTAAGATTTTGTCTGGCACTGTTGGTTTGCCTAAGAGTTGGGATAAACCCAAACTGGGCGCAACCTAAATTCCAATAGGCCACCCTTACCTCAGAATCGTCCTCAAGATCTTAGTAGGGGAAGTCGTAATTCAAAAAGGGTGGAAAGACACAAATCAGGGATCATATTCTCCTTACTCGCCAATAGATGCCCGCACAACCATTAACAAAATAGCAAGTCAAAAGGCGATTAAGCAAGAGAATCGAGAAAGACAATGGACACCTATAACAAAGTCTCCGGCAGAGGTTCCGAGCACAGAGAATTATCAGTTCAAACAACCTCAACCCATGAAAAACAAGAAGGGTCAGGAACCAAATCTTTTCTGCGATTATCACAAAGATACCGGACACACAACTGACAACCGCATCAGTTTGCGCACTGAGATTGAAAAGGCTTTAAAGAGTGGTAAACTAACACATTTACTCTAGAATATGCACAAAGAGGTTAGACAGATAGTACGCGTGATGAGGTCCAAGTAATAAAAAGATGAAACAAGTTGCCATGAGTCAGGGGGAATGACGCGCAAGCCCAGCCACCAGCGTTTCTACAATGATAATTGGCGCGAGCAGCAAGTTATTTTTCCTATCGTCCCTGGTGGACCACAGGAAGAGAGGCCAGTAGTGATCACGAGTATTTTCGGATGCTACCAAACTGATTACATGTTCATTGATCTTGGAAGCTCAATGGATATTATCTACGAGCAATGCTTTCGACAACTATATCCAGAGGCTAAGGCGCGCCTAGAGCCGGTTGACTTTCCTTTAACTAGTTTCTGCAATGAGGCCGTCTTTCCTTTCGAACAAGTTACTTTCCATATAACCCTTTCGGATGGGAAACATTCGCGCACAATTAAAGTAAATTTTATGGTGATGTCGGCGACTTCTCGTCATGATGTTCTATTAGGTCGCCGCGCGCAGCGCGACTTCAACATGATCACCTCCACACCACATGCAGCATGTGGTTTCCCAACCAAGACAGGGGTGGCTATCATGTATGTGCGCAAAGAAATCATGTCTATTGAAGAACCAGTGGTTAAAGCTGCCAAACTATCATCGAATGAGCCAGAGAAGTGGATACTTAACCATAAATATCATGAACAAACAATTTTGTTAGGTCTGGCAGTCTCCACAGCAATGCATGCCAAACTTAAACAATTATTATTTCAGAACATCGATTTTTTCGCTTGGTCACCCGCGTATATGACCGGTGTGCGCGCGATGTTGTGGAACATTGTCCGAACGTTTCCCTTAGGCAGAGCCTGTAGTACAGAAAAAGCGCAGCCTTGGCTCTGAGAAAACCAGTGCTATGAAAGAACAAGTAATTGATTTGTTAGAAGCAGGAATCCTGCGCGAAGTCAGATATCAAACGTGGGTGGCGAACCCGGTCATGGTTAAGAAACATAACGGTGGTTGGCATATGTGCGTCGATTTTAAAGATTCAAATAAAGCCTGTCCTAAAGATTGCTATTCTTTAGCAGAAATCGATAAAAAGGTCGATTCATTGGCTTCCTACCGGTGGAAATGTTTTCTTGATTGTTACAAGGGTTATCATCAAGTTTTGATGAAGAAAGAGGACGAGGATAAAACGTATTTCTGCACAGAGAAGCGTATCTTCTGTTCACTAAAATTCCTTTTGGTCTCCGCAATGTGAGAGCTACGTATCAGAGGTTGATGGACACAGTTTTCGAGGATGCCATTGGAGTTACAGCCGAAGTATACATCGGCGACCTCGTCATCATCAGCCATACTGAAGAAGCAATGTTGGTGAATATCCAAAGAATGTTTGATTCTATGCGAAGGGTCAACTTGAAGTTGAATCCAAGCAAGTTTTCTTTTGGCATGGAAGAAGGCAAATTCCTGGGTTTTATCGTTACTAAAGATGGTTTCAAGGTTAATCCCGAAAAAGTCGAAGCAATTCTGAACATGCCATCGCCATAAAGTATCAAAGAAATGCAGCGTTTGGTAGGATGATTAGCTGCGCTCAATCGGTTCCTTGCTAATCACGCTGCAAAATCTTATCCTTTTATTATCACTTTGCGCAACTGTGTTAAAAAGGAAAAGTTCCAATGGACTCCTGAAGTGGAGAAAGCCTTTCAAGAAATGAAGGATTGTCTGATTCAACTCCCAACTCTTACAGCCCACTGGAAAAAGAGCCTATGATCCTTTATCTATCCGCTTCCGAGATAACAGTCGGTGCATTCTTACTTGTTGAGCGAAACGGAGTTCAATCACCTATTTACTACGTTAGTAAGATGCAGAATGATCCTGAAAACCGGTATTCAATCATGGAGAAACTTGTTCTTGCGCTAGTTCATGCCTCGCGCAGGCTGCGCATGTATTTTTCTGGCCACATGATCACTGTCTTAACAAATTATCACCTCGGCCAAATAATTTCCAAACCAGATGTCTCGGGTCGTCTAGAAAAGTGGGCAGTTGAATTAGGCGGACACAATATTGTGTACAAGCCACGCCCAACAATCAAAGGGCAAATTCTTGCTGAGTTTATAACAAAGGTTCCAGCAGATAAAATACAAGAATGCGAAGAGATTCAAAATCCAGAACCTATCATAGATAACAGAGTTTGGTTGCTACATACTGATGGCGCATCAAACAGTGATGGAGCCGGGGCAGGCCTCCGTTTGGTTAACCCCGACAACTAAGAATTCACTTATGCCATCCGTTTGGACTTCAAGAGCACGAACAATGAAGCAGAATACGAGGCATTTTTGGCAGGTCTACATCTCGCGTTAAAAATCAGAGCAACAAACTTAACAGCACATGTTGACTCTCTGCTGGTGGCTGGGCAGATCACCAGCACGTATGATGCGAAAGGAGATGTCATGGCTCTATACTTAGAGCAGGCAAAAGCTTTGATTAGCCAATTCAAACAATTCAAAGTTGTGCACGTTAATCACAACGAAAATAAACATGTCGATTAGCTAAGCTAACTTGCAGCTACAAGTTTCCAGCATTTAGCGAAAGAGGTTCGAATTGAGGTCTTAAAAAAAACCATCTGTTCCACTAAGACAAGTAAGCATGGTAGAGGTCGGAAGTCAATCATGGATGTCACCGATCAGAATGTTTTTACAACACGGATCTCTTCCCGAAAATAAAACTGAAACACGAAAAAATCGGTATAAGGCTTTAAATTACGAGACGGCGGACGGAATCCGGTATTGAAAATCTTATATGGGCCCTCTTCTACAGTGTGTTCATAAACAGGATGTAAAGTACTTAATAAAAGAAATTCATGAAGGGCTATGTGGCATTCACGCTAGTCCGTGCATGGTCGTGGCTAAAATTATGAGCGCATGCTATTATTGGTCGGGCATATTTGGATGCGGTTGAGATATTGCGCAAATGCCCATCTTGTCAGCGTCATGCACCTAAAACCCTACGCCCTAAGAATCCGTTGGTCCCAGTAACCGCGGCCTGGCCTTTTCAATAATGAGCTATTGACCTGGTCGGTCCTTTTCCTGTGCGCCAGGTGTAGTAATGTTTATAATAGTGGCTGTGGATTACTTCACAAAATGGGTTGAGGCCAAACCTCTTGCGTCGACAACAGCTATGGTGGTTCACAAGTTTATCTGGGAAAACATAATATGTTGGTTCGGCTTACCGATGCGTATCATCACGAATAATGGCGCAAATTTAGCTTCCGAGGACCTTCAAAAATGGATTCACGAAATGAATATAGATCATGTCTTCGCTTCCGCTGCGCACCCTCAGGGCAACGATCAAGTGGAGAGCATCAACAAACAATTAGTTGAAGGCATCAAGGCTCGCCTCGGGACGGCGCGAAGAGGATGGGTCGATGAGCTCCCGAGTATACTCTGGGCTCATCGCACCATGCCCAAGACTAGTAATGGAGAGACACCTTTCAGTTTGGTCTACGGGACTGAAGCAGTGATTCCCGCCGAGATTGGCCTCCCGTCACCTCGAATGTTGGATAAAAACAAGATAACAAGATGCAGCGTAGGATGGACCTAGATTTATTGGAGGAGCGTCGTGAAAATGCGGCCATCCGAGAAGCTAACTATAAAACAAAGTTGGAGAAGTATTACAATGCAAGGGTGCATGTCTGTACGTTCATACCAGGAGACTTTGTCCTGGTCGATAAGGAGGCATCCAACGCTGAGAAGCCAGGGAAACTGGCACCAAAATGGGAGGGACCTTATGTTATAAACAAAGTCCCGGAAAAAGGGCGCATACACCCTTAAACATCTAGATGGTACTAATATCTCTAGAACTTGGAATACACAACAGTTGCACCACTGTTATATTTAATCTTAGTTTTCTCTGAATGAACTGGTCTTGCGCCGTACTGTTATTAGTGCAGGAGAATTCTACTTACAGTTTTTTTCACTTATCTTGTAATCTTAACGACTGTATCAACGGCTTTACGCCTTATCAATGAAAATAACAGTCGTTACTTACATTTATGCTTCTATATATTTTTTACAAATGCATGCAATTACTTTGGAGAGTCCAAAAACATTAAGGTTATTCTAAATCTCATGAACATAGTGGTAACACATTACCACGAAAGGGATAACTTTTGGTTCGTACATGAGTTTTATACCTTCACTCATTTGTCTCACCTAAAAGAAGTAATTATACGCATGCACATATTGTAATTAAAATATAAGTCATTATAAAACAAAAAGTTACAGGCGCAGAAGCGCAATCTGTAACATAATGTTTCTTAAAACACCTAATAACAAGAGTTCATTATTGAAGGGGAGCCTTATCTTTCGTCTTCTCATCACCTTTAGCAAAAATCTCCCTCAATCGATCCACGTAATCATCATGGTGCAATGCATTGTCAACTAAATCCATAACGGGGATTTGAAGCTGATTATATCTTTCTTTGGCAGCAGTGAAAGCAGCACTGGTGTTAACTCCGTAGGTTGCTGCTCGGCTATTATCCCATTTAATTTTAAAAGCATGCTAAACATGGAGTGCACATTCATTATAACCTTGGGAATAGCCATCACTTTGCGCCGCCATCATCAGTCGCGCCACTGCCTCGTCCAACTCGGTGGAATTGAGGATGGAATTCGCAATCTGCGTGCAAACATAACATAAATTTTTGAACAAAATAAATCAGTATGGGAAGAAGGTACTTACATTCACAATTCCATATTGCTGCATCCATGTTAGGTATTGGTCAACGACTTAGATACATTTTCCGTGGTTGCTTGCGCAACCTCAGCATCCTCTGCTTTCTTTTCTTTCTCCGCCAAACAGTGGATTAATTCGGCTTTTTCAACCTTGACAAGTTGCAAGTCTTTCATCGCCATGTCAAGGTCAGCCTGCATTTGTTCCTGCTCAAATAGCATAGAGGTAAGATCAATAATTTCTTTATCTCTAAGAAGAAGGACCATTCTTGTTTCTACCTGTTTTTGTTTGTTGCGCTCACGATGTGAACGAGCCTCTTCGGCAGCAGCTAGCACATCGGCCTTCTCCTTTTTTAGCTTCTCAATCTCATTGCGCAGCATAATCTTCTCATTATTATCGCGCTCACAAGCCTCTTTCCAACGTTTGCGCTCCTCTACCAGAAGCGCAACCTTGGCTTCGGCTTTCTTCTTCCATCCAAGAGCAGACCACTCTTCTGTTCTCTTCTCTTCATCAAACTTGGCTTTCTCAGCCTCCAGATCAATAAGCAATTTTTTACCCCTCTCTTGCTCTAACCCAACCTTAAACTTGGAAGATTCGAACTCATCCCACTCCTTGTGCATGATGTGCCACTCGCACACTATTCGGTGGGTGGTAGAGGAAGCCTGCGCAGTCTCTTGTAAATATGCTTGATAAGTTTGGTCATGTGTTTTTTCCTCTTGGACTTTGACTTCCGCTGGAGGGTATATACCTTTATACCATTCCCTACACGCCTGCCAGTCGGAAAAAGTATCTCCCTGTTTCAGTTTCCAGACTGATTCATGTATCGTGAAAGCTCTCTTCAATGAGTAAGAACGATAAAAATAATCCAAAGGCGTCTCGTCTGGTTGGATTGGTAGTTCATCGTCTGGATTATCAAGAAACGTCTCAAACTCCTGCGCGGACAATGAAGCCCCTGTCTTAAATTGTTCACTAGCAGTTTTCTCAGTAATTGGCGAGGGGGGAACATATTTTTTTCTTTGGCTCCTCAGCAGTTTTAATTATTCAGCAACAGGAGTTGGTGTGACAGTATCTTTATCCTGCTCGCCAGCAGTAATGTCAGATGGAAGTTTTATTGTTTCCCCTTCAACGATTCTTTCAGGCGGAACAAATGATTTTACAGGAGAAGGTGGGATAATAGCTTCAACTTCACGATCCTCCACCTCACCTCCCACTTCTTCGCCTATAGGCTTGTCTGCTCCTACTAAACCATGTGTCGGAAGGATCGGTGATAGTGGTTTGGACGGTTGAGAGGATGCCTCCATTTTCTCTGCAAAAACGATCACACGATTAATACATAATTTGGAACAATGCAGGAAAGCATATATTTCATACCAGGCGAAAATTTTGCAGCCAAGGCTTCAAGATTGTTCTTCTTCCCAATCCTGGATTTCATGATTTTCTTTGGTGTCTGCGCGGTTGGCTCAGGATTAGCTGGTTTTCTTTTCTTGGTCTTGTCACGAACCAAAGGCTCCGGACTGGAATCAAGATCTAACGGGTCATCAGGATTAGCAGCAGGTATATTTGCGCCACACATCGGCTCCACCTTAGGTACCTTCAGACCTACAGGTGCAAGACCTTCTAACGAATCAAATACCACCACGTAATCACACCAAGAATCAGATGCAAGGTGTTTACCTTTCTTGATTTCCTTCTTGGGAGCTTCAGGCTTCTTAGATAAGGGAATGGCGGAAATGGGTTTCTTTTTCTTCTTGGGATCTGGGCCTACGCCCAAATGTATAAGATATAAAAAGGTGCGCATGTAAGCCAGAAGTTGTATCGCCATATTACTCAAAGCGCAACAAAAAGCAAATCAGTAATATTGCAATATCAACTTCAACGCGGTTTAATTAGAAAAAGACTTACCAACAATGGTTGAGGGTTCTTCCCTCAAATCTTCCTCTTTTGGGAACTCGAAGTTCTTCTGAATTTGCTCGAGCCATGACGGCTCTTTTGCTCCCAACGGCGCGGTGCTCATTTTTCCTTTGTCAATCTTGAAAGAGACAACATACAAAGAGGTAGCTACAGACACAAACATGAGCAAAAAATTAGCCCGGTGAATAATTGAGATCTTGAAAAAAGATAACTTACCCCGGTCTTCCTCCATGTACACTGGTGATCGCGGCGATCTACTTTCCACAACACACTCATACCGGCAGCAATCAAGGCTCTTTACGGTAGCATGATGTTTGGCACATCTTTTAAATCTTGGTACCATTCTTCATTCACCGGCACAGATATCGTTTCCAAAGGAATATCTTCAGCACCACGAAATGTCATCTTCATTGGGATAACGCCGACCTTGATATAAAAGAATTTTTGCTTCCAATCATGATAAGATTTAGAAGGTACAAGCAGCAATTTCTTTGCTTGAAGTCTTTGTTGGAATGAGTAAAAACCCAAAGAACAGTGTAACTGATAAAGCACCCAGAACCGGTTCACCGTCGGGGCAATATTCTGTAAGACCCTAACACGTTTAAACCGAAAAAGACGCAGCGTAAATATGTGACATAAAATTTTTCTTATTAAAATCATTCCTTCATGATTAAAAGTCCTTTCTATGATAAGTCTTTGTTGATAATTACATTGTTCATTTCATTTGATACATAAACATATCACATAGTTAGTAACCGCAAGGCCACACATTCCTGTACAATCCGTATTACAACTCGATCTTCATTCGCTCACGTCTCTTGATGGTTATGACCCATAAATCTACACAACCTGCATTCACCACATACATTCACATCATTGGTACTTGAAACATTATACAATCTAAGTATATAACTAAAGGATCACATTGCGTTTTATCCTCCTGTACGTTCCATTTAGATATCCTTCTGACTTCGAGCATTTCTTTCCAAGGTCTATCCTTTGAGGTGTATACGATAATATACCTGCGCTTCATTTCATTCTCAAACAATTCAGTTAACATTATAAATACTTACATATTAATACCATGAACTTCTCCGTACGAGTCTCATGCTTTGGAATGTATAAATTAATAACACATGTACAACCCTTCTAATCCAACTCTTTCGTGTATATAAAAGACCTTCTACGAACTTACATACCTTCCTACCAATTCTACTACATAAGTCCTACACGCTTACTTAACCATTAAGTGCATCATAAACACATCATCATATACATATAACAAGAATTGTACTTATAAGACTTAGCCAAATCGTACAACACCATTTACATAATCTAATTTACATATCACGTGTTCGTACTCGTTCCATAGGCTTTCGTTCTTACCCGAACTCTATAAAAACTTTAAGATAGGCTTGGGTTACATTTGGGGAAGCTAAATGGGCATTGGAATCAAGCAAAAGTGCAAAAAATGCGAAAAAACGAATTTCCGGCAACGAACCCGCGTAGACAGCAACTTAGTGCGTCGGAAACAAAAAGGGTGTGCATCGCCGACGCCCCTTCGTTTAGCCATTTTCTGCTGTGTTGTTTTCGTCATTCGTACGCATTAAAACGCGTGTAACTTTTGAACCGTTTACCCGTTTAACCTCTCGTTTCTTCCTACGTGATCATAATTTGGTCATCTATCATATAGACTTAAAATCTAACATCTGGGTTAAGGAAATTCTTGACTTATATGTTTTGGCTTAATATTCATTTACGAATTATTCGACCCGTTTACGCTTTTATCAAACAACTCATTTGTTTGAACTTAAAACTCACATGAACATTATAACTATAAAAGTTTTACATCCTTAGGAGTTTGTACTTAGGAACTTAAGCACCTGATACTCGGTATACATTAGACTCATTCCGGTATAGAAATAAAACATCATATTGACCCGTTTGTCCTACTAGCGAAAATCATTGTTTTCATACAACCAAACCCTATTTGACTTCAATTATCATGCTTGAATAACTAGTATGTAATTTTACTTAAGACGAATATAAAGTGATTCCGGAAATCACTTACCTTAAGCGTCCGTAGTCGCATGCGCTTCTTGCCTCTTTTGACCCGTTAGCCTTCCATGCTTCCATCCAATCGACATGATCCCTATACTTCATGTCATCATATCTACATTCTCGTTAGCATACATGATTGTACATATCAATGTTCATATCAAATTCATATTTTGCATTAGACTTTCAACGATTGTTTATAACAAACACAAGACATAAATTCAATAAATTCACGATATCTAACATATCATCGCATATAATATATAAGGGTCCACCAAGCACCATTTATTCCTGTTAGTCTTACAATCATATTAGGATTTCTAAACATGCTATTCTTTTACTCGTTGACTTTTCAGAAAAGTCAACGATCAAGTATGCAAATTACCCACTTAGGACATATGTCCATATCGGTGTAGTTGGTCGTGCTAATGGCATCATAACACTTCGTATCCAAGTAGTAAAATACATACAACCATGTAATCACCTAGTTATATACACACATACACTAATCAATTTACACATGCTATCGCTTTCATTATCTCACATTTAACAACCACATACATGGCTAGTCAATTAAACACAATCATAACATCATCCTTTACTAGCAAGCTCATAAGTTATATACTTGGTGTACATAGTTTCTAAATTACCAATAACCCATTAGTTCAACATACGGTGTATACCTCACTAATCAAGCATAGAGTACAAGTTACCAATGCATATTTCTACCCAAATCATACCATTAACTACGCTTTCTCATGAAATCCTTCTACGATGCATTGTTCATGTATAACTACCATCACCTAAGTCATTGTTATGTTCGACGCGTGTTCATCTTGTTAGCATACAAGTTTACATAATATTTGTCATTTAGACATTTTATCAAGCACTTGGTGTGCATTCAACATACTAAGCTTAGTGTACAAGCATTTAATGCACATCTTCCTACTTCTTCTTTTTATTCAACAAATACCACTAAACATCCACAATTTCACATAAAAATCAACTTGTCTAATAATAATTCGTCATATACAACATACTACATCAATAATTACACAATATTGAACATGGAAGATTCACCCATATCATCATTCTTGCTACTACAAGTGGGTTTCACCCCAAAACATCAAATGACATCAAATCTTGTATAATTCATGTTCCATATGATGATTCGAACACACATACAACATCAATTTCATTCAATTTCATGGATTAAACATTTACCCACTTCATACAAGATCACCAAATCACAAATTAGAACTTACCATGTGTTCATCTTGTCTAGATGATCAAGAATCCACGTTCATGCATTAGATTGGAGGTGAATTCCCCCTTCAATTTGAAGATTTTGGAAGAATTAGGGTTCTTCCCTTCTTCCTCTTGTTTTGGACGACACACATACACACACTATGTGTGTGTGTTGTGTTTTGATTATATTTATTAAAACTCAAGTTTCCCTTCTAACGGTTATGGTCCCTCAAGTTTCGATTCGATTATAAATGAGTCTAAAACTCATTATCTTGTTACTTATATGCATGTTACCACTAGGTTAATTTGTTCCTAGTTATTTTGTTTACCGGTTTACCTTTACCACTAACGGTACTCTACCAGTTCCTTTATATTAACCTGTTTTAAATTTCCAAACCCGTTTTTGGGGTGTTACAAGTCTACCCCCCTTAAAGGAGGTTTCGTCCCCGAAACCTTGTCCATTTTCACTTAACATGAAATATCTTTTCTTCCCACCCATTGGCTCAGTTGCGAGCCCGTTCGGTGAAAACTTCTTACTAAGAACCAGACCCAGAGCTCTTAACACTCGTCTTCATTGTTTAATGCTAGTTTCTAGCAAAATAAACATAACTATACGTTTCATTCCTAACAAACAATACCTACGTTCGATTTCTCGTTATGATTAACCCATCAAACGACGCGTTTAGGGCACATCCCCTAAAGTACTTTTCCTTAGGTTTCAGATTCCTACATAAGGTTTGTCTCCAGTGATCACCACCACTACTGGTTCATTCCTTTAATTTATTTCAAAATACATATTATCTTTGACGATTATACAATCTTACTTTGGAATTTGTACCCGATTAATAGTTATTCATACAATTGACTTCTTTCTAACAAGTTCATATTTTTTATTCCATACTTTTCCATAACACTCTCATTTACTTGACCCGTTTGTAATGTGTCAATATACATACTTTTTCACATTCGTAATAATACACACATTCGTATGATTTGTTTATAACGGATCTAATATCTTCATCTCATCTCTTAAGATTACATTTCATACATATATTAAATAACATTTAATTCTTGTTTTGTTATCACTACAAAACTACTATTTCATACTCACACATTCGTGCTTAACTCCAAGGTTAAACATCACTCCACGTTTTCTATAATTACCTGCACCATGCATACTTTTACGTTAGCCTTACATCATCTCATTCATGTCACATTACTATTGTTCTCTCTTCATGCATTACTTAGTCTTACGTAAGTAAATGTGTCATGCAAGTTCATCCTATGAGAGTCTAACCAATACGCGGAACTTTCACTCAAGACTTTTGAGACTTTCTTTTGTATTAATGAAATTTTCTTCTAATGTTGACTGTTAAAAGTCAAACATTCCATATCATACCATATTTATCCTATCATTCATTTCCTTAGCTTGTATGTCGTATTCAATATACCAATTCATACTTATGATTCATGAGTTAAACATTTTACTAACCTTGCTTTTATTGCATAAATCCACAGTCCGTAAACCAGTTCGATCCGCTTCTTCACAAGTACTCTCTGTACCGGGCCATATTATTATTCATCTGTGTAATGAGCTTCCGCTCATGCACATCCTTTCACCCATTCGATTGGTTTCAACTCATTAAGAGTTCTATCACTATTATCTGCAAAATTTGCGGTTAGCACATTTCATTCAAACATTCATTCTGCTACGTGATTATTCACCTATAATTCTTATACAATTTCCTACGTACAGGCTATAACATGTCTCACATTCCCTTTCCTACATGCAATTCTTTCATTTTGTTATTTATTCCGCCAACCTTTTGCGGTTTGACTTTTCAAGGTCTAATTAGCATTTCTTACTTACCGTAGATATATTGGAGTACACGCTCGTACTTCTTTCCATTCATGCCTTCTCGTAAAGACTTCATTACACCATTTCAGTATTCTCGCTAAAATCTACCCTTCCCGTCCATGCTTAAGTTATTGTCCGGGTCATAGCTCGTCACTAGCTCTGACTCCCTAGAGTCGTTTGCTAACACATCTAACACACAAATTATTCAATACTTCTTTATTCCAATTAAAATTTTAAATTTGCGTGTCATTTACATTTATTCTCTTGTTATACCATCGTCATTTATTTTGTACTTACTTATATGACCCGTTTTGACTCAATCATGGTCAAATTGTCAACACATTCTTAGGTAGGTTTATTTCATCCTTTTATATCTTAGATCCATCTCGCAGATTCAAACATATCATTCGTATTCTTTATTCATTCTATGTTTTGAATCCGTTTCGCGGAGTCAAACATATCATTCATGTTTTTCATTGATCCGTACTTACTTACGGATTCAACATTCTTCATTCTTATCATTCATGTTTTTCATTCTTACATAGTACTCTCCATTTATGAGAGTATTACGACCCATTTCACCCGCACGCCCACCTACTACCCAATTATACCGGACATACCTGCGATAATTACCATGGTCTCACGAACGTCATATGCTTCTTGCGTACTCGCCAGGTACGCAATCCACATACTAGTTTTGTGCCTTCATGTAATTATCGCCTTATGTCCGAAGAATTAGGTTTCGGCACATGTAACATTTTCAAAACTTTAACACTATATCATCTTTGTCCTTCATTTAAAATTTTCCTTCCCTCGGAAGGTTTTACCATCACCGGTACCCACATACTGAATTTACATACCTGGGGTCAATTTGTCTTATAACATGCTTTGGTGTCAGTCCTAGATCGCATTCGCAGATCATCCTCTTCAAACGACTTTTGCTTACCTTACACAAAACATATCGTTAGTTTCTTTATATACATACCTAAGTACATACTTGCATTCGATTCTACCTTCGGATCTTAATCGTATCTTGGATTGTAGGGTTCCTTGTCACAAGAGCACACGGGTTTGAGTTCAAGTATTTACCTTCTCGTACTTGATTTCTCTAAAACCAGAGCTCTGATACCAACTTGTAAGACCCTAACACGTTTAAACCGAAAAAGACGCAGCGGAAATATGTGACATAAATTTTTTCTTATTAAAATCACTCCTTCATGATTAAAAGTCCTTTCTATGATAAGTCTTTATTGATAATTACATTGTTCATTTCATTTGATACATAAACATATCACATAGTTAGTAACCGCAAGGCCACACATTCCCGTACATAGGGGTGTGAATTTCTGACACGACCCGAAAACACGACACGAACCTAACACGAAATTTGCATGTTTAGGTTTAGTCTAAATGGGTTCGGGTCAGTTTCAGGTTGAACCCGCGAACCCGTTTAGCTAAATGCGTCAGGTTCGGGTCAACCCGGTCAGGTTGGCGGGTTGACCTGTTTAACCCGTTTATATTAACATTATATTTTTTACAATATGTTTTATGTCATAAATTAAATTAGGTGTGTATTTTATATCATAATTATAATTTAAAAAGGGAAATTGACACAAGATTTAATGATTTTAAAGTAATTTTATTATATAATTTGCGTATTTTTGTAGTAGATGTTAATTTTAGTATATTAATTTGCTGAAAAAAAAATTAGATAAAAATTTCGGGTTGAATGGGTCGGGTTCGGGTCAGTCTAAGAATGTTCGGGTCGGGTTCGGGTTCATATGTATGACACAATTTTCGGGTTCGGGTCGGGTTGAACCAGCCAACCCGCGAACACGGCCCATTTAGCACCCCTACCCGTACAATCCGTATTACAACTCGATCTTCATTCGCTCACGTCTCTTGATGGTTATGACCCATAAATCTACACAATCTGCATTCACCACATACATTCACATCATTAGTACTTGAAACATTATACAATCTAAGTATATAACTAAAGGATAACATCGCGTTTTATCCTCCTACACGTTCCATTTAGATATCCTTCTGACTTCGAGCATTTCTTTCCATGGTCTATCCTTTGAGGTGTATACAATAATATACATGCGCTTCATTTCATTCTCAAACAATTCTGGTAAACATTATAAATCCTTACATATTAACACCTTAAACTTCTTCGTACGAGTCTCATGCTTTGGAATGTATAAATTAATAACACATGTACAACCCTTCTAATCCAACTCTTTCGTGTATATAAAAGACCTTCAACAAACTTACATACCTTCCTACCAATTCTATTACATAAGTCCTACACGCTTACTTAACCATTAAGTGCATCATAAACACATCATCATATACATATAACAAGAATTGTACTTATAAGACTTAGCCAAATCGTACAACACCATTTACATAATCTAATTTACATATCACGTGTTCGTACTCTTCCATAGGCTTCCGTTCTTACTCGAACTCTATAAAAACTTTAAGATAGGCTTGGGTTACCATTGGGGAAGCTAAATGGGCCTTGGAATCAAGAAAAAGTGTGAAAAATGCGAAAAACGAGTTTCCGGCAACGAACCCGCGTAGACAGCAACTTAGTGCGTCGGAAACAAAAGGGGTGTGCGTCGCCGACGCCCCCCGTGCGTCGCCGACGTCCCTCCATTTAGCCATTTTTCTGTTGTGTTGTTTTCATGGTTCGTACGTACTAAAACGCTCGTAACTTTTGAACCGTTTACCCGTTTAACCTCCCGTTTCTTCCTACGTGATCATAATTTGGTCCTCTATCATATAGACTCAAATTCTAACATCTGGGTTAAGGACATTCTTGACTTATATGTTTTTGGCTTAATATTCATATACGAATTATTCGACCCGTTTACGCTTTTATCAAACAACTCATTTGTTTGAACTTAAAACTCACATGAACATTATAACTATAAAAGTTTTATATCCTTAGGAGTTTGTACTTAGGAACTTAAGCACCTGATACTCGGTATACATTAGACTCATTCCGGTATAGAAATAAAACATCATATTGACCCGTTTATTCTACTAGCGAAAATCATTGTTTTCATACAACCAACCCCTATTTGACTTCAATTAACATGCTTGAATAACTAGTATGTAATTTTACTTAAAACGAATATAAAGTGATTCCGGAAATCACTTACCTTAAGCATCCGTAGTCGCATGCGCTTCTTGCCTCTTTTGACCCGTTAGCCTTCCATGCTTCCATCCAATCGACATGATCCCTATACTTTCATGTCATCATATCTACATTCTCGTTAGCATACATGATTGTACATATCAATGTTCATATCAAATTCATATTTCGCATTAGACTTTCAATGATTGTTTATAATAAACACAAGACATAATTCAATGACGCATCATTCCAAATTCACGATATCTAACATATCATCGCATATAATATATAAGGGTCCACCAAGCACCATTTATTCCTTCTAGTCTTACAATAATATTAGGATTTCTAATCATGCTATTCTTTTACTCGTTGACTTTTCAGAAAAGTCAACGATCAAGTATGCAAATTACCCACTTAGGACATATGTCCATATCGATGTAGTCGGCCGTGCTAATGGCACCATAACACTTCGTATCCAAGTAGTAAAATACATACAACCATGTAATCACCTAGCTATATACACACATACACTAATCAATTTACACATGCTATCGCTTTCATTATCTCACATTTAACAACCACATACATGGCTAGTCAATTAAACACAATCATAACATCATCCTTTGCTAGCAAGCTCATAAGTTATATACTTGGTGTATATTCGTTTCTAAATTACCAATAACCCATTAGTTCAACATACGGCGTATACCTCACTAATCAAGCATAGAGTACAAGTTACCAATGCATATTTCTACCCAAATCATACCATAAACTACGCTTTCTCATGAAATCCTTCTACGATGCATTGTTCATGTATAACTACCTTCACTTATGTCATTGTTACATTCGACGCGTGTTCATCTTGTTAGCATACAAGTTTACATAATATATTGTGATTTAGACATTTTATCAAGCACTTGGTGTGCATTCAACATACTAAGCTTAGTGTACAAGCATTTAATGCACATCTTCCTACTTCTTGTTTTTATTCAACAAATACAACTAAACATCCATCAATTTCACATAAAAAATCAACTTGTCTAATAATAATTCATCATGTACAACATACTACATCAATAATTACACAATATTGAACATGGAAGATTCACCCATATCATCATTCTTGCTACTACAAGTGGGTTTCACCCCAAAACATCAAATGGCATCAAATCTTGTATAATTCATGTTCCATATGATGATTCTAACACACATATAACATCAATTTCATTCAATTTCGTTGATTAAACATAAACCCACTTCATACAAGATCACCAAATCACAAATTATAACTTACCATTGTTCATCTTGTCTAGATGATCAAGAATCCACGTTCATGCATTAGATTGGAGGTGAATTCCCCCTTCAATTTGAATATTTTGGAAGAATTAGGGTTCTTCCCTTCTTCCTCTTGTTCATGACGACACACACACACATTTTGATTATATTTATTAAAACTCAAGTTTCCCTTCTAACAGTTTTGGTCCCTCAAGTTTCGATTCGATTATAAATGAGCCTAAAACTCATTATCTTGTTACTTATACACATGTTACCACTAGGTTAATTTGTTCCTAGTTATTTTGTTTACCGGTTTACCTTTACCACTAACGGACTCTACCCGTTCCTTTATATTAACCGGGTTTAAATTTCCAAACCTGTTTTTGGGTTGTTACATATTCATTGATCGACATATAAACTCAAAATGGCGGATCCTCACCATCCCCATAGGGTTCAGTTGAGATATATGGAACTTATAATAGTCAAGAATCTCCAAGAAGAAGTGAGTAACTGGCAATCGAAAATTACCATATGCAAAATAATCCCAGAATAGTGTAATATAACCAGCTGGAGCATTCACCGCCGTATCATTTTTTGCCGGATATCTAGCACCCAGGTCACAGGAAGTTTAAAATTCTTCACTAAATTGTCAAACGATTCTTTCGCCCACTTTAGTGGTGGAAGTGACGACGGTGATGGTAACTCGGTACTCTCTTCAGGATTTGAACCCGTAGCCATTTTAAACAGTTGATATCTGTGCAACCGGTAATCGAAAATTACCATCTGCAAAATAATCCAGAATAGTGTAATATAATCGGCCGGAGCATTCGCCGCCGTATCATTTTCTGCCGGATATCTAGCACCCTAGGTCGCCGGAAGTTTAAAATTCTTCACCAACTTGTCAAACGATTCTTTCGCCCACTTCAGTGGTGGAAGGGACGACGGCGATGGTAACTCGGTACTCTCTTCAGGATTTGAACTCGTAGCCATTTTAAGCAGTTGATATCTGTG
The DNA here is from genome assembly GCA_947069175.1 of Scalesia atractyloides. Classification (NCBI taxonomy): domain Eukaryota; kingdom Viridiplantae; phylum Streptophyta; class Magnoliopsida; order Asterales; family Asteraceae; genus Scalesia; species Scalesia atractyloides. Next base: position 60,152,212 of record CAMTDV010000030.1, read on the forward strand.
CAAAACACAAGGGAAGAAAGGGAAGGTTAATGAGTAGCAGGTTTCTCGCTCAAGAATTTAGGAGGTTTCTGAAAAATTTCTCTCAAACCAAGTGATAAGGACGAAGGAAATGGCACCTTTATATAGTCATCGCAATTAATGCCTCAGGCAACGTGCAGCAACTTTTTCGTTTCCACAAACCCTAGAACGGCAAGAGGGCGAGTAGGGAACAGTAACGGTCGCAATCACGCTCGTGCAGTACACAGGTCGTCTTTGCATTTAATGCCTGACGTCTTTCATTGTTGACAACCTGTCAACATTCAGCAGACATCATCTACACGCTTTGCTTTTTACCTACTCCCCCATACTGATGAGTGACACCTGGCAGGGTTTTTGAAATTCAAATATCCCATCAACTTTATCTGCTGAAAGTATCTTCATCATGAAGTTTCCTAACCGTGCACATCAAACCTCATATAGCAGTATTATTACAAGTCCAGTACTCCACTTACTTGCCACTCACGCATAGTAGCAACACTGGACTGGGGGGACTTGAAGGGGTATGGTCCCAAAAACCTTGTGCTAGCGCAATGGACCATATCACCAATACATTATTAAGATCATTTAAGTCTAGTCCTCCGCTTCTTGCGAAGACTACTTAAATAAGAATCCAAAACAAATGACAAAGTCATAACCCTGCGCTGGAGTAATGAGAGGATTAGTTTTCATTTAATAACCCTGCGCGGGCTCGCGTAGGGAAAGTTAAGCTTGAAAATAATAATGATCTTAGGCCACACACGCGCGTAGGGCAAACCAGAAGTAGGAATCTTTTCTGTTATAACAAACTGACACGTGGCAGCAGATCAGGACACCACAGGTGTGGAACGTTCTAGAAGCTTAAATGCACATCATGCAAAGCCTCGTTCGGTTGTAACCGAAGGTGACGTGGCATGATCTGGTGCATCCATAAAAGATCATGATGATAGCATGTTTCTTACATAAAGGTAGATGATCGCACACGCCACGTGGCAATTCCCTAGCCGTTGATCAACTCATGATCCGTGTGCTTGGATGACAAGTTAACTAACTAACTAACGGTGTGAAAAAGATTCCGTTAACTCTCTCTCTAAATTTTGGCGCCTAAATCCGGCTATATAAATGGGACTGCAGGTACAAGTAATTAATTCACTCTCACTTACTCTCTCTCTTACTTCACTTTAACTATTTCAATAACCTGTACTTATTCTCACGCCGGAGGGTGGTCACGGAGAGAACCCTCATTCTTCCCATGGCGAGTCTAACGGCGTTCTGTTTTGCTGCGTTTATTGGAGATCTTTTCTCAACATGGTGAACAAACGAAGGATTTACCTTTTATGCAGAAACCACAACAACAGATCCGATCTGATTCTAGTAAATTAGATCTGGTGTTTCTTCAGTTTGGAAAGACTCCTCTTGTTCAGGACCCCAAAAAAAAGGTTTATCTTTTTGAGTCAAAGATGTAAGAGGAACAACAATCTTGGAAAAGTTCGAGATGAAGCGACGATAGTACCCAGCTAGGCCAAGAAATGAACGAATTTCAGAAGGAGACTTAGGTGCAATCCAATTCTTCACAGCTTCTATCTTTGCGGGGTCAACGTGAATAATGAGTTCAATGACGGTGTGACCGAGGAAGTGAACCTCCTTTAGCAAAAATTCACATTTGGAGAATTTGGCGTAAAGAGGTTCGGTACGCAAAAGCTGAAGAATAATATGCAAATGTCGCCCGTGCTCTTCTTTTGTTTTGCAGTAGATGAGGATATCATCGATGAAGACAATTAGGCAGCAATTGAGAAAACGTTTGCACACGCGGTTCATTAGATCCATGAACACTGCAGGCGCGTTGGTCAGAACAAAAGGCATGACCACGAACTCATAGTGTCCATAAGGAGTGCGAAAAGCGGTTTTTGGTACATCTTCTTCAAGAACTCAAAGTTGATGATAGCCAGAAGAAGGTTGATTTTCGAGAAACAGGTTGCACCTTGAAGTTGATCGAAGAGATTGTCAATACGAGGAAGTGGATATCGGTTTTTTACAGTAAGCTTGTTGAGCTCACGATAGTCAATGCACATCCGAAAAGATCCATCTTTCTTTTTGACGAACACGACGGGAGCGCCCCAAGGGGAAGTATTAGGGCGTATAAAGCCTTTATCAAGAAGTTCTTGAAGTTGGCTAGATAGTTCTTGCATCTCCGAGGGTGCTAAACGGTAAGGAGCTTTTGCAACAGGGGTTGCGCCAGGAATGAGATCAATACGAAAGTCGACAGAACGAGGAGGAGGAGGACCAGGAAGATCCTCGGAGAAGACATTGGGAAAATCACAAACAACAGGAACGTCACTTACGCTCGGACCCTTGTCTTTCTTTTCCATAATGTGGGCAAGAAAGGCGAAGTATTCCTGTGCAAATATTTGTTTTCTTGAATACATGACATCAACTTAAGACCTTTAGAAGGTTTCTCGCCGTAGACGTGCAAGGAATCACCGTTTGGAAGAGGGAGGCAAATGAACTTTTCGGAACAAACAACTTTAGCATGAACTCGCCTAAGCCAGTCCATGCCTACAATGATATCGAAGCTTCCCAATTGCATGGGTATGTGGTCAATCGAGAATGTATGATCGTTGAGATTTAAGGAACACTTAGAGAGGACGGAATCAACAGTAACAAATTTTCCGTTAGCGACTTCAACTGCGAATGAATTGGGCAACTTAGAACGTACGCATTTAAACAAGGGTTCAAATTCAATAGACACAAAACTTTTATCTGCGCCAGTATCAAAAAGACAAGAAGCATAGACATGGTTGACAAGAAACGTACCAATTATGACATCGTTCGCGTTCTGCGCCTGAGCAGCAGTTAGGGCAAAAGCTCTGCCTCGAGCTGGTTGAGGCTGCTGCTGTTGTTGTTGCGGTTACTGGTTGGTGGTGCGCTGGGGAAAACGTTGGCGAAATGATTAGGGTCGCCACACATGTAACACGCTCGCACATGAGCAACTTGAGGTTGGGTTTGAGGTTGAGTAGGGTTAGGGTTTGGCATGATGGCTTGGGGTTGCTGGTTTTGGGGTTGAGGGATATTTCGGCAACGGTTAGCAAAATACCATAACCTTTGACATTGGGCGCCCTTACGGCATGGAGCATTGGTAGGGTGATGGTAGGTACAGTTAACACACTTGGGGTGAGATCCAGTGTAGCCTCGTTTTGGTTGCTCGGGGTTAGCCCGGGTAATGGCCGCTACTGGTTGGATGGGTTGAGGGTTTGGCGGAGTAACAACCGCGCAATTTTGAATAGAAATCTTCCGCTTCCTGTTCTTGGTGTTGTTGTTTCTTGGGGTTTGGGTGAGGGTTAAATAGTGGCGGTGGTATCGGTGGTGGCTTGGTGAGCATTCTTTGTAGAGACCTTATTGTAGGCCCCATGATAAACACAATTGTTGTTCAGCTCTATGGCCATACTGTAGGCATCCTCAATGGTTTTAGGACTGGCTGAAGCTACATGGTTGATTAGGACGGGTGCGAGGCAACGAATGAACTTGGCTATCGCCTTGGGAACAGTATCGACCTGTCCAGGACAGAGGATACTAAGTTGTTTGAAGCGCGTGACCAGTCCTTCTACGTCGCTCCCCTTTTGTGTGAGATTCCAGAATTCATTCTCCAACTTTTGGGTCTCGTGTGGGGTAGAAATGGTCCTTCATGAGCTGCTTAAGCTCGTCCCAAGGTAAAGCGTGGGCTACTTCATTACCACGTTTGTTCCTCTCAGTGGTCCATCATTCAAGGGCTCTCTAACGAAAGACCCCTGTTGCATTTAGGGTTCGAAGCTCATCGGGGCAACCACTTTGCAGGAATGTAAGTTCGATCACGTCGAACCAGTTCATCATAGCAGTGGCTCCATTCATGCTAGTGAACTCAAGGGGTTTACAGGCCATAAACTTCTTAAAGAGGAATGTCGTCCTAGGTTTCTCCATCTTAGAGTCAACGGAGACGTTAGGGGATTCGATGGCCGGTGGGGTTTGGATCTTGCTTACGATATTCGGTATAACTCGGGCCATTTGCTCGTCTATTTGCTCAACGACTAGACCCACGAGGTCTTCCTTTGAGATGGAGTCCTTGTTGTTGGAACCCTTTTTGGAACCCTTGGATTTCTTTGATGAACTTGGAGAAGACATCTAGGGGTTGAAATAGAATGGAAAGGATGAGACTTGATCATAATGTAAATATAAGTTTTGCATGTATAAGCCTATGTATGTTCACGTATGATTCACATAGTTCGCATGTATTCATCAAGTATTGGCATGTATAATCACGTATGAATGCGTATAAAGAGTATAAATTTAGTTTGTTCACGAGGATTATTATTGTTTTTTATTGCGAGTGACGTGCGAATTGCGTAACGGTTTTGAAATGAACGAGATATCCAGTATAAAATCACATAAAAATTGAGATAACATAAAAGATAGGCTCAATAAAACATTTGAATGTTTCGGGTAGAGAAACGTCAACTATTCCAAAGTGTTTCGTTAGATCTTTCGAGTTAGGGAACATGCTTTGGCCTAATAGGTAAAATATTCTCGTCGAGAAGCGATTAGCGGTATTTTACCCTTTTAGTTACTACATGTCCCTAGTCGATCGAAAATTAGAGACTTTGGCGAGATTGAAAATCGAGGAATGGGACTTATTCGACAAGGTGCGGGTTTCACCCCTAACTTGACGATTTCGTACCCTAGGTGTGGTTGGTACTCGTCGGGTCAAAATTAATTTCGACACTTTGACGAGGGTCCACTAGAGTTTGAATGGGAAGTTTTCCATCAAGAGTGGATGTCACTCCTAACTTGATGGTGTAACTTCGTGAAAAATCGAATACGCGGAATGAGGGATCTCACCAAAAATTGTGAGCCATTGGGCCAATCTTGGTGAAAATCGCCTCGTTTGTATCACGAGTGTCTTCAAGTCTTCAAAGTGTATTGTGTAAAATGTCTTAGGAAAGACATCATGTAAGTATTAAGACCAAAAGAAAGGAAGAAGCAATGTAGGAAGAAAAATGTTTTAAGCATGAAGTAAGAATGGTAAAAAGTGGGACACCTAAACTATAGACTAGGTCGAACATGGCAATTCTACCTAATTCCTATAGTTATGGCTCTGATACCAATCTGTCACACCCTAACCAATGGCAGAAACATCAAGGCAGGACGAAATAGATTGCTCATTTCTCACAACGCTAATGGTGATAATAATTAATTTAAAACCGAATTTCATTTCATAGATAAATTGTCAAGTACAATACATGGAACTTCAAATAACAATAACAAAAGACAAAATTGATACAACATTAATAAACCTAAGGCGTCTATATGTGTATCTAGCATCAACGCTACTTCAATTTCATAGCATCATCTTCATCAACCTGTAACATGTTTAAAATAAAGTCCAATGCAAAAGCAAAGGCGAGTACACAAGTTTAGGTATAAGCATACGTATAAGAATAAGGTTTAAAATGAATCTACATGGCAACTAAGTTTATACAAGAGCATTATACATGGCATGCAATATTTCTAGTCAACCCTCTTGCTTACGCAAATAAAGATAATTTAACATGACCTCTCGTTCACGAGTGGTGCGTTACTCCTATAGCGCTATACATGTCAAATGGAGGCTCGTATAAAGCTAATGACTATCGTATCACATAAGAATGGTCCAAATAAGCATCAAGTAACGTATCAAAGTATTCATGTATATTGGATTGTTTTGTGCGCTGCATAAAGTATAAGTTTTGTGATTTTTGTGTATGGTAAACATGTTACACCCAAAAGTGATATAAATGAGGTATCCTACCAGAGGAAAACGTAGGTGTGAGTATTGGATGTTGATGAAAGATTCGGAATTTAGAATAAAGCATAACAACATAATGTACTCGAAAATAATCACTAAGGTCTAGCACTCGTTTGACACTATGGAACCCATTAGGGTTTATATGATTTCGTAGGTTAACACCTATTAGAATCACAACGATGAACTAAACACTTTGGTGACCTAACTTAGTAGCTTGACGTAGTTATCATCAAGGGTTCGGTTAATTGTATTATTTATAAGTTTATATATATATATATACATATACATTATAATAGGTATTATTATATCATAAGTCCAACAAGGATGTTATAGAAGTCATGTAAGAGGTAGGAAGATAAATCTTCCATTTAGGAACCTCATGTAAGTTCACCACTACACAAGTTGTCATAGACAACAAGGAGGGTCAAGAACAAGAACAATAATGGAAATGAAATTTCATGTTATCACTATACCAAGTAGCCAAGTAAACTACAATCTGAGTGAGCCGACATCCACACAAGTCAAAGGCTAGACGGGATTGTGTTACTTTCAACTAGCAAACTACATTGGGATAGTAATGAGAAATCATCAAGTGATGTGTGGACTTGTATGTAGGATAGCCCAAGCTAACCATGTAGTCACACCATCTTCAAGTTCAAGACTTGGCATCACTTGTGATCTTAAAGCTCATGTAAAACAGAAAGTTTAGAGTGTTAGAACAACTCATATTTCATGTAAAACAAGCTTGGTTAGGCTCACTAACCATAAACTTGATTAGGAGCATAAGAACTCAAGGTTGTTTGAAGTAATCATAAGTTTTAAAGAAGTTTTGTTCAAAACAGAAAGTTTGGAGCATTTTTGGTGAATTTCCAGGTCTAGATTTCCAAGGAGAATATGTGGAATCAAACCTAAGGTTTAACCAAGTAATTATAAAGAAGAATCAAGCAAAAAGACCAAGAAATGAAGAAGTTATGCTCACTTTGGCAAAGATTGATGAATCAGCCAATGTTCTTGAGAATTAAGCAGATTTTGGAGTGTTGAGAGGTTTGGAAGAGTGATTAAATTAGAAATATGCTTGGAGATGGTATGGTATTTATAGGGGAAGAGTTAGAGGTTGTTGGGAGGTGTTTTAATGAGGTTTAAGGCCATTGGGTGAGGAAGAAATGTGTGGATCCGTGCATATCGCGGGCTGGTTGAAGAGTCTGCCAGCCAGACCCCATGCGGACCGTTTGGGTGAGGCCATGCGGTCCACAAGGCCTGGTCAGGAGACACAAATTTTTTATTTATTTAATTGCTTAAGGCCTTGTCTAGTGTTACATATTAGGTGTTTTAAGATCATTTTGGGACTTTTAAGCATATGAGCATGTACCAATGATTGTATAAGTATAAAGCGATTATGATTAAGTACAAGCATCATGTATAAGTTTTGTATGAAGTATGAACGTCACGTATTTGCAAGTTTATCAACGTTTTCAAGTATCAAGTATCATGTGCATGAATGTAAGAATATGTATAACATGATTTGAATAAGATACGAGTTTCATTATGATTCAAGTCTCGGTTTACAATGATTATAACGAAAGAACAAGTACAAGATACAAAAGTTTCCAAAAATAGCAATACAAGTCTAGCTTTCTAACTATAGAAAGTATAAAAAAGCAGGGCGTTACACAGGGTGGGATATTCCAATTAGCCCAAGGTGAAAAAAACTGGTTTTGAGGACCCTGAGAACGACCGTAGTTGTTTCCACCATTACCGTACCCATTGCCGCTGTTGTTAGTACGGATACTGTAACATTCGTCGAAAAAACGGGTTTTCCAAACCGGCTTCGTTTATTAATCAAATATTTAGTTTCGTCGCGTATTTAATGTCCATATTAATTTTAAACAATACATAACTAATAAACATTATTAGAATTTTAAACCATAAACAATGAACAATAAAAATAAGTAAATAAAAAAATAAATAAGGCTGCCGGGTTTGGAACCCGGGTCACCCACAAACACAAACACACACCACACCACTCCGCCACACATTTCTTTCATGCCAAATACAGAAACAAATAACTTTAAAGTAAACCCAAAAGTCAAACTAGTAATCAGCGCGCCCAAATCCGCAGTCGCCGGAAAAAAACCGAAGATTCCGCAAATTAGGACCGTTTCCTTTGACTGAAACGCGTGAACTAATTTCGACATCGGTTATAACCGATGTCTAACCCTCAATTTCAGTCGTAACCACCGGAAAAAACTTTGACCGCGAATCAAGACCAAAATTCGGACCCAATACATCCTGTTCTTCCCTATAAATACCCACCCAAACCTCTGGTAACCTTTTCGCTCAGAATCGCACAATCTCTCGAAGCTTTAGCACGTCGCCGGAAATTTCAATTTCGCCGGAATCACTGAACGGAAAACCGCGATTTTCTTCAGACGGTACAATCATCTAAATTTCTCTTGCTATCTTTCGATTTGTAATCTAATTGCTCAATCCAGTAATCAAAACTGTTAAACAGTTTCCCTCAGCCGGAATCTGCAGATCGGAGAGGATGAGACTTTGCGGGAAAACCTGAAGCAAACTCGCCGTTCTGGTATACCATGTCATCTCATTTCTCCTTTCAATTCAATCAAATATAAGTTAAGATCGATTAAACAGAAAAGTCGGAATTCACTGTTCTGAAATGTTAAGCGAAGAAGACAAAGTTGAACAATGTGTATAAGTTTAATTAAAACTGGATATTTAACCGGGTTAGACACACAGTCCAGCGGTGGACTGTGTGCAACATAACACGCACGTCCCGATGTTCGAATAGCATATGTTACCGACTTTCAGAAATAAAACCAATCCTTTTTAAAACCTATTCCGATCATCCTTCAACATGTATACAAATATAATATAATTTTGTAGTTAAACAAGGTTAGACACACAGCCCAACTGGTTGGGCTGTGCGCACTACGAACCGAACGTCCCGAGTTCGACTCCGGGTCACTGAAGTCGGTTCGGCCATATTAAATCCTTTTTGAAATAAACTAAATAAGATAACAGTTAATTAGTATATATATATAATTAAAACAGAGAATATTTCGGGTTAGACACGTAGCTCAGTTGGTAGAGCTGCGTGCACGTATACGAGAGGTCCCGAGTTCGAACCTCACTCAGCGCATAATTAAACACAGTCCGACCGGTCAACGGTCAACGGTCAATGGTCAAAAAAAGTCAAAATTTTTATTTCTTTTTATTTATTTATTTTATTTAAAAATCAATTAAAAACACTTAAAAATAATACTTCTAAAGTTAGAAAATGTCCTTAAACTCACAAAAATAAATCTAAAAATTCCATTAAGAGCACTAATTAAAAACATTAATTCCAAATAAAATTTATTTATTTACCGGATCGTCTCGTTATTATTTAGGTTAGTTTTTCCCTCGACGGTCGAGTCCTAATATTCGTGCGCATCATCATCATCAAGAAACGCATCCATTGTGAGTGAATCTCTACCAATTCCCCGTTTTAATCATGTTTTGGGGTGTATCATGTGTCGTATAATTCTCATATTTTATTTAAACACTTGTGCTTACATCATATCCGTGATCAAATGTGTATCAATTGTTGTGTGAATTATGTTTAGATTGGAGTTATCATTTTCAGTGCATGCATTTTATTAGGCCCATCAGCTCCCCGTGGGATACGGGTTGAGTATCAGGTGCCTCATTCGATCGGCTCCGTTTGATTGAGCCTTGATCTCACATACATCATCATTCATGTCATATACTCATCCTAAGTGGTTTGTGATTGTTTATTTATATATGTTTGCTCACATGTGATTATTGCATAAATTTTCCTTATTAAATAAATCAAGAAATTATTAACAATGTTTTATCAAGATTCACTCGCCAACTTTTGTTGACCCAAAATCTCCCCCGTTTTACACATGATACAGGTGATCCATTTGAGACAAGAAACACATAGGAATGCCTAGAAGAATAAAAAGTTTATGCTTTGGAATAATTATGTAGTTTCCTCTTATTGTAATTGTATGAATTTTGTTTGGATATTTAAGTTGTAATTTGAATTTAATAAATATGAAACATTTAGTAAATATCATGAGCTTTGGTGATAACCCAATTATGCCCCAACTTTTATTCCGCTGCGGGTCGGGGTGTGACAGATACCTCTCCAGCGGCCACACCCACGACCGCAACGATTTTGCGATGGTGATGATTCTGGGGTGCGAGTAGACGACTTCTGAGAGGATTCCGGATTAGATGGAGGTGCCGGTGTTGGTTTGTTGGAGGTGAGTAGCACCTCTGCAGTTTCTAGAGCCGCTAACAGTTGCGTCTCGCGTTCGACCATGTCCTAAGTAAGATCCCAAGTTGGGGTTTGCTGATGGATGAGTGCAGGTGTCACCAAATATTCTGGAGGTAGACCGCGAGCCAGTTGGAGAACCAGACGAGATTCGGGTACGGGTTGATCAACGTCTTTCAGTTGTTCACCGATTTTCTTGAGCTTGGTGTAGTATTTTTCTAGAGAGGAGCACACTAATAGTTTGTGATTAGTAAAGGCATGCTCAAGAGTGGCTGCGCGAGAACCTTTATTATTTAGAAAAACACCTTGTAAGCGAACCCATGCATCCCTAGCCGTAGTGTCAGTCTCGAGTATGCGGACGAGAAGGTCATCAGACAACGTCCCATATATCCACTGCAACACGATGGAGTCAATTTTGGCCCATGAGGCATAATCTGGATCCATGTGTCACACCCCAACCGATGGCGGAAACATCGGGATGAGAGGAACAAATTGCTCAAAACATCATAACACTATGTGACAATATGAATTAAATTAAGTTTCATAAATTGCTAAAGTATCATATAAGAAGTCAATATAAACGACATTATTTCGAATATACAACAAAATAGTTAATCTAAGTGTGTTTCTAAGTCCACTTAAATCTTGTTTCTTCGCTTAGCATCATCTTATCTAACGGACCTGTAACATGTATTAAAATAGAGTTCAATGCAAAAGCAAAGGCGAGTATACGAGTTTGATACATAGCATAAAATAGTTTAAATTTGTCTAACGGCTCATATCCAACATGAATCACAATATGCAAGTTACTAGTATGTTGAAACGGTGTCAAATATATGTTCAAACCTAAGAATACAATGCGTTAAAATAGCCTATCCCAAAGAATAACAGGAGGTAAATAGTTTAACTTAACAATACCCCGAGACTAGTAGGCGGTGCATTACTCCTAAAGCGCTATAATTGTTAAGGTAGGCTTGTACGAAGTTAATGAGCATATAGACATGAAAGTTTACATAACATACGAGATTAACAAGCATCATATAGTATCATGTTTAACATGGATAGAGAATGATTCAATTAGTTTCAAGTGTTCGTGTGTTTATATAGAATACATGTTGCACCCAAAAGTGTTAAAAAGTAAAAATGGGTTCTGAGTATACTCACAAAATTGCATGTGTTTTCCGATTATCCAATGTGACGAAGTTGTTGAGACTAGAAGGTTGAGTATGTTCGATGTGGAGTTTTAAGAGATGGTTATATTTGGTCTAAGGATTTGGAGTTTAAAGTACATGAAAATAGACATATGTGAAAATGATCATCCACATAACACTTGTTCTTGACACTATTGATACTCGAGGGAGTTCGTGTGTTTTCATGGATTCAAAGATCCATTAGTCGTAACAAGTGCATGGTCATAGATGATGTAACATGTTCTTGACAAATAACTACTAAGTCATCATCAAGGCTAGTTACTTAGATATATACATGTGTATTATATAGATAATATATATGTTTTATATAATTATTATACGTCATATGGGTCAAGCATGAGGTGGGAGGATTAACCATCAACTTAGAACCTCTTTGGGGTCACATAAATCAAGCATGAGGTAGGAGGTAAAACCATCCATTTAGGAACCTCTTTGGTGTTCACCACTACTCATGTTGTTATGAACAACAAGGAGGGTTAAGAACATACAAGTAAAGAATGAAATAAGAACAACTATTCTATGAGAAAACATCAAGAAGTGAGTGGATTTTTATGAAAGATAGCCCAAGCTAGTCTAACAATCACACATTCATCAAGCTTCAAGCTTGAACACTTCTTGTGGGTAAAACCCTAACTAATACAGAATGTTTGTGAGGTTTTAACCTCTGATTTAACATTTCTCAGCCTTGTTTTTAAGCCTAGCTAACCATAGATGAGGTTATAAGCATAAGGACATAGGTTTGAGATGAGTTAGACTCAAGTTCAACTAGGATTAACAAGTTTAAACGAAATCAGATACAAACAGTCCACTTTGGAGCCTTTTTGGTGACATTTCAGGGCTTGGTATTCCATGGAAAACCTCTGGAAATGTTCCTAAGGTTGTTCCAAGTAAGTGGGAAAAAGAATGTACGAAAACCGTTGAGAAATGAGAGAGTTATGCATACATTTGTGAAGGTTGGTATTTCTGCTTGAACTTGAGATTTGCAGCTGATTATGGGAGGATTTGAGAGTGTTTAGAGTGATTTGAAAAGTGTAAATGGTTGGAGAACACTTGGTATTTATAGGGAAGGTTTAGGTTAGTTTGTAGTTGGATAATTAATGCTAAAACAAGGTTTAAACTCAAAAAGAAACTCAAAATCGCGCCTAAATTCGCGTCTGTTCAGGTCTGTTTGCGCTGATCAGGTTGTTTAACGAGTGGTTAAATGAAAGCAGGCCAGTTTGTTCAATAAAAAGGTTGCAGCTCAGCTAGTTGGGCGCGCAGTTGCTGAAACTGGTGACCCGGGTTCGAGTCCCATGGTCAGCAATTTTGTTTATTTATTTTTTCTTTTCCTTTTATTTATACTTATACTTTCAGCAATTACCCAAACGGTTCCTGTAAGTTTAAAGTTTCAGAAATTAACTCGAACACCCCTTGACTTTAATTAAAACTCAAGTTATGTTATTTTTAAAGGAACTAACTTCTTAGTTTAAACTAACTAGGTTAGTTTGTATTTACTAACTTTAAAAATTAACGAGACTAACTAGTTTATTATAAAAAATTAAACTTTTAAATAGTATAATTAATTAATTTAATTAATTAAATAAAATAGTATAGGTAAATAACCATATTTATGAACGAATTTAAATTAGGATAAAAAACCTTTAAACGATTAGTCATTTCACGAAGCTTCCGAATCTTATTATTTTAAGAGTTTTGACGGGCATCGAGTCCCATTGTGTAATAACGAGCCAAGAGTCTTGGATAATATATCGATTGCAACAAAGGACGGCATATGAGAGTACAAAGTTTCTGAAAAAATAGGATTTTAAGCAAGGGTTTCCAAATATAGAGAATATGAAAACGCAAGGCGTTACACCGTGTTTGCCGGAGGATCCATTCCATCGATGTGGTGAAGAACGTCATAACCTTTGGCACGAAGCATGAAAAATTTTACCCAAGATGTGTACGTAACCTTTGCGCCATCAAGAACTCTGACCTTGTGTTGAATGTTGGTGACCGTATAAACTGGATGAATGGGTTCGGCCGTAGCCTGGTTACTGAATGAAGAAGTTTTGACGCCGGAGGTTGTGTCGTCGTCAACCATGGTTGATCGGCATAAAAACGAAGATTTGTTTTAGGGTTACACGTTATGGCTCTGATACCATAAACGCGTATGGAATTAGGGTTAATTTATGTGTCTCATTGATGAACGAACGAACCCATATTATATAGGTATATACAAGCCTTAATATAAGGAAAGAGATATCTCCTAAACTAAATACAATCATAATCTAAATATAACACTTATACAAAATATATCGCTAGTACATTTGATGAATGAATCTGGGTACATTTGATGAACGAATCTCATGTGCATTTGATGAACAAATTTGGGTCACCGGAGTGGATCTGAAGGAACTTGTAGATGCAAATTCAAGTCTTGATGAACATTGTTTTAAGGTGGTTTAGTTGCTGTATATAGATTGAAGAAAGAAGATACAAGATTGTGTTTGTTTGTTGTTGGTGGTCGTTTAAAAAGAATAGGGTATGTAGTTGGAATTTGTGATAAAGAAGAAAATTTTAAGGTATGTTGTTCGAATAGGTAATAACTGGATTTGGAGTTTCAGGGTTTAAGATAAAAGTGCCGGTGGGGCTCATAGTGTAGGGGAAAGCAAACCCCAAGGACTCGGTGTTTTTTATTGGTAAAAACACTATTTTGCCCATTTCTACAGTATATTCTTAACAGAATCAAACCCCAGGGATCAGAGTGTAGCGAGTTTCAAACAACATAGACTTGGAAAACGAAATTCGCAAAATAGGGACTTAAATGGATACCGTCTATTAACCTTAGGGATGCAAATTGTAGTTTAATACATAATAACTATAGACGATTAGAGTAAAGTTCAGGTATAAATAAACTTAACATACAAAACGTACAAACTGAAGGAAAAGACAAAAAAACGCGGTTGCATTTTCGTAAATATTTGGTCGTAGGGTAATTATCAAAATTACTCTACATGATCATTTGTAGAGTGATTTTGGTCTTGTAAAGTATTTTGTAAAATGTTCTTGTAGAGTAATTTTGATCTTGTAAAGTGATTTTGTAAAATATTCTTGTAGAGTAATTTTGATCAAAATAAACCTAACCTCCCAAAAACCTAAAAAAACCGTACCCCATCCCTCAAAAACCTAAAAAAACCTAAACCTCCCCCCCCCCCCTTAAAAAATAACATAATCCCCTCCCAAAACTAAAAGCTAAAAACTAAACCATAAAGCTAAACCCCATAACTAAATGCTTACAAAATTACTTTACATGATCATTTTACAAAATTACTCTACAAAAGATCAAAATTACTCTACAAGAACATTTTACAAAATTACTCTACAAGACCAAAATCACTCTACAAATGATTATGTAGAGTAATTTTGAAGACCAAATATTTACGAAAATGCCACCCGCGTTTTTTTGGCTTTTCCTTCAGTTTGTATGTTTTGTATGTGAATTTTATTTGTATATGATCTTTCGTCTAGAGGATTAACCCAATCATCTTGAAAAAGCATTATAGTATGTAGTATTAATATGAATAACAATTTAAAAACTTGTAGCTTTTTAATATTTAGGGAGGTGGAAGCTGGTATCGGCTGACCCTTGGAAAAGTGGCTATAACATTAGGTGCGCATGGGCTAGATATTAGTTGGATCTACACTTACAAAATTAGTTAATATATAGCAAGGAATAGCACTATGCATAAAGCACGTTTATTAATATTTTTTAATTCTTTAAGTTTATTTTAAAGTGGAGAAAACAAACCAATAATATATAGAGACAGGATCGACATAGATAAAGTGAATAGTGTTTTTTTTTTCTAAAGATATTCTTACAAAAGAAATAGTATTAGCTTGTGTAGTTTTACTAGTATTATCATTATTATTATTATTATTATTATTATTATTATTTATTGTTTAATTTATGGCTCCATCTATTGTGACACCCAGTTTTTCTATTTGAATACTATGCGATCCGCATAGGCCTGCGGGGCGCATGGGTATCAATCACATGCGATGCTCTTGGGCCTCTGCGGGGCACATAATTTGGGTATCAATCCCATAGGCCTCTGCGGGGGCGCATGGGTATCAATCCAATGCGATGCTCTTAGGCCTCTGCGGGGCGCATGGGTATCGATCTCATGCAATGCTCTTGGGCCTCTGCGGGGCGCATAATTTAGTATTTTAAGTTGTTTAAAGGTTTAAAGGTTGTGTTATGTTATTTCATATTTTAGTTAGAGATTCACTATTTCAAGTACATCGATAATCAAAATTTACAAAGTAAAAACTGAAACACACACATATAATAAAATGAAACACACACGTATAATAAAAACTGAAACTGCATTAATATGTAACATTTGTTCAGTACATCGATAATCAAAATTTACAAAGTAAAAAAAGAAAACAACCTAATCCTGACCACCCTCGCCTGGCTGATGATGAGCCTAATCCTCCTGTGGCTGATGCTGAGCCTGAGGTGCCTGAGGTACCGGCTGAGGATGTAGTAGATGGGCCGGCATAAGAAAATAAACTGGTGGCATACCCACGTGAGCCATGATCACCGCAATCTGATCAAGCTGAAATCGCATCATGTACTACAACTGTGCATTATGCAGTATCTGCATCTGGTAGAACTGATGCATATCAGGCGCAACATGGATCGGCCACTGTGGCGGATGCGGTGGCTGTGGTACGGCAGCAGCGGCAGGTGCGGCCTGAGCGGCAGGTGCGGCCTGAGGGGCAGGAGCGGCAGGATCTACCGGGTCGTCTTCAATATCTACAACTAGGAAGACCTCCGGCAAATCGACAGGGACATACAACTCCCCCCTGTTGGCCACCAAGCGGCGACCAACACCTGGAATCTTGCCTAGATACCCATACCCTGTATGGTACGGGTGTCAAGCCTCCTAGGCAAGATAGCAGGACCGCAACGTGGATCCGCATCTATATCGATCTCTGGAAGCAGGGCCCTGGCAATGATGGTGATATACGCACCACCGTAAAATACTGCTCGCTCCTGCCGTATGTACGCGCTAGCGTAAAACATAGCCAAACTCCTGGCTAGCGCGCACGGCCTGCGCCCCAGCAGGCAGTACAAAAAGAAAAGGTCACCGCTGGTGACCTTTTCCCGGCTATCAAAGCGGGGGGCGATAGACGTAGCTATGCACCGGTGCAGGTACCGGTACAAGGGGTCGGCTATCAGGCTGACCTTCCCAAAAGGCCAAGTATACTCCTGCTGAGGGGCAATGACTGACCAAAAACCTAGGAGCTCCCCCTTCGTCCTACTAATCAAAGCGTCGGTGTATATGGGCTGAGTAGTCTCGTGAGGTGTGTATAAGCCGCATATAACCGCAAAGTCGCTGAGGCTCATCTGAAACTGACGACCGCATAAACGAAACTCGATCTCGATAAATGGGTGGTCTGGGTCATCCTCTGGGTGGTCGGCTAGGCGTGGGGTGAATGTGAATGAAGAAAGAAACTCGATCGTAATGTCCCTATAGGTAGGGGTGTGCGCTAAGAGAAACAGTCTCGCCGATAAAATGTCGTGCTCGATCAGTCTCACCCAACGTCTCCAGCATACTCCAGTCAATCGAATCGTGCGCGCCAATGATGACTCGACGTAGTCTGTCACATCGTCTAAAAGGGGAAGCAGAATCGTCATGATGAGGAAATACAAGAAACGCGTGATCCTCCAGCGGATCAATCTCTGGCCGCTCGCGCCTCCTACGACGCCCCCCCCCCC
This sequence comes from Scalesia atractyloides, assembly GCA_947069175.1. Classification (NCBI taxonomy): domain Eukaryota; kingdom Viridiplantae; phylum Streptophyta; class Magnoliopsida; order Asterales; family Asteraceae; genus Scalesia; species Scalesia atractyloides. The sequence continues at coordinate 60,169,326 of CAMTDV010000030.1, forward strand.
CTGAGGAGCCTCAAGGACATCAACATCCTCCATCGGCTCATCGATAAGAAACTCCATCTGCAAAACAATAAAATGATTAAAATATTAATATTAATAAAATGATATAAACATTAATTTTAATAATAAAATGATATAAATATTAATTTTAATAATAAAATGATATAAATATAAATTTTAATAATAAAATGATTAAAATGTTAATATTAATAATAAAATGATTAAAATATTAATATAAATATTAGTTTTAATATTTACCTAAATACGGTATAAATCTACCTAAATACGACATGGATCTACCTAAATACGGCATAGATCTACCTAACCACGGCATAAACTACCGAAATACCGTATGGATCTATCTAAATACGGTAAAAAAGTAACTAAATACGGTAAAAAACTAACTCAATACAGTAAAAAAGGAACTAAATACGGTATAAATCTACCTAAATACGGCATAGATCTACCTAACCACGGCATAAACTACCGAAAATACCATATGGATCTATCTAAATACGGTAAAAAGTAACTAAATATGGTAAAAAACTAACTCAATACGGTAAAAAAAGTACCTAAATACGGTATAAAACTAACCTCTATAACCTAAGAAGTCGAAAAACGACGTGCGGGATTTTCTTGGCTTGTTCTTCAGTGTCGTTTAGTGTGTGTTTGGAGAGGTTGTGTATTTGGAGATAGTATGGACCTCTGCTGATCGCATAGGCTTATGTAAATACCCAATGCACCCCGCAGAGGCCTATGCGCGGCGCATGGGATCAAAGAAACACAAAAGCACACGGATCGCTGACGTCAGCGATCCGTGTGCTTTTGTGTTTCTTTGATCCCATGCGCCGCGCATAGGCCTTTGCGGGGCGCATTGGTTGTTTTTTTAATTTTTTTATTTAAAAATTAGATTGTTAATTTACATTAAAAATTGATAAGAGAGGACTCGGGTATATCGATAGCGTTAAGATCTATTTTAGGGTTTAGTCGACTACGATACATATCTAGTCGGTTGTCGTACATTGTCAACCAGCCCGAAGCGGCGTTTTGATGAATCCCAGCCCATAAAAAGTTCAGAGTAGGCATCGGATACTGTCCTTCCAACTTCACATGTATAAAATGTTCGGATTCACGAAGGTACACAACCGTAACAGATCGATGAGGGAACACAACATCATCTGGACCCTTCGTAATTGGGAAACTAGTATCAGAGCCCCTTGTATCCAAAGTATGAACGATCACACCACATCTCTTAGCAATAAGAAGTCTTGTATAAGGCATATCCATCCAATGTTCAGATGATGCCATTTCAACGAGTCGGAATTTATGCTGTCTAACAGGGTCTTATATTTTCCACACTCCATCGCCTCAAAAATTGGGAACCAAATGCTCTGGTTTCTTACTATCTCATCTACCAACTGCCGTCTTACGTCTCTGAAGTCCTTTTCCTCCCACCCTAAGCCCAAAGCTGTAGCTCGAAATCCACAATGACCATCTGGATTTACGTTTTTTATTACGGATACGCACGGATGAAACATTCTAGGAATGTGATTCTTATACTTGGTAATTGTGTAAAGATCCGTACCCCCATGGATTAAGGGAAACTAAGGGTCATATTGTCGTTGCGTGGGAGTTGAACGACTACGTAGCTTTACAGGCTTTGTCACGGCGCTCGGTCTTTTAAAGTCTTCTGATTGTGTGTACGAGCTATAACGAGGAGCTTCGGAGGGAGACCCGTAAGTGCTTTGTTGGGAGGACACGTATGAGCTATGACGAGCAGCCTCCTGTCTTCTTTGTTCTTGGACCTTCAAGGTTGGTTGACCACGGGTATTTTGTTTAACGACAGGAGGGTTTTTTTGGGATTTCACCGGTGTAATTGCTTGAATCATTTTCTCAAACATACTTTTTTTGACTTGGGTAAGGTGTGGCCTGAATATTTCTTTCAATTTCTCAAATTCGCCGTTCAAGTCAAATTCTAGCTCTTTTTTCGTTACCGGTTTGAGTTTGTCCACATTTTGTCAATGGAAGTGAATGGGATTGCTTCCCCTGTAAATGAATACTGTCAATCATTTGCGATTATTTAAAAATAGTGTGATATATTGTCAAACTAGTATTAAAATCACCTGAATTTTCTAACTTTTCAAGTCGACAAGCACATGGCAAACCGCAACTCGTTAAAAGTTGGCAACCACATGTAGGACCATATGTTCGCATAACTGATGTCTTCCGTTCTTCTAGCTCTGTGTATATTTTTTCAAGAGCAAAAATGGAAACCTTTTGAAGCAGAACTTGAACTTTGGACATTTTTTGTGGTGGTTCATGACTTTTCTGTTACTTTCTTCAAAACTCATCAAAATTAACGTACGTTGTTTCGTAACTTGCTGGTTGACAAAACCCGCTAGTTTAACCAACGTGTTGTGATTATTTTGAATGTATCTTTTAAAAGCAGCATGTTTGCTCTCGGCTCTGTTAGTTGTAGTTTGATGATAGTTGATTGTTCGGTTAGTCCACGCAGATATAAACTTTGTATGGTATGGTTTCAACCAGTTATTTACCATATAAGTAAAAACATCTGAAATGTAAAAACATACATGTTATTTGTATGTTATATATATATATATATATATATATATATATATAAATATGTGTGTGTGTATGTATGTATGTATGTGTTGAAAAACTTACGACCATGAACGGCTGCATTTAGTGTTCGACTAAGCCGCTCGATTTGATACTCGTATATTTCCTCGGTCGCAGACTCACACAACCTCCCTAATGAGCGAAGAAATTCTTTCCACTCCTTATTGGTAAAACAATTCCTGCTATTTCTAAATATATTCTTTGAAATGTGCCACCTACATAGATACTTGTGGGCATTAGGGAATATTATATTACACGCGTTCATCAACACTAGTTCCCTGTCTGTTACAATGACCCGGGGCTCCATACCCTCTTGCAACATTGACCTGATCTGTTCTAAAACCCACACATACGTTTCACAGTTCTCTTTAGATACGAAAGCATGTGCGACTGAAAACGACATGTTTGTAGAAGTCATACCAACAACCTGAATGAATGGAAGATTGTAGAGGTTGGTATTGTAGGTAGCATCAATAATGAGCACATGCGGGAATGCATGCCACATTTGGCCGGAATGCTCATTGACAAAGAAAATATCTTCAAGATTGTTTGTGGATGGATCCTCCCGAGTTTCATAAGTGAAACGTTTTGAAATAAGAAAGTTTTCTAGTTTTTGCATCGGAGAATCTCCTAAACTCTTCCCGGCATTAATCTTCTGAACAACGTTATGTATATCTTTTGGAATGCTCTTATTATTAGGTTCTCATTCCTTAATGTTGCCCAGATGTTACGTGTGGGAATGTCTTGCTCGGCCAGAACCTCCACTAATCTGTATTCGTCCTCAGAAAGTCTTCTAGCATACGCGTGTCCCTCTAAAGTTTCAAGAGGAGAGTGGTTGTGTGACTCGTGCTTAACCTGTAGCCGCCAAACGTTAAGCATTTCATCATAGAACCCTATCAGTTCAAAAGGGCAACGAGTTTTTTTGCTACCGGTTTTTTGAACAGTGGCTACACTCTTACGATCACCACTAAGGATACAATGTATCCACACCCTCACGAATTCACATGTTTCTTCTTCGATCTTCCACACTTAACGATGCAGCCGTGATTATGAGCCCTCCTATCTACCCAATCCTCCATCTCTTCACGGGAGGCAAAACCCTGATTAGTTGCATAGGAAACTATGATAGGGTGTATTTTTTCCTCCTCATCTTCCAGTTTGATTTCTTCCTCGTCATATCGTGATGAAAATTACCCTCTGCATACGAATTATCACCTCCGTAGTTGTATCCAGAATAACCTCCGGAATAACTGTGTGGTGAGTAGTTCGGGTCTGGAAGAGGCGGAATGTCGACATGAGAAGGGACGCGGTTGACAACTTCCTCGTAATGGTTGGGCTGAAACGAAGATTCGTAAGAATCAGAAATGGCGGTCTCGTATGAGTCTGGAACAACACTATCGTTAGAATCCTCATCGAATATTCCGAAAAACCACGACATACTGTGAATATACGTGATTGTGATTTGAAAGGTTTATTATGGATTTGAAAATCTCATACGATAACCAACGATAATGCATGGTCTTATAGCCTTTCTGGAGGGTCCATGCGCCCCGCAGAGGCCATTGCGGGGCGCATTGAGTTCAAACATGCACATCAACTTTAGGTCACGCAGGTGTACGAGGTTATATTCTGATTCTTGGTACCCTATGTTACCCGCATGGGCCTTTGCGGGGCGCATGGGTACGAGGTTCACTTGTTTCCACGCAGACATGTCAGTCTGCTGCCTTTGTCGGGAAACCCTAACCCCATGCGAGGGCGCATGGGCCTATGCGACCCGCATGGATGGGTGTCAAAATAAGAAATTTGGGTGTCCCAATAGGATGACTCTAATTTATTAGTATTTTTTTCTTTAAATTTCAGTTCTCTATATTTATATTTGGTTACTTGGTTGAACTGAACGAAGTCCTGGACTCCTGGGCCGCTGTTCTTGCATTTCACTTTCTTTCCAGGCAAAGTTGACCTAACATTAACAACCTGTTTTCACCTTGGATTCCTATTTTTTTATATTATTTGTTTATATCAAAGCTAATGTTGTATGCTATTTATCTTTACTACTTAAAAATAGTTGAAGGAGTATACGACAAATTTTCATCTTTATACTTATTAAATATGTGAATAAAATCTAATGATCGAATGTATTTTCATGTATTAATTTACTTCGGAGCATTTTGATGGTTAGGTGGTATGCTTCACAATTAAAAGATTAAGAGTTTAAATGTTACATACATGAAGTCATGAAGTGATGTATTTACCTTAAACGTTATAGAATTTGTTGTTAAGAATATTATATTTAGATTTACTAAGTATAAACACATTGGCCAACAAAAAAATAAAAATACACAAAATAAAATAAGTTATATTTTTCACATATTTACTTTATTTTCTTCATGTATCTAATTTGTTTTTGTCGAGTGTTTAATGAGAATATGAATTCTTTTAGAAGTACAAAGCAGGCTATGTGTGTTCATTTATAAATATTTTTTGCCGATTAGTGAGGGATAGATGAGTTTTATTCTAGTACTTTACAAGTGTGTGTTTGAAAAGATAATAAACTATTTAAACATATTTAGGACCAAAGGATATAATTGAAAGTGTTTTTCTTTAACATAAACACGCTTTTAGGGGACAGGGTGTTAAATGCCATGACTTGTAAACACTCATCAGCAATTAATCCTATTATGACAGCTTATCTTTGTCACTTCTATCGTGAAATCAAATTAGTTGTGCGATGTTCTAGTGAACCTCACGCTTCCCAATGCATATCCACTTTGTCTTTTCCATCCAACCTTCACATTCACTCCAACCAAAAACGGGTTCATGAACCCTTGGAACAACCCATCTAGCTAGATCAAAACGCTTCTAGTTGAATCAGCCGAACCCTTTGCTTTATCTCACTAGTGTCATGACCCCCTTAAAGAATTAACCGTACTTTATTTTATATAAAAACAAGCAGGGATTTTCTAATGAAAATATTGTAAATTAAGAGGTTTATATATTATGCATTTTAGTATTTTTCCAAAATCAACTTAATGGGTTACTTTTGCCAGGCCTACATTTTACCTTCATCGTTTCAAACCTCATTTTCTTATAAACAGTTTTAATAAATCCAACGTAACTCAGGCACTCAGGGATCAAGCTTTAGTGTAGGGGCATCTCGTATGCATGATGCATCATGTTGAAATGGAAATCATGAAGGGTAAATAAAATATTGATAATTTATGAGGAAAGCATATGTTTTTAATCATAACCTCTCATATGTGACTTTCGTGTCACATAAGTACATGATGACTAATCCATTTTTTGTAAGTACATACATGATCATGATGACTTTCGAGGGTTGTGTCGGATCAGATCATCGACATGTCATAAGTTACCAAAATTGCAATAATATTGTATAATTTAAAATCAAGAAAATACACACAATGGCAATCATATAAACGATATTTAGACTCAACTTATATTTAAAGTACAAAACAACTTTGAAATCCCATCGTAACCCCATCATGATTACGTGCTAAAGTTTGAATGTTTTGTAGAGATACTTCCACTTTATGTTGAATGAGGGAAACACAAAACTACACAAGTTCAATAAAAACAACTTTCATATCCTTCGTGATCTAGTTCCAATTTTCTTCACACTTGCAATTAGTTTAAGAAATGAATATTGGATTTTAATAATCCTAACCACTCACCGTTGGCCGTCAACAGTCCCAACTTAAAAAATAAGCACTGACAGTCCCAACTATTAACATATTGACCACTAATAGACACTGACTAACAGAACCCTAACACTGTTAGTCTCTGGTACTCGGAAAAATATTTTTGGCCGGAAAACTCGACATTTTCGTCCCAAACCTCTTTGTAACCTTATCACAGACCTTTAGGAACCTTTTTCTAGTAAAAGCCTCAATTATTGAAGTCGTCAGAAAACTTCTTTTTGCCGGAAAACTCAACTTTTTGGCCGGGAAAGTCAACATTTTCGTCTCAAACCTCTTTATAACCTTAGATCAGACCTTTAAAAACTTTTTTCTGGCCAAAAACGGTTTTCCGAAGACCGGAGACTAACGGCGTTAGCGTTCTGTTAGTCAGAGTCCAATGGTGGTCAATATGTAATAGTTGGGACTGCAAGTGGTTATTTTTTAAGTTGGGACTTTTGGCAGCCAACAACGAATAGTCGAGATTATTAAAATCCAATATTCCTTAAGAAACAAACACAAACGGTTTACTTGATTATAACCATATATGATTCAATATTCTTTTGTTAGTTTTTAATGGGAGGTGAATAGATTCGATATTCTAAATACTTGGAATATCTTCTTCTCTACGTAAATATATTTTAGTGGTACACAGTGTCTAACACACTAACACAAAAAAGTTTCACTATTCGAGTTGTATTAAGTTATGTTTGAAAAAAAAACAACTAGAACCAATAACTAAATCGAACATATCTTGTCCGGTCTTTTCTTTTGTCCAAGTACAAGCTTTATCATCAACTTGTATGAGTTTTGTGGATCCTTAGTTCAAATCTAGTTGACACACCAACTAATTATAAAACCAGATTAACAATTTAACATCACCTGTATAAAGTATCATGGAATGATTAACCTAAAACATGTCTACAAAATGGACCCTACATTACATGTCTCTTTGCAAAATGGACCCAACAAATACATGTCTCTTTACAAAATGACCCTACAAATATATGTCATTTTATTATATACATTAATTATCCTTTTCCTTAGTTGCATCCGCTATTATAACAAATGAAAACCAACAAAAACTCCACCACCACACCCAACTCATTATATACAACCCACCAAGTTACCATTTCCTCATTCCACCCTTTCATTCTGCTTAAACTTTGATTTCTTCAGCCACAAGGAACCCGAGATCATGGCGTTGGTTAAGGCGGAGATAGTGTCCGGACAACCAAGGTCTTTCGGTTCGCATGTAGGTCGGATAAATCTTTGAGTTCATGTCTATGTGTTCACTTAGGCAAGTCTGAAGCTTGGCTTTTACTTATTTAACACACTTTTTTTTTGGTTTTCATTTTTGTTTTTGTCATGGAAAGAATTCGAAGGGATTACAATAAAAAGTTCGGGAATTTCATCTTAATTTTTAAATGTTCCTTGCTTGTTTTTATTTATAAATGAAATGTAAATTTTGATAATTTTTTATTAGATTAATGTTTTTATTATCTAAAGTTCACGAGCTTCGGTCCTAGGTAAGCGTTTTCTCGGTTCGGAAGCGGATGTATCCTGATGTAGTGAATTTCGCCAGTAGACCATTTGAAGGTTTGGCCGTTCAAAAAAATTATATCGCACAGTCGGATTATACATTAAAGAAATAGTATATGCAAGCTAAGAAACCAAAAAATAATTAATTATATATGTGTGTGAAACTAATTTGTGTATTATTAATTTATAATTTAGTTTGAGTTGATCTGGTTCGAACTACTTGGATCATATGAACATTCAAGTCGAGTTTGAGTTAAAGTTAGCTCGCTCAAATGGATAGAGGCCACCTGGGCAACTAATTATCTTTATTTACTTATTAAATCGATTTGTTTACTTAAATTTTGCAAAAAAAGAAAGAAAGATATTTAAAAATAATAATTTACAAAATCAATTTTATTAAACGTAATACACTATACTATAATACTATTCTTGACAATATTTATATACACACACTTCCTTTGATTTATCCAATAAAATGTCTGTTAGCTAGTTGAAATAATAATATTTAGTAATATTATTTCATGACAAATCTTAATTTCGTTCATCTATTATAGTTAGGGAACCTTTGACCATTCTCTATCACTATTCAATGTTATGTGTTAACACGCGTTATAAAAATGGTGGCGGTGGGGTATCACGGAAGTCGACGCGTGATGGGTTGATTACAACGTGGCGCCCCGGGTGCTCTTAACAATAAACTCTTTTTACCTAAAATTCGAAGTTCTTGTGTTGCAACCCTTAAAATATCGTTTAAAAAAATTAGAAAAATAATCTAAAACTACCATTTATAATAGTCCGGATCAAACAACGTTTAGATATATTCCATGTGTGGAGGTCATGAATAGCCGAGCCACAATAAATTGAATGTTGATTATGGTAATCTATGTATAAAGGCTAAAAAAAGATTAACAATCAACTTGATTGTAACATACATGCATACATGATACATCTAAACCTAAAGCACCTAAGCACTGTTAATATAATATTATGTATAAATGCTTAAAAAGGAGTAACAATCAACTTGCTATACATTAACATACATGCATGCATCTAATTAACCTAAAGCGCCCTGACCAGTTGATATTAGGATAATCACACTATCGCACGTACACCACATCCAGGAATATAATACTAAGAAAGCAAGATTACATTGTCCATAACCGTTTTAACCCCGCGCTTAGGTAGGACATTCAACGCACACTTACTCTATCCATTTATTATATTCGTTTCGTAAACATAAAAGATTCAAGTTATTATTCTCATATCAGATCGTGATATGTAACCTCTTGTGACGGGACTAACGCTTCTTTTTCGATTTTAAATCCAATCTGACATAAAAGAATGTCAACTCTCAAGCATCTTACTAGCCTAACCTTCACAACATTTACAATATTTAATATTTACCTTTTATTTGGAATTAACATGATGAGATATGAAGTAAGGGGAGATGATAATGGAGGCATACCTAATTAATATGTAAAATATGCATATCTATTTTTCTATATGAAAAAAACATCCTTTATTATGTATTTATAATTGGTATTTGTAATAGTGTGCTTGACTTTAATGTTTTATGTTGAGAGATCGAGTTCTTTTTAACAACAAACTCACATACACTTTATACTCTACACGTATGTTTTAATTTAGAGTTAATTACATAGTTACTCCATGTGGTTTCACAAAATAACATATTTAGGTACTAATAATTTAAAATAATCTTTTAGGGTATTAACTTTTCATTTTGTAACGTTTGGAGATATTAACTTCTAGAGTATTAACATAGTTAGTTTCTGTGGTTTGCACAAAATAATATACTTAGGTACTGATAGTTTAACAAACAATTAACGTTAATACATCCAGACGTTATAAAATGAAAAGTTAATACCCTAAAATGATGATTTTAAACTATTAATACTAAGTATGTTATTTTATGCAAACCACAAGGACTAACTATGTAATTAACTCTTTAATTTTAAGTGAGACATGAACTAGCCAACCTAGCAGGGAAAAAAAGAATACACTGTAGTGTTATGAGATCAACTACTCTTTGATCAACTATTACTAGTGCTTAGTGGTGGTCACGGGTATTTAAGTTTCACCTATGGTGGATCCGTGTAAATTTTCCTCTCCAGATCTCACGTTTGACTTTGGGTGATAAGGATTTCTCATTGAGAGGTTTAAATTGAGAATCTATTGTGCGAGGAGGCTCTCTAGCACAAATCTGGTTAATACAACGTATGTTAGAACTCCCGATATTGACAAATAATTCACACCCTTAAAAAAATCTCTTTGATCATGCGCATATGTTGGTTCCTCACACTATTTTGTTAGTTTATGATAGTGATGTTTTATACTCCAATTTTATATTCAACCAAGAAATTCTTTTTGACCGTTGCAAAAGATATACTTTACCACGTTATCCAATTAACCCAACATCCACCATTCTCTGTATATAAAGTAGTTAAAATAGTTAAATAATAATTTCTATTTCTATTTCTAACATATACAAAAACAAGTTGGCCGGGAATAGTTGTCCCACCCAATTGGTGGAAAATGGTCGGCAGCCCCCTTTTTTTTCCCTTTTTTAAGTTTTATATAATTATAACTTAGCATCTTCAATAGTACACGTGTTTGAGTGGTTTTGAGGTACGTATATGATCAAACAAATTCACTAGACAACCCTGCTGGTTCAATAAGTACTATTTTTATCCATAATTTAAAATTACGGTCTTGCCCCTCGCTCAAAATAAAATTATGTTTTCCCCCTATCATAAAATTACGATTTGCCCTCAGTTTAAAAATATGATTTTGCCCCCTTTACAAAAATTACGATTTCGCCATGAGTTCAAAATTACGATATTGCCCCCAGTTCAAAATAAAATTATATTTTTGCCCCCAGCCAAAAATTACGATTTTGCCCTTAATTCAAAACTACGACTTTGCCCCAGCTCAAAATAAATAAACTATGGTTTTGCCCCCCAGCTTAAAATTACGAATTTACCCTCGGTTTAAAATTATAAGTTTCCCCTCACTTAAAAAGTTACAAATTCTCCTCATTTAAAATTTGTACTTTTGCCTAGTTTTTTTCCCCTAGCTCAAAATTACGATTGCGCCCTAAATTCAAAATTCGTTTTTGCCCTCAGTTCTAAATAAAATATGCTTTTGTTCCCAGCTAAAAATTACGATTTTGCCTTTAGTTCAAAACTAAGATTTTGCCCCAGTTCAAAACAAAATTTTGGTTTTACCCCCAGCTTAAATTACGAATTTGCCCTCATTTTAAAATTATGAGTTTCCCTCATTTAAAAATTACGATTTTGCCCCCAGTTAAAATTTGTAGTCTTGCGAAGTTTTTTTTTTGCAAAAGTATAGTAGTTTTTATTTTACTTTGTTGACTCAATCTAACTTTTTTGTAAACCAGGTGTCTAACACTCGCTTATTATTCTTGACAAATTACTATTTTGCCCCCAGCTCAAAATTACAGGCTTGCTATCGTTTTATTTTTTTTATAGCAAAACTATGGTAGTGATTTGGTTTAATTGGTTGACTCGATGTATTTTTGTTGAGATCGTGTTATAAGTAGTATGTAGAAGTAACTAAAATACATGCGTACATGTTACTAAAGTAAGAAATATTCGGCTTAACGCCCCGTAATGCGAGCGGGGCATCCAACTAGTTACATGCATAAAGCATTTCTTGACAAGAAAAAAAAAGAATTATACAAATCAATTTCAACTTGTTGTCTGTCTTTAGTTTTCTAAAGGTCTATTGTTTAGCATAAGCTGAGTTTTATCTTTTCTAATTGGTTATATATTATATAAAAGGGTTATTGGATTTTATCACCACTAACTATTGGCTATTGGCCGCTGTCACTCTCAACTATCACTTTGATGCCGTCACCCTAAACTTAACACTTAGTGTGTTCTGTCACCATGTTGTTAACTGATTACTAAATTTTGATTCCGTCACTATACTTTTGGGGTTTCCTAAGATCCCTATGATACCCCCAAAAGTATAGTAAAATGATCAATAGTTAGTGATCAGTTAATGACGTGGTGACAGAACACGCTAAGTGTTAATTTGGGGGCGACGAGCATCAAAATGATAGTTGAGGATGCCAGCGCCGATAGCAAATAGTTAGAGGAAATAAAATCCAATAAAGGTAACTTCTGACAATATTGTGTTATAGGGCATACAAGAAAATTAAAAGAAAAAAAGAATAATACAATTCAATTTCAACTTCTTGTCTGTCATTAGTTTTTAAAGGTCACTTGTTCATAAGCTGAGTTTTATATTATCTAATTGTTATATAACTAGATTTACTATCCGTCGTAATACGGCGGGGCGTAAAGTCGTGTCGAATAACATCATTGCCACACCACTGCCAGCGACATCCAATACTGAAGTCACGGTGTGTTGTAACGACCTTGTCAATTTAGGACCCCACGCGTTGTAACGACCTTGTCAAACGGGGAAAAGATAGATGACGTAAAAACGTTGTACCACACGTGCCGTTGAGTCGTGTTAACTCACAGAATCTAGTACGGAGCGTTAAAACGAAATGCTAAAACGTTGAATGACACACAAGTTACGCCGTGTTAACTCACAAAATTTAAAACAAAAAAAATTGCGAAATATGAAAGGTCTGGGGACCAAAGTTGAAAGTACAAAAATTGTGAGGTCAAATTGTAAGAGATGAAAACTTTTGGTGTTAAAAGTAGAAAATCAAATAGCTTTGGGTTAAAAGTGAAACATTGAAATTCTTTTTGAAAACCTCCCAAAGCATGATATACATACCTATATGCACACAATTGATGCTATAATTAAGTCAATTTAGGACCCCACGCGTTGTAACGACCTTGTCAAACGCGGAAAAGATAGATGACGTAAAAACGTTGTACCACACGTGCACGTTGAGTCGTGTACTCACAGAATCTAGTACGGAGCGTTAAAACGAAATGTTAAAACGTGGGAACCACACACACGTTACGCCGTGTTAACTCGCAAAAATTAAAACAAAAAAATTGTGAAACATGAAAGGTCTGGGGACCAAAGTTGAAAGTACAAAAGTTGTGAGGTCAAATTGTAAGAGATGAAAACTTTTGGTGTTAAAAGTAGAAACTCAAATAGCTTTGGATTAAAAATGAAACATTGAAATTTTTTTTAAAAACCTCACAAAGCATGATGTACATACCTATATGCACACAAATGATGCTAATTTATATTTTGTTAATAAAAAGGTAATTTCCTGACAATATTGTGTTTTTGGCATACAAAATGTAAACTATCATAACTAAAATTAAATAAATGTATTTTTGAACGGCTGATATATGTCATTTATTTACTCAAAGAAGATCAATAATAATAAACAAAAACAGGATAACCTTTTGGAAATGGATTTGTTAAGAGCCAATAGTCGTCCCTCTACAATGATAGCCAAGTTCTTTTATGGAATCCAATATTACTTTTCACCTAACTAACTTAATTCTATTTATTTGTATTCGATAATGTGATTTTATTTTATAAACATTATTAACTAAGATTTGTAACAACAGATAGGATAATTGGATAAAAAAGGAACATCAACAAGTTTACTTTTAGATATATTTATTCATCAATGTATGTGTGACAGGCTTATATCTATATAGTAATAAATAACCTGAATAGATTTTTTTGCATGCATTTTTGTTTATGAGCATGGATGAAAAAATATCTAAACCCTAAAAGGAAATCTGAAAGCAAAAATAGTATGTGAAAATTAACTATGTAGTATTTTCACAATTCTGGATAATTGATAACATACATATTTAGTCGTACTATAACACAATATTTTGAAGTTGTTATGCTTAAAGTTGTTAAAACTCTATAATTGCTAGAATTGTATTTGAGTATGTAATATTTTATGCCAATTTTCGGGATTAACTTGAGACCAGTGATTGAAATCTCAATAGTAAATTTTAACCACAAAAATCCTAAAAGGAGATCCCGATAACTTGCAAAGAGACCACCAACCTAACCGAATAATGAATGATCGGTCGCTTCAATTGGTATGAAACTAAGCATATCAAAGATTGTATCAAAACCGATCATTCATATTTACAAATTTACATATTTTCTTTGAACGTACAAATACACGACTCACTTTAACTTTAAGTCACTTGTATACGAACTTTAAGTTAAGTAAATAAATTATTCATTCGGAATTTTAATTTTTAGAAATGTAATGAGTAGTTGATTTTGTGCTTTAGAAAACACTTCGAGTAATTTATGAGTATAAAGTGAATAATTAATTTGTTTATAGCAAACTTGACATAATAAAAAGCTCAACATATTTGTGTTTTCTTCAGTATAAAAGGTTTAAACTCAATTATTTGTTTGGTGGTAAAATACAAAAAAAATAATAGTGAGGTATTATAATTTTTACTGTAAATTACATTTTTCATCTTTATGTTTATACCAAATTACAATGAATGTCCTTTGCTTTTCGAAATTACAAGAATCATCCTTTACGTTTTAAAAACCTTGCACGAATAGTCCTTTGAAGCTAAGCTAACCTTAACCTGGTTAAAATTTTCAATTAAGTCTGACTCATTTTTTTTGAACGACAAAAGGGAATATATTCCACCAAGAAAGCCTAGCAAGAAGCTAGATATAACATGAAAAAAACCTTGAGAAAACATGAAACAAAGAAAACACTAAAGAAAGTTTAACGTCCCAAAACCTGAATGTTAATTTACCAGTATGGTTTATTTTGCATGATATGATATAGGGTAACTAAGTTAGTTAACTTAGTTAAAAGTACAAGTTAAATAGTAGGGAAGGAAGTTTGTGACCAACAAAACAATTTAATAAACTAAGGGACCAAAGTTAGACATGTTTGAAATTTTATTTATTACAAGAATGAGAAATTGAAAATCTGGTCATTAAGTGTGCATATATATATAGAGAGAGGGGGAGAGAGAGGAAGAACTCTCTCAAGTTTTAATTCAATCAAATTGGGTAATGATACCTTGCATGAAGGAAGAATTTCATCATCTCATCCTAGCAAACATGTGGTAAGTTGTAAATTTTGATTTGGTGATTTTGAAAGAAGCTGGTCTATGATCAATCCATGATTAGTATGAAAATAAGCATGAATGTGTGTTAGAGTCACCAAATAGAACTTGGATTATGAATGATTTCAAGTAAATTGATGTTTTTACATGAAACCCATTGGTGAAGATGAGGGTGGCGGCATTGGTATATCACACATGTCAAATTCTTGTGCAAATTTAATGTATTATGTAGTATGTGATTGGATACTTGTTAGTGAGGTTGAGTAAAGTATGGAATTTATTTGATGTTTACTTGTGTTGATGAATGAAAGTGATAAGTAGGAAGAAAAAACATGGAATACTTGTACATTATGCTTAGAATGTAGTACGTATACCAAGTGTTTGCTAAAGTGTCCATGTGAAATTGTAAGCTAGAACTTGGTAAATAGGTATATAATGTGATAATAATGTAAACTTACATGAGGAATGTGTGTTTGAATTAATCCATATGAAGTTTTGTTTGATTTCATGATTGGGCAGAAGTGTGCAATAGTGGCTTGCATATATGCTTGAATGGTGGTGCACACCAAGTATTGGACTAGTTGCGTAATGGTAAATTAGAAATTGATGTGTATTAAATGTATAGTTGGTAGACTTACTAGTAAAGGATAATGTTGAGATTATGTTAAATTGCTAACCTTGAATTTGGTTGTTAATTGTATGATCATGAAAATATTAGTATGTGTTGAATTGATTATACATGCGTATGTATGTAACTAATTGATCATGTGGTTGTATATGTCCTACAACATGAGTATGAAGTGCAAATGGTATCGTTAGTATGGTCGATTATTTTAAGATAGGTACATGTTCATAAGTTGAACGTGTGTAAGTTGGACAGTTGACTTTGTAAAAGTCAACAATGTTTGAATAACATGGTTAGGCTTTTCGACGCAACTTTAAGAGTAGAGGAATCATGTGATACAAGTTAAATCGTTTATGTGTTTTACGTGACGATAAATGAAATCGCGTGAATTTGGAGTAATATGATTGTTTATGTAAGTCTTATGCATGTTATGTTAGTAATTGACTAATGAAAGTCAAAACAACCTTTGGGTTGAAATAAATGTTAGTGTGAACGAACTTGCATACTAACAATGTTGTAGGTATGATGGCATGAAAGGATAGGAAATTACATCAGCATGGACTCAAGCACGGAAGGCTAACGGGTTAAGATGAGGCAAGGAAGGAAGCACGAACATGGGTGCTCAAGGTAAGTGATCCCCGAACTTAATCCTTATTATGTAATGTAGATTTAAATGTAAGAAGATGGGGAATCATGGAAGGATGGTAAGTGATGGTAGGACTAAGGTAAGCAAGGTCATATTTAACTATATGTGGTTTAGTCATAGTTGAAAACGTTTGGTAGAAATGAATGGTTCAAAGTTAGAAAGTAATGTGTCGAGATGTGGAAATTTGATGTCGGGGTTTGGGGGTTTGTGTTAGGATGACTTGGGGGATTGGAATAATGTTATTCTATGTTTTGGGACCTTCGGTGCAAGAACAAGGGTTGGAACGCGCGAAAGA
Organism: Scalesia atractyloides; assembly: GCA_947069175.1. Classification (NCBI taxonomy): domain Eukaryota; kingdom Viridiplantae; phylum Streptophyta; class Magnoliopsida; order Asterales; family Asteraceae; genus Scalesia; species Scalesia atractyloides. The sequence continues at coordinate 60,185,818 of CAMTDV010000030.1, forward strand.
ATGAAATCCGGACAACCGGTCTAGAGGGGCGCCGACAACGCCCCTGAATGGCGTCATCGACGCCTTTGGCCTGATAGACTTGCCCACTAGCTGCCGACGACGCCGGAAGTTCTGTTTTGCCCCGTTTCTTCGTTTTATTGATCATGGACTTCGTAGACCCATGCCCAAGCCCAGTTACACTTCCAAATTGCACCCCAACTTTACCAAATAGTTGTGTGAGGTACGGGTGAGTATGGAACCAGTATTTAATTTCCCAAAACTTACCATAGAGTGTTTATAAAATGTGAGTAGGAATGGAGCGTGTATGCAAGTATGTGCAGAAACGAAATAAGTATGTAAGCATGTATGTGTGGATGTAATTGTATGTTAGTTTATGGAACTTATAGATGGGCATGAATATATTCATTCATGTTTTTTAATACATAAGAAGATTACCGATGCTAATCGGGTTGCTTTGTGAATGTAATGAAAGTGCATGTAAGATATTGATGGCTTTTGAGGGACACAATGATTGAATTCAGAAGGATGATCGAATGGATTATCACGTGGGATGAATGTGATATGTTGTCTAGTTATATATATATATATATATAATATATATATATTAAATTATGCATGATGTCATTGAGTACTAATGATGTGGATGTGTACGGCGACTGCAGGTTACAGGGATCACCATCATCATCATCATGAGGTGTTAGCGGTTGAAGGTCGAGCCGAAGAACATGGATTGTACGGGAGCATGGTCATGTAGTTTAGTAAACGTATGTCATGTATTATATTTTAAATGAGAACGAATAATGTAATTCTTGAAAAACACCATATTAAATGGTTTTCATTTATATAAAATGATTATAAAGAAATAAATTTTAAGATTCGTATTTCCGCTGCATCTTTTCGGTTAAAACGTATTAGGGTCTTACTAAAAATTACACTGAGCACACTCAAACATCGCCAACCTAAATACCACTGCACTCATGTAGGATATGTAGGCAGAAATGCAAATTTATGCCTAGGGGGGTGGAGCACGAACCACACCACGCATCAACTTTGTGGATTTTGAACCCATTTTCTGTTTCCGAGGGGTTGGGAGGTGGAGAGTATCGTGACGTATAGTTGATATCATCATAACCAATAAACACAGAGCAACACAACGGAAGTCTTGGAGTTAAAATAAATTATTACAAACCATAGAGTTCAAAGTTTAAATACAAATTTACAAGGTTTGTAATACGGATCCACAGGCGGATCGCAAATTGTACACAAAATGATAAACAAACTTTTAAGGCAACCAAGGGTCGCAAATCCTCTATGTCGACGCCTACACAGCTTCCAGTCTATTACGTGCCGTACCTGTAACTTAATCTTATGAAAATACGTTAGTTTTCATTGGTAAATACAATCAACCGACACTTTTAAAAATCTTTTCAATTTAAGTGCGCTAGGCACATTTTTATAAATAACTTGGGATAATACAAATGACCTTGTATACAGATTTATAAGCCTGTCAATACATATGGGGCCCAGTATGAAAACCGAGACATGATCGACTGACACACCACTTCTGAACTTTCACACGGAAAGCAGATAATAACAATAATGCAATTGACCGGTGTATGCCTACACCCCATGCTATAAGTCGTGGCCATTAGCACTTTAATGAGCCTAAGGATATCCCAGACATGGTCAAGCCAACCCCCAATGTTTAAGTTATCAGACAAAACAGATTAAAACGGGTTATGTGATTTAGTTAATATCTCAACTGGACAATACTTGATCCCATACCCTACCAAGCGGTAATAATTTATCGTATTCCAATCCCGTATAGGGGAAAATAGGTTAAAAGTATTTACCTGAGCTAAATCTTCGAGAAAATCACAACTCAGGCGTAGATCAAGAGGTAAGTACAGGCACAATCTACCTGGAAGGCGTCTAGTCTGGAATGATGGTATTATTAACCATTAGAATGCTAACGGGTAGTTAAGTCTTAGACTTGAACTGATTAGTCTTACGTTAAACAAGTACGGTACAAAACGCTAGATTAAGCGGTGATAGGAATAGAATTTAAATTAGGACCCAACAAGTATCTAGACTTGTATAATATGGGCATACCCATAACATTCTGGATTTTGATAAGGAAACGACAAGTTAAACCCGTTTCGGTTAGATTACGTAAACTTGTCACGTATGCTTAACCGTAAGCGTATAAGCGAAACCGAGTAACCGAAAGAGTCATATACAAGTTCCATATGCTATTATGCTTAAAATATGTTATGATATCAGTAGGATATCAATATGTATGACCGTGATGATTTTAAACCCGAATTACGTCCCATAAGGGTATTTTGGTCATTTTATGTTTATAAAAGATGTATATGAGAAATCTGTTGTCAAGGTCAATAACATTTTGTAAAAAAAATATAAAAATTTTATGATGTTATATCAGTAGGATATCAATTATATGTGTGTTTGATAGTTTTTATACCAAACTATTCCCGTAGGGCATTTTGGTCATTTCACACATAGCCTTGAAGTCATATTTGGGATTCTGAGTTCGGGACTTGTACTTACTGTAAAAATAGTTAAAATAAATTTACAATCAGTAGGTAACAAGTCTCGGGTCATAGATATGGTCTTAAACCATACTATGCGCCGAAAAGGCGATAAAGTCGATAAATGCCGATTATTTTGATGTTTGATGTAAACTGAAGTCATGATCAGCTTTATAATATTAAAATAAGTTATTTATCATGTTACAACAGTAGATAAAATATTTGGTTATGAAATGTTTAATAAAAACCATTTTATGCGAAAAGGGTAATTTGGTCATTTGTCAGCATTATACGAATCCATAGCATCAACTCAGATTATATTATGTTTTAACATCCCAACAAATCCTATTTATGATATTAATCGTATGTCATGGGTTTGGTGGAAGAAGTTATGTTTAAACCTTCTAAAATGCCAAAAAGGTCATTTTAGTCCTTTTAAAGCTATATTAACGATATTTAATCAAAATGTAGCTTATGATCAGAATCATCATATCAAAATAATTTAATTAAGTTTACAAATCAGTTTATAACTCATTTATATGTTGATTAATGTTTAAAACCTTAGTTTATATGAAAAGGGTATTTTAGTAAAAGTTTAGGCATAATAATGGAAACTTATATAAAACGCAGAATACTAAACAGCCATGTAGTATAACTCCAGAGGGTTATACTATACTATAACATGGTCCTAAAACAACTTAAGGCCAACAACCTAAGTTGTAAATCGGGTCAGAATTGAAAGTCAAAGTAGAAGTCAAACTTCGTGACTTTCGGTTGCGAAACAACCCTAGACCTGGACTTGACGGGCCGAACATGTTTACACATGTTCTAACTATTATTACCAAGTTATTAAAGTGTTAAAACGTGTTTTATAACACCTACATTACCAATTAATGATTTTTTTCAAAATTGACCCGTTGACTTTTTAATTACATTACTTTGACCCGTTAATTGGTCAAGCAAGCATGGTAATCAGGAGGTGCCCCTTTTAAGGGATTAACGCCTACCTAATTACGATCAGTAGCCCCGTTCATAATGAAAATTGGCTGGACCGTAATGGTCTTAGCCTAAGGTCAAAGCGTTTTTATGTAAACGGGTTTACTTTGGCTTAAAAGCCTATAAAACTGGAAAAAAAGAGAGTTAGGAACACTTACAAAATGTCCTAGCTCGAAAATAGAACTCAGGGGAGTCTCCCTTTAGCTGGGAATCTCCAGATGAAAAGTAGAGAAGAGTTATGAGAAGGTACAAGAAAATGAGGAGCTCAAGGCCTCGTATTTATACTTGAAGAGCTTGAACCAGATCATTCCAGGTGTTGGTGAACAGTTTAGGATGAGTAAAGTGTTAAGGGATGTGTCTTGAGCTGCTAGAGGGTGGCAAACTCGCGAAAATGTGCAATCCATGCAAGCTGCCACGACAAACAACAATCTGCGGTCACTGGCACTCTCTCGCGGGGCGCGAGAGAAGTGACCAAGTCAGTCACGGGCCCCGAGTCGGCTTCGAGCCAGCTAACAACTTTCTTTAAATGTCACATTCAGTCCCTCAATGTTTATAACTTCAATTAACTTTTATTTTAAGCATATTTGGCCCTTCAGTTGGTTCTAAGTATACTTGGGAGTGTGTCCGAGTGTTGTTAAGCTCCAGGTTCGTCTAAAAGGTCACTCAGAGGTATAATTAAACATCGTTGACACTTTTAAATCCCTCAATTATGTAATTATCGTTCAGAGGTTATTAAAATAACATAACGATTTATTTAGTCCTTTTTGTTTTAACATGTGGCATACTAGGATCAGTGGGACACGTGTCGAAATTTTATAGGACGTAAAAACACGAGGTGTTACATCCTCACCCCCTTAAAATAAATCTCGACCTCAAGATTTAATCAAACAAATGAGGGTACTTCTGCCGCATAACGGACTCGACCTCCCATGTGTATTCGGGACCTCGACAGGGCGTCCCACTTAACCTTTAAAATTGGCGCATGCTTCTTACGAAGCTTCTTAACCTGTCAATCTTCAATCGCCATGGGTTTCTCAATGAACCTCAGGTTTTCGTCTATTAGCACTTCTTCATGCGGCATTTCTAGCGACTCATCGGCTAGGCACTTCTTTAAATTTGAGATGTTGAATACATCATGGATTCCATTGAACTTTTTCAGGTAACTTAAGCTTATAAGCCACATATCCAACACGTTCGATAATCTCGAACGGTCATCTCAGGCTCAACTTGCCCTTCTTGCCAAATCGCATAACACCTTTCCAAGGCGATACTTTTAATAGCACTTTGTCCCCTAACTGGAACTGAAGAGGTTTACGCCTCTTATCTGCATAACTTTTCTGCCTGTCACGGGCGGCCTTGAGACGATCACGGATTTGCAAAATCTTGTCCGTCGTCTCTAGGACTATCTCTAGTCCTGTTAGTTGGGCTTCTCCAACTTCAACTCAACAAACGGGCGTCCTGCACTTTCTTCCGTACAAGGATTCAAACGGAGCAGCCTTAATACTCGTATGATAACTGTTATTGTAAGAGAATTAGATTAGGGGTAAGTGACTATCCCAACTTCCACCTAGATCGATTACACATGCTCGCAACATATCTTCCAATGTTTGTATAGTACGTTCACTTTGTCCGTCCGTCTGCGGGTGATAAGCCATACTAAAATTCAATCGAGTGCCCAAGGCTTGTTGGAAACTTTACCAAAAATGAGAGGTATACCTTGTATCTCTATCATACACAATTGATACCGGCACGCCGTGTAAGGATACAATTTCGTCCACGTAAAATTTTGCCAATTTGTCGGAACTAAAAGTCTCTTTGATAGGTAAGAAATGAGCCGACTTGGTTAACCTGTCAACGATAACCAATATCGTGTCGTTACCGCGATTAGTCTTAGGTAACTTGGTAATAAAATCCATAGTTACACATTCCCATTTCCAGGTGGGAATTTCAAGTTGTTGTAGTAGTCCTGACAGTTTCTGATGTTCGGCCTTGACTTGCAAACACGTCAGGCACTTTGCTACATGGGTGGCTATGGATTTCTTCAAACCCATCCACCAATAATTAGCTTTCAGATCCTTATACATCTTGTCACCTCCCGGGTGAACGGAGTACTTTGAATTGTGCGCTTCCTGGAGGATCAAATCCCTAAGTCCTCCAAATACTGGAATCGAAATTCGTCCATTGAGCCTGAGGATTCCATGGGTGCCAACTTTTCAACAGTTTTACCCAATGCTTCACTTGGAATGTTCGCCTCTAACAAGGCTTGTTTCTGTGCGTCCAAGATCTTTGTGTTTAAGCTACTTTTGAGCTCAATGCTCTTTGCATCAACCCGAATAGGTTTAATTCTTTCCTTGTGACATAGCACATCGGCAACCACATTTTCTTTACCGGGGTGGTATCGTATCTCACAATCATAATCGTTGATTGTTTCCATCCACCGACGTTGTCGCATATTTAAATCTTTCTGATTAAACAAATGCTGAAGACTTTTATGATCTTTGTATATAATACACTTGGTTCCATATAAATAGTGTCTCCATAATTTAAACGCAAACACCACAACACCCAACTCTAAATTGTGTGTGGTGTAATTTCTTTCATGCACTTTTAATTTTCATGATGCATAGGCAATCACATTGCCTCTCTGCATAAGCACACATCCCATACCGGTGTATGATGCATCACAATAAACAATAAAGTCTTCAATACCTTCAGGTAGCGTTAATACCGGAGCGTTGCTCAATATCTGCTTCAAAGTCTCGAAGGCTTCCTGTTGTTAAGGACCCGTAGTTAAACTTGATGTCCTTGCGGGTCAAAGTAGTCAGAGGAGTAGCTATCCTTGAGAAATTTTCTATAAATCTTCTATAGTAGCCAGCTAATCCCAAAAAGTTGCGGATTTCAGATGGAGTCTTAGGAGCTTGCCAGTTCATAATGGCCTCAATCTTGGCGGGATCTACTTGGATTCCGCGTTCGCTGACAACATGTCCCAAGAATTGGACTTCACGGAGCCAAAACTCGCATTTTTAAAACTTGGCATAGAGCATTTCTTGTCTCAACAATTCTAATATACACCTTAAATGGTTCTCGTGATCAACTTGATTACGAGAATAGATAAGTATGTCGTCTATGAAGAAGATGACAAACTTATCCATGTAAGGCTTACAGACCCTATTCGTAAGATCCATAAAGGCTGCAGGTGCATTAGTGAGCCCAAAAGGCATCACTAAGGACTCATAATGGCCATACCTGGTCCTGAATGTTGTCTTGAACATCTTCGATCTGACTTTAAGGTGATGATAGCCCGACCTCAAATCAATCTTCGAGAAGTAGCTTGCTCCTTGAAGTTGGTCAAATAAATCGTCGATCCTGGGCAACGGATAACGATTCTTGATTGCTATCTTATTCAGCTCACGGTAATCAATGCACATACGCATTGAACCGTCCTTCTTCTTGATAAACAAAATCAAAGCTCCCCAAAGTGATGAACTAGGTTGTATGAAACCTTTTTCTAGAAGTTCATCCAACTGAGTCCTTAATTCATTCATTTCAGTTGGTGCTAAACGATATAGAGCTCTTGCAACAGGTGCGACACCGGGTAGGATATCAATTCTAAATTCTACTTGTCTGTTTGGGGGTAAACCAGGTAATTCTTCCGGTAAAACATCTGAGAACTCAGAAATGATAGGTAAATCTTCAATCTTTGGTTTCAGCTCGTCAACAGTGACCTGTGCCATGTAGATGACACATCCTTTCTTCATGCATTGGGATGCCTTAAGCAATGATGCTTTCTCAGACATTCCATAATGTAGATCTCCTTGAATGGTGAGTACGTCAGCAGTTGGGGTTTTGATTTCGATGAACTTTTTGTCGCAGGCTATACGGGCTTGGTTATGAGATAACCAATCCATGCCCAAGACTACATCGAACCCTGCCAATTTCATTGGTAGGAGAGAGATAGGAACAGGATGATTCTTGATAGATATGGAACATCCATCTAGAATTGTTGAAGCAGTTTCAATTGTTCCATCAGCGAGCTCTACATCATAGGTTATATCTAGAGTTCTTATGCGCAAATTTAGCAAGGCACTAAACTTATGGTCTACAAACGACTTATTAGCCCCTGAATAAAAAAGAACTCTAGCATAAGTATCATTAATTAAGAACGTACCCGTTATAACATTATTATCATCGACAGCTTCTCGTGCGTTCATTAGGAATGCGCGTGCATTCGTTTTCTTCGCCCCTCCAGGTTTCTCAGCGTTATCCTTTTTGTATTTAGGGCAGTTAAGCTTGATGTGCCCCTTCTCGCCACAGTTAAAACAAGTGGCATCCTTTAGATCCTTGCAATCTAGGGCCTTGTGCCCCATTTTCTTAAGATTCCGCACGGTTTAGCTTGTGATTCCAACCGACACTGACCACAACCGTGTCGCCTATTGCACTTCTTGCACACAGGCCAGTCATCTGACCTTTGATTGTTCCGGTTGAACCCTGATTTTCCTTTCTTGTTCGACCGGTGAGATCTATCATCTTCTCTCTCCTTTTCCCATCAGATTCAGATCTGATGGATCTATGCCTCTTTAGGTCCTGGGTCAAAGTCATAGCTAGGTCTACAGCAGACCTATAAGTCTCCGGTCTCGAAAGCCCTGACATTTCCCTTAATTTCTGGCTCTAGTCCTCCAATGAAACGCGCGATGCGTTTAGACTCAGGTGATATCAAATACGGTACCAGTCGGGACGTAGAATTGTAGTCTGAAACATACTTCCTACAATCCAAATTTCTCATTACTAATCCCAGAAATTCAGCTTCGATCCTCTCCACCTCGTGAGGTGGGCAATAGGTATCCTTGACCAACTCAACAAACTTGGTCCAACTTAGATTATACAAGTACACCTTTCCAGCAGACTGTATCATCGACTTCCACCATATCAGGGAATAGCCCTTGAATGATTGAGCCACATACTTAACAACATCTTTTTCAGCGCAACCGCTGATCTCCACTATAGTTTCTATCTCGTCCAACCACCTCAAAGTTTCAACTGCCCCTTTCTCACCAGTAAAATCACGGGGCTTGCACGATACGAAGTACTTGTATGAACAAACCTTCCTTCGAAAAATGAGTCTTTTTCTCATACTCTTGCGTTTCCCTCCTCACATTTGAGGAGTGTTCAGAATGATCCTTCTTATCTGAAAGAGGCTTAGATAATTGTTTGGTGGTATGTTTCGAGGTGTGCTTGGATGAATGTTTGGAGTGCGAAGCACTCGACTCTAATTGCTTCTCAGCACGGTCCTTTATTGCTTTGTCAACTTCCGCAGTAATTAGGGCTTGTAGATCGTCCTTGCTTATGAAGATTTTGTCATCTGCATTATCATTGCGTCGGCTATGGGCTTCGTCAGAATTAGCCATTTTATCTGCTTGATATTAAACACAATGTATATTAATTAGTCATTCGTATTCGATACTCATTGTGTACTTTTTATGATATTATCAACCATATAAACTTTATAATGGGTTTGAAAAATCCTTCGCCTTTTTAGGCTAGTGAACGCATTGTCACTTTTGCTAGGCTTTAGTTTAAGATGCGGCACTAACGGCCTAAAACAGGGTAATTAAATTATGGCATAAAAGCCTGTCACAAAAGACAAATTATTAATTGCACTAATGGCTTGTCGCAATAACTTGAAATATATGAGCCATGATCTCAGAAGATCATAAGGCCTTGAGGTTTGAACAAAATTCTATTACCTCGGGACAGGGAGTCGTAGACCACATCTGTCATTGTCACTAATGGACATAATATAGCCCGCAGGCATCACATCACTAATGGATGTTACAATAAGATCATCATACTGATGATACTAGCCAAAATCAAATTTTGATTATACAGGCTATAAGGTTTGGACATAGTCCATTACCTTGACAGCTAGTGTAGTTCCTCAAGTTACACTGCTGGGAATGTTAACACTTGGAGGGTGTTAACCTTTTAGAATAATTATCTTAAAATGGTTTAATTAGGCTAGTCTCGATCGGGTAGACTAGGAAGCTTAGAACGTAATTCACCACTTCTGGATAGAAGGGTTCATCAACCTTAACTATCATGGTAGAAGGCTTTACTACTTAACTACCTTTTTGCTAATTAATGTGATGACGTGTGCGTGTATATACAAATTTTTACAATGAATTTTACACACGATTCGGTTTTAAATTTATAAAAATGATCTATACTTCAACATTAAAACACACACGAAAGGGCAAGTGTATCCTGTCATATATGTAGTAAAGTATCGGTAAGAACCAAGTATCGATCCAAGGATGCGGGCGGAGACGATAATACTAAACCTTTGTCATTATTCTACCGGTAGAAAAGATAGGTTGATAAGTTGTTTACACTAGTAAACGACTAAAACATAATATTTTTGTTTCTTTTTCTTTTTGTAAACATAAAAGACTCTAAATATGAAAAATCTAAATATAGCCTTGCTTTATGAACAATCAGAATATGTTAACTAAGTCGGTTATGTCACTAAGTCACTTGGTCAATTTCCCATTTTTCAAAGACAATTAGTATCTCTATCGAGAATCCTAACATGACAATTCTTCGGAAAGCTAAAACGATAAACACACCTTAAGCACCTAAAATTGTTCTTTAGCGCCCTATTGATTAATGTTTATGAAAATCCCTTAAAAATAGGTTAGTCATCCGTTAAGAGTTTTCTAACCTCACTTAATCAAGGAAAGTTATACCGATAAACACAATGTAACCATGAGATAAGCATAGCCTAGATTAAATCACAATCGAGCTCATTTTACAAAATTTAAGCATAAATCCACTATAAAAGCGTTTTTGGCCGAAACTACTAACTAAGCTTATGATTTATGTTAAGAATTCACAACGACACCATCTAACCCGCTAAGGCCCTTTCGTGACGGAAAACACTCTTGATTAATATTAATTACCCCTTATTAACCCAATACCCATTTCTAGTCTCATGGGGTAAACATTTTAACAAAGCTAAAAGTTTACTAATACAAGATTAACTAAGTCTCTTCTTTCAAATATCCTAACTAACCATGTACTAATCATCCAAGACAATTAACTATAATCAAGAATCCAATATCAATAACAAGGTTGCAAAGCAATCATCAAGGATTAACATAAAAGGTTGTTAAGTGTCATTACAAACATGATTAACATCTAATGGTTGTTTAACAAGCAAGGAATTCATAATGTTTTTGCCATGAGGCTACAACATTACATAAACAACAATCTAATGCTTGAACATAATCAAAATCATGGAAAGATTCAAGAAATCAAACCATAAACAAGCTATAGATTGAAGAACCGATGATAACGGAGCTTCCCGGCACTATGGAGGCTTGATTCGGAGCAAAACGAGTTGTTATCGAAGCCCAAAAATACCCAGAATCGCTCCCAAAAGTCCAGTCTCCTGATCAGAATGCGTAACCTATGTTTTGTAACTTTTTGAGTCTCGCACGGCCGTGCTGATAAAGTACATGGTGGTGCACTATTCCGCAATCCGGTGACGTCATCTTATCCGGATAAGATTTCAAATCAGCACGCCCATGCCAAGTTTGGCACGGCCGTGCGTGTCCGAGAAATGCTTGCACTGGAGATCGCACTAGCAGTGCACAGAGTAAAAACCATCCGCACGGCCGTGCCATCCTTCTGCACGGCCGTGCGTGCCGAGAAACAGGCTCGCACCAGGCTCTGCATGGTCGATGCAGGTTGTCTGACTTGGGTTGGCACGGTGCCAAACCTCTGCACGACTGTGTACTACCTGAATGTCCACATAAAGTTCGCAACTTCGCCGTTTCGCCCGGAAAATCCTGTTTTCTGCATCTTCTTGTCCGGCACGCTGTTCAAGGCCTATAATGAAAACATACACGATTAAGTGTCTAATTCTTGATTTTATGGCCGAAAACGTGTAAGATGGGGATAAAACGGGGGACTAAAATATGTGTATTTTAACATATATCAAACCTCCCTACACTTGAACTTTGCTTGTCCTCAAGCAAATTAAAACCAAAGTAAATTAAGAAAACATTTCTAATGAAAATACATAATTTACAAACTACACACCTAATAGAATTACATAATAGTTAACCGATTTTTTCGAAAGACATCGTTAAAGAATCCAAACCACACAAGCGCATACAAATATTTGTAAAGATAACTAAAAACCATGATTCCACATTCGATTGACTTAGCATGTAAATCATCACAAACCTCACAATGTCAAAACACACTCGTTATATTTGTGAAACATACATAGAATGTGTATGTGTAAATGCTCTATGCCTAGAGAATGAATCGTGTAAAATCATAAGCTTGTCGAAAGATCTAATCTCCACCAAAAACATGTGAAAAAGCGCAAATCAAGAGGTCTTAGCGGTTGTAATGATAGGCTAGGGTGAAGGGTGTGGAATGGACATTTACAAGTGACTAAATGGCTAAAACTCGATACTTGAGTTCAACAAGCGTTCATAGGTAAAAACTATACATGAATAACTAGTAAAAGACGATTTCTGTAATTTCGAGCTAATCATGAATTTTTTTACTGTTTTTGCACTCAAAATTGCTCAATTTTTGTCGTCTTCGCCCTCATTTGTGGTAGTAATTTTTGATTTTTTTTTGTTTTTTGCAAACTAATTGGCTAATTTACAAATAACGCTAGTTAAACGGCAACTTTAACCGAGTTTTAACACTAAGGTCTAAAAATAAAAAGGCTAATATTTGGCTAAGTGGGTTAATAAGTAAGGTATAAGAAAGAAAAACACGGGTAAAGGCTCGATATGGTGAATCCTAATGGGTAATATCAGGTTCAGGGAAAATAAATGGAAGAAAAAGGCTAGAAGCAAAAGGTTTTCTGGTGCCTCAATCATTTTCACGCAATCTTACAATGTTTATGGTCTTGACAAGCATACTAAGGACAAGTTCTAAGTTACACAAAACATCCGGCTCACTCCTAATCCGAATTGATTAAGCATCTAACAACTCTAAGGCTCAAAACATACTCACATAACGGAAGGAAGCGGGTAAAAGCGTGAAAATTAGCATGCAAGTCTTTCTTTGTTTGTCACGTTTTTAATTATCTTTTTGACTTTTGTTAGGCTTGTTGGTTCTTTAACGTATCTGATGCTTTCTAAAACAGAAATTTAATCGGTTGTGTAAATTTAATTTTTTTTAAGGACATACAAAGTTATAATATTAAACCCTCTCTCCACACTTGAACCTGGCATTGTCCCCAATGCGAAACCCAAAACTAGAAAAAAGGAGAATAATACTCCCCTAAAGCCGAAGAATATGCAAGAGTGATCCGCCAACTCGAAATCGGATGCCTCGCCAATGCGTGCTCCTAATACCTGCATACACGTCACCATTCAAAACACAACCCACAAAACAACGCACCGACCGCAAAATAAACTGAAACATAAATAAAAAAAATAAAATTACCATCCATACATCGAACATAAAAAATAACGAAAGGAAATATCTGAAAATAAAAGTACATAACCACAGGTGTTTGAAATAAAAACCAAAATGAACACCTCAAAAGCAAACTACTAATACTAAATAAAAGCACCACATCCCAACGCGTCCCGACTACTCATCGCCAATGTCATCGCCATGTCCGAAATTGGAAGGTCCCTCCCCGCCTTGGTTCCCGAATGGGAACTGTGGCCGGGAAATGCATTGTGTAGGCCACTGAAAATGTAAGAAAACCCGGCGTGCATCTCTTGACGCATGTAATCCTGGTTCATCTGCATCTGCTGGAACTGATTATAGAACTCAGGATACGATGGAATGTCGGGTGGCCAATCCTATGGCTGGTGCTGTGGCGGGCTTGGAGGCGGTTGTATGAATGCCTCATCATGCTGTTCCTCTTGATCGTGCTCCATTTCTACATGCTCCTCTTTGTTCGGTAACAAAGGAAGTGGATCCCATATTTCTCCCTGCAAACCTCTCAATCATGGGCCATTGTCTGTCACAACCGTCATGCTCATGAACTTAAGTGTTCGAAGATCAACATCTACCCCCGTGTGAACAAAGGTCAACCCATTCATAACCTCATCAGTCATTATCCTAAGAGCATAGGCCAACTGAGTCACATACTCTCCCCCGTGAATCTCACTGCTCGCCGTCTTGCCGCCGCTGTTCACAAAGAACTCTGCTAATCGTGCGGTAAGGTTAACGTGCACACCATTGACAATAGGATATAAAATGATTAAGTCTGGTGTAGGACAGTTCACTGAATTTTCCATGCGTCTGGTGATCGTGTAACTGATAACCTGATGGAGAACTCTGTGAAGCGGGTCTCTCAGGCGTGTGGCCTTAGCTTTCCTAGCATCATAAGCTGGCCCCACCGCTATTTGAGCCCAAAAGTCGGCCCCTTCCCGGTCATTCTCGAAACCATGGATTGACATGAAAAGCTCGGAATCCAACTCCTCTTCGATGTATATCCCTAATGTAACATCCGTAAAAAACCGGACTTACCAAACCCGCTCCGTTTATCAACCGAACAATCAGTTAAAAATTTCGTTGCGTATTTAATGCCCAAAATAATTTTAAACGATACATAATTAATAAGTATATTGGAATATATAATTTGTTTTTGAAAAACTGTTAAAAATAATGACATAAAAATAAAAAGCTGCTGCCGGTTTTCGAACCCGGGTCAGCCAGCGATTCAAACAAAGCCTTAACACTTAACTATCCAACCACTGCGCCACTAATGTTTCTTGTTTATTATTAGAGACAATTAATACATAAAATAAATCTCGAATTCAAAAACCGACGCGCCTAATTGCAGTCGTCGGAAATCCCGACTATCTCGCCAAGATTTGACGGTTTCTTCAGTTTTAACGTAAACTTTAACTATGACATCGGTTATAACCGACGTCTGAACCGCGACGCAAGTCATAACCGCCGGAAAACGTAATGACTTTGAATCAAGTCTGAAATCCGACTCTATACATCTCGATTCCTCCCTATAAATTCACCCACTGGTAGCCTTTCGCTCAAAACCGCACCCTTTCTCGACGAAAATTCACTCGCCGGAAAATACCTGCAAATCGCCGGAAAACCGAGCCTTTCACTTCTGAGCCTTACTGAACACCCAGAACTTATACCGAAGCCACCTACACTCACCTCAAGATCCCTGAAGACTCTCTGCCGCAGGACACACGTCGCCGGAATAATCTGCTGTCACCGGAGTTTCGCCGGAGAAACAGAGGAGTTCAGTTCGGTATACCTTACGCTTAATTTTTCATTCTTTTTATTTATCTCACCTGTAATTAACCTCAAAACACTAAAAGAACATGATTAAATCGACGAACCAGTCGGACTTCGATTCTGGTTTAGTCTAACGAAGAAGACAAAGTTTCCGTTGTCTATAAGTTTAATTTAAATCAAGATATAACTCGGGTTAGACACACAGTCCAGCGGTGGACTGTGTGCAAATAAAACACGCAAACGTCTCGAGTTCGATACATGTCCCACGCATACTCGCCTTAATAAAAATGTTCCTTTTTATTACTGAACCGGATTCACTTCATATAAATGTTAAGTTTAATAAAAATCGGAATAATAACCAAGATAGACACACAGTCCAGTGGTGGACTGTGTGAACGTTTAATCACAGGTCACGAGTTCGAGTCCGGACTACTGCACCGATCCGGACAATTATCAAACTTTTTAAATAAGGCAGAAATGAAATAATGAAGTTTGTATATAAGTATAATAAAAATCAGATTATTTAACAAGTTAGACACACAGTCCAGCGGTGGACTGTGTGTTAACTCAACCCACAGGTCCCGGGTTCGAGACATGTGGAGCGCACCGAGTCGTTATGATTAAAATCTTTTTAAAAATAAATGATTTTCGGATTAATATAATTAGTATATAAATTTAATTAAAAACAGAAATATTTCGGGTTAGACACGTAGCTCAGTTGGTAGAGCTGCGTGCACGCGTACGGGAGGTCTCGGGTTCGAGCCTCACCGAGCGCATACAATTACACATACGAACCGGTCAATAGTCAAAGTCAATGGTCAATGGTCAATGGTCAACGGTCAAAAAGTCAACATTTTTTTATTTTTTTATTTATTTATTTTATTTAAAAAATCAATTAAAAATACTTAAAAATAACATTTTTAAGGTTAGAAAATAGCCTTAAACTCACAAAAAAATACACCCAACAATCCTACTAAAATGGATTAATAAAATCCGTTTACTTACCGAACCATTATGCCATTATCTAGGTTAATTTCACTCGTGGTTAAAACCACTTCGTGCGCATTCAACATCATCAACCGAACGCACCCAATGTGAGTGAATCTTACAACTCCCCTTTTTAATTACACGTTTTGGGGTGTGTCATGTGTCACCAAAATTAACTCGTTTATTTAAACTTGTGCCATATCATATTGTGATCTAAACTTAGATTGTATACATTGTTTGTAGTTATGTATTTCATATTGTCAATTTATATGGAATTCATTCATTAGGCCCATCAGTTCCTCGTGAGAGACGAGTTGAGCAACGCGTGCCTCCAAACGATCCATTATTGTTCATGTGTGCATTATTTAATATTAATTGATTGGTGAATAAGTTTACATCTATTTTTACTCATGTGTGGTTGTGCACTTTATTTTATAATCAATTAAATAAACTTGTTCAAATGTTTTTCATAGGATTCACTCGCCAACTTTTTGTTGATCCAAAAACCATTTTTACACATGATACAGGTGAACAGGATGAAGCAAGGAAAACGTAGGAAATGCCTTAGAAGAAAACAATGAAGCCTAGATTGATATTTAGGACATGATGTAATATTGATTGTAATTTTCCATTAAAGTGTATTAATGAATATGAAACGTTAAAATAAATGTCATGAGCTTTGATGATAACCCAATCATGCCCCGATCACCTTTTCCGCTGCGGGTCGGGGTGTGACAGATTGGTATCAGAGTCATGACTATAGGGATATAGGATAGGTTATTAGACCCTTAGAGCCTATACTATAGTTTGCCTAAATTTTAATTGTTTAGGTGGTTACATACAAACTTATGATGTTTATTTGTTTCATATTTATTTATACTTACAGTCAAACATACATACTTATATACACATTCATCATACATATTTCAATGTTCATATATTCAAATCATCTTCATACTTTTGTTATTCAAAGATTTTGTTGCAATTTTCAAATCTTATCAAAGTAAGTTCTGCGACGGGCATGTAGTAACTGGAAGGGTACAAGTACCGGTAGTCGGAACGTCCTGTCTAGGTTGGCATTCGTATAAATCCAATATAACGGACCAGTTTGCCTACCTGGGGACTAACGATGAGAGTACGAAGGACCATTAGGCCAAAGCATGCCACACCAAACGTCGTTCGAACTAACCCTACTTTGAGGTGTCACCGTGTCTACACCTGGACACATTCCGAATATCATACGTTATATACGTATTTCTCGATTTTCTCCGGGTTTTTGTGTACGTAACCAGGCTAACACATGCGAACCATATGAAAAACCCGGTATTCATGGGGGCCCACATGATTACGAAGGTGAAGTATGGCGACATGCAGGGCCTAATGACGAGCAAAGCCCAAGACATCCTATGGATGTAGTAGATTTATTTTTCTATATTTATTTTATGAATGTTCATTCCTAAATACGACCCATGATCCCAAAAACATCCAACTCATACTCATGATGCGTATTCCTTGTAGATGTCTTCTAACCTCGACCGTAGGAAGATGAGAGCAGGAAAAGCCCGCGAGCGCATGGCTGCCCTAATCGCTCAACAAATGGCCGCCGTAATACCCAACATTGTAATCCAAGTCCAACAAGCACTTACCGCGAATCCTGTCAATCAAGAAGATCAACACGTTATCAACCCTCCCCCAAATACCACTAAATGCACCTACAAGCATTTCAAATCATGCGACCCTCCAAAATACGAAGGGACTGAAGGTGTCACCGCTCTCCTCCATTGGTTTGAAGAAATGGAGAACACTTTTCTAAATTGCGATTGCCCCGATGATCGCAAAGTGCGATATGCTACCGGTCGTTTATATGGAATAGCACTTACTTGGTGGAATACAGAGAAGGCCAAACGAGGTGTTGAAGATGCTATGACTTTAACTTGGAATGAATTGAAGGAAATCATGACCAGACGATTTTGCCCAAGGAGCGAAATCAAGAAATTAGAAGATGAGTTCTATTCGTTGAAGCAAAAGGAAGGCGACCACACCACGTACAACAAAAGATTCCTCGAGTTAAATCAAATGGTTCCCAACTTGTTCACTCCCCTCTACCGTTTGATCGAGCACTACATTCGTGGTCTTCCGTCAAAGATTCAAGACTCTGTAATAAGTGCCACACCTGCAAACTTGGAAGCAGCAATGGAGTTAGCTACAGAGCTCACCGAGAACCGAATCCGGAACAAAGACTTCAAGGAGGAGAAGAAGAAGGATAAAGCATCGACTGAAACCTCTGACTACACCCAAACCGAATCCCCTTCTCAACCCAATTCTAAGAGAAAAAGAGACGGGCAACTTTTCGCTACTATCCAACGACATCAACCAATTTCACACGCCATACCCATCCAAGCTATCCCAATCACTCAAGTGGCACCCAACTCAACTTACCCAAATAAGAAACCATATCTTGGACCTCACCCTCGATGTAACACCTGTTTTTATCACCATCCCCGAACTTACCTTGTCGACTATGTGCAACTTGTGGACTCTATGGTCATTTGAGCAAGGTTTGCCGCACCCCTCAAAACCAAATCTCTCCCCCTACTCAAAACATGATCCAAACCTATCATCAACCTCAATACCCCATGTCCCCATATGTTCGAGCTTGTTTCAATTGTGGCGACCCTACCCACTTTAGAAACACGTGCCCTCGATTGGTTAACATCATAAACGCTCAAGCTCAATCAAACCCAGTTAACCAAGTAAATCAAGAAAACCCAATCACTAGGCCACCAGCAAGGGGAAGAGTTTTCAACATCAACGCCAACCCTGACGAAGATAATGACGGCCCAAACGAAACCACCCAACTAGTCCTCTTCACCGGAAATCAAGATTCAACTCCAATCGTTTAGTTTTATGTTTTTCTTTATGTTTTAGAATTACATAGAACCAATCATAACTTAAGGATAAAGCCAATGAGAATTTGACAAGAATATGGTGGATACGCCGCTGGTACTTCCTATATATAAGTATTCTTGCCAAAGGATCGGAGGCATTTTCTGGTGGTTATGAGAGGTTCCATATATAAACCATTTGAGTGATTATTGTTTATTATTTTCAGTACATGCAATACGATCGCTCCGTTTGATTGAGCCTTGATCGCACAGACATTTTTCATTTTCAGTACATGCAATACGATCGGCTCCGTTTGATTGAGCCTTGATCGCACAGACATTTTCATTTTCAGTACATGCAATACGATCTTGTGGTTGTTGTGTTTGTTGTAGAGTCACATAGAACTAATCATAACTTGCGGATAAAGTCAATGAAAATTTGACGAGAATATGGTGGATACGCCGCTGGTACTTCCTATATATAAGTATTCTTGTTAAAGGATCGGAGGCATTATCAGGCGGTTATGAGAGGTTCCATGTATAAACTGTTTGTGTGATTATTGTTTAGATTAAATTTATTATTTCAGTACATGCAATACGATCGGCTCCGTTTGATTGAGCCTTGATCGCACAGACATTTTTCATTTTCAGTACATGCAATACGATCGGCTCCGTTTGATTGAGCCTTGATCGCACAGACATTTTCATTTTCAGTACATGCAATACGATCTTGTGGTTGTTGTGTTTGTTGTAGAGTCACATAGAACTAATCATAACTTGCGGATAAAGTCAATGAAAATTTGATGAGAATATGGTGGATACGCCGCTGGTACTTCCTATATATAAGTATTCTTGTCAAAGGATCGGAGGCATTATCAGGCGGTTATGAGAGGTTCCATGTATAAACTGTTTGTGTGATTATTGTTTAGATTAAATTTATTATTTTCAGTACATGCAATACGATCGGCTCCGTTTGATTGAGCCTTGATCGCACAGACATTTTTCATTTTCAGTACATGCAATACGATCGGCTCCGTTTGATTGAGCCTTGATCGCACAGACATTTTCATTTTCAGTACATGCAATACGATCTTGTGGTTGTTGTGTTTGTTGTAGAGTCACATAGAACCAATCATAACTTGCGGATAAAGTCAATGAAAATTTGATGAGAATATGGTGGATACGCCGTTGGTACTTCCTATATATAAGTATTCTTGTCAAAGGATCGGAGGCATTATCAGGCGGTTATGAGAGGTTCCATGTATAAACTCTTTGTGTGATTATTGTTTAGATTAAATTTATTATTTTCAGTACATGCAATACGATCGGCTCCGTTTGATTGAGCCTTGATCGCACAGACATTTTTCATTTGCAGTACATGCAATACGATCGGCTCCGTTTGATTGAGCCTTGATCGCACAGACATTTTTTTCATTTTCAGTATCTTGTGTTTGTTGTGTTGGTTGTAGAGTCACATAGGACTAATCATAATTCACTGATAAAACCAATGAAAATTTGACGAGAATATGGTGGATACGCCGCTGGTACTTCCTATATATAAGTATTCTTGTCAAAGGATCAGAGGCATTGTCAGGCGGTTATGAGAAGTTCTATGTAGGATTTAGTAATTTCATGGTAACTAATCATAACTTGCGGATAAAACCAACGGAAATTTGACAAGAATATGGTGGATACGCCGCTGGTACTTCCTATATATAAGTATTCTTGCCAAAGGATCAGAGGCATTAGCAGGCGGTTATGAGAAGTTCCATGTAGGATTTAGTATGTTTTGGTTGAAGTTTGTTCATCATACATTTCAGTGTATTCAATTTCATCATTTATAGAAGTTGAGCTATGTCTCACTTCCACAATGACTAACCTCTCCATCATAACAAACGAGAGAGGAACTGTCACAAATCAAACATGTATGCTATCAGAATTTAGACTCAAGCTGTGGTTGTTGTGTTTTTATGTTCTAGAGTTACAACATAGGACCAATCATAACTTACTGATAAAACCAATGAAAATTTGACAAGAATATGGTGGATACGCCGTTGGTACTTCCTATATATAAGTATTCTTGTCAAAGGATCAGAGGCATTGTCAGACGGTTATGAGAAGTTCTATGTAGGATTTAGTAATTGCTTGGTACATTAGTTGTTGTGTTTATTTATGTTCTAGAGTCATATCATAGAACCAATCATAACTTACTGATAAAACCAATGAAAATTTGACAAGAATATGGTGGATACGCCGCTGGTACTTCCTATATATAAGTATTCTTGTCAAAGGATCAGAGGTATTGTTAGACGGTTATGAGGAGTTCCATGTAGGTTGTAGTATTAGAAGTTTTGCTTTAGGATATAACCATATCCTTCCAAACATATCAAAACTCTTACGCATGATATCATATTTAGCGAATCAACTCTGCTTATCAATATATTTTTTTTACCGTCGGCAACAAAAAGCGATTCCTGTAACAGGGTACTTAACCCTTACAAGGGACGTTACCGCCTCAAACAAAATTTAAACTCTTACACTTTTTCTAAGTATGTAACTGTCAAACTAAACACCATCATTTTAGTCACATATATCACTACTTAAATTTTGGGACGAAATTTCTAAAAAGCAGGGGATACTGTAACATCCGTAAAAAACCGGACTTACCAAACCCGCTCCGTTTATTAACCGAACAATCAGTTAAAAATTTCGTTGCGTATTTAATGCCCAAAATAATTTTAAACGATACATAATTAATAAGTATATTGGAATATATAATTTGTTTTTGAAAAACTGTTAAAAATAATGACATAAAAATAAAAAGATGCTGCCGGGTTTCGAACCCGGGTCAGCCAGCGATTCAAACAAAGCCTTAACACTTAACCATCCAACCACTGCGCCACTAATGTTTCTTGTTTATTATTAGAGACAATTAATACATAAAATAAATCTCGAATTCAAAAACCGATGCGCCTAATTGCAGTCGTCGGAAATCCCGACTATCTCGCCAAGAATTGACGGTTTCTTCAGTTTTAACGTAAACTTTAACTATGACATCGGTTATAACCGACGTCTGAACCCGCGACGCAAGTCATAACCGCCGGAAAACGTAATGACTTTGAATCAAGTCTGAAATCCGACTCTATACATCTCGATTCCTCCCTATAAATTCACCCACAATCCACTGGTAGCCTTTTCGCTCAAAACCGCACCCTTTCTCGACGAAAATTCACTCGCCGGAAAATACCTGCAAATCACCGGAAAACCGAGCCTTTCACTTCTGAGCCTTACTGAACACCCAGAACTTATACCGAAGCCACCTACACTCACCTCAAGCTCCCTGAAGACTCTCTGCCGCAGGACACACGTCGCCGGAATAATCTGCTGTCACCGGAGTTTCGCCGGAGAAACAGAGGAGTTCAGTTCGGTATACCTTACGCTTAATTTTTCATTCTTTTTATTCATCTCACCTGTAATTAACCTCAAAACACTAAAAGAACATGATTAAATCGACGAACCAGTCGGACTCCGATTCTGGTTTAGTCTAACGAAGAAGACGAAGTTTCCGTTGTCTATAAGTTTAATTTAAATCAAGATATAACTCGGGTTAGACACACAGTCCAGCGGTGGACTGTGTGCAAATAAAACACGCAAACGTCTCGAGTTCGATACATGTCCCACGCATACTCGCCTTAATAAAAATGTTCCTTTTTATTACTGAACCGGATTCACTTCATATAAATGTTAAGTTTAATAAAAATCGGAATAATAACCAAGATAGACACACAGTCCAGTGGTGGTCTGTGTGAACGTTTAATCACAGGTCACGAGTTCGAGTCCGGACTACTGCACCGATCCGGACAATTATCAAACTTTTTAAATAAGGCAGAAATGAAATAATGAAGTTTGTATATCAGTATAATAAAAATCAGATTATTTAACAAGTTAGACACACAGTCCAGCGGTGGACTGTGTGTTAACTCAACCCACAGGTCCCGGGTTCGAGACATGTGGAGCGCACCGAGTCGTTTTGATTAAAATCTTTTTTTAAAAATAAATGATTTTCGGATTAATCTAATTAGTATATAAATTTAATTAAAAACAGAAATATTTCGGGTTAGACACGTAGCTCAGTTGGTAGAGCTGCGTGCACGCGTACGGGAGGTATCGGGTTCGAGCCTCACCCAGCACACACAATTACACATACGAACCGGTCAATAGTCAAAGTCAATGGTCAATGGTCAACGGTCAAAAAGTCAACATTTTTTTATTTTTTTATTTATTTATTTTATTTAAAAAATCAATTAAAAATACTTAAAAATAACATTTTTAAGGTTAGAAAATAGCCTTAAACTCACAAAAAAATACACCCAACAATCCTACTAAAATGTATTAATAAAATCCGTTTACTTACCGAACCATTATGCCATTATCTAGGTTAATTTCACTCGTGGTTAAAACCACTTCGTGCGTATTCAACATCATCAACCGAACGCACCCAATGTGAGTGAATCTTACAACTCCCCTTTTTAATTACACGTTTTGGGGTGTGTCATGTGTCACCAAAATTAACTCGTTTATTTAAACTTGTGCCATATCATATTGTGATCTAAACTTAGATTGTATACATTGTTTGTAGTTATGTATTTCATATTGTCAATTTATATGCAATTCATTCATTAGGCCCATCAGTTCCTCGTGAGAGACGAGTTGAGCAACGAGTGCCTCCAAACAATCCATTATTGTTCATGTGTGCATTATTTAATATTAATTGATTGGTGAATAAGTTTACATCTATTTTTACTCATGTGTGGTTGTGCACTTTATTTTATAATCAATTAAATAAACTTGTTCAAATGTTTTTCATAGGATTCACTCGCCAACTTTTTGTTGATCCAAAAACCATTTTTACACATGATACAGGTGAACAGGATGAAGCAAGGAAAACGTAGGAAATGCCTTAGAACAAAACAATGAAGCCTAGATTGATATTTAGGACATGATGTAATATTGATTGTAATTTTCCATTAAAGTGTATTAATGAATATGAAACGTTAAAATAAATGTCATGAGCTTTGATGATAATCCAATCATGCCCCGATCACCTTTTCCGCTGCGGGTCGGGGTGTGACACCTAACTTCTTCCCCAACCTCGCAACCGTATAATGGTGCCATTGACCTCCAAGTCTAAATTTTATCAAAATTTTGGTATGACAGAAGTCAGGGTTTACCCCAGCCCTTGGCTTTTCATAGGAGTAGGAGGGAAGGAACTACAAAGTGAGTTCCAAGTACACCGGGTGGCGGATGTTCAAGAGTCGAGACATGGGCATGGAAATCATGTTAGCAAGCCTCTCAGATTGGTTTAGAGCTTGCATAGTTGGCCAACTCAACCTTTGTGGAATCCTAATTTTACCACGTCGGTTCCATAGAGCTTCGAGCTTGTTGATGCACGGGCGATCCTTGTTGTTCTCGGGATCGAATTGAAGGAATGGGTTATTCATCTACATGCAAAAATACAGAAGAATAAGAGCACAATTAAAATTTCAAACCCGGGCACCCGAACAAGCTGTTATGAACGTTCTGTTCGTTTGCTGTTCCAGGTTTCGCACGGCCGTGCCAGCCATCCGCACGGCCATGCGGATCTAGATTGCAAGTTTGGTTTAGCAGTTTCCCTGGTCCGCATGGTTGTGCCAGAAGGCGGCATGGCCGTGCGTGGGCTGCAGATCGCTAAAAACTGGTCCATTCACCGATTTCAACCAATCTTTCTCAAAATAAAGTGTTTTCTTAGTGAATGAACCACGGGTTCGTGATTAAGACTTGCGATTTATGTAAACATCAAGAACTAGGGTTTGGTTTATGATTATGAAGAAAACCCCAAAATTTCTTGAACAAGAACCCTAATCTAACTTAAAATTGACAAAAGCGAAAGAAATTATGAGGAGATCATGGGTATTGAGAGAAGGGAGTGACAGAGCGGCTGTGCGTGTTTTGGTTTAGCGTTTTTACAACTTTTTACCAAAAAGTGGCTTTTATACCCGTCCAAAACTACTGTGCATATTTTCACGCGCATGGGCGTGCGGGATTTGGCACGGCCGTGCGAATCGATGAATACACCGGTGATCGCTTGGGTTCTCGGTTCGCACGGGAGTGCGGCTTGGCCGCACGGTCGTGCGTGACCGGCACAATGTTTGGCACGGGTGTGCTATGTAGATGCAGTGGGTTGCACGGCCGTACCGGTGGTTGGCACGGTCGTGCGTCATCTGGCAGTTTGCATAGATTTCACACAAAACGCTCCCAACTCTATTTTTACCACAGAATTCGCTAATTTTGCAGAGTATTACCTGTTTGGGACATATTTCCACTTTAAAACTGTAACACCTCGTGTTTTTATGTCTAATATATATTTTTTTTTCAACACGTGTCCCGGTAATCCTGGTGTTCACGTGCTAAAACAGGAGAGACCAAATTCGTCGAGTTGCGTTAATTATCCTTGTTACGCGTAGAATTAAGGTCAAGGGGCTATATATGGAAAAACAGAAATTTTCAAGCTCTGGAGACCCCTTGCGGACCGCAAGGCTGTAGCCATACGGTCCGCAAGGCCATCTGATATTGTGGGTGCCTGAGGTCCTTACGGACCGCAAGGCAAAGCCCCTACAGAACGTAAGGACCTGCTAGCGAGCAGAAAGATGGCAGCAGCCTGCCACCTCTGTCGAATTTTGGCACCATCTTTGCATGTTGGCCACGTCTAGGACACTTGTATTCATCCCTTAACACCTGGTAACTCTCTGTGATCATTCTATAACCATTTAAGTTGATGAAAATTGAGTTGCAACATACTTTTCATAACCAAGTTCATCCAACTCTTGCTTGTGGAGCTTTTGATTGATTCCAAGCTTCCAAATTTGTTCCTAGCATATACTTGGACCTATTGTAAATTTATAATTCATGCCAAGTTGATTTTTCCATAGCTTTTGGCTTAGATTAAAGTCTTGTCGTAAAAACGACTTGACTATGTTCTAAATCCGTGTATACTCCATCATTGTGAGTAACGAAATTTCCTATACGTTCATAATAATGGAGGTGTTAATCCCTCAAGAGGACATCTCTAGATTTTCACGGATTCATGGCCAATTGACGAGTCAACCGAAAAGTCAAATAAAGTCAAATTGTCCAGTTTTTATAAAAATCATAACTAATGATCTAGATGTTATAAAATATGTTTTGATGCACTAATAACCTAAAAATAAGTATTAGAACATATGTCTACAGATTCGGCTCGTCAAGTTTTGGTCTAGGCTCGGTTTGTAGCCAAAAGTCGCAACAGTTGACTTTTGTTGACTTTTGGTTCTGACCCGTTTTGAGCCACCTTTGCTACTGACTTTTGACCATTTTAAGACCATAATTATATTTAGAATGACCATCTAAAGTTTCGTCACTCGATTCCTTAGAAATCTGAGTTTACATACAAGTTCCGCTAAAATTATATAAACTTTGCAAAAAAGGTCCTTTTTGTGCAAATCTTGATTGTAAACACACATGCATGTAAAAGACATAAACTGATTTATAAAACATTATTAAATTATGTTAGTGTCAAGAATCTGATTGTAATATAAAGTTTTCGCAAAAGACGTGTTTATGACATTTAAATGGCCAAAATGCCCTTTTCGGCATTTTGGAAAGAATAAACAAGGTTTAATCATCAAGATGATATATTCACTAATGTAATATGATAAGTAGGACCATTTGGGATGATCATTCAGATTATAACCTGAATGAGGGCTTAAAATTCGTTAACTGCCAATAAATGACTAAATTACCCTTTTTCACGCAAAATGGTTTTAACCAAACTTTTTTAACCAAATCTTTTACCTACTGATTAAACATGATAAATAACCTATTTTGGTTATATAAAACAGGTCCTAACCTCAGTTTATCTTAAACAATCGAATATAATGGCATTTAGCGACTTTTACGCCTTTCCGCGCATAGTATGGTTTAAAACCATAACTATGAGCCAAGACTTGTTACCTACTGATTTATAAACAATTTTCAATATCTTAACAGTAAGTACAAGTCCCGAACTCAGGATCTCAATTTTGTCTTCAAAGCCATGTGTGAAATTACTAAAATGCCCTTACCGGACATAGATTATTTCAAACTCGTCAAACACACATATATTTGATATCCTACTGTTACATTGTTATAAAATAAGTATTTTTACAGAATATTAACACCCTTGACATCACCTTCATTTTAAACATCTTTTATAAACTTTAAAATGACCAAAATGCCCTTGTTAGACATAATTCGGTTTTAAATATACCTCGGACCTATCTTTTGCAAAGCTACTGATTTTATATCATATTTTAAACATATATTCATACGGAACTTGTATATGACTCTCTCGGTTACCCGATTCCGCCTACGTGCGTTCGGTTAAGCTTACGTAGCTAATTTACGTACCTAAACCGAAACGGGTATAACTTTGTCATTCCTCTATCAAAATCCAGAATGTTGTTGGTTTACCCATATTAGATAAGTTGATATACTTTTCGGGTCCAACTAACATCCTATTCCGGTCACCGTTTAATCTAGCGTATCGTACTGTATTGTTTTAGCATAAGACTAACTGGTCAGAGTCTAAGACTTAACTAAGGACCCGTTAGCATTCTAATATTGGTTAATAATTACCATCACTCTAGACTAAACGCCTTCCGATAAATTGTTCATGTACTTGCTTTGATCTGCGGCTGAGTTCTGACTTTCCGAAGACTTAACTTCAGGTAAATACCCTTAACTTATTTTCCCTATACGGGCTTGGGATACGGTAAATTATTACCGCTTGGTCGGGTATGGGATTATGTTTTATTCAGTTGTGATAATTAACTAAAATCTTGCATAACCCGGTTTTGATCTGTTTTGTCTGAAACTAAAACATTGGGGGTGGAGTTGACCGTGTCCGGGATACCCTTGGCTCACTAAAGTACTAGTGGCCACGACAATATAGCATGGCGTGTAGGCATACACTGTGTAATTTCTATCTGCTTTCTATGTGAAAGTTCAGAGTGGTGTGTCAGTCGATTAGGTCTCGGTTTCTGTACTGGGCTCCATATGTAAAAGCCTGACATGTAAATCTGTATACAAGGTCATTTGTACTATCCCAAGTTATTTATAAAATGTGCCAAGTGCACCTTAAACCATGTTTGAAAGGATTTTCAAAATGAGTCGGTTGAGTGTATTTACCAGTGTAAACTCACGTATTTTTAAAGGTTAAAATGCAGGTACAAGTACGAAATAGGCCGGAAGCTGCGGGGCGTTGACATTAAGGAGTTGCGACCTTAGAAGTTGAGCCTGTAGAGTCTGTTATCATTTTGTGTATGTTTATTTCCGATCTGCATGTGGATCTTATTACAAGCCATATTGTATATTTGTTTGGAACTCTTGGACACTTTGGTTTGTAATAGTTTATATTTTACTCCAAGCCTTCCGCTGTGTTACTTTGTGTTGTAATTGGTTGTGATGATATCAACTGTACGTCACGATACTCCCCACCGGGCCCACCGGAATACACGTGGAAATCGGGGTGTGACAGGTTGGTATCAGAGCCAACGTTTGAGGGAATTCAACACTTGTCTTTAGTGTTTGATCTCAAACGACACAGTTGCACATTCCTTAGACTCCCAAGTCTAGGCTATGACCTAGGAATTTTTCATTTCCTTATTTTATTATATTTCCTTGTTTTGTGTTTTAAATTATTTTGAAGCAGGAATCATGCCGCCTAAATTTGCGAGAGGAGCAAAAGGAAAAGGACTAATGAGGAGTGGATCCCCAAAACAAGGGCCTTCCAAAGCACCCGTGTACAACCCCTACGAAGGTTCGGACGATTCCTCGTCACCATGTGAGCCATACCCGAACTTACCTCATGAATACTCACCACCGTCAGACTCCCATCATTCGCAACATTCGCACCATACCCAACAACCCCAACACTCCCATTCATCTCAAGAATACTATAACACCGACATACGCCTTCGCTCCCTTTCGGTATGTCCTCCAGAAGATTCTCTGGAACCAATGGAGGAAGATTCTGACCTTGAAATGCCAGCAAAAGGATCAATGGGTCACCCCATTGACATATCCAGCGGTTCTAACTCGTACAATGGAACCCCTCATCACTACACCGACAGCTACGAGGAAAGGTGGGGACAATATGTATTCTACAATACCCCTTCTATCCATAATACCCCATTCTACCACGACACACCTTCATACCACACTCCACCACAAGAACCACCACTAGAGCAGCCACTACCACCTCCACCTCCACCTCCAAGAAGACGTGGAGCGCGCATGTCAGTGCGCCTAGGACCGAGAGTAGGGTCACTCTCACCTAACCTTTACCCTATTATTCCCGAGGACCCACAAATGGGTGGGCCCTCTCATACCTCACCGTTTGTGGAACAGTTTACACAACCAACTGTTGAGCCTGAGCCTCAACCACACATTCCTATAAGTGAGCCACCACCACAACCACCATCAGGTTTTGATAACCCTATTCCTTCTTATTCAAACCAGTCTAGATATAACCCATTCGAACCTTCTACTTGGCCAGAGCATAGCCACAGTCATAATATACCTCTTAATGACCCATACCTAGAAATGGCCATGAATGCTCACTATCCTAACCCCTATCCCTATCAACCAGGTGGATATCCTTATTATAATTATCAACATCCGGTTGCACCATCTCAACCCCAATCTCAAGCGCAACCGTAGCAACCACCACCAACAATGGAAGTTCTTACTGAAGCAATAGAAAAGGTCAAGGAACTTCATCAACAAACAGCTAAAGACAACAAGAAGAATAACAAGCTGTTGGAAAGGCTAGTAAAGAAGCTAAGAGGGAAAAAGGATTAAATTCATAACTATCTTTGTATTTGTTATTTTAAATTAAATCCCTGTGAGGACAAGTCTTATTTAGTCCCTGCGTGGACATTTTAATTAATTCAGTATGGTCCCTGCGAGGACAATTTTCCTTTATTTAAGTCTTATTCATGGACTCTATTGTATCGCATTACTATTATTAATGAATTTTTTGGAATTTTAATTATGTATTCCTTTCCTCAAATTGTTCAAGCGACCGTCTCGATTTTACTTCGCTATTTATGATCTGCGAAATGTTTCTAAAAGATCCTCTTGGTGATTTACGCTCGCCAAGTGATTAGGTCACATGAATTGGCAAAACGGTGTTATATGGCTTCTACCTTGATAGTTAAGGTTGAGATTTCCCTTCTATCCATGGGTGGTGAACTACGTTCTAAACCCCCTAGTCTGCCTGATCTAGACTAGTTATTTAAATCATCTTAAGAGTTTCGTTCTAAGAAGTTAATATATTAAGATATTAACCTCTTGGTAAGTGTGACTCGAGGAACCACACGAGCCATCTAAGTAAAGGATACGTCCAAACCTTTTTGATCTATTTAAATTATGATCAATCATCAGTGCGATGATTATTTTACTTATCACCCATTGGTGGTGTAATACTTTCGAGCTACATTAATGTCCATTTAGTGACAAACGACAGATGTAGTCTACGACCCCGTATCTCGAGGTAGTAAAACTATGTTCGAACCTCGAATCTTCATGATCCTTTAGTGATCTTAGCATTTTGTAATTTAAGTCTTTTGACTAAGCCTTTGGTGCTATTCTTTATGTCCTTAGTGACAGGCCTTCGTGCCATGCTTAACACCCCCATAAAATCGACAAGTTTATATAGCTTTATTATGCTATACCATACATTGCAAGTCATCAAGCATGTATGACTAATTTAAATTTATCTTATTAATATTATAGTCTCATCAAGCAAGATGGCGGACACTAACAAAGTAAATATTCAGAAAAAGGATGATAGCGTAAATATAGTTATGAATGAAGATGACTTCCGGGCTCGCATAGACGCAGCCGTGGGAAAGGCAATGGAGAAAGCAATTGAAAATTTTAAAGTATCGAGCTCTACGTACTCTAGAACCTTAACAAGGACCAACTCAAAGCCTCATCCCTCTGATAAGGAGGAAAGTTCTACGCACTCCTCGAATGTGAGGAGTGAAGCAAAGAAGAAGGATATTCGTGATAAAGATAATACTCCCAAGGATGGATGCACATATAAGTATTTCACCTCGTGTAAGCCGCGAGACTTTAATGGTGAAAAGGGAGCTATTGAAACCTTGAGATGGTTAGATGAGATGGAAACAGTAGTGGACATCAGTGGATGCGCGGAAAAAGATGTCGTCAAATTCGCTTCTCAGTCTTTCAAGGGCAATGCCCTGATTTGGTGAAAGGCTTTGATGCAATCATCTGGGAAGGTACATCTGTATAATTTGGGATGGCCCAAGTTCATGGATCTGGTTAAGGAGCCTACTGTTCGCCTCACGAGGTGGAGAAAATAGAAATGGATTTCATATCTCTAACCATGAGGAATCTTGACTGTCGAAAGTATGTCACTGAATTTGATTCTTATTCCCGATTAGTGTCATATCTGGTCACTCCTGAGCCTAAACGCATTGCGCTTTCATCAATGAATTGGCTCCGGAAAAAGGAGTTTGGTTAAGGCTGTTCAGCCTAACACCTACAAATCTGCTGTTGAGCTATCTCTTTTTCTCACCCAAGACTATGTGAGACGAATGTCAGGAAAATCAGAGTATGATGGGAAGAGAAAAAGAGAGGACGACCAGAATCACCGGTCAAACAAGAATCGAAGGTTTGGATTCAACAGGAATCAACAGAGGTCGGATGATAGGCCTAAATGTAGGAAATGCAACCGACGACACTTTGGATCGTGTCGGGACGACTCTCAGTATAAACCTTGTGGGATTTGCAAGAAGTCAGGGCACAAGGCCCTAGATTGTAAGGATCTTAAGGACGCCACATGCTACAACTGTGGTGAGAAAGGGCACATTAAACCCAACTGCCCCAAGTATAAGAAAGATGACGCTGCTAGGGATGATGGGTCGAAGAAAGGAAAGGCTCGTGCTTTCCAGATGAAAGCTAAGGAGGCTGTGAACGACAACAATGTGGTAACAGGTACATTCCTTATAAATGATGTTCATGCTAGAGTTCTCTTTGATTCAGGAGCTGATAAATCTTTTGTAGATCGTAAGTTTAGTGCCTTATTAAACTTGCCTGTAAGAACTCTAGACGTAACATATGACGTAGAACTCGTTGATGGAACGATTGAGACCGCTTCTACGATTTTAGATGGATGTTCCATATCTATCAAGAATCATTCCATTTCTGTTTCACTTCTGCCCATGAAATTGGCAGGTTTCGATGTAGTTCTTGGTATGGACTGGTTGTCTAGTAACCATGCCCATATAGCCTGTAACAAGAAACTCATTGAAATCAAAACCTCTTCTGGTGATTTACTATCTATCCAAGGTGATGTGCGTTACGGGTTATCCGAGAAAGATTCACTACTTAAGACTTCGAAGTGCCTGAAGAAGAATTGTGTCATTTACATGGCACAAGTAACCATTGATGAAGCTAAGCCGAAAATTGAAGATTTGCCAGTTATCTCGGAGTTTGCCGATGTGTTTCCTGAAGACTTTCCTGGTCTACCCCCAGATAGGCAAGTAGAATTTAGAATCGATATCATACCTGATGCAGCTCCAGTTGCAAGAGCACCGTACAGACTTGCACCTATAGAAATGAAGGAGTTAAAGACGCAGCTTGAAGAGCTGTTGGAGAAAGGTTTTATTCATCCAAGCTCTTCGCCTTGGGGAGCTCCAATCTTGTTCGTGAAAAAGAAAGACGGTTCGATGCGGATGTGCATTGACTACTGTGAGCTGAATAAGCTAACTATCAAGAACCGCTACCCATTACCCAGGATCGATGACTTATTTGATCAACTTCAAGGAGCAAGCTACTTTTCAAAGATTGATTTGAGATCTGGATACCATCAACTCAAGGTTCTTACAGAAGATGTTACGAAGACAACATTTAGAACGAGGTATGGACATTACGAGTTCTTAGTGATGCCATTTGGGCTCACTAATGCACCTACGGCTTTTATGGATTTGATGAATATGGTATGCAAACCGTACTTGGGTAAGTTTGTAATTGTCTTCATAGACAATATACTCATCTTCTCTCGCAGCCAGGCTGACCACGAGAAACATTTGAGGTGTATTCTGGAATTATTAAGACAAGAGAAGCTCTAGGCAAAATTTTCGAAATGTGAATTTTGGTTGCGTGAAGTTCAGTTCTTAGGACACGTTGTTAGTAAACGTGGAATTCAAGTAGACCCCGCTAAGGTCGAGGCCGTTATGAACTGGCAAGCTCCTAAAACCCCTTCAGAGATCCGTAGCCTTTTGGGATTGGCAGGCTATTACAGAAGGTTATTGAAAATTTCTCAAGGATTGCTACTCCTTTGACTACTCTGATTCGCAAGGATGAAAAATTTATTTGGGGTCCGAAACAGCAGGAAGCTTTTGAAGTGTCGAAGCAAAAGCTGAGCAATGCTCTTGTGTTGACTCTACCTGAATGTATTGAAGATTTCGTAGTTTACTGTGACGCTTCACTTACTAGCATGGGATGTGCACTCATGCAATGGGGAAAAGTGATCGCTTATGCTTCAAGGCAATTAAAGATACACGAAAGAAATTACACCACGCATGACTTGGAACTGGGTGATGTGGTGTTTGCGCTGAAGCTATGGAGACATTACTTATATGGAACCAAGTGTATTATATACACCGATCACAAGTGCCTTCAGCACTTGTTCAACCAGAAGGATCTAAATATGCAACAGCGCCGGTGGATGGAGATGCTGAACGACTATGATTGTGAGATCCGTTACCACACAGGAAAGGCAAATGTGGTTGCCGATGCCTTGAGCCGTAAAGAAAGGGTTAAGCATATTCGGGTTAATGCCAAAAGCATTGAAGTAAGAAATAATTTGAAAGATTCCAATCTTGAAAGCCCAAAAGCAAGCGTTATTAGAAGCAAATCTTCCCAGTGAAGAATTGGGAAAAATGGTGGAGCAACTGATTTCAGGAAGTGACGGAATTCTTAGATTCTATGGGCGAATTTGGATTCCTTTCTTTGGAGGACTTAGGAACTTGATCCTCCAAGAAGCACACAGTTCTAGATACTCAATTCACCCGGGTGGTGATAAAATGTATAAGGATTTGAGACCCGATTATTGGTGGTCCGGATTGAAGAAATCGATAGCTACTTACGTAGCTAAATCCTGACGTGTTCACAAGTTAAGGCCGAGCATCAGAAACCGTCAGGGTTGCTGCAACAATTGGAAATTCTCATGTGGAAATGGGAACGTGTAACCATGGATTTTATTACTAAATTACCAGAGACGAAGCGAGGAAATGATACAATATGGGTAATAGTTGACAGATTGACTAAGTCGGCTCATTTCCTACCTATTAATGAGACTTATAGCTCAGACAAACTAGCAAAGCTTTACGTGGATGAAATAAGTATCCCTGCATGGCGTACCAGTATCTATTGTGTCGGATAGGGACACAAGGTACACTTCTCATTTTTGGAAAAGTTTCCAGCAAGCCCTAGGCACCTGACTAAATTTTAGTACGGCATATCACCCGCAGACTGATGGGCAAAGCGAACGTACTATTCAAACGCTGGAAGATATGTTGCGTGCATGCATTATCGACCTAGGTGGAAGTTGGGATAACCATTTACCACTTATAGAGTTTTCCTACAACAATAGCTACCATGCAAGTATTCAAACCACCCTGTTTGAAGCTTTATACGGGAGAAAGTGTAGGACGCCCGTTTGTTGGGCAGAAGTTAGGGAAGCTCAACTGACAGGACCAGAGATAGTTCTGGAGAAGACAGATAAAATCTTGCAAATTCGGGATCGTCTCAAGGCTGCCAGGGATAGGCAGAAAAGTTACGCAGACCGAAGGCGTAAACCTCTCGAGTTCCAGGTAGGGACAAGGTCTTGCTAAAGGTATCGCCTTGGAAGGACGTTATGCGCTTTGGAAAGAAAGACAAATTAAGTCCTAGGTACGTAGGACCATTTGAAATCATTGAACGGATTGGAGCTGTTGCTTACAAGCTGAAATTGCCAGAAAAGTTCAATGGAATCCATGATGTGTTCCACATTTCCCATCTGAAGAAATGCTTGGCCGAAGAATCATTGGCAATGCCTCACGAAGATGTGCAGATTGATAAAAACCTGCGTTTCATTGAGAAACCCGTAGCAATCAAAGATCGGCAGGTCAAGAAGCTCCGTAGGAAGTATGTGCCAATTGTGAAGGTTAATGGGACGCTCGTCGAGGTCCCGAGTATACGTGGGAAGTTGAGTCCGTTATGCGGCAAAGGTACACACCTTGTTTGATTAAAATCTCGAGGTCGAGATTTATTTTAAGGGGGTGAGGATGTAACACCTCGGTTTTGTCTATTATATATATATGCATATGTATAATATATATATATATGCATAGTATATATATATATATATGTATATGTATAATATATATATTATAATATATATATATTTCAACACGTGTCCCGGTAATCCTGGCGTTGCCACGTGCTAAAACAGGGGGACCAAATTCGTCGAGTTGCGTTAATTATCCTCGTTACACGTAGAATTAAGGTCAAGGGGCTATATATGGAAAAACAAAATTTTCAAGCTCTGGAGACCCCTTGCGGACCGCAAGGCTGTAGCCATACGGTCCGCAAGGCCATCTGATACTGTGGGTGCCTGAGGTCCTTACGGACCGCAAGGCAAAGCCCATATGGTCCGTAAGGACCTGCCAGCAAGCAGAAAGATAGCAGCAGCCTGTTCTGCCACCTCTGTCGAATTTGGGCACCATCTTTGCATGTATGCCACGTCTAGGGACACTTGTATTCGTCCCTTAACACCTGGTAACTCTCTGTGATCATTCTATAACCATTTAAGTTGATGAAAATTGAGTTTAACATACTTTTCATCCCAAGTATCATCCAACTCTTGCTTGTGGAGCTTTTTATTGATTCCAAGCTTCCCAATTCTTCCTAGCATATACTTGGACCTGTTGTAAGTTTATAATTCATGCCAAGTTGATTTTTCCATAGCTTTTTGCTTAGATTAAAGTCTTGTCATAAAAACGACTTGACTATGTTCTAAATCTGTGTATACTCCGTCATTGTGAGTAACGAAAGTTCCTATACGTTCATAATAATGGAGGTGTTAATCCCTCAAGAGGATATCTCCAGATTTTCACAGATTCATGGCCAATTAATGAGTCAACCGAAAAAGTCAAATAAAGTCAAACAGTCCAGTTTTTATAAAAATCACAACTAATGATCTAGATGTTATAAATATGTTTTATGCACTAATAACCTAAAAATAAGTATTAGAACATATGTCTACAGATTCGGCTCGTCAAGTTTTGGTCTAGGCTGGTTTGTAGCCAAAATCGCAACAGTTGACTTTAGTTGACTTTTGGTTCTGACCCGTTTCGAGCCACCTTTGCTACTGAATTTTGACCATTTTAAGACCATAATTATATTTAGAATGACCATCTAAAGTTTCGTCACTCGATTCCTTAGAAATCTGACTTTACATACAAGTTCCGCTAAAATTATATAAACTTGCAAAAAAGGTCCTTTTTGTGCAAATCTTGATTGTAAACACACATGCATGTAAAAGACATAAACGGATTTATAAACATTATTAAATTATGTTAGTGTCAAGAATCTGATTGTAATATTAAGTTTTCGCAAAAAACGTGTTTATGACATTTAATGGCCAAAATGCCCTTTTCGGCATTTTGGAAAGAATAAACAAGGTTTAATCACCAAGATGATATATTCACTAATTTAATATGATAAGTAGGACCATTTGGGATGATCATTAAGATTATAACCTGAAGAGGGCTTAAAATTCGTTAATTGCCAATAAAAGACTAAATTCCCTTTTTCACGCAAAATGGTTTTAACCAAACTTTTTATAACCAAATATTTTACTACTGATTAAACATGATAAATAACTTATTTTGGTTATATAAAACAGGTCCTAACCTCAGTTTATCTTAAACAATCGAATATAATGGCATTTAGCGACTTTTACGCCTTTCTGGCGCATAGTATGGTTTAAAACCATAACTATGAGCCAAGACTTGTTACCTACTGATTTATAAACTTATTTTCAACATCTTAACATAAGTACAAGTCCCGAACTCAGGATCCCAATTTTGGCTTCAAAGCCATATGTGAAATTACTAAAATGCCCTTACGGGACATAGATTATTTCAAACTTCGTCAAACACACATATATTTGATATCCTACTGTTAAGTGTTATAAAATAAGTATTTTTACAGAATATTAACACCCTTGACATCACCTTCATTTTAAACATCTTTTATAAACTTTAAAATGACCAAAATGCCCTTGTTAGACATAATTCGGTTTTAAATATACCTCGGACCTATCTTTTGCAAAGCTACTGAATTTTATATCATATTTTAAACATATATTCCTACGAAACTTGTATATGACTCTCTCGGTTACCCGATTCGCCTACGTGCGTTCGGTTAAGCTTACGTAGCTAATTTACGTACCTAAACCAAAACGGGTATAACTTTGTATTCCTCTATCAAAATCCAGAATGTTGTTGGTTTACCCATATTAGACAAGTTGATATACTTTTCGGGTCCAACTAACATCCTATTCCGGTCACCGCTTAATCTAGCGTATCGTACTGTATTGTTTTAGCATAAGACTAACTGGTCAGAGTCTAAGACTTAACTAAGGACCCATTAGCATTCTAATATTGGTTAATAATTACTATCACTCTAGACTAAACACCTTCCGGTAAATTGTACCTGTACTTGCTTTGATCTGCGGCTGAGTTCTGACTTTCCGAAGACTTAACTTCAGGTAAATACCCTTAACTTATTTTCCCTATACGGGCTTGGGATACGGTAAATTATTACCGCTTGGTCAGGTATGGGATTATGTTTTATTCAGTTGTGATAATTAACTAAAATCTTGCATAACCCGGTTTTGATCTGTTTTGTCTGAAACAAAAACATTGGGGTGGAGTTGACCGTGTCCGGGATATCCTTGGCTCACTAAAGTACTAGTGGCCACGACAATATAGCATGGCGTGTAGGCATACACTGTGTAATTTCTATCTGCTTTCTATGTGAAAGTTCAGAGTGGTGTGTCAGTCGATCAGGTCTCGGTTTCTGTACTAGGCTCCATATGTAAAAGCCTGACATGTAAATCTGTATACAAGGTCATTTGTACTATCCCAAGTTATTTATAAAATGTGCCAAGTTGCACCTTAAACCACTTTTGAAAGGATTTTCAAAATGAGTCGGTTGAGTGTATTTGCCATTGTAAACTGACGTATTTTTAAAGGTTAAAATACATGTACAAGTATGAAATAGGCCGGAAGCTGCGGGGCGTTGACATTAAGGAGTTGCGACCTTAGAAGTTGAGCCTGTAGAGTCTGTTATCATTTTGTGTATGTTTATTTCCGATCCGCCTGTGGATCTTATTATAAGCCATATTGTATATTTGTGTTGGAACTCTTGGACACTTTGGTTTGTAATAGTTTATATTTTACTCCAAGCCTTCCGCTGTGTTACTCTGTGTTGTATTGGTTGTGATGATATCAACTGTACGTCACGATACTCCCCACCGGGCCCACCGGAATACACGTGGAAATCGGGGTGTGACAAAAACAACCTAAGGTATGGACCAAAGCTATACGAACTAACTAAAATACGAAAAACACACCGAAACTACGAAAAACGTAAAACCTAAAAATATGACAAAATTACCCCTACACGCGCAAAATGCGCATGCTACATTTTTAATCATCGAGTCAGTAGCATAGATTCTCCTCCCCACACTTATGATGCGTGAGGATCGTGGAGTTCTATCACCTCCACCGCCGAGTCAACCGGCCCACTAATGTAGAGTTTCAACCAATGACCGTTGACTTTGAAAGTCACCCCATTTGAATCCTCGATCGCTATGGTTCCGTATGGAAATACCTCTTTAACCGTGTACGGTCCCGTCCATCGAGATTTCAGCTTCCCGGGGAATAAGCGCAATCTTGAGTTATATACTAAGACGAGATCTCCAACTTGAAAATCCTTATGCTCTTTCAACCGCTTGTCGTGCAACTTCTTCATACGCTCCTTGTACAAGATGGAACTTTCATAGGCATGACTCCTCAATTCTTCAAGCTTATGAATTTGCAAAAAGCGGGTCTCACCGCCGCTCTTTAAATCCAAATTCGCCGTCTTCAAAGCCCATAATGTCGTGTGCTCTAGCTCCACTGGTAGATGACATGACTTTCCTTAAACCAACCTAAACGGAGTGGTCCTGGTAGGTGTCTTATATGTAGTCCAGAACGCCCATAGTGCGTCATCTAGTTTATCGGCCTAATCCTTGCGGTTTTGACTCACCGACTTGTAACACCCCAAAACTCGAATTTGAAATTCGATTCACACATTTCCATATGAGTATATCATGAAATAAATACTAGGCTAACATCCTATTTCAGATGAAGTTATAAAATAGTATTTTATAATTCGTTTGGGAATTATTAATGAGGGAAAATAACTTGTTGGGTGCAACATATTGTAACGGGATATATTCTAGTAATACATGTTGAAAAATATGATGGGTTCGGTTCCGGGAAATTCGGCTACCTCATATTGTGACTTGCTCGAACTTGAAGGGCTATTGTCATAAAAATCAAACATGAGGGGAGTATTATGTAAATAACCAAAATCCAATGTATAAAAGCCCCCTTTGGCTCATTTGGGTAGAATTCTCTCAAGTTAAAGAGAGAAATAAGAGAGAGAAAGAGAGAAGTAGAGAAAGAGGGGGCGGTGCTGGCATTTGGCGGCGATTCGCGGTGGCCGGTGGTGGCCGGAGATGGTTGGGGATGTGAGATTCAACCTGGAACCATCGATGCTACGAACGTAATGGTAAGCTCCGATTTCCCTAAATCTTTGCTTCAAAGTTGTTAAATTGTATAAATCAAATCTGTCCAGAATATGATTCAATAACCCATTTACAAAGAATCGAACGATCCGCGAAATCTGACCGTTGAATGTCTTGATTTTTATATATAAGGTTCACAACATTTAGATGATCATTTTGAACGGTGGAAATGAGAAATAGAGCTGTTTAAGCGTGACTTTTAAACCCATTTTCAAAGCCGTTCGTATTCTCGTTTTAGTTAAAATGCAGCTTAGTATAATTGATTTTCCCGAAGATCCGACCGTTGGATTGAGCTGAAATTTTGACTGTAGCTTTCTGAAATATGGATATTTAATACCTCCGAAGGAAATTCCGATCAGAGGTCGGGAACTAAGGTTTTAAATTAACAGTTTATAATAATATGTTTCTTGTACGAAAATTTGGAAGTTCATGGTGTTGTATGGATGGTCTAATGGTATTGCATGTGCAATCTATGACTAGAGAAATGTTCATGATGCTTGATGTTGTGTACTAGGAAGGTAGGCATGAATTAATTGTACATTGTGCTTTAGATATGGTTCGCACGCCAAGTGTTTGATAAAATATCTAGTAGATGATTGTAAGTGGATTAACATGTAACCACTTGATGAACATGAACAGAATGTTAAATATGATGTAAATTGTGATTTTATATGAATTGGTTGAATACGTGCATTAAAAGCTTGTATTAGGAGCTTAGTACGTGGTATGTCCGACACGTGTTAGTCTAATTATGTCTTATGTATGATGACGTATTGGAATTCGTTGATGTTGAATAATGTGATTATCGGTTCATGTCTTATGCATGTTAATGATCGACTAATAAATGTCAATGTAACTACGGATTCAATATGAAAGTATTATGAATGAATATGCATGCTAACTATGTTGTGCATATGATTGCATGAAAGGATAGGAATCACATTAGCATGGACTCAAGCGCGGAAGGCTACGGGTCAAGAAGAGGCAAGGAAACAAACATGAATACGGACGCTTGAGGTAAGTGAGTTCCGAAACCTCACTTCTTAGTACATAAATAAAGTTTGTCGTATAAAGGATAAGGATCATGTGAAAATGGTTGAGAAATATAAGTAGATGGGAAAGGATGTCGTAGTAAGTTGCATAGTTCAAAAAAACGAAAAGTGTATGGTGGGATCAAACGGGTCAAAACATGAAAAGTTATTTAGTGAGATGAAATAGTTTGATTGATCGTTATGTTTAAGAAGTAGAAGAATTTGGGGACTTGAATATGGTAAATTTATGTCATGGAGGCACAAGGAACGAAGAAGAATGAAGTTCGGGGGCCTAACGGTCGTTTACAAAAGTAAAAAGGGAATTAAGGTGGCTGGAACTGGGCTCTACCGTAGCTTACGGTAGCCACCGTAAGCTACGGTAGGTGGTAAAGCCTCATCCTTCCACCGTAAGGTAGTTAATCCTCACCGTGGTGGCTTCCTGGCCACCGTAGGCTACCGTAGCTTACAGTGGGGTCCCCAACCATTTTGTTGTTTTCTTCGATTCTGGACCCCGTAAACCCTTTTTCAAGCCCTGTTAAGTTTTTATAATGTACCGAAACCTTATCAAATAGCTTGGTGAGCTACGGGAAAGTATGAATTTGTTGTTAAGCTCCCGAAAAGTATTCCAAACACATTAAGTGTGTATATAAGTGTGGTGAGCGTGTACGTAAGTATTGTGTGGGAATAAAATAAGTCTAAAGGCATGTATGAGTATGGTATGGACTTATTTACTGTTCGCAATGGAATTTATAGTAACCACATTAGAAATGGGTATGCACTTAGGTTTGTACGCATGAGACCTATACATATATATATTTATGGATGTTTGTTTTAGGATTTTGTATATGTTCATATGGGAATGTGAGAGGTTATACGTTTAAGAGTATGTTGTAGTAGTATATGTATGTATGTATGTATGTATGTATGTATGTATGTATGTATATGTATGTATGTATGTAGTATGTATGTACGTATGTATGAAGTGGGATTGAATGTATACTAAATAATAGGCTTGTATATATGTATACATAGCTTCATTACGTTTGAAGGTTAACGTTACTAATCATGTGTCTTGAGAATGAAATGAAAGTGCAGGTACGCTAATGTTGACCTTACGAAGATTTGACGTTGGGATGCAAGACTTCACTTAGAAAGTTAATTCGAAAGGATTAGCATGAATAGAAAGAATCTGGCGTGGTTATCTAATTTCACATGTTTTGATTTATAAAGGATATTACCAAGTATTAATGATATGCATGTATGTAGTGGTTGCAGGTTGTGCAGAATTAGGATCATCAGCACGAAGAACAAGTGATTGAAGATCGAGTTAGAGAGATATGGATTGTACGGAATGGGTGGTCATGCAACTTGTATTAGTATGTTAGATTTGATTTACAAAATGAAGGACGAGATGATGTAATTCTTCTAAAGAAGTTGTTTAAAATGGTTTTCAAGTATGAGGAAAATTTATAAAGAAAGAAATTTTACGGTAAGAAATTCCGCTGCGTCTTTTCGACTAAAACGTGTTAGGGTGTTTCACGATCGCTCAAAGATCCTTTTCAAATCCCGGTTAGTAACCTCAACCTGCCCGCTCGTTTGCGGATGATACGGCATAGATAGCCTATGTTGAACGCCATAGCGCGACAAGCTCGCTCAAGCTGCGCATTACAAAAATGCGTCCCTCGATCACTAATAAGCGCCTTCGGGGCACCAAACCGGGCGAACAAGCTTTTGAAAAACCTCGCAACCACCTTAGCATCATTGGTGGGTAAGGCTTGCGCCTCGGCCCACTTCAATACATAGTCAACTGCAACTAGGCTGTACTTATTTCCACGTGAGGATGGAAATGGGCCCATGAAGTCGATACCCCATATATCGAACACTTCACAGACCTGAATCGAATTTTGAGGCATCTCGTCGGCGCAATATGTTAGCTACCCGCTGGCATGCATCGCACGCTCTAACCCAATTCTGCGCATCACAACATATGGTGGGCCAATAAAAGCCATAATTTAACACCTTCTTTGCGGTGTAGTTGGCTCCATGATGTCCTCCTGTGGGCCCCTCGTGACACTGCCGCAGAATATCAACTGCCTCATCACCAGATACACACCTTCGAATCACCTGATCCGCGCCAACTCGAAATAAGAACGGATCGTCCCAAATATAGTACTTAAGGTCTGCGAAAATCTTCCTCTTTTGCTGATGTGTCAATCCTTTAACAAGGATCCCACATGCAAGGTAGTTTGCAAAGTCGGCAAACCAAGGTGACTCATCTCTCACTTCAACACTCAAGGGACTCGTGTGGGAAATTGTCATTTATTGATTCCCAACGCGTATCCTCCATATCCCCGTCTCTAACCTAGAGAGATGATCGGCCGCAACATTCAATGACCCCTTCTTGTCCAGAATTTCGATATCGGACTCCTGCAGCAATAAAATCCATCTGATGAGACGTGGTTTAGCATCTTGCTTGCTGAATAAGTACCGAATGGCTGCATGATCAGTATAGACAATCGTTTTTGACAACCCTAAATACGATCTAAATTTATCAAACGCAAAAACTACCGCCAAAAGCTCCTTTTTCGCGGTAGTGTAATTCTGTTGTGCATCGTGAAGAGTTTTACTGGCGAGTAGATCGGGTGGAAGTGTTTTTCCTTCCGCTGTCCTAAAACTGACCCTATCGCATAATCGCTTGCATCGCACATAATCTTGAATGGTAAAGTCCAATCCGGTGCGATTAAGATAGGAGGAGCCTCCATTAGCTTCTGCTTGAGAAGGTCAAAGGCCTTCAAGCATTCATCACAGAAAATGAACGAAGCATCCTTCTCCAACAGACGGGTCATGGTCTAGCAATTTTCGAGAAATCTTTAATGAAGTGCTGATAGAACCCTGCATGACAAAGGAAACTCCGAATTGCTCTCACCGAGGTGGAAGGTGGAAGTCGGGAAATGATATCAACTTTCACCGGATCAACTGCCATTCCAGCTTGAGAAATATTATGTCCTAAAACTATGCCCTCTCTCACCATGAAGTGGCATTTCTCCCAGTTTAGGACCAGATTTGTCTCCTCGCACCTCTTCAACATCTTTTTCAAATTTTCGAAAAAGTGATCAAAGGAATCCCCAAAAACTGAAAAGTCGTCCATGAACACCTCCATGGAATCCTCGATCATGTCATGGAAAATCGCTTCCATGCAGCGCTGGAAGGTAGCCGGTGCATTGCACAACCCGAAAGGCATACGCCGGTAGGCGAACGTGCCGAAGGGGCATGTGAAGGTAACTTCTCCTGATCCTCAGGAGCTATAGGAATCTAAAAGTACCCAGAGAACCCATCCAGAAAACATAATAAGACTTCCCGACAGACGTTCCAAGATCTGATCGAGAATGGAAGCGGGAAGTGGTCCTTGTGGGTGGCGTCATTGATTTGCAATATCGATGCAAACACGCCATCCCGTAACTGTCCGAGTAGGAATAAGCTCATTCCTATCATTCGTAACGACCTTCATGCCACCCTTTTTGGGCACTACCTGTACGGGACTAACCCAAACTGAACCGGAGATAGGATAGATCAAACCCGCATCTAACAATTTAATCACCTCCTTTTTCACAACTTCTTGCATGTTCGGATTTAGTCGTCTCTGTGGCTGCGCACACGGCTTGTAATCATCCTCCATAAGAATTTTATGAGTACAGAATGAAGGATTGATTCCCTTGATGTCCATGATCTTCCACGCTAAGGCTTTCTTATGAAGTCGCAGTATGTCGAGAAGTTTGCTCTTTTCCTCGTCCGACAAAGATGATGAAATAAGAACCGGCAGGCGATGCTCCTCGTCTAGAAAT
This sequence comes from Scalesia atractyloides, assembly GCA_947069175.1. Lineage (NCBI taxonomy): Eukaryota > Viridiplantae > Streptophyta > Magnoliopsida > Asterales > Asteraceae > Scalesia > Scalesia atractyloides. The sequence goes on from CAMTDV010000030.1 coordinate 60,230,356, forward strand.
GCATACTCAAGATGTGGCGGAAGCTCCCTAAGCTCTAAGGACGATGGATCTTCAACCGAAGGCTTCGACTTCTCCTCAACTCCACGATCAATTTTGGTAAACCGATCCGGACTCTGGGAACCATCATCACCAATCTGATAGACTGACTGCTCTAAGTAGTGGCCCTCCTGCGTAATGCCATCTAGGTCCCCACACAACAAAAGTGTGTTCGCATCAATCTCCTCGATCGTGCCCTGAAAATGGGTGCTCACTGTCACACCCCAACCGATGGCGGAAACATCGGGATGAGACGAACAAATCGTTCAATAGCATCATAACGCTATTTGCGACAATATAATTAAATCCAATTTCATTAAATACTAAAATTCAATACAAGGTTCAAATAAATGAACAAGCATAACAAATATTTAAAGTGTGTTTCTAAAGCTTGTCCTAGCTTGATTTCTTCGCTTCAACTTGGCTAACAACCTGCAACATGTATTAAAATATGATCAACAAATAATGTTGAGCGAGTATACAAGTTTGATACATAGCATACTAGATTGACAAGTTTAAATGCTCAAATCCACCATGAAATAAATGATACAAGTTTCTAAATATGCTGAAACGATGTCACTATATGATAAAACCCTATATTGCAAAGCCAATTTTGCATGTCCCAAAGATTGACGGGAGGTTTACATGATTGACTTAACAATACCCCATTAGATTGTAAGGGCGGTGCGTTACTCCTATAGCATATGCATAGTACCATAGTTGTTAAGGTGGGCTCATATAGATATAAATATTTACATAGCATACAAGAATCACAAGCATCAAATTGTTTCATGTTAAATGTGCATAGAGTGTGAATATAACAAGTTTCAAATGTTGCGTGTGTTTGATATAGAATACATGTTGCACCCTAAAAGTGATAAAACAAAACGGGGATCGAGTATACTCACCTTAGGTTGCGTATAGTTTCTTGAAATCGCACGAATAAGAAGGATCAAACGAAAGTGATTAACCGAGACCAAGAAAAAGGGTGTCGCGGTGTTCCGGCAACTTCGTCGTCTTCTCCGGCGAGATTTCGGCCAACGCAGGTTTGTGGTTTCTGGTGAAACAGCGAAGGTTATGACGTTAGTGACTGAACAGAAAGGAGAGAGTGGGAGATATGCGAGAGAGTGTGTGGGTGAAACAGAGAATAACTTCGGTTTATATAGGCCTTCGTATAATGAATCGAGTCAGGTTTCGGTCCACGTTCTTGATTGGGGTTGAAATGGAAACGCGGTAAACAATAAATCCTGAGAAATCAGGGATTGGAAGTGAAAAGGAAGTGACAGCAAAGGAAGAGGCTGTGTTCTCGCTGGCTTGTTTGGCGGGAAACTTGATATAAACCGTAACTTGTGTATATATACTATTTGTTTCCAAATATAAACTGAATGAGAGCCTAGTTGCCTGGTTAATACGTGTGTGTTAAGTCGTTGATCTTGATCGGTTAGGTCGGGGTTCGATACCCGGCGGCCTATTTTTTGTTTATTTTTCATATTTTCAAGTTTTTGAATTTACAGAACCAGTCCCTGCAGTTATAGTTTCAATAAATGGCATAATCAGCCCCTCATCTTATATTCTCTATACTATTAGTTTAGTTACTTAACTGGATTAGCTTGATTAACCAACTTGTGTTAACTAACTTAACAAAATTTAAACTTTTAAGTCTAATACTTGATTAATAATAATAATTAAATAAAGAATAATAATCAAATAGTTTATTTAATAAATGTATTAAATAAATAAATGGATAATTAATTAAATAGTTTTATAGATGATTAAGATAAAAGAATACATAATAATAAATGAGTAAATTAATAAAATAAGTGAATAAATACTTAAATGAATAATTAAATAGTTAAATAAACGCGAAAGTACGGAGCGTTACACTCACATACATGTCGACAATGTCAACATAGTATAGCGCATCATCCTACCTCTGCGGGTGTTGCATTGACCGCTTGATGTCAAAGGTCACATGCTCATCATTAACTCGGAATGTAATCTGGCCCACGGCTACATTTACAATCGTCCGGGCGGTATTCAAGAAAGGACGCCCGAGTATCAAAGGCACCCTAGAGTCCTCATCCATGTCCAGAATAACAAAATCCACCGGAAACACAAACTTGTCAATCTTAACAAGCATATTCTCAACAAATCCTCATGGATACTTGATAGAACGGTCCGCTAGTCGAATGCTCATCCTCGGAGGTGACGGCTCACTTAGATCCAACTTAGCAAAAACCTTATAAGGCATAAGGTTAATGCTTGCTCCCAAATCCGCCAATGCGTGACTAACCGACATATTGCCAATAAGGCACGGAAGAGTAAAGCTGTCTAGCTCTCCCATCTTCGTAGGCAAACGGTTCTGAAGTATAACTGAGCAACTCTCATTCATCACAACACAGGACATGTCCTCAAGTTTCTACTTGTTCGAGAGGATGTCCTTCAAGAACTTTGCGTACTTAGGCATTTGGGCCAAGGCTTCAACAAATGGTATGTTTATATGCAACTGCTTGAACAATTCTAGAAACTTACCATATTGTTCTTCATTTTTTTGCTTCTTCAGCCTGCCTGGGTACGGAACTGGAGGAGTATAATCTTTTACTGGCCCTTGGAGCTATGCTGTACTTGCTGGGTCTCGCCTAGTGTGCACCTCGTCCAGAGCATCAGTCTGGACCGCCTCAGTGATCGGTGGTGAGTCTGATATGTTGGGTCCCGTGGTCCTGCCACTCCTCCTCATCACGGAATTAACATGCCCTCGTGGATTCGGCTCGGTATTGCCTGGGAGACCACCTGGGGGTCTCTCCGACATCATTTTCGCTAACTGCCCTACCTGATTCTCGATGTTCTGAATCGAGGCCTTCTGACTCCGCATCTCTCCCTCATGAGCCAAGAAACGTTTTTCGTTCTGCTAGTAACGTTTCTCAGCTAGCTGGTTCGCACTGGTAGAGATACTCAGAAGTTGGGCCATCATCTCCTCCAACTTGGAATTATCCGAAGGGCCTTGTTGCTGAGAACTACTCTCGGCGCCCTGATTCTGTTGCTGATAAGAACGAGGCTGGTATGATTGGTTATATGGCTGAAATGATTGACCTTGAGCATGCTGCAGTGCTGGAGCTTACTGATTGTATCCGAGCGGGTTTTGGTTACCCGTGTTTGCTCTCCAACCAAAGTTCGGGTGATATCTCCATCCCGGATTGTCCGTGTTGCTGTAAGGATTATTTTGCGGCCTCGCTTGGTTGCTGACAAAGTCTACCTCTTTCTGATCCGCAAACATAACTCCCTGGTCACACGCACCTAACTCATGCGAAACTCCACACTGATCACATCCCGCACTAGTCTGTGCCACCGTCTGGGATTGTGATTTATCAAATCTGGCCGCCAACGCCGCGATCTACACAGAAATAGCTGTGTAATCGTCAACAGCGTGAACTCCTGGGCGAGATGATGATGATCGGTTCTCTCCCCACCATGTCGTGAACTCGACTTCAACACGGCTTTCTCGATAATCACGTAAGCTTCATTAGGCGTCTTTGTTCCTAGATCGCCTCCTGCATACACATCTAAGCGCTCCTGCGTGTTGTAGTTAAGTCCCTGGTAGAAGGTTAACACTAACTGCCTTTTGGAAAGACTGTGGTGCGGAACATCAAGTAATAAGTCTCTAAATCGCTCCCAGGCTGCATGTAAGGACTCCCCGTCATCTTGCTGAAATGTCATGATACGATTCCTCAACTAGTCATCTTTTCTGGCGGAAAGTACTTTTACATGAATAACTCCGCCATCTCATCCCAAGTCCTAATAGATCCGGCGGGAAGTGAAAGAAGCAACTGCTTGGCTTTATCCCGCAATGAGAATGGAAAGATTCGTAACCGTATAGCATCCTCGGAAACGTCTCATATCTTGAATGTCGAGCAAATTTCTAGAAAAGAAGCAATGTGTCGACCGGGATCCTCATGCTCGCGTCCGTCAAACTGCATCGAATTTTGCACCATATTAATTATACTAGACTTAATTTCGAAATTAGGCGCTACAATCGTCGGTCGGGCGATGCTCGGCTCCAAACCACCACCACCGGGCTGGTTCGTCTCATTCAGCGGTCGGTCGGCGTCTGCCATGGTTATGCCTCCCTCATCCTCTGAGCTCTTGGTCTCTGAGGGTACCACCGGCTCGTCCCTGGCTGCTTCTATTTGTTGCGCAACCACGCGGATCTCTCTCGAAGTCGCCTCCTTAATCACGTTCGGGTTCGTCAGATGGTTCAACAGCGCGAGTGCGGGGGTTGAGGACATCAACCTGCAATTGAAAAGCGACACACATGAATATTATATTATTATTATAATATATATTTTTTTTGCTGCTGTAAAAATCGAAATTCCCTGTTTTGTTGTATAAAAATTTTCAAAAATTGGAAATAGGCCAAAAATTTGTAGAAAAATCAAAAACTCACAAAAACATTCGAATCGGTAGTGTCAAAAATGGTTTTTTCGGTTTCGAGAGTTTAATAAATAAATGAATAATTAGTTCGAATTGAACAAATAAATGTAATAAAAATTTTAAAGAATGTTTGAACAATAATAAAAACGAATGAATGTCATAAAAAATATTAACAAATGAATAAATAAATAATGGAATGAAAATATTCACAAATATTTATAAGAATGTACACTGATAAAATATCGACTCGGTTCGTTCCTAAAACTCGCCACATCCCCCGCAACGACGCAAAAAACTTGACGTGTGCGTGTATATACAAATTTTTACAATGAATTTTACACACAATTCGGTTTTAAATTTATAAAAATGATTTATACATCAACATTAAAACACATACGAAAGGGCAAGTGTACCCCGTCATATATGTAGTAAAGTATCGGTAAGAACCAAGTATCCAACCAAGGATGCGGGCGGAGACGATTGTTGGGATTGAACTTGTACAAAGGAACAGATGATATAAAGCCAAATACTCTATCTGCAGATTGGTCCTTCTATCAGTGCTTAGAACCTCTGATCACCTAAACTCTGCCTTCTAAAGACTGATACCTTTACATCATCTGCTACACCAAAGGTCTGCAGAAGATATGAAGCAGAGGATAGTCATCAGAGTTTAGTTTTATTAGTTTTATATTCAATGTAACAGTACATTTGCACTATCAGTTGTTAGGCATCAGTGTTTACAGTTTGTTATTTTTATTTAATGTCACTATCAACCCTGACGTCATCAAAAGATGCTCAGCGGTTAGATAGTTAGTATAAATAGTTGTGTCGATGTAACAGTACAATTCGTCTTCTTAAAAAGATCCTTGCACCGAATCATCTTCTTCCATTTCTGTACTATCTAATTGTGTTGCAATAGGCTGAGGCGGAGTTTGTGAATCGCATGCAAAGTTTATAAACTTGAAAGCATGATGATGATGAAAACAAACGACCTTTACTTGTAGTAAAAATTTTTCCATTCTATTCTGCTGCATTTACTTTAAACTTCAATCATATTTCCATTTTTGAAACAAAAACTACAAGTAAATCAAACTCAGATCCTAACAATTGGTATCAGAGCTTGGTCAATCAAAATTTGATTAACATCAATTTGATTTGAAAGATCAGCTCTCCCTGCTAATCAGTTTGATAGTTTTACTTGAATACAGAGTTTTATTACGCTGAAAGTTTTTTAAAACACAAATATGTGTAAAAGCAGAAATGGCCAAAACACTGGATTCAACTGTCATGTTTAAACCACCAATGTTGAAACGAAATGAATATTTCATATGGCAACGTCGAATGGGTCACATCCTGGCTCAGCAAAGCTGTTGGCGATCTGTTGTGTATGGACCACATATTCCAATGGTTCCCAGCACAGAGGATCCCAATACTCAAGTGCCAAAAAGTCCCGAAAATTACTCTGAGCAAGACTTCCAGAAAATAGAGTTGGATGCAAAATCGTTTAGCATCGTTGCTTCGAACGCTACCCAACGAAATCTATGATGATTGCTCCACTGCAACAGTGAAAAAGAGTTATGGGATGCACTAAAAGAACAGTTCGGTGGGACTAAGGAGGTGATAGAGAATAATAGAGAAGTTTTAAATCAACAGTATGAGACATTTTGTCACGTAAAAGGTGAGTCGTTAACACAACAGTTCGAACGTTTTAGCTGTCTCACTAGTGAATTAAAACTGGTTAATGTAGAATTTACAAATCCGACTGTCAATAGTCGCTTTTTGAGATCATTACCAGAAAAATGGGATACTGTAGCTTACGTTACTCGAACATATGTTGGGTTTAAAGAGATGACCCTTACTCAACTTCATGGTCGACTTCTCACTTATGAGAGAGAGTTGAATCAGAAAAAGAAGTTACAAGAGTCTGGGAAAACAACTGACGACTATACCTTGGTAACACTGCTCTTTATAGTCATGAAGAGAGTTCTGGTAGTGGGAAGGATCAAGGTTATGATCATTATATTGATATAACATCTGGAAAGAATTTTACCTCTGATCCTTACACACCCAATTTTGCTTTTGCTGCAAATGGGGAAAGCCAAAACTCAAAGTTTATAAACTTGAAAGCATGATGATGATGAAAACAAACGACCTTTACTTGTAGTAAAATTTTTCCATTCTATTCTGCTGCATTTACTTTAAACTTCAATCATATTTCCATTTTTGAAACAAAAACTACAAGTAAATCAAACTCAGATCCTAACAATTGGTATCAGAGCTTGGTCAATCAAAATTTGATTAACATCAATTTGATTTGAAAGATCAGCTCTCCCTGCTAATCAGTTTGATAGTTTTACTTGAATACAGAGTTTTATTACGCTGAAAGTTTTTTAAAACACAAATATGTTGTAAACAAGCAGAAATGGCTCAAAACACATAGGATTCCAACATTGGATCCATGTTTAAACCACCAATGTTGAAACGAAATGAATATTTCATATGGCAACGTCGAATGGGTCACATCCTGGCTCAGCAAAGCTGTTGGCGATCTGTTGTGTATGGACCACATATTCCAATGGTTCCCAGCACAGAGGATCCCAATACTCAAGTGCCAAAAAGTCCCGAAAATTACTCTGAGCAAGACTTCCAGAAAATAGAGTTGGATGCAAAATCGTTTAGCATCGTTGCTTCGACGCTACCCAACGAAATCTATGATGGATTGTCCACTCAACATGAAAAGTATGATGCACTAAAAGAACAGTTCGGTGGGACTAAGGAGGTGATAGAGAATAATAGAGAAGTTTTAAATCAACAGTATAGAGACATTTTGTCACGTAAAAGGTGAGTCGTTCAACACAACAGTTCGAACGTTTTAGCTGTCTCAGTAGTGAACTAAAACTGGTTAATGTAGAATTTACAAATCCGACTGTCAATAGTCGCTTTTTGAGATCATTACCAGAAAAATGGGATACTATAGCTTACGTTACTCGAACATATGTTGGGTTTAAAGAGATTACCCTTACTCAACTTCATGGTCGACTTCTCACTTATAAGAGAGAGTTGAATCAGAAAAAGAAGTTACAAGAGTCTTGGAAAACAACTGACGACTATACCTTGGGTAACACTGCTCTTTATAGTCATGAAGAGAGTTCTTGTAGTGGGAAGGATCAAGGTTATGATCATTATATTGATATAACATCTGGAAAGAAATTTACCTCTGATCCTTACACACCCAATTTTGCTTTTGCTGCAAATGGGGAAAGCCAAAACTCAAAGTTTATAAACTTGAAAGCATGATGATGATGAAAACAAACGACTTTACTTGTAGTAAAATTTTTCCATTCTATTCTGCTGCATTTACTTTAAACTTCAATCATATTTCCATTTTTGAAACAAAAACTACAAGTAAATCAAATTCAGATCCTAACAATTGGTATCAGAGCTTGGTCAATCAAAATTTGATTAACATCAATTTGATTTGAAAGATCAGCTCTCCCTGCTAATCAGTTTGATAGTTTTACTTGAATACAGAGTTTTATTACACTGAAAGTTTTTTAAAACACAAATATGTTGTAAACAAGCAGAAATGGCTCAAAACACATAGGATTCCAACATTGGATCCATGTTTAAACCACCAATGTTGAAACGAAATGAATATTTCATATGGCAACGTCGAATGGGTCACATCCTGGCTCAGCAAAGCTGTTGGCGATCTGTTGTGTATGGACCACATATTCCAATGGTTCCCAGCACAGAGGATCCCGATACTCAAGTGCCAAAAAATCCCGAAAATTACTCTGAGCAAGACTTCCAGAAAATAGAGTTGGATGCAAAATCGTTTAGCATCGTTGCTTCGACGCTACCCAACGAAATCTATGATGGATTGCTCCACTGCAACAGTTCGGTGGGACTAAGGAGGTGATAGAGAATAATAGAGAAGTTTTAAATCAACAGTATAAGACATTTTGTCACGTAAAAGGTGAGTCGTTAACACAATAGTTCGAACGTTTTAGCTGTCTCACTAGTGAATTAAAACTGGTTAACGTAGAATTTACAAATCCGACTATCAATAGTCGCTTTTTGAGATCATTACCAGAAAAATGGGATACTGTAGCTTACGTTACTCGAACATATGTTGGGTTTAAAGAGATGACCCTTACTCAACTTCATGGTCGACTTCTCACTTATGAGAGAGAGTTGAATCAGAAAAAGAAGTTACAAGAGTCTGGGAAAACAACTGACGACTATACCTTGGGTAACACTGCTCTTTATAGTCATGAAGAGAGTTCTGGTAGTGGGAAGGATCAAGGTTATGATCATTATATTGATATAACATCTGGAAAGAATTTTACCTCTGATCCTTACACACCGAATTTTGCTTTTGCTGCAAATGGGGAAAGCCAAAACTCAAAGTTTATAAACTTGAAAGCATGATGATGATGAAAACAAACGACCTTTACTTGTAGTAAAATTTTTCCATTCTATTCTGCTGCATTTACTTTAAACTTCAATCATATTTCCATTTTTGAAACAAAAACTACAAGTAAATCAAACTCAGATCTTAACAATTGGTATCAGAGCTTGGTCAATCAAAATTTGATTAACATCAATTTGATTTGAAAGATTAGCTCTCCCTGCTAATCAGTTTGATAGTTTTACTTGAACACAGAGTTTTATTACGCTGAAAGTTTTTTAAAACACAAATATGTTGTAAACAAGAAGAAATGGCTCAAAACACATAGGATTCCAACATTGGATCCATGTTTAAACCACCAATGTTGAAACAAAATGAATATTTCATATGGCAACGTCGAATGGGTCACATCCTGGCTCAGCAAAGCTGTTGGCGATCTGTTGTGTATGGACCACATATTCCAATGGTTCCCAGCACAGAGGATCCCAATACTCAAGTGCCAAAAAGTCCCGAAAATTACTCTGAGCAAGACTTCCAGAAAATAGAGTTGGATGCAAAATCTTTTAGCATCGTTGCTTCGACGCTACCCAACGAAATCTATGATGGATTGCTCCACTGCAACAGTTCGGTGGGACTAAGGAGGTGATAGAGAATAATAGAGAAGTTTTAAATCAACAGTATAAGACATTTTGTCACGTAAAAGGTGAGTCGTTAACACAACAGTTCGAACGTTTTAGCTGTATCACTAGTGAATTAAAACTGGTTAACGTAGAATTTACAAATCCGACTGTCAATAGTCGCTTTTTGAGATCATTACCAGAAAAATGGGATACTGTAGCTTACGTTACTCGAACATATGTTGGGTTTAAAGAGATGACCCTTACTCAACTTCATGGTCGACTTCTCACTTATGAGAGAGAGTTGAATCAGAAAAAAAGTTACAAGAGTCTGGGAAAACAACTGACGACTATACCTTGGGTAACACTGCTCTTTATAGTCATGAAGAGAGTTCTGGTAGTGGGAAGGATCAAGGTTATGATCATTATATTGATATAACATCTGGAAAGAATTTTACCTCTGATCCTTACACACCCAATTTTGCTTTTGCTGCAAATGGGGAAAGCCAAAACTCAAAGTTTATAAACTTGAAAGCATGATGATGATGAAAACAAACGACCTTTACTTGTAGTAAAATTTTTCCATTCTATTCTGCTGCATTTACTTTAAACTTCAATCATATTTCCATTTTTGAAACAAAAACTACAAGTAAATCAAACTCAGATCCTAACAATTGGTATCAGAGCTTGGTCAATCAAAATTTGATTAACATCAATTTGATTTGAAAGATCAGCTCTCCCTGCTAATCAGTTTGATAGTTTTACTTGAATACAGAGTTTTATTACGCTGAAAGTTTTTTAAAACACAAATATGTTGTAAACAAGCAGCAAAACACATAGGATTCCAACATTGGATCCATGTTTAAACCACCAATGTTGAAACGAAATGAATATTTCATATGGCAACGTCGAATGGGTCACATCCTGGCTCAGCAAAGCTGTTGGCGATCTGTTGTGTATGGACCACATATTCCAATGGTTCCCAGCACAGAGGATCCCAATACTCAAGTGCCAAAAAGTCCCGAAAATTACTCTGAGCAAGACTTCCAGAAAATAGAGTTGGATGCAAAATCGTTTAGCATCGTTGCTTCGACGCTACCCAACGAAATCTATGATGGATTGCTCCACTGCAACAGCGAAAAAGAGTTATGGGATGCACTAAAAGAACAGTTCGGTGGGACTAAGGAGGTGATAGAGAATAATAGAGAAGTTTTTAAATCAACAGTATGAGACATTTTGTCACGTAAAAGGTGAGTCGTTAACACAACAGTTCGAACGTTTTAGCTGTCTCACTAGTGAATTAAAACTGGTTAATGTAGAATTTACAAATCCGACTGTCAATAGTCGCTTTTTGAGATCATTACCAGAAAAATGGGATACTGTAGCCTACGTTACTCGAACATATGTTGGGTTTAAAGAGATGACCCTTACTCAACTTCATGGTCGACTTCTCACTTATGAAAGAGAGTTGAATCAAAAAAGAAGTTACAAGAGTCTGGGAAAACAACTGACGACTATACCTTGGGTAACACTGCTCTTTATAGTCATGAAGAGAGTTCTGGTAGTGGGAAGGATCAAGGTTATGATCATTATATTGATATAACATCTGGAAAGAATTTTACCTCTAATCCTTACACACCCAATTTTGCTTTTGCTGCAAATGGGGAAAGCCAAAACTCTGACAATTTGTCCTTTGAAATGAATGACTTACAACATTTTGAACCACTGATTTGGAATAAATGGACATTTTACATCAGCTGACACTATTGAGTGTTATAGCAAGTAAACTTTACAAAAGGACTGGTAGGAAGTTTCCAGGATTGGATGGGGGGGTTTAAAGTGGGTTGGATAAATATAAAATCAAATATTATAAGTGTAATAGGTTAGGACACTTTGCCAGGGAATGCAGATCTCAAACTGCAGGTCCAGTTGTGACTCGCCCAGGCCTAGACCTCAAAGCACTGCTCATTATTCCCATTATACCCCTGCACCACAAATGCAACATACCGCACACTTGCACATCCTGCTACTAATGTCCCTGTCCATTATATCCGAACACCTGCTCCACAGATTCAGTATGTTTAAGCACCACCTCAAGTGCATGTGCAACAAGCTCCACATGTCACACAAACTACTCAAACCACTGCTCCGGCCGAAGGAAACCAACAAAGCTTCTTTACACAAGGTTTTGTTGATTGGAGTAGTTTTCATGAGGATTTAACTGATGAAAACTTTGCTCTAATGGCTAAAAATGATTTGGACACTGATGTGTGTGAAGAGATTGTGATTGTCTCTTGTGGTTGCTTCCAAGGTATCACCTCAGATCCTAAAGGATCTCTATTCTGAAAAATGTATAATAGCTTTTGCTAATATCAAACAGGTGAATGAAAACCTTAGGAACAAAATGTTAGAAAATGAACTTAATTTTGAAAAACTTATCAAAGAGTTAAAATCAAAATTGTTTTCAAAAGATTTGAGATAAGTAGCTTAAAGCATGAAGCTAGCATAACCAAGGACCAACTCCAAACTATGGTAGATAAATACCAAGTTTGCAAAAAGGAGTTAGAGGAATCCCAGATCACATGTAAAAAATGGGTAGAATCTTCAAAAGGTTTTGAAATTATGCTAGATAAACAGATCAAGAGTAACCAAAAAATTGGCATTGGTTTTTAATGAAGAAGAAGCCAAAGAAAATGTTACAAAAATCAATTCTGGAAAGGTTGAAGTAGTTCCAATAAATTTGGCTGGGAATGAATAAAAATCATTGATAAAAAAGGTAACAAAATTTCTCTTGAAAAACATGAAAGGTCTTCAACTTTTAAAGAAATTAGAAATACCAATTCAAACCCACATGGTCAGATGAATGTGATATTCTTGAAAATTTCAAGCCAATGGACTTCTCAACTCCTGAAGGTGTTAAGGCACCAAAGTCAAGAATCATTCCTATCAAAGATCTTCCAGCAGAGGTTACAACATCTGCTGAGAAGAAATCAGATAAAAAGATAAAAAGAAAAAAAAATCAAACATCTGTTTTGTGAATTTTGCAACAAAAGAAACCATGTATCTGAAAACTATTTTCTTTTAAAAACACATGACATAAACAAAACACATGAATCCCAAATGATTCAAAATGCTTTATCTGTGGGAAAACAAATCATCTGACTCATGAGTGTGTTTATCTTCAAACCTATGATCAAAAGGTAAAAGAGATCAAAGCAAAAGCTCTTGAGAAAGAAAGTTCAAGCTCTGCTAGAAATAAATCTAAGCAGACCTTTGAACCTGTTGAAACATCTGTCACAAAAGCATTGATCAATACCTCTGTTCCCAGAGAGGTACAAGTGATAGATGCTCCACCTGCCAACAGGTATCCAAGAGGACATGGACAACCAGCTTATCAAAAAGTTCCTATGAGCTATGAAGGTTACAAAAAACCTTCAAAGCCCAAAGTGAATAGATTTTCTCATGGTTACCAACATCTGACAGGAAATGGTTCACAACAGTGGATACAAAGTCAAACTCAAACCACTGGCCATACTCCTGGATTTGAGAATGGACAATCTGTGAACCCATCCAAAGCCACTTTGGCTTTGGAATCTCATCTGAACTAATTGTTTACTTGTGCGCAGGGAGCTTCTACTTGCCTTGATAGTTTATGGTATGTAGATAGTGGTGGCTCCAGGCACATGACAGGATGTAGAGTCATTCTCAAAGACTTCTTGGCTCATGGAGGGGGTGATATATCTTTTGGTAACAATTCAAAAGGGAAGGTGTTAGGTTCAGGGTGTGTCCAGGCTGGGAATCTCAAATTTGAAAATGTTAATTTAATTGACAATCTAAAATTCAATCTTCTGAGTGTCTCTCAAATGAGTGACAAAGGTTGTGGATCCTTCTTTACAAAGAAAACATGTCAAATTGTAGGACCAGAGGTTGTTAAAAAGATTGATCAGATTATTGCTGAGAGTAATGGCAATGTGTATGTGGTTGATATGTTGAAAGATAACCCTATGTCTAATGCATGCATGTTCTCAGTTACTTCCAGCAAAGAGACAGATTTATGGCATAGAAGAGTTGGGCATACAAATTTGAATTCAATCACCACACTCTCTAAAAATTGTCTTGTCAGAGGTTTACCACATAAACAATTTACTTGTGAAGAACATTGTGTTTCTAGTTTAAAAGGTAAACAACATAAAAGTTCTTACAAGTCAATTGAAGAGTCCAAAACAACCCAGTGTTTGCAACTACTGCACATGGATTTATTTGGCCCTGTAAAAATCATGAGTTTAATGAAGAAAAGATTTTGTTTAGTCATTGTTGATGATTTTTCAAGGTTTACATGGACCTTATTTTTACACTCCAAAGATGAAACAGCTGGTATATTGCAAAATTTTGTCAAACAAGTTGAAAAGTAATATGACCTTCCTGTATAAATTTTTAGGAGTGACAATGGGACAGAGTTTAGAAATAAGGAGTTAGATGCCTTCTGTGAGTCAAAAGGGATTGCTAGGCAATTTAGTGTCCCAAGAACTCCAAACAAAATGGGTAGTTGAAAGGAAAAATCAAACTCTTGTTGAATCTGCAAGAACCATGCTAGCAGACTCAGGTTTACCCTTGTCTTTTCAGGCAGAGGCTGTAAACATTGCTTGTTATGTTCAAAACAGAGTTTTGACTAACCCCAGGCATCAAAAGACTGCCTATGAACTGCTTTACAATATCAAACCTCTGATCTCATATTTCAAAGTTTTTGGCTGTCCTTGTTTCATTTTGAACTTAAAAGATTATATTTCTAAGTTTGCAGCCAAAGTTGATTGTGGTTGTTTTCTGGGATACTCAACCAGTGCCAAAGCCTACAGAGTGTTCAACTCTAGGACCAAGTGTGTTGAAGAAACTCTGAATGTGAAGTTCAATGAACTTTCATCTTTAAAAATCCCAGCAAATCCTGCTGAATTATTTGATCTAGATAAATTTACATTTGAAGATGTGTCTGTCAAGACTAACACTGCAGGTACATCACAGTCATCATCACAAGAGCAAGGATATGATTGCATTCTTCCAAACTTCAAGATCTGTCCTTCAAGCAGAGGAGCAGATGTTAGTAACAATGATGAAAGCTCTGCTGGTTCAACAGTGGTTAACTCTCAAACCTCTGCCTGCTCTCAAAACCAAAAGATTGTTGATAAAAATCCATCAAATCTGGAAAAAGAATCAACAAACATTCACTACCATACCACCTATACCACATCCATTCCAATCAGAGGCTGGACCATCAAATTCACCAATAGAGGATAGCTCAGATGATACACATTTGCAAGCTTCACCTCAAAATGCACTTGTCCCATATCAAGGTGATTTGATCTTCCTCAAAAGCCATCCATTGGATCAAGTTATTGGCAACATAAATGAGGGAGTGCTCACAAGAAGCCAATCCCAAAACATTTTCCTCTTTGCTGGCTTTCTATCACTCATCCAACCTGTCAAGTACCAAGAGGCATTGAAAGACAATAGTTGGGTAGAAGCTATGCAAGATGAGCTCCTTCAGTTTAGAAGACAACAAGTTTGGGAACTTGTACCACTGCCTAAGGATGTAAGTCCAATTAGCACAAAGTGGATCTTCAAGAACAAAATAGATGAAAGGGGTATTGTTGTTAAGAAAAAACCAAGGCTCGTGGTTCAAGGCTACAGACAGGAAGAGGGCATTGACTATGATGAAACCTTTGCTCCTGTAGCAAGGTTAGAAGCCATCAGACTGTTCTTAGCTTTTGCTGCCAATCACAACATCAAAGTGTTTCAAATGGACATCAAAAGTGCATTCCTGTATGGAAAGATCAAGGAAGAAGTGTATGTGTGCCAACCTCCTGGATTTGAAGATGCATTTCATGCTGATTAGGTTAAACAAAGCACTGTATGGTCTTAAACAAGCACCAAGAGCCTGGTATGAAACTCTATCCACTTTTCTCTTATCCATAGGTTTTTCAAGAGGTAAAATTGATAAAACCCTGTTTTTAAAATGGAAAGGAAAAGATTTGATGCTTTTCCAAATTTATGTGGATGACATCATTTTTGGATCCACATGCACTGCCATGTGTGAAGAATTTAGAAACTCATGGCAACAGAGTTTGAAATGAGTGCAATGGGTGAGTTGCAATGTTTCCTTGGTTTACAAGTCAAACAAATGCACAATGGCACTTTCATCCATCAAAATAAGTATGTCAAAGAACTGTTTGAAAATTTTGATATGGATGATTATAAATCTTACGCCACACCCATGGCAACTTCAAAGCTGGTCACTATTGTTGATAAAGATGACTTGGCTGATCAAACATTTTATAGAAGTATTATTGGATCTTTATTGTATCCAACTGCTTCTAGGCCAGACATCATGTTTGCAACATGTGTTTGTGCCAGATCCCAGTCACTACCTAGAAGTCTGATCTTATTGCTGTCAAAAGGATATTCAGGTAGATAAAAGGTGCTCCCACACTTGGTATCTAGTATACTTCTAATGGAATATGAGCTTTCAGGTTACTCAGATAGTGATTTTGCTGGATGCAAGACAACAAGGAAGTCCACATCAGGAGGTGTCCAATTCCTAGGTGATTGCCTAGTGTCTTGGCAAAGTAAAAAGCAAGTTGTAGTTTCCACATCCACTACTGAGGCTGAATACATGCTGCTGCAAGTTGCACTGCACAAATCCCGTGGCTTCAAAATCAACTTCTGGATTTTGGTATCACTGCTTTAAAGGCTCCTCTCAAAATTGACAGTCAAGCAGCAGAAAATATCATCAAAAATCACGTCTCTCACTCCACAACAAAACACATTGACATCAGGCATCACTTTGTGAGGGATTGCTATGAAAAAGGTTTGATTTCTTTACAACATGTCCATACTAAGGATCAGCTAGCAGATGTTCTCACAAAAGCATTGGATACATCTACTTTTGAAAGCTTGATCTCTAGGATTTGAATGCTAAACATGGATTGAAAACAGTTTTTCTGGTGATCCATGTGTAAATAACATAAAAATGTTTTTTAGAAAATCAAAATTTCATCCTTAAAAATAGCTTAAAATTGAATTTTTTCAATAAATCCTATAAAGTCTGTTTCAAACCACTGATAGCATCAAAACATTGGTCGTTTGTAAAAGTCTATCCACTGATTAAAAGTGTATCCTCTGATAGCTTCAAAAACACTGTTCACATCCACTGCCCTTGTTCTCAAACAGTGTTTATCCAAACAACTGTCTTCCATTGTCAAATAGAGGTTACACGTGGTCAGTCATTATTCGTCAGTTGTTTGCATCAGATGACACATCATCATCACTTTTTCATAACCCTATAAAACCCTGTTTTATCCATACAGAGGTTTCACTTTGCCGTATTGAATTCAAAATTCTCAAAGCAGTGTTCTCTTCAATCATGGCCCCCAAAGCAAAATCTAAACCAGAACCACCTCCATTCACCCTCATAATCAAAACCCCTCAAAACTATACAGCAATCCTTGATGCAACCGATTCAAACACAAGATATCATTCAATGATAAAAATCTTGAAAGAATCAAAATTTTTGCATATGTTAACAGTCAAAGCCCCCATATATCAAGACGCATTACAACAATTCTGGGCAAACGCAGAGGTTCATTCGCAAAAGGATGTTCCTTATGCCATTGTATCAAGAGTGGGCAAAACACTGATGCAAATTAGCCCTCAATCGATTTCCCAAGTATTTGAATTGAATCATATGGCACATCCTATGTCATTCTCTACAGATGCATGCCGAATTCCTGGAAAGGGGTTACATTGGGCAACTTAAAGGTATGACAATCTTCAAACCCAATTTTCCCGCTGAGATGAGATTTTTCTTTCACACTCTTTTAACTTGTCTCCCAACAAAGACAACAGCTTTTAATGAAATACCATTGAACATTCAGTATCTGGGCTATGCCATTTTAACTGGATCAGATTTTAACTTTTCTCAGATACTGTTCAATGATCTTGTTGCAAATTTTAACAATATTGGAAAAGGAAAGCTTTTCTGATCCATCCATGTTTTTTTGAGTGTTTATCTTCATAATCAGTTACCTGAGAATGATGTTAAACAAGGCGTTGTTATACAACCATGCGGCCTAACTCATGAAACTTTTACTCGAATAACAAATAACGATAAAGTTTCTAAAACACAAGCAGAAGAGGCTGGGCAAATTTTACAGGAACAAAATGTTCACTCTCAACCTCTTGTTGTTGAGCCCACTGCTCCCGGTGATCAGGGCACTACAACCACTACCCTGAAACCCACACCAGCAATCTCCAAAAAGAAACCAAAGAAAATTTCCAAAAAACCCACCAAACCCAAAAAGGGCCCTCTGGAAGATGAGATCTTAGAGGTTAACCAAGTGATAACACAAAAGTCATTTGAAAACACTGTTGTTACTTCTTCATAGCAGATGTTAGAATCTCAACCTGGCTTTGAAACTCCTCCTTCCTCACAAAAGGAAAAGGTTGTAAGCACAGGGACACCAAATTATGAAGCTCTAGGATCACTTGGTTCTATCTTCCAAAGCCCATCTCCCAGGGCGATGTCTCTTTCTGCACCTCAACCTTCACCAACAAAATCACTGCCACCTACCATATTGCCTTTGCTGAATGAAATTGAATTCGAACAGACATTAACCAGTTCTTCTCACCAACCTATCAATGAGAATATACTCCAACAAGTGACTGGTCTGCTTCTTTATTCATTGCTAACCCATCTGCAACTGAAGAGGATACATCCCTTGGGTTACATGTAACCCTAGGTGATAGTTCATCAAGAGCAACCACTACAATTGCTAAACTCTCAAGTTTACCTTTGGACAGTGGTTACATTCCTAAGACTCTGATGAAGGCAACCACTGTGGAAGCTACTACGGTAACCTCTGCTTATGTGGGAAGTCCCCAGTACCAAGACAAAGGGTCATCTATGTTTGAAACAGGGGTTGAAACTCTTGTTTATGATGATATAGATAAAACTACCATTTCTGGTAGGAGTTCAGATGATCCTATTAAATTAGGTGATGATCTAAAATACAAGGATTTGACGGAGAGAATTACCAAAATTGAAGGCTTTGTGGATGAAATCAAGGATTTACTAAAGCAGATGTTAACTACAAAGAGCCAACCCTCTGTCCTATCCACTGTTGATCTCAAACAAGCCTTAGACCCTCTGTTTCAACAACAAAGATACTATGTTGATCTTCAACACAAACATCAAATGCAAGAGATTAGAAACATGGTTGATGCCAGATATATGGATATTGTTGCAGATATTAAGGCAATCAAGGCTCATCTCCTTCAAACCACTAGTACTCCTCCTCCTACAGTAATCTTGGTCAACACTGATGATGCCAAAAAGGGGGAGATACCTTTAATGAAAGAAGTGCTAAAGGTCAATGACAAAGATGCACGTCCAATAGTGGTTATCCCTAAACCAGATGGATCTAAAAAGATTGATGAAATAGCTGATATTTTTGCAAAGGAAAAGGAGAATACAAAGAAAAAGGTAAGGGTTGAGAGCAGAGCTTTGGTTGAGAAAAAGATAGCTCTGCAAATAGAAAAAGAAAGTGTTGGTTCTTCAACAAAGAAGATGCTTGTTAGAAAAACAAGGCAATCAGCATCCATACCTTCTAAACCTAAGACAGTTGCTAATCCAACCAAATCCTCTGTTCCCACAAAACTCCTACACCTCCTTCTTCAAAAGCAGTTGATACACCAACCACAACAGATGTTACAACACCTGTTGTGTCAACATCTGTTGACACAGCAGAGGTTATAACAGATGTTAATCCAACCACTGCTATGGTCATATTTCCAACATCCACCATATCTCTACCCACATCCACAAGGTTACCACAACCACAATCACAATCACCTGATCTCAAGTTCAAAAGGAGAAAAACCACAAATGTTACACTTGAAGACAAGATCATCC
This sequence comes from Scalesia atractyloides, assembly GCA_947069175.1. NCBI lineage: Eukaryota > Viridiplantae > Streptophyta > Magnoliopsida > Asterales > Asteraceae > Scalesia > Scalesia atractyloides. The sequence continues at coordinate 60,249,812 of CAMTDV010000030.1, forward strand.
ATTCTCCTATACTTGTGTCATCTAAACTAGTGTCCACCACAGCAGTTGTCAAACTTCCTTCTTCTCAAATTACTAAAGTGCCCATTGCCACTCAATTTCCTCTGGAGCTACAAGCTGTCAAATCAGAGATCAAATCTTTCTTTTTAGAAGAAGATCCAGATAAAAGGGAATTCCCATCCCTGAAAGGTTATCCCAAACCAAGAAACTTAGAAGAATACAAGAAGCTTAAATCCAACAAGCAGAGGATATCACAAAAAGGGATACAAAGGGAAAGTATGACAGAGTAATTCAAAATTACCGGCAATATCAGTTGAGCAAAGTCAGAGGTTTAGAAGACTATGCAAGAGACTTGAGCAAACAACTGTCAGATAGAGAAGATAAAAGCCTTAAAGAAGATTACATCAATCACATCTTGGAAACCAAGTTATACAAGGCTACAAGGGCACAATTCAGAGACTGGTCTGTGAGAGAGTTGGAAGAAGAAGTGCAAAGAATGCAAGAAATGTTGAAAGATCCTCTCAAAAAGCCAACTCCTCCAAATTGGAATAAACACAAGAAACTGCCTGAAAAGAACTTACTGTTAAGAAGAATGAAGGAAGAGTTGATTGCTGCAAATTATGGGTCAATGAACCCAATCATGAGGTGGACAGAGGTTAAAGTAGTTGAAACATACAAATGGCTTGAGAAAAGAAGAAAAACAGATCCATCATTACCAAAGAAGCCAGAGTATCCAGCAGAGGATACAGCTCAATAGACCCAACACTCTACAAAACCATCTGAAACATCTACTTTATCTATTCATGCCTTAAATCAAAGAAAAAGGCAAAAGGATATGGAAGAAGAAGAAGATAAGAGAGTGTATGAGCATATAAAGGAAGGAATCCAAAACATGATTGATTTCCATACTGATGATGTCAGTCAAAAGCTTGCAGAAGATCTTACTCAGATGGCAAATCAATCAATTCTACCTACCTCAACAATAACTTTTCATCCTAGAAAGCCACTAGACCCAAAAATTCTAAAGCGAAAAGTTGATAAAAACTCCCATGAATTGACTCTGCTCAAGTCTGATGGCACAGCTACCAAGATGAGAATGGAGGATGCATATGGGCTGTGTGTAGAAGACCTCCAAGAACTTATGGATCTGGTACTGGAAAAGGATGACGATGAGGAGGAATCTCTGTGTTTTGAATTACAGTTTAAAGGCCAAATCAGAGATCTCCTGTTGAGAAATAAAGACCAAGAATAAAAGGTGTTTTTGGCATCATCAGTTCCAGGGGGAGATTGTTGGGATTGAGCTTGTACAAAGGAACAGATGATATAAAACCAAAATACTCTATCCGCGGATTGGTCCTTCTATCAGTGCTTAGAACCTCTGATCACCTAAACTCTGCCTTCTAAAGACTGATACCTTTACATCATCTGCTACACCAAAGGTCTGACATAAGATATGAAGCAGAGGATAGTCATCAGAGTTTAGTTTTATTAGTTTTATATTCAATGTAACAGTACATTTGCACTATCAGTTGTTAGGCATCAGTGTTTACAGTTTGTTATTTTATTGTTAGATGTCACTATCAACCCTGACGTCATCAAAAGATGCTCAGCGGTTAGATAATTAGTATAAATAGTTGTGTCGATGTAACAGTATAATTCGTCTTCTTAAAAAGATCCTTGCACCAATCATCTTCTTCCATTTCTGTACTATCTAATTGTGTTGCAATAGGCTGAGGGGGAGTTTGTGAATCGCATGCAAAGTTTATAAACTTGAAAGCATGATGATGAAAACAAACGACCTTTACTTGTAGTAAAAGTTTTCCATTCTATTCCGCGGCATTTACTTTAAACTTCAATCATATTTCCATTTTTGAAACAAAAACTACAAGTAAATCAAACTCAGATTCTAACAATGATAATACAAAACCGTTGTCATTATTCTACCGGTAGAAAAGATAGGTTGATAAGTTGTTTAAACTAGTAAACGACTAAAACATAATATTTTTGTTTCTTTTTCTTTTTGTAAACATAAAAGACTCCAAATATGAAAAATATAAATATAGCCTAGCTTTATGAACAACCGAAATATGTTAACTAAGTCGGTTATGTCACTAAGTCACTTGGTCAATTCTCCATTTTTCAAAGACAATTAGTATCCCTTTCGAGAATCCTAACATGACAAGTCTTCAGAAAGCTAAAACGATAAACACACCTTAACCACCTAAAATTGTTCTTTAGCGCCCTATTGATTAATGTTTATGAAAATCCCTTAAAAATAGGTTAGTCATCCGTTAAGAGTTTTCTAACCTCACTTAATCAAGGAAAGTTATACCGGTAAACACAACGTAACCACCGAGACAAGCATAGCCTAGATTAAATAACAACCGAGCTCATTTTACAAATCTTAAGCACAAATCCACTAAAAAGCGATTTTGGCCGAAACTACTAACTAAGCTTATGATTTATGTTAAGAATTCAAAACGACACCATCTAACCCGCTAAGGCTCTTACGTGACGGAAAACACTCTTCCCAATACCCATTTCTAGTCTCATGGGGTAAACATTTTAAGAAAGCTAAAAGTTTACTAATACAAGATTAATTAAGCCTCTTCTTTCAAATATCCTAACTAACCATGTACTAATCATCCAAGACAATTAACTATAATCAAGAATCCAATATCAATAACAAGGTTGCAAAGCAATCATCAAGGATTAACATAAAAAGTTGTTAAGTGTCATTGCATAATGGTTGTTTAACAAGCAAGGAATTCATAATGTTTTTGCCATGAGGCTACAATATTACATAAACAACAATCTATTGCTTGAACATAATCAAAATCATGGAAAGATTCAAGAAATCAAAACATAAACAAGCTATAGATTGAAGAACCGGATGATAACGGAGCTTCCCGGCACTATGGAGGCTTGATTCGGAACAAAACGAGTTGTTGTCGAAGCCCAAAAACGGCAGAATCGCTCCTAAAAGTCTAGTCTCCTGATCAGAATATGTAACATGTTTTTTATAACTTTTTGAGTCTCGCACGACCGTGTTGATAAAGTGCACGGTCGTGCACTATTCGCGCAATCTGGTGACGTCATCTTATCCGGATAACATTTCAAATCGGCACGGCCATGCCAAGTTTGGCATGACCGTGCGTGTCTGAGAAATGCTTGCACTGGAGATCGCACTGGTAGTGCACACGAGGAAAAACCATCCGCACGGCCGTGCCATCCTTCCGCACGGCCGTGCGTGCCGAGAAACATGCTCGCACCAGCCTCTGCACGGTCTGTAACACCCCAACCCCGCTAGGGCTGACGTGTCACTCTTACAGATATCAAAACTAAAAACCAATCCATAATTATTAAATAAAAGATCTTAATTACATTTATTACATTACTGAAATAAAGAATCTTGTCCAGAAACTTCCTAACCCTCCTCACTGAATCCTAGATCATCCCATATTACCTGTAAAATAAATAGGAAAAACACAAAAAGAAAAATACGGCTGAGCCAAAAATTGCTCAGTAACGGAGAAATCAACAGTACAAGTAAAGTCATATCAGCGGAAGCAAAACACAACATAACATAACTGAGAGTGAACTGAAACGGTTACTGACACGAGTACCGAAAATAGATGAAGAGACAAGACTTATACAAAAACTAATACACGAACAGAACAGATCAGAACTGTAACGGGAACTAATGTGGAAACAAAAGTCATTCGGATACATAACCGATATCAAGCCAACACAAGACCAATGTAGAGAACTGATACGTGGTTGGACATGATGATTAAAACCATTTTTTATAAACGAATTCATTTAGAACATCCTTTAATAATGCTAATATTTTGTTTATACAAGAGGCAAAACTATCATCTTTTATTGAAGGTTTAAATATTATCAAAATATAATAATTTATCGTACTTCATAGTAAACCATAATTAGACAAAATAACTAATTTTCTAATACTGGAAAGTTATATTTAAAAATAGAATAAATCAAATAACTGGCTTTTCAAACGTAACACTTATAATAATTTTGTAAACCTACATGGGAAACCGATACGGAAACAAAAACAAATACATTGACTGAAATATTTTAAATACGATTTAAAATCCTATAATGTTTAAAAGAAATGAACCATCAAATATTATTTTTAAATAAATGTTTGGATTTAAATTATTATCTAGTAGTTTGTGATATTTCAAAAGTTATTATTTAGTCAAGATAATTGTTTTATAACTTTGGAGATTTAAATTTAATAAGCAAAATAAATTAGGGAACCTGAGTTTAAAAGTGTAATAATATAATCCTTACGAAGTTTCTTGAACCGATCTACACAATTGACATGAAACAAAGACATGATTCGATGACACAGATAGACCAAACCTTGGATCAAATACTAAATAAAGATTCTGACGGATACAAACTAAACGTATAACACGAAATCTCAATCCAAATCAAACCGACACTGAGATGGAAGTGATACAAACCAATACAGATACTGAGTCAAAACACATATAACTAATACAGAAGAGAATCAAATACTGAACATTTCAGAAACATAATCAGGTACACAATCGGAACTATAATCAGATGCACACATAACTTATCATAACATAATCAGAAACAGAACATATTCACATACTGAAACATATACTAACTTACACGACAGATATAAAACAAAATAAGTCGTGTAACACAGAAGCACCCAGAGCCAGAAACAGAGGGGTACACAGGTAGCTACTCTATGCACCAATGAGATGGTGAGTGTGGCGTGCTCCCATTATTCCATCCCCCAGAAGTCAGAAACAGAACTAGGATCGATCCATACGCCTCTAAGGGGCCATGGTGCTACACAAGCACAAGTCAGAGACGCCGTGATTTTGATTACACACTGTCACGGAAAGTGTTCATGTCGTTGACGCCCAAACGACAAGTCAGAAATGCTTGGGGACAGAGTACAAAAGCTTAGGCCATGTAAATAATTTACAGACAACTAAAAATAATTACCAACAGGAACATGCGACCATGAGTATAAGTCTGAGGTATGGCATGCTATAACATATTAATAATCGAAACCGACTAGCGGACTGTTTCTAAAAGACTAAAAAGGTATCGTAATAACATAATGAAGACTGACCACCGACGACAAAATCCGTACTACAAAGTAACGGATGTAAATTTAGACTATGACGAAAAGAAACAGAAAATCCGTACTAACGAGTGACGAAAAATAAATTTATACTACGATGTAAAATAAACAGAAACCGTACCTTAGGTTAGCAAAACAAAGTAACACATAATCAAGCCGTGCTCAAAAGTCAAGAACCTATAATCCCATTATCGGCCATATCGGTTTTATGATGATTTATATACGTTAAGTGGTTCGTTCGTTGAGTAGTTCCCGGCGACCAAATATTAGTCTTAACCCTTTATAGAAAAAACAATTAAAGTATAATTTCATTTTTTAACGAACAAAACGTGTCTAACATCCAATAAAAGGATTTAAGATAAAAGTGTGTTTAGATTTATAAAACATGTTTAATAATATTCTAATTCTAACAAAATGATATATATATATATATATACATATATATATATAATACGTACATAAAAGTATTATAAGATCTAAAATATGCATTAGTTAATAAAATATCACCATCTATACACCATAGATGACACAGTATACACCCATGCACACACCCATAATATCTAGTAATATATCACCATGCACACACCCATACTTGACAGAAAACACACATGCATGCATCCATATGCATTACAACACACATGCCACACTAATAAAAAGGATAAAAGAAACACACACATCCATAAACAAAACCCACGCACATCTATATCATTACACATACTCACACACTTATCATAACACACATGAGATAACACAAACATTTCAATTCATCACTCACCCACACACGCACACAATACAACTGCAAATCGCACACACAAACACATATCCAGTCACACACACACTTACGCAATACAGTACACACACAATCGCGTCAATACTAAACTTTTCTCCAATCAAAACATCACACATGTACGAATAAACAAAATTCATATTGTATTAGTATGTTTATCTTATACTGACAAAACAATGCGTTAGTCGCCGGGAAATCTTATTCTCCGAACCATAGGATTAAAGTGTAGTAAGTTATAGTAGTAAGTTATAGCGGGCATACAATGCGTAGGGTTAAATGATTTACCTCGTGTGATTGAAAAGAACTAATCCAATGAAGGGCGGCGCTGGTTCTAAATAACCTACTGATGGTGGTTCGTCAATCAAAGGACTCGACGGTTGGTGGCGTGATGGCGGTGGTAAAGGCAACGGCTTGTGACAAGCAACTGGTCCGAGGCTAATGACGGCGGCTCAGAACAACTTGTTTCTGGCGGCACGTGGTGTAGACTAGAGAATGATTAAGCGGTGGTGGTTATGGCAGAATGCGATGGTGGTGGCTGGTTCACACCAAAACAAGATGAAGACACGACGATGATGTGCGATTCGATCAACGCATCTGAGGTTCAGAGCGATCAGAGGTGTGGTTGTCTGAGTTCGATTGAAGCATGGTCAATACAATTGATGATTGTGAAGCAAAAGTCCAATTGTCGTAGGTTACGAACGAGAATGCGGCGAGGGTTTCATTGCGGTTCGTAGGTTAAGAACAAGTATTTTCTTTAAATAGAGATGAAGAGATTTGATTTGAATTTACAAATCTTACCTTACAATATTAGGCAGATTACAAAACAAACCTTTTAGTTTAGTTTGAAAAAAAAATACCCTAAGCTATCATATAAACGAGATGTTATAGCTATTAATATAAATACATTGAAAAAAAAATACAATATCATTAACTAGCGTTTAATATTGTTAGGTATGTAATGATAATCAGTTAATCGATTTTACCATGTGTTATACTGATTTAAGATCTGACATCTTAATTAACAAAAATTATTGTTTTAAGGTTTCTGAATTTTGTATATTACACGGTCGGTGCGGGTTGTTTGACTTGGGTTGGCACAGCCGTGCACTACCTGAATGTCCACAGAAAGTTCTCAACTACGCCGTTTCGCCTGGAAAATCCTCGTTTTCTGCGTCTTCTTGTCTGGCACGCTGTTTAAGGCCTGTAAATGAAAACATACACGATTAAGTGTCTAATTCTTGATTTTATGGCCGAAAACGTGTAAAATGGGGATAAAACGGGGGGGCTAAAATATGTGTATTTTAACATATATCATGTGACCTTATCACTTGGCTAGTACAAACCATCAAGAGGATCCTTGGAAATTATTATAGCTGATCAAAATTTTCGAGTTAAAATCGAGACGATCGCTTGAACAATGGATGAAGTATAATACACATATATAATAATTCCCAAAAGGGCTTTCTCATAAATTAGATTTAATTGCCTAGGGACTTTTAAATAATAAAAGGTTGTCCTCGCAAAGACTAAACAGAAATAAAACAATATCCACGCAGGGTTTTTTTGAAAATACAATAAAAATTATGAGGATTTATCAATCCCTTCTTTCTTTTACCGCCTTATAGAGTTTCTTGAAGAATTTGCTTGCCTTCTTCTCTGATTTCTCAACTTGCTGTTGCATTTCTTTGACCCGATCTAAGGCCTCATGAATGGCCTCGAGTTGTTGTTGTTGTTGTGGTTGAGGTTGAGGCAGTGGTTGAGGTTGAGGCAGTGGTTGAGGTTGCGGTTGTAGTCCACCCGGATGTTGATATACATAAGGCGGAGGTGCACCTGAAGGATGATATCCGTAAAAGGGATATCCACCAAACGAATATGGTATGGTGGAATATGGTGGGAAAGGAGAAGGAAAAAGATTGTTGTGTGCAGCTGCCTCTATGTAAGGGTCTTGCGAAGGTGCCTGATGAAGATAGTTAGGCACACTTGAAGTAGCAAAAGGATTATATCCAGACGGATCTGGATATGAAGGGATTGGCTTTCCAAAACCCAATGGTGGTTGTTCTACGTTTGGTGGTTGTGCCACTGGTGGTGGTAGCAGGTTAACCACAGGTTGTGGTGTTATTTCCTCCACAGGTGATGTGTGGGAGGGTCCACCCATTTGTGGATCCTCGGGAATAGTTGGCTAAGGGCTAGGTAAAGGTGGTAGAGATCCTGCCCTTGGTCCTAGGCGCACAGACATGCGCGCCCGACGTCTTCGAGACGGTTGTGGTTCAGGCGGTGGTAGTGGTTGCTCCCCCGGCTCCCACCTCTGCTGAAAGTCATCGGGAAAATGGTGTGGGTTCCAGCATAGGAGTTTGTGTAACATTTGTCAAAACGGGTTTTCCAAACCCGCTTCGTTTGTAATCGAATATCAAGTTATAAATTTTTCGTTGCGTATTTATGTTTATTTTAATTTTAAACGATACATAATTAATTAACAAATTATAAATTAAAAACTATAATTAATAAAAAGTGAAAAGAAATTAAATAAAAAAGAAAACCGGCTGCCGGGATTCGAACCTGGGTCAGCCGGGTAAGTCTAAGGACTTAACACGCACACATATAACCACTCCGCCACTTGATGTTTTCTGTGAGTTCTAGGAAACAATTAAATGATAACTTCACTCAGGAATCAACCGGTTTACACCAACTGTAACCGTAATCGGCTTTCAAACGTCCAAAACGTTTGAGTGATCGCGATTTTCTGTTAATAACCGATACACCGACATTTCTAATAATTCAATCATGAATGGACTTGAATTCAAGTGATGTTCGGTTTTTATAACCGAAAACATTCACTTCTGGAATTACTTCAACAAAAGCTTCGTTTCGCGACTCAATTACATTCCCAGAACTTCTATTCTCGCGTTTACTCTCGTTTCTGATCGTCGGAATTGCTTTTTGAACTCGCCGGACTTTCGCCGGAAAACTGTGTCTTCCATCAAATCAGTAAGTCTCTCAATTCTTTCATCGTCTATCAGTTGTTAAGCTTTTGCTAACTCAAACCCTTCAATCAGAATCAGTTCAGACGACGATATCGGATAATTAACTCTCCCGGAAAACTTCTGAAAGTTCCCAATTCTCGCTGTGAAACGGTATAGCCTTTTAAACCTTCTGGTAAATCTTGTTCAGTGCTTCAATTCCGCATCTAGCTAATCAAAATTGTTAATCTGTCCGCTCAGACGAAATCCGTAAAAACAGAGCCGACGACTTCGCCGGAATTCTGAGATAGATCGTTTCTCCGGTATGTTTACTTCCGAAATTTTCTCTGCCATTTCATTTTAGTCATTTGAATGCTTGTTAATCGAATTAGACATGAATCAGTTGAATTATCATTATCTGTAATCTTGAGTGAAGAAGACGAAGTTCAGTTATATTATAAGATTAATTAAAATTAGTATATTGAATGGGTTAGACACACAGTCCAGCGGTGGACTGTGTGCAAACAATACACGCACATCTCGAGTTCGATCCCTGTCCCAACCTCACTCTCTTGAAATAAAAATGCCTTTTTTAACCGAACCGGGATAACTCACAGAATCATGTTAAGTATAATAAAAACCGGATTATTAACCAGGTTACACAGTCCAGCGGTGGACTGTGTGCACATTAACCCACAGGTCCCGGGTTCGAGACCTGTTGACAGCACCGGTTCGATACATTTAAAATCCTTTTTAAAATAAATAATTTCTGGATAAATCTGAATAGTATATAAGTATAATTAAAAACCGAATTATTTCGGGTTAGACACGTAGCTCAGTTGGTAGAGCTGCGTGCACGCGTACGGGAGGTCACGGGTTCGAGTCTCACCCAGCGCACATATATAAGCGACCGGACCGGTCAACGGTCAAAAGTCAACATTTTTTTTATTATTTTTATTTATTTATTTAATTTAAAAATCAATTAAAAATACTTAAAAATAACGTTTTTAAAGTTAGAAAATAGCCTTAAGCTCACAAAAAGATATCCAAAAATCCTATTAAAAATTGTTAATAAAATCCACTTACTTACCGTACCTTTTCGTTATTAACTAGGTTAGTTATTCCTCGTCGATCAATCCTCTAAATTCGTGCGCAATCAACATCATTCACCGAACGCACCCAAGGTGAGTGAATCTCTACAAATTCACCGTTTTAATCACGTTTTTGGGGTGTATCATGTGTCTTACCATTTATTATATTTAAAACATTGTGCATACATCATATCCATGAACAAATGTGTATTCAACTTGTATCAACTGTTTGTGTGGTTATTGTTTAGATTTAATTTATCATTTTCAGTACATACATTATCATAGGCCGCCGCTCCCCATTACATTATGAGCGTTGAGCTGTTCCCCATTACATTATGAGCGTGAACCGGGCGTTGCCAACATACGATCGGCTCCGTTTGATTGAGCCTTGATCGCACAGACATTCATCATAGGCCGTCCGTCCCCATTACATTATGAACGTGAACGTAACGTTGCCAACATATACAGTTTCATTCATGTTATATATTCATGCAAGTTGATATGTTATTGTATGTTATTGTATATTATTGTTTGTTATTGTTATTGTTATTGTTTGATTATTTACATTTTGCTCACATATGACTATTGCACAATTTTTCCATGATAAAGATAACAAGAAATCAATAATAAATGTTTATCTAACAAGGTTCACTCGCCAACTTATGTTGACCCAAAAACCCCCATTTTTTACACATGATACAGGTGATCCAGGCGCAGCAAGAAACACATAGGATTGGCTTAGAAGAATAAACTGGTTTAGAGCTTGGATTGTTTAGTTGATTATTTTTCTTTGTATTTGTATGAACATGTTTGGATTATTGAGGATGTAATTTTTACTTAAGTAAATATGAAACATATTAGTAAATATCATGAGCTTTGGTGATAACCCAATTATGCCCCGACTCTTATTCCGCTGCGGGTCAGGGTGTGACAGTTTGAACCGCTGGACAGTTCAATAGGATGACCGGGAGATCCTGTCGGAGGCATTTCAGGGTCGGAGTCTTCGTTCATGTGGTCCGGAGAATCCACTGGAGGGCTAACAGAGGGTGAACGTAAGAAAATATTTGGGTTATAGTTTCCATGGAAAGAATGGGAGTGAGAGTGATGGGATTGGTGGGTATTGTGAGAATGGTGTGAGTGGTGCGAATGTTGGGAATGGGAGTGAGGTGGAGAGTATTCGTGGGAAATTGAATGACGAACTGGTTTCCACGGCGATGAAGAGTCACTTGACCCTTCGTATGGGTTGTAGTTGTGTATATTTGAAGGACCTCTCATTGATGGTCCACCCCGCATGGGGCCTTTCCTCTTCTCCTCCTGCCTCTTGGCGATATATTTCCTGCTTCAAAAACAAGTTAAAACAAAATAATGCTAAAACAGATAAAACAATATAAATGAGTTATCCTAGGTCAAAGCATAGACTCGAGAGTCAGGAATGTGTTACTGTGTCATTTGAGATTAAACACAAAAGACTAGTGTTGAATTCCCTCAAACGTTGGCTCTGATACCAACCTGTCACACCCCGATTTTCATGTGTATCCCGATGGGCACGGTGGGGAGTATCGTGACGTATAGTTGATATCATCATAACCAATAAACATAGAGAAACACAGCAGAAGTCTTGGAGTTAAAATAAATTATTACAAACCATAGAGTTCAAAGTTTAAATACAAATTTACAAGGTTTGTAATACGGATCCACAGGCGGATCGCAAATTGTAGACAAAATGATAAACAGACTTTTAAGGCAACTAAGGGTCGCAAATCTTTTATGTCGACGCCTACGCAGCTTCCAGTCTATTAAGTGCCGTACCTGTAACTTAATCTTTTGAAAATACGTCAGTTTTCATTGGTAAATACAATCAACCGACACTTTCGAAAATCTTTTCAAAAATTATTTTAAGTGCGCTATGCACATTTTTATAAATAACATGGGACAGTACAAATGACCTTGTATACAGATTTATAAGCCTGTCAATACATATGGAGCCCCGTATGAAAACCGAGACATGATCGACTGACACACCACTTCTGAACTTTCACACAAAAAGCAGATAATAATAATAACGCAATTGACCGGTGTATACCTACACCCCATGCTATAAGTCATGGCCATTAGCACTTTAATGAGCCTAAGGATATCCCAGACATGGTCAAGCCAACCCCTAATGTTTAAGTTATCAGACAAAACAGATTGATACGGGTTATGTGATTTAGTTAATATCTCAATCGGACAATACTTGATCTCATACAAGACCAAGCGGTAATAAATTACCGTATCCAAGCCCGTATAGGGGAAAATAGGTTAAAAGTATTTACCTGAGCTAAATCTTCGAGAAAATCACAACTCAGCCGTAGATCAAGAGGCAAGTACAGGCACAACATACCAGAAGACGTCTAGTCTGGAATGATGGTGTTATTAACCAATTATAATGCTAACCGGTCCTTAGTTAAGTCTTCGACTTGAACCGGTTAGTCTTACGTTAAACAAGTACGATACAAAATGCTGGATTAAGCGGTGATAGGAATAGAATGTAAATTGGGACCCAACAAGTATCTAGACTTATACAATATGGGCATACCCATAACATTCTGGATTTTGATAAGGAAACGACAAAGTTAAACCCATTTCGGTTAGATTACGTAAACAAGTCACGTATGCTTAACCGTAAGCGTATAAGCGAAACCGGGTAACCGAAAGAGTCATATACAAGTTCCATATGCTATTATGCTTAAAATATATTATGATATCAGTAGGATATCAATATGTATGCCCGTGATGATTTTAAACCCGAATTACGTTCCATAAGGGCATTTTGGTCATTTTATAGTTTATAAAAGATGTATATGAGAAATCTGTTGTAAAGGTCAATAACATTTTGTAAAAAATAAATAAAAAATTTTTATGATGTTATATCAGTAGAATATCAATTATATGTGTGTCTGATAGTTTATAAACCAAACTATGTCCCGCAGGGGCATTTTGGTCATTTCACACATAGCCTTGAAGTCATATTTGGGATTCTGAGTTCAGGACTTGTACTTACTGTAACAATATTTTAAATAAGTTTACAAATCAGTAGGTAACAAGTCTCGGGTCATAGATATGGTCTTAAACCATACTATGCGTTGAAAAGGCGATAAAGTCGATAAATGCCGATTATTTTGATGTTTAATGTAAACTGAAGTCATGATCAGTTTTATACTATTAAAATAAGTTATTTATCATGTTACAACAGTAGGTAAAAGATTTGGTTATGAAATGTTTAATAAAAACCATTTTCTGCGAAAAGGGTAATTTGGTCATTTGTCGGCATTATACGAATCTATAGCATCAACTCAGATTATTTTATGTTTTAACATCCCAACAAATCCTACTTATAATATTACATCAGTATGTAAAGGGTTTGGTTGAAGAAATTATGTTTAAACCTTCTAAAATGCCAAAAATGGCATTTTAGTCCTTTTAAAGCTATATTAACGATATTTAATCAAAACGTATCTTATGATCAGAATCATCATATCAAAATAATTTAATTAAGTTTACAAATCAGTTTATAACTCATTTGTACGTTGATTAATATTTAAAACCTTAGTTTATATGAAAAGGGCATTTTAGTAAAAGTTTAGGCATAATAATGGAAATTTATATAAAACGCAGAATACTAAACAACCATGTAGTATAACTCCAGATGGTTATACTATACTATAACATGGTCCTAAAACAACTTAAGCTCAGCAGCCTAAGTTGCTAAATCGAGTCAGAACTGAAAGTCAAAGTAGAAGTCAAACTTCGTGACTTTCGGTTGCTAACCGATCCTAGACCTGGACTTGACGGGCCGAACATGTTTACACATGTTCTAACTATTATTACCAAGTAATTAAAGTGTTAAAACGTGTTTTATAACACCTACGTTACCAATTAATGATTTTATTTCAAAACTGACCCGTTGACTTTTTAGTTACACTTACACAATGTCCTAGCTCGAAAATAGAACTCAGGGGGAGTCTCCCTTTAGCTGGGAATCTCTAGATGAGAAGTAGAGAAGAGTTATGAGAAGGTGCAAGAAAATGAGGAGCTCAAGGCCTCTATTTATACTTGAAGAGCTTGAACCATATTATTCCAGGTGTTGGTGATCAGTTTAAGATGAGTACAAGTGTTAAGGGACGTGTCATGAGCTGCTAGAGGGTGGCAAACTCGCGAAAATGTGCAATCCATGCAAGTTGCCACGACAAACAACAATCTACTGTCACTGGCACTCTCTCGCGGGGCGCGAGAGAAGTGACCAAGTCGGTCGCGGGCCGCGAGCCGGCTTCGAGCCAGCTAACAACTTTCTTTAAATGTCACATTCAGTCCCTCAACGTTTATAACTTCAATTAACTTTTATTTTAAGCATATTTGGCCCTTCAAGTTGGTTCTAAGTATACTTGGGAGTGTGTCCGAGCATTTTCAAGCTCCAGGTTCGTCTAAAAGGTCACTTAGAGGTATAATTAAACATGTTGACACTTTTAAATCCCTCAATTATGTAATTATCGTTCAGAGGTTATTAAAATAACATAACGATTTATTTAGTCCTTTTTGTTTTAACATGTGGCATACGAGGATCAGCGGGACACGTGCTGAAATTTTATAGGACATAAAAACACGAGGTGTTACATTTACCCTTTGTGTTTGCAATCTCATCAATAGATTTAGAATCCTCCTCACCATTATTGAAACCAGACTTGAAAATATCCTCAAGATGTTCAGTTTTACCACCAGCGTATGCTTGTTAGACTGCCCTAGCGATTCTGACTTTGAGTCCAAATGCGTATTCACTGGCATATGTGAATTTAGTTTCGGAAGTTTTTGAGCACTTAAACAAGGGTTCAGTTGATAGTTATTAAGGCCTAACATCTTTCCTAGATTATGGCCGAAAGGAAAGCTTAAGAGGGTGGGCTGGACTAAAATTAGAAGGGCTCCCATGTTTGGTTCAAATTGTTTTCAAATTAGATGGGGTATCCTTAAAAGAAAATAGATCCAAATTTCTAGATTAGGCCTTATCTCCAAGCGTAAAGCATTCCATAACCGGTCCTAAGGACTGCGCCAAACACGAACTTCGTGGAAGCGCTTCATCTTCAGCTGAACTTGAATTCCCAGACGACGATCGCCACCCAAGAAAGGTTGATACTGAGAACCACCGACAATAGGTGTAACATCCGTCGAAAAAACGGGTTTTCAAAACCCGCCTCGTTTATTAATCGAACAATCAGTTTTAAATTTTTGTTGTTTATTTATGATTAATTTTAATTGTAAACAATACATAATTAATAAACAAATTAGGATTTAAAAACAAAAATTGTTAAAAAGTGAAAATAAGAAAATTAAAAATAAAACAAGGCTGCCGGGATTCGAACCCGGGTCAGCCAAAGTCTTAACTCTCATTCACCAAACCACTCTGCCACTTGTGTTCTTTAGTAATATATCAAAACAATTAATTCAAATATCGAATATCGATTTCAAATCAGTCAACCGACGCGCCCAATTCGCAGTCGTTGGAAATCCCGATGATTTCGCCTTTTACAGTCGGTTTCTTGTGACTTAACGTATATAATAACTCTTACATCGGTTATAACCGATGTCCAGTCCGCGACATCAGTCATAACCGCCAGAGAATTTTTGACCAACGAATCAAGACGGTAATCAGACTCAATTCATCGATGTTCTTCCCTATAAATACACACTCTAGCCTCTGATAATCCTTTCGCTCACAATCACACCAATTCTCGACGAAATTTCACTCGCCGGAATTTTTCTGTCATCACCGGACTTTCGCCGGAAAACCGAGACTCACATCAACACGGTAAATACCTCTCTGTTTCATTCCATTGTTAGACCATTACTAACACAAATCCACCATCCAGAATCAATCCCAGACGACGTTGTCGGAATTTCTGCTTTCGCCGGAAAACTTCTGAAATTTCCAGAATCACGCGTGAGCCGGTATGATCATTTAAACCTACTGATAATCGTTGCTCAGTAGTTCAATTTCACATCTAACCCATCCAAACTGTTAATTGATTCTAACAGCCGAAGGTCACAAAACAGAGCCGACGAATCTTTGCCGGAGTTCTGTGAAAGACACTGATCGGTACATCCTTTCCCCAAACTCTCTCCGTTCATTACCTTTCAATTACTTATAATGCTTGTTAATCGAATTAGACATGAAACAGTTGAATTTTCATTATCTGTGTTCTTGAGCGAAGAAGACAAAGTTCGGTTATGTTATAAGATTAATTAAAATTAGTTTTATGAACGGGTTAGACACACAGTCCAGCGGTGGACTGTGTGCAAACAAATACATACGCGTCGCGAGTTCGATTCCTGCCCCAACCTCACTCTCTTAAATAAAAATGCTCTTTTTAACCGAACCGGGATAACTCACAGAATCATGTTAAGTATAATAAAAACCAGATTATTAACCAGGTTAGACACACAGTCCAGCAGTGGACTGTGTGCAACACTAACTCATACGTCCCAGGTTCGAGACTGGTTGACGGCACCGGTTCAATGCAATTAAAAACCTTTTTAAAAATGAATGATTTTCGGATTAAGTTAAATAGTATATAAACATAATTAAAAACAGAAATATTTCGGGTTAGACACGTAGCTCAGTTGGTAGAGCTGCGTGCACGCGTACGGGAGGTCACGGGTTCGAGTCTCACCCAGCGCACATATATAAGCGACCGGACCGGTCAATGGTCAACGGTCAAGTCAACATTTTTTTAATATTTTTATTTATTTATTAATTTAAAATCAATTAAAATACTTAAAAATAAAGTTTTTAAGATTAGAAAATAACCTTAAACTCACAAAAATATATCCAAAAGTCCTATTAAAATTGTTAATAAAATCCACTTACTTACATACCTTTTCGTTATTAATTAGGTTAGTTATTCCTTGTCAATCAATCCTCTAAACTCGTGCGCATTCAACATCATCCACCGAACGCACCCAATGTGAGTGAATCTCTACCAATCCCGTTTTAATCACATTTTGGGTGTATCATGTGTCGTTATTATTTATTTAAATTAAACACTTGTGCATTCATCATATTCATGATCAAATGTGTTGCCAATTATACCTATTGTTTGTGTGGTTAATGTTTAGATTTAATTTATCATTTTCAGTACATACATTATCATAGGCCGCCGCTCCCATTACCTATGAGCGTGAGCTGTTCCCATTACCTATGAGCGTGAACGAGGCGTTGCCAACATAAGATCGGCTCCGTTTGATTGAGCCTTGATCTCACATACATTAGCATAGGCCGTCCGTTCCCCATTACCTATGAGCGTGAACGAGACGTTGCCAACACATACATTATCATTCATATCATTTACTCATGCAAGGTGGTTTGTGATTGTTTGTTTATATACGTTTGTTCATATATGATTATTGCACGATTTTTCCATATTAATTACAACAAGGAATCAATAACAAATGTTTTTAACAAGGTTCACTCGCCAACTTTTATTGACCCAAAATTCCCCATTTTTACACATGATACAGGTGATCAAGTGGAAGCAAGAAACATATAGGGCGGCCTAGAAGAATAAACCAGTTTAGATTTTGGATTGTTTTAGTTAATTTTTCCTTTCCTTGTATTGTATGAATTTGACTTGAAACTTTGAGATGTATTTTGAATTTAATAAATATGAAACATATTAGTAAACATCATGAGCTTTGGTGATAACCCAATTATGCCCCGACTCTTATTCCGCTGCGGGTCGGGGTGTGACAGATTGATATCAGAGCCATGACTATAGGGATATAGGATAGGTTATTAGACCCTTAGAGCCTATACTATAGTTGATTAGAATTTTTAAATTGTTTGTGTGTTACATGCAAAATTCATGATGTTTATATGCTTTATGTTTATTGTTACATTCAATATTATGCAAGCATGTTCATAAGTACATATTATTATACAATGCCTATCATGAATCATATTCTCATAACATATTATATTCATGGGAGCACACACCTCACAATTCATATGATTTTTACAACGATTTTTGTATTTTCAAATCACATCAAAGTGAGTTCTCATGACGGGCATGTAGTAACTGGAAGGGTACGAGTACCGGTAGTCGGAACGTCCTGTCTAGGCTTGGCATTCGTATAAATCCAAAATAAAGGACCAGTTTGCCTACCTGGGGACTAACGATGAGAGTACGAAGGACCTATTAGGCCAAAGCATGCTATACCAAACGTCGTGTGAACTAACACCACTTTGAGTTGTCATTGTGTCTACACCTGGACACCCTCCGACCATACATCTCGCAAACATATTTCATGGTTTTCATTCGGGTTATGCGAGTGTTAAACCGCCAATACAATGTGAATCCTACTAAGCCAATAGTCATGGGGGCCCACATGACTATACAGGCGATGGTATGGGGGACATTGGAGGCCCAAACATGAGCAAACCCAAGACATCCTATGGATGTAGTGCATTATTGATGATTATGTTATTTTAAACGACACATGACACCTAAACACTCCTTAAACTCACCATCTTCCTATGTATATTCCTGTAGATGTCGGCTAGGCAGTTACGTGGAGGACGAAGGTCAGGAAGGTCAAACGAACGCTTGGCCACTCAAATTGCAAAACAAATGGCCGCGGTGCTTCCTGATATTGTAATACAAGTCCAACAAGCTCTCACCGCGAATCCTATCAACCCACCCAATCAAGAGGATCAAAACATCGACAAACCTCCCTCCAAGAAGTGCTCCCACAAACACTTCAAGTCTTGCGATCCCCCAAAGTATGAAGGGACCGAAGGTGTCACCGCTCTCCCCCACTGGTTTGAGGAAATGAAAACACCTTCCTAAATTGCGATTGTCCCGAGGATCGCAAGGTACGTTACGCAACCGGGAGATTATTTGGGGTAGCCCTGACCTGGTGGAACACCGAGAAGGGTAAGAGAGGAGTTGAAGACGCTATGGCCTTAACGTGGGAAGAGTTAAGGGAAATTATGACAAAACGTTTCTGCCCAAGAAGCGAACTCAAGAAGTTGGAAGACGAATTCCACTCGCTGACACAAAAGGAAGGAGACCATACTTCCTACAACAAAAGATTTCTGGAGCTGAACCAGATGGTTCCTAACTTGTTCACCCCAGTGTACCGCTTGGTTGAACACTACATTCGAGGCCTCCCCTCGAAGATTCAAGACTCAGTCCTCAGCACTTCGCCTGCAACTCTCGAAGCTGCTATGGAATTAGCCACCGAACTTACCGAGAACCGCATCAGAAACGGTAAATTCAAGGAGGAGAAAAAGAAAGCCCCCGTTGAGGGCCAAACTTCAAACCATTCCACCTCCTCCTCAAAGTTTTCTAACAAGAGGAAACGAAATACCAAAAATTTTGCTGTCACCCAAACCAATTTCCCTATCCCTGCTGCACCCATTACTCAAGTTGCCCCTTCACCCGCACCATACAAAAGACCATACTCCGGCCCCTACCCAAAATGCACCCGTTGCCAATACCATCACTCTCCCGAACACCCCTGTCAATATTGCACCAGCTGTGGCCGTGCAGGTCACACCATCCAAACCTGCCGCTCACTGCAGCGAATGAACCGCAACCAACCCACAACCCAAACCCACCATCAAATAATGGGTCAAGCCCAACAACCCCTACTACTACCACCTACTCAACATACGGCCCAAACCTACTACCAACCCAACTACCCCATGATGCAACCCATGCGGGCTTGCTACAATTGTGGAGACCCAAACCACTTTAGAAACACTTGCCCACGTTTGGTGAACATTATACATGCTCAAGCTCAAGCAAATCCGGTGAACCAAGCTAACCAAGCTCCTCCACCTGCTTGAGGAAGAGCTTTTAACATCAACGCCAACCAAGCTAGGGCCAACAACAACGTGGTTAACGGTACGTTTCTCATCAATGGTAGTTATGCATCCATGTTATTTGATACTGGCGCGGATAAGAGTTTTGTGTCCTTAGAATTTGAACCCATCCTCAACCAAACTCATGATAAACTTATGGAATCCATAACGGTGGAAGTTGCTGACGGAAAACCGGTCTCATTAAACTCCATTATCCGAAACTGTACTCTTACTCTAAACGATCATGATTTTCCTGTTGACCTCATTCCTATGAAGTTGGGAAGTTTTGACATTATAATCGGCATGGACTGGCTCAGCCAACATCATGCTGAAGTGGTATGCCGCGAAAAGTTCATTCGCATTCCTCTTGCAGCCGGTCAAACCCTACGAATCTTTGGGGAAACCCCTTCGAAAGGACTCAAACTGATGTCCTGTCTTCAAGCCCGAAATTATCTCCGCAAGAGTTATGTAGCATTTCTAACTCACGTTGTCAAGAAGGGAAGCAAAGAGAAGAAACTCGAAGATATACCTGTAGTGAAAGAATTCCCGCAAGTCTTTCCCGACGACATCTCAGGACTTCCTCCCAAGAGAGAAGTCGAATTCCGCATTGATCTTATACCTGGCGCCACACCCGTCGCGAAATCTCCTTATAGGTTAGCCCCATCCGAAATGCAAGAGCTGGCCAGTCAATTACAAGAACTGACCGACAAAGGATTCATACGTCCTAGCTCATCGCCTTGGGGTGCACCTATTCTGTTTGTGAAGAAGAAAGATGGAACGTTTCGCATGTGTATCGATTACAGAGAACTCAACAAATTAACGGTCAAGAACCGCTATCCATTACCTCGGATCGATGATCTTCTAGACCAACTCCAGGGTGCCACCTGTTTTTCAAAGATCGACCTTCGTTCTGGCTATCATCAACTCAGAGTACATGAAGAAGACGTCCCAAAGACCGCCTTCCGAACTCGTTATGGTCATTATGAATTCATGGTCATGCTATTTGGTCTAACCAACGCTCCAGCTGTCTTCATGGATCTAATGAACAGAGTCTGCAAACCCTATCTCGATCGTTTTGTTATAGTCTTCTTCGACGACATTCTCATTTACTCAAAGTCTAAGACTGATCATGAACGGCACCTTCGACTCATCCTCACACTCTTAAGAACCGAAAAGCTCTACGCTAAATTCTCCAAATGCGAATTCTGGTAAAGAGAAGTACAATTCCTTGGACATGTCGTCAATGACAAGGGAATCCATGTCGACCCCTCAAAGATCAAAGCAGTACAAGAATGGCAAGCGCCACGTACCCCTACCGAAGTAAGATCATTTCTTGGTTTGGCGGGTTACTATCGCCGTTTCATTTCAAACTTCTCTCGTATTGCTGTACCACTCACGGCTTTGACACATAAAGGAAAACCCTTCATATGGGGACCTAAACAAGAAGAAGCCTTCCAAACCCTTAAGCAAAAGCTTTGTGACGCACCTATCCTCACACTCCCCGAAGGTTGCGATGACTTTGTAGTATATTGCGACGCATCAGGGCAGGGACTAGGCTGTGTATTAATGCAAAGGGGAAAAGTGATAGCCTATGCTTCTAGGCAACTCAAAACTCATGAGAAGAACTACACTACCCATGACCTAGAACTTGGATCCGTTGTGTTCGCTCTTAAGATATGGAGACATTACCTCTATGGTACCAAGTGTGAAATTTACACTGACCACAAGAGCCTCCAACATATCTTTAACCAAAAGGAGTTGAATATGAGGCAACGAAGATGGGTCAAACTTCTTAATGCCTACGACTGTGAAATTCGGTATCATCCTGGCAAAGCAAATGTGGTGGCCGATGCACTCAGTCGAAAGGGTTATGCGAACCCCATTCGTCTTCTATGTTCGCAAATCATAACCGACATCAAAGATCAAATCCGAGAAGCTCAACATGTTTCCATAACAGAATACGACATACGCAATGAGTTATCTTGTGGAGCAGAACTTAAACTCGAAACAAAATCTGACGGCATTCTGTATTATCTAGATCGCATATGGATTCCCAATCACAATAACCTTCGCGATTTCCTTATGAAAGAGGCGCACAAAACACGATACTCTGTACACCCAGGAGCCGACAAGATGTATCAAGACCTTCGATACACCTACTGGTGGCCTGGCATGAAAAAGGATATTGCTGTTTTTGTTTCCAAGTGCCTTACCTGCTCTAAAGTAAAAGCTGAACATCAAAGACCCTCAGGACTTCTAGTCCAACCTGAAATACCTGTATGGAAGTGGGAAAACATAACCATGGACTTCATTACCGGGTTACCTCGCACTTCTGGTGGGTATGACACTATATGGGTAATCATTGATCGTCTTACAAAATCAGATCACTTCATTCCTTTCACACCCCGACCTGCAGCGGAAAAGGTGATCGAGGCATGATTGGGTTATCATCAAAGCTCATGACATTTATTATAACGTTTCATATTCATTAATACATTTTAATGGGAAATATACAATCATAATTACATCATGTCCTAAACATCAATCTAGGCTTCATTGTTTTCTTCTAAGGCATTTCCTATGTTTTCCTTGCTTCATCCTGTTCACCTGTATCATGTGTAAAAATGGTTTTTGGATCAACAAAAAGTTGGTGAGTGAATCCTATGAAAAACATTTGAACAAGTTTATTTAATTGATTATAAAATAAAGTGCACAACCACACATGAGTACAAATAGATGTAAACTTATTCACCAATCAATTAATATTAAATAATGCACACATGAACAATAATGGATCGTTTTGAGGCACGCGTTGCTCAACTCGTCTCTCACGAGGAACTGATGGGCCTAATGAATGATTTGCATATACTTGACAATATGAAATACAAATCTACAAACAATATAAACTAAATAATACACACACGAACAATAATGGATTTGTTTTGAGGCACGCGTTGCTCAACTCGTCTCCCACGAGGAACTGATAGGCCTAATGAATGAATTGCATATAAATGACCAAATGAAATACATAACTACAAGCAATTTATACAGTCTAAGTTTAGATCACAATATGGTATGGCACAAGTTTAAATAAACGAGTTAATTTTAGTGACACATGACACACCCCAAAACGTGTAATTAAAAAGGGGAGTTGTAAGATTCACTCACATTAGGTGCGTTCGATTGATGATGTTGAATGCGCACGAAGTTGGTTTTAACCACGAGTGAAACTAACCTAGATAATAACATAATGGTTTGGTAATAAGGAGATTTTATTAATCAATTTTAGTAGGATGATTGGATATGTTTTTGTGAATTTAAGGCTATTTTCTAACCTTAAAAATGTTATTTTTAAGTATTTTTAATTGATTTTTAAATAAAATAAATAAATAAAAATAATAAAAAAAGTTGACTTTTTGCGACAGTTGACCCGTTGACTTGTTGACCTGTTGACCGGTCAGGCTGTGAAATTGTTTGCGCCGGGTGAGGCCCGAACCCGAGACCTCCCGTTCGCGTGCACGCAGCTCTACCAACTGAGCTACGTGTCTAACCCGAAATATTTCTGTTTTTAATTATATTTATATACTAATTGAATTAAACTGAAAATCATTTATTTTTAAAAACGATTTAATGCGTCGAACCGGTGCTCTCCACAGGTCTCGAACCCGGGACCTGTGGGTTGAGTTAACACACAGTCCACCACTGGACTGTGTGTCTAACTTGTTAAATAATCTAATTTTTATTATACTTATATACAAACTAAATATTTTCATTTCTGTCTTAACTAAAAAGTTTGATAATTGTCCGGACCGGTGCGGTAGTCCGGACTCGAACTCGTGACGTGTGATTAAAGATTCACACAGTCCACCACTGGACTGTGTGTCTATCTTGGTTATTATTCCGGTTTTTATTAAACTTAACATCTTTAAGCAGTGGATCCGGTTCAGTTAAGAAAAAAAAAACATTTTTATTAAGGCGAAGGTGCGGGGGACAAGATTCGAACTCGAGACGTAAGCGTGTTTTATTTGCACACAGTCCACCGCTGGACTGTGTGTCTAACCCGAGTTATATCTTGCTTTAAATTATACTTATATAATACTGAACTTCGTCTTCTTCGTCAGTCTTAACCAGAATCGGAAGTCCGACTGGTTCGAAGTTTTAATCAGGTTCGTTAGTGTCTGGTGGTTAATTACATGTGAGATTAATAAAAAGAATGAAAGATTAAGTGTTAGATATACCAAACTGGACTCCTCTGTTTCGCCGGCGAAACTCCGGTGTCAGCAGCTTATTCCGGCGACGTGTGTCTTGCGTCAGAGATTCTTCAGTGAGCTTGAGATGGATATGAGTGGCTTCGGTATAAGTTCTGGGTGTTCAGTAAGGCTCAGAAGTGAAGGGCTCGGTTTTCCGACGAGATGCAAAACTTTTCCGGCGAGTGGAATTACGTCGCGTAAGGGTGTGATTGTGAGCGAAAAAGCTAGCAGAGGTTTGAGGAGGTATTTATAGGGCGGGACATCGATGAATTTGGTCCGATTTCCGTCTTGATTCGTCGGTCATTACGTTTTCCGGCGGTTATAGCTTGTGTCGCGGGTTCAGGCGTCGGTTATAACCGATGTTGAGGTTTAATGTTTACGTTAAGAATAAAAGAAACCGTCCAATCTCGCGAGATAGCCAGGATTTCCAACGACTGCAATTGGGCGCGTCGGTTTTGAATTCGATATTCATGTTATGAATTAATTGTCTTCAATATTGAACAAGAAATACAAGTGGCGCAATGGTTGAACGCGTGTGTGTTAATGCTTTGTTGACCAGATTGACTCGGTTGACCCGGGTTCGAAACCCGGCAGCCTTCTTTTATTTTTAAACCACTAATTTTAATTCTTTTTCAAAAATAAATTATATATTCCAATATACTTATTAATTATGTATCGTTAAAAATTATTTTGGGCATTAAATACGCCACGAAATTTTTAACTGATTGTTCGGTTATTAAATGGAGCGGGTTTGGTAAATCCGGTTTTTTACGGATGTTACAGTATCCCTGCTTTTTAAAAATTTCGTCCCGAAATTTAAGTAGTGATATATTTGACTAAAAATGATGGTGTTTAGTTTGACAGTTACATACTTAGAAAAAGAGTAAGAGTTTAAAATTTTTTTATTTTTTTTTTTAGGCGGTAACGTCCCTTGTAAGGGTTAAGTACCCTGTTACAGGAATCGCTTTTTGTTGCCTACGGTAAAAAAAATATATTGATAAGCAGAGTTGATTCGCTAAATATGATATCATGCGTAAGAGTTTTGATATGTTTGGAAGGATATGGTTATATCCTAAAGCAAAACTTCTAATACTACAACCTACATGGAACTTCTCATAACCGTCTAACAATACCTTTGATCCTTTGACAAGAATACTTATATATAGGAAGTACCAGCGGCGTATCCACCATATTCTTGTCAAATTTTCATTGGTTTTATCAGTAAGTTATGATTGTTTCTATGATATGACTCTAGAACATAAATAAACGCCACAACCATTGTACCAAGAAATTACTAAATCCTACATAGAACTTCTCTAACCGCCTGACAATGCCTCTGATCCTTTGACAAGAATACTTATATATAGGAAGTACCAGCGGCGTTTCAACCATATTCTTGTCAAATTTTCATTGGTTTTATCAGTAAGTTATGATTGGTCCTATGATGTAACTCTAGAACATAAATAAACACAACAACTAATACTTGAGTCTCAATTCTGATAGCATACATGTTTGATTTGTGACAATTCCTCTCTCGTTTGTTATGATGGAGAGGTTAGTTTATGTAGAAATGGAACATAATCCCATCTCTTTATATGGCGAGATGATATAAATGTAACACAAATTTCAACCAAGACAATACTAAATCCTACATGGTACCTCTCATAACCGCCTGATAATGCCTCTGATCCTTTGACAAGAATACTTATATATAGGAAGTACCAGCGGCGTATCCACCGTATTCTTGTCAAATTTTCGTTGGTTTTATCCGCAAGTTATGATTAGTTACCAAGAAATTACTAAATCCTACATAGAACTTCTCATAACCGCCTGACAATGCCTCTGATCCTTTGACAAGAATACTTATATATAGGAAGTACCAGCGGCGTATCCACCATATTCTCGTCAAATTTTCATTGATTTTATCAGTGAATTATGATTAGTCCTATGTGACTCTAAAACATAATCAACACAACAACCACAGCTTGAGTCTAAATTCTGATAGTATACATGTTTGAATGATGACAGTACCTCTCTCGTTTGTTATGATGGAGAGGTTAGTCATTGTGGAAGTGAGACATAGCTCAACTTCTATAAATGATGAAATTGAATACACTGAAATGTATGATGAACAAACTTCAACCAAAACATACTAAATCCTACATGGAACCTCTCATAACCGCCTGATAATGCCTCCGATCCTTTGACAAGAATACTTATATATAGGAAGTACCAGCGGCGTATCCACCATATTCTTGTCAAATTTTCATTGACTTTATCCACAAGTTATGATTAGTTCTATGTGACTCTACAACAAACACAACAACCACAAGATCGTATTGCATGTACTGAAAATGAAAATGTCTGTGCGATCAAGGCTCAATCAAACGGAGCCGATCGTATTGCATGTACTGAAAATGAAAAATGTCTGTGCGATCAAGGCTCAATCAAACAGAGCCGATCGTATTGCATGTACTGAAAATAAAAAAAATGTAATCTAAACAATAATCACTCAAACAGTTTACACATGGAACCTCTCATAACCGCCAGATAATGCCTCTGATCCTTTGGCAAGAATACTTATATATAGGAAGTACCAGCGGCGTATCCACCATATTCTTGTCAAAATTTCATTGGCTTTATCCTTAAGTTATGATTGGTTATATGTGATTCTAAAACATAAAGAAAAACATAAAACTAAACGATTGGAGTTGAATCTTGATTTTCGGTGAAGAGGACTAGTTGGGTGTTTTCGTTTGGGCCGTCATTATCTTCAACAGGATTGGTGTTGATGTTGAAAACTCTTCCTCTTGCTGGTGGCCTAGTGATTGGGTTTTCTTGATTTACTTGGTTAACTGGGTTTGATTGAGCTTGAGCGTTGATAATGTTAACCAATCGAGGGCACGTGTTTCTATAGTGGGTAGGGTCGCCACAATTGAAACAAGCTCGAACATATGGGAACATGGGGTATTGGGGTTGTTGATAGGTTTGGATCATATTTTGAGTAGGGGGAGAGATTTGGTTTTGAAGGGTGCGGCAAACCTTGCTCAAATGACCATAACGTTCACAATTTGCACATAGTCGACAAGGTAAGCTAAGGGGATGGTGATAAAAACAGGTGTTACATCGAGGGTGAGGTCCAGGATATGGTTTCTTATTTGGGTGAGTTGAGTTGGGTGCCACTTGAGTGATTGGGATAGCTTGGATGGGTATGGCGTGTGAAATTGGTTGATTACGTTGGATAGTAGCGAAAAGTTGCCCGTTTCTTTTTCTCTTAGAAATGGGTTGAGAAGGAGATTCGGTTTGGGTGGAGTTTGAAGTTTCATTCGATGCCTTATCCTTCTTCTTCTCCTCCTTGAAGTCTTTGTTCCGGATTCGGTTCTCGGTGAGCTCTGTTGCTAGCTCCATTGCTGCTTCCAAAGTTGCAGGCGTGGTACTTATTACAGAGTCTTGAATCTTTGACGGAAGACCTTGAATGTAGTGCTCGACCAAACGGTAGAGGGGAGTGAACAAGTTGGGAACCATTTGATTTAACTCGAGGAACCTTTTGTTGTATGTGGTGTGGTCGCCTTCCTTTTGCTTCAACAAATAGAACTCATCTTCTAATTTCTTGATTTCGCTCCTTGGGCAAAACCGTCTTGTCATGATTTCCTTCAACTCTTCCCAAGTCAAAGTCATAGCGTCTTCAACACCTCGTTTGGCCTTCTCTGTATTCCACCAAGTAAGTGTTATTCCATATAAACGACCAGTAGCATATCGCACTTTGCGATCATCGGGGCAATCGCAATTTAGAAAAGTGTTCTCCATTTCTTCAAACCAATGGAGGAGAGCGGTGACACCTTCAGTCCCTTCGTATTTTGGAGGGTCGCATGATTTGAAATGCTTGTAGGTGCATTTAGTGGTATTTGGGGGAGGGTTGATAACGTTTTGATTTTCTTGGTTGACAGGATTAGCGGTAAGTGCTTGTTGGACTTGGATTACAATGTTGGGTATTACGGCAGCCATTTGTTGAGCGATTAGGGCAGCCATGCGCTCGCGAGCTTTTCCGGCTCTCATCTTCCTACGGGCGAGATTAGAAGACATCTACAAGGAACACACATCAAGAGTATGAGTTGGATGTTTTTGGGATCATGGGTTGTATTTAGGAATGAACATTCATAAAATAAATATAGAAAAATAAATCTACTACATCCATAGGATGTCTTGGGCTTTGCTCGTCATTAGGCCTTGCATGCCGCCATACTTCACCTTCGTAATCATGTGGGCCACCATGAATACCGGGTTTTTCATATGGTTCGCATGTGTTAGCCTGGTTACGTACACTAAAACCCGGAGAAAATCGAGAAATATGTATATAACGTATGATATTCGGAATGTGTCCAGGTGTAGACACGGTGACACCTCAAAGTGGGGTTAGTTCGAACGACGTTTGGTGTGGCATGCTTTGGCCTAATAGGTCCTTCGTACTCTCATCGTTAGTCCCCAGGTAGGCAAACTGGTCCGTTATATTGGATTTATACGAATGCCAACCTAGACAGGACGTTCTGACTACCGGTACATGTACCCTTCAAGTTACTACATGCCCGTCGCAGAACTTACTTTGATGAGATTTGAAAATTGCACAACAAAATCTTTGAATAACGAGAGTATGAAAATGATTTGAATATATGAACATTGAAATATGTATGATGAATGTGTATATAAGTATGTATGTTTGACTGTAAGTATAAACAAATATGAAACAAATAAACATCATAAGTTTGTATGTAACCACCTAAACAATTAAAATTTAGGCAAACTATAGTATAGGCTCTAAGGGTCTAATAACCTATCCTAGATCCCTATAGTCATGGCTCTGATACCAAACTGTCACACCCCGACCCGCAGCGGAAAAGGTGATCGAGGCATGATTGGGTTATCATCAAAGCTCATGACATTTATTATAATGTTTCATATTCATTAATACATTTTAATGGGAAATATACAATCATAATTACATCATGTCCTAAACATCAATCTAGGCTTCATTGTTTTCTTCTAAGGCATTTCCTATGTTTTCCTTGCTTCATCCTGTTCACCTGTATCATGTGTAAAAATGGTTTTTGGATCAACAAAAAGTTGGCGAGTGAATCCTATGAAAAACATTTGAACAAGTTTATTTAATTGATTATAAAATAAAGTGCACAACCACACATGAGTACAAATAGATGTAAACTTATTCACCAATCAATTAATATTAAATAATGCACACATGAACAATAATGGATCGTTTTGAGGCACGCGTTGCTCAACTCGTCTCTCACGAGGAACTGATGGGCCTAATGAATGATTTGCATATACTTGACAATATGAAATACAAATCTACAAACAATATAAACTAAATAATACACACACGAACAATAATGGATTTGTTTTGAGGCACGCGTTGCTCAACTCGTCTCCCACGAGGAACTGATAGGCCTAATGAATGAATTGCATATAAATGACCAAATGAAATACATAACTACAAGCAATTTATACAGTCTAAGTTTAGATCACAATATGGTATGGCACAAGTTTAAATAAACGAGTTAATTTTAGTGACACATGACACACCCCAAAACGTGTAATTAAAAAGGGGAGTTGTAAGATTCACTCACATTAGGTGCGTTCGATTGATGATGTTGAATGCGCACGAAGTTGGTTTTAACCACGAGTGAAACTAACCTAGATAATAACATAATGGTTTGGTAATAAGGAGATTTTATTAATCAATTTTAGTAGGATGATTGGATATGTTTTTGTGAATTTAAGGCTATTTTCTAACCTTAAAAATGTTATTTTTAAGTATTTTTAATTGATTTTTAAATAAAATAAATAAATAAAAATAATAAAAAAAGTTGACTTTTTGCGACAGTTGACCCGTTGACTTGTTGACCTGTTGACCGGTCAGGCTGTGAAATTGTTTGCGCCGGGTGAGGCCCGAACCCGAGACCTCCCGTTCGCGTGCACGCAGCTCTACCAACTGAGCTACGTGTCTAACCCGAAATATTTCTGTTTTTAATTATATTTATATACTAATTGAATTAAACTGAAAATCATTTATTTTTAAAAACGATTTAATGCGTCGAACCGGTGCTCTCCACAGGTCTCGAACCCGGGACCTGTGGGTTGAGTTAACACACAGTCCACCACTGGACTGTGTGTCTAACTTGTTAAATAATCTAATTTTTATTATACTTATATACAAACTAAATATTTTCATTTCTGTCTTAACTAAAAAGTTTGATAATTGTCCGGACCGGTGTGGTAGTCCGGACTCGAACT
Source organism: Scalesia atractyloides (assembly GCA_947069175.1). Classification (NCBI taxonomy): domain Eukaryota; kingdom Viridiplantae; phylum Streptophyta; class Magnoliopsida; order Asterales; family Asteraceae; genus Scalesia; species Scalesia atractyloides. The sequence continues at coordinate 60,280,253 of CAMTDV010000030.1, forward strand.
CGTGACGTGTGATTAAACTTTCACACAGTCCACCACTGGACTGTGTGTCTATCTTGGTTATTATTCCGGTTTTTATTAAACTTAACATCTTTAAGCAGTGGATCCGGTTCAGTTAAGAAAAAAAAAACATTTTTATTAAGGCGAAGGTGCGGGGGACAAGATTCGAACTCGAGACGTAAGCGTGTTTTATTTGCACACAGTCCACCGCTGGACTGTGTGTCTAACCCGAGTTATATCTTGATTTAAATTATACTTATATAATACTGAACTTCGTCTTTTTCGTCAGTCTTAACCAGAATCGGAAGTCCGACTGGTTCGAAGTTTTAATCAGGTTCGTTAGTGTCTGGTGGTTAATTACATGTGAGATTAATAAAAAGAATGAAAGATTAAGTGTTAGATATACCGAACTGGACTCCTCTGTTTCGCCGGCGAAACTCCGGTGTCAGCAGCTTATTCCGGCGACGTGTGTCTTGCGGCAGAGAGTCTTCAGTGAGCTTGAGATGGATGTGAGTGGCTTCGGTATAAGTTCTGGGTGTTCAGTAAGGCTCAGAAGTGAAGGGCTCGGTTTTCCGGCGAGGTGCAGAACTTTTCCGGCGAGTGGAATTACGTCGGGTAAGGGTGTGATTGTGAGCGAAAAAGCTAGCAGAGGTTTGAGGAGGTATTTATAGGGCGGGACATCGATGAATTTGGTCCGATTTCCGTCTTGATTCGTCGGTCATTACGTTTTCCGGCGGTTATAGCTTGTGTCGCGGGTTCAGGCGTCGGTTATAACCGATGTTGAGGTTTAATGTTTACGTTAAGAACAAAAGAAACCGTCCAATCTCGCGAGATAGCCGGGATTTCCGACGACTGCAATTGGGCGCGTCGGTTTTAAATTCGATATTCATGTTATGAATTAATTGTCTTCAATATTAAACAAGAAATACAAGTGGCGTAGTGCTTGAACGCGTGTGTGTTAATGCTTTGTTGACCAGATTGACTCGGCTGACCCGGGTTCGAAACCCGGCAGCCTTCTTTTATTTTTTAAACCACTAATTTTAATTCTTTTTCAAAAATAAATTATATATTCCAATATACTTATTAATTATGTATCGTTAAAAATTATTTTGGGCATTAAATACGCCACGAAATTTTTAACTGATTGTTCGGTTATTAAACGGAGCGGGTTTGGTAAATCCGGTTTTTGACGGATGTTACAATTCCGATTCGTGAGGACTTCAAAAATGAGAAGTTAGCTCGTATCTACATCAGCGAAATCGTAAGCCGTCATGGTGTACCGTTAAGCATTATTTCAGATCGTGATGGTCGTTTCACTTCACGAACATGGCAAGCCATACAAGCCGCTTTGGGTACACGATTAGACCTCAGTACCGCTTATCATCCTCAAACTGATGGACAATCTGAACGCACCATCCAAACTCTTGAAGACATGCTTTGAGCATGTGTCATAGACTTCAAAGGGAATTGGGACGCTCATCTACCATTAGTTGAATTTTCGTACAACAACAACTATCATTCAAGTATCGGCATGGCACCTTTCGAAGCGTTATATGGTCGTAAGTGCCGATCACCAATATGTTGGCATGAAATTGGAGAAGCTCAAAACACCGGTCCAGAATTAATACAAGAAACAACAGACAAGATCCATCAAATTCGAAACAATCTTCTAGCGGCACAAAGTCGTCAAAAGAGTTATGCAGACAAACGACGAAAGCCCTTGGAATTTAACATTGGTGACCAAGTACTTTTAAAAGTATCGTCGTGGAAGGGGGTAATTCGTTTTGGCCAAAAAGGCAAGCTAGCACCACGCTACGTAGGTCCTTTCAAGATACTCGAAAGAGTAGGACCTGTAGCATACAAGCTTGACCTACCAGAGGAACTCAACAGAATTCATCCCACATTCCACGTATCGAACTTGAAGAAGTGCCTCGCCGATGAAAATCTCCATATTCCTCTAGAAGACATTCAAGTCGATGAATCTATGCATTTCATTGAAAGACCAGTAGAAATTATGTACTTCGGAGAGAAACGTTTAAGACGAAGCCGCATTCCAATTGTTAGGGTACGCTGGGAGTCGAAACGAGGACCTGAGTTTACTTGGGAACGTGAAGACTCAATGCGCGAGAAATACCCACATCTATTTCCTGTAACTACTACTACTTAAATTTTGGACGAAATTTCTAAAAGTAGGGGATACTGTAACATCCGTCAAAAAACGGGTTTTCAAAACCCGCCTCGTTTATTAATCGAACAATCAGTTTTAAATTTTTGTTGTTTATTTATGATTAATTTTAATTTTAAACAATACATAATTAATAAACAAATTAGGATTTAAAAACAAAAATTGTTAAAAAGTGAAAATAAGAAAATTAAAAATAAAACAAGGCTGCCGGGATTCGAACCCGGGTCAGCCAAAGTCTTAACTCTCATTCACCAAACCACTCTGCCACTTGTGTTCTTTAGTAATATATCAAAACAATTAATTCAAATATCGAATATCGATTTCAAATCAGTCAACCGACGCGCCCAATTCGCAGTCGTTGGAAATCCCGACGATTTCGCCTTTTACAGTCGGTTTCTTGTGACTTAACGTATATAATAACTCTTACATCGGTTATAACCGATGTCCAGTCCGCGACATCAGTCATAACCGCCGGAGAATTTTTGACCAACGAATCAAAACGGTAATCAGACTCAATTCATCGATGTTCTTCCCTATAAATACACACTCTAGCCTCTGATAATCCTTTCGCTCACAATCACACCAATTCTCGACGAAATTTCACTCGCCGGAATTTTTCTGTCATCACCGGACTTTCGCCGGAAAACCGAGACTCACATCAACACGGTAAATACCTCGACCCTCTCTGTTTCATTCCATTGTTAGACCATTACTAACACAAATCCACCATCCAGAATCAATCCCAGACGACGTTGTCGGAATTTCTGCTTTCGCCGGAAAACTTCTGAAATTTCCAGAATCACACCGTGAGCCGGTATGATCATTTAAACCTACTGATAATCGTTGCTCAGTAGTTCAATTTCACATCTAACCCATCCAAACTGTTAATTGATTCTAACAGCCGAAGGTCACAAAACAGAGCCGACGAATCTTTGCCGGAGTTCTGTGAAAGACACTGATCGGTACATCCTTTCCCCAAACTCTCTCCGTTCATTACCTTTCAATTACTTATAATGCTTGTTAATCGAATTAGACATGAAACAGTTGAATTATCATTATCTGTGTTCTTGAGCGAAGAAGACGAAGTTCGGTTATGTTATAAGATTAATTAAAATTAGTTTTATGAACGGGTTAGACACACAGTCCAGCGGTGGACTGTGTGCAAACAAATACATACGCGTCGCGAGTTCGATTCCTGCCCCAAACTCACTCTCTTAAATAAAAATGCTCTTTTTAACCGAACCGGGATAACTCATAGAATCATGTTAAGTATAATAAAAACCGGATTATTAACCAGGTTAGACACACAGTCCAGCGGTGGACTGTGTGCAACACTAACTCATACGTCCCGGGTTCCAGACTGGTTGACGGCACCGGTTCAATGCAATTAAAAACCTTTTTAAAAATAAATGATTTTCGGATTAAGTTAAATAGTATATAAATATAATTAAAAACAGAAATATTTCGGGTTAGACACGTAGCTCAGTTGGTAGAGCTGCGTGCACGCGTACGGGAGGTCACGGGTTCGAGTCTCACCTAGCGCACATATATAAGCGACCGGACCGGTCAATGGTCAACGGTCAATGGTCAACGGTCAAAGTCAACATTTTTTTTATATTTTATTTATTTATTTAATTTAAAAATCAATTAAAAATACTTAAAAATAATGTTTTTAAGATTAGAAAATAACCTTAAACTCACAAAAATATATCCAAAAATCCTATTAAAATTGTTAATAAAATCCACTTACTTACAGTACCTTTTCGTTATTACTTAGGTTAGTTATTCCTTGTCAATCAATCCTCTAAACTCGTGCGCATTCAACATCATCCACCAAACGCACCCAATGTGAGTGAAACTCTACCAATTCCCCGTTTTAATCACATTTTGGGGTGTATCATGTGTCGTTATTATTTATTTAAATTAAACACTTGTGCATTCATCATATTCATGATCAAATGTGTTGCCAATATATACCTATTGTTTGTGCGGTTAATGTTTAGATTTAATTTATCATTTTCAGTACATACATTATCATAGGCCGCCGCTCCCCATTACCTATGAGCGTGAACGAGGCGTTGCCAACATAAGATCGGCTCCGTTTGATTGAGCCTTGATCTCACATACATTAGCATAGGCCGTCCGTTCCCCATTACCTATGAGCGTGAACGAGACGTTGCCAACACATACATTGTCATTCATATCATATACTCATGCAAGGTGGTTTGTGATTGTTTGTTTATATACGTTTGTTCATATATGATTATTGCACGATTTTTCCATATTAATTACAACAAGGAATCAATAACAAATGTTTTTAACAAGGTTCACTCGCCAACTTTTGTTGACCCAAAATTCCCCATTTTTACACATGATACAGGTGATCAAGTGGAAGCAAGAAACATATAGGGCGGCCTAGAAGAATAAACCAGTTTAGATTTTGGATTGTTTTAGTTAATTTTTCCATTCCTTGTATTGTATGAATTTGACTTGAAACTTTGAGATGTAATTTGAATTTAATAAATATGAAACATATTAGTAAACATCATGAGCTTTGGTGATAACCCAATTATGCCCCGACTCTTATTCCACTGCGGGTCGGGGGTGTGACAATAGGCACCTTGCATGTCTTCAACGAAGCTTCACCAGCGTTAACGGCCCTCATCGGTTCTTCTCCTAAGATGCCGACCATTGGTGTATTTGCACCCTTATCGGATCCTAAGCAGAATCTCCGTAACCACCTTATTCTTCACCACCATCGTCCCTTCTTATGGGTGAATCAAAAGACCAATAGTAGGAGATGGTCTCGACATAGAAGTGATCAAGGAAATCGGGTATCCACTCGCCTGGTTCTTCAATGAACCCAACACGATACACCTTGTCCTCCATTTGAGGTTGATTTACATACTGATTTGGCGACCATCCCCTACGAGAACCCCAATACATTTTTGAGACCAAATACGATCTTCCCATGAAATTTGTGATCCTTGAATTACCTTCTGAATGTGGTTCCCGATCGTATTTATAACAGATTTATCCCATAAGTGGGAAGGAACCCTAGGAATCCTAATCCAAGCAACGCGTTCTTAATGATACGATTGACCAACCCATTGATCGAGTGAAGAGAACCACTTGCTCTAGTTTTCCTTTAGATTAAGTAACTTACTAGCTTCTTTTGGATCAGAGATTGTGAGCAGGATTTGAAATCCATCTAGGTATCGGATTCCTAGTCCAGTCAGTTGGGTTTCAACGATAAAATTATAGATATTGCACAAAGCCTTGAAATCTAGCACCCTATCGATGAGGGATAAGTTGTATCGGTCCGGGAAATCAGTGAAATTTGGTGAAAGGTTTATTTATTTCAAAATTCAGCGCACGTTGGTGTTGGGTATAGCTCATATCGATCGTGAATGGTGGGGTTCAGATAGTATTGTCCCATCCGACGGTCCGACGGGCAGTGTTTCGGGTAGTGTATGTCGTGTCCAGCGTTCCGACGGGCAAGGTTTCGGTGGTCGTGACTAGCGCCTCTTTGGTGATGATGGCAATTTCAATGGTTCAACGATGTGCACGCATCAAATCTCTAATAGATCTATGGTTCTGTCGTGAAACCCTTCACGACTCTGGTATTATTTCTCCTTTTGGTTTCGTGTTCCAGATCTGCATATTAATTGATAAATCCATGGTCATGGTGGATGAGCAAGTGTTAGTAAGGTGTGTGGGGTTATTAGAACTGTGGTGATATTTCGGGCGAGCGTTGATTGTGTAAAGCATGGTGGTGATATTTCTGATGGGCGTTGGATCTAAAGTGGTAAGGTGGTCGTTGTGGTGCTTAAGGGTGGTGGTAGGTGGTGCTTATGGGTGTTATAGTATGTAGAGATAGAAAGAAAGATACTGGGGGAGGGGGTTTAATGGTCAGAAAAGGAGATAAATAAGGTGGTATATTACATTTTTGTTTTATTTTTTCTATATAAGTGGGTAAAATGGCTAAAGTGCCATCATGTGCAAGTCACATAACTAGACCTAACTGATAATTTTAACCATGTTAGCGTCAAAGGACAATCGGTGTTTTTAAAACGTAAAGGATGATTCTTGTAATTTCGAAATGTTAAGGGTATCCATTGCAATTTGGTATAAACATAAAGGACGACAAGTGTATTTTTCTCTTATTTTCATTATACGATATACAATAAGCGAAGTGGATGAATATGTCAGGCAGCTGGCACATTGTTATTAGGCTAAATTTTGCATTACCCACGTGTCCCTCCTACTCATTAATTTCCCACGTATTCAATGCAATCAAAAAGAAAAGAAAAGAGACACTTCAAAAAAGCACTGCTTTTCTTGATCTTCTTTCTTCACCTTTCCTCCTACATTTATCATCACCATTGTTATTTGTTCGGTGACCCTTTTAGTCGCCTGTAGTCACCAAGCAACTACTATCGTTCAACAATTACCATCGACAACCACCACTGACTCGACGGGCTTCAGTGCTGCTACCTGAAACTACCTAATTACAACTGCCTGAATGACCGGATTCGATATTCCATGTTGTGTTTCTTCAACCGATACCAAGGTGAGAGAAGATCGCCGGTCGTTGAACACTTTAGGGTTTTTAGATCTGTGATTAGGTGACAACTTTCACCGCTGCCAACAACCTCTTGGTCTTGTCGGTTTTCGTTTAGCGATTGTGGTCGGTTTGCTTTGGTCTTTGAACCCTTAAGGGTTTTTACGTAAAAAAGTTGCTGATGTGATTGACATTGATTATGCGTGACATTGACTGTTGGTATGCCAGTGTTCATTTAGCGATAGTGTTGGTCGTCGGTTACCTATATCTTACTTATTTTTCAGCGTTTTTTTATTTGTTCACTAACTCCTTTGGGTTTTAAGTTCTATAAAGATTTTGGCTTTTCAGGGTATTTGGTTTTTCATACTTGTTATCCGTTGATGATGATGAGTATTGGCTCATCTGAGACATCTATGAGCCACGGTTGTGATATGAACACTTAGTTCATTTGGGAATCTGAAAACGTGACATGCTTTGAATTTGGGCTCTATGATCATTCGAACCTTGCTTTCCTTATTTGAATTAATGCACGAAACTGACAATGAAGATATGTGCGGTGATGATAAAAGTAATAATGGGATGTTGTTTTGGCTTGACAAATGTTATCTTGAACTAATACTTGCAGCCACGGCATTCCTATTATTTTGAGCCATATCAATATTCTGTTTGTGCTAAATCCAATGCAACACGTGCGAGGGATTACAACTAGAGTGAAGAGACTTTTGCACGACATAACAAATTGTTAAAACCCGCTATGTAGATAAAAAACCAAATGGTATTTTACTGCTAACATTCGCATCTTGCACGATGTTGAAAAACACTAGTTTTCACAAAACAAGCACTTGTTATTATTTTTTTAAATAAAGTTAACAAAAAAATACATACAAAAGTAGTTATTATAAAAACAGAAAATATCTATGGTGTGGCAATAAAAAGTATGCAAATCAACTCCCTTAATCAAATCTATGGTGTCGCAATAAAAAAAAAGTAGCCAAATCAACTCCCATTTTCTTAATCAAATCGCCCACTAACCAAAGCAACTTTTTTGCAACTACCCCATACTCTTTACAAGTAGATAAAAATTTAATGATTTTGTTATAACGATTTATTATTTAATATATACACAATGTAGTAAATAATTATATACAAAAATATGAAGGACACAAAATAACTAATATGTTTATAATATTTTAATTTTATCTCAAATATCACATACATTGAATTTATAAAAATACATGTATCCATTTTCACAATAGCTTGTTAATGTAGGTAGGGGCATTATGGTTTAGGACAAAACACCTTTATTTAGTTATCACCATTATTGCTAGCTTTGTACTAATATATATTTAGTGGGCTAAACTCATTAAATTACAAGAAACCAAATGGAAAAGTATCGACAAGTCAAATAATTATGCTACAGGTTGTTGCACTATAGGACAGTACTAGACAAAAAATGATTTTAGTTATATATGAACTTTTATATGTTATTAGTGTGTTTATATTTTATGTATAAAATTCTTTTAGTGTATAATATGATATGTAATACAATTTTGTACAACACAAGTGTGTAATGCATATGAGACAAACGTATAATAATACATAAAGTAACACAACACATACTCTTTTTACAACTAATGTCTGATGAATCCAATTAGTGTAATATTTTAGCGGTTTAGTTTTTTATCCATTTTTATTGGTGGTTATATTTTTACCTTTTTCTTCAATAAGTTGAAAATCGCATAATTTAGACATTGAAACAGAAGTTTATATATGGACTCATTTATTGTGATAAAAATATATATATAATTATCTAACTCTTAGTCAATATTTTAAGATCTTAACACAACTATAAGAAAATCTAGGACTTAGTTATGATAGAAGAGAAGAAAACTGACTCCCTCTAGTGAACATCCAAGACTTTTGGATACGAACTTCAAATCTACGCTATTAACTTATGTGCCCTAGAACGAATTGATATTTCAAACTCTTGAACCATGAAACAAGAGAAAAACCATTGCAGACTGCAGATGTTTGGTCTAGCTCTTCTGCTACAGATGTAATCCGCAGACTACAGACATTTTATCTCTGAAAAAACAAACAACACCCTTAATCTCTTTGGAGTTTGTAGGCATGCATTGAGTTAGAGATGAGCTTTTGGTGAAGAACACTTGATCTACACTGTCTCCCGAGTGTTGCTCTCTCTAAAGTTGTTTGCGCTGAGTTCTTTAATGGAACAAATTTGACCTTGGTCTATATAATTCAACTAGGAATTATGTTGAGAAACGATCACTTATGGCCACCTAAGTCTCATTGAATCATTTTAGCCACACACTTAGGTTTGGTCAAGTTTGACCATGTAGTTTGACTTTATTTTACTTTTTACTCTCGCTTGAAATTAATACTAATATAAGTTCCCTCAAAATATAATATAAAAAATTATCTTTATATTTCTTTCGAATATAATATTTACGAATTTTGAGTGTTACAAGGTTTAAAGGTTTGTCATGAAGTTTTGAATGTTTTAGAAGAGGATTTCTTAAAAAATTTTGAGATGTTTTACAACACTGGGGTGATTACTAAGGGGTGTAGTTCTGCTTTTATTACGCTAATTCCGAAGTCTTCCCGTTGGGACTAAAGGATTATAGACCTATTACACTGATCGGAATAATAAGCAAAGTTATTTCTAAGGTGATGGCAAATAGAATTAAAAAAGTTATGGACGATGTTATTTCGGAATCTCAATCGGCTTTTTTAAAAGGACGGTATATATTGGATGGCCCTTTAATTGTTAATGAGTTGTTAGCGTGGTTGAAAAAGAAACATAAGGATGCGTTTTTGCTGAAAATTGACTTTGAAAAAGCTTATGATAATGTCAATTGGGAATTCTTGGTGTCCATTCTCCATCAAATGGGTTTCCCGGAAAGGTGGATAGTGTGGATTAAAGGGATTTTAGCTTAGGCTAGATCGACGGTATTAGTGAATGGGTCGCCTACGTTTGAGTTTAATGGTGAAAAGGGCCTTCGACAAGGGGACCCGTTGTCTCCTTTTTTTGTTTTTGATTGTTAAGGAAGCTTTGTCGAGGGTGTTGGATAAAGCGGTGGCTTTAGGAGAGGTAGAAGGGGTTCAAGTGGGAAAAAATGATTTGGTTGTTTCGCATTTGTTCTATGCGGACGATGCCTTGATTATGGGTAAATGGCGAACAGAAAATGTGGAGAATACGGCTCGTGTTTTGAGGTGTTTTTTCTTGTGTTTAGGGATTAAGATAAACATTCATAAGTCTAGTTTGATAGGGGTTGGGGTGGGTGAGGCAGAGGTGGTTTCTTTGACAAAAGTTTTAGGGTGTAGGATGGGAATGGTGCCTTTTGACTATCTGGGCATCAAGGTTGGTGCAAATATGAATAGAGAAAAAAATTGGAAAGGGGTGATAGATGTTTTTGAGGCGAGACTAAGTTCTTGGAAAGGCAATTTATTATCAATTGGTGGGAGAATTACTCTCATAAAGTCGGTATTAGAAAGCCTTCCGGTTTATTACCTGTCCTTATATAAGGCACCAAAGGTAGTGGTTGATAAGTTGGAAAAGATTATGAAAAGATTTCTTTGGGCCGGGACTTCTGAAGTGAACAAAATAAGTTGTGTGTCTTGGGATCGGGTGACCCGTCCAGTTAAAGATGGTGGCCTTGGTATACATAAACTCATGGTGGTCAATGATGCCCTTTTGTTAAAATGGGGGTGGAGATATAGAGTGGAAACGGGTAGCCTATAGGAGACATCTCATTGATGCATGTCATCATAGCATGGTTGTTTGGTCATCAATTCCGTGCAACAAATACATTCCGAGCCCGTGGAAGACCATTGTTAAGTTAAGTGAGGCGAAGAGGAAGAACGGAATAATTTTAACTCTTTTATATCAGCTTGTGCAGGGAATGGCAGGTCTATTCAATTTTGGAGCGATTCTTGGCTCGGGCAGGAAACTTTTAAAGACAAGTGGCCAGCTCTATTCAGGTTAGAGAAGTGTAAACGGTGCAATATTTCAGATAGAATAAGACAGATGGGGGGATGCTGGGGCATTTGTTGGGATTGGTCTAAGAGTCCGGATACGTCAGAAGAGTTACAGCAGCTGCACGAGATCAATTCTCTGCTGTTAAATGTTCGGTTGGAAGACCGTAAAGACTAGTGGAAGTGGGAAAACCTGCTGCAGGGTTCTCGGTTGGGGCTGTTAAAAAGCTGCTCACGGTTTCAACAACATGGGACAATTTTAAGTTTTTTTGGGTCAACCGGGTGCCTCTCAAATGTAACATCTTGGCGTGGAGATAGGAGTTTAATGGGATTCCGACTAGAGTGGACCTGGATAAGAGAAGGGTGAACATAGGTGCTTTGGATTGCCTGTTTTGTGAGGAAGCTGCTGAATCAGTGTCGCATCTATCACAGCATGTCCGATGGCTATTCAGGTGTGGCAAACGGTTGGTAGTTGGTGTAGTGTTCCCCTATTTATATTTTTGATGTTCGGGACTGTTTGGAGTTGTTCAAAACTATAAGTGGCGACAAGACCCGAAAAAAGATATTTCAAGGTATTATTATAGTGACTTTATGGTGCATATGGACGAGTAGGAATGACAAGCTTTTTAATCGGAAGTAGTGTGAAGGCTAGGGATATTGTGGGAAATGTTAAGTCAAATCATTTTTTTGGTTAAAACATAGGTCGAGGTTTAAATCTATTATATGGACTGAGTGGTGTAAATACCCTATGTATATGCTGTAGTGGCTTGGCTCCGGTCCTCGTTTTGAGGTCCTTTGTGAGCGTTTTTTAATGAAGTTGAATGTTCAAAAAAAACAAGGTTCTTGTTTATCTAATATTATGGGATGATGGGATGTTGTACACAATCTTGCAACCGTGTACCAACACTTTACATTTGTGTATTTGAATCATATAAATATGTACGTGACATGGATAACCTATAGGTGATCTAGTTTATTTATATTGGCATGATTGTCGCATTTGTAAATTACACTATTGCTCTTCTAGATTGATACGATATCCGATCTTTTCGGTATATGCTATGTTTAATAATCCATCATCTTCGTACCTTTGATTATGATGTTTGATTTATAAACTCTTCCTGATGAAGGGGGTAGCCAAAGACCAAATAAAATGACTAAAACACCTTAACGCTTGAAAGGTAAAAAGGTTAAAGGGTTCATAACCCGTGAGCACAGGTGAACAGCAAAAAGCATGTGAACAGTAACCAGTCAACTCACCTGATTACTTGACCAACTCCCTCACAGCCGAAAAAGGAGACATGTGCACAGAGAACATGCTTTTACCCGCATGTCACAAGCCTTCAACCCTTAAACGGGTAATTCCCCCACTGTAGCCAGGATCACAGGTTACGAGCTTCCTCTTATGGAATATATCTCACCTATAAGAACCAGCTCTGATCACTTGCATAGACATCCCAGATCAGTTGAGTAAACATTATACTCTTTGATCTTCTCTTCTCTCTCGAGAACAAGCTCCTTGCTTACTTCTTTTCTTCACTTCAAATTACATTGCTTCGCCAAAAACTTGATTACTGCCGAATTCACTTCGGCTAAAATCAAAATCATCAAAACAAGTGATCCACCCCACGTACTACAAACGTGGGAGGACCCCACGACCTGCGTTAGGCTAACTGAAACCCTCGAAGCCTTTTAGCCTAACCAGTCCATCCACTATCCTTGGTCTCTTATCTGTTGTAACAACAAGTTGGCGCCCATTGTGGGCTACGCCGCTTATTCTTCTCGAAAGACCAGTGTGTAGCTCCATTTATCTTCAAGATCAGCATGTCAGAAAACGGATCTCCGGGGGAAGTTAACCAAGTACACATACTTTAACAACCACCGTTAGTCCAGCCTCACCGGTTGTGACGACCCCATTCTCCACCCCTGGAGACACTTCTGCCAGGAGGAGTTGCTCGAAATTTCTTGCGGTTGAGGTCTCTCTTCAACAAACACGTAAGTCAAGAACGGGAAAAAGGGGTCAGAATAAGGTTGGATTATGACGAGCTTGAACTGTATCTATCGCGGTACCACCGCCTCCACCTTTCAACAACTCAGAACCCTTGCCTCGGCCATGAAGCTGGTCCTTGCACGGTATATCAACCTTTCAACCCTACCCCTTATTCTTATGGAAGGCCTAACCAAACGGCCTTCCCCATATTCACCTCCCAACCGACCGTGACAAGTGCATCGGTTGGGCATGAAACCACTTTTGAACAGCTATGGTAGTCCCCAGTAACAAGTGTTCCCCTTCCAGTTGCCTCCACATGGGAGCAAGCATTGGCTACTTTGCCTCTCGCACGAGGCGCTGTTATGAATGCCTCCATGGGAATGCCTTGTGCTGCACAGCCAGAAAGCCTTCATGGCTTTAACCTTATGCCCCAAATGATAGCTCAAATGATGGCATATTTCCCTTAGTCTCAGCTCATCAATCAAGTGTAACGACAAGTCATAACCTTGCTACAAGGGCAAAGGTAGACCTTGCAAAACCTTACAAGCCCAGCAACCTATCGTGCTTTTCCCAACAAATCGCCGACTATGACTTCCAAACAAAGATCAAAATGTCATCTCATAAAAAACATATGATGGACCGAGGATCCAGAAGATCACCTCCAGATCTTTACCGGTGCAGCAAGAATCGAAAAATGGTCCAACGCTGAGTGCTGCCTCATGTTCATGAAAATTCTGTTGGATCCGCCAGAATATGGTTCAATGACCTACCCGCCAAAAGCGTACGAAGATTCGATGATCTGAGCAAAGGGTTTATGGCCAATTTTTCACAGCAAAGAGATACGTCAAGGATGCCACTGTGATTTTCCAAATCAAGCAAAGGGACGACGAAAGTCTCCGAGAATTCATTGAGAGGTACAAAAAGGTCTCACCTACGTGGGTGCAGACGAAAAAATGAGGGTGGCTAGTTTTATGAACGCCATCACCTCCAAATATCTCACAAGAGACTTCAACAAGAGCCTACCCAAGACTCTTGAAGAAGCCCTTGAAAGGGCTGAAGCACATATACGAGGAGAGGAAGCAGTGGATATCAAAGAACAAAGGAAACGGGCACCTAGCTGGCGACGCAGCAGCCCAAGCAGAAAAGGGGAAATTTCGGCCATTACGATAAACGGTTCAAGGGTTCAGACTCCCGGAAACCTGAACCTCAGAACCCTCCAAGCAGAGAAAGAACCATCAATTTCACAACCCTAACCAAACCCCTCAAAAAATCCTAGTAACTGAGGAAATCAAGCACAGCTTTCGACCCCCAAGACCTTTACCCAAAAGTAAGAAGAATGAAAACTCCACTCAATACTGCGAGTTCCACGAAGAAAAAGGCCATCACACGAATGATTGTTTTCAACTCAAGAAAAGGATTGAAGAAGCCGTTAAGTCCATAGAATTGGCTCATTTAGTGAAAGGGGTCAGGGACAAAATGGTTAAAGGAAAAAAGCAAAGAAGTAAGCATGGTGAACATCGATCAAGAGGTTTCTCGCAAAAAACAACGCTTGGAGGCTTGGGAGCTTCAATGTGTCTTCTTCCCACCACCTCAAGGAAACCTACTCTCAAACCCCCTGGTGGTCGAAGCAATGGTGGGGACAAGAAAGACAAGCAAAGCCTACATCGACACAGAGGCGCCTCCGAAATCATGTTTGAAAAGTTCTTCAACTGTCTCACAGATGAGGAGTGTTCAAGGCTTCAACCCTCGAGGTCCTCTATAAAAGGTATCACTGACACACCCCTTAAGCCTTTAGGCCAGCTAATCCTTGATGTTTGTTTTAGTGAAGGCAAAATGGAAAGAACCAAACCACTCACCTTTGTGGTTATCAACTCCTTCCAACTATGATGTTATCATAGGAAGGCCATGACAGCGTGCATTCGGTATGGTTGTCTCAGTTGGCCAAGGCACTGTCAAGTTTCCCACGGAAAGAGGAATTGCAACCCTCCAACCGACCCAAGAAGCTTACATGGTCGAAGGGGAAGGTTCAAAAAATGAAGACATTGAAGGATTGATCATAAACCCCAAGTACCCTAAGCAAAGGATAAGGGTTAACACAAACTTATCCCTACAAACTCTCTCATACCTTGAGAGGCTGCTCGTACACTATAGCGATGTCTTTGCTTGGTGCCCGGAAGACATGACGGTATCCCTCGAAGCATTGCTGAACATGAGTTAAGAATACCACCAGATGTCAAGCTGTGGTCCAAAAGAAACGGAGTCTAGCTCCTGAACGAAGCCTGGCAGCATGCCAAGAAGTTTAAGAGCTTGTTCTCTCCGAATCCTTCGAGAAGTGAAATACCAATCATGGATTGCCAACCCTGTTATGGTTCGAAAACCCGACAAGTCTTGGAGGATGTGTATCGACTTCAAAGACTTGAATAAAGCATGCTCAAAGGATTGTTATCCCTTCCAGAAATTGACCTCAAAGTTGACTCTCTTACCAGTTATCCTTTTAAGTGTTTCCTTGATGCTTACAAAGGTTATCACCAAATTCTCATAAAAGAAGAAGATGAAAAAAACCGTATTTCACACAGACAAGGGAATTTTTTGCTATCAAAAAATGCCTTTTGGTCTAAGTAAAGCCGGTGCGACTTACCAACGCCAATTGATAAAGCATTTGCTAGTAAAATTGGAAAAAACATGGAAGCTTACGTCGACGATTTAGTGATAAAAAGAAAAAACCGAGTATTAAATGCTCGAAGACGTTCAAGAAACCTTCCAAAACCTGAGAAAAATAAACATGAAGCTCAACCCGGTAAAATGTTCATTTGGATTTGAAGAATGCAAATTTCTGGGGTATATTGGGGGGAAACAAAGTACAAAAGCCAATCCAAACAAGGTCAGAGCTGTTCTGGAAACCAAATCCCCACAAAGCAAAAAAGAAGTTGAGAGTCTAAATGGAAGGCTTGCAGCCTTGAAGCGTTTTACCTCTAAGCTCGCTGAGAAGTCTCTCCCTTTTTTCAAGACACTCAAAGGGTGTGCAAACAAAAAAGATTTCAGATGGACGGAAGAGGCAGAAGAAGCCATAAGCGCGGTAACTATCGAACGAGACAAAGTTTAGGTACCCGTTTATTTCTTCAGTAAAACATTAAAACTGGCTTAGATCAAATATCCTCCTTTGGAAAAACTTGCTTTAGCCCTAGTCCAAACGGCTAGAAGGCTTCGAAGGTACTTTCAAGCACACCCGAATGCAAGTGGTCACTGACCAACCCATCTAAAGTGTGCTTGAAAAACCAGAAAATTCAGGACGATTAGCCAACTGGGCTGTGGAACTAGGTGAACATAACATCACCTATGTCCCTAGAAAAGCTATCAAAGCCCAAGTCCTGGCAGATTTTATCGTTGAAATACCAAAGCAAGACACCACTGAAGTTAATGTAACAGCCACTGAACCTGCTGACCCTGAAGCCTGGAAGCTTTTTACCGATGGGGCTTCCAGCATTGAAGGGTCAGGGGCTGGGCTCATTTTAATCAACCCTGAAGGGTTAGAGTTTACATACGCTCTTTACTTGAATTTCAGACCACTAACAACGAAGCTGAATACGAGGCACTGATCGCTGGTCTAAATATAGCCAAAGAAATGAAGGTTCAAAGGCTTCAAGTCTTCACAGACTCGTTGCTTGTTTCAAGTCAAGTCAATGATAGGTATGTAGCAAAAGAGCCCAATATGAAGAAGTATCAGGAGAAATCAAAAGAATTGATGAACACATTTCAAGCATGTACCATCAATCAAGTCCCCAGATCCAAAACAAGAGAGCCGACGCTTTGAGCAAACTTGCATCTCTTACGTTTGCTCACCTTACCAAGAAAGTGTTGGTTGAAGTGTTGAAAACCCCCTCCATTCAAGAATTGGAGGTTCAAGATGTAATCACTAAAGAAGGCCCTAATTGGATGACTCCTATTGAAAATTTTCTCAAAAATGGTGAATTACCCATTGATCCGATAGAGGCCGGAAAGGGTTCGAATAAAATCTAGACAATACGTGTTGCAAGGGGAAACCCTTTTCAAGAAAGGATACCTTGCACCGTTGATGAGATGTGTTGGTCCTGAACAAAGCCAATATCTAGTCAAAGAGTTTCACGAGGGAATATGTGGAGCTCATTTTGGACCAAGATCAGTGGTTGCAAAATTAATGAATCTCGGATACTTCTGGCCCACTATGCATCGAGACGCAACCGAACAACTGAAGAAGTGTGAAGCTTGTCAAATACATGCCCGTTTCCCAAAAGCCCCAAGCACGATCTGGTTCCTATTTCCTCAGCCTGGCCCTTCCACAAGTGGGGATGGATATTGTCAGTCCATTCCCACCGGCCAAGGGTGGAGTGAAATTCCTATTGGTGGTTGTGGACTACTTTACCAAGTGGGCTGAAGTCAAGCCACTTGCAAAGATCTCGGGCAAACAAGTCATCGACTTCGTGTGGAAAAGCATCATTTGTCGCTTTGGGTTACCAGGAGTATTGGTCACGGACAACGGAAAACAATTTGTTGAGAAGCCTTCAGCACATGGTGCAAGGAATTCAGAATAACCCAAGTTTTCAGATCAGTTGCATACCCACAATCCAATGGTTAAGTAGAAAGAACAAATCGCAGTATAGTAGAAGGTATCAAGACCCGGTTAGGAAAACATGAAAACAATTGGCTCGAAGAACTCCCAAACGTTCTGTGGGAGATAAGAACAACGGAAAAAACAAGCCATAAAAGAACACCATACAGCTTAGTATTTAGCTCAGAAGCTGTTATTCCAGCGGAGATCGGAGTTATGACACAAAGAACGCTCAACATGGACCTCGAAACAAACAAAAAAGAGACCATGTTGAACTTACAACTCCTCGAAGAAATTCGTGATTAGGTCGCCAAACAGGAAGCCAAATATAAGCAAAAAATGGAAGTCTATTACAATGCAAGAGTAAAACACGAACTTTCAAGCCAAGGGATCTCGTGCTTCGAAACAACGAGGCCAGCAAAAAAGAAAACCAAGGAAAACTTGGCCCGAAATGGGAAGGGCCATACACAATCCTTGAGGCCCATAAAGGAGGATCCTACAAGTTGGCCGACGCAGAAAGCAAGAAGCTTCTCAGACACTGGAACGGTCAAACCCTTAAAAGGTTCCATGTCTAGACAAGAAATTTAGAATGTATTTCAAGAGTTGTATAATCTCCCCTTTTGTAAACGAAAAACCTCTTGAATGAATGATGAAGCTTTTATCATAACTTGTCTTAACTATCCTATAATCAGGTTGAGAACCTTGCAAAAAACTCCATGGCAAGGGCCATGTAAGGGATGAGCTCCCAGGCCACATCGCTCAATAGGTTCAAGGGTTAAATGAACCCATATAAGGGGTGAGTTCCTAAATCAACACAACTCCATGAGACTTAGAAATTTTTTTAAAACAAACTTGTCTCATAGACGGGTTTGAACAGCCTACATCAATCGTTCCTTAAACTTTAAAAAGTTTACAAAACCCAAACACACCAAGTAATGTTATAAAGGATAGACAACATGTGTCGTTTACCTAATGAAGCCTTGAAGCTAAAGTGATTGCAGCACTAAAACTTCTTAAGGAAATTAGATAAATGGACGCATCAAACAAACAAGACAATCATCATCAATACACAAACGAAAGTATCAACACAAAATATTCATAAAGGCCATAAGGGCCATAATAACTAACCATTGTTTCAATAGCCATCAAGGCTAACCAACATAAGAAACCTTAAGGGTTTCAAAACCTAGAAATTGTTCAAATAAGCCACAAAGGCTAACAACAACCACCAACAGAAACCTTAAGGGTTTCTTCTTAACCTACATTGTTCAAAAGACATAACATAACATTGTTCAACAAGATGCTAAGAAAGCTACGA
Source organism: Scalesia atractyloides (assembly GCA_947069175.1). Lineage (NCBI taxonomy): Eukaryota > Viridiplantae > Streptophyta > Magnoliopsida > Asterales > Asteraceae > Scalesia > Scalesia atractyloides. The sequence continues at coordinate 60,298,888 of CAMTDV010000030.1, forward strand.
ATGGGGTTTAAAAAAAGTTTCATTTTGCATCACTCACAACAGACTTTGATTCGCCAGCTTCAACACCTTTTGCTTTCTTTGCTTTCTTCTTCTTCCAGCCCTCACCAGCCACCTCAGAGGCTTCAAGGCTTGGATCCTTCAGGCCTTCACCACCACCAGAAAAGGTTTCCTCACTATCCCCCGAGCATGAGCGTTTCTTGGACAAAGACTTTCACCTTCTTACAAGCGGCCTCATCAAGACCATGAGGTTTCAAATCCTACAAAACAGATAAAGGTTTGCCAAAACACTCAGACACCTCACGCACATAAGGATAGGTCAGTTGCTCCATATCCCGGACCGAAACTTAAAACACTTGAAAAGCGTTGGGTTGGTAAAGAGAGGATTTTTCCTGAGGATCACCGGATTCACAAGCCTTGTAACCAGCAATATAGCCCTGATGCCTTCCATGGTCTAAAATTTTGCCATATACACCACCCAGGACGCTGTAAACTCGGCAGAATGAAGAAGGTAGGTAACTACCTGCTGAAAACCTTGCTCAATAAGCCACTTGTTATCATTAGTTGCTTGAGCAAGGGAGGCTGTCATCCTATCTTTCTCCTCCATAGAAGCCTCCAACTGCTTCTTCAAATCACCAATCTCTGCCTCATGCCTTTGAGTAAGCTCCCCAACCTTTTTCACCCATGCCTCATCTTTTTAGCAAAACCTCACTTTCTTTCTTCAAGTCATCAATAGAGGCCTTCATCTTGTCTCTATTCTTGGAAAATGCCTATGCATCCGTTTACGAAAACGGGCAACCCCTTGAGGAAGCATCGCAGCAAAGTTGCAAGCACCCAGCATCAGACGGGATAACATCATGTCGTCTTCCATCTCAGCAATAGTACGCGAACCATAGGAGGGGCAAAATGGTCAGCACGTCTTCGCAAACAACTGCATCCTTGAAGCTGTCACCAACCTTGACACTCCAGTTGGGTATATAAACGCATCCACATCCAACCCTTCAGACTCACTAACACTTTTGGCAGATGAGCCTGCCACAGATACACGTTTTTTAACTCCAGCCTTTATCTTCCCAACCATCACAGATAACCCTTTCTTTCACCCTCAACAGCAGTACCAAGTCATCAGAAGCCTCCACCTCATCATTTGGATCAATGGGACCAGAACTTGAAGGTTGGTCAACACCTTGATCAAACGGCGATTTGAACGCCGGGTAGCACCCTTCACAACAGATTTAGAAAATCCCTTAACATTCGGCACATTCACATAACCAGATCCCTCGAACCTATGTTCCATCCCTCTAAAAAAAATCCTCCCCCTTCGTGGCTTCAGCGTCAGTAAACCCAACGTCCGATGTGTCATCACTTTTGATAAAATCAAGCGCAGACATAACTGCAAAGAACAACACATAGATTTAAAACACGAGTGACAACAAAACAAAATCTAAACACACAAACAAAAACAAAGCGCATACCCTGTCCATCCCTCATTACAACAGGATCTCGATCCTTTTTATCCCATAGTTTGCTAACACCCAACAAAACTAACAAGTGCTCAGGAAACGATGAATCCTCGAAGGACAAGCCCTAATGGCTTCAAGAAAACAACTATACAAATCAGATTCAAGGGGTTTCGGCTCGTTAAGAACGGCATCAGGTTGCCTCCAAACCATTTTGAAGGGAACAATCTCATCTGAAACCCAGAAAAACCGATCTTTCCATGAACAAAGAGTGGTGACCATAGAAGAAACCAAGCAAGTATCAGCCTTAGAGCCTCAAACGTAAACCAATCACCGTTTTTTGCCAAGCGAAAGAAGCGGCAAAAGACAACAAAGTTGGATCATAACCACATGCTCGACACAAAACCTGAAATGTAAAACCCTAGCCAAACCTGCGGGTGCATTTGGCCAAAAGAAACACGCCAATTCTCTAAAACATTCAATACAAATGTCAAAAAAGGATGGCGAAGATTGGAAAACTCGAAATGACGACAATATAGAGCAATCGAACCGGCAGGGCACCGATGGATTGAAACATCCATCGCCGAGCAGTTGGTTTAAACTCTAACCCTATACCCCATTCAAGACAAAATGACTCAACTTCCTCTTGAGTTAACCGAGAAAAACTCACGGCCAAGTCCTTACGAGCACCCATAATTTTCAAAAAAAAAAAAACAAAGTAAGAACTAACCTGGTAGGAAGAAGATAGGGAAAGAGACTGGAATGAAAAAAGATTTTGATGCCTATCTTAAATGAGAAAATTGAATAAATAAAAAGAGTAAGGGGCGCAATAATAGCACATCAGTTAATCGGAAACCGCTCCCTGCAAAAACTACTCCTTGTCGCATCAACTGTCTTGTCAAACAGTTCAAAATTCAAAATCCTCAACTACTCTGAACCTTTTAAGCCTGACAAGCCTTGAAGCCTTCAAGAAATAAAATAATGTGCAAAATTCAGAAGTCTTTCAGCTTACTTCCCAAAAACCTCTGACTTGGGGGGGGGGGGGCTGATCACGGGGATCGCCCAATACCAAATAAAATGACTAAAACACCTTAACACTTGAAAGGTAAAAAGGTTAAAGGGTTCATAACCCGCGAGCACAGGTGAAAGCAAAAAGCATGTGAACAGTAACCAGTCAACTCACCTGATTACTTGACCAACTCCCTCACAGCCGAAAAAGGAGACATGTGCACAAAGAACATGCCTTTACCCGCAGGACACAAGCCTTCAACCCTTAAACGGGTAATTCCCCCACTGTAGCCTCGGATCACAGGTTACGAGCTTCCTCTTATGGAATATATCTCACCTATAAGAACCAGCTCTGATCACATGCATAGACATCCTAGATCAGTTGAGTAAACACTATACTCTTTGATCTTCTCTTCTCTCTCGAGAACAAGCTCCTTGCTTGCTTCTCTTCTTCACTTCAAATTACATTGCTTCGCCAACAACTTGATTACTGCTCGAATTCCCTTCGAGCTAGAATCAAAAGCGATCGATAAACAAGTGATCCACCCCACGTGCTACAAACGTGGGAGGACCCCACGACCTGCGTTAGACTAACTGAAACCCCGATGCCTTTTAGCCTAACCAGTCTATCCACTATCCTTGTCTCATATCTGTTGTAACAACACTTCCCTTTGGCATTTGTTTATTGTCTTTAATGTCTAACTTTGGATATATTGAAGTATTGAACTATATTATACTAGCTTACAATTATACTCTTACTAAAATTTATGTGATTTGATACTTATTGTCACTTGAAATTTTGAAGCTACATTTTTAGTGGTTATCTATTTATTTTTTTTTTTTTTTTGTTTTTGATGACGGGGGTAGCTGAAAGGAAAATATGAAGATAATAAAATGACTAAGATACAATACAGCTAAATTAAAAGGTTAAAAGGTTCAAAAGCGCTGGAATATTTCAGCCAGCAAAAGGAACACAAAAGGTCTTGTCACATCAACCTTTGTGTATACTACTACCCAAACAGTGCTCGGCCAAAGCATGTGCAAAGGTAACAATCCTTTATCCGCAGGTCCGATCCCTTCAACCCATAAATGGGTAAGCCACCACTGCATTCAGGATCACGAAGTCAAAGGTTTCCCTTTTGGGAGATACCGCTCCCCTATAAAAGGGACACCTCCTAGCTTTCATAATCAGACCTTGTTCACTTTTCTCTCCTCAGCTTTTCTTATGGCTTAAGCTGTTCTTCACTTCAAATTACGCTCGATCAAAGTTCTAGGTTGAATCCTCATTCAATCCTTAACATCAAAAACAATAAGAACAAGAACAAGTAATCCACCCCACGTAATGCAAAACGTGGGAGGACCCACGACCTGCATTAGGCTAACATGAAGCTCTGAACCCTTTTAGCCTAACCAGTCCCTCCACTATCTTTGGTCTCATATCTGTTGTAACAACAAGTTGGCGCCCACCATGGGGCTACCACTTATTCTTCTCAAAAGACCAGTAGTGTAGCTCCATTTTTCTTCAAAATCAGCATGTCAGAAAACGGATCTCCAGGGAAGTTAATCAAGTACCACGTACTTTAACGTCCACTGTTTGTCCAGCCTCACCGGTTGTGACAACCCCACTCTCCACCCCTGGAGACACTTCTGCTGGAATCTCGTTTCCTAAGTTTTTCCAAACACCGACTCCTTCCCGTTCAGGGGTTCCTTCTCCATAGATCGGCACCTCAAGCGCACAAGAACACGTCGATTTAACCCCTGAAGGAGTTGCCAGAAATTTCTTGCGGTTGAGGACTCTCCTCAACCAACACGTGAGTCAAGAACGAGAAAAGGGGGTTAGAATAAGGTTGGATTACAACAAGCCAGAACCGTCTTTATCGCCAGGACCACCACTTCCACCTTTCAGCAATTCACAACCCATGGCCTCTAACCATGAAGTTGGTCCTAGCACGGCATATCAACCTTTCCACCCCACCCCTTATTCTTATGGAAGGCCTAATCCCACGGCCTTCCCCATATTCACCTCTCAACCGGCCGTAACTAGTGCACCAGTCGAGCATGAGACCACCTTTGAGCAGCTATGGCAGTCTCCAGTAACAAGTGTACCCCCTCCAATTGCCTCCACATGGGAGCAAGCATTGGCTACTTTGCCTCTGGCGCGAAGCGCTGTTATGAATGCCTCCATGGGAATGCCTTGGGCTGCACAACCAGAAAGCCTTCAAGGCTTTAACCTTATACCCCACATGATGGCTCAAATAATGGCATATTTCCCTTGGTCCCATCTCATCAATCAAGTGTTGAGTACGCATCAAGGAACGACAAGTCATAATCTTGCTACAAGGGCAGAAGAAGACCTTACAAAACCTTACAAGCCCAGCAACCTGTCGTGCTTTTCCCAACATATTGCCGACTACGACTTCCAAACAAAGATCAAAATGTCGTCTCACATAAAAACATATGATGGAACCAAGGATCCAGAAGATCACCTCCAGATCTTTACCGGTGCAGCTAGAATCGAAAAATGGTCCAACGCCGAGTGCTGCCTCATGTTCATGCAAACTCTCATTGGATCCGCTAGGATATGGTTCAACGACCTACCCGCCAAAAGCGTTCGAAGCTTCGACGATCTGAGCAAAGGGTTCCTGGCCAATTTTTCACAGCAAAGGAGATACGTCAAGGATGCCACTGTGATTTTCCAAATCAAGCAAAGGGACGACGAAAGTCTTCGAGAATTTATTGAGAGATACAAAAAAGAAGGTCTCACCTACGTGGGTGCAGACGAAAAGATGAGGGTAGCTGGTTTTATGAACGCTATCACCTCCAAATATCTCACAAGAGACTTGAACAAGAGCCTACCCAAGACTCTTGAAGAATCCCTTGAAAGGGCCGAAGCACAATACGAGGAGAGGAAGCCGTGGATATCAAAGAACAAAGGAAACGGGCACCTAGCTGGCGAGGCAGCAGGCCAAGCAGAAAGAGGGGAAATTTCGGCCATTACGATAAACAGTTCAAGGGTTCAAACTCCCCAAAACCTGAACCTCGGAACCCTCCAAGCAGAGAAAGAGCCGTCAATTTCACAACCCTGACCAAAACTCCTCAAGAAATCCTAGCGACTGAGGAAATCAAGCACAACTTCCGACCCCCAAGACCTTTACCCAAAAGTAAGAAGAATGAAAACTCCACTCAATACTGTGAGTTCCATGAGGAAAAAGGTCACCACACAAACGATTGTTTTCAACTCAAGAAAATAATTGAAGAAGCCGTTAAGTCCGGGGAATTGGCTCATTTAGTGAAAGGAGTCAGGGACAAAATGGCTGAAGGAAAAAGCAAAGAAGTAAGCATGGTAAATATCAATCAAGAGGTTTCTTGCAAAAAACAACGCTTGAAGGCTTGGAGCTTCAATGTGTTGCTTCCCACCACCTCAGGGAAACCTTCTCTCAAATCCCCTGGTGGTCGAAGCGATGGTGGGAACAAATAAGACAAGCAAAGCCTACATCGACACAGGGGCAGCCACTGAGATCATGTTTGAAAAATTCTTCAAATGTCTTACTGACAAGGAACGTTCAAGGCTTCAACCCTCAGGGTTATCCATAAAAGGTATCGCTGATATACCCCTCAAGCCTTTAGGCCAGCTAACCCTTGATGTCTGTTTTAGTTAAGGCCATATGGAAAAAACCAGGCCACTTACCTTTGTGGTTATCGACATCCCTTCCAACTATGATATTATCATAGGAAGGCCAGGTTAGTGTGCATTCGGTATGGCTATCTCAGTTGGCCAAGGCACTGTCAAGTTTCCCACTGAAAGAGGGATTGCAACCCTTCAACCAACCAGGAAGCTTACATGGTAGAAGGGGAAAACTCAAAAAACGAAGACAATGAAGACAATGAAGGATTGATCATAAACCCCAAGTATCCTGAACAAAGGATAAGGGTTAACATGAACTTATCCCAAGAAACTTTATCATACCTTGAGAAAATGCTCATACACTATAGCGATTTCTTCGCTTGGTGCCCGGAAGACATGACGGGTATCCCTCGAAGCATTGCTGAACATGAGTTAAGAATACCACCAGATGCCAATCATGTGGTCCAAAAGAAACGAAGTTTAGCTCCTGAACGAAGCCTGGCAGCATGCCAAGAAGTCGAAAAGCTTGTTCTCGCTGGAATTCTTCGAGAAGTAAAGTACCAATCATGGATTGCCAACCCGGTCATGGTTCGAAAACCCGACAAGTCTTGGAGGATGTGCATCGACTTCAAAGACTTGAATAAAGCATGCCCAAAGGATTGTTATCCCTTGCCAGAAATTGACCTCAAAGTCGACTTTCTTACCGGTTATCCTTTTAAGTGTTTCCTCGATGTTTACAAAGGTTATCACCAAATCCTCATGAAAGAAGAAGATGAAGAAAAAACCGCATTTCACACAGACAAGGGTATTTTTTGCTATCAAAAAATGCCTTTTGGTCTAAGAAATGCCGGTGTAACTTACCAACGTCTGATTGACAAAGCATTTGCTAGTCAAATTGGAAAAAACCTGGAAGCTTACGTCGATGATTTAGTGATAAAAAGCAAAACCGAGTATCAAATGCTCGACGACGTTCAAGAGACCTTCCAAAATCTGAGAAAAATCAACATGAAGCTCAATCCGGTAAAATGTTCATTCGGATTTGAAGAAGACAAATTTCTGGGGCATATTGTGGGGAAACAAAGTATAAAAGCCAATCCAAATAAGGTCAGAGCTGTTCTGGAAACCAAATCCCCACAAAGAAAAAAAGAAGTTGAGGGTCTAAACGGAAGGCTTGCAGCCTTGAAGCGTTTTACCTCCAAGCTCGCTGAGAAATCTCTCCCTTTTTTCAAGACATTCAAAGGGTGTGCAAACAAAAAAGATTTCAGATGGACGGAAGAGGCAGAAGAAGCTTTTAACCAGATGAAGCAACACTTAGCTTCACTCCTGGCCATAGCAGCCCCAGAAACGGGGGAAACGATCTATGTTTACCTCTCAGCTGCTGAAGAAGCCATAAGCGCGGTCTTAACGATCGAACGAGATACAGTTCAGGTACCCGTTTATTTATTCAGTAAAACGTTAAAATTGGATGAGATCAAATATCCTCCTTTGGAAAAACTTGCTTTAGCCCTAATCCAAACGGCTAGAAGGCTTCGAAGGTACTTTCAAGCACACCCAATGCAAGTGGTCATGACCAACCCATCAAAAGTGTGCTTGAAAAACCAGAAAATTCAGGACGATTAGCCAAATGGGCTGTGGAACTAGGTGAACATAACATCACCTATGTCCCCAGAAAAGCTATCAAAGCCCAAGTCCTGGCAGATTTTATCGTTGAAATACCAAAGCAAGAAACCGCTGAAGTTAATGTAACAGCCATTGAACCTTCTGACCCTGAAGTCTGGAAGCTTTTTACCGATGGGGCTTCCAGCATCGAAGGGTCCGGGGCTGGGCTCATTTTAATCAACCCGAAGGGTTAGAATTTACGTACGCTCTTCGACTTGAATTTCAGACCACTAACAACGAAGCTGAATACGAGGCACTGATCACTGGTCTAAAGATAGCCAAAGAAATACAGGTTCAAAGGCTTCAAGTCTTCACAGACTCGTTGCTTGTGTCAAGTCAAGTCAATGATAGCTATGTAGCAAAAGAGCCCAACATGAAGAAGTATCGGGAAAAGTCAAAAGAATTGATGAACACATTTCAAGCATGTACCATCAAGCAAGTCCCTAGATCCCAAAACAAGAGAGCCGACACTTTGAGCAAACTTCCATCTCTTACGTTTGCTCACCTTACCAAGAAAGTGTTGGTTGAAGTATTGAAAACCCCATCCATCCACGAATTGGAGGTTCAAGATGTAATCACTGAAGAAGGCCCTAATTGGATGACTCCTATTGAAAATTTTCTTAAAAAATGGTGAACTACCCATTGATCCGATAGAGGCCAAAAGGGTTCGAATAAAATCTAGACAATACGTGTTGCAAGGGGATACCCTTTTCAAGAAAGGATACCTTGCACCGTTGCTGAGATGTGTTGATCCTGAACAAAGCCAATATCTAGTCAAAGAGGTTCACGAGGGAATATGTGGAGCCATTTTGCACCAAGATCAGTGGTTGCTAAATTGATGAATCTCGGGTATTTTTGGCCTTCTATGCATCGAGATGCCACTGAGCAACTAAGAAAGTGTGAAGCTTGTCAAATACATGCACCGGTTCCCAAGAGCCCCAAACACGATCTCGTTCCTATCACTTCAGCCTGGCCATTCCACAAATGGGGAATGGATATCGTTGGGCCATTCCCATAAGCCAAGGGTGGAGTGAAGTTTTTATTAGTAGCCATGGACTACTTTACCAAGTGGCCCGAAGTTAAGCCACTTGCAAAGATAACAGGAAAACAAGTCATCGACTTTGTTTGGGAAAGCATCATATGTCGCTTTGGGTTGCCAGGAGTTCTGGTAACGGATAACGGGAAACAATTCGCTGAAAAGCCTTTCATCACATGGTGCAAAGAATTCAGAATAACCCAAGTCTTCAGCTCAGTCGCTACCCACAATCCAATGGTCAAGTCGAAAGAACAAATCGCAGTATAGTGGAAGGTATCAAGACCTGGTGAGGAAAACATGAAAACAACTGGCTCGAAGAACTCCCTAACGTTCTGTGGGCGATAAGAACAACGGAAAAAACAAGCCATAAAAGAACACCATACAGCTTGGTATTTGGCTCAGAAGTTGTAATTCCAGCGGAAGTTGGAGTTGTGACTCAAAGAACACTCAACATGGACCTCGAAACAAACAACAAAGAGACCATGTTGAACTTACAACTCCTCGAAGAAATTCGTGATCAGGCCGCCATTCAGGAAGCCAAATACAAGCAAAAAAGGAAGCCTATTACAATGCAAGGGTAATAATACGAACGTTTCAAACCAGGGGATCTCGTGCTTGAAACAATGAGGCTAGCAAAAAAGAAAACCAAGGAAAGCTTGGCCCGAAATGGGAAGGGCCATACAAAATCCTTGAGGCCTATAAAGGAGGATCCTACAAGTTGGCCGACGCAGAAGGCAAGAAGCTTCCCAGGCACTGGAACGGCCAAACCCTTAAAATGTTCCATGTCTAGACAAGAAATTTAGATGTATCTCAAGAGTTGTTAAAGTTCCCCTTTTGTAAACGAAAAACCTCTTGAATGAATGATGAAGCTTTTATCATAACTTGTCTTAACTATCCTATAAACAGGTTGAGAACCTTGCAAAAAACTCCATGGCAAGGGCCATGTAAGGGGATGAGCTCCCAGGCCACATCGCTCAATAGGTTCAAGGGTTGAATGAACCTATATAAGGGGTGAGTTCCTAGATCAATACAACTCCATAAGACTTAGAAAATTTTTCAACAAACTTGTCTCATAGACGGGTCTGAACAGCCTACATCAAATCGTTCCTTAAACTTTTGAAAAAGTTTACGAAGCAAAAATACACTAAGTAGTAATATAAAGGATAGACAACATGTGCTTTTTACCTATGAAGCCTTGAAGCTAAAGTGACTGCAGCACTAAAACTTCTTAAGGAAAATTAGATAAACACACATAAAATAAACAAGACAAGAAATCACCAACACATGTCAAACAAAAACATAGAACATAAAAGCATAAGGATGCATAAACATAAAGGCCTTAATGGCCATAAACATTGTTCCCATAGCCTTCAAGGCAAACAACCAACAGAAACCTTAAGGGTTTCAGTAAAACCTAAAAATTGTCCAAACAGCCATTAAGGCTAGCAACAACAACAAGACAGAAACCTTAAGGGTTTCCGCAAAACCTAAAATTGTTCAAAAAACATTGTTCAAAGAGATTGCTAAGAAAGCTACGAATGATAGATCAGTTAGCAGCATCTGAAACAGTTGCTTTCGTTGCCTCCAAATCTTTAGCACTAGCTGCTTTGCTTTTAGACCGCTTCACCTTCTTCTTCTTTTTCTTGCCAGCATCACCAACTGCCGCCTCAGAGGCTTCAAGGCTTACATCCTCAAACCAGCAGCAGCCTTTGATGGCGCATCTTCACTATCTCCAGAGTAAGATCATTTCTTGGAAAGGGAGCTCAGTATCTCATCACAAACAGCCTCATTCAAGCCACAAGGTTTCAATCCCTGTAAAACAGATAAAGGCTTACCAAAACACTGAGAAACTCACCAACAAAGGGTAGATCATATGCTCCATCTCAAACCTCATCCTTGAACACCTCAAAAGCCATTGGCTGAAACAAAGTAGATTTCTCTAGAGACTCACCAGCAACGCCAGCCTTATAACCAGCAAGGTAACCTTGGTGTCGACCATGGACAAAAAGCTTCTTATAAACATCACCAAGAGCTTGGTTAAATTCAGAGGAATGAAGGAGATAGGTGACAACCTGCTGAAATCCATGTTCTATTAACCATTTGTTGTCCGCAATCACCTGAGCAAGGGAAGCTTTCAACCCCTGTTTCTCATCTTCAAAAGCTTTCCTCTGAACCTCTAAGGACGCCTTCTCAACCTTCACTCGTTGCTTATCCGCCTCCAAACGTTTCTCAACAGCCAACAGCTCATTTTGATGACCAACAGTAAGCTCTTCCATCGCTGCCTTCAAAGATCTCTCACTCTCTGTCAAATCCTTTACTTGCTTCTTCAAACCAGCAATAGACCCCTTCATTTCCCCTTTCTGTTTAGAGAAACCCTCATATTCTCTCATCCTATGACGAAAGCAGGAAACACCTTCTGGAAGGATAGCCATAAAATTACATGCTAGAGTCATAAGTTTGGCAGTCATGACATCATCATCCATCGCAGAGGCAGCAGCTTGAACAACAGGAGGAGCAAAATGAGTGAGCACATCTTCACAAACAGCAGATGACCTGAAATTATCTTCGATAGTAACCTTCCAGTCTGGCACATAAACTTCACCCTGACTCACAGTTGAGGAACCTCCTGTTCTTTTCATCAAACCCTTCAAACTTCCAACCTTTTTACCAGCGGCCTTATCTTTCCTCAAGTTGACCAAAGGTAACTCCTTCTCAGTAATAGGGTTAGCCTCAACATCATCAGAATTTTCAATATCATCTACATCCACCGCCTCCAGAGAAATAGGAGGAGCAGTATCCTTCAGCAAATCATGTTTGGCCTTTCTTGTTAAAGGTTTTGAGGAACCAGCTTTAGTAAACCCCTTAACATCCGGAACACTAACATACCCGGAACCTTCATACCTACTCTTTGTGGTCTTAACAACAACGTTCTCACAAGGAGTCGCCTCAGTTTCTCGAAAAACAACATCAGAGGTATCATCACTTTTGATAAACTCTAAAGCAGACATCACTACAAGTAGAACAATAATCAAAAGTTAGTATCAAAATAGCAATACAAAGTAAAACTTGAAAAAGGCCATGCCCTGGTCACCCTTCATAAGAACATGGTCATGATTTGGTTTATTCCAAAAACGCTCACACGGCTCAAAACTAAAAATGGTTCAGGAAAAGGCCAAAGCCTTGAAGAACAAGACTAATGGACTTCAAGAACAACTTGTTCAACTCAGAATCATCAGGCACATGATCGTTCAAAACAGCAGAGGGAACTCTCCAAACAGACTTAAAAGGCAAAATAGAATCAGAAACCCAAAAGAAGCGGTCCTTCCAGGACCCCAGAGTAGTAACATACGACGAAATCAGGTTAACATCAACCTGGGATGTCTCAAATGCAAACCAATAACCATTTTTCGCCAAACGGAAAAAAACGGCGAAACATTAACAATGAGGGATCATACCCCAAAGCGCGACATAAGACCTGAAAATGCATAACCCTAGAAATGCTAAAAGGGTGTAACTGACCAAGAGAAACCCTATAATACTCTAGCACATTCAACAAAAACATGGAAAACGGATATCGAATATTCGAAAACTAAAATGACGATAGTAGAGAGCAATCGAACCTTTAGGGCAAGATCAATCGATTAGTTCGCACCTGGAGCAACCAGTTTGAACTTAAGATCAATACCCCATTCTGTGCAAAAGGTTTCAACTTGTTCTTGTGTTAAGCAAGAAAAACTAATCGACAAATCCTTTTTGGCACCCATGTGAAAAAGGTGAAGATAGAGCAAAGGGAAACTAACCTGAATTTTGAGAAATTGATGGAACGGTAAAAATGAAATGAGGAATGAAAAGATAAGTAATATATATACAAAAACAAAATATATTAACAACTGCCATAATTAAGGGCATTGAAAACCGCCGACTGAAAACTGCCACCCATCAATCAACTGTCACATCAAATTTCAAAAAAGCAGTATCTCAACCGCCAATCAAAGCCTCCAAGCTTCGAAGCCCGTACATAACACTTGGGCCATCACCCAAAAATACGTTTGCAACCTTCTAAGCTTCGAAGCCTTGAAATAAATATTACATTCAGATAACATTTGGACTATTTCAGCAATTACTGAAAACAACCTTCCAAGACTTGAAGCCTTTAAGCAAAGAAAAAATTGTACAAAAGTCAGAAGTCTTTGGGCCTTCACCTCAAACCCATTGACTTGTGGGGCTGATGACGGGGGTAGCCCAAAGGAAAATATGAAGCATAATAAAATGACTAAGATACAATACAGCTTAAAAGGTTAAAAGGTTTAATTAAAGCCTGGAATATCTCAGCCAGCAAAAGGAAACACAACAGGGTCTTGTCACATCAACCTTTGTGTATACTACTACCCAAACAATGCTCGGCCAGAGCATGTGCAAAGATAACAATCATTTATCCGCAGGTCTGATCCCTTCAACCCATAAATGGGTAAGCCACCACTGCATTCAGGATCAGAAGTCAAAGGTTTCCCTTTTGGGAGATACCACTCCCCTATAAAAGGGACACCTCCTAGCTTTCATAATCAGACCTTGTTCACTTTTCTCTCCTCAGCTTTTGCTTATGGCTTAAGTGTTCTTCACTTCAAATTACGCTCGATCAAAGTTCTGGGTTGAATCCTCATTCAATCCTTAACATAAAAAACAATAAGAACAAGAACAAGTGATCCACCCCACGTAATGCAAAACGTGGGAGGACCCCATGACATGCGTTAGGCTAACTGAAGCTTGAACCCTTTTAGCCTAACCAGTCCCTCCACTATCTTTGGATCTCATATCTGTTGTAACAACAGTTTTACTCGTGAAAATGCAATTTGACTCATGAACTGAAATAAACATAATAGTAATAATAATAATTATTAAAGTTAGAAAAGTTAAGGGACTAAAATTGCTAAAATGTTAAAAGTTGGTCTGTATTTTGTATTATCTGAAACACGGTTTGTTAAAATGGCATATTTGATGAGTCAACAAAAAGTTAAAAAAAAAGGATATTAGGGACAAAACCTCTAAAATATTGAAAGTTGGCAATCGTCCAAAATTGGGCCATGACGAATCGAAATTGAAACTTTAATACATTGGAACCGAAAAGCGGACCGTAGAGTATCGGGTGTTGCCTCTCCGGTGGCGGTTTAGAAGCGGTTCGAACCCCAACTTGGTTGGGAACCGGACTTAAAAACTTTTTGGCTTGTAATTCAAGCCCAATCCATTACCAAAATAGTGTACATTACCGCCCTTGTTAGGTTTTGGATCAGTTTGCACACCCGCTTTGAAACTTGTGTGGTTAAGACTGGTTTAATGGGTATGTGAAGTACATACAATTATATAGAGGATGAGGGAGTTGGAAAAGCAAGCGTGAAACGGGGATTCTCTATGTTCATAAACTCGAGTTTCTTTTATTACTAATTTGACAAACATGTATGTAAATATTAATTAACGTGTTTTTGTGTCAACTAGTGAAATTAATTTTAGAATACTTGAATTATATAGTTAGTACAATATATATTTGAATGACAAGTAATATTGTTGTTTTCTTTGGCTCTATATAACGTTTTAAATACTGCTATGTTAATAAATAGTAAACATGATGGTATATTTATTAAATAAGTAAGAAACATCAATTGTTGCTACAAAAAGGCTCACGAATCTAGTGTGGGACTTAGCCAGCAACATGGAGGAGGAGACTTCTAGGTTCTAAATTGTGTTGTCGTGTCAATCTTCATCATTTCGGGCCGGACTGGAGGCTATAAACATCATGATCATCATCATACTCAGTAAATTCCACCAGATAGCAAAGCTAATGTAGAGTCTGAAAAAAACATAAGAAAACATATTAGAAGTACCAAATATGTAAAACGGTAGAGAAAAGAAGATGTAAACTAGGTAGAGAAAGGCAGAAAAATCTTTAATAAATGAGTAACATTCTTTTTATAAAAAAAAATATGTTTGGCAACTTCTGAATGGTTAAGTGCTGAATCAGTAAGAGGTCTGAATCATTAAGTGTTGAATCAGTAAGAGGTCTCAACCGTTAAAAGCAGGTATAATGCTTAACCGTTCAAAAGCAAATGTCGACCAATTCTGATTAGAGCTCTAACCATTTAGACTTGGTATAATGCTTAACCATTCAGAGGCAAATGTGTGAACCATTCAGACATCTACTCACGAAACAAATAGTCTGAACCATTAAGTGTTGAACCAGTAAGATGCCTGAACCATTAAAAGTCTCATTCAAAGGTAAACAAACAACCCCTAAACCTTAATAGGCCTTGGTTAGAGCCTAGTAGACCGTGCCCAAATGTAAGTGTGGTGCACCATTATATACCACAACATTTTTTTTAATTTTAATATTTATTTACTTATTAATTTATATAACATTGAGTACAAAGGTAAAAACGATTAATGTAATTCTAAATGTATTAATAGTTTTTAAATGAATACTTTTCGTGTAACCTATAAACATTATATAATATTCTAGATATAAATAGAAACACAATATATAGTAATCAACTAGAAAGGTGTCCGTACGATACGGTGGAAAACACAACACACCGATATAGACACTGGTGAAGCACCTAATCACAATCACATAACATTTCATTTTTTTACTATTAAAAAAATATAGTAATATCATACTCAAATGAAAAAAATATAATCTCGTTTCTAGGATGTAATTTATTTTTAAAAATATTAACTTATAAAAAGTTAACGTCCGTTTGAAAATCACAGGGAACTTGCATGTGTGCTATAAGAAAATTTAGCATTAAAGGATCGTACAATATGTTTTAAACTTTTCAATTACTTAAAAGCGTTAAAAATATGTTAAATTACTTTCTCGTGTGCTTTTTAAATGGATTATAATTAGGATTTTCCAACAGCGTGTTGCGAGGAATTTGTGTACGAATCAAATGGTAAAGACTAATATAAAGCTGTAAAATATAAATGTAAACACCGGATAAAATGTGACAATTAGAAAAAAAATGGTGACATGAACCTATGACATTGTTTTGTAACCTGAACAAATGAAAAAAATGATGGTGCTGACATGGTGTTTCGCTTTTAAAAAATAAAGTATATCACGTATTTCGTTTTTGTTAAAAAAATTATAAGATGAATATAAAACTATAGAGTTAAAGGCGTATATTATTTATAATATAATGGATTAATTTGAAACTTAAAATAATGGAAAATATTATAGCAGCTATACATTTTTTGCAATTGTTTATCAATTAAAAGGTAGACCAACTGAAAACGTGTATAAAAAGATAAAAACATATTATATTTGACGTGACTCATTTCAGAAAAATATACATCAAAACATACACAACTTGAATTTATACGACACTTACATAGAAATAAACGCATAAAACTCGGGGGGTGGGGGGTAAAATTACAATTTACAAAGTTTTTAAAAGTTGAGTGGATATAAGTGTCAATGATGAAAGTTGAAAAAGTGAAGTTAAAAAATAAGTCAAACTTGGTGTAGCTAAGGAGTCCTTCTATTATATATAGGCGATCGAGAGCAGCGTGACTCAACACCATATCAACTCCTTCATTTTGAAGAGAAAATAATGAGGAATACATTTTCAACCATTTAGATACTTCTAAAGTTGTTTGAGAAATCAATTGTAGTTGGATCTCATGGTGTGTTAATCCGGTTGAGACCATATCTTACCGCAATTTTTTTTATCATTGTAATCGGATCTAATGGACTTATTGTTTCAAGCTGAACTTTTTAATTAATTATAGACTTTAAGTAAATATCCACATTACACAAATCCTAAACCCATATGACTTCACAAAAATTAGTTATATTTATTACTTTTTATTTAATTTTAACTATAAAATAAAGATGTAACCTCCAAACGTAAAATTAGTTATGAACTTTATTTGCTATTTATTTTTCACATTAAGCACTAAAATAATGATTTTCACCAAATAACTAAATATATTTAATTTAAATGAATAGTATTTAATTTAATTTAATTTTAAAATAAGAATATAAAAAGAAGGCTTTAATTTTAATTATAAAATAAGAATATAAAGAGAAGAGATCAATATTAAGACATGACCCCACATCCCAGATGGTTAAATGCGATTATTTTTTGTGAGACACCTTCAATTTATTTTAGTTTTCATTGTAGTTAATAATTTCTTTAATTATATATAATAATAATATAATAGTTACAATTATAATATAAAGTTATATATTAATAAATTAATAAAAAAACTAAAAACAACATGTCAATTCAAAAGAAAATCAAATAAAGAAATCAAATAAATAAGTAAACATCCTAGCACATGAATTTAAATGAAAACAAATAAAGAAATAAATTAACTTGAGTTAAAAGCTCTAAAAGCCCAACAATCCAACATTATTCACAAAACATAGAAAGTAAATTAATTGGAGTCAAAATGCCCAACATTCTAATAATAATAATAATAATAATAATAATAATAATAATAATAATAATAATAATAATAATAATAATAATAATAATAATAATAATAATAATAATAATAATAATATATTTTACATAAAAAGTAGTTACATAACATTCATATCCAATATATTATTTTTTATAAAAATAAATATATATTATATCATATATACTTACAATTATAAGTTAAACTAGTAAAAGACTCGTGCGTGTTGCGGCGCGGGTACATCACAAATTTCGAAAGGATTAGTGCCAACGTTATGCAATGCGCTAATTATATGAAAACGTATGTTTCTCGTATTCGATTGAACTCAATGTAACCTATAGTTGCATTGCAATTTGATCAAAACATAAAGTAAATCAAGTTTATATCGTACAATCATAACGTATTATACGTAACTCAACTAACTCGGATTTATGCCGCCAAGTCAAAACGTATTATATGGGACCCGATTCATATGTAGGAAATATACAAAATAAAGCACAACAACGTATACGAGATTTACGTCGAAATGTAAAGATGCAAAGTTTAAGTTAAGGGAACGGTATAAAGTCTATGGTCCATAAACGAACATTACCTAAGTGTAAGCCAAAAATATAAACTACAAAGTAGGGGATAAAAAAGAAAAATTTTATGTGAAAAAATGCAAAGTATAAAAGTATAGCATAAAAATGAAAAACTTTCAAATCAAAGGGTTGTGGTTGGTGGTGGATATCCACCGACTTCCAATTTTAAGGTGTATAGAAATGTATAGTAACTTCACATGGGTTATTTTTTTAATCTTTTAGTATTTTCTTTCTAACCTTTACCCTTCAACATTTAGTATTTACACTTACAATCTTTTAACTTTCAAAAACTGTATAACATTTTTTTACGTGCTTATTTTTATGCACGGGTCGGTATAAATTAAAGTTGATTACGTTTCTTTGAAAATGGGTAGGGTCAGATATAATATGTTTTGGTGTTTTTTTATGTACGTTTTCAATTTATATACATTTTGGCATAAATTTTGTTTTAAAAAAAGTCGAGTTAAATATAATACGTTTTCATTAGATTGTATAAATTCGACTTACTTTACATTTCGGCGCCACCGCAACGCGTGGTACATTTTTAACTTAAAAAAGCATAATTTTATGTTTACTTTTATGTACGTGTCGGTATAAGTTCAAGTTGGTGTTCGACGTAAATTTCTTTCTCAAATAGGCCGGGTCAAATATAATATTTTTTGTGCTTATTTTTATGTACATCTTCAATTTATCTATGTTTTGACGTAAATTTTATTCAAAAACGATTTTGGTCTTGACAGTACGAATCTGAATTGCTTTACATTTGAGGCCGCCGCAACGCGAGCACATTTACTAGTTATTTTACAATTGAGTGTTTGAGGGTATAAATGGCACCCGGATTCGACCGTTGCATCATTTTTTCAAATTCATCAATCAAACTTCTCTGATATCATCTGTAATCGTCTTCAATCTCTATTTTTCTGCTGTATTCTTCTTCATAATTCTGCTGTTTATCTGTAATCTTCTTCGTATTCGCCACACACAATAATCCAGAAACCCCAAAATTCACTAACCTTTGAACACAACCAATTTATTTATCCCCAAAGTTGAGTACAACAGATATATTACAGCTTTTTTCTTAGAGGCATTTAGTCGAACACTTGGTGTGCACTGTAATGGGTAAACGGAGAGTTTCGGTTTCCGATAATCCATCGAAAGATCGAGAAGATTCATGGAAAAAGATATTTAAAGGGCTTGTTGATATGATTGAAGATCAACAAAGACAGCTTAAATCTCTTGTTAAAGAACGACAATCCCTTGAAAAAAGGTTCCAATCGCAGCACGATCGATGGGTTTTCGATGTAAAACTGTCGGAAGATCATATTTCACAGGTGAGATGTCAATTTTTTAATTTATTAGTTTTTTATTATTATATTTGTGATGATCTTGATGGAATTTCAGTTATTTATTAGGTTTAATATTTGTGGTATTTTAGGTTTTAATTTTTTATTTTTTAATTGATGTGAATTGTTGTATTTTTTTTTCTAAATATTTATGTGATGATCTAAATGGAATTTCAGTTATTAATTAGGTTTTAATTTTGTGGTTTTTTAGGGTTTTTTTAATTGATGTGAATTGTTGTTGTTTTTAGATGAAAAGAGACTCCAAAATTAAGGACATGGTTCGGTTTGCTGAGAGCGCGAAGGCGAATTTGATCATCTCTATGAAGCAAAAGGAAGCTACTATGAACAAACTTAAATTTGGTCAGTTGTTGTTCTTCACTTTTAGAAAACTTGTATCTCAAGTTAACCATTGATGCATTTAATCTGTGTATATTTGTATATAGCCTGAGATGATATGTTAAGTTACGTCATATTTATAACTGCTCCAGTTTTGACCCATTGTGGTATAAATTGGTTCTTGACTTCAAACTTAGTGACATAGATAGAAGTGCTAAATGGGTTATGTTCACGGGTTGAAATCATGCTAGACACATGAACCTGAACACGACATGCGTATTTGAGGGTTGACACGATCACGGCCCATATAAACCGAAAACGTTTTGTTTTATTGTTTGCATATCTAAAAGAGTAAATTGCCATTTTAGTCCCTGAGGTTTGTCTCAAATTGCCATTTTAGTCCAAATAGTTTTTTTTCTCCTCTGGGCCCCTGAGTTTTCTATTTTCTTGCCATTTTGATCACATTGCCTAACTCCGTTAAAAAACCTCAGCTTTAACCAGGGTATTCTTGACATTTTCGTAATGATTATAATACTAATAATATAAAACACAAAAAAACCTAACTTTGTTTTTTGTTTCTATAAAAATCTGATTAACACCCCCACCCCCACCCCATTCTCTCTCGTTCTTCTTCCCTTTACTTTCTTTCTCTCCACAACCATCGGTGCCAGTGCCACCGCCACCGATCCACAAGCATCACCAACCCCGGCACTCACCTTCGCCAACCACCGTCACCGACCTCTGCCACCAAAATGTCCACCACAACGTCAGTTAACCTATGGGCACCTCCACCACCGTCACCGACCTCCGCCCCATCACAACGTTAGTTTTTTTGTGTTTTATATTATAAATATTATTAGTATTATAATTATTACGAAAATACCAAGAATACCCCTGGTTAAAACTAAGGTTTTTTAACGGAGTTAGGCAATGTGATCAAAATGGCAATAAAATGGAAAACTTAGGGACCCGGAGGAGAAAAAAAACTATTTGGACTAAAATGGCAATTTTGGACAAACCTCGGGGACTAAAATGGCAATTTACTCTATCTAAAAATACAAACTTACAACCAAAAATGCAAATGTGTGCAAAACAGTTACGTTTAAACTATAAAACGATATGGTCGTATCTTTTTAATCTTTTGGCAAAACAGCTATAACATATATAAAAACAAACAGGTTACCCGATCCGTATTGCTAAACAGCTTAAACGTGCTCATGGGTTTGACCCGAACCCATTTAGACTAAACCCAAACCCGTGAATTGCATGTTTGGTATGCCTCAGGTCAGAAATTCACACCCAGGGATGTGCAAAGTTAAACTCGATTGTTACAGATCTTACTCCAACATGTTTTCGGTTATTAGTACATGTTTATGGTTACGATAAAAAAATATGACTGTAAAATGTATCAAAACAACATTGTCTGTGCTAATTAACACAGTACATCCTAGTCTTTGAAGACAAATGAATGCTGTGCTTTTTGGGTAGGTTAAATAAACAATTTTGAATTTTTGTTTAGTAAGTGTGAAATTGTCTGATTTCTTTGAACTTTACATATATTGCAGAAGAAGTAGACGATGAACGAGCTGATCTGAAACTTCTCTTTGACGAGCTCTCTCGGTTTTTAGCTGAGCCAAAAGTAAGTGTAATCAAATTCCACACCTCTAGTCATCTTGGTTTTAAAATGCACGCATAATGCGCTGATGAGAGCGCATCACCACAGCTGATGCGTTGCGATTACGTGAGGCGAGAAATGCGCCGATTTCACATAATGCGCTCTGATGCACGCGCAACATTGTTTGTTCTGTTTTTTTTCCAGATTTTATGAAATGGGTTAAGTTTTTTCGAAGTTAATATCTTGGTATGCTTGATTTGGACCATTATGGTTCCTAAACACTTTTTGTGGTTCGAGAAACATTTTCGTATGCTTGATTTGGACCATTATGGTTCCTAAACACTTTTTGTGGTTCGAGAAACATTTCCGTATGCTTGATTTGGACCGAAAAGCGCAACTCTTATCTTCTTATTACATTAGTTGTTTTAGTTTATGTATGTTTTTATATAAGTTGTTATGTATAAATAATTATTTAGTATTTTTTTAATAAAGAGCGCATCACACAATTTAAAACCAAGCTAGTCATTGAAAGTTACTAACGTTTGATATTCTGTTTGAAGCGTGTAACTCGAAGTAACAGCAAAGATGTTGCTGGCTCATCATTGAAAGCCGAGAGGGATTTTGCATGGAATCAATATAAGAAAACCAATAACAAGTTGCAAGAACTCATTAAGAGGACCAAATCTGAAGTTGAAGGTGCTAATGAAAAGTTACAGAAACTGATACAAGATTTGGAGCAATCAGAATCGTTAAACATGGAGAATGACAGAGAGATTTCATCGTTAAAAGATGATATGGTTGTTCTAGAACTTGATTCGAGAAAAAAAAGTGAAGAAATTTCCCGACTTACTAAAGAATTGGAGTTGTTAAGAGGCGATTCTGATCGCTCTATTACACTATGATATGTCGTCGTATGGCGGATTCATCAAAAAACAGTCGTTCGAGTGATATAGCTATCGTCAAGAAGGTAAATGAAATGATCCCATTTAGTGTTGATTCAGGCTTATGTTTTATTTCTCACGGGTCAAGCCTTGTAAAATAAACGAAACTTTATCGAATGTGGAAATGGGTCAAATGGGTTGGAGACCTAAAGTGTATTTTTAATGATTAAAACCTCCTAAATCGATTTACAAATACAAGTAAATTGTTATACTAATTTTGAACTTTTTTCTGTCTTCATATATATATGGCACATTAGTTTCTTTTTCATTTTCAAAGGGGAATGGTTTTGTTGGATTATGTTTTATGTCAAACAGGTTAAAAATGAAGTTAGATAAAAATGAAACGGGTCAAACAAGTCAAAAGTTGGCCAAAAGGTTATATTTTTGATGAAAAGTACGCTACGTGATTTTTTACTTTTTAAATAATAAATAAAATTAGGAGACTTGGATCCATCATTTCTTCTTCTTGGTACATAAAACGTACAATTGTGTTATAAACATGAGATATAAGGTAGTTAAACGAGTTGCATTCATGTTTAATACTTGTGTTGTTTGCGTCGCCGGAGACATGTAAAACACCTACTAAATCATTTTATTCAAAAAGGTATATTAGTATCAAAATGATATGATATCTATAATCAAATTTGATCTAAGGTTAAACTATTTTGGGACCCTAACCACTTGTTTTCTGCCCATACAAAAATGACCCGTTACCCAACCCACCCGACCCGCCTCTAATATGGATAATATAAAAGCGATATGTATGTTGTAACACTTAACTTTAATATCTGCAGGGAGGAAGAAGTTCCAAGAGAAAATCAACAGAATCTGAACCAATGCGAAGAAAACGGCAAGTTGCATAATTTGACTGATTTTTTTTCTGGTGTTGTTTTTTCTAGTGTTAGAATCGGCAATTGGCCTTTTGTATAGAGTGTGTTTTAGAACACGGACTCTTTGACTTTTCACGGTCAACTAGTCACCTTAGCAGTTGCCTAATATGAGATTAGAATCCTAATTCGTATGTATTTAATTATCTTAATGACTGTCTGCATATGTTAGCTTTATAATCCCATTAATATTCATCCATGAATGCGAAATTTGTGTAAGAATTGTAATGCATTTTGCCTTTTCATCATTTCCAGTTTGTTCTTGGACTTCTTTGTGTTGTAATTCCATTTTTCGAGGTGTCCACGTCCTGTTTGGCCGATTTTGTTAAAAACTCGGGCCGGACCGCTATGTGTGGTTTTGGAGAATGACAAACCAAACTCGACCGTCTTGCTGGTTTAACAGTTTAATGGTTCGACTTTGGATTCTTAAACCTGCCAAACCTGCCAACTTGCTTCAGTTTGGACGGTTAGGTTGGTTTCAACGGTTTATTAACTTGCTTGCTTTGCCTAAATCCAAGGGGCATGTGGGTTTGTGCTGTTAAAACTACTGTTTTGCTTTTGTAATGACATTAATCATTATGCTGTTTTGCTGGTATTTGAAATTGTTTATCTCAATACTTATGAGTCATGTTTTGAAAACCGGAACGTTGAGTAAAAACTGGATCTGTCTGTGCAGCTAGTTCGGTTGCAAACTAATCATTTTATTCAAAAAGGTATATTAGTATCAAAATGATATGATATCTATAATCAAATTTGATCTAAGGTTAAACTATTTTGGGACCCTAACCACTTGTTTTCTGCCCATACAAAAATGACCCGTTACCCAACCCGCCCGACCCACCTCTAATATGGATAATATAAAAGCGATATGTATGTTGTAACACTTAACTTTAATATCTGCAGGGAGGAAGAAGTTCCAAGAGAAAATCAACAGAATCTGAACCAATGCGAAGAAAACGGCAAGTTGCATAATTTGACTGATTTTTTTTCTGGTGTTGTTTTTTCTAGTGTTAGAAACGGCAATTGGCCTTTTGTATAGAGTGTGTTTTAGAACACGGACTCTTTGACTTTTCACGGTCAACTAGTCACCTTAGCAGTTGCCTAATATGAGATTAGAATCCTAATTCGTATGTATTTAATTATCTTAATGACTGTCTGCATATGTTAGCTTTATAATCCCATTAATATTCATCCATGAATGCGAAATTTGTGTAAGAATTGTAATGCATTTTGCCTTTTCATCGTTTCCAGTTTGTTCTTGGACTTCTTTTTGTTGAAATTCCATTTTTCGAGGTGTCCACGTCCTGTTTGGCCGATTTTGTTAAAAACTCGGGCCGGACCGCTATGTGTGGTTTTGGAGAATGACAAACCAAACTCGACCGTCTTGCTGGTTTAACAGTTTAATGGTTCGACTTTGGATCTTAAACCTGCCAAACCGGCCAACTTGCTTCAGTTTGGACGGTTAGGTTGGTTTCAACGGTTTATTAACTTGCTTGCTTTGCCTAAATCCAAGGGGCATGTGGGTTTGTGCTGTTAAAACTACTGTTTTGCTTTTGTTATGACATTAATCATTATGCTGTTTTGCTGGTATTTGAAATTGTTTATCTCAGTACTTATGAGTCATGTTTTGAAAACCGGAAAGTTGAGTAAAAACTGGATCTGTCTGTGCAGCTAGTTCGGTTACAAACTAATCATTTTATTCAAAAAGGTATATTAGTATCAAAATGATATGATATCTATAATCAAATTTGATCTAAGGTTAAACTATTTTGGGACCCTAACCACTTGTTTTCTGGCCATACAAAAATGACCCGTTACCCAACCCGCCCGACCCGCCTCTAATATGGATAATATAAAAGCGATATGTATGTTGTAACACTTAACTTTAATATCTGCAGGGAGGAAGAAGTTCCAAGAGAAAATCAACAGAATCTGAACCAATGCGAAGAAAACGGCAAGTTGCATAATTTGACTGATTTTTTTTCTGGTGTTGATTTTTCTAGTGTTAGAAACGGCAATTGGCCTTTTGTATAGAGTGTGTTTTAGAACACGGACTCTTTGACTTTTCACGGTCAACTAGTCACCTTAGCAGTTGCCTAATATGAGATTAGAATCCTAATTCGTATGTATTTAATTATCTTAATGACTGTCTGCATATGTTAGCTTTATAATCCCATTAATATTCATCCATGAATGCGAAATTTGTGTAAGAATTATAATGCATTTTGCCTTTTCATCGTTTCCAGTTTGTTCTTGGACTTCTTTTTGTTGAAATTCCATTTTTCGAGGTGTCCACGTCCTGTTTGGCCGATTTTGTTAAAAACTCGGGCCGGACCGCTATGTGTGGTTTTGGAGAATGACAAACCAAACTCGACCGTCTTGCTGGTTTAACAGTTTAATAGTTCAACTTTGGATCTTAAACCTGCCAAACCGGCCAACTTGCTTCAGTTTGGACGGTTAGGTTGGTTTCAACGGTTTATTAACTTGCTTGCTTTGCCTAAATCCAAGGGGCATGTGGGTTTGTGCTGTTAAAACTACTGTTTTGCTTTTGTTATGACATTAATCATTATGCTGTTTTGCTGGTATTTGAAATTGTTTATCTCAGTACTTATGAGTCATGTTTTGAAAACTGGAACGTTGAGTAAAAACTGGATCTGTCTGTGCAGCAAGTTCGGTTACAAACTAATGGACAAGGCACAAATGATCTAGCAGGTAACTAACTCTAAGGTTGACCAATTTTGACTTAAAACCTATTTGAAAGTTGATTTGAATGTTTCTTAATCATTCAAACAACTTGATTTTAAAGTTGATTGGATATTAGTTACCATGTGGGAATGCTTATTCAAATGATTGTATTATAGTAAGAATCAAAGTACATTAACTCCAAAAACAAACATAAGTATTTCACGTGTACAAATCAAACATAGGGTGGATCAAAACCGAACTCTTGATCAATACTATAGAGCATGTGAAATTACCAATCACTCCTCTTCTTCATCCTCCTCTTCTTCACCCGGACCATCATCTGCTGTAGCATCTTGGTACTGCTGGTACTCCGCCACCAAATCATTCATGTTACTTTCGGCCTCTGTGAACTCCATCTCATCCATCCCTTCTCCCGTGTACCAATGCAAAAACGCCTTTCGCCTAAACATGGCCGTAAACTGTTCACTCACCCGTTTAAACATTTCTTGAATGGAGGTCGAGTTTCCAACAAATGTTGAAGACATTTTAAGCCCGGTTGGTGGGATGTCACAAACGCTTGATTTGACGTTGTTGGGAATCCACTCAACAAAGTATGACGAGTTCTTGTTTTGAACGTTGATCATTTGTTCATCAACCTCTTTTGTACTCATTTTACCTCTGAACATAGCCGATGCTGTAAGGTATCGGCCATGCCTAGGGTCAGCTGCACACATCATGTTCTTAGCATCCCACATTTGCTGAGTCAACTCTGGGACGCTAAGAGTGGCATATTGTTGGGACCCACGAGAGGTCAGGGGTGCAAATCCCACCATAAAGAAATGGAGACGTGGGAACGGGATTAGGTTAACCGCTAGCTTACGTAAGTCGGAGTTTAGTTGACCGGGAAACCTCAAGCAACATGTCACACCACTCATGGTTACCGAGATCAAATGATTCAAATCACCAACTGCAATGTAAACCGATCAAATAATTGATTAGTTTCGAACTTTTACATTCAATAGACCATGCTTAACAGGAAAAAAAAGGCATTACTATAATGTATACTTACAACTTGGAGTGGTGAGCTTCAAAGTCCTGAAACAAATGTCGTAAAGCGCCTCATTATCGAGGACCATACATTCATCTGCATTCTCGACCAGTTGGTGCACTGAGAGCGTTGCGTTATAAGGTTCAACGACTGTATCAGAGACCTTAGGTGAAGGGAAAACCGAGAATGTGAGCATCATCCTATCGGGGAATTCTTCTCGTATCTTTGAAATTAGTAGTGTCCCCATACCCGACCCAGTGCCACCTCCAAGCGAGTGACATACTTGAAAACCTGTCACGATTACAACATAAGGTTGGTTTAATAGACCAAAAACAGAACATGAGTTTTTGCGCGTTGACACAAACGCAACCTGTGTTGCCGATTTTTTATTTACTATTATTATGCACATTAATATTCTAAAAGTTCCAAATATACAAAAAAATATAAATGTTCATAATAAAAATGACCTTTAAATTATAAAACCTTGTGTCATCTGGCATAAAATACAAAAAAAAAACCTTATGCAATAAACATATAGTTTTTTTTTTAAACAAGCAGCTCAAAATGCGGACTAGGTCGACCTGAGCACGTCCTGTTTATCTAACCGTCTTCACGGTTCAACTGAAAATTGACCCGAACAGTGGCGGAGCTTGACAAAACGTTCCGGGGGGGCGAAAAGTCATGCGACCAACTTTTTTTTTCCCTATTGCTATGTTTCGGGCTTATGTTCGGGTCAGATATTCGACTCGGGTCGGGTTAAACAATAACTCCAAATAAAATTACATAATCTTCATTCATTCAAAGGACGTGTTCTCACACGTAAAACTAAAAAAGCTAAATATGTTTAACAAAAATATCGACCAAAAATTTATAATGATGCGAGATAAACGTAATTACCTAGATGAACAATTACAACTCAGCCCGACGGCCTTTAAGATAAATGGTAAGTACATTTAAGGTCTTTAAGATTAAAAAAAACCCTCAACTTTGATTTATATAGAAAGTAGTAACAAAATTTACTTAACGTTTATAAACAATTATAAAAACATACTATAGTCCGTTCTTCACAATTTTTTTAACTCAACACGAAAATATGTATAAATATTTTGGACAATAAACTTGGCAAGGGTAGAGGATTTTTATGCAAAATAATTGGCTGGGGCGGACCTATGTATTTTAAATTTTTTCGGACGAAAAACCGGAAATATTACATTTCTAGTCGAAACATTCGGGGGCGGGTGCACCCCGGTTCCTTAAAAGCTCCGTCCCTGGACCCGAACCCGTTTACAACATACCTTGCAAAGCATCACAATTCTCAGCTTCTTTCCGAACAACATCAAGAACAGAATCAATCAACTCAGCCCCTTCGGTATAATGTCCCTTGGCCCAATTATTCCCAGCACCCGACTGCCCGAAAACAAAGTTATCGGGCCTAAATATCTGGCCATACGGCCCGGATCGAATACTATCCATAGTACCAGGCTCCAAATCCACAAGCACAGCCCGGGGAACATAACGACCACCGGATGCTTCATTGTAGTACACATTGATCCGTTCGAGTTGCAGATCGGCTGTTGAACCTTTGTATTGTCCGGTGGGATCGATACCATGCTCATCACAGATTACTTCCCAGAACTTTGCACCGATTTGGTTGCCGCATTGGCCTGCTTGAATGTTTAATATTTCTCTCATTGTTTTTGGGTTGTGATGGAGATGAATAACATGTAAAATGCAAGCATTTTGTTGTTATTTGAAGGGAGATGAAGGCGTTTGTATAGGAGGTTGATGGTGGAGGTTTTTTGTACAGTTATTGTAACTGCTGGATTTCCATTTCTGGTGGTTGGTCTAAACAATTTGAAGTTTTGAACTTCGTATATTTATATTTTAAATAATTTATAATTGAAAGTTGAGTAACTTTAAATAACCAAAAAGTTAAATGCATTTTAGTTCCTGTAATTCGGGTTATTTTGTCAGTTTAGTCTAAAGGTTTCATTTTTCGCATGTGGGTCCAAAAAACTTTCACCGTTATCATTTTAGTCCACTGGGTTAACTTCATCCATTTTTTTTATTAATGAGAAGGACAATTCGGTCATTTTATATGTAATTCTGTTAACTAGAAGGGCAATTCGACCATATAAAATGACCAAATTGCATCCTCGTTAACATAAAAAATGGATGAAGTTAACACAGTGGACTAAAATGACAACGGTGAAACCTTTTTGGACCCACATGCGAAAAATGAAACATTTGGACTAAACTGGAAAATGGCCCAAACCACAGGGACTAAAATGACATTTAACTCTAACCAAAAACATTTTGAATGAATTTAGTGGAAGAATAAAAAAATGGTTGCTATTAGTGTACTCGGGGTACCCCAATCGGTTTGTTTTGATTTTGTGACCATGTGGCTCGGGTAGGGATATCGGCTTGTGGGATCGGGTACTATATGCCGATTGTGGTTGTTGGGGAAACTGATAGAATGTGAGGGTGGCGATGAAGTGGTTTTTATCAATTCGGTTACTTTTCTATGGATTTAATTAAAAAGGAGATGGTTATCCCCTCATTATCTAGACTCCTATCGATAACAGTTTTGAGTGACCCTAAAAGGATTGTAAAGTAAAGTTGATGAACACAAACAATTTGTCACGGGGAAAAAGCCCTTGATCCTCTTCGAAAAGTTGATCTCCGGCACAAAAGAAAACCCGGGAGCTGGAAACTACGCAGCTCCACTCATATAAAACAAGTCAAATTTACAATTGAAGGACTTGGATCGATCGAACTAAGTGTTACAACTGAATGTGTGAATGATTGTGAATATGAATGTAGCGAAAAATCGTGTAATCGAGTTTGCAGAAGTGTCCTACATCGATCTAATCCGATGTATTTACAGTACAACGTTCGAACTGAATCCTAACTAGAATTCTGAAATTTTTGGGATTCTGAGCAAACTTGGTCATTGACCGTTGCAAATCTTCAATCTTGTTTCCACACGTTTTGTTGAACCAGTTTTATCTACAATTCCAGCCCAAGCTATCTTCTAACCATTTGTGATTAGAATATTCTTGCAAAATATTTCCTCAACAGAAGAAACTTGTTAGTCACAAATCTTTAGGATCCTTGGTCCAATCATGATCCTGAATCTACTAGTTTGGTCATATTTGTATCGACAGAGTTTGTTAGCACGAGGTCGTGGGGTGTGCGAGCACAGGGTTGTGTTGACTTAGATACGTGATCATGAGACAAATTTGTTGTTTGTCTTCTAGTTGATGGGGGCACGAGGGTGTGCGTGATGAGGCTAGCCCATGCCACCAATGTTCATTTTTCGACCCAATTTCACTTGTTTGGTCATCCGAAGGTGTTTTGTTCATGAAAATTCAAAGTAAATCAAATAAGTATCTAATATACTTGAAAAACGAATGACAAAAAAAAAACAGGATTAAATGATGTGTAAACGTGTGCACATAATTTCTCTACCATAAATAGTCTTGATAGGGTGTCAAATTTTATCTTTTAATTGTAATTCTTGTTTAATTGTAGCAAACCCGATGATCGTATGTGTTTTAGCTTTGATTTTGCTATTGTTACGAAGTAGAATGCATTCAAGGCTTAGGATCCTATAAGTCAACTAGGAATTGATCTTTGATAGTATTGAATATTGCTTGTGTTTAGCTAATTGACTTACCATATGAATTGTGCACAACTAATTGACCGCTTGTACTTTCGTGTGATTTATTTTTTCCTTTCTTGGTATGGCTTAATAGGTGGAATACGTGTCTTCCTTCCCGTACATATTTGTATCTTTTATTGCCTTTGGATCAATTATTTAAAACATTTTATCAGTTCCAAAATATCTTTGTACCAATTTCAAGATGGTATCAAACGAAACTAGGATCCTATCATATTAAGATCTCTTCATCCCCAATCTTGTCTAACCCTAAAGTTGCACCATGGCCAAAAGCGACACAAACATGAATTCAAGCGACACTCAAAATGCCGAAACCAAATCACCTTTTTACTTGCACACATCTGATTTCCCATGTCAAAATCATGTTATTGAGCCACTTTGGAGTGGAAATTATGTTGAATAGGCAGGTGAAATGAGCAGTTTTCTTCTAGCAAAGAAAAAATGGAAATTGTGGATGGATCGATCATCATCATCATACTCAGTAAATCCCACCAATAGCAAAGCTACGGTAGGGGTAAGATGTAGACAGCCTACCTCTACCTCGTAGGAATAGAGAGGTGCTTCCAATAAGACCCCCGGCTCGATAGTAGTTTTGCATCAAGCCTTGGACATAAGGCACATAACACTCGACAATTAGACAAATGCCAATTAGTGCATTACTCCCTTGTCTTTCGGCTATCAATGCCACCACATGATGCATGATTAACCATCCCCATCTTCTAACATTTTTTACAAAAATAGTAAAATAACGTTAAAATTAGTGCACTTTCACTTTTGTCCCCCGAGCGACCACACATATATACATTATATGTGCATACCGCAAGCAAGGCGTAATTAGACAAGGTCCCGATTACGCGTCATGAAGGTGGTGCAATGCCATGATTACGAGTCATGGAGCCATCCCTAAAGAAGAAGGTCCTAATTACAAGTCATGGAGGCGGTGCAATGCCATGATTAGAGGATGGCTTAGTGCAGCCATGAACAAAAAAAATTAGAAGCAGTATTCAATACGCCAAAACAAAACAAATCTTGTCTGAACTAGTTGAACGATTTGGTACAGAAAGTGCAACTCGAGCATATGAATTGAGGCGAGATCTTGCTCAAACACATAAGACAAGATGATGGTGTCCGCCTATTACACAAAACGAAAGGGGATATGAGAAGAAATTAAATCCATCTCCCTTGCACCAAAATGAACCTGTTCAACAACAAAGGAGTTCGTTGAGAACCAAGAAAAGAAACATCTATATGAATTTTTCCTAGGACTTGATGAAGCCTTCAACATCGTGAAACACAAATATTGACCACAAAACTCACACCAAGCATTGGGACTGCCTACCATCTGGTCTCGGAGGATGAAAAGAGGCGTGGGATCACCACCACAATTGAAGTAATTTCAAATGAAGATTTTTCCATGATGGTAAAATATTTTCGAGAACATGTTCAAGAAGAAATCAATGAGGAAATTCCAACAGTGAATATGGCAGGTAAATTACTGCTAAGTTATCCATGGATAATTGATTCCGGGGCGATGGAACATACTACATGCGAAGAAGGAACACTTGACATTTCTTATCCAAAAGAGAATATGACAGTAACAATACTAGATGGTAAAAAGGTGCATGTTAAAGGCATTGAAAACGTTACTTTACCAAACGGTTACAGATTAGTAACGTTTTTAACATACCCGACTTCAAATGTAAGTATCTTGCGGTAAGCAAAATGACTAACAATCTAAACTCTTGTTTCCATTTTATCCAAATTTCTGTTACATGCAGAATGTACGCTCAATGAAACTGATTAGAATGGTAAAGAACGTGATGGTCTATATTGTCTGGAGTCGGTTCAGAATTTGAAGATGGCTTGGCAGCCTCAACAAGTCCAGAAATGTGGCACATAAGGTTGGGTCATGCATCAAAAGAGAAACTTCAACATGTTTATTCCTTTAATGATTTTTGTGATTCTTGTATGAGTAAAACAAAGTGTATCTTATGAGATATAAGTCTGAAGTAGCCAAATTGCTTATCTTTTTCTATAACATGGTTAAAACCTAATTTAGGAAAACCCTAAACAGAATTAGGGCAGATAGTGGGCCTGAGTTCAAATCTCATTATATTTCAATTTTCTATCATGAAATTGGAATTGTTTTGGAAACATCTTGCACCTACACACCCCAACTAAATGGGGTGATCGAAAAAAAACACAGACACACATTGGATACTGCTAGAGCCTTACGTTTGCTTTTCCAAGCCAACTTACCAATAAAGTTCTTGGGGGGGATCTGTTTTAATAGTTACATATATCATAAAGCATCTACCCTCTAAAGTTTTAGAAGGATCCACACCATTTGAAGTTATGCTAGAGAAGGTTCCTACATACGATCATATGAAAGTGTTTGGTTGTCTTGTATATGCCCGAGATACAAAAAAGGTTGAGACAAATTTAATGAACGTGGTAGAGCATGTGTCTTTGTTGGATACCCTCAAGGACAAAAAGGGATATAGAGTATATGAATTAGAATCAAAGAAAATATACATGCCCCGAAAAGTAAAATTCTTTAATAACATCTTCCCCTTTTCCACCACCTATGATGTCAAGACATCTAATGCGGAACAAGATCATAAAAGAGAGTTCATTGATGAGACTCCTATACCACAAGCCAATAATAACACGCAAATAAACTGCGATGCACAACAAGAAATTGAATATCTGTCCCCTGCTGAAATTCATGAACCAAATAGTACTCAAGAAACACAGGCTGGTGAAGAAACATCCTCTACTAATGGCATCGAGTCAAATTTGAATGAAGAACAAGAGAAGACTCAAAGTCAAATGCCTCCCACTAACATTCGACATAGCACCAAGGTGAAACAAATTCCAAAACATCTTGAAGATTACCACGTGAATGTTCCCGACTCTATAGAGCATGCGAGACCAATTTTGAGACCAGAAGCCTTGACGGGATATCCTCTTGCTTACTATATATCTATATAAATTTTCAGCTAGTCACAAAACTTATCTTGCAACCATCACTTCCCATGATGATCCAAAACAATTCTTACAGGCGGTGAAAGATCCTAGATGGCTAGAAGCCATGAAACATGAAATTCATGCCTTAGAATCAAATGGAACTTGGACTGTGGAGCAATTGCCACCAGGGAAGAAGGTTGTAGACTCAAAATGGGTCTATAAGGTGAAATATAAACCGAATGACGATGTCAAGAGTTTTAAGGCTCGTTGGTTGCGAAAAGATTCACACAAATAAAAGGGGTCAATTTCCATGAAACATTCGCTCTAGTTGGTAAGCACGTAACAATTTGCACTCTATTGGCCATTACCACTAAACACAACTGGTTTATAGATCAACTTGATGTGAACAACGCATTTATTCACGAGGATTTATGTAACAACCCTCAAATAGGTCCCACAATCCGTAATCGTAAACCAAAACTTGGAAATTGATGAACAAAACAAAACTCCACAAAAGTAAACTTATTAGACTCATAATTAAAAACCTGAACCAATTGGGATCAAGACCCGAGCATACACAATAAGCATCGACACGAAAATCGAGAAAAACGCATGATTGGGAGAAAAAGGGGCCGAAGACACGTGTCACCACGGCCCGACACGTGTCCAACCTACCTAGACAGGTGGCAGAACTATGCTAGGTCAACCATCGTCGCCGCGGGATCCCGTTCTCCCGCGACGCGGGGGAAAGCCCAGGTGGCTATAAGATGAGCAGCCTGGGATGAGTTTAGTCGTTCATTTCGATTGCAAAATCAATATCTCTTTCTCTCTCGAAGCTCTGATCGTATACCGAATCCTCTAAATCCCGAAACTCTACTCTCATAACAGGGTAATAACTCTAATCACTGACACGGTACTATATCCAATCGATTGAAATCAATCCAATGGATGTTTTAGTGTTGCTGGTACTCGGCTATACTTTGTCATTCGTTGTGGGAATCGTTTAAAGTTGAAATGAGTTAATACACTAATACGAGTTCCATTGTATCTATAAATTAGAACTCATAACCAGGGAGCTACTAAACCAGAAACTTAGTAGCTAAGAATACTTAGCGATTAAGTAAACTTAGTGGTTAAGTAAACTTAACGGTTAAGTAAACTTAGTGGTTAAGTAAACTTAATGGTTAAGAAAACTTCATGGTTAAGAAAACTTTGCAATTAAGATAACTTAGCTGTTAAGAAACTTAATAGGTAAGAAAACTTAGCAGTTAAGTAAGCTAAGTAAGTTAATCGGTTAAGTAAGTATAATAACCTAACATCTAAATATCCAAATATATATATATATATAATAGATAAACATCTAAGGAAGGTGTAAATGGATATAAAGCATCTAAGGAAGGTGTAAATGGATAGAAAGCATCTAAGGAAGGTGTAAGGAAGGTGTAAATGGATATCAAGTATCGAAGGAAGGTGTATATAAAACTTCCTAAACAAGTATATAGGAAACGTCCTAGAAAAGCATATGAACTTCCTAGAAAGGCTTATAACTTAGCTATAAATAGGAAGCGTAGAATTCATTTTTCTTTGCTCATTCCTTCTATTATTCTCTCTATACGTTGGTGTTCTAACCAATAATAACCAATACGATATTATGTCCGATCGATCCGGGAACCAACTAACGACTGCAAAGTGCTGTCTGAATAAGACTATACTTTGTTGACTTACGTTATGGTCCCGATCTCGTGACCATCGTTAGGTTTGATATGGTTTTACATTAATACGTATTCCACTCTGTTAAACCAAAATGTTTAACTATCACAAAGCTCAGAACTATAAACTTACAATCGTAGTAGATGCTTAACTATCAGAATGCTTAGAATCAGGAGGCATGTTATATCAAGAACTATAGACCTACAAGGTGAGTCATTCTCTTTTTCTCCAATGCTTTTGCAAAACCCTAAATGTTTTACGACTTGTATTTACAATGATTAAGTCTTTGTATTCTATAATTGCAGCCGGTATATGGGGGTTTGTATACAGTACTTGATAATCTTTACTATTGGACAACGGGTTAGCCAATAGTAATATGACCACTGTCACCGAGCTGAGCGAGTGACAAGTACTGTGGGTAATGGAAAGATATAAACAAATATAAAAACTCTTAATGTTGTAGTTACAATATTGTGTCTTTTTATGCAAAATGAATGAACTCAGCAGTATTTCCTACTGATAAAATATTTCAGGTAATTACAGTATATTTGAATAAGATTTGTGACACGGCACCAAAAGGATTAACGAAGTGGCTTATTTTATCAATTAAAATTAAGAAACTTTGTATTCGGGTTTATTCCCTATTAAAGATACCTTTGTAAAATATGGGTTTAATTCCCATCTGTTTAATAAATAAAATCCGGTGTTTCTAAACTCTGAAATTTTTTCTAACTCACGGTCCTGATGAATTTTTCCGCTGTGATGTTTTCAAAATAACCACCGGTACCACTTAACTGTTCACGACTCCCGTCCAGGGTGTGTCGGGGTTGTGACAGAAGTGGTATACGAGCCACTGGTTTAAGCAATGAGGTGTTGAAATAATTCCTAAGCTTAAACGAATGAGTTAGAAAATTGCTATTAACTGGTAGCACCAGGATAGTATTTAGACTTGAACTAACACCTCAACCCGACTTAGGCTGACGTGTCACTTATACATACATCAGAGCTTCCAACATCATTCCATAACTTGTAAAACTTTATAGTATTTCAAATGAGTCAAAAATATTGTACATAACATTTTAAACTTTTATGAAAATCCATGTGCGTCTTTAATCCCTTGAGCCATCCATTCAAGCTTTCCAAAATCCTTGCAACCTACGTACATAAGAAGGAAAGGTAGCTGGAAATTTAAATTCGTGCACATAAGTGGTTCAAGAGTGCATACCACATAATAATGTAACAAAATAACAAGTTTAGTCTTTTCGACTACGAGGTAGTGGAAACCTAAACTTCTACACATATGTGGAGAGGAGTCCGTACCTTAAGCGATGATTACCAGACTGAGATAACCGATTAATACGATCACAACATCCTACAATGTCATAATAATATGTTAATTTAGACACGTTAAATAATAATCAATACTTTGTTTTGTTCATCCGAGAGTAGAATTTTAGATCATATATTATCTCTTGGTATTCTAGTGACTTACTCAACATCAATAAATAAATAAAAAATACATATTTAAATATACTTGTTATTTATCATTGTAGCTCAACAAAATAAAGTTTTAGATACACTTCTCCAAGCTTAGACGTCATTTATAGTTGTTTATTATAATTATTATATTATTGATATAATTATAGTATTATAAATTTACTAATGATCATGAACTTAATAATTAAGATTTAATCATGATCGTTGTATAAAACATTAAAAGACAACAATTTATAATAATTATTCCATGACTCATTTTGTGTTTCTAATGTGCCTACACGTTTTAACCTTGTCAAGATGTTCAATTATTTAGGATTTCATCTATATTTATAATTATAATTATAATTTGTTCACGGTTGTTTATATAAAGAAACTTTCTATATCTATTATTTTATTGAACATCAAATAAATTTGTTAGTTCCTTTTAACTATATAAACATGTACAATATTTTCTTTTTTTTAGATACTAGATGTAATACTTTTAAACTTAATTAGTTTTAAAACCATTGGTGTAAAATATAAAAATATTCCGTGCATTACAAATTACCTGCATAAATATAGTGTGATACGGTATTGGTATGCCGTGAGGATGATAACTAGAACATTGCAAGTAAGCGGTAACACTTGGCCACTGTTATTTCTTGTTTATTAGTACTACTTGGTTCTGGAATATGATCCGTCATGTGAATACTAATTTTCTTGTTTCTTGATTAAAAGCCTTAATAAAGGATGCACCATTAAAGTCATAATTTGAGAAAAAAAAAATTATGGGAAATACAGTGACAATTACCTCTCCGGCAAGACTTGGTATGGTGTGGTAAACTCTCTAGCTTGTCCAGGTAAGATGGGGTTACCTCTCCGGCAAGACCAGGTAAGATCAGGTATATGATATGTTAAAAAGTTACAGAATTCCCTAAATAGTACCATGACCTGATGTCTGATATGTTTATGGAAATATGAATCTGTTAAATACATTAACCTTTTGAATTGTATGTATATTACAGTATATGAAACATATGATATTATTGATATGTATATCTATAAGGAAATCCAAAAGCCATAATGATTGACAGTTTAGGATGAATCAGAAGCATGTGTGTCAATGATAATTCTAGATTTCGTAATCATGAACATCTCGTAGACATTTATAATTCCGATATCAAACACTATTCCATCTGATCATCCGTCTTGTAACTCGTACGACAAGTTGAACAACCGACACCATCGAAAGTATAAGAATTTCCAATGCGTTACCTAACGTTGGCTGGAAACCTGGTAACGAAAAGTTGTGCTAGGCACAAAACGTATAAACTAATATTTACGCTAATGAAAGTCATTCTACTTTCATTAAGAACTCTTGAGAAGGTAAGAGTAACCACGACTAGTTACAAAGAATTTCTTCACCTGTAATCTTATCTTACTGAGGTTACCAGTAATAAAGAAGTTGTTATGACAATACATTGACTACAAAGGACTAAAGCAGTCCTAACCATTAGTATATACATTAAGAAGAATGAAGTAATGTATGCTTCAAAAATAAGTCATTAAAATGGTGAGACCTGATCTTCCAAAGCACAAGATCATGACATATGTTATGGAATGAAAAGAACTGACAGACAGGAAATTCTATCTTCTTCATAAAAGGAACAAATGGCAACAAAAAAAACCAATTGATTGGTGAAAATTATCGTAAGTATACGACAAAATTCTTCGGATATGCAAGAATGATACTAGCTCTGGCTTCACTAGAATCTGTACTAATTTTTTATTTTATTTGGGACTAGTCGGTGAGATCTGTGATCTGATAACGACGGTAAGACCACAAACCATTAGCAATGTTATTAAGTTAGCAAATACTTTGACCAATTGATTAATACCTGGACATAAGGAAGAAGAACGTGGAAAAAGTAGAGTTGTATATGTTTCCATTAGAAAGCAAATCATATTCGTGTAGTTGATCTGAAACTGACACAAACACCTGAAAACAGGAGGAAAGCAACCAAAGATCCGAAGAGGAACGCGAGGCCATTGTTCTGACAGCATAAGAGGCAACAATGATTCTTGAGGCAAGACTGGAACCCCACCAACATTCGTGGAATACTTTGGGAAGAAAGATAAAACTTCTAGGAAACAAGTTAGTGCTACTTTTCTTCATGTGAACCTCGTTGGATTCGATGTAGTGTTAGAAATATAATGATTAGAAAACAATCATGCTCAAATCTTAAGTAATCAGAATTCTGTTAAGATTCGTAAGCCAAAAGGAGAGGTGATCAAAATCCAAGGAGAATTGGGTACTTATTCAAGAAAACTTATGAGAAAGGATTCTCGAATAAGCTCATAAAACTAAGTGTATGATTCATCATGGAAGTAATAAGAGGTATCAAGGTTCGAATAAGATATGCTGATAGACATAAATGAAAAAGGATGTAGCAAATTATGTCTCTAATTATTAAATCTATTATCATGTTAAAACTGAACATTTGAAACCTTTAAGTTTACCTCAATAATTAGAAATGCCGGTATGGAAATGGGATTGATAACAAATAGATGTTGTTACCAAATTTTCCAAAACAATAAATCGTAACGCCACAATCTGGGTGATTGTGGATCGACTAAATTGAGTCAGTTCATTTCTACCAATGAAGGAAACCTTTAAAGATCAAAGATGAGAATCCCAAAGCATACAAGATTAGTTCTAGTCAAAGTGAAATAGGATTCGAAAAAAGGACCAGGGAACTAGAGTCGGAAATGAAACAAAAATATTCGTACTTGTTCCAGTAAATCTCGAGGGCGAGATTTAAAATAAGGTGGGGAGGATGTAACAACCCTCAAATAGGTCCCACACACAATCAGTAATCGTAAACCAAAACTTGGCAATTGATGAACAAAACAAAACTGCACAAAAGTACCCTTATTAGACTCATAATTAAAAACCGAACCAATTGGGATCAAGACCCAAGCATACACGATAAGTATCGACACGAAAATCGAGAAAAACGCATGATTGGGCGAAAAAGGCGGCCGATGACACGTGTCACCAAGGCCCGACACGTGTCCAACCTACCTAGACACGTGGCAGACCTATGCCATGTCAACCATCGTCGTGCCACGCGGGGGATTCCCTTTTTCCTCCCGTGACGCGCGGGGAAAGCCCAGGGGGGCTATAAGATGAGCAGCCTGGGATGAGTTGAGTCGTTCATTTCGATTTCAAAATCAATATCTCTTTCTCTCTCGAAGCCCTGTTCGAATACCAAATCCTCTAAATCCCGAAACTCTGCTCTAATATCAGGGTAATAACCCTAATCACTGACACGGTACTATATCCGATCGATTGAAATCAATCCAATGGATGTTTAAATGTTGCCGGTACTCGGCTATACTGTGTCATTCGTTGTGGGATTTGATCTCGTGATTATCGTTAAAGTTGAAATGAATTAATACAATAATCACTGACACGGTACTATATCCGTTCGATTAATCAGTCTAATGGATGTTTAAGTGTTGCCGGTACTTGGCTATACTTTGTCATTCTTTGTGGGATTTGATCTCGTGATTATCGTTAAAGTTGAATGAGTTAATACACTAATACGAGTTCCATTGTATCTATAATTTAGAACTCATAACCAGGGAGCTACTAAACCAGAAAACTTAGTAGCTAAGAATACTTAGCGATTAAGTAACTTAGTGGTTAAGTAAACTTAACGGTTAAGTAAACTTAGTGGTTAAGAAAACTTCATGGTTAAGAAAACTTAGCAGTTAAGATAACTTTGCAGTTAAGATAACTTAGCAGTTAAGTAAGCTAAGTAAGTTAATGGGTCAAGTAAGTATAATAACCTAACATCTAAATATATATATATATATATATATATATATATATATATATATATATATATATATAGTAGATAAACATCTAAGGAAGGTGTAAATCAATAGGAAGTATCTATGGAAGGTGTAAGGAAGGTGTATATGAAACTTCTTAAAAAGTATATAGGAAACTTCCTAGAAAAGCATATGAAACTTCCTAGAAAGGCTTATAACTTAGCTATAAATAGGAAGCCTATGATTTATTTTTCTTTGCTCATTCCTTCTATTTTTCTCTCTATACGTTGGTGTTCTAACCAATAATAACCAATACGATATTATGTCCGATCGATCCGAGAACCAACTAACGACTGCCAAAGTGTTGTCTGAATAAGACTATACTTTGTTGACCTACGTTATGGTTCCGATCTCGTGACCATCATTAGGTTTGATATGGTTTTACACTAATACGTATTCCACTCCGTTAAACCAAAATGTTTAACTATCACAAAGCTCAGAACTATAAACTTACAATCATAGTAGATGCTTAACTATCAGAAGGCTTAGAATCAGGATGCATGTTAAATCAAGAACTATAGACCTACAAGGTAAGTCATTCTCTTTTTCTCAAATGCTTTTGCAAAACCCTAAACAAATGCTTTTGCAAAACCCTAAATGTTTTACGACTTGTATTTACGGTAATTAAGTCTTTGTATTCTAAAATTGCAGCCGGTATGTGAGGTTTTGTATGCATCACTTGGTAATCTTTACTATTTGGACAACGGGTTAGCCAATAGTAATATGACCACTATCACCAATCTGAGCGAGTGACAAGTACTGCGGGTAATGGAGAGATATAAACAAATATAAAAACTCTTAATGTTGTAGTTACAATATTGTGTCTTTTATGCAAAATGAATAAACTCACCAGTATTTCCCGCTGATAAAATATTTTTAAACATGTTTCAGGTAATTACAGTAGATTTGAATAATAGTTGTGATACAGCATCAAAAGACTTAAAGATTCGGCTTATTTTATCAATTAAAATCAAGAAACTTTATATTCGGGTTTATTCCCTATTAAAGATACCTTTGTAGAATATGGGTTTAATTCCCATCTGTTTAATAAATAAAATCAGGTGTTTCTAAAATCTGATATTTTTCCTAACTCATGGTCTTGATAAATTTTTCTGCTGCGATGTTTTCAAAATAACCACCGGTACCACTTAACTGTTCACGGCTCCCGTCCAAGGTGTGGTCGGGGGTTTGTGACAGAACTGGTATCAGAGCCACTGGTTTAAGCAATGAGGTGTCGTAATAATTCCTACGCTTAAACGAAATAGTTAGGAAATTGATATTAACTGGTAGCACCAGGATAGTATTTAGACTTGAACTAACACCTCAACCCGGCTTGGGCTGACGTGTCACTTATACATATATCAGAGCTTCAAACATCATTTCATAACTTATAAAACTTTATAGTATTTCAAATGAGTCAAAAATATTGTACATAACATTTTAAACTTTATGAAAACCCATGTACGTCTTTAATCCCTTGAACCATCCATCAAAGCTTTCCAAATATGCTTGCAACCTAACGTAAATAAGAAGGAAAGGTAGCTGGAAATTTAAATTCGTGTACATAAGTTGTTCAATAGTCTGTACCACATAATAATGTAACAAAATAACAAGTTTAGTCTTTCCGACTACGAGGTATTGGAAACCTAAACTTGTACACATATGTGGAGAGGGGTCCGTACCTTAAGCGATGATTACCAAACTGAGATAACCGATTAATACGAGCACAACATCCTACAATGTCATTATATGTTAATTTAGACACGTTAAATAATAATCAATGCTTTGTTTTGTTCATCCTAGAGTTTAGAATTTTAGATCACATATTATCACTTGGTATTCTAGTGACTTACTCAACATCAATAAATAAATAAAAATACATATTTAAATATACTTGTTATTTGTTATTTATCGTTGTAGCTCAACAAATAAAGTTTTAGACACACTTCTCTAAGCTTAGACATCACTTATGGTTGTTTATTATAATTATTATATTATTGATATAATTATAGTATTATAAATTTACTAATGATCATGAACTTAATAATTAAGATTTAATCATGATTATTGTATAAAACTTTAAAAGACAACAATTTATAATAATTATTAGAAACAGTTAATTAATAAAAATAAATTAGTTGCATAGATAATTATATTGACTTCAGAATTTTAATATTAACTAAATTTATTATTTATAGAAACCAAAATCTCTTTTAGAATAGTAGTAACGACAATTTAGTAAAATACTTTTTCTTAAACCATATAAAATAGTTTTTTTTTCTGACATACTTGGTTATAAAAAAATAAGAGGTTGTAGGGTTCAAACTCCAAACTCGTATATTTTTATTAAAACCCATTTAATAAACTAAGATATAAAGAACTTTGTTTTTTAAAAATAAAATAAATAAATGATACCTCACTGTCATTGTCTTTATAAGAGGCAAGCTCGTCTGAAAATATTAAAACTCTTCGAGAGAAAAAAAACAAGTTTGTACTATTTGAAAACATGAAATTGAAATTATTTATGTCAACGTAAAAATTAGGTCTAACCCTTGTTTTCTTTTATAAGGCTTTTCCTTGGTAAAGAAGGTAACATAGGGACTGATGTTATCCTGTGATTGCACTATATTCCATGACTCATTTTATGTTTCTAATTTGCCTACACGTTTTAACCTTGTCAAGATGTTCAATTATTTAGGATTTCATCTATATTTATAATTATAATTATAATTTGTTTACGGTTGTTTATATAAAGAAACTTTCTATATCTATTATTTTTATTGAACATCAAATAAATTTGTTAGTTCCTTTTAACTATATAAACTTGTACAATATTTTCTTTTTTTTTTTGATACTAGATATAATACTTTTAAACTTAATTAGTTTTAAAACCATTGCTATAAAATATAAGAATATTCGTGTATTACAAATTACCTGCATAAATGTAGTGTGATACGGTATTGGTATATCGTGAGGATGATAACTAGAACATTGCAAGTAAGCGATAACACTTGGCCACTGTTATTTCTTGTTTATTGGTACTAGCTGGTTCTGGAATATGATCCGTCATGTGAATACTAATTTCCTTGTTTCTTGATTGAAAGCCTTCATAAAGGGTGCACCATTAAAGTCATGATTTGAGAAAATTTTATTTATGGGAAATATAATGACAATTACCTCTCCGGCAAGACCGGGTATGGTGTGGTAGACTCTCCAGCTTGTCCGGGTAAGATGGGGTTACCTCTCCGGCAAGACCGGGTAAGATGGGGTATATGATATGTTAAAGAGTTACCTAACGCTGGCTGGAAACCTGTAACGAAAAGTTGTGCTAGGCACAAAACGTATAAACTAATATTTACGCTAATGAAAGTCATTCTACTTTCATTAAGAACTCTTGAGAAGGTAAGAGTAACCACGACTAGTTACAAAGAATTTCTTCACCTGTAATCTTATCTTACTGAGGTTACCAGTAATAAAGAAGTTGTTATGACAATACATTGACTACAAAGGACTAAAGCAGTCCTAACCATTAGTATATACGTTAAGAAGAATGAAGTAATGTATGTTTCAAAAATAAGTCATTAAAATGGTGAGACCTGATCTTCCAAAGCACAAGATCATGACATATGTTATGGAATGAAAAGAACTGACAGACATGAAATTATGTCTTCTTCATAAAAGGAACAAATGGCAACAAAAAAACCAATTGATTGGTGAAAATTATCGTAAGTATACGACAAAATTCTTCGGATATGCAAGAATGATACTAGCTCTGGCTTCACTAGAATATGTACTAATTTTTTATTTTATTTGGGACTAGTCGGTGAGATCTGTGATCTGATAACGACGGTAAGACCACAAACCATTAGCAATGTTATTAAGTTAGCAAATACTTTGACCAATTGATTGATACCTGGACAAGAGGAAGAAGAACGTGGAAAAAGTAGAGTTGTATATGTTTCCATTAGAAAGCAAATCATATTCGTGTAGTTGATCTGAAACTGACACAAACACCTGAAAACAGGAGGAAAGCAACCAAAGATCCGAAGAGGAACGCGAGGCCATTG
Source organism: Scalesia atractyloides (assembly GCA_947069175.1). Classification (NCBI taxonomy): domain Eukaryota; kingdom Viridiplantae; phylum Streptophyta; class Magnoliopsida; order Asterales; family Asteraceae; genus Scalesia; species Scalesia atractyloides. The sequence continues at coordinate 60,343,374 of CAMTDV010000030.1, forward strand.
TTCTGACAGCATAAGAGGCAACAATGATTCTTGAGGCAAGTCTGGAACCCCACCAACATTCGTGGAATACTTCGGGAAGAAAGATAAAACTTCTAGGAAACAAGTTAGTGCTACTTTTCTTCATGTGAACCTCGTTGGATTCAATGTAGTGTTAGAAATAAAATGATTAGAAAACAATCATGCTCAAATCTTAAGTCATCAGAATTCTGTTAAGATTCGTAAGCCAAAAGGAGAGGTGATCACAATCCAAGGAGAATTGGGTACTTATTAAAGAAAGCCTATGTCACACCCCGACCCGCAGCGGAATAAGAGTCGGGGCATAATTGGGTTATCACCAAAGCTCATGACATTTACTAATATGTTTCATATTTAATATAGTCAAAGTTACATTTCCAAATATCCAAACATGTTCATACAATACAAAGGAAATAAACCAAACATAACAATCCCAACTCTAAAACATTTTAATCTTCTAGTCCATTCCTATGTGTTCCTAGCTGCTGCTGGTTCACCTGTATCATGTGTAAAAATGGGGGGTTTTGGGTCAACATAAGTTGGCGAGTGAACCTTATTAGATAAACATTTATTAATGAATTACTTGTTAGTTTATCAATGAAATATTGTGCATAATCATAAATGAGCAAATGTAAATAATCAAGCAGTGGCAAATAGCAATCACAACTATGACATACAATAACAGATGACAGCATACATGAACATACCAATATCATACGATAAATAACATAAATGAAACTGTGCGATCAAGGCTCAATTAAACGGAGCCGATCGTATTGCATGTACTGAAAATGAAAATGTCTGTGCGATCAAGGCTCAATCAAACGGAGCCGATCGTATGTGGGCACGCCAGGTTCAACCTCATAATGAAATGGGGAACATGCTCAACGCTCATAATGTAATGGGGAGCGGCGGCCTATGAAATTGCATGTACTGAAAATAATAAATTGCATCCAACAATAACTACACAACAGAAACAAACTGAATACACAAGTTCATGATATGATGTATGCACAATGGTTTAAGTATAATATATATCAAGACACATGATACACCCCAAAACGTGATTAAAACGGGGAATTTGAAAAGATTCACTCACATTGGGTGCGTTGGATTGGAGATGGTGAGATGCGCACGAATTAAATGAGCGGAACAACGAGAAATACTAACCTAAATAATACCGGAAAAATATATTAAATGAGTGGATTTTATTAAGGATTTTAATGAAATTTTTAGATATATTTTTGTGAGTTTAAGGCTATTTTCTATCTTTAAAAATGTTATTTTTAAGTATTTTTAATTGATTTTTAAATTAAATTAAATAAATAAAAATATAAAAAAAATTGTTTATTTTGCGTTGACCGTTGACCGTTGACCGTTGACTTGTTGACTTGTTGACCGGTTCGGTCAGTGGAAGTGTTTGCGCCGGGTGAGGCTCGAACCCGAGACCTCCCGTACGCGTGCACGCAGCTCTACCAACTGAGCTACGTGTCTAACCCGAAATAATCTTGTTTTTAATTATATTTATATACTAATTCGGTTTAACCAAAATTCTTTTAATTTCAAAAACATTTTAATTTAACGAACCGGTGCCAGTGACGGGTTTCGAACTCGCGACGTGTGACGTAGTGTTGCACACAGTCCACCGCTGGACTGTGTGTCTAACCTGGTTATTATCTCGGTTTTTATTATACTTAATAACTAACTGAGTTAACCCGGTTTAGTTTTTAAACAAAAAGGCATTTTATTATATAAGGAGTGCGTGTATCAGGGATCGAACTCGGGACATGCGTATTTGTTTTGCACACAGTCCACCGCTGGACTGTGTGTCTAACCCGTTCATTTTACTGGTTATAAATATATCTTATAACTTAATTAACTTCGTCTTCTTCACTCAAATTTCCGTTGACTGAATCAATGATCCGTTTCTTGTTTTTACGATTATCAAACGTTCTTAAGGTTAAAATGAAATGACAGAAACGGTGTTGGAAGTAACATACCGTATGAATGATATATTACAGAATTTCCGGCAAATGCGTCGGCTCTGTTTTTGTGCACCTCAACTGAACCAAAACAATTAACCATTTTGATTAGTCAATCGTGGAATTGAAGTGATAAACAAACGTTAACAGCGGGATTGAAGGTCCTTACCGTTTCACAGACGGATATAAAGACTTTCAGGAAATTTCCGGCGAACTGGAATTAGCTGAATACAGCGCCTGAATTTGATTTCAATTGAAAGGTTTAAGTTAGAAATAGCCTAACAATTGTTAAACTACAATGTTTATTGAAAGATTTACCATTCGAGGATGAATACGGTTTTCCGGCGAAATTTGCAGAAAATTCCGGCGAGCTGATTTAAGCGTTCTGATGGTCTGAAAATGTGACGAAAGTGAAATGGGATGTTTGTATGATATTTCTGAGTCGCGAGAGTGGTCTGAAGTTGAAGTAATCTGGACTTGATGATTTTTCGGTTATAAAAACCGATAATGATGAGACTTGATGTTCAATCAATTCCGACTTGATTAAAAATCGTCGGTGCATCGGTTATAAACTGAATGTGCGAATAATCAAGCGATTTGACGATTGGTTTGCCGATTTCCGTTTCTCAGTTGGCGCAACCGGTTTAACCGAGTTTGTGTATAAATTTCATTTGTTTCCTAGAGATAACAGAAAACACAAAGTGGCGGAGTGGTGATGTGAGTGTGTGTTAAGTCGTTGGAGTTGTTCTGGCTGACCCGGGTTCGAGTCCCGGCAGCGACATTTTTTTTTATTTATTTTGTTTTAACTTTTTATCAAATATAATTTTTATAGTTTAGTTTATTTATTAATTATGTATCATTTTAAATCAAAATAATCATAAATATTCAACGTGTCTTTTATAACTTGATATTCGATTACAAAACGGAGCGGGTTTTGAAAACCCGTTTTTGACAAATGTTACAACCTACGAGAAAGGATTCTCGAATAAGCTCATAAAACTAAGTATATGATTCATCATGGAAGTAATAAGAGGTATCAAGGTTCGAATAAGATTTTCTAATAGACATAAATGAAAAAGGATGTAGCAAATAAATGGTTGCAAAAGTGGCTAGGCGCTTCCTAGTCGGTCGACCGGGGAGTTGAGAGTACTCGGTCTAGGCGGAGAGTACTCGAGGAGTACTCGGACATGTTAAAATATAAAGAAATTATCTTTTGGAGATTAATATATGTCAAATAACAAAAGTTTACTGGTATTTATAACAAAATATGTGAAAAAGATATTCCATCTTTAATATGATAGTCATAGAAATTATATTTTATTATTACTTAAGTCAAACTAGGCCCGAGTTAACCTACTAGATCCAATTCTGACTAAGGTTGACCGTGTTTGACCGACTCCGAGTAATTAGGCGGAGTCAAAGAAAGTCGCCTCGGCAGCCTAACTTGTAGCGACTACTCGGGGAATACTCGGTCTTGGAAACCTTGTTTTACAACCATGAGCAAATTATGTCTCAAATTATTCAATCTATTATCATGTTAAAACTGAACAATTGAAACATTTAAGTTTACCTCAACAATTAGAAATGCCAATATGGAAATGGGATTGATAACAAATAGATGTTGTTACCAAATTTCCCAAAACAATAAATCGTAACGACACAATCTGGGTGATTGTGGATCGACTAAACTGAGTCAGCTCATTTCTACCAACGAAGGAAACCTTTAAAGATCAAAGATGAGAATCCCAACGCATACGAGATTAGTTTTGGTCAAAGTGAAATAGGATTCGAAAAAGAGGACCAGGGAACTAGAGTTGGAAATGAAACAAAAATACCCTTACTTGTTCCAGTAAATCTCGAGGACGAGATTTAAAATAAGGTGGGGAGGATGTAACAACCCTCAGATAGGTCCCGCAACAATCCGTAATCATAAACCAAAACTTGGCAATTGACGAACAAAACAAAACTGCACAAAAGTACCCTTATGAGACTCATAATTAAAACCCGAACCAATTAGGATCAAGACCCGAGCATACACGATAAGTATCGACACGAAAATCGAGAAAACGCATGATTGGGCGAAAAAGACGGCCGAGGACACGTGTCACCAAGGCCCGACACGTGTCCAACCTACCTAGACACATGGCAGACCTATGCCCGGTCATCCATCATCGCGCCACGCGGGGGATTCCCGGTTCCTCCTGCGACGCGCGGGGAAAGCCCAGGTGGGCTATAATAAAGATGAGCAGCCTGGGATGAGTTCAGCCATTCATTTCGATTTCAAAATCAATATCTCTTTCTCTCTCGAAGCTCTGTTCGAATACCGAATCCTCTAAATCCCAAAACTCTGCTATAATATCAAGGTAATAACTTTAATCACTAACACGATACTATATCCGATCGATTGAAATCAATCCAATGGATGTTTAAGTGTGGTCGGTACTCGGGTATACTTTGTCATTCGTTGTGGGATTTGATCTCATGATTATCGTTAAAGTTGAAATGAGTTAATACACTAATCGTTAACACGGTACTATATCCGATCGATTGAAATCAAACCAATGGATGTTTAAGTGTTGCCGATACTCGGCTATACTTTGTCATTCGTTGTAGGATTTGATCTCATGATTATCGTTAAAGTTGGAATGAGTTTATACACTAATACGAGTTCCATTGTATCTATAAATTAAAACTCATAACCAGGGAGCTACTAAACCAGAAAACTTAGTAGCTAAGAATACTTAGCGATTAAGTAAACTTAGTGGTTAGGTAAACTTAACGGTTAAGTAAACTTAGTGGTTAAATAAACTTAATGGTTAAGAAAACTTCGTGGTTAAGAAAACTTGGCAGTTAAGATAACTTAGCAGTTAAGATAACTTAGCGGTTAAGAAAACTTAATAGGTAATAAAACTTAGCAGTTAAGTATGCTAAGTAAGTTAATCGGTTAAGTAAGTATAATAACCTAACATCGATATATCCAAATACATATATATATATATATATATATATATATATAATATATTATATATATATATAGTAGATAAACATCTAAGGAAGTTGTAAATGGATAGAAAGCATCTAAGGAAGGTGTAAGCAAGCTGTAAATGGATAGGAAGCATCTAAGGAAGGTGTAAATGGATATGAAATATCCAAGGAAGGTGTATATGAAACTTCCTAAACAAGTATATAGGAAACTTCTTAGAAAAGCATATAAAACTTCCTAGAAAGGACTATAACTTAGCTATAAATAGGAAGCCTAGGATTCATTTTTTAGCTCATTCCTTCTATTCTTCTCTCTATACGTTGGTGTTCTTACCAATAATAACCAATACGGTATTATGTCCGATTGATCCGGGAACCAACTAACGACTGCCAAAGTGTTGTCTGAATAAGACTATACTTTGTTGACTTACGTTCTGGTTCCGATCTCATGACCATCGCTAGGTTTGATATGGTTTTACACTAATACGTATTCAACTCTGTTAAACCAAAATGTTTAACTATCACAAAGCTCAGAACTATAAACTTACAATCGTAGTAGATGCTTAACTATCAGAAGGCTTAGAATCAGGGGGCATGTTAAATCAAGAACTATAGACCTACAAGGTGAGTCATTCTCTTTTTCTCAAATACTTTTGCAAAACCCTATATGTTTTACGACTTGTATGTACAGTGATTAAGTCTTTGTATTCTAAAATTGCAGCCGGTATGTGGGGTTTTGTATATATTACTTGATAATCTTTACTATTGGACAACGTGTTAGCCAATGGTAATATGACCACTGTCACCGATCTGAGCGAGTGACAAGTACTGTGGGTAATGGAAAGATATAAACAAATATAAAAACTCTTAATGTTGTAGTTACAATATTGTGTCTTTTTAACTCACCAGTATTTCCTGCTGATAAAATATTTTTAAACATGTTTCAGGTAATTACAATAGATCTGAATAAGAGTTGTGATACGGCACCAAAAGGCTTAAAGAAGTGGCTTATTTTATCAATTAACATTAAGAAACTTTGTATTCGGGTTTATTCCCTATTAAAGATACCTTTGTAAAATATGGGTTTAATTCCTATCTATTTAATAAATAGAACCCAGTGTTTCTAAACTCTGATATTTTTCCTAACTCACGGTCCTGATGAATTTTTTCGCTGCGATGTTTTCAAAATAACCATTGCTACCACTTAACTGTTCACGGCTCCCGTCCAGGGTGTGGTCAGGGGTTGTGACAGAAGTGGTATCAGAGCCACTCGTTTAAGCAATGAGGTGTTGTAATAATTCCTAAGCTTAAACGAAGGAGTTAGGAAATTGCTATTAACTTGTAGCCCAGGATACTATTTAGACTTGAACTAACACCTCAACCCGGTTTGGGCTGTTGTGTCACTTATACATACATCAGTGCTTCAAACATCATTCCATAACTTGTAAAAATTTTTAGTATTTCAAATGATCAAAAATATTGTACATAACATTTTAAACTTTTATGAAAATCCATGTGCGTCTTTAATCCCTTGAACCATCAATCCAAGCTTTCTAAATATCCTGGCAACCTAACGTACATAATAAGAAAGGTAGTTGGAAATTTAAACTCGGCACATAAGTTGTTCAAGAGTCATTCCACATAATAATGTAACAAAATAACAAGTTTAGTCTTTCCGACTACGGGGTAGTGGAAACCTAAACTTGTACACATATGTGGAGAGGGGTCTGTACCTTAAGCGATGATTACCAGACTGAGATAACCGATTAATACGATCACAAAATCCTACAATGTCATAATAATATGTTAATTTAGACACGTTAAATAATAATCAATACTTTGTTTTGTTCATCCGAGAGTTTAGAATTTTAGATCATATATTATCACTTGGTATTCTAGTGACTTACTCAACATCAATAAATAAATAAAAAATACATATTTAAATATACTTGTTATTTATCGTTGTAGCTCAACAAAATAAGTTTGTACACTCTCTAGCTTAGAGTCTATGGTTGTCTATTATAATTATTATATTATTGATATAATTATAGTATTATAATTTACTAATGATCATGAACTTAATAGTTAAGATTTTATCATGATTGTTGTATAAAACTTTAAAAGACAACAATTTATAAGAATTATTAGAAACAGTTAATTAATAAAAATAAATTAGTTGCAGATATAAATCTATTGACTTCAGAATTCTAATATTAACTAATAAATTTATTATTTATAGAAACCAAAATCTCTTTTAGAATAGTAGTAACGACAATTTAGTAAAATACTTTTTCTTAAACCATATAAAATAGTTTTTTTCTGACATACTTGGTAATAAAAAAAATAAGAGGTTGTAGGGTTCAAACTCCAACCTCATATATTTTTATTAAAACCCATTTAATAAACTAAGATATAAAGCATTTTGTTTTATAAAAATAAAATAAATAATAAATAAATATACCTCACTGTCTTTGTCTGTACAAGAGGCTAGCTTGTCTAATATATTAAATCTCTTCGAGAGAAAAAAAAAACAAGATCGTAATATTTGAAAACATGAAATTTAAATTTATTTATGTCTATGTAAAAATTAGGTCTAACCCTTGTTTTCTTTTATAATGTTTTTCCTTGGTAAAGAAGGTGACATCGGGACATGTGTTATCCTGTGATTGCACTATATTCCATGACTCATTTTGTGTTTCTAATTTGCCTATACGTTTTAACCTTGTCAAGGTGTTCAATTATTTAGGATTTCATCTTATAATTATAATTATAATTATAATTATAATTTGTTCACGGTTGTTTATATAAAGAAACTTTCTATATCTATTATTTTATTGAACATCAAATAAATTTGTTAGTTCCTTTTAATTATATAAACTTGTACAATATTTTCTTTTTTTTACATACTAGATATAATACTTTTAAACTTAATTAGTTTTAAAACCATTGCTGTAAAATATAAAAATATTCCGTGTATTACAAATTACCTGCATAAATATAGTGTGATACGGTATTGGTATGCCGTGAGGATGATAATTAGAACATTGCAAGTAAGCGATAACACTTGGCCACTGTTATTTCTTGTTTACTGTACTACTTGATTCTGGAATATAATCCGTCATGTGAATACTAATTTCCTTGTTTCTTTATTGAAACCCTTAAAAAGGATGCACCATTAAAGTAATGATTTGAGAAAATTTTATTTATGGAAAATACAATGACAATTACCTCTCCGGCAAGACTGAGTATGTGTGGTAGACTCTCCAGCTTGTCCGGGTAAGATGGGTTACCTCTCCGACAAGACCGGTTAAGATGGGGTATATGATATGTTAAAAAGTTACAGAATTCCTAAATAGTACTATGACCTGATGTCTGATATGTTTATGGAAATATGATTGTGTTAAATACATTAACCTTTTGAATGATATGTATATTACAGTATATGAAACATATGATATTATTGATATGTATATCTATAAGAAAATCCAAAGGCCATAATATTTGACAGTATAGGATGAATCACAGGCATGTGTGTCAATGATAATTCTAGATTTCGTTATCTGAATCTTTTGTATACATTTATAATTCAGATATCGAACATTATTCCATCTGATCATCTGTCTTGTAACTCGTGCCACAAGTTGAACGACCGACACCATCGAAAGTATAAGAATTTCCAATGCGTTACCTAAGGCTGGTTGGAAACCTATAACGAAAAGTTGTGCTATGCACAAAACGTATAAACTAATATTTACGCTAAAGAAAGTCATTCTACTTTCATTAAGAACTCTTGAGAAGGTAAGAGTAATCACGACTAGTTAAAAAAAAATTCTTCACCTGTAATCTTATCTTACCGAGGTTACCCGTAATAAAGAAGTTGTTATGACAATAAATTTGACTGCAAAGGACTAAAGCTGTCCTAACCATTAGTATATACGTTAAGAAGAATGAAGTAATGTATGCTTAAAAAAAGTCATTAAGATGGTGAGACCTGATCTTCCAAAGCACAAGATCATGACATATGCCATGGAATGGAAAGGATGAAAGACAAGATTCTTCGGATATGCAAGAATGGTACTAGCTCGTGCTTCACTAGAATCTGTACTAATTTTTCATTTTATTTGGGACTTGTCAGTGACATCTGTGATCTGATAACGACGGTCATACCACAAACCATTAGCAATGTTATTAAGTTAGCCAATACTTTGACTAATTGATTGATACCTGGACACAAGGAAGAAGAACGCGGAAAAAGTAGAGTTGTATGTGTTTCCATTAGGAAGCAAATCATATTCGTCAAGTTGATCTGAAACTGACACGGACACCTGAAAACAGGAGGAAAGCAACCAAAGACCCCAAGAGGAACGTGAGGCCATTGTTCTGACAGCATAAGAGGAAACAATGATTCCTGAGGCAAGTCTGGAACCCCACCAACATTCATGGAATACTTCGGGAAGAAAGATAAAACTTCTAGGAAACAAGTTAGTGCTACTTTTCTTAATGTGAACCTCGTTGGATTCGATGTAGTGTTAGAAATAGAATGATTAGAAAACAATCATGCTCAAATCTTAAGTAATCAGAATTATCTTAAGATTCGTAAGCCAAAAGGAGAGGTGATCACACTCCAAGGAGAATTGGGTACTTATTAAAAAAACTACGAGAAAGGATTCTCGAATAAGCTCATAAACTAAGTGTATGATTCATCATGGAAGTAATAAGAGGTATCCAGGTTCGAATAAGATTTGCGATAGACATAAATGAAAAAGGATGTAGCAAATTATGTCTCTAGTTATTTAATCTATTATCATGTTAAAACTGAACATTTGAAACCTTTAAGTTTACCTCAACAATTAGAAATGGCAGTATGGAAATGGGATTGATAACAAATAGATGTTGTTACCAAATTTCCCAAAACAATAAATCGTAACGACACAATCTGGGTGATTGTGGATCCACTGAACTGTGTCAGCTCATTTCTACCAACGAAGGAAACCTTTAAAGATCAAAGATGAGAATCCCAAAGCATACAAGATTAGTTCTAGTCAAAGTGAAATAGGATTCGAAAAAAGGACCAGGGAACTAGAGTCGGAAATGAAACAAAAATATTCGTACTTGTTCCAGTAACTAGAGTCGGAAATGAAACAAAAATATTCGTACTTGTTCCAGTAAATCTCGAGGGTGAGATTTAAAATAAGGTAGGGAGGATGTAACAACCCTCAAATAGGTCCCACAACAATCCGTAATCGTAAACCAAAACTTGGCAACTGATGAACAAAACAAAACTGCACAAAAGTACCCTTATTAGACTCTTAATTAAAAACCGAACCAATTGGGATCAAGACCCGAGCATACACGACAAGTATCAACACGAAAATTAAGAAAAACGCATGATTAGACGAAAAAGGCGGCCGAGGACACGTGACACCACGGCTCGGCACGTGTCCAACCTACCTAGATACGTGTGTTGGTGCATATGTCTGTTCCTTCGTCATTAATATTATGAATCAAGTCTGAGTGGTTAGAGCTTAAACTGTTAGAAACTAGGCGTATTTATGTGAAATAGAGACCAAGTTCGCTGGAGAGTAACTTGAGAAGTCAAGTTCGGCCGAACTTGACTAAGGTCAAGTTCGGGCGAACCTGCTTGCCTATAAATAGGAGCCGTGGGTTTTCATTTGTAACAACTTGTAACTTTGGCATCTTAGAGGCGAAGCTCTGCCGGATCTGGATCTTGAATGTATATGGACTTTAGATCAATGAAAACAACTATTAAACGAGTAATTCTTGTTATTTGGTTAACTTGTCATTAGTTTCCACCTAATCGGACAATAGATAACAAATTTAGGTTCCCGAGCTGTTCGTGGACGTTCCTACAAGTGGTATCAGAGCCTGGATACCTAAATTTGCTGGAATCAAGACAAGAATCTCTCTATTTCATCTCCATTCTATCTTTTTTCTTAACATTTTCACATATTTGATGATTTCATGGTAAAAAATGTGTGATTTTTAATATGCCATGTAAAAAAAACTAATAACAAACCCCTGAGAGTTTGGACATCAAATTCAATCAAATTGATATCAAAAAGTTGGAAAAACCATGTTTTTGGAACAAGCTATGGCCGAACTTAACATCAAGTTCGACCGAACTTGATTAAAATCTCAATGATTTTCATCAAGTTCGACCGAACTTGATAGGTTGTTCAAGGTTTTTGTGAGAAGTTCGCTCGAACTTGAAGGATATTTCAATAGTTTTGGTTAAGTTCGACCAAACTTGATCGAATCTCACTGAACTTTATTCACAAATTCGCCCGAACTTGACAAACTCATTGAAATATTACCTAAGTTCGACCGAACTTAAGTGTTTGTTTTGAAACCTTACACAAGTTCGCTCGAAGTGTAATTTTTCTCAAATTCCACATCAAGTTCGACCGAACTTGATAACTCTTTGACAAGTTCGCCCGAACTTGTCTAAGGTTCATAAAAAAAGTTAGAACATTATATATCGTTAGAATCGTATTGACGAGACGATTTTAAAGATATAATCAGGTAAAAAATGTTTTCGGAAAAAATTTAAACGTTTTTAACGTACCGATCGTGCTAAATTTGTCTGTTGCTAATAAATTTCCAAGTTTTTTTTATCATATTTTCAGATAAGTCTTCAGGTTGTCAAGATGGAAGATTTTCACAATGTGTTCGTTTCTCAAATGGCTTCTTCATCAAATGCTAATACTCTTGCGGCGAATCAGATGAATATCGATAATGAAACGGGTGCTACTCAGAAACAGCCGAAGCTAATGAGTATAGATGAGTTTGAAGGATGGAAGGAAAAGTTTGTGGATTAGATACAAGCAAACCAATTCGACAGCTGGGTTACAGTTGAGGATGGTTACAAATGGCCAAAGAATGAGCGTGATCAAGATCTTCCGTTGAACAAGTTCTCACCGGGTGATAAAGCAAATTATGTCACCGAAAAGAAAATGATTAGCTTGATTCAACAATCAGTAAAGGAAGATATTCTGATACTGTTGCCAGAGTTTGAAACTTCACAAGAATTATGGCAATCTCTTTGTGATAAATTCAAAGGAAGTGATGAAATGATCAAGAGCAAGAAGGCCTTAATTAAGAAAGAATTTGAAATCTTCACGATGATCAAAGGTGAAACTATGAAGCAAATGATTGATAGATACTGTCACCTTATGGTCCAGATGCGAAGACATGTATCAAAAGATCTAACGAAGAACAAATCGAGAAGTTGGCCGATGCGCTTCCAGAAGGAGAATGGACGACATATCTGACAATTCTGAAAAATAGTCCATCTTGGAGACATTTCAAGTTATCATCTTTCATCGATAAATTAGAAGGTCATGAAATGGAATTGATGAAGATTGCTAAATAAAAGAATGCAAATGTTGTTCAAGATGTCGGTGTCTACTACAAAGGAGGTATACAAGATACTCCGATTCAAAGCCCGAAAATTCAAACGACTTTTAGTGCAAATGCAAATTCTTCTCCGAATCAAAGCTCTCCATATTCTGGCTATTCTAGTGCTAGTTCAAGCTCTTTATTCCAAAATCAGATAAGTCAAGCTAGTTCTAATTCAAATGTTTTCCAGTGCAACATAGCAGTCGATTTGAAGAATGTATTTCCAGAAAAAATGGCTAAACAACACATTGCACTTCTCGCTACCATCCTTGAATCGTATGAATGTCTTGTTGCTGGAAAGATCGGAAATCCAGAAATGACAGCAGAAGATTACGATCAGGTAGACGAAGAAGAATTGGAGCTGATGGATATTAAATGGAGCCTTGCGTCCATCATCAGAAGAATTACTAAATTCGTGGCACTCACTGGAAGAGACATTGGAAATTCAAGCAACAAGCTTGGATTCGACAAATCAAAAGTCACATGCTTCAGGTATCGAAAAAAAGGACACTTCAAACGCGAATGCAGTAATCAAGAAGCAAGTGGAAACCAAAATCCTTTCGGAAGCAACAATGAGTACTACAAGAAAGCTCTTCAATATAAGCCGTATCCAAAGAAAACGCAAATTGAAGTAGAAGATAAATCTGCAAAGAAATCCGAACAAGCTCTTGTTGCTAATCATGAAGAAGATGGCTTTGACTGGAACAGATACATCGAAAAGAAAACTGATGTGGCTATGATCGCAGAGGTTGTAAATGAACCAGAGACATCGTATGTTGATGCTGCTTTGGAGAATGCGTTTCTGGAAGCATACATGCGGAGAACTGAAGAAGAAGAAGAAGAAGAGATAGCTTATGCTGAGATGCAAAAACAAGAAGCTTTGAAGCAGAGGCCGAAAAGGTAAAAGCTGAGGTAAGAATGTCTGAAAAGAAAGTTGTGAAAGTTGTGGAGGTTGAAAAACCTTGCACAAAGTGCACAAGTCCTTGTGAACCATGCCTTGATAAGGTCAAAGTCCTAAGAGAATTAACTGAACATAATGAAACTTTTCGTTATGATTACAGAAACATGAAAGAAGCTTATGACAAGATACAAGGCAAATATAAAAATGTCGAAAAAGCTAATCTTGAACTTGCTGCTAATGAAAAAATGTTAAAAGCAACAGTGATTGATAAACAAGAGGCAATTAACATGTACATTAATACCATTGCCGAAACAAAACGTGAGCTTAATGACATTAAGATAGAAACAGAAAGAGTAAGATAATTACTGAAAAGTTACACTACTAACGCTTATGTCATTGATCACATTTTACCTACGATCAAGTCGAAGGAATATGTTGATAAATCAAAGCGTAAAGAATACGGAAATGTTCTTCCACCATTTCTTGAAAATTATTCCTGCAAGAAAGATGATGAAGTGGAAAAGGCATTTGATTTACTTCTCTTATCAGAAATGAAAGACCAATTGCCTGAGAACATTGATGTAGACTTTACAAAATCAAACGATGACATTAAAGCGGTGATAAAAAATGTGGTTAAAAATGTGCTGGGAAATGATTCTGACGATAAAAATTCTGATTCACAGTCCGAAAGTGACGATATAGCATCAGAAAGTGATCTAAGTGATGATCCTAACGTTGTCATGTACAAAGTTAAGGATTCTGATAGATTATATTTCAATGATAGCTTTTCGATTCGGAATGTGAAAGAAGATCAAATAGACAAATTGTTCAAACTTGTGGAAGTTTTGTCAGATGATCTCGAGAAAAATCAAAAGAAATTTTATTCTAAACCCAAAATGAATTTTAACAACTACCGTAGGAATGGTGGTGATTTTCCTGAGAACAGGAGAGCAGGTTTGGGTTTGGGGGATGAAGAAGATGAATCAACAAAGAAACCAAAGACAACGTTTCAGGAATACAAAGGTAAAAACATGAAGTTTGTGTACGGAACGAATACGGTTCTAGAAGAAGATATGATCGGTAAGCAATCAAATGATGAATTCAAAAAGGAGAAAGAACTTCGGGACAAGGCTAAGACCAAGTCTACAAGTGGAAGTGGAGATGATTCTGATACACGGACATGCTTTAAATGCAATACCATTGGTCATATTGCTCGAAAGTGTCTAAATCTAAAGCCTTTGTTTTCACGAAGAAAAAATGTTTCAAAAGATGAAAAACAAAAGCAACCAGAGACTGTGAACCCAAAAAATGAGTATATTTCTGAAATAAAACCCAAAAATGAATCAAAGTTTGAAAATTCTGTTTATGAAAAAGGAGAAACTTCAAAGTTAAACAAAAACGATGATTCACAGTTTTATGTCAAGAAAGCAAGATACATGTCACAATCTTTGGTTGCGAAAAAGAAGTCTCCTGAAAAAGGAAAGTCTGTTGCTGATAAAACTGAAAATGTCAAATCAACTGAATCAGTAATCAAACAGACAAAGAAAGAAAAAGTCAAAACGTTTTCAGAATCGACATCAGACGATATGTTTGATGATGATTTTGAATATGATGATGACTTTGAAAGTGTTTATGATGCTTATCATGTCATACCCAAAACCAAAAAGGTTTGGGTTTTTTTTTCAAGTAGTTACTTTCGTGTGCAGGAGTTCCTAGATCCACTTTATCAGAGATGATTCAGGACTAAGGAAGCTTCAGTTTGTTTTAACTTATCAAGAAATGTCATATCTTTGTCATTTTGTGGGGGAGTAGTTAAGAAGAAAAGTTTTTGAAATTACAAGTGGTTGTTAAAAGGAAAAATTTTGAAAAGTCAAAATTATGAAAATCCACACCGTTGAACAGAAAAACTTGTTTCAAAGTTCGTACATGTTCAAACTGCTTTTACAAGTGGTAAATGAGTCTAATGATTGTTTATTAAACAATTGCAGATACAGGATTGAAAAAAGGATCGGACGACGAGGTTACGGGATCCGCATTGGTTTGTTACATTTTTAGAAGAATTTCTTTAAATCTAAAATCCAAAAATATGTTTTTGATTTTAGGGGGAGTAAGAAAATTTTAAAAATTTGTTGAAAAATCAAAAACATATGAAAAAGTTGAAAATTCAAAAACATTGAAAAATTCATAAAGTACAAAAACATAAAAAATTCAAAAAGAATTTTGTTGTCAAAAAGGAAATGATAGTACATCAGTGGACTATCACAGTTTGCTAAAGATTTGTAAAGTTTAAAAGTGATAAACAAGTCTTACTGTGGATGTGTCGATAGACTTTACTCGTTCAGTAGATTGTTTCCGGGATATAAACTAAATTTTACAACTGCTTAATCTCGTGGTTAAACACATCTTGGATATATGGACTTAGTACTCCAAAATTTTGTTTGAAAGATTGTCTGATTCTGAGATACGAGGTCTTTATAGATAGTTGATAACTGGGGTATTATACAAATTCTTCTGATTTTGCGGAAACAATAGCCTAGAACTTCTATAATGCTTTGCTAAAAGCCCCAAATAGCATGCAAACTTGAAAAAATCGAAAGATCTAATCATTTGCAATGCTGAAAAGATTCCTTAAGTGGAACACTCCTGAAAGACGAGCCTAATCTCTTTGTCTGTACGGTAGTACTAACCTGAGCTCTCAAGGCCTCGCATAACCCAAATACAGATATCAATTGCGCTATATTAACCTGTAAGATGAAATCTAGGGAATTTGGATTCGGGGTATATTCAAGAGGTTAGAACCATAGTTAAGTCAAGTTTCATAATTCTTACCTTAACATATCTTGGAACAATTGAGAAACGTGATGAAGTTTAAGAGGACAAACATATCGACAATCTAGGTAAACGAATTTAAAACTTAAAAGTCTCAAAAAAGGTCAACGGTACTGGTGATATGTCTCAAACATATATGATCCTTAGACGCAAATTCACAAAAAATATGTCTGTAAATATGTTTGTACGTAGTTTACTTTACTTGTTAAAAGTTCTGTAAATACTTTACTTACTTTTTAAAATCCAAAAAATTTTCAACGAGCCAATGTTGGTGAACGGATCATCGAAGTCTGGTAAGAAAAAGTTCATTAATTTGAAACTTTTAAATTGACAAAAACATAAGTTGTTCACAACGGTTATAGCCAAGGTCATTAACTTGGACTTGGTAAACAAAATTAGTTAATCAAGGTCATTAACTTGGACTTGATCAACTAAGTGGATTTCATTTCAATAATTGAAGGTTGAAGGTTTTAAACGTAAAATGTTTCAAGATCATTAATTTGAACTTGAAATAACTGAAAAATGAAGATTAAATTTGAAGAACAAGTTTTGTACAGGTGATATGTAATTCATGTGATACAAATTTCAAAGTTAGAATCTGAAATGTTTCTTTGAAACCCAAGTACTCTGAAACAGGAAGTAAAGTTTTAGGGGGAGCAGGATGAAACATGATTGAAGATAAAGCTCAAAGCTAGGGGAGCACAACTCATAGCAAGGAGGAGCTTGGAGATTAAAGTGTTATCAAGAAATTGAAGATAAAGATGAAAATTGAAGATCAAAAAGATTATACTTATTCAAGGACGAAGATAAAGACTCAGAAGCATATTTGAAGTCTAATGACTACGGGGTACTCAAGAAAGACTATGACACTGGAGATATCCAAAGAGAAGTTGTATGGGGAGTCTGTTGGTGCTTATATCAAAAGGGATATCCACATCAAGATGACTGCGGCAACATCCAAGGGGGAGTCTGTTGGTGCATATGTCTGTTGCCTTCGTCATTAATGTCATTATGAATCAAGTCTGAGTGGTTAGAGCTTAAACTGTTAGAAACTAGGCGTGTTTATGTGAAATAGAGACCAAGTTCACTGGAGAGTAACTTGAGAAGTCAAGTTCGGGCGAACTTAACCATCTTCGGGTGAACTTGAGTTGTCTCTTGGGCTAACTTGCTTGCCTATAAATAGGAGCCTTGGGTTTTCATTTGTAACAACTTGTAACTTTGGCATCTTAGAGGCGAAGCTCTGCCGGATCTGGATCTTGAATGTATATGGACTTTAGATCAATGAAAACAACTATTAAACAAGTAATTCTTGTTATTTGGTTAACTTGTCATTAGTTTCCGCCTAATCAGACAATAGATAACAAATTTAGGTTCCCGAGCTGTTCGTGGACGTTCCTACAACGTGGCAGACCTATGCCAGGTCATCCATCATCGCACCACGCGGGGGATTCCCCGGTTCCTCCCATGACGCGCGGGGAAAGCCCAGGTGGGCTATAAAATGAGCAGCCTGAGATGGGTTCAATCGTTCATTTCGATTTCAAAATTAATATCCCATTCTCTCTCAAAGCTCTGTTTGAATACCGAATCCTCTAAATCCCGAAACTCTGCTCTAACATCAGGGTAATGACTCTAACCACTGACACGGTACTATATCCGATCGATTGAAATCAATCCAATGGATGTTTAAGTGTTGTCGGTACTCGGCTATACTTTGTCATTCGTTGTGGGATTCGATCTCGTGATTATCATTAAAGTTGAAATGAGTTAATACAATAATACGAGTTCCATTGTATCTATAAATTAGAACTCATAACCAGGGAGCTACTAAACCAGAAAACTTAGTAGCTAAGAATACTTAGCGGTTAAGTAAACTTAGTTGTTAAGTAAACTTAACGGTTAAGTAAAGTTAGTGGTTAAGTAAACTTAATGGTTGAGAAAATTCATGGTTAAGAAACCTTGACAGTTAAGATAACTTAGCAGATAAGAAAACTTAGCGGTTAAGAAAACTTAATAGGTAAGAAAACTTAGAAGTTAAGTAAGCTAAGTAAGTTAATCGGTTAAGTAAGTATAATAACCTAACATCTAAATATCCAAATATATATATATATGTAACATTTGTAAAAATCGGGTCTCCGAAACCCGCTCCGTTTTGTAATCTTGTACTAAGTTATAAAAAAAATTTCGTTAATTATTTATGATTATTTTTAGTTTAAACGTTACATAATTAATAAATAAACTAAACTATAAAAATTATATTTGATAAAAAGTTAAAATAAAATAAATAAAAAACATTTGAAGCTGCCGGGACTCGAACCCGGGTCAGCTGAGCCTCTAAACGACTTAACCTTCTTTCACTAAACCACTCCGCCACAATGTGTTTTCTGTTAACACTAGGCAAACAATTGGATCTTATACGCAAACTCAAATCAACCGTTGATGCCATCTGAATAACGGAAATCAGCAAACCGATATCATTTCGATTTCATCTAGCCAACTTATAACCGATGTATTTCGGTTTCTAATTAAGTCACTAATGAATGAACTTAAAGTTTCATCATTTTCGGTTTTTGAAACCGAAAATTTATCAAACTCTGATTTAATTCAAGTTCCGATCATTTGCACAATTCAGAACTGTCACAACAACACTCCATTTCCTTTTCGTCGCGTTTTCAAATCATTTGAGCACCTAAAACAGTTCGCCGGAATTCTCTGCAGAAATCGCCGGAAAACCGTATTCAACACAATCCGGTAAGATACTCCTTCTTTGCGATTTCAATCTATTGTTAGAACTTTACTAACATTAATCCATCACTCAAAATCAGCCACAGACGACTTTGCTGGATTTTCTGTGTTCGCCGGAGAAATTCTGGAATTGCCGGAAACTCGCTAGTTATCGGTATGCACATTCAAACGTACTAATAATCAATGCACACTAGTTCAATTTCATATCTAATTCCTTAATTCTGTTGATAGACCCTCTCAGCCGAAGGTTCAAAAACAGAGCCGTCAAATTCTCGCCGGACTCTCTGAGGAAGACAACCTGTCCGGTATCTTCTTTCCCCAAACTGTTTGGTTTAGTACATTCAAGCTAGTCATCATGTTTTATTAATCAGATTAATCACGAACCAGATGTCTGAGTAAGGTCTGTAATCGTAATGAAGAAGACGAACTTAATAATGAGATAAGAGTAACTAAAATCCGGATTATAAACGGGTTAGACACACAGTCCAGCGGTGGACTGTGTGCAAATTTCATATTCACGTCCGGGTTCGATCCTTGCTACGCGCACGCTTGTGTAATAACATTCCTTTTCTAATCATGAACTAACCCGGGTTGAATCGGGTAGTTGTTAAGTATAATATAATCAAGAATATAACCGGGTTAGACACACAGTCCAGCGGTGGACTGTGTGCAAAATGAACTTCACGTCGTGCGTTCGAATCCTGTCCCGAGCACCGGTCCATGGAATTAAAACGTTTTTGCAAAATAAAGGAATTTTCGGTTAATTCAAATAAGTATATAAATATAATTAAAACCGAGTTTATAACGGGTTAGTCACGTAGCTCAGTTGGTAGAGCTACGTGCACGTGAACAGAAGGTCGCCGGTTCGAGTCCCGCCCGGCGCAGGATTTTACCGCTGACCGAACCGGTCAACGGTCAACGGTCAACAGTAAAAAAAATAATATTTTTTTTATATATTTATTTGTTTATTTTAATTTAAAAATCAATTAAAAATACTTAAAAATAACATTTTTAAAGATAGAAAATAGCCATAAACTCACAAAAATATATCTAAAAATTTCATTAAAATCCTTAATAAAATCCATCCATTTAATATATTTTTCCATTATTATTTAGGTTAGTATTTCCCGTCGATCCGCTCATCTAAATCGTGCGCATCTCACCATCTTCAATTCAACGCACCCAATGTGAGTGAACCTTTCAAATTCCCCGTTTTAATCACGTTTTTGGGGTGTATCATGTGTCTTTGTTTATTTACATATTATAACGAAACTGTTGTGCATACATCATATCATGACATGTGTATTAGTTTGTTGCTGTTAAGTAGTTATTATTGGATGCAAATTATTATTTCAGTACATGCATTTGCCGAGGCCGCAGCTCCCCATCCATCGAGGTTGAGCTTGATCCCCATTTTATTATGCGGTTGATCTGTGGCGTGCCCGCACGATCGGCTCCGTTTGATTGAGCCTTGATCGGTCATTTCATTTTACATTTCAATACATGCAATACGCTCGGCTCCGTTTGATTGAGCCTTGAGTGCACAGTTCAATTTACATTTCCAGTTCATGCAATACGTTCGGCTCCGTTTGATTGAGCCTTGAGCGCACAGTTCAATTTACATTTCCAGTTCATGCAATACGATCGGCTCCGTTTGATTGAGCCTTGATCGCACAGTTCATTTATGTTAGTTATCGTATGATATTGGTATATTCATGTATGCTATCAAGTGTTAATGTATGTTATAATTGTAACTGCTAATTGCCAATGTTTGATTACTTACATGTGCTCTTTTATGATTATGCACAATATTTTATTGATAAACTAACCATAAAATCATTATCAAATGTTTATCTAATAAGGTTCACTCGCCAACTTATGTTGACCCAAAACCTCCCATTTTACACATGATACAGGTGAACCAGCAGCAGCTAGGAACACATAGGACCTGGATTAGAAGAATAAAACGATTTAGTTTTTGGGTTGTTATGTTTGGTTATTTTCCCTTGTATTGAATGAACATGTTTGGATGTTTGAAAAATGTAACTTTGACTTCATTTAATTATGGAACATAATAGTAAATGTCATGTGCTTTGGTGATAACCCAATTATGCCCCGACTCTTATTTCCGCTGCGGGTCGGGGTGTGACAATATATA
Organism: Scalesia atractyloides; assembly: GCA_947069175.1. Lineage (NCBI taxonomy): Eukaryota > Viridiplantae > Streptophyta > Magnoliopsida > Asterales > Asteraceae > Scalesia > Scalesia atractyloides. Next base: position 60,364,402 of record CAMTDV010000030.1, read on the forward strand.
TATATATATATATATATGATAGATAAACATCTAAGGAAGGTTTAAATGGATAGAAAGCATCTAAGGAAGGTGTAAATGGCTAGGAAGTATCTAAGGAAGGTGTAAGGAAGGAGTTAATGGATATGAAGTATCCAATGAAGGTGTATATGAAACTTTCTAAACAAGTATATAGGAAACTTCCTAGAAAATCATATGAAACTTTCTAGAAAGGCTTATAACTTAGCTATAAATAGCATGCCTAGGATTCATTTTTCATTGCTCATTCCTTCTATTCTTCTCTCTATACGTTGGTGTTCTAACCAATAATAACCAATACGATATTATGTCCGATCGATCCGAGAACCAACTAACGACTTCCAAAGTGTTGTCTGAATAAGACTATACTTTGTTGACTTACATTATGGTCCCGATCTCGTTACCATCGTTAGGTTTGATATGGTTTTACACTAATACGTATTCCACTATGTTAAACCAAAATGTTTAACTATCACAAAGCTAAGAACTATAAACTTACTATCATAGCAGATTTTTAACTATCAGAAGGCTTAGAATCAGGAGGAATGTTATATCAAGAACTATAGACCAACAAGGTGAGTCGTTCTCTTTTTCTCAAATGCTTTTGCAAAACCCTAAATGTTTTACAACATGTATTTATAGTGATTAATTCTTTCTATTCTAAAATTGCAGCCGGTATGTGGGGTTTTGTATACATTACTTGACAATCTTTAATATTGGACAACAGGTTAGCAAATAGTAATATGACCACCGTCACCGATCTGAGCGAGTGACAAATACTGTGGGTAATGGAAAGATATAACAAATATAAAACTCTTAATGTTGTAGTTACAATATTGTGTCTTTTTTTGCAAAATGAATGAACTCACTAGTATTTCCTGCTGATAAAATATTTTTAAACATGTTTCAGGTAATTACAGTAGATTTGAATAAGAATTGTGATACGGCACCAAAAGGCTTAAATAAGTGGCTTATTTTATCAATTAAAATCAAGAAACTTTGTATTCGGGTTTATTCCCTATTAAAGATACCTTTGTAAAAGTGGGTTTAATTCCCATCTGTTTAATAAATAAAATCCGGTGTTTCTAAAATCTGATATTTTTCCTAACTCACGATCCTGATGAATTTTTCCGCTGCGATGTTTTCAAAATAACCACTGGTACCACTTAACTGTTCACGACTCCCGTCCAAGGTGTAGTCAGGGGTTGTGACAATTTAGATGAAGAAGTCTACATGAAAATCCCACAAGGTTTTGCTAAGAAAAAATGATACTCGAGCTTGCAGATTGCACAAATCAATTTATGGGCTATGCCAAGTATCACAGAACTGGTACAATAAGTTCACTCATGCACTCACGACAATTGGATTTAAGGAATCAAAGGCCGCCATTCCTTATTCGCCTATCTTCAAGAGATGGTTTTCATTTCGGAACTCATTTATTTGGATGATGTGATTCTAGCAGGAAATGATAAAACCAAATCGAAAGTGTGAAAAGTTTCCTTGATAAAAAGTTTAGCATAAAAGATTTGGGCCCTCTAAAGTATTTGAAGTACCAAGAACCAATGATGGTCTAGTCCTTAGTCAAAGGAAATACACTCTCGACATTCTCAAAGAAAGCGGATTCCTTGTAAATCGGCCTAGTTCTTTTCCCATGGAACCCAAATTACATTTTTCCACCAAATATGATGATCCTCTTGTTGAAGTCACCCGTTATCGACGCTTGGTGGGAAGGTTACTATATTTAACAGTCACTCGACCCGACATACAATATGCCACTAATATCCTCCGCTAATTTGGGGCACAACCCTGGAAAACAGTCATGGTTGGTGTATTTCGAGTATTACGATACTTGAAAGCAACACCCAGCAAAGGTATTTTATTTCCAAATAACGACTCCTTCAAAATGGAAGCATACTTCGATGTGGACTGGCTAGGATGTCCGATGACACATCGATCATGAACCAGATATTTCATATCTTTAGGTGTTGCACCCGTTTCTTGGCGAACAAAGAAGCATTTTGTTGTTTCTCGCTTTTTCGCTGAAGCAGAATACCACGCTATGGCCACCACTGTGAGTGAAGTTTTATGGCTATGATGGCTCCTTGAATAATTTGATGTTACCTAAACAGGTCCCACAACTCTGTTTTGTGACAACCAAACGGCTCGTCACATTGCCACCAAGCCCTTTTTCATGAATTAACTAAACACGTAGAAATTGACTACTATTTTGTCTGTGATTTAAATGAGATTATTACATGTCCTATCACCTCCTCAATGCAACTCCCAGATACCTTTAGCAAGGCCCTTAATGACGATCGTCTTCATTTCCTTCTTGGCAACATGGGTGTTCAAGACTTACATATGCCATCCTGAGGGGGAGTATTGAATATTGCTTGTGACTTGCCATAAGAATTGTGCACAACTAATTGACAACTTGTACTTTCCTGTGATTTATTTTTCCCTATTTGGTATAACGTAATTGGTGGAGTTTGTGTGTTCCTTTCAGTATATATTGTATCCTTTTAGATCAATCAGTTGAAACATATTATCAATTCCAAAATATCTATGTACCAATTTCAAGAGATAGGGATGTTCAAATTCGTAAATATGAAAATACGCATATCTGAAAATTTTGGATAGTTCACTTTATTATCCGAACCTATAACCAAAATTTCGGATACGGGTTTAGAAAGTGAAATGGATATTCGAAAATCTAATAATGAATGATTTAATACCTTTTATTAATTTAAAAAAGATATTTCAGATATCCCGAATATTTGAATTTTTTCAAAAGTCTATCTAAAAATTTGTAATTAATATCTATCGTTCAATGATTTTTTTAAAAGTATTTTGGATAATTTAGATATCAGAAATATCCAATTTTTTTAGAAAGCCTATTTGATCCGAAATTTTGGATAGCCGAAATTTTATTTAGAAATTAGAATTTTGGATAATTCGGGTTCGATTTTGGATTCAAATGGTTTTTTTTTTGCAAACCTCATAGCTTGATAGTAATTCTTTGTCAGTTTCAATATCTTAACAAGAATATATATTTTTAAATATATAATGATAACACAGTGTGATTGTCTTAAAACAAAAAAAAATCACTATCAAAAGGGTTAACACAAATATTATGTGAAGCCTTGATGGATTTGATGTTCTTTTCCATCGCACATTGTATAGACCATGATAGAATTTTGTACCATGTGAACACCATCTGTCCACAACAGTGACATACGTTTTATTGTTAGCAACTTCATATTGTTATCCTTATAAATCAATGCAAAATTCATCTTTTGGTTCATTTCCGGGAATTGCAAAGCGTTGAGATTCTCAATGACATGAAACTTTAAGGGGTCGCCTCTATATGCAACATATGATGAATTGGCTTCACCAACGTTCGTCATGATTCTAATAAGGACACTGCACATGAAACCCCCACTTATACTTGAACTACCATAGAAGGGTAATTGATTTCATAGGGCATTTAACATTTGTGGGGATCACGCATCCTAGGGTTCGAGGTATGTTGAGGTATGATGTTCATGTGGGGATTATGTCTTAAATTTAGGTTGTGCCTTAATTTATAAAATTTATCTAAAATTTTGGACACGAACTCGGATAGTGAAAAGGATATCCGAAAATCTAAAAATATATTTATAACGCAATAGTTTTCAATAATTTCATTAAAGAAATACGTTGAATATCTGAATTATCCGAAATATCCAATTTTTAAACACTTATCCGAGATTTCGAAATTTTGATTGATACTTATTGTGTAATAACTTTTTAAAAATTATCATGGATAAAATCAAATGTCGATTTTTCTTTAAAAAGCCTATCCAAATCCAAAAATTTTGGATATACGTAATTCGAATATCCAATTTTATAAATATCGGAATCTTTGGATATTTCAGGTTTGAAATTTGGGATAATTCAGGATCGGTTTCATATTCTTTGCACACCCCATTGTTTGGTGTAAGCAATGCAGAAAAAACTTATTTAAGTTTTCAATTGGATTTTGGGTTTAAGCTCATGTGTAAAAAGATAAAAAGAAATGCAACAGAAAAGGGAAAATGAATACGAGGGTGTCAAGACTAAGTTTTTGTTAACTTAAAATTTGCTTGATCAAAATTCTTTTTTAATTTCTATATTTTAACATGAATGTATATTTTTTAAATGCGTAACGAAGAAAATATGATTGTCTTAATACAAAGGAACCAATATCAAAAGGATTAACAAACATATTATGTGAAGCCTTGATGGATTTAATGCTTTTTCTCCATCGGGCATTGTACAAACCACGATAGTACTATGTGAACCTGTCAGTCCACAATAGTGACGTATGTGTTATTGTTAAGGGCTTCATTATGTTCCCCCTAACACTCAACTCAAAATTTATTAATAGGTTCATGTTAATGAACTTCAAAGTGTTGGACTCCACATTGGCATCCAACTTTGAGGGATGCCTATATACGCAACATAATTTGGATTGCTTGAAAAGACACCGCAAATGTAACCCCCACTTCTACTTGAATTGCCATAGATGGGTAATTGATATCTTTAGGACACCTCTTCGTAAAGCAATTAGCATTTGTGAAATCACACTTCCTAGGGTTCGAGGTATTTTAGGTATGGTGCCGATGTGAAGGTTATGTCTTATATTAATGTTTGTAAAGTATATCCAACTTATTGGATACATACTCGGGTATCCAAAAATCTAAAATAATATTATTTTTTTATAACTTCTAATTTAAAAAGTTGAATATCTGAAATATCCTAAATATTTGATTTTTTTTTTGTAAAATGTATATCCAAAATTCCAAAATTTCTAAAAAATATTTAAATTAATAATTAAAAAAACTACAGATAATTCAGATATCTGAATATTTTGATATTTCGGGTTAGTAATTTCGGATAACTAGGGTTCAGTTTCAGATATGGATGTTTTTGCACATACCATTGTTTGGTGTAAACAATGCATAAACATTTATTTTAGTTTTTTTTCCATCGGATTTAGTGTTGGGAAAATCGAAATTTGTTTGGATAAATCTGAAGTCGTGTAATCACTTTCAGATCAAACAATTGGAGTGGCTACCAATCTTTGATCGGATAAAATCAGATTTGATTCTAGAATTCTGTATGGGATTTTGATTGTGAGATTTTGGGGGATTAGTTATGAATCAAAATTCGTCCAGGGGTTTTACTCTAAAAATTTGGGAGTGTATTTTCAGTTTTTCATAACTGCTTGCAGTTTCAATTTTGAACAAAAACACCTTTAGTCCCTCAAGTTTCAAAATTGCACATTTAGCCCAAAAATGAGTTTCTGTTGCATTTTTATAAAGGACTTCTGTTGCAATTTGGGAGCTCGACCCCAGCCAGGGGCTCTGCCCCTTGGACCCTGCTCCCAGGGGCGCTGCCCCCTTGGATCCCCTGTTAGTCCCGATGACATTCAAATAAGCGTGCACTCTTATTTGAACGTCACACGCAATCTCAAATTACACTAAAATATCCAACATACCTCCCCCGTTTTAGTGTAATCAAGGATTACCTAACTTGTTCACAGCAATCAAACAAACTAATGCATAAATGAAATGTCGTGACGATTGAATTTCATATTAGTATATTACACATTCCAAATATTCGAATTTAAGGGTGTCTCTAAGGATTGAACCCTTAATATCCATACTAAATACATGAAGATAATATACACATTAGTTTACATACATAGATCTAACTTGACACTATCTTTTACTAGCCTATGTCCCTATCCTTCATAAGCATATCAAAGCCAAGTCCAAGCTTCTTGAAGCAGCTAAACTCCATGCTCATATAGGTAGCTCTTTTACTCTTGCACCTGCAAATGCAATTTTTCAAAAGAGCTATTAAGAAGATACACCTCAACCTTACTTAACTTGCAGATCTAAATACATACCTTTGGGATAATTGTAATGTTGTGTTCCAAACTCTAGATGTTAAGCTTTCCACATTGAATTCTGCACCTAACGTCATATTAGGTAAGAATTGGGTATCTTAACATGAGAGTTTTCAGATGGACTTTAACCCTAATCCCACAGCTGATCCTTTCACGAGATCTCTAGTTAACCCTTTGGTTAAGTGATCAGCTAAGTTATGTTGAGTTCTCACATACTCAACCGAAATCGCACCATGCATGATGAGCTCACGAACCATGCTATGTCTCACACCTAAGTGTCTTGACTTGCCATTATACACTTGACTATACGCCTTAGCCAGTGTAGCTTCACTATCACACCTTATAGAAATGGGATCCGTTGGTTTTGGCCACAATGGAATCTCATAAATCAAGTTTCTTAGCCACTCAGCTTCTTTTCCAGCTGCGGCTAACGCTACAAACTCAGACTCCATTGTTGAATCAGTTATGCAAGTCTGTTTCTTTGAATCCCAAGAAATGGCACCTCCCCAAGTAGGAATACCCAACCACTTGTGGAAGAATGATCTTCCTTATTGTTTATCCAACTTGCATCTGAATATCCTTCAATCACTGAAGGAAATCCAATGTAAGTTAGACCATAATCCATGGTTCCTTTCAAGTATTTGAATACTCGACCTAGTGCTTGCCAGTGATGAGTACTAGGATTGCTAGTAAACCTACTAAGTTTTCCAACAGCATACGCTATATCTGGTCTCGTGCAGATCATAACGTACATAAGTGATCCAATCTCTCTTGAGTACTCAAGTGGAGATACTGCAATGCCTTTATTAGGTAATAGCTTCAGACTAGGATCAACAAGAGTACTTGCGGGAGAACAATCCTTGAAATTGAACTTGTTCAAGATCTTCTCAATATAGTGTGATTAAGAGATTGAAATGCCCATGTTCTCACGTTTGATTTTAATACCTAAAATCACCTCAGCCTCCCCCATATCTTTCATAGCAAACATAGATGATAAAAATTCTTTTGTTCTATTAACTGATCTTGGTTAGTGCCAAAAATCAACATATCATCTACATACAAACAGATCAAGACTCCGTTTCCAGAAGCATCAAACTTGCTATAAACACATTTATCTGCTTGGTTTAAAGCAAAACCATTAGACAATACAATCTCATCAAACTTTTAATGCCACTGTTTGGGTGCTTGCTTCAAACCATAAAGAGATTTAATTAGTTTACACACCTTGTTTTCACTTCCAGGCATAACAAACCCTTCTGGCTGTTTCATATAAATCTCCTCATCTAATTCACTATTTAGAAATGCAGTTTTCACATAATTTTGGTGTATTACAAGATTATGTATAGCAGCAAGTGCTAATAATAATCTAATGGTGGATATCCTTGCTACAGGAGCATATAATCAAAGAAGTCAATACCCTCATTTTGTCTAAACCCTTGGATTACTAATCTGGCTTTGAACTTATCAATAGTACCATCCACCTTCATCTTCCTCTTGAAGATCCATTTACTTCCCAATGGTTTACAACCAGGAGGTAAATCCACCAATTTCCAAGTGTTATTTTGCAAAATAGAATCCATTTCATCTTGGATGGCTTCTTTCCAAAATGAAACATCCCGTGAAGCCATTGCTTCACTATATGTCTTTGGATCCTCATCAACATGGAAGCAATATTGATATTGAAAATCAATATCAATCCTAGATCCCTCAACTAAGTAGAGTTGAAAATCGTCACCATAAGACTTGGCCTTTCTTTCTCTTGAACTCCTTCTTGGTTCAGTGCTAGTTGAAGGCATGATTTCTTTTTCACTAGAAATCTTAAGAGAAGGATTCATATCCTTTGGCCTAGGTATAGATGTGAATCTTTATTCATCATATTCTACATTTCCACTTCTTGCCTCAATAACCGTATGTACTGAAACGTGGTCATTTGGTTCTATTACATAGAACCTGTGAGCAAATGAGTGCTCAACATATCCAATGAAAATGCATTCTATACTCTTTCCCCTAAGTTTCTTATCTTAGGATCATTGAGCCTAACCACGACTCTACAACCCCAAACTCTTAGTTTTTGCAACTCGGGTGGCTTTTTATACCAAAGCTCAAAAGGGGTTGTTTTGTTCCTTTTATAGGAACCCGGTTTAACAAATAACAGGCTGTCAACATAGCCCCTCCCCAAAACCCATTATTTAAACCCGAATAGGACAGCATGGTATTAATCATCTCTTTTAGCGTCCTATTCTTCCTTTCCGCCACACCATTTTGTTCCGGTGTGTAAGGAGCTGTGGTAAGGTATATTATTCCAGTTGATTGGAAATATTCCGGATCAAAATATTCACCACCTCTATCCGTATGTAGGGTTTTGATCAATTCACTTCGATGAAGCTCCACTTCTTGTTTATAGATTTTAAACTTTTCCAGAGCTTCATCTTTTGCATGTAATAAGTAAACGTAACAGAATCTAGTAGCATCATCTATAAAGGTTACAACATACTTCTTGTTACCTAATGATGGTGTACCATGAAAATCACATAGATCACTATGTATCAAATCTAATAGTTTACTTTCTCTAGTAACATGTTACATGAATGGTTTTCTAGTTATTTTATTCAACTTGTAGATATGGAACTTTTCATTTGTTAAATTAATTGCCGGAATTAAGCTCATTTTAGACATTTCCATAAGTCGTTTATAATGTACACGTCCTAGTCTAGCATGCCATAATTCAGATTTTGACGAACTTACACTAGATGACGAATCAATCATACAAAAAGAATTATCACTAAACAACACTTCTAGATTTAACATAATCATACCATTACATAGATAACCAAATCCGATAAAAGAACCATGTCTTGACAAGATATACTTGTCATATTCTAACACTTGTTTGTACCCGCAATTATTTAATACGATACCGGATAACAAGTTTTTCCGAATGCCGGGTACATACAATACATTACTTAAACTTATAGTTTTTCCCGAAGTAAACACTAGTACTACACTTCTAATTCCGTGGATTGGCTCGGTTGCAACATTTCCCATCTTTAAAACAGAGCCATCTTCAATTAAGGTAAGGTCCTTGAACCATCTTCGATCCTTACATACGTGACTTGTTGCTCCCGAGTCGTACCACCAAGCAACAGAATCATCCTGCACATAAAATGCTTCAGAAATTAGTGACACATAATTCACATCCGAATTATAATTAAATTTTAATTTCTGAACTTGTTGCTTTGGATCCTTCGAGGATCCACTAGTACAAGCTTCATTCTTGGCTTTACCAACACGACAATCTCTCTTGAAGCGTCCCGGTTTACCACACTTCCAACAACCTTGATCCTTGGTCTGTTTTGCATACTTCATAGCCTTGTTCTTCTTGTTAGGCCCACTTTGAAACTTCCTTTTGTTGTTTCCCTTGTTAGAACTTTTAAAACTAGGACCACTTTCTTCAACCATGTTAACAGAAGACCCACCAACGTGTTTATCTTTGTTAACATTTTCCATGGCCCGAGGACTCCTCAATTCGAAAACAACTTCCAAGTTCAACCAGATTCATTTCCTCTTTCTTATGTTTTAAAGTATATTTAAAATCTTTCCATGAAGGAGGTAGTTTATCAGTGATAGATGGAACAGAAATTGCTTCATCCATCTTCAAACCATGTAGTTCAAATTGACCCAGAATTCTTAGACATTCATTGTATTGTTCCATGATGGGTCTACCATCAACCATTTTATAATTCATAAAATCACTGACTAAGAATTTCTTACTAGATGTGTCTTCAGCCATGTATTGGCCTCTAGTAATTCCCACAGTTCTTTTGCAGATTCAACATTTTGATAAATATCAAAAAGAGAGTCACACATACCATTCAGAATATGCCCATGACAGATGTAATCAGCATTCAACCACTTTCCACGCTTCCTAGTTTGTTCCAGCGGTTCATCCACCACTTCCTCGGGCATGGGGGTACTCAGAACGTACACCACTTTCAAAGTCGTCAAGAGAAAATGCATCTTCTTTTGCCAGCGACGAAAGTCTTGCCCTTCAAACTTGTCCAATTTCGCAAATTTGTTCGTCATAGCCTTCGAAGATTCACCACCGCTTGTCATCTTCACTGAAATTGTTTGATCTTTGTTGGGAAAATCGAAATTTGCTTGGATAAATCTGAAGTCGTGTAATCACTTTCAGATCAAACAATTGGAGTGGCTACCAATCTTTGATTGGATAAACTCAGATTTGATTCTAGATTTCTATATGGGATTTTGATTGTGAGATTTTGGGGATTAGTTACAAATCAAAATTCGTCCAAGGTTTTACTCTAAAATTTGGGAGCGTATTTTCAGTTTTTCACAACTGCTTGCAGTTTCAATTTTGAACAAAAACACCTTTAGTCCCTCAAGTTTCAAAATTGCACATTTAGCCCAAAAATGAGTTTCTGTTGCATTTTTTATAAAGGACTTCTGTTGAAATTTGGGAGCTCGACCCCAGCCAGGGGCTGCCGCCCCTTGGACCCTGCTCCCAGGGGCGCTGCCCCCTTGGATCCCCCGTTAGTGCTGATGATATTCAAATAAGCGTGCACTCTTATTTGAATGTCACACGCAATCTCAATTACACTAAAATATCCAACATTTAGGGTTTAAGTTTATGTGCAAAAAGATAAGAAGAAATGTAACAAAAAGATTGGGTTTAAGTTTATGTGCACAAAGATAAAAGGAAATGTAAAAAACGAATATAATACAAGGGTTTCAAGCCTAAGTGTTTTGTTAACTTAACATTTACTTGATTAGAATTCTTTGTTAGTTTCATTATCATAACAAGAATATATATTTTTAAATATATATTGAAAAAAAATCAGTTATGATTGTTAAAATAAAAAAGGAATCATTGTATAAATAGTGATATAACTCCAAACTATGTGAACACCATCGATCCACAACGATCACCTATGTTTTATTATTAAGGGCTTCATTTTGTTCCCCCTAACAATTAACCTAAATTTCATCTTTTAGTTTATTTTCATGAATTGTAGAGTGTTGGCCCCACACTGACATGCAACTTTGAGGGGTCACATATATATGCAACATACGTTGGATTGGCTCAACCAACATTCGTCATAGTTCTTGAAAAAGACACCACAAATGCAACCCTCACTTCTACTTGAACTGTCATGGAAGGGTAATTCATATCCTTAAAAGACAACTTCATAGGTAAATTAGCATTTGTGGGGATCTCACTTCCTAGGGATGGAGGTTTGCTAAGATACGGTGTTGATGTGGGGGCTACGTCCTGTAAGACCCTAACATGTTTTCACCGAAAAGACGCAGCGAAAATACATACTATAAAATTTCTTTCTTTATAAATGTTCTAATATACTTGAAAACCATTTAAAAAGACTTCTTTAAAAGAATTACATCATTCTCCCTTCATTAATGTATCAGATATAACATGCTAACACAAACTACATGTCCACCTCTTCCGTCCAATCCATGTCTCTTGAACTCGATCTTCACTCACTTGTCCTTCATAATAATGATCCCTAATTCCGTACAACCTACATACACCACATAAATTCACATCATTAGTACTTGGTGACATTGTATATAATCTAAGATTCATAATTATAGGATCACGCCGCGTTCTATCCTCATATACATTCCATTCGGTAATCTTTCTGAATTTAAGCATTTCATCTCGGTGTTTAACCTTCAGTGAGTCAACAATAATGTACTTGCATTTCATTTCATTCTTAAAGGAAATCCGGTTAGCATCGTTAATACTCATGTATATTAACACCATACGTACATACATACACATAAGTCTCGCTCATAAGAATACATATGGTTCAATAACACGCACATATATTATCTAATCCAACTCTTTCAAGTATAATAAATCCTACTTCATACACCTACCCATCTATCCAAACTCTTACATACTATTTGCATTCTCACATATTCGTACTAATAAATCTTAGTCACGAACTACTATAAATATAAGTCTCGTACATACCAACCTACATGCATACTCATTTCTATTCATGCTTACCTATGGGTTCCATCTACTAATATGAAATTAAATCCATTCATACATGCCTACATATTTATTTCGTTCCCACACATACTTTCATGCACGCCCCATTCTTACCCGCACCTCCTAAACACTCTTAAAAAATTTTGGGGTACATTTCGGGAGCTTAAAAATGAGTTCTATACTCACCTGTACGTCACAAAACTATTTAGTAAGGTTGGGGTACATTATGGAAGTTTAACGGGGCTTGGGAATGGGTCTACGTGGTCCGGGGTCGAAGAAAACAAAGAAACAGGGCTGCTGGCGTCGGGAGGCGTGTAGATAACAGCTTTGGGCGTCGGCCAGCTGCTGCCCGGTGTCGGCGATGCCGCCTGCAGCACCGTCGTTCTTTTCACCATTTTGACCATCGTTCGCATATCCCAAACTTCCCAAATCATAAAACAACATTATTCAAAGCCCCCAAATCATTCTAACACTTATTCCCATGTCCCCATAATCAAATCAATACTTTTATCTTACTTTCTTGATTTCGACCCATTTGATTTTACCAAGTTGTTTTCGACACAGTTAACTACTTTTAACCCGCTAAAACGATACTTACCTTAGTACTTCCATTAATTACACATTCTTACATGATTCCCCACCTTCATAGATATCAATACTCTCTATACTTACTAAGTAGTGAATCGGAAATCACTTACCTTAAGCATCCGTATTCATGTTTGCTTCCTCGCCTCCTCTTGACACGTTAGCCATTCGTGTTTGAGTCCATGCTAATGTGGTTCATACCCTTTCATGTTATCACAATCACATTATGGTTAGCACACATGTTCATTCATACTAACATTCATTTCTTTCCATTCATACATTACTTGAATTTATATTAACCAAATACCACATCCATAAGGCATAGACTAAAAGTTACCTTGTTCCACATTCACACAACTCAATTATTGTAACATCCCGCATATTTGTATCAAATTATAACACGACACATGTCCAAATTGTCTGATTAATCCCGATTTGTGGGAAGAGAGGGACCAAATACGTCAAAATGGGGAACTAATCAAAGTCTAGTGGCTAAATATGTAAAAATCTCAAAACTTTGTTCCTGGAGGTCCCTTACGGACCGTAAGAGAGTTTTAAATCTGTTGGCGTGCCACAGGTCCTTACGGACCGCAATGCATAACCCTTACGCTCCGTAATGGGTGCCTGGTGACAGCAAGTTGGCAGCTGTCATTCCTTTGCTGCCAAACTGCCACATCTCCGTGATTTTGCCACCATTGCTCCTCCTTGTGACACCTTAGGTGCCACTCATCAGCTCCTAATCAGTTTGGCTAACACTGGTCATGATTAGAGAGCATTGTGATTAGTATACATTGGTGCCTTAGTGTTATATAAGCTCACGCCTTCACTCTCACTCTAAAACACTTCTTTGGAACTTCTATGGAGATTTGGGGCACCTCTCAAGTGTCCTCAGTAGTTCCTCAACACTAGTAAGTCATTTCCCTTAGTCAGTTTCAATTATCTAGTTAGAATTCAAGTAAAAGTCAAACAATTTGACTTTTCGTTTGATTTTCAGTTCTGACCAATATGGTTAAGCCAAAGTTCGAATCGAACTTTCCTACGTGATCGTAAGAACGAAGGTATGCATCCCCTACGGTCATACCCTCCAACAATCATGCTAAGTAGGCGAAATGATGAATCAAGCATGTTATATATAAAAGTCAAAACTAGTAAATATGTGTTTTGCGATAATTGAACTTGATCTAAACCAATTGTTTTGACATCATATCAATTTTTATAGACTAATAAAACATATTTTTACATGCTCGACTCATCATACTCAGTTTAGACTTCAATTCTGTATCGAAAACCAAGCAGTATGACTTTGCTTTGACTTTCGATTATAACCCGTTTGGTCTACAATAATAAAGGGAATAAACCTCTGAAGTTATACCTTATGGTCATACCATTTGAAGGGTAAATCGACAAGTTCACTATATATACTTTTAAAATGTCAAAAATACGAGGCACGTAATTTGATCTCGAAACTAATTATATAATATTTTGAAATATATTTAGGATATAACAGACTTTTCATAGACCCATTTGACCATCTGATGCCACATTTACGCAGATGACTATTTTGATATATATAAAATTTATAAACTAGTCGAATTAGGTTAAAACCTTTCAAAATCACTCCATATCAGAATGTTTGGTTAAATAACCCATGTCCAATGAGGCTTTACACTGGGTATTAACCACATTCTAACCGGCCAACGCTTAATATAGCGAAACCGAACAATATTCCAAGTAGCGAGTCAAGTAATATAACTTACAAAAGACTCGTGAAGATTCTAACGGATATTTAAATCTTTTTCATTCTGGACTATAAAGCCTTCCAGATTATCATGCCTAGGATATACAAGTTGAAATACGACTTTGCTTCAAAGAACTTGTTTAATAGAATCTTTGCTAAGCAAGGTTATTACTCTTAGCCTAGTTTTACTTAAAAACTTGGGGATATGGCATTAGCCATTTGGAGCGGGTATTATATAAATGGGAAAATGCTTTAATAAATATAAGAATCTGGTTTAATCCGTATTGCTTGAATAACATAAAACAATGGGGGTAATGGTACCGTGTCCGGGCATCCCGACTCATCAACTAGGAATGGCCATATAAAATACACTCAGGGGAGTAGGCATACTCCCGGAAGACGTTGTATTAAAGATGGTTTGTACCTATCACATACCGGCATAGATTTCTTGTACCCAGCTGTATTAACAAGCATGTGAAACTGGTGACAAGAAATCTATCCCAAAGAAATACTAAATGATTAACATACGGGTTAACATAATATGTATCAAATGATTTATGAAAATGATTTTAAAAACAAGTCGGTTAATTGCAATTACCGGCACGTATTTTCAAAAGATTAAACTGCATGTAACAAACCCTGATATAGGGTGGAATGGTTTGGTCAAAGGAAAAACTTTGGAATTTGCGACTCCACTGCTTAAAGGCCTATGATGTCCTAAGCTTGCTTTTATATCAGATCCTACTTGTGGGACATTGTATCGACCACTTATAAATTTTATTTAATGAGTTTTAAACTTTTATATTATTATTTTATCATCCTATCTTCCGTTGTATGTTTGTGAAACTGTTATCATTCGTCATGCATGAAGCCACCAACCAGGCCCACCAGAAATCAGGGTGTGACGATTATCATCATACATCTTACATAAATCATCTAGTATATAATACATGACTTATCTACTCTTACAATTGGGTCCAAAAGTCTAACCATGCTATTCATACATTGTTGACTTTCAGAAAGTCAACTGTCCTGCTTACATACTCTCAACTTATGAACATATATCCATCTCAATGTGGTAGATCATAGTATTAACATCATACGCATTTCATGTTCATATTGTATAACATATAGAATTACATGATCATCTAATTATATACACACACATATTCGTAATCCATTCCATCCACGCTAGCACTTTCATATCTTCACAACTAACACCATAACCCATAATTAGCTAACCCAACATCTTTCCAACACTACCCCTTTTATAGGATTCTTATATGCTTTACATTCACTTCTTAATTGTCACACCCCGACCCGCAGCGGAAAAGGTGATCGGGGCATGATTGGGTTATCATCAAAGCTCATGACATTTATTATAACGTTTCATATTCATTATTACAATTTAAAGGGAAACATACAATTACATCATGTCCTAAACATCATTCTAGACTTCATTGTTTTCTTCTAAGTCATTTCCTATGTTTTTCCTTGCTTCATCCTGATCACCTGTATCATGTGTAAAAATGGTTTTTGGATCAACAAAAAGTTGGCGAGTGAATCCTATGAAAAGCATTTGAACAAGTTTATTGAATTGATTATAAAATAAAGTGCACAACCACATATGATTAAATATAGATGTAAACATATTCATAAAACACTTAATATCAGATAATGCACACACATACAATAATAAATTGTTTTGAGGCACGCGTTGCTCAACCCGTCTCTCACGAGGAACTGATGGGCCTAATGAATGATTTGCATACAACTTGACAATATGAAATACATGACTACAAACAATAAATACATTCTAAGTTTAGATCACAATATGGTATGGCACAAGTTTAAATAAACGAGTTAATTTTAGTGACACATGACACACCCCAAAACGTGTAATTAAAAATGGGAGTTGTAAGATTCACTCACATTGGGTGCGTTCGGTTGATGATGTTGATTGCGCACGAAGTTTGATTTAACCACGAGTGAAACAAACCTAGATAATAACATAATGGTTCGGTAAATAAGTGGATTTTATTAAATCAATTTTTGTAGGATTATTGGATATATTTTTGTGAGTTTAAGGCTATTTTCTAACTTTAAAATGTTATTTTTAAGTATTTTTAATTGATTTTTAAATAAAATAAATAAATAAAAATAATAAAAAATGTTGACTTTTTGACCGTTGACTTGTTGACCGTTGACCTGTTGACCGGTTTGATTGTGTAATTGTGTGCGCCGGGTGAGGCTCGAACCCGAGACCTCCCGTTCGCGTGCACGCAGCTCTACCAACTGAGCTACGTGTCTAACCTGAAATATTTCTGTTTTTAATTATATTTATATACTAATTGAATTAATCCGAAAATCATTTATTTTAAAAACGATTTTAATGACTCGCTCGGTGCTCTCCACAGGTCTCGAACCCGGGACCTGTGGGTTAGGTTGACACACAGTCCACCGCTGGACTGTGTGTCTAACTTGGTAAATAATCTGATTTTTATTATACTTATATACAAACTAGATCATTTCATTTCTGCCTTATATAAAAAGTTTGATAATTGCCAGAACCGGTGCGGTAGTCTGGACTCGAACTCGCGACGTATGTTTTAAACGCGCACACAGTCCACCACTGGACTGTGTGTCTATCTTGGTTATTATTCCGTTTTTTATTAAATTTAACATCTATTTGCAGTGAATCCGGTTCAGTAAAAAAAGAACATTTTTATTAAGGCGAGTATGCGTGGGACAAGAATCGAACTCGGGACGTATGCGTGTTTATTTGCACACAGTCCACCGCTGGACTGTGTGTCTAACCCGAGATAAAACTTGATTTAAATTATATATATATACTACAGAAAACTCCATCTTCTTCGTTAAGCTTCATCCAGAACCAATGTCCGACTGGTTCGACGATTTAATCAAGTCCTTTAGTGTGTTGTGATTAATTACATGTGAGATTAATAAAAAGAATGAGGCGTCGAGAAAGGGTGTGATTGTGAGCGAAAAGGCTAACAGAAGTTAGAGGGTGTATTTATAGGGCAGAACATCGACGA
Organism: Scalesia atractyloides; assembly: GCA_947069175.1. Taxonomy (NCBI): domain Eukaryota; kingdom Viridiplantae; phylum Streptophyta; class Magnoliopsida; order Asterales; family Asteraceae; genus Scalesia; species Scalesia atractyloides. The sequence goes on from CAMTDV010000030.1 coordinate 60,381,765, forward strand.
ATTTGGTCCGTTTTCCGTCTTGATTCGTCGGTCAATAATTTTCCGGCGGTTATGACTTGTGTCGCGGGTTCAGACGTCGGTTATAACCGATGTAATAGTTAAGGCTTCGGTTAAATCAGAAGAAACCGTCCAATCTCGGCGAAATCATCGGGATTTCCGACGACTGCGATTGGGCGCGTCAGTTTAGAATTCGAGTTTGATATTTGAATTAATTGTTTTGATATGTTACTAAAGAACACAAGTGGCGGAGTGGTTTGATGGATGAGAGTTAAATCGTTTGTTGACCAGGTTGACCCGGGTTCGAAACCCGGCAGCCTTGTTTTATTTTTAAACCACTATTTTTAATACTTTTTCAAATATAAATTATATATTCCAATATATTTATTAATTATGTATATTCTAAAATTAATTTGGGCATTAAATACGCAACGAAATTTTTAACTGATTGTTCGGTTAATAAACGGAGCGGGTTTGGTAAATCCGATTTCTGACGGATGTTACATTAATCACAATTAGGAAAGTAAACAATCTACTGGTGTGCATTACATCATACAAGCATTTAGTGCAAGCTCCTAAAACATTCTTCTACTAAATCTCACATTAACTACATTCTCACATGGCTTTCATCAAGAACATATGTCACATGATATTTTACTATCAAATACATCAATTCCACATTCCATGCTTATTCATCCATTACTTGCATAAAATTTCATCTATTAAGCTCACCTAGGCATTGCATCAAACACTTGGTGTGTGTACCACAAATAAGGCACAATTTACAAGTATTTCATGCTCATCTCCTACCTCTTGCTTTTATTCATCAATAACAACTATAAATCACATTACTTCCAAACCATACTCATTCTAACTAATAAGAATCAAACACATACAACATGATACAACAATTTGCACAAGAATTGGACATGGATGATTCACCCATATTACCATTCTTACTACTACAAGTGGGTTTCACCCCAAACATCAAATAACTCAAAATCGTGCATAACTCATGTTTCATATGGTGATTCTAAAACATATTCATGCTTAATTTCATACTAATTCGTGGATTAATCATAAAACATATGTTTATTGAGTCAAAATTTGAAAAGTTCTTGTTACCTCGTTGAGTCTTTGTGCGCGCGGTGTGTGTATATATATATATATGTGTGTGTGTGTGTGTGTGTGTGTGTGTAACTTGGCTTAAGTGTGTAAAACAAGTGAAATATATTTGTGTGTTCTAGCGATTTGGTTTTAAATAAAATTCATATCGAAACGTAATATTCAGCATTTTTATAAAATATTGTATTTATAAGGAAATAAAGTATTTTACATTGATCATAACTATAAAACCGTGAAAACAAAGCTATGAATTGAACATATACATTTTAAATTGACCGACCTACCTTGGTTTGAAACATATTTGATCGATTTACAATGGTTTATTACTACCAGCAGTAACAAATTTTTTTTTTTTTTTGTAATTTAACAGTGTCGATGGCTTTCTAGGTTTCCAACAAGCTTATTAGGGTTTTTCTATAAGGTAGAGAAAGGTACGTAAACAACCATGGACTAGCAAGAAACACAATTCTCCAATGATAAATCACTCAACGAGTACATCCATGATCTGTAAGAGTCTTTTGAAAAATAATACTATACGAGCAAACCACGCAATAGACATGCTATGTGCTTCTCATCCTTCCGATTAGGGCTGTAAACGAACCGAATTTTCAGCGAACGTTCGTGACTCGTTCAGCGGGAAGTTCGTTTATGTTTGTTCGTTTATTAAATGAACGAACATGAACAAGAAATTCCGTTTGTTAAGCTAAACGAACGAACATGAACAGAGGATGTGTACGTTCATTTATGTTTGTGAACGTTCGATAAGGTGTACATTTATGTTCATGAATGTTCGGTAACGTGTTCCTTTATGCTTTGCTCATATACGTTCATTTGTATTTGTTCACTTAAAGGTTTTTATCTGTTATATTTTAATTTTATTAATTTTAGTTATTTAAAATTTTTGAAACCCTAGTGATACTATATGTCTCCACCAACATCTCTCATTCGACCATTTAAATTTCAGTTTGTTTTAAAGCTTGAGAAACTTCTTAATTTTGGTGTTAGTTATGTTTAAGACAATTATGTCAACTATGTTCAAATAATTATGTTAAGTACTTATTTATTTTTAGTGCATTCTTTGTAATCTTTGTGATGAGAAATGCAGTTTTTTATATTAAAATGAATATAATGTTCATTTGTATTTGTTTGTGTGCATGAACGTTCATTGGTGTTCATGAATATTTGTTTGTGTTCTTGTGCTTGTTTGCGTTCGCTTACATTCGGTAATGTTCGTGAATAGTTCATGAACACATTCATTTCCTTAATGAACAAACACGGACAAGAAATCTTGTTCAGTAAGCATTCGCGAACAGTTCATGAACATGTTCATTCCTTTTGTTCGTGTTCATTCGGTTCGTTTACAACCCTACTTCCGATACCACATCAGCATTCGTGAGGTGAAGGACTTTCATCGAGGATAATGTTGGTATTTGATGCAAAAGGTATTAGTTAAAACAAAATTTATTTAACTAGTGTTAAAATCATTTTTCTTATTGATATTTTAGTGTTCTCTAATCTATTATGTTTGCATCCACAGACATGGTATGGTGATAAGGTGTCTCATCTCTATCCAAGAAGTTGAGAGTTTAAATCCTGCAATGTGCATTCTGTATTTAACAATGTTATCCCGAGTTTACTAATGGTAAAAAGTGAAGATAACTTGTGTTTTAGAGTTCTATTAACGGAAGGAACAGAAAGAAGTGAAAGGAAAATCTTCCTTCATACCTTGCGTTCCAAAATGGAAGGAAGCGAAAAAGAGGAAAGAAGAAGTAAGAAAACTATAAGGTTTATCATTTAGCATTTACCGTCCCACTTAGCCTATTACAAAACCCAAGAAAGGTATAACTGTAAAATTATACCTTCTTTTCTCATAATTTCAACTTAAAACATATAAAATCTTTACGTTTTTTTTCTTTACTTCAAACTCGAAAACACAAAATGAAATTATATCTTTCTATATCCTTACCTTTTTTCTGTCTTAACTTCTCTTTCTTTTCTTTCCTTTAGTAAACTCAGAAACATAAAAAAAAAAGTCCAAACGACAAGAACATAAAAGAAAAAAATCTAAGAGGCAACAAAAATGACATAAAATGGGCCTACTTATGGGCTATATGACCGCCAATGGGCTTTAGTACCAACACACCACAATGTCCACATTGAGCATAATCCTGTGTTATTCTCCACAGGGTTACCTTTAACCACCGTCAAAATGGCTCAGCTGCTCAGGCCGTTAATCCTCTCGCCGGCGTCCAAACATCCTTTCCGGCGATGCATAAACCATCTTTTCCACTCAACAACGACGCATATTCTCACCGGAAGTTTCACGCACCGTCGAATGTCTACAACAAGAAGTTCAACAACTCTTCTTCACCGGAGAAATCTTCATGTATCTCGTGCTCGCGGTCTCCGTCCGGCTGACGCTCCGGTGACGTCAGATCTCAGTCAGAGTGATAGCGAATCGGATTCATCAGACGGAGAACGGAAGAGCCGGAACGAGAAGAAACGAGAAGCTCGTCGCGCTGTTCGTTGGGGCATGGAGCTTGCTGAGTTTAATGATATTCAGATTAAACGTATCCTCAGGTGAAATTAAACATAAATGTATAACAATTCAATCATCAATTTTGAATTTGGTTAGCTTACAAATTAGCTGCAAACTAACCTAACGTTAAGTGAATAATTTGTGAACCGTTCTGTGGGAAGTTAGTCTTTGGTCATTCTATGTTAGATAGTTCATATGTTATATTTTTTCTAAATACTTCAAAATTCCTACTAATAATATATTATTTAATAAATACTAGTGTATTTACCTTTTCACAATTTAGAGTTCACAACCTTTGCAAATCTCAGCCTTAAGGTTTCTGTTAATAAACACTTGTTTGTTTGTGTTCATGAACGTTTGTTTGTGTTCATGAACGGTTGTTTGCGTTCATGGGTGTTTGTTACCAAAATCAACGAACGAACACAAACGAACATGAACATGTCATTTCCTTAACGAACGAACACAAACATAAAATATTGTTCACTAAGTGTTCATGAACAGTTGGTGAACACATTTATTTTCTTAAGAACGAATAATAATTCGCATGGTTTGTTTGCAGCCCTACTTATAAGCTTTGCTTTGATTGTGAATTTTGTTCGTATACACTGTCGAATTCGTCGTGACTTGTTTCACTAACTCTGAATATATGTGGTTGAATAATAGAGTTGTTGAGCTTGAAGAAGAGGTGTTTAGTGCTCTCATGTTGGTGAAGGTGAGGCTCATTGATAGAATTGTATAACAGTTTATTTATGGTTTGTCATAATCATAAATTGTGTTTTAACTTTGCTACAGAGATTAGGTCGTGATGTCCGGGAAGGAAAGCGAAGGCAGTTCAGTTATATAGGTATGGAATATTGGAATTTGAGTTGTTACTAAATCCCTTTTATGTCATCTATGGGTAGTATAAATGCATTGCGATAAGGCCTCACGGAGTGGTTCACGAGAAAGAAACGGTGTGCGGAATTCAAGTTGTCAATAAATCCTTTTGAGTTTGGAGTCTTTTAAATAAATAAAAATGATATGGCATTCCATGGTTTTTGGTCCACTCCCTCAAATTTGGGGAATTTTTGGAGAGTTGGGGAAAATCTGATGTGGCGCTTAGGTGGCATCTGATGTGGAACTTTTTTTTAATAGGAAGATTATTACGTGATGTGGAACCTGAATTAATGGATGGACTGATAAGAGCAACAAAAGATGGGGATCAGCAGACGTTTCAGCAATTATCTAGTTCAGCTAATCCTGATCTTGGAGACACCAGTGAAGAGGAAGAAGAAATTGATTATGAGGACGAAGACGAGGTATGCTTAATAAATCCTTCTTTGGCAGCAGATCTTATTCAAAATGAAATTTTGTGTTTGTTATTTGTTTATTTATTATCTTATACACTCTGTTTACAACTTTACATGTTGTGTCAGGGGTTTGGTGATCACCATGATATAGCAACCAAATGGTTTGATGGTTTGGTTAACAAAGATGTAGATATCACTAATGAGATTTACTCTCTTAGTACTGTTGACTTTGACCGCCAAGTAAGTTCTTTTCCATTTCTCATTTGCATATTATGTGGCTTATGTTACCCTTTGTCAGAAATCTGTTGGTGTACCGTGTATCGAAACATCAGTGATCGGTGTGAATGTTTACTTCCATATCATTCTGAGTGGTAGAATTATATGGTGTTCAAATTGTTTGTCAAATATTGTTTAGAAAGATATATAATTACTCTTTAGATTTACCCCTTTTGTGTGTTGACTAATTGACTATTAGAAAGGGAAGCTCTGTATTAACAACACACAATCCCTGAGTTTTTAAGATCGGCTAACTTTGACCCGTTTATAGGTAAGTGAGTCAATTGGGTTTTTCGACATTTTTTCTAGTGTTATGTAAAGTAGTACAAAACACATTCTACTTCGATATTTTAATTTGATGACATCAGAAAAAAACAGTTTAGAGTGATCTTTAGATTATTAACTTGCATTCTTGGATCTACGCTAATAACTGTTCAGGTTCTTTCTTTTGTCATTTATCACTATGATAAGATAAACTTAAATATAAAGTTATAATGTTTGGAGGTGGCAATTTCAAGTCATTTAGTTTAATATTTGCTTAATAACTATCCAAACGGGGAAAATATTAGGAGGTAGCTAAAAATGAAATGGCTCGAAACTAAACAAACATTAATTCAGTTACTTGTAATGATGAATCGTTTTATTTCAAAAGAATAAATATTGTTATTTAGGGGATATGAATCTGGAGGCCACACACTTATTCGTTGCTGATTTGATCTCCATTTGAACCATACTTGAAAATTATCCGTTTTAAACCGTACTTAAGTGTTACCCACTTTGACTCGTTTCTTATCTCACACGAGATTACTTTTCAGGAGTTACGTAAACTTGTCCGAACTTTTTGCTCACTGCAAGTCCGTAATGCCACATCAGCAGAAAACGAAGGAGAACCAGATAAAAAACTATTAAAAGCCCAAAAGCTATTAACCCGTTTTCTCGTCTCCCTTGCTAAGCAGCTACCTACTGAAGAACACTGCATGCTTTAGTCTTCATATTCCAAACATATAAAACGACTATATAGGACATGTGACGGGTTTACAGTGGCTTCCGAGTCAAAGAAAGCCAACTTGGTATGAATTCTTATTCCAGTTTTCATAAGTTGATTAAAGAGTAAATTACTTTTTGAGTCCCTATGTTTTATTGGTTTTAACCACTTGAGTCCAAAATACAGGTCAGTGGTTAAAACCACTAAAATACAGGTCAAAACAGATTTGGGTTAAAGCGGGTTATTTTCTAATATGGGTTGGGTCAGGTTGATCTGTAAATAGTTTTGTTGGTCATTATCTTATAGATATAAGTAATGTGTTAATACTTAACTTATGAAAAAATCTTATTACAAATTATATGTACTAAAATTAGACTTTGGGCAACTTTCAACATTCCAAAATCAAATTGGCATCTCTGATTATAAGAAGACTAATTGCAGTTAACGGTATGTTGATATTTTCATGCTGTAGGTTCACCCACAATTAGAAGAAGGCTTTCTCCGTAGCTTCAGGTTCGGTTTTTTATGCTGTTAAGATATTAACTGTCGGAAGACCTCAAAAGTTTTCGAGTGGTGTTTGTATATTTATGTACTGCAGTTTTAGATTATGGTAATTTATATTTTATTCATATATATCATGTGGGTTCCACTCTAAAACCAATCAGAAAAGAGGGAGTAACCCAGACTTGGGCATTTATGATGTGGGATTGGGTGTTTGCACCCAACATCGTACCCTCAAACCATATGTCCACTGGGCCAACCCTCCAACAATGATTCATTTTGAACCAACCGTCTTCTGTAAGCGCGACTAGCTGTCAGATCTGACGTGAACACCGACTACCGAATCAAGAAGACTTGATGGATCAACCTTCTGTCATTGAACTGGGAACTCGGGTTGCACATGTGACACCGTCAAACATCTTTGAGACCACTCTATACTTTATAGGTCCGATTACCACACTGGTAATAGGGAGTGTAACCTATAGACTTGTATGTATACACATTTTTCTTTTTAAATTTTATGATGTATGAGTGAGTTTGCGATCACACACACTGATATGTACACACTTTTAATTCTTTTTCTGATGTGGTATAGTACCGAATCGGAGATAGCTTATGGTTTGGGACCCAAACCTGCCCTCTAATGGATCTTTAGAACTCAGAAAAATGACATCAAGAAGTCTAATTTCTGAAACAAGAAATTACCTGACATCAAGAAGTTCAACTTCATAGTTTTTAGTTTTATGTCTTTCGGTTCAATCGTATAACTATAACGGATCATTTCTAGTTATAATCTTCTAGACAAATATATACAAACGCGATTTAAAACAAGTGAAGATCAACTTCTAGAGTTAAGTGAGACTAATCAAGTTATTTACAGCCTACATCAAAGCATGCTTCAAAACATGTAAACTAATTCTAGGGGATGCAAAAATAACCTCAAAACTAATCTTCTTCCAAAATAAGAAGCAGCCGAAGTGAACGAATACAAAATATAATGATGATAATTATTATTATTCAGAACGGCTAGATGAATCGCCCATCTGTTTGACTCTCAGTGTTAGGTATATGAGTATAATCGTTCCCAAACTTGACCTGGAAACAAGTAAACAGAAACACGAGCACATTAATTGTTAAACAAGGCACCTAAGGGTATTAAAAAGACAAGGTAAAGGTGACAGTTTTGATTTCATTTTCTTAATTAATCGATATGAGTTATGTTTGTCTCAAACGGGTTAAATAGGTTATGAACTTACAATACTGAGAACATAAGAGCAACTTTTCTTGAATTAAAAGAGGCGGTACGCTTGTACTTTCTCATTCTTGGAGCCTCAGCAACTTTCTCACCTGCAAATTTAATCGTCCAATAAGAGCAAGTGCTTCATCAATCATGTGCATATACACATACACATGTGAATTGCTGACACGATACGAAAACATGACAATAACCTAACATAGAATTAATGGGTTTGGGCTTAGTCTAAATGGGTCTGGATTAGTTTCAGGTCGAAGTGTCCGACCTCGAACCATGAACATGTTTAGCTGAAGGGGTTGTGCTCAGGTTACTTGCAGGTTCAAGGGTTGACCCGTTTAACCCATTTAATTTTATAATTATTTTGTATCACCAGTTTGGTATTTTATGCCAACTTAAAAAAAAAATACAAAAAGAGAAGAGAAAATCACGTTTTGTAGTTTAAATGTAATTATTACTTTATATACATTTGCACTTTTTGTTGTAAATTTGTACTCTCATACACATACACAACACACACACACATACCTCGAGTAGAGAGCTTGGGTAAGATAAGGCTGTGATTCATCAAAAACTGCATGTATTTTCCTCCCATTTCACAGCTAATCTGTTTCTGCAATGATTTCCGCAAAATGGTTGATAGCCAAATTGAAAAAAAAAACAAGATGCCTTAAAACTTTAATTACTCACCATTTGCCCTCCTTCATTCTTCAGGCTACCAACAGTTTCTTCATTGATTCCAGGTGTTCCTGACTTCCCCTTCTCAATATCCACATCTTTTTCACTGCATTTAGAATAACCAGCTGCACTTTCCACCATTTTGTTGATGCAAGTTTGACTATTCATTTGGTCATCCATTGAAAGTTGACTTTCAAGGGCCACATAAACTTCCACTGATTTAGATTGAGCTACAGGCAGTTCACAATGAGGTATATTGTTGTCTTCATCAGCAAATGCAACAATGCTAAAAGAATCACAACCCTGCAAAATTCAATTTTATTGTTACTATTTAGTTATCACTTAACAATATAGATGATTACAAGAGAAAATCACAAATATATGCATTTTTTTTTACATTTATACGACAATGTTCATGTTAAGGGCCGTTTGGCAACTTCTGAATGGTTATGTGCTGAACCAGTAAAAGGTCTGAACCATTAAGTGCTGAATCAGTAAGAGGTCTGAACCATTAAGAGCCAATATAATCCGTTTAGAGGCAAATGTTTGACCAATTCAGATTAGAGGTCTTAACCATTTCCGACTCAGTATAATGCTTAACCATTCAGAGGCAAATGTCTGAACTATTCAGACTGCTCACGAAACAAACAGTCTGAACCATTAAGTGCTGAACCGGTAAGAGGTATGAACCATTAAAAGCCTATTAAAAGGTAAACAAACAGTCCCTTAGATAAGTTACTAGTCATGAAATTCACGAAAACGTACAGGTTTCCGATTTATATTTGTGAACCGTTGTAACGTCAAACAAACATGACCCGCTTTTTATAAAATTTCATATTGTTACAAAATGTGTACCCAGAATTAAAAATATTATGAACAAGTAAATTTAAAGAAAAATATGAGAAATGTTGGAAATAAAGTGTTACCCGATTCTTGTTGTTGGCATATCTCATGACTGTATGAAAAAAATAATGAAGATGATATTTGTGATTTTAATGTAAAGTATATTCTGATTTGATAAAGGAAGAGACATAATGTCACATTCAAATACAGAACGGCTCCAGCTGACCTAATATGGAACTACCCTCTCCCTCACAATCCTAATTATTACTATTCATTCACGTACCTCCCCGATGGGACCCACACTCCCTTTATTTCTAACATGTTATCTCTCGTACAACTAATATTAATATTTAGCTTTGCCCACCCCTATCAAGATTTTCCGCTTTACCCACCTTAGCATGTTTAACTGTGAAGTTCTCATTTTTTTCCACTAACGAGTACCAATAATATTAATATTGTTAGCTTTGTCGACAAGGTCGTACCACCAATATTAATATTTTTTGCTTTGCCAACAAGGAACTCAGAGATGGTACTAAATTCATCTGGGCCGTTTAACTATGGAGCTCTCATTTTGTAGCCCAAAATACGTTGGTGATATTTGAGACGGGCAGTCCAATGCCCTTACGTGGGCCTAAAAATCTAAAATACATTGAATCCAACCCCAAATTTAGAAAAAAACTCATTATTAATTACATCGAGATAGAAGGTAAAAGCTACGCTCCTACCCCTTTACTAAATCAAAATGACAAACTCTGTTCAAGTTTTGAGGCGCAATTTTCTACACAAAATTTAGAAAAAAAGCTGAAAATGAAATTGAGAAGATAAAACTAGAATAATAATAATAATAATATATGGAGGCGCATTTTTGAATGACATGCAGTTTGAGAGCAAGAGGAAAGTTAGATAAAAAGTTGAAGAAATTGTAAAGTGAAAATGAATACCTCTTGTGTAGAGTTAACGGCTGCCATGGGAGGAGAGAGAGAAGGTTGAGATTGAGGAGAGAGAAGGTAGTGGGTAGAGAGGAGTGTGAAGAAAACGAAAGATTCGAAGGCGGAGAAGATGATGATGATGTGTTTGTTTGTGGAGTGTGCATTTTCATGAGAGAGAGAAACCGTCTCGTGGGGTGACAGTAACGCTCCTTTTAATCTTTTTATTATTTTATTTATATTTATACTAGAATTAAGTAACCTGCGTTGCGACGTGTCGTAAAAGCATCTGGAGAGTATCAATTCTACACAACCGTCAGCGACTAGTTGACTACCAACATTGAAGTTGTGACGTGTTAAAGTGAAAAATAGACCGAAATGTAGAACATTTAAAAAAAAGAAAAGTGCGTGGATGGTCCTTGTGGTTTACTTCGTTTTCACCTTTAGTCCTTACATTTTCAAAATTACAGCTATAGTCCCCAACTTTGACAAATTCATTCTCGGATAGTCCCTGCAGCGGATGAAGGTTAGTTTTCTCAGTTAAATGGACATGAATTGACTATAATACCCTTACTATTAATAGATTACCAAATAAAACATTAAAATATTAAAAAATACCACCTACCCACCCAACCCTATGTTTTCTTCCTCCTCCTTTCCTTTCTCTGCAACAACCCACTCCCCCTTCTACCATCTCTCACTAAAAAACCATAATCACCTCCACCTACACAGCCACTGTCACACTCCCACCACTCCCCACCACCACCGCCGCCATCCTCTTCCACCACCACCATCGTCGCCATCCCCTTCCATCGCCTCCTCTGCACCACCGCCTCCTCTCTCTCTCTCTAGTTCCACCACCATCAACTCCATCGCCATCGCCACCGCCATCACCACTCACCACCACCACTACCGTCACAATCACCCCTGCCACAACCACCACTGCCGCCTCAACCATCACCACCCCCACCATTACCACCCGCGACGCCATCCTCACCACCGCCATTACCACTGGGGCGACAAATATGAAACCCTGAAAACAACCACACACCGTCTTCAAATCTTTATCATCAATTTTCTGAATTTCGTATTTTAATCTTTATCATCAATTTGAAACAACCACCGACCGTCTTGAAAGAACCCCCAAAACAAATCCAGATCTGAAATTCGTATTTAAATCTTTATCATCAATTTTCTAATTTCATGTTTACTTTTTTGAATGATATATGTGTATACGATGCAGTGTTTATGGGTAGTTGGAAAGATCAAGGTTTTCATTTTGTTTGAATTATTATTTGGAATATTTTGTGATAGATGATGATGTTTATGTAAAGATAGATTTGTTCTTGATTTAGGTTTGAAGATGATGATGATGTTCAGAGATGATGATGTTCATATGCATGTTATTTTTATTTTTTTTTTTATTATATTTTACATTTTACATTAAGGATAAACTAGTCATTTCACACCCACTTAACAGAGAAAACTAACCTCCATCTGCTTCAGGGACTATTCGAGAACGAATTTGTCAAAGTTGGGGACTATAGCTGTAATTTTGAAAATGTAAGGACTAAAGGTGAAAACGGAGTAAACCACAGGGACTATCCGGGCACTTTCTCTTTAAAAAAATAACTAAGTCGATCCAGGACACATGCCTTACGACGAACCTATTAGATGAGAAAAAATAGACGTAAAAACATTGAACAACACATGGACGTTGCGTTGTGTTAATTCGCAAAATTATGAACGAAATGTAAAAACGTTGAATCACACACGCACGTTACGCTGTGTTAACTTGCAAAATTTAGTTCGAAATGTAAAACGAAAATTTAGGAAGGATGAAAAGTATAGGAGACCAAAGTTGAAAGTAAAAAAGTTGTGAGGTTAAATCACAAAAGATAAAATTTTTTGAGTAAAAGTAAAAAAATAATCAGAGGTTAAAATAATAAGAAACCGAAAGATAGAACATATAAAAAATGACATAGTCAATCAATGACTCACGTGTTGTGACGAACCTATGAAATGAAAAACAATAGACGTAAAATCTTGAACTACACATGGGCGTTGCACCGTATTACCTCGCAAAATTATGAACGAAACATAAAACGTTGAACCACACACACGTTATTTCGTGATAACTCGCAAAATTTAGTACGAAACGTAAAACAAAAATTTGCGAAAGTTGAAAAGCACAGGGGACCAAAGTTAAATATAAAAAAGTTGAGGTGAAATTATAAAAGAAGAAAAGTTTTGGCTTTAAATTAAAAAAATGCAATTTTGTGAAGTTACAATTGCAAAAATTCAAAGATTTGGATTAAAAGTAAAATTTCAATTTCTTTTTTTTAAAACCACCCATAACATATGGTACAAAACCTTATCCATACAAAACTTACCAATTTATAGTATATTAATTATACATAAAGTATTAAAGTGAGTGAGGATATGTGTTACGGCCGTTATTGGGGTGTTAGTAGGTGGCGCTAGACGTTCTACACTGTCACAAGCAATGCAATTAAGACTGCATGTTGTGGTTAGCTTTAGCTAAAGTAAAGTGAGCACCATGATTTATCTTGTAATATTGTTACATGTAATATTGTTTCATCTGGCGCTGAGTGTGCACTTGATAAAATCACTGCTGAAGCTTTATCATCCTGTTGTGATTTAGGTGAGCGGGGGACTTGAGCGAGTATTTCTTTTGAAAGAAATATAATAATGAATTGAAATTAAAAATATATATTTTATAAAATAAAACAGAGAATATACATAAATTGAGAATTTAAAGTAAACTGCCAAAAAGGTCCTTAAGGTTTGGTTACTTTTGACACTTTAGTCCAAAACTAAAACCTTTTGAATCTGGGTCCTTTTGGTTTCGATTTTGTAGTCATTTTCATCCAAAATCAAAACCTGGTCAGATTTTTTAATTAACATTCAGCTTTTTTGTCCTTTTCTCTCTAGTATGCTCATCCCTATTTCAAACCGCTCAAACCCGCTCCTGCCCCCCTTAAAACCTGTTTCAACCTGAAGCGGTTTGGCTTTCGTTCACCAAACTTGACCTAGTTTGGGCCCAAACCCAATTTGTACACTACCACAATCTGCATGAATCGTGATGTTTTTTTGGATTCTCTTAATTTGTACAATTTTTATCATTGTATTGGATTCTCTTAATTTGTACAATTTAATCGTTGTATGTTTTTAATCTACACTAGGCTTTTAAAGTATAGTTCCAATTGTACGCTTGCAATTCTTGCTTTTTAATTTAGTGAGATTAGAAAACTGTGTGCGTCGAGGCTCTGTTTAGGAAAAGATTATCATAAAGAGCTACTAAAATTTTTTTTCATTGTCATAAAAAACGAAAAGAGTTGATAGCTCTGTTATGTATGGGAATTTTACTAGGTACGTTTGTTTGTAATTCTCGTAGCTTTATTAATTATTCTTGATGGGAATTGCAAATTGAGAAGGTCATCACCTAACATTTTTCATAAACTTACTTAGTTTGATATATTTAATGGGAATTGCAAATTGAGAAGGTCATCAACTAAAATTTTTCATAAACCTACTTAGTTATATATATATATATATATATAATGGTTGTCTTGAGAACGCTAAATATTGCGAGAACCGTGAGAGCAAATGAAAAAACCAATCAAAATCAATTTTTGTTAATACAAACCTCATTGTAATTAAAATAAAATATCAAAATAAGAATTTACAACATCAAATAATTCATTTCTCCTTTCAAAATCACTCTTATTAGATTTTTTACACATGTGTAAATATTATAAATTTACACATGTGTAAATGACAAACTTACACATGTGTAAAAAAAATTATTTACGAATTCATGTAAATTTAAACGTGTAAATTAAATTTCTAACATTGTATTCGAATAATATTGATAAGTGTAAAAAGAAATTTTGAATTTGAATTGTTTTTTACTAAGTTTTCATGGTTTTTTCATTCGTTCTCACGGTTCTCGCGATATTTAACGTTCTCATTTAAACGCTCCCCTATATATATATATATATATAGGATTCGGTTCAAATGAGAATTACCACGAGTTGCGAGAACCGCGAGAACTAGGCCATCCAAAAGGTTTACCAGAAATTTTTTTTCTCAAAACTCGTAAAAACAATCACTTGTTTTAGCAACAAAAAAAATTTATCGCATACCAACATTTACATGAGGCATAAAAAATATTTATCTTCTTCCAAAATTTACGTCTGCGGTAAAAAACTTGCATCAGTCAAAACTATCGACTCGAGTAATTTTTTTTACTTTTTTTACAGATGTGTTTATAATTTTTTCATCTACGTTTGTGCAAAAATAATTTGACCCAACTCGCGCCGGATCAAAAAGTTCTCACGGTTCTCGCAACTTAAGGTGGTTCTCATTTTACCATTTCCCTATATATATTTCTTAATCATATAAGCTGAGTTTTTCTATATGCTCGTTATAATCCCAATGTTGCTACTTCTATGTAAGCATACAATATGATTATTACTATTTTGCAAATTTGCGAATATTCTTATAAAGCGGTAGTGAAGGGGTATGATCCAAAGTGGTACATAGCCAAGCGCACGCACGATCAGAACCACAACTATTTCCTAAACACTTAACAAATTTTGGAAGTATCCTGCATGGGAGCATTCGTGTCACACCCTCAAATTCCACGTGCGGAGTTCTACTGCTAGGCGCGTGACAAACCAGGGTCACAGTCATTAGTTATACTGAGCGACCACTATATGAGTTTAAAAAAATATATTCCTCTTTGCTCATTAATGAGAAAATATTGTTTATACAATTGAGTCGCGCAAGCGTAACAATTACAAAACCAAAATAGTTAATGAAATATTTGATGAAATCAATGCGACTCCATAATGCATCCTAGTCCTGATGTGTGCTACCTTAGTAACCTGAGAAAACATGTAAAAATCAAGTGTCAACAACTAATGAAGAATGAGTTCACAAGTTATAGCTCATAATTTTAGAAATAAGTTGTTCCCACTGGTTTAGCCCCGAACCAGTGTGTTATAAAATTTCCCTGATCCACCCGAATCAGATTATTGTAAATTTCCCGATTCCATTCCCGAATCGCGTTGTTATATTGTTTAGCAGTGTATGTTATATGTTTAGGTAGCTAGCCTAGGTCATGTCAACAAAGTGTTCGATCCGAAGCTGACGTTGATCTCCCTGTTGTGCCAGGTCTATCACCAACCATGGCTAAGTGTTAGGAAAATTCTACACCCGTGACCATCAACGTTCGGTCTAACTGGCGCGACCGGCACGAGTGGGGCTTGTCGGGCCTAATAGTACTACCAAAAAATTCCCTCGCTATAATCCAATACTAACGGCATCGTAAGTTTTAAGGGGACTGGCATGTGATATAATGTTTCCTTGTGACCATAATCGTATAACATAACCCCTCCCAATATAGTCCGTTAATACGTAACAGTAAAAGCGTTACATTACCGTAACGATGCATGTTTTCTCCCCTGTGTATTTAAAACCGTATAAAAATATAGGGGCCGTGAACTCACCTTTGTATTGCCTCGGTAAGATTAGATTAAGTGTATGAAATCTAGAGCGATCAACCACACCCTATAATAGTTACCACGGTTTATTAGATTTTGTTTATGCATAGCAAGAAAGTCCTACACGTGTCTAACAACTAGCACACGAACAAGTAATCACATGGCACTTCTATTAAATGGTTCCATAACCGTGTTCACAACCTTCCCACGATATGACATATGCTATTTATACAATTAACAAACAATCATGGATACTAAAAGTAGCAAGTTCGGTTCTTATACGTTCATGCTTCATGCATAGCAAAAATTACTGAAAATAGGCTGTTTTGGGGGACTCGTTTAACCTATTTACATGGCTGAAAAAATTATGGTACTTTTATGTGACGCACCCCTCGGAGGGGTTGGTCATGTATAGAAATTTAAAGGCCTAACTCTTTACCAATAATTTACTAAAAATCATTTACTAAGCAGCAATCAGATTCGTCACTTTCTGACTGAAGCCTACCGAAAAATTTATTTAAAAATCATCGGTTATCCGATTGATGTAATTCCAGTTAGAGACTTGCACTGACACCTAAGATTATTCACTGTATAAATTTCATGACTTATATAAACATGGATTGAGCTATAACATTCGTAATGGGATGCAATTTATGCCCGAAAATGCAGCTTGGACCTTCGTTACGGAAAAATTCATTTAAAATATCAAACAACATCAAAAAATTATGATTCCAGTGTGTTTGAAAGCTATTTCCTGCAATTACATTTTAGACTCGAGAATCACCCATTGTTGTTAATTATAGCCCACTTCACAACCGATACAATTCGGCTGTAAATTCTTATCAGATTCTGTTTTGGATTCAGCTTTCAATTAAAACATGTGTATGACACTATAAACCCTATTTTCAGAAATCAAAAGCCTAATAACATCACATACACGAATTTGGCATCAAGTTTCATCCTCAACATCAAACATAATCAAAACCCTAGCATGCATACATGATCATAGAGTTACTAACTAGCAAGTATCATCATCTACACATTAAAATACAAGATTCTAGCAAACCCTAACCCATAACATCCATATTATGATGTATCAAGAATCACAACAAGACCAAGAATTCATGTAAAATAAAAGAAAAACGCAACCAACATGCAACAAAAACTAAGATTAAAACCTTGAATGGATTATCTAGAGATGGAGATGAAGATCAAGCAAGATTAGGGTTTATTGTTTCTTGAAATTGCCTAGAGGGAGGGAGGGGATGTGAGTACGTGATTATGGGGGAACTAGGGTTTGGGTTTTATTTATTTATTATTATTATGTTTTTGAAAAACAACTTTTCATAAATGCATAAATAGTCCCTCAAGTTTCCAAGTTACAAACTTGGGTAGAAAGTTACCAACATAACTTTGTGTAATGACTCTCGAGTCCTTCTAGTTGCAAAGTTAATCAGTCTTAACTTCATGTGTTCGTTAGTGTGTTATTAGCTTGTGCATTTATAAATTCTAATTAATAGAATAGCGTGAACGACGTTGACCTGAAATTACCGGATGGTACAATTCGCATGTGGGCATCACGTCAGCTCACATAGAAAACAAGTAGTACACTTGGAAGCACCATATAGCTAATCAGCTTGCGGTAAACCCTTCAATTACACCTTCCCACGATGGAGGAATAGTACAGGGGACAACAAGTATGAAAGGACAAACACGTGGCACCAATCACTCATTGCCAGACGCTGCCACAAGATCTCCACTAACAGTTGATGGAAGGATCAACAAAAGGTACACTTGGACCATGGCAGGTGGCCAATCACATTGCGACACGTCACCCTTGCCTCTGCAGACACTACTTGTCTTGTTAGAAGAGACAAAGTGGATATTCTCCCACGATGACAACCGTACCAAGGTCCATCAGCGCACAATCTTCCTCTCCAAACCTTCAGCTATAACTACCGGACTCTTACAAAGGTTTAAGGATCAGCTCCCTTACTCTCTAACTCTTAACACACATTCGTTTACTCTTCTTAAATGATACTTATTCTCACGTCGGATGGTGGTTACAAGAGTACCCTCCACCTCTCCTCTTTGTAACGAGCTTCACGATGTTCTTGTTTTGTAGATCGATTCTCATAGCAAGCTCGGTCACCAATCAATAAGAGACTGAAGATTAACCACCTTGTCGAGAGCACATCACCTATACGCATAAACCCTCCGGTTTAGACTTAGTGTTTCTTCTTATAGGTAAACGGGCAACAAACTGCGTTATAACCTTTTGAATAGCAAAAACAATCCTACTAAAGAAAAATTTGTGGGTCTTAGGGGTTGAGAAATTACTCTGTACTACTTGTTGGATTATGTTAAGGAGTTTCACAGCCTTTGGGGCTAGGGAATTAAATTTATAAAACGCAAAGGGGAAAAACACGTTTTACTTATCTAACCAAGCTTTCTCGTGTTTAACGACTTTACCTAATTCCGCCTTTAACGGTACCTGGCTAGCAACAAACTCATTGTCCTGAGTACAACAAGAAGAGACACTCTTGTAATATCTAAACAATTGTACATAACATTTTTTAAAGGTGTAATGTCATTTACAGTGAGTGGTTATCTTATTTTATAACGTTCAGATTTCATGTCTTAAAATGAGTTTTACAAATTACACATTTTCGTTATAAAATTGGGTCATGTGTGTTTGAAACCTACTTAGACCATGTGTAGTGGTAATGCCCCTACCCTTAGGCGTTTTGCACCATATGGCAGCCCAGTCAGCAATAGGGCATTATGAGACGTTTTTTAAAATGGATGTAGTGAGGATATGAGCATTGTGGTTTAATAGAATTGAATAAAAAAAAACATAAAAATGTTATTAGACAAATGGAGCATGGAAACAGGTGATTGGCCAAATCAAAATGGATCCGACGTTGTATATAGAACGCTTCAACAATTTTTTTGCAAAAAGACGCCCAGGGGGCGGCATCTTGGACGTGATGGGGCGTTTTGTTCAAAAAAAAGCCCAAAATCCAACGAGTTCACTTGGTATTATAAGACGGGGAAAGCCTGCCTCTATGTACGTAAATAAACTAGTACTAATATCAAACATTATATAATTCATGTGTGTCGGTGGGGGACAAACATTTCTGTTGCTTCCGATTCCTTTTAATTACGAAAAATCCTTTTTATTACGAAAAATCAGATCAGACTCTCGTGAGATTCCTTTATGGAAAACACAAAACACTAAATTCCAAAATAAAATCTAAACCGTTGTAATGTTTTCACATATGTAGTCGTTGATGATCGAGGATTTGAGGTAGGTAGTGGTTGATTTTTTTAACCATGATATAATAAATAAAAGGAATAATGGATTTTTAATCTCAATAATTAGTTGTTAGCTGATAACGATTTCAACTTAGAAAATAATTAGTGGTGGTCCCGCATTTCAACATATTATAAATCAATGGATCTTAACTTACAAAAAGTTAAAATGAGACAAAAAGAAATTAATGTTTTATTAGTAAAGGTCCATTGGTTTATAATATGTGAAAAATGGGATCATCACTGATTATTTTTTAACTTGAGATTGTTGCCGATCAACAACTAATAGTTGAGATTCTTAAAATCCATTATTCCTAAATAAAAAAGAAGATTATACTTTTTAGCTGGTTTTATTTTATCGATCATTTAGAAGAGCATAAGCTATCATGAGAACTTGGTCCAGTGGTAAAGAGGCATGCCCTCCCTAGTGATGACCTTGGTTCGTTTTCCGCTTGGGCCATTTTCGAGGGACATCTAGGTGAAGGGACGAATCTTGGCTTTAATTCTGGGCTTGAACCTGACGGGGGCAAGGGTTTTCGAATTCCATCCGGTTCCCGCGCATCAAGGAGTACGGTCTCAAAGCGGTCGAAGAGTCGACGTTGGACATAGCCCCAAGCAGGGTGAGATTACACGTAAATTTCTTTGCCGTTCAAAAAAGAAGAGGATAAGCGGAAGAAAAAAAATCAAATGTTTAATAGTGCGAATCTCATAAACCTTAAGGGAGCGTTTGGGATGCAGGAATGAGAGGCAGAATGGAAAGGACTATTGCGATATAATGAAAACAATGTGTTTGGTTGATTAAGTTAATAGAATCACCTATTACACAAGACATTCCATTCACTCCAAAAACCTTAAATTCATTTCATCAACCCTCTTGTTTTTTTATTCCATTCTCTCTCTCACCCTTTATCACCACCATGATCACCACCATCACCACCTGCCACCGCCAACGCTCATCTCACTTGCTGCCACCACCACCGCCATCACCCGCCACCATCGACCATCGCCTCCGTGGTCCATTACCACTGTAGCCCACCAGCACCATCCGCGACCACTGCCGCCACCCTCTGCCACCAAACACCGTCGCCGTTGCCGCCTACTGCTACTTCTACCGTCATTCACCGACCAACTCTGCAAATCCACCACCGGCCGCCATCAACCACCATCGCAATCCACCGCAGATTTTATTCATTCGTCTTTTCCTGCCTACTAAACAACACAAAGTAATGATTCATTCCAGTTACACATGGTAACCAAATGAGACCATAGAATGATAGTTATCCACATCATTCTTTTGTTCATTTTATTACCTCATACAAGACAAAATGTAATATAACTTTTTAATCGACTCTTTTCTCTTTATCTTTCATACATTTCTAAGAGTCCTTTAACACAAATTTTGGCTTTGTATTAAACTAGTAAATTTCCCCGCGCGTTGCGGCGAGTCCAAATGTAAAGTAGCTTGGGTTTGTAGCGTCAAGTAGGGATGAGCAAATGGTACTGGGTACCAGTAACCGGTCCAAATGTAAAGTAGCTTGGGTTTGAATTCCGTATCGATTTAGTTCCCGGAGCTACTCGCGTTGCTAAAGCTCCTTATCGTCTCGCACCATCCGAAATGCGCGAGCTATCAAGCCAACTTCAAGAGCTTCTTGATAAAGGTTTCATACGCCCGAGCACTTCGCCATGGGGCGCTCCTGTCCTTTTCGTGAAAAAGAGGGACGGATCGTTCCGTATGTGCATCGATTATCGTGAACTTAACAAACTCACGATAAAGAATCGCTACCCTCTTCCTCGTATCGACGACTTATTTGATCAGCTTCAAGGTGCTACTTGTTTTTCCAAGATCGATCTTCGTTCCGGTTATCATCAGTTACGCGTGTTGGAAGAAGACATTCCTGAAACCGCCTTTCGTACTCGTTATAGCCATTTCGAATTCGTGGTCATGCCTTTTGGTCTTACCAATGCACCCACGGTTTTCATGGATTTGATGAATCGTGTGTGTAAAGCTTTCTTAGATCGTTTCGTCATTGTTTTCATCGATGATATTCTTATCTATTCAAAGTCGAGAGACGAACATGCGCGTCATTTCCGTTTAGTCCTCGAACTTCTCCAAGGAAATCGTTTTTATGCTAAGTTCTCTAAATGTGAATTCTGGCTCGAAGAAGTCCAATTTCTCGGCCACATCGTTAATAGTCAAGGAATTCACGTCGACCCTGCAAAGATTGAAGCGTCAGAAGTTGGATTACACTGAATAATGCTTCCGAAATCTGTTCATTTCTTGGATTGGCGGGTTACTACCTTCGATTCATCGCCGACTTCTCGAAAATCGCCGTTCCGCTTACCGCTTTGGCTCATAAAGATAAACCTTTTGTTTGGGATTCCCAGCAAGAGGAAGCTTTTCAAACTCTCAAGCGTATGCTATGCAACGCTCCTATCCTCGCTTTACCCGACGGAAACGACAATTTCGTTGTTTACTGCGATGCCTCGAACCTTGGTCTTGGTTGTGTTCTCATGCAACGAGACAAGGTTATCACGTATGCGTCTCACCAACTCAAGATCCACGAGAAGAACTACACAACTCACGATCTCGAACTCGGTGCAGTTGTTTTTGCATTGAAGATATGACGACACTACCTTTACGGTACTAAGTGTATGGTCTTCACCGACCATAAGAGCTTACAACATATTTTCAATCAAAAAGAACTAAACATGCTACAACGTTGATGGGTTGAACTTCTCAACGATTACGATTGCGAGATACGCTACCATCCCCACAAAGCAAACGTCGTCGCCGATGCTCTAAGTCGACGAAGCTATGTATATGGTATTCGTGACTCTCAAGCTTGTGCTAAACTTGAAACCCTCATCCGTGCCGCTCAATTCGCCTGCTTTAACGAGAAGACCCTTCAAGACGAAATGAAATGTGGTGCCGAAACTCAGCTTGTATCTAAATCTGATGGTATTTATTACTATCTCAATCGCATTTGGATTCCCAGTCGTGATAATCTTCGTAAGTTACTAATGGACGAAGCTCATAAATCTCGATATTCCATACACCCCGGTGGGGACAAGATGTACCAGGACATTCGTCCTAAGTACTGGTGGCCGGGCATGAAAAAGGATATCGCCTTGTACGTCTCAAGGTGCTTAACTTGTTCGAAAGTTAAAGCCGAACATCAAAGGCCCTCTGGTTTACTCGAACAACCCGAAATCCTGATGTGGAAGTGGGAGAGTATAGCTATGGACTTCGTTACTAAACTCCCGCATACTTCATCCGGACACGATAGCATTTGGGTTACCGTTGATCGTCTCACTAAATATGCGCACTTTATTGCTATACGAGAAGACTTGAAGGTTGAACGGTTAGCCCGAATCTATACATACGAAGTTATATGGCGACACGGGATGCCTCGTGACATCATCTCTGACCGAGACGGTCGTTTTACCTCGCGTCTCTGGAGACTTTTCAATCCGCTCTCAGTCTCTCAATCTCAGTACCGCTTTTCACCCTCAAACCGACGGTCAAACTGAGCGAACGATCTGCACCCTCGAAGACATGCTTCGTGCGTGCATCATAGATTTCGGTGGTAACTGGGATAGGAATTTACCTTTAATCGAATTCTCGTACAATAATAGCTATCATACCAACATTCAAATGGCTCCTTTTGAGGCACTGTATGGAAGAAAATGTTGATCGCCTATTGCATGGCACGAGATCGGAGAAGCACAAATCACCGGTTCCGAGCTAATTCAAGAAACGACGGACAAGATCCTCCAAATCAGAGACAATCTCTTTAAAGCTCGGAGTCGTCAAAAGATTTACGCCGATAAACGCCGCAAGCCCCTACAGTTCGAAGTGGGAGATCACATTCTCCTAAAGGTTGCACCTTGGAAGGGAGTGGTCCGCTTCGGCAAGAAAGGAAAGCTAGTGCCTCGATACGTTGGTCCCTTTAAGATTCTGGAAAGAATCGGTAAAGTAGCCTATCGTCTCGAATTACCGGAGGAACTTAATAATGTACATCCGACTTTCCATGTGTCTAATCTCAAAAAGTGCTTAGCCAAAGAAAATCTCAATGTCCCTCTCGAAGATCTGCAAATCAACGAGACTCTCCATTTCATGGAAAAGCCTATGGAAATCATGGACCGGGAGACCAAGAAACTCCGACGCTCTCGCATCCCTATTGTGAAGGTCCGATGGGAGGGCAAAATGCGGCGCCGAGTTTACTTAGGAATTGGAAAGTGATATGAAGGCCAAGTACCCGCATCTATTGGTTACACCTACTGCTTAATTTCGGGACGAAATTCCCTAAAGTAGGGGAGACTGTAACAACTCGAAAATTCGATTGTTATCTTTTCTTTTGTTTTTTCCGATTATTTATCCTTTGTAAATCCGAGATTCGGTTAATAATAAAGTTTATGTTAATTAATTATGGTATTTTACATTATTATCGCATCTAATCGCTTAATAAATTTCATCGCCTATCTCATCGCATTGCAAATCGCAGTTGTTTACGTGGTTTTATGTTATTTATGTGTTATGTGTGTTTGTGGTTATGTTTGCAATCGCTATCGCATCGCTCCCGCACTATCAAATCGCTAAATCGCACTATTATATCAACTATAACGCTTAACGCTTTAATTTAACGCTTAATATAACTATTTAAGGCGAACCGAATAACCAAACGAACACTTAACGCGAAATCGGCAAACAAAACTTGGTCACCAGAACAAGTTCGGCCGAACTTGCATACCATAAGTTCGCCTGAACTTGCCTGATAACCAAGGATCCCTTGTTGCCATCAAGTTCGCGCGAACTTGCATATGTATATGCAAGTCCGGCCGAAGTTAACCTTATGCCCTTCAATATTCTTCCAAGTTCGGCCGAACTTGTCTCCCTCAGCTCCCTCTCCTATAAATACTCAGCTCATTCCTCTCATTTGCACTTGCTGACCAAGTTCGCTCAGAGCTCCCTCGTTCCAAATTTCTCGTGCTCTAAGTAAGAAACGACCCGATTTCGACTACACCAACATTTATCAACAACCAACAAAGGTTTACAACGATTTTGCACAAGGATCTACCTTCGTTTTCATCAAAACCCATTCTTTTACGAAAATCTTCATCTTTTTCTTAAAAAACTTCTGTTTTAAGCTTAGATCTACACAATACGAGTTCATTTGGCGATAGTAGAGACTTCCCAAACACGAGACCTGTAAGATCTCGGCTTGTAAGTGATAGATCTGAGAAAACCTTTGATAAATATCGATTTTGACACAAAATACGGACTTTTGAGGATGTTTTGTTCATTTTTTATATGAAACGAAGCATCTATCATTCAAGATCCTAGATCTGGAAGCACAAGGACGTTTATGTTTGTACACAAGCCGGACTAATCCGAACGAACCGAGTTCGCCCGGATTAGCCCACGCTTTTGTAAAACGGCTAAAACACACTCTAAAAGACCTCTCCGACCTAAGTTTGCTTAGTAGCACAGGGTTGGAGGGATGAACACTCGATTTTCCTCAGCAGACGACGCGAAAACGTAAGATTTTGGACCCGAAAACATCAAGTTCGCTCGAGAATCACCAGCTCACCAGGTCAAGTTCGACCGAACTTGTACCCATTTGGGTCAAGTTCGACCGAACTTGAGTGTTTCTTCACAAAAGTTCTTGCAAGTTCGCCCGGACTTGCTTGGTTTCTTAGGAAACCATACCCAAGTTCACCAAACTTGCCTTGTCAGTAAGGTTTTCCTACAAGTTCGCCCGAACTTGACAAGTTTCTTAGGAAACTCCTCAAGTTCGACCGAACTTGGCTATAAACTCACTAAGTTCATACACGTTCGTTCGAACTTGGCTACTGCTCAACCAAAGTTCACCGTTTCGGCTTTTCGGAAGACTGATGCATTCTGTCCGTTTACAGGGATCCGGCGCACTCCGCAACCTCTCCGCAGAATCTCCTACTTACCTAAACGCACCCACAGTGAGTATACTTGACCAATTTTCGCTTTAAACACACTTTTGAGTGTTACATACGTTCCTATATCAAAATCACATCACAAATCAAACTGTTTATTACACGCGAATAATCTGATTGTGTATGCTCAATACGTGATACTAGAAACATGTGACTAGGACTTGTTTTCGTTAACTTGCCTCCTTAGCTAGTATGGTACTATAGTGTGGCTTACACCCGACGGGGTCTAGTTAGGATGGACGCGCAAGCCTTCTCACGGTAGTTAGCATGAGAAATAAGCCTATGTTAATCTGTGTGAAAATGTTTTGGTGTATCATGATATGTAGTTAGATTATCTCGCGAACGGTTTCTTTATTATGCTAGTATTACAAAACTCGTATGCTCACCTTTACTTAATTGTATTGACTTCTATTTTAACGTATGTAACAGGTTGAGGATTTTAGCTATAAATGCTTGGATGTTGCATGCTTAGCGTAGTTTAGTTTGTTTTGCTTAGTTAGTTTGTTGATGTATTTCAGATTTGGAACTTATGTATGAAACCTAAGGGAAATCGAACCCGGATGAATTTTATGAGAAATCTCCGTTTTGTAATAATTGTTTAAATGTTACGTTTAATTGTATGGGATATTAAGCAGGTTGTGATATGTTAAATGATTGTTATGGAACATCTCGTGAAATCAATCTGGTCGCCTAGTGCCACTAACCCCGATGTTTCCGCCATCGGTTGGGGTGTGACAACAATAGACTTTTTTGTCTTTACTTTTTAACAACAAATGTTTTATAATTTTGGATTTTACTTTCTACCACTTTTTTACCTTTATCTTTTGAACATAATTATTTTTTAGTCTTAGTTTTTACTTTTTACTCCTCTCATACTTTAAAAATTATTAAAATATATTAATAAGTTACATTTATATAATTAATAATATAGCAATTCATATTATAAAAATAAGTTACAAAAATAACAGTAGCTGTAACATCTATAGTTTTTTTAAGTTTGACTTAACCCTTACACTATAAATAATATACGTCTTCAACCTAATAGTTTTATTTTCCTTTATAACATTTGTTCGTTAGTTTTTTTAAGATCATAAACTACAATAGACTTTTTTGTCTTTTCTCTTTAACAACAAATGTTTTATAATTTTAGTTTTTTACTTTCTACCACTGTTTTTACCTTTATCTTTTGACCATAATTATTTTTTAGTCTTAGTTTTTACTTTTTACTCCTCTCTTACTTTAAAAATTCTTAAAAAATATTAATATATATATATTAAATAAGATCATAAACTACAATATACTTTTTTGTCTTTACTTTTTAACAACAAATGTTTTATAATTTTGGATTTTACTTTCTACCACTTTTTTACCTTTATCTTTTGACCACAATTATTTTTTTAGTCTTGGTTTTTACTTTTTACTCCTCTCATACTTTAAAAATTATTAAAATATATTAATAAGTTACATTTATTTAATTAATAATATAGCAATTTATATTATAAAAATAAGTTATAAAAATCACAGTAGCTGTAACATCTATAGTTTTTTTAAGTTTGAATTAACCCTTACATTATAAATAATATACGTCTTCAACCTAGTAGTTTTATTTTCCTTTGTAATTTTCGTTCGTTAGTTTTTTTAGAAGAGCCAAACAAGTGATATATTTTTTTTTTAAAACGGCGTAAGACCATGTCACCACCACCATTTTTTCGTTTGTTTAGGTCGTTACACCACGTCATAGGTATCATACCACCAATTTTCTTCTATCTGTTACATTTTATTTGTAGTTGTTTTACATATTTATAATGTGTGGTTTCATAGTGGTCTTTAATGTTTGATTTGTACCAAGATTCCCCGCCGCAACACGTGACGGGGGAAATCCTAGTTGATATCAAATTGTGCTCATGTGGCATTTGGCATGGAGGAGTAATACTCCCCGTGTATCGTGGTATAAAAAAGAATAGATGTGAGTCTCTACGAGTTCGTCATTAATACAAATCGAACAACGATCACTTTTTTTTCAACAATTTACACGGTTTCAGTCAACTAAAACAGTCGATGTACGACCCCAAACTCTAATCACCACCTTGGTCTACTTGTGACTTCAAAGAGTTTAACCTGGTATTAACTTCAATCACCTCGTCTCGCAATCAAAACAAAAAAAAAATATCGTATTATTGTTGCGTTGCACAGGAACAAAAAAGAACAACTTTACAACTTTGACTTATTATTATTTTCCTTCTTACGTAAGGACAAAAAGGATAATACGTGTTTTCTTTCTCGCCTACGAACTCCAAAGCAATTCACCCTTTTCTTTCTTTTTGTTGAACATGAACAATACACAAAACAAATAATATTTGTAAATCAACGTGTACCTGCTTTCCGATGAACGAACATGACGAGGAGAAAAAGCGGCGACGATGCACGACAGCTTTGAACGGGATAAACCTCCTTCTGCGAATTGTCTCGGTGCAACCGTTTGTACAACGAACCCAAGGTCTGATACCACTTGTTAGGTATCAAGCGGCGTAGCGGAACCAACACACACGCACAAATGATATAACACGACACAAGAATTTATGTGGTTCGTTCCGATGAAGGCCATACGTCCAAGGGGTGCAACTAAGTTATCTTATTAAGATCAGACAAGTTGATATATACAGAGACTTATATACAGTGGCGGAACTAGCCAATTAATTTAGGGGTATCCCAAATTTCTTTTTTACTGTGCAATCATACAATAATAAAAAAACGATAATAAATAAAGTAAAACAAATATCTAATAGATTTGTTCTTTTCTTTTTTTTTAATAGCTTGAAATCGTTCCATCACATCGTCGTTTTTTACTTTATCAGAAGTTTCTTTTTACGACCGCACAAACATAGCATTATTCAAATATTCCGTGTCCATTCAATTGCATAAATCCGTCTTGACAAGCTTCAATGTAGAAAAATATCTTTCAACGGTTATGGTTGCAATCGGTAAAACCAACGTTAGCTTCATTACCCGATAAACCAAAGGACAAAAGCTATGTGTCCGGTTTCCACCATAAGACGAGCAAGATCACTTATTCAGTTATAATAATGTTTTGGGTCTTGGGCTAAGTTTATCAATTATATTTAGATGGCTCATTTCAATTCTATTATTGTTAATTTGGGCTTATTTTATCATTCGGGCTTAGTTATTCTAGGTGGCTCCTTTCAATTATGTTATTGCTAATTTGGGCTTATTTTATCTTTTGGGCTTAGTTATTCAATAAGTTTTCGGGTTGTAAATTTTTTGGGCTTATAAAGAAAGGGATTTTAGTAATATCAAGTATCCTATTTTTCATTAGGGGGTATCCTCATATTTTTTAGGGGTATCTTTTGTATAAAATCGAAAAAAAAGAACTACGAATATGGGGTTGAGCCGTAGCCCGTGCTACGGCTCGTAATACTATGGTTCTGCCTCTGCTTATATAGGGTTGTTAGGTTTAATGAACAAGAAACCTAATGAGCCTTCTAAACATCCAAATAAACGAACCCAATGACAAACGAGCCCAAGGATTTCACACCCAAGAAAGTTATCAAATGAGTTGTTAATCATCATTTGATTCTGGTCTTTTCCATTTCCATAAACAACCCATATAATGAATGTGTAAAAGTTTGAAAGTTTTTGTGAACACGAACGATGCATGTGCGTGTTCGTACGATTACCTTTAGTTGAATAAACAATCGATTTACGAAATCGATGTTGGAGCAATCGGATCAAGAACACAATGAACAGCGGATTCTATGAGGAACGATCTTACGAATGTTTTGTTTTTTTTAAATTAAAATCAAACCCACACAAAATATAAGACTTTTAAACCCCTGCTTATACGAATAATTGTTTGATGACCAACCCATCTATCCTAATGACTCCAAATTACATAAATAAACCAACACATCTTATCTAGACTTAACTAATAAACATAACCAACATTAATAAACATTTAAATAATTAACTTACCAAGATTTAACCCAATAACCGAACACCTAAACAAACGAATTTTCTTGTTTACCCTAGTGGGCCTTCTAAACATCCAAATAAATGAGCCCAATAGTAAACGAGACAAGCTTCACACCCAACAATCCTCCACTTGAAGCCCTTGCGATAAATACCAAGTCTGCCAACAAGCACAATACAATCTATGTCTTCAGTAATCCGTAAACCTCAAACACACATGCCAAAGCAACACTCATGAGTTGAATCTCCACCCGTACTTCCCTAACGAAAAACTTCACCCGGTGCCAGTACAAAGATCCCCTCAAATGTCAAACCACTTATCACAAACTAACAAGAATAGCGTCGTAGTTCTAGGCCAAACAAGCAAACAATTATAATAACAATAGAGCTTTCATGGAAAGCAAGCGGTACCAAGGGTTCTATGATGGCACACACACTCAGGTAACTCTCAAACCTTAACCGAAAGACATTCCAAAATGAGCAATAGTTCACATGACTTGCTACTAACCCATGTTTTCACATATGTCGCTACCAGTACACCCGATCATTCCATGTTCTCCAGGTTTTATCCATTGTCAGTTCGACATCCAAATTCCTTTGACAAACCAACCAATTCATAATCGTCAAACCATTCGATCATAACCATCCTGTCTTCAGCCATAACAATGACAAACAGGAACCACAAATCGAAGATAATGGCAAACACAACAATGGCACTTTCCTGAACTTGAAAATTATTCTACTGAACACTGTCAATCAAACCGATCTGCTTCTACAATAACCAATAAGTCAAGTAGCTGTAAACAATTACATCAGACTATCTCATGTAGACAAATCTGAACCCGCATGTTGTTCTTCACAAAAAAGTCCGGTCAAATAATCATGGCTGATAATAACACTCAAAACCTGAACTTGAAACAAAACCCCCTCGCAAACCAATTACTTTCCCGGTCATAGAATCACCCACCTTACTTGGCCACAAATTCGAATATCCAGGACTACAAGGAAGTTTGTTGGTCACAGTTGAAATTCAACACCTGATGCAATCTAATTGCAATAAATAACATACCTCGTCGACTCAAACAGACCACTCTATCTTCGATCAAAATAAACAAACGGATGTTTCGAACTTGTTTTTCGATCTTGACAATGATTATTTGACTATACTAATTGACTTATATTCGAAAAGGTTTTTCGTCAAAAAGTTGCTTAAAAACATAGCCCCTAGGTTCGATATCCGGTCGTATTGGGTATACTACACTGCGACCAGTACACTTGTCGTGCCTGTGTGGTTTAGTTCTTAAGTCCGACTTTAAAACTTGCTGAAATAACTAATTATACAATTTTCACACATCAAGTTTTTGGCGTCGTTGTCGGGGACACGTAGGCGATTGCGTTAATAGCTTTGATTGATCTTACTTGTTTAATTGGTTTTATTTCCAGTTTGAGTCTTGGGGTTTAAGTCGTAGAGTTTGTGTCTAGTAGTAGCGTGTATAGTTGTTAATGTATATATTAGTTATTTTTTTTTGTGTGTGTTTATATATCATGTGCAAGATATGTGGAGGACCACATTTCACCATATGTTGTCCACATTTATCGAGGTGTTCCACATATTACTATGCTAACTCGTATTCACAACAACAACCATATCCGAATTCATACTCGTAACCATATCAGTTTCTATATATATCATGTTATATGTAATCGTAAAACTTGTCTGAGCTTAATGAGATAACCTATATTCGTATATGTAAATTATAGTGTTATAATGTGACTATATTTTCCATACATAGAGTAGGCCAACTGTACATTGCAATCTCTTATATTATTCTTTCAGATCAATAACAAACATACATACAGAATTGTACCTACTAACATGGTATCAGAGAGCCTCCTTTCTCCCTGACCTACGTGTCTTCTGCCTCCGACTTCTCACGCCATTTTTTCTACAATCTTCTTCCCTTTTACTCCTTCTATTCCATGGGTCCCAAAATACATCAGCCAACACAGTCTCGAACATCAAAGCACTAATGCCCATAACCGTAGAGATGGAGAGTAGTCAATGTGCGTCATGGGCGGAACTCTGTAAAATTCATTGTCACGCCTATAATGTCATAGTCCACTCACGAAGGAGGCCCTATCCGCTGCCACAAAAGAAACCGACAAAGATAAAGAAAAACCCACCTTTAGCGACACTAACACAAGGAACCGTCTCGATGTCGTTGTCCTTCAATGGATATGTGGCACCATCTCGAATGATCTTCTCATCACAATCATTCGTCCAGACTCAACCACTTGCTATGCATGGACGTCTCTCAAGAGCATCTTCCATGGCAATCAAACTACCCATGTCGTTCACTTGGAGAAGAAGTTTGCTAATGTTTTTAAATTTGAATCTTTTCCCTCCAGCTACTGCCAAGAATTATAATCCTATCCGACCACTTAGCCAGTGTTGGTTCCCTTGTCTCTGAACAACAATTGGTCATTCAATTCTTGCCCGGATTAAATCAATCCTACGGGGGTATCACATCCATCCTTCAAAACACCAAGCCTCTTCCGACTTTCTAAGAAGCACGATCACAACTTTGTCTTGAAGAAACCACCAAAGCTAATCATCTCTCTAATGACACGGCTCTACATGCTTCTCACAAACAAGGTGTCTCGAGCCAACCCCCCTCGCAATCGGCGCCGAACCCACCAATCGTGGCGGTCGTGACAGAGGTTGTGGCAGTGGCAGTGGCAGGCAGTGGGTGGGTGGTCGGGGTAGAAACCAGTCTACCACTTGGCATTGATTTTTTTTTATATGTATGGCATTGATTTTTTTGATACATACGACGAGGGGGCTGAAGAAACACGATCCATATAAAACCAAAAGGACGACAGACGAGTGGCACGAAGACAAATATTTTTGACGGTTGGAGAGGCAAAGAAGAAAAAAATAAAGGGCTTGGAACCAAAAGGGCAGTGGCCAGTGGGTGTGGTCGGGGTAGAAACCAGTCTACCACTTGGAATTGATTTTTTTTTATGACGTATGGCATTGATTTTTTTATACATACGACGAGGGGGCTGAACAAACACGATCCATATAAAACCAAAAGGACGACAGATGACTGGTATGAAGACAAATATTTTTTACGGCTGGAGAGGCAAAGAAGAAAAAAAATAAAGTGCTTGGAAGCTTGGCAGGTGTGGATTCAACGTATTATCCGGTTATAATCTCTTTTACTTTTCCTAAACATGTATGGATTAAATTTCAAATATGATTTTAGAATGTTTTTTATTAGTATGAGTAGCTAAACTTGTTAGGGTTGCTTAGGATTGATGAACTAGACGAATGGTTTGAATAATTAAGTATTTGTTTTGAATGAATTGTTGATTTACGTTTTATAACTTAGAAAACCGATCTAAATAATTGCGTGTTGGTATTGATTGGGTGGTTGATAATTTATTTGTTGGTTCCATTGCTTAGATACTTAGAAATATACTTTAGAGACGAGAGTCAGTCTAGGTTGTTAATCTGAATTTTCAGTCTAGACCTTTGTTTTGGTCAAAAATCACAATAAGAATAGTCTAACCAAATCTGATTTTGTGAGGTTGATGCTTGAATTATAACCAATCGTGTGAGAAAATATGAAATGTAAACAATGATGAACACAAGGATTTATACAAGGAAAAGCCTTGATCACTAGTAGATCTCCGGCATAAAAACCTCGGATAGTGAAAACTATCACTATCAACTATATTGCACGACAAAGATTACAACTTCGGATGTATTGGGCTTGTTACAATGATAACTAGTGAGATGTGAGTATGGTATTCGAGAGAATGTTTGCGAGTGTGTGTGAAAAATGTGCCAGCGTGTTCTTATCCAGCTCAATACCCCTCTTATCATAGCTAAAAATATCCTTAACTAAGTATCCGAAAATTCTGCCATGCATCCACGTTCACCACCAACGGTTATCAGCTTATGCACGTGCTGTAAATAGAAGCATATTCCCCGAGCTTTCCGGTTAGAACAAGTCCTCTTGTAATACACCTGAAAACAAATCCAAACGACAATGGAAACAATTGTTGTAAATCAGAATAATACTGAGGATCCGTGATCCTTAGTCTTCCTACACAGTTCCAGAGGATCCTTGGTTCAGAATGAGCTTTGGATACATGATCCAAAATGTTAAAAATTCTATCCCTCACAATTGCCCCCAAATATGACTAGTTGGATATCAATCAGATGAGTCATATTTCATTTATTTCGGACTAGCCGTTGCAAGTGGATATAGCCGTTGTGGATCCTGACGTCATTGACAAGATTGCCTGCAACAAACATGATTATATATAGGGTAGAGATATAGATGATATCCCTTATTAATATCAAGATCTTTATTTTATAATCTTGCACCGGAGAGCAATCAGGTATTCTCCTTCCCTCTCCACCTTCTTTCTCTGCAAATTTTTTCTCTTTTCCTAATGAGCAAGATGGCTACTCGGTCCTCCACAAAAGGATCAAGAGCAAAAAACCGCACCCAGAGTCAAGACCTTCTCAAAAACCCTTCTCAAGAGCTTTGCCGCTTTACCGACCCTGAAATTGAGCAAATCCGCCCCTGTTTCACGTAGGAAACCATCTTCAGGCCATTTGATTCGTCGCTGAAAAGTGACTGTGAATCAGAGACCTGGATATGTTTTTCTGCCACTCCGTTCCAACTCGGCTACAGCTATCTCTTTCCAGTATTCACCCAAACCTTCTTCAGCAACACCGGAATGTGTTACAACCAAGCGATGCCTATGCTTAGGAGAGTTTTATATACTCTCAAACAAATAATCAGCAAAGAAGGTCTAGTCTTTGGTCTTACCGAGCTTCCTCATCTATACAACCTGGTAACCCATGGATCCCACCGATACCTTTTCAAAGCTAAACCTCAGCATTCCCTTCCACTCCTCAAGTTCACCAAGAATGATACAAACTGGAAAAACCAGTTCTTTTTCGTTAAAAGAGATTCCATCCCCAACAGAAAGTATCTTCCCAAAAAGTGGAACTTGATCTAGGATTCTTAGGACAGGACTATTGGAAACTCTGTTTTTCTATTCCTTTTTTAGGATAACTGATCCTGTTTTATTTGATCTGCAGTGACTAGCTTTGCTGCCTTGAGAGATTTGCCTGCTATCACTGAGAGAATCGTTGCATTCTGGGCCCTATACACAACAGTTAGAACTTTCCATCCAAAGGTCAAGGATCTAAAGAGACCACATCTGCCTCCTACACCATATCAAGTAAGCATGATGCATGTATATATAGATAAGTTTTTGAAATAAATTGATTGATCATGAACACTTTCTGGATTCTGGTATCGCAGGCGCTGCAAAATCTTCCTCTAAATCTGCCTCAAGTTTGGCCTCGAAGAACTTGAGGGAATCATCTCCCCACGATCCTTCAAAAAGGAGCTGGCCATAGGTCCAAGCCAACCGGAGAACAAAGGCATGACCCTTTGCGCTAAAGTCGAGTCCAAAAGGGAGAAGCCATCCGAGCCTGCACCACCAAGTGACACCCTTCAACTTGAACAAGACATTCATAGTTGCGTCTCCAAGGTAAGGATCACTGATTCTTTGGCTTGTAGAAATTTTTAGGATAAAGGATCCTTATCTTTGCATGTTGCCACATGCAGAAAGTTGCACAAATCCAACCCCTGCAAGAGAAAAAGTTAGCTGAAGCAGAAGATACCATTGCTGATCTCCAGGCCTTTTGCACTGCTACAAATAAGAAGATTACGCAGTTGGAGAGAGAGATCAATCGCTTGAAGAAACAAGACATAGTGGATGTAGTTCAGGCGAACAACGATCGGTTGGAGGCTTCTGATGAGGCCAAAATTTCTGCTGTCAAGGCTATCCTGAAGGCCATGATCCATATAGCTTAGGAGGCAATGAATACTTCCTTTGATAAGGTTGGATGGGAGGTAGAGACTTGGAAGCAGAGGCTGTAGGAGCTAGGTGATAATGAGGAGCCAGAATGGACATCCATGCTAGAGGCCGCTCCAAGTGGTGTGAAGGATCCTGAAGAGGCAGCAGCTAGTGGCGGTGGTGAAGCTAAGGGTGATGAAGCAGCAAAGGAGTAAGCTGCACCAATGAGCGATGATGGAAAATTTAGACGTGGCCGGAGCTCATTTTTCTTTTTCATGTCAGTGGTTGTTGGTATTTTCATTTTGAACAATTTGGTCTGTAACTAAAACAATAGTTTCTAGGGTTAAGGATCAATGATCCTCTGAACAATAGGGGTGACAAAGGTGGATCGGTCCTTCTGTTTGTGGAGGATGAAGCCTTTGACGCCCCTTGTCTTTAATTTCCTGCACTTATCGAACCGTTAATATGGACACCCCTTTGCCAACCCAGTGGACGGGCCACGTTTTACTGGTAGAAGCTTGGGTAGGCAATTTTGACAACCTTCGAAAAGGTTTTAAATAAATAAATAAAACTTAATCTTTTGACTATCCTTGGTGTCGTTCCCTTTCTGGTTTGAATATTGTTATGCCCATATTTGTTAGCAAATTCAGAATTGTGAAATTTGAAAAATCTTATAAGTTATTAAAAGGAAAGGAAATTGTATGTCCAAAGAAATTTTTCAAAAGATTATATCTAATATGATCAAGGATCATATTTCTTTTGTCAAAGATTAAGGGTAATCATCATAAACCAAAAACAAAATAAGGCTGTGTAAAGAATCATACCAGTGAATCCAAGTTAGGATCTTTTATCCTTACAGCTTACGGTTTAAATAATAAGGCAACAAAATTATCAGAATTCCAGGGTCAGGATCCTTTCTTGTCAATCTTCGAAAACCTGTAGTAACATATAACTTGGGACTAAGCCACATCACTAGAATAAGTCATTAGAAACTGGAGACTAGCCCAAATAACTGGGGACAAGCCCAAATGATTGGGGACAAACATAAGGATGATACTTGAGCTAACGTGAAGACGTTAGAAACCTTTGGATTCTGGTGTAGGCCCATACTTGCGTCTAACCAATCGTAAGTGACATGAAAATGCCAAAACCTTAGCTAACATGAAAACGTTAGAAACCTTAGGAACGGATGTATGGTACGTCTACCATTATACTTTGGATCCTACATATAGCCAACAACAATGAAATTGTCAGCCCCTAAAGCGGGTACTGGCCTCGAGCTATACTTGGATAACGTGCGCTTCTGGCAGGGTGCAAAACCCAATTCGTGTGAAAGGTGAAAGCCTTTAAACCGTAGAAGGTAATAGATACCTTGGACTGGGACAAGCCCGAGAAACTTTGGAGAGGCGGCCAACCTCTTGATCCTTTTTCAAAAATGTAATAAATTCTGCAAAACTTAAAACATGATAAAATTGGATGTAAGAATTTAACACCCTTTCCCATAATAAATAATAAGTAAAACCATAAAGAGAATATTACCGATACAAGGATCATATATCCTTTGGG
Source organism: Scalesia atractyloides (assembly GCA_947069175.1). Taxonomy (NCBI): domain Eukaryota; kingdom Viridiplantae; phylum Streptophyta; class Magnoliopsida; order Asterales; family Asteraceae; genus Scalesia; species Scalesia atractyloides. The sequence goes on from CAMTDV010000030.1 coordinate 60,418,437, forward strand.
GACCTTCATCCTGAACTGAATATCAGAATCCTTAAGGATCCATGATCCTTACATAAAATACTTTTTTAGATGTATAACATTCTAGGCTCTCGGCAGGAGATCACCATCCATGGTTAGTAAACGATATGCCCCTTTCCAGCTTCAACCTCAATGAGATAGGGGCCCTCCCACGTTGGTGCCAGCTTGCCATCAGCAGGGTTGGTGGTATTCTGGAATGCTTTTCTTAATACCATGTCACCAACTTGAAATCTTCTAACCCGGATATTCTTGTTATAAGCACCCGCCATTCGCTGTTGATAGCTAGCTATCCTTATCCTTGCCAAATCTCTAAGCTCATCGATGGTATCCAAGTCTTGAGTCAGGTTCTCAGCATTTGTTTCAGGATCATGGATGCTTGTTCTGGCTGTAGGGACTACCATCTCTGTAGGGATTACTGCTTCAACTCCAAAGAGTAAAGAAAAGGAGTTTGACCCGTAGCATTCTTAGGAGTTGTTCTATCTGCCCATAAGACATAAGGCAATTCCTCAGCCCATTTGCCTTTCTTGGATCCGAGCTTCTTCTTCAAGTTGTTGATGATGATTTTATTGGATGATTCTGCCTGGCCATTAGCTTGTGGGTGGACTGGTGTTGATGTTATCATCCTAATCCCTCAGTTGTCATAAAAGTTAGTAGTAGACTCCCAATAAACTGTGATCCGTTATCACAAACAATTTTGGAAGGAATTCCAAATCTAGTAATAATATTTCTTTTAATAAAGGATATGACTTCCTTTTCTCTGACTTGGGCAAAGGCTTCTGCCTCTATCCATTTGGAGAAATAATCTGTCATAGCTAGCATGAACACTTTCCTCCTGGTGCTTTGGGAAGCTTGCGTACTATATCCATTCCCCACCTCATGAACTGCCAAGAAGAGGATATAGGATGCAGAGGTTCTGCTGGTTGATGAAGAACATTACTATGCCTCTGACAAGCATCACATTTCCTTGCATACTCCATGGCATCCTTCTTCATTTTAGGCCAATAGTATCCTATCCCAAAGATCCTCGAAAATAATGCTCCACCCCCATTGTGATTTCCACAGTCTCCTTCATGAAAGTCCTTCAAAACTTGTTGGATCTCAGGATCCTCAATGAATCGCAGATAGGGACCTGCAAGGGATTTTTAATACAACAAGTTATTAATTATAGTGAATTGGGATACCTTGATCTTGAAGGCTCTAGGATTCTCCCCAATGGGAACTTCCACTTTCTGAATATAGTGCAGGATTGGAAGGATCCATGATCCTGGAATTATTGTACATCATCACTAGGTACAATTGCGGCGTCTTCCACTATCTCCATTGCTTCATTTTCCTCAATTGCAGGAGCCAGACTATGGATGATGGGTATTTTCACATCCTCTGGCATCTTCAGTGAGGATCCTAGATTGGCTAAGGCATTGGCTTCTGCATTTTCTTCCATTGCACCTGTGTTAGGCTGAAAAAAGCAAAAGATTCCGTCAATTTCTTGACTATCTCCAAATATTTGATTAGTTTCTCACCTTTAACAGCATAGGAACCATTATAATATTAGTAATTAACAGAGAATCCACAAATACTTGAAGATACCTGATCCTCATATGTTTAGCTAATTGCAAACCTGCTATCAAGACCTCATATTCTGCCTCATTATTAGTTGTTTGAAATTCACAAGTAATAGATTAGGGTATAATGTCTTCTTGTGGCGATTTTAGTAGTAAGCCTAGTCCAGTTCCCTTGACATTTGAAGATCCATCTGTGAAGAGTGTCCTAGGATCTTTGGTCTCCTCAAGTTGTTGCACTTCCAATTCAGCTTCCCTTTGTAGATCACTACTGAAATCACCACAAAGTCGGCTAAAGCCTGGGACTTGATGGCAGTCCTTGGTTCATATTTGATCTCATACGCACTAAGTTTAACCGCCCATTTTGCTAACCTGCCTGACATCTCAGGTTTCTTGAGGACATTCTTAATAGGAAAGTTAGTTTTAACAATTATAGTATGAGTTTCAAAATAATGTCTAAGTTTAGTAGAAGCCATGATTAAAGCAAGAATAAGTTTCTCTAAATGAGAATACCTGGCCTCGGCCTCAAGTAGACTTTTACTTACATAGTATACTGGATGTTGTTGGCCTTCATGATCCTTAACTGGGACCGCGCTTATCGCTTTACCTTAGACAACTAGGTATAAGGATAATGGTTCTCCGTCCTCTTGTTTCATCATAGCTGGGGCAGAGGATAAGTAATCCTTGAGGGCTTGCAAAGCAGCTTCATGCTTCTTAGTCAATTCAAATTTCTTATTCTTTCTCAGAATATCATAGAAATCTTTGCATCTATATGAGGATTTTGAAATGAATCTATTCAAGGCAGAAATTCTTCCAGTCAATCTTTTTACATCCTTGGCGTTGGCAGGAGATTTGATGTTCACTATAGCCTTGATCTGTTCTGGACTGGCTTCAATCCCTCTCTTGGTCACCATATATCCTAAAAATTTTCCAACTTTGACTCCAAAATGACACTTGGATGGATTCAACTTCATGTTGTACTGATCGAGGATGTTGAATGTTACTTCAAGATCCTTCAGGTGATCCTTAGCTTTTTTGGACTTGACCACCCTATCATCTATGTAAACTTCCATCGTGTGTCCAAGCTGTTCCTTGAACATCATGTTCACCAGCCTTTGGTATGTAGCACCTGCATTTCTTAAACTCAAAGGGCATAGCAATATAACAATATATGCCGGTGGGTGTCATGAATGATGTGTCCTCTTGATCGGATGGTTCCATCTGTATTTGCTGGAATCCAGATGAAGCATCCATAGAGGTTAACAACTCATGACCCGCCATAGCATCCACCATGGAGTCAATGTGGGGTAATGGGAAAGGATCCTTGGGACATGCCTTGTTTAAATCAGTAAAATCGACACATACCCTCCACTTTCCATTTTTCTTTTGAACAACAACCACATTGGCTAACCACCTTGGATATTTGACTTCTCTAATCATACCTGCATTTAGTAACTTGTTTACCTCTTCTTGGATGATTGCATTTCTTTCAGGTGCGAATTTCCTCCTTTTTTGGTGAATTGGCCTGAAAGACTTGTCAATACCAAGCTTATGAGAAATGTCATCTTTTGAAATACCTGTCATGTCCTCGTGCTTCCAGGCAAAGGTAGACTTTCTTCGTGTCAGGAAGGATACTAAATCCTACTCTATGCTGTCTTGGATCTCGGATCCTATATACACCTTGGATTCAGGATCCTCAGGGTCTAATAGAATATCCTTGACGTCTTGTTCTCTAGCATCCATGACGTATTGGAGGATACTTTAATTGCTATGCTTCCCTGGATTTGGAAGCTGGTTTCATCGAAGAAGTGTAGTAGTTCTTTGCCTCCTGCTGATCACTCTCTATCTTGACCACTCCCCATGGAGTTGGGAGCTTGACACATTGATGGTACGTTGAAGGGACTGCCTTCATGTTATGTATCCATTGTCTGCCAAGAATAACATTACAACAAGATAAACAATCTATTACACAGAATTTTTTGATAGAATTCACTCCCTCTATATAAATTGGGAGTTTGATGCCCCCAATGTATTCTTGGTTTCTCCATTGAATCCCACGAGCACCGATGATCTTGGGATGATTTTGGATTTAGGAATGTTCATCTTTTTGAGGACATCCAACTGTATTATGTTCACTGAACTCCCTCTGTCAATAAAGATCCTGCGAACAAAATGGTTAGAAATAAACAAGGTAATAACTAAACCATCGTGATGAGGATCCTGTATGTCTACACGATCATCCTCATCAAAATATATCACTTTCTGTTGAGTTAGTGTTGAAGTTCGAACTGGTCTTTCTCCATTTTCCATCTTTGTTTCTTTGGCATGTTTTTTCGCTGCCGAAAATGAGGTTCCACATATATCTGAGCCTCCAGAGATGAAATTGATGATCTGGGCATCAGCGGGTGGAGGAGGAGCTCTTTCAGGGATTTTTTCAGAATCCTGGGTCCTCGATCGTTTTCTCCCTAGCAATTCCTTTAAGTATCCTTTGCTGAGAAGATATCCAATCTCCTTCCTCAATGCCTATACACTCATCAGTAAGATGACCAAAGTCCTCATGATAAGCACACCATTTTGACTTGTCTTTGTTGGCTGTGGCCTTCTCGTTTTTACAAGGCCACCTAGCTTTGTCACCTAGATTCTGCATAGCAAGGATTAGTTCATGGTTATCAACGGAAAAACAGTATTCAGATATAGGAGGATAATCCTCATCATCTTCGTCTTGTTCAACTGCATGCACATTGTGGTTGTCATTCTTAGAGTATAACTTGGATCGATTATTCTTAAAGAATGATCCTTGCTTTTCTTGTTTCGAGGATCCAGATAGCCTCTCCTGGATCCTTTTATCATCCTCTAAGCGAATGAATCTCAATGCCCTGTTCCTCACTTCATCTAAATTCCTCAAGGTGTCATAACAAGGTCATCATAGAATGAGGAATCCTTCAGCAATCCCATATTAAATGCTTCCACAGCAGTGGCAATATCTAGGTTAGGGATTTCTAAGGATTCTCTACCAAACTTAGTGATGTAATCTCTTAAGGATTCATCACGGCCTTGTGTTATCCTATACAAATCACTAGTTAATCGTTCGAAGGTTCTACTACAGGAGAATTGATTATTGAACAAATTAACAAAATGAGAAAATGAAGTAATTGAGTAAGGAGGAAGACTTAGCAGCCACTTGAGTGCTAATCCAGTGAGTGTGGATCCGAAGCCCTTGCAAAGACAGGCTTCCTTTAACCTTTCTGGAATGGGATTGATCTCCATTCTTTCCCGGTATTGTGCTACATGCTCTTCTGGATCAGTTGTACCATTGTACAACTTCAGGTTGGGGGTTTGAAAGCGCTTTGGTATCTCAGCGTTGCATATAGGAGGCGCAAAACGAGACACCTTGAGACTTCCATCTGGGATCTCAGGAATGGGCTTCACCTGTCACACCCCGACCCGCAGCGGAATAAGAGTCGGGGCATAATTGGGTTATCACCAAAGCTCATGATGTTTACTAAAATGTTTCATATTTATTAAATTCAAATTACAACTTAAATATCCAAATCAAAATCCATACAATTACAAGGAAATGAAACTATGTAAACAATCCAAAGCTTAAACTGATTTATTCTTCTAGGCCTTCCTAAGTGTTTCTTGCCTCAACTGGATCACCTATATCATGTGTAAAACGGGGGATATTTTGGGTCAACAAAAGTTGGCGAGTGAACCTTGTTAAAACATTGTTATTAATTTCTTGTTTTATTTAATATTGAAAATTTGTGCAATAATCACATGTGAGCAAACATATATAAATAACAAACACAAACCACTTTGAATGAGTATATGATATGAATGATGATGAATGTGAGATCAAGGCTCAATCAAACGGAGCCGATCGTATGTGGCACCTGATGCTCAACCCGTCTCCCACGGGGAACTGATGGGCCTTATGATATGCGTGCACTGAAAATGATAAATCCAAACTACATATAATCCACACAACAATTGAAACACATTTGATACACATTTGATCACAGATATGATGGATGCACAAGTGTTTAAATATAATAAGGAATTAAACGACACATGATACACCCCAAAACATGATTAAAACGGGGAACTGATAGAGATTCACTCACATTGGGTGCGTTCTTTGATGATGTTGGATGCGCACGAATTTTAGAATTTGATCGACGAGGAAAAACTAACCTAAAATAATAACGAAATGGTTCGGTAAATAAATGGATTTTATTTGAGATTAATACTTTTAATTCATAATCTTAATAGGATTTTTAGATTTATTTTTGTGAGTTTAAGGACATTTTCTAACTTTAAAAATATTATTTTTAAGTATTTTTAAATAATTTTCTGATTATATAAATAATAAAAAAAAGAAATAAAAAAATGTTGACTTTTTGACCTTTGACCGTTGACCGTTGACCGTTGACCGGTCGGACTGTGAGTTTGTATGCGCTGAGTGAGGTTCGAACTCGAGACCTCTCGTTTACATGCACGCAGCTCTACCAACTGAGCTACGTGTCTAACCCGAAATATTCTCTGTTTTAATTATATATATATATACTAATTAACTATTATTTTTTTAGTTTATTTCAAAAGGATTTAATATGGCCGAACCGACTTCAGTGACCCGGAGTCGAACACGGGTCCTTCGGTTCGAGTGCGCACAGCCCAACCAGTTGGGCTGTGTGTCAAATCTGTTAAACTTATGATTTATATTATTCTTATAAACATTCTGTGACTTGTTCTGATTCAGTTGTAAAAATGTTGGTTTTAATTCTGAAATTCGGTAACGTGTGCGATTCGAACCCGGGACGTGTGCATTGTTTGTGCACACAGTCCACCGCTGGACTGTGTGTCTAACCCGTTCGAATATCCGTTTTTAATTATACTTATACACATGTTTTAACTTCATCTTCTTCGTTTATCGAATTACCGAACAGTGAATTGACTGTTTGTTTAATTGACCAACTACGCTTATGATTGATTGAATTGAAGTAAAAGAAAGGAATTTAGGGATAAGATGTACCAATCACAGAGTGTCTTCTTCAGATTTTCTGGCGAAATTCGTCGGCTCCGATTTGTGACTTCTCGGCTGAATATATTGTTTAACAGTTTAGAACCTTTGTTTGAACAACTAAAGTATGAATTAAGAGATAGCAGAGAAATTTAGACAGATATACCGGTCGAGGAATGAATACGGTTTTCTGACGATCGATTCCGGCGAAGTTCCGGCGAAATTGGAAATCTCCGGCGACGAGCTTTAGCTTCGAAAAAGTGAGGGTTCTGAGCGAAAGGATTTCCGGAAGATTGAGTGGGTATTTATAGGGAAGAACTGAATGTATTGGGTCCGATTTTGGGTCTTAATTCGCGGTCAAGGGTTTTCCGGTGGTTACGACTAAAATTGAGGGTCAGACATCGGTTATAACAGATGTCGAAGTCGGTTAACGTTTTTTGGTCAAAAGGAAATTGGCCAAAGTCGCGGATTGCCGGATTTTTCGGGGATTGCGAGTTCTGAGCGCGGTGATCTCCGGTTTTGAATTCGGCTTTTATTTTAAGTATTATTTGTTTCAGTATTTTCACAAAGAAGGCGTGTGGCGGAGCGGTGTGTTGTGTGTTTGAGTTTGTGGGTGACCCGGGTTCGAAACCCGGCGTCCCCATTTTATTTTTTCTCACTATTTAATATTATTTATAAATTATGGTTTTTAAATCCTAATATATTTATTAATTATGTATCGTTTAAAATTAATTTGAGCAATAAATACGCAACAAAAAAATATAACTGGATATTTGATTAATAACGAAGCGGGTTTTGGAAACCCGTTTTTCGACGGATGTTACAGTATCCCCTACTTTTAGAAATTTCGTCCCAAAATTTAAGTAGTAGTGGTAACAGGAAAAAGATGCGGGTATTTCTCGCGCATTGAGTCTTCACGTTCCCAAGTAAACTCAGGTCCTCGTTTTGACTCCCAACGTACCCTGACAATTGGAATACGACTTCGTCTTAAACGCTTCTCTCTGAAGTCCATGATTTCTACTGGTCTTTCAATGAAGTGCATAGATTCATCGATCTGAATGTCTTCTAGCGGAATATGGAGGTTTTCATCGGCGAGGCACTTCTTCAAGTTTGATACGTGGAATGTGGGATGAATTCTGTTGAGCTCTTCTGGTAGGTCAAGCTTGTATGCTACAGGACCTACTCTTTCGAGTATCTTGAAAGGTCCTACGTAGCGTGGTGCTAGCTTGCCCTTCTGGCCAAAACGAATCACTCCCTTCCACGGTGATACTTTTAAAAGTACTTGATCCCCAATGTCAAACTCCAAGGGCTTTCGTCGTTTGTCTGCATAACTCTTTTGACGACTTTGATCCGCTAGAAGATTGTTTCGAATTTGAATGACCTTGTCGGTTGTTTCATGAATTAACTCTGGCCCGGGTGATTTGTGATTCCCCAATTTCGTGCCAACATACTGGAGATCGGCACTTACGACCATATAAAGCTTCGAAAGGAGCCATGCCGATACTTGAATGATAACTATTGTTGTACGAAAATTCAACTAATGGTAGATGAGCGTCCCAATTCCCTTTGAAGTCTATTACACATGCTCGAAGCATGTCTTCAAGAGTTTGGATGGTGCGTTCAGATTGTCCATCAGTTTGAGGATGAAAAGCGGTACTGAGATCTAATTGTGTACCCAAGGCGGTTTGTACGGCTCGCCATGTTCGTGAAGTGAAACGACCATCACGGTCTGAAATGATGCTTAAAGGTACACCATGACGGCTTACGATCTCTCTGATGTAGATACGAGCTAACTTCTCGTTCTTGAAGTCCTCGCGAATCGGTATGAAGTGAGCTGATTTTGTAAGACGATCAATGATTACCCATATGGTGTCATACCCACTGGAGGTGCGAGGTAACCCGGTAATGAAATCCATGGTTATGTTTTCCCACTTCCATACAGGTATTTCAGGTTGGATTAGGAGTCCTGAAGGTCTTTGATGTTCAGCTTTTACTTTGGAACAGGTAAGGCACTTGGAAACAAAAACAGCGATATCCTTTTTCATGCCCGGCCACCAGTAGGTGTATCGTAGGTCTTGATACATCTTGTCGGCTCCTGGGTGTACTGAGTACCGTGTTTTGTGTACCTCATTCATGAGGAAATCACGAAGGTTATCGCGATCGGGAATCCATATGCGATTTAAATAGTATAGAATACCGTCGGATTTGATTTCGATTTTGAGTTCAGCTCCACATGACAGCTCATCGCGTACGTCATTTTCGGTTACAAAAATGTGTTGAGCTGCTCGGATTCGATCTTTGATGTCGGTTATGATTTGCGAACATAGAAGACGAATGGAGTTCGCATAGCCTTTTCGACTGAGTGCACCAGCCACCACATTTGCCTTGCCAGGATGATACCGAATTTCACAGTCATAGTCGTTAAGAAGTTCGACCCATCTTTGTTGCCTCATATTCAACTCCTTTTGGTTGAAGATATGTTGGAGACTTTTGTGGTCAGTGTATATTTCACACTTGGTTCCGTAGAGGTAATGTCTCCATATCTTGAGAGCGAACACAACGGCTCCAAGTTCCAGGTCGTGGGTGGTGTAATTCTTTTCATGAACCTTGAGTTGTCTAAAAGCATAGGCTATCACTTTTCCTCTTTGCATCAGTACGCAACCTAGTCCTTGCCCTGACGCGTCGCAAACTACGAAGTCATCACAACCTTCAGGGAGTGTGAGGATAGGTGCGTCACAAAGTTTTTGCTTTAGAGTTTGGAAGGCTTCTTCTTGTTTAGGTCCCCATATGAAGGGTTTTCCTTTATGAGTCAAAGCCGTGAGTGGTACAGCAATACGGGAGAAATTGGCAATGAAGCGGCGATAGTAACCAGCCAAACCAAAAAATGACCTTACTTCGGTAGGGGTACATGGCGCTTGCCATTCCTGTACTGCCTTGATTTTCGAAGGATCGACATGTATTCCCTTGTCATTAACGACATGTCCAAGGAATTGTACTTCTCTTAACCAGAATTCGCATTTTGAGAACTTAGCGTAGAGCTTTTCAGTCCTCAAGAGGGTAAGGATGAGTCGAAGGTGTCGTTCATGATCGGATTTAGACTTGGAGTAGATGAGGATGTCGTTGATGAAGACTATGACAAAGCGGTCGAGGTAGGGTTTGCATACCCTATTCATTAGATCCATGAAGACAGCTGGGGCGTTGGTTAAACCGAATGGCATGACCATGAATTCGTAATGACCATAACGAGTCCGGAAGGCGGTCTTTGGGACATCTTCTTCATGTACTCTGAGTTGATGATAACCAGAACTAAGGTCGATTTTTGAAAAGCAGGTGGCGCCTTGAAGTTGGTCTAGGAGGTCATCGATGAGAGGTAGTGGGTAGCGATTCTTAACCGTTAACTTGTTGAGTTCTCTGTAGTCGATACACATGCGAAACGTTCCATCTTTCTTCTTCACAAAAAGAACAGGTGCACCCCAAGGCGATGAGCTAGGACGTATGAATCCTTTGTCAGTCAGTTCTTGCAGTTGACTGGCCAGCTCTTGCATTTCGGATGGGGCTAGCCTATAAGGAGATTTTGCGACTGGTGTAGCGCCAGGTACAAGGTCGATGCGGAATTCGACTTCTCTCACATGAGGGAGTCCTGAGATGTCGTCGGGAAAGACTTGTGGGAATTCCTTCACCACTGGTATATCTTCGAGTTTCTTCTCCTTGTTTCCCTTTTTGACGACGTGAGTTAGGAATGCGACATAGTTCTTGCGGAGATATTTTCGGGCTTGAAGGCAGGACATTAATTTGAGTCCTTTCGAAGGGGTTTCTCCAAAGATACGTAAGGTCTGACCGTCTGCAAGAGGAATGCGAATGAACTTTTCACGGCATACTACTTCAGCGTGATACTGGCTGAGCCAGTCCATACCGATTATAATATCGAAACTTCCCAACTTCATAGGAATAAGGTCAACTGGAAAATCGTGATCGTTTAGAGTGAGGGTACAATTTAGTATAATAGAATTTAATGAAACGGGCCTTCCGTCAGCAACTTCCACCGTTAGCGATTCCATGAGATTATCACGAGTTTGGTTGAGGATAGGTTCAAGTTCTAAGGACACAAAACTCTTATCCGCTCCAGTATCGAATAACATGGATGCATAACTACCATTGATGGGAAACGTACCGTTAACCACGTTGTTGTCAGCCCTAGCTTGGTTGGCATTGATGTTGAAAGCTCTTCCTCTAGCAGGTGGAGGAGCTTGGTTAGCTTGGTGTACCGGATTTGCTTGAGCTTGGGCATGAATGATGTTCACCAAGTGTGGACATGTGTTCCTGAAGTGGTTTGGGTCTCCACAGTTGTAACAAGCTCGCATAGGTTGCATCATGGGGTAGTTGGGTTGGTAGTAAGATTGGGCTATGTGTTGTGCGGATGGTAGGAGTAAGGGTTGTTGGGCTTGACCCACTATCTGATGGTGGGTTTGGGTTGGGGGTTGATTGCGGTTCATTCGTTGAAGCGTGCGACAAGTTTGAATGGTGTGACCCGCACGGCCACAGCTGGTGCAATGTTGGCATGGATTTTCGGGAAGGTGATGGTATTGACAACGGTTGCATTTTGGGTATGGGCCGGTGTATGGCTTTTTAAATGGTGCAGCTGAGGGAGCAATTTGGGTAATTGGTGCGGCAATGATAGAAGGGTTTGTTTGTGTGATGGCAAAATTTCTGCTGTTTCGTTTCCTCTTACCCACAAACTTCGAAGAGGAGACAGAATGGTTTGGAGTTTGGGCCTCAATGGGGGCTTTCTTTTTCTCATCCTTGAATTTGCCATTTCGGATGCGATTCTCGGTGAGTTCTGTGGCTAATTCCATTGCGGCTTCAAGTGTTGCAGGCGAAGTGCTTAAAACCGAATCTTGGATTTTCGAGGGGAGGCCTCGAATGTAGTGTTCGACTAAACGGTACAGTGGGGTGAACAAGTTGGGGATCATTTGGTTCAGTTCGAGAAATCTCTTGTTGTAGGAAGTGTGATCTCCCTCCTTTTGTTTCAACGAGTGGAATTCATCTTCCAACTTTTTGATTTCGCTTCTTGGACAGAAGCGCCTTGTCATGAGTTCCCTTAACTCTTCCCATGTTAAGGCCATGGCATCTTCGACTCCTCGCTTACCCTTTTCTGTGTTCCACCAGGTAAGGGCTACCCCAAACAGTCTCCCCGTTGCGTAACTTACCTTGCGATCCTCGGGACAATCGCAATTGAGGAAAGTGTTTTCCATTTCTTCAAACCAGTGAAGGAGCAGTAACACCTTCGGTCCCTTCATACTTTGGGGGATCGCAAGATTTGAAGTGCTTGTAGGAGCACTTTTTGGAGTGAGGGTTGGCGACGCTCTGGTCTTCTTGATTGGGAGGGTTGATGGGATTTGCGGTGAGAGCTTGTTGAACTTGAATCACGATGTCAGGAAGTACCGCGGCCATTTGTTTATCAATTTGAGTGGCCAAGCGTTCATTGGATCTTCCTGACTTTCTACCTCCACGTAGTTGCCTAGCCGACATCTACAGGAACATGCATAGGAAGATTGTAAGTTTAAGAAGTTTCTAGGTGTCATGTGTCGTTAAAAGAATGAAAATAACATAACTAACAATAATGCAACTACATCCATAGGATGTCTTGGTTTGCTCATGTTTGGGCCTCCAATGTCCCCCATACCATCGCCTGTATAGTCATGTGGGCCCCCATGACTATTGGGATTAGTAGGATTCACATTGGTGTTGGCGGATTAACACTCGCATCACCCGAATGAAAACCATGAAATATGATTGCGAGATGTATGGTAGGAGGGTGTCCAGGTGTAGACACAATGACAACTCAAAGTGGGGTTAGCTCACACGACGTTTGGTATAGCATGCTTTGGCTTAATAGGTCATTCGTACTCTCATCGTTAGTCCCCAGGTAGGCAAACTGGTCCTTTATTTTGGATTTATACGAATGCCAAGCCTAGACAGGACGTTCCGACTACCGGTACTCGTACCCTTCCAGTTATTACATGCCCGTCATGAGAACTCACTTTGATGTGATTTGAAAATACAAAATCATTGCAAAAATCATGGGAATTGTGAGGTGGGTGCTCTCATGGATATGATATGTTATGAGGATATGAATTATGATGAGCGTTCTATAATAACATGTATTTGTGAGCATGCTTGCATAACATTGAGTGTAACAATAAACATAAAGCATATAAACATCATGAATTTTGTATGTAACGCATAAACAATTTAAAATTTTAATGAACTATAGTATAGGCTCTAAGGGTCTAATAACCTATCCTATATCCCTATAGTCATGGCTCTGATACCAATCTGTCACACCCCGACCCGCAGCGGAATAAGAGTTGGGGCATAATTGGGTTATCACCAAAGCTCATGATGTTTACTAAAATGTTTCATATTTATTAAATTCAAATTACTACTTAAATATCCAAATCAAAATCCATACAATTACAAGGAAATGAAACTATGTAAACAATCCAAAGCTTAAACTGATTTATTCTTCTAGGCCTTCCTATGTGTTTCTTGCCTCAACTGGATCACCTGTATCATGTGTAAAACGGGGGATATTTTGGGTCAACAAAAGTTGGCGAGTGAACCTTGTTAAAACATTGTTATTAATTTCTTGTTTTATTTAATATTGAAAATTTGTGCAATAATCACATGTGAGCAAACATATATAAATAACAAACACAAACCACTTTGAATGAGTATATGATATGAATGATGATGAATGTGAGATCAAGGCTCAATCAAACGGAGCCGATCGTATGAGGCACCTGATACTCAACCCGTCTCCCACGGGGAACTGATGGGCCTTATGATATGCGAGCACTGAAAATAATAAATCCAAACTACATATAATCCACACAACAATTGATACACATTTGATCACAGATATGATGGATGCACAAGTGTTTAAATATAATAAGGAATTAAACGATACATGATACACCCCAAAACATGATTAAAACGGGGAATTGATAGAGATTCACTCACATTGGGTGCGTTCTTTTATGATGTTGGATGCGCACGAATTTTAGAATTTGATCGACGAGGAAAAACTAACCTAAAATAATAACGAAATGGTTCGGTAAATAAATGGATTTTATTTGAGATTAATACTTTTAATTCATAATCTTAATAGGATTTTTAGATTTATTTTTGTGAGTTTAAGGACATTTTCTAACTTTAAAAATATTATTTTTAAGTATTTTTAAATAATTTTCTGATTAAATAAAAAAAAAGAAATAAAAAAAATGTTGACTTTTTGACCGTTGACCGTTGACCGGTCGGACTGTGAGTTTGTATGCGCTGAGTGAGGTTCGAACTCGGGACCTCTCTACCAACTGAGCTACGTGTCTAACCCGAAATATTCTCTGTTTTAATTATATATATATACTAATCAACTGTTATTTTTTTAGTTATTTCAAAAAGGATTTAATATGGCCGAACCGACTTCAGTGACCCGGAGTCGAACACGGGTCCTTCGGTTCGAGTGCGCACAGCCCAACCAGTTGGGCTGTGTGTCAAATCTGTTAAACTTATGATTTATATTATTCTTATAAACATTCTGTGACTTGTTCTGATTCAGTTGTAAAAATGTTGGTTTTAATTCTGAAATTCGGTAACGTGTGCGATTCGAACCCGGGACGTGTGCATTGTTTGTGCACACAGTCCACCGCTGGACTGTGTGTCTAACCCGTTCGAATATCCGTTTTTAATTATACTTATACACATGTTTTAACTTCATCTTCTTCGTTTATCGAATTACCGAACAGTGAATTGACTGTTTGTTTAATTGACCAACTACGCTTATGATTGATTGAACTGAAGTAAAAGAAAGGAATTTATTGATAAGATGTACCAATCACAGAGTGTCTTCTTCAGATTTTCCGGCGAAATTCGTCGGCTCCGATTTGTGACTTCTCGGCTGAATATATTGTTTAACAGTTTAGAACCTTTGTTTGAACAACTAAAGTATGAATTAAGAGATAGCAGAGAAATTTAGACAGATATACCGGTCGAGGAATGAATACGGTTTTCTGACGATCGATTCCGGCGAAATTGGAAATCTCCGGCGACGAGCTTTAGCTTCGAAAAAGTGAGCGGTTCTGAGCGAAAGGATTTCCGGAAGATTGAGTGGGTATTTATAGGGAAGAACTGAATGTATTGGGTCCGATTTTGGGTCTTAATTCGCGGTCAAGGGTTTTCCGGTGGTTACGACTAAAATTGAGGGTCAGACATCGGTTATAACCGATGTCGAAGTCGGTTAACGTTTTTTGGTCAAAAGGAAATAGGCCAAAGTCGCGGATTGCCGGATTTTCTGGTGATTGCGAGTTCTGAGCGCGGTGATCTTCGGTTTTGAATTCGGGTTTTATTTTAAGTATTATTTGTTTCAGTATTTTCACAAAGAAGGCGTGTGGCGGAGCGGTGTGGTGTGTGTTTGAGTTTGTGGGTGACCCGGGTTCGAAACCCGGCGTCCCCATTTTATTTTTTTCTCACTATTTAATATTATTTATAAATTATGGTTTTTAAATCCTAATATATTTATTAATTATGTATCGTTTAAAATTAATTTGAGCAATAAATACGCAACGAAAAAATATAACTGGATATTTGATTAATAACGAAGCGGGTTTTGGAAACCCGTTTTTCGACGGATATTACATCACCACTCCTGGAATGCTGGATATCATATCCTTAAGATTCTGTAGTTCTCGTGCCATTGCTTGATTAATACCGACATCCTGCATGGAACCATAATTAGTACCAAAAGACGTATTGAAACTGTTACCTCCTGATTGGTTTGGAGCCGATATCCCAGAGGTATATCCAAGACCATGGGCATCTGGTATAATGGATGGACCAGATGAAGCAATAGTCTGCATAGGAATGAAGTCTCCTGTATGAACTTCATAGTTCCTGGATGGTTGGCTCCCTAAGGATCCTTGATCCTGGAACAAGTTAGATCCTTGAACTTGAGATAAGGATCCTTGTTGTGGTGCATAGAATCCTATGGAGTGGTACATCTCTTGCGATCCTCGAGGTTAGTAGAAGAATCCTTGAGGCTCCGTGATTCCTAGTGATCCTCGCTGAAGGATAGATGATCCTTGAGGCTGGAAGTAGGATCCCTGAACTTGAGACGAGGATCCTTGAGCATGTGTCATCGCCAGTGATCCTTGCTGGTAATTGGAGGATCCTTGAATTTGAACACTGGATCCTCTGGACTGCTGGATCGTTGATGCTGGAGAAGTGAAATCCAATGACCTGGCCATCAGTGGAGAATGATCTTCCACCGATCACTTGTACTTCTTGATTTCATCAATCTCCCTGAGGATCCTTTGGTTGGTTTTATCTTGCTGCTCCATGTAATTTTTCATCTGCAAAATCAAGGTAGAAACATCACTGTTAGTAGTTGTAGACGAAGAAACAGTGGAGGTTTTTGATCTGTGTAAACAGGAGTAGTCTTCTTCTGAGGATTCTCAACACTCCTCATGGGTTCAGGGGGGAAAGGAGGCAACAATGCACTAGTCTGGGATGAGGTAACCGCTGGCATGGCACTTGAACTGGATTTTCCTTGAGAAGCCATGTGATTGATGGAAATGAATAGAAATGAATGGAATTTTTAGAATCGAAGCACCGATCGCCCCACGGTGGGGCCAAACTATTTTGGTCAAAAATCACAATAAGGATAATGTAACCAAATCTGATTTTGTGAGGTTGAGTGCTTGCATTATAACCAATCGGGTGAGAAAATATGAAATGTAAACAATGATGAACACAAGGATTTATACGAGGAAAAGCCCTTGATCACTAGTAGATCTCCAACATTAAAACCTGTTTGAATTTAATTAATACATATTTCACACATCAATGATGCTTGTGGTCGAACAATTACTTAGATGGTTAACTTGCCTATTTTGGGGACAACTAATAGTGTATGCAATGTTAATACCATCTATTGTCTGTTTGTTTTATGTCAATGTTCACATAACACATGTATCTTAACCTCGGATAGTGAAAACTATCACTATCAACTATATTGCACGACAAAGATTACAACTTCGGATGTATTGAGCTTGTTACAATGATAACTAGTGAGATGTGAGTATGGTATTCGAGAGAATGTTTGCGAGTGTGTGTGAAAAATGTGCCAGTGTGTTCTTATCCAGCTCAATACCCCTCTAATCATAGCTAAATATATCCTTAACTAACTATCCGAAAATTCTCGCCATGCATCCACGTTCACCACCAACGGTTATCAGCTTATGCACATGCAGGAAATAGAAGCATATTCCCTGAGATTCCGGTTAGAACAAGTCCTCTTCGTAATACACCTGAAAACAAATCCAAACGACAATGGAGACAATTGTTAGTAAATCAGAATAATACTAAGGATCCGTGATCCTTAGTCTTCCTACACCAGTTCCAGAGGATCCTTGGTTCAGAATGAGCTTAGGATACATGATCCATAATGTTAAAAATTCTATCCCTAACAACCTTGAAAGTGAGAAATCTAATTTAGGTGTAATAAGTATTAAAACCAATTGATTAAAATGTGCAATCTCTTCTAAAGGTGAGAAATCTAATCTAAAATTGTTAGGTTATTAGCTAGATAGTAGTAGGTGGTTTGGGTAGCTGATCACTCGGATTCACCTGTTTATTCGCGTTTAGAGTTTCCTAAGGTCTCGATGTTCTTAGTTGCTTCAGCTTCATAACTTGAGGGTTTTAGTACATAAATTTCTTTCTACCTGATAGTTGTGGGACTTGGTGGTCGATAACTCGAGTCAGTCCATTTTAGCACTTCATCACTTGTCATACTGTTAAGTGTGGTTTATCTTTCGAGGTTTATTGAGTTAGATAGGGTCTTCATTCAAAACCAAGGTTAGGGTTTTTTTTATTTTATTCATGAGTCTAGGGATTCTTGCCTAGGTAACCTATTTTTCCCATAGTTGAGTTCAAGTCCATTCTCTAGTTATTCGTGCTTGCTGTCTGTTTGGTCGTCTATTTGTTTCCTTCGCCTTTTTAGTTTTAAACAAACAATTCTCTCACAAAACCAAATTATTAGGCTAGGGTAGATAGAGGTCCAGTACCAAGAGTCGCTATTATTGTGTCCACGCTTCCATACTCGGACTTACTTGTTTTACTACTTTTCGACCGTACATTTGCCGAGAGTGTGTGGTTTAGCGGGTTTTTCCAATTTTAAAACTTGTTTGAATTTAATTAATACATATTTACACATCAATGATGCTTGTGGTTGAACAATTACTTAGATGGTTAACTTGCCTATTTTGGGGACAACTAATAGTGTATGCAATGTTATATACCATCTATTGTCTGTTTGTTTATGTTAATTATTCACATAACACATGTATCTTAACACAACCTTCACATAATAAAATGATCCTTACTACTACATAACAGACTAAACTACCAACTAAACATAAACTTATTCAGAAACAAAGTGGAACATAGTGAAGGGGACTATTTCGGATGAGAATATCCTCTCGATGATAGGTGTGAATCAGACTCTTCCCTGAATATGGGTTGTGCCAAATGCAAGACCAGTCCTCCTTTCCTGATTCGTAGTTCCATGCATCCTTTAATACATCTAAGTCGTAATCCTCCTATAGGTTAGGGTTGAAACCAAGTTCTTCCACAACATCATCGCCTTTCTAAAGAGGCTTTGCTTCACCTTCTTTGTGTTTCCCATCAACATCTAAACTGTTTGACCGCTTATGATTCGTAACAACACTGGACGCTGAACCCCTTCATTGACAGGTTCCATCACACTTACCTTCACCACATCCAGTATGTGTGATTCAAGCCTTGTTTCCACACAAGCTAGCTTGTATTTGTTATCTGTTACCCTATTTTGGTGGTAGGATAAAGGAAGTAAACATTCCTTTCCTCGGTTATCTATTTTCGGTGCTACTTGTTGTGCCAATCACAAAAGAACCAAAACAGTTGTATTTATAGAACAAAATTTAAAGAGTTACTGTTTCATTACTTTAACTAGCCGTTGGAAAACATACAAAATTACTATACTTAGTCAGAATAGTAGTAAAATGCCCAGACTTTCAACACATGAGTACGCAAATCAGAGACAACAAACATGAAAAACCTAACAAAAACTTGAGTCTTCGAGCTTCAACCCCCTTCTCAGCAACTTCATTTGCCTTCAACCTCATCAAATCCGAATGCTCCTTATTTGACCTCAACATGGATGGAAGAAGCCTTTCATCTGGGACATGTAATTGGAGGTTCAATCCAGTGAATCAAACCACACCTGTCACTCTGCAATGTTTCAACTCAATATATCAGACTGTTTATTTCAAGATAAAGTCGAAATCGATGGTTACGAAACAAAGCAACACTTAGCAAAAAAAAACCTTCTCCCTGGATTAGCTTCGGTCCAAGATGTTCGAATGCAAGTAACAGCACCACATGAGCATACTGCATTGGAGCGACCAGTCGTATTGCTAGTCCACGATGAAACCGCTGTCATTTTAGGGTAACTTAATTTGAGGATGATTATGGGTTATGAGTTGTAGACTTTATAAAGAAGACAACACAAATTCGAGTTGCAATTTTAGTCCCTAAGGGGCATTTTGTCTTTTAACATAAATGTCAACGTTCAACTAACGACCGTTAGTGGGAGGGATTTGATTGCGAGCAATCAACGACCACAAGGACTTGATTATTTATTTTTCAATTGAGGGCTAGATGTGTGATTGGGTGTAAACTTTAGGGATTGAAATTATACTAAACTCTTAATATATTTATAGTTTTATATAAGTACTTCAAATTTAGAAAAATGATAAAAAAAATTAAACAAAGTGTACAACATAACAATTATGAGTTGGCTTTAAAACATAAAGGAGTAAAGTAGAAGTTTTAAGAGTAAACTTTTTGTTACTTTTTCCAATAAGAAGACATGTAGTGTTGATGCTTTTGATGAATGCTTCTTTAGTTATTAAAATATGCTACGAAAGATGACATGAGTTAACTTTTTCTTGCTATCTTTCAATATTAGGTATGTGATCAAATTTATTAGAACATCAACTTGTGATATTTTACGGTTTTTTAAATGGTTAATTTATGTTGTGTTAAGAATCATGTATCTCTGAGTTGTTGAAAAGAAGAAAGAGAAAGATGAAGTTGACAAAGAGTTAGTTTGAAATCCACATCTACGAACAGGGTTGATGTGGTTTATGGGAGGGGAAGAAAGAGAATGGAAAGACAGAGAGAACCAGCCACGCTGTTGTGGAAGAGGATGACCGCTCGTATAACCTTTGAGATAGTAAGGGTAAGTGTATATTTTGACTTGGTTTTTAGGCTTCTGCCTTGCGGGGAGGTGATGTAAAATCGTGCTACTAGCGTTGCGGAGATGGAAGCATAAAACTATGCCAAGTAGCAAACGAACGACGATCAATATAACATAAAATACGAATTTCTAACACAAAGTGACTCATGTGACATGAAACGTAGACAAAGTCGAATTTATACCTACATATATTAAAAAGTCGAGGGGTAAAAAAACTTGAGAGATTAAATGTGATCACCAAAAGAAAAAACATAAAGATAAAGGGCAAACTCACAAAATATAAAATAGGCACAAGTCCTCAAATGTTATGAATTAATATATATAGATAGTATGCAAACTCTCTTTTTGTAAGAAAGTGCTTGTTGGCCACGTTGGTTTTTTAGATACAAGTATTTCTTTTAGATACTCCTTAACTTTTAACATTATTTGTCTTATTTGTAATTTTTCAACAATAATTTTTTTATATCTACCATTTAACCTTAGATTTGTAATCTTTTAGATATTCCTCAACTTTGAACATTATCTGACTTATTTGTAATTTTTTCAACAATAATTCTTTTATCTCGAAACACCATTTAATCTTACACTTGTAAGAATTTAACTCACATTACTTTTGTTAATAACAATACCATACCTTTAGACCACACGTGTCGTTTCCCTTTGGCCAATGGAGTAAATAGGAAGTAACTAAAAAAACAAAGATAATGGTGAAATACTAAAATATATTAATTAAAAATAGAAATAAATAAAAAAGAGTAAACTTCCGTTTTGCGCTCTGTGGTTCGGTCACCTTAACGGTTTTGCCCAAATCATTTAAAAATAGCCATTTTCCTCCAATAGTTTAGTATGTTTTTCCCATTTTGCTCCCCGCCTCTAACTCCATCCATATTGTATATTAACTGGAAGGGTATTTAGGTAATTTCAAGTATAAAATAAGGGCATTTTGGTAATTTACTTTTAAAGATATTTGTAATATATACACACACATGACTGCACACACTTTCTCCTCTGTCTTCTCTCTCTCTACGTATCTATATCTCTCTCTTCTCCATCTCCATCACCAAAAACCACCACCACCCACTATCCCAACAGAACCCACATAACTAGAACCCAACCACCAGCACCACCACCGCCATAACCATCAGTCCTGGCACCACCTCACCAGAACCCACATCCTACAACTACCATCCTCCCATTTCCCTTACCACCACAGCCACCTGCTAGCGACCACCGAAACCATCAAACCCCAATACTACAACATTGATCTGAATCATCACGACGGAACCTAAATGTCGGAACCCTAATGCCGCCGTCATCTAATCGAGGTCTGAAGCCTTCTCCGGAACCCTAACGAAATCTAATCGAAATCTGAAGCCCTCGCCGTCATGCAACACCGGCCAAGACCACTGTCGCTGACCACCGAGGCTCTGCCATGGATGATGGTCGGCCGCCGG
The DNA here is from genome assembly GCA_947069175.1 of Scalesia atractyloides. NCBI lineage: Eukaryota > Viridiplantae > Streptophyta > Magnoliopsida > Asterales > Asteraceae > Scalesia > Scalesia atractyloides. The sequence continues at coordinate 60,439,845 of CAMTDV010000030.1, forward strand.
AACCCTAACACCATCTAATTCGTCTCTCTCTCTTTCCCCTTGTTCTTGTGTTTTCTTTTTTAAATTTGGGGATTTTGATTATAAAAGTTGGGATCTGATTCTAGAGTTAGTTTTGGTAGATGAAAAGGGTTTAACATTAAGTTTAGTGGTGGGTGGTGATGGCAACGGATGTGGTTGATGGGTGGTGGTGGAGAAAGTAGAGAGAGGGAAAGATGGGTTGGGAAGTTAAGTGGTGGAGGATGGTGGTGGTGGACTGGTGATGACGGCAGGTGGCGGCGGGCAGATGGTGGTGGTGGCCGATTAGAAGAAGGAGGAAGTTAGGGATGGTGATGGTTGGTAATGGCGCGGGCTGACGGTAGGGATTGTGTTGATGTCTGATTGCTTGTAGTGGTAGTGGCGGTGTCTAGTGGTGTTACAGAACGTTGAGAGGGAAGGAGATACATAGAGAGAGAGAGAGGGGGGGGAAGGAGATACAAAGAGAGAGGGTGATGAAGTGAAGAAGAAAGAGATCACATGATTTTGTTATCCATGCTTATATTCTTTATTTTATATCAACAAAATAGACAAAACAAATGGATTTTAAAAATCAATTTAAATACATTATTATAGAATTACCATAATACCCTTATTTTTAACAAACATTTTAGATAAATTAAGGTGGGGAATGAAATGAAGATAATTAAATAGATCAAAGAGTAAAATGACTATTTTAAAGTATTAAAACAAAACCGTTAAAACAATCAAATCACATAGAGGAAAACACAAGTTTATTCTAAAAAAAAGTTAATGGATAAGCTTTACCCCAATATCTTGAGAGAATGATGACATCCTTTGTTTTCGTAAACACCACTTCACCCAACTCACATCGAAAACCCCAACCCACCCACCCCCACCAACAAACATTCCTCGTATAATTCCCCTTCATTCTTCATCAAATCATCTCAATTATGATGCCAATTTCAGACATATTAGCCGGTAATTTAACAATCGTCTACTTAAACGGTGATAGCCGCGATCAAGGCTTACGGCCACCTGAGCGGCCGCTCCTACGGCGGCGTGGCGGTGTTGGTTCTGTCGACCACGGTGGTTGGGCTGTTGTTGGTGGTGGCGCTGACGTGGGATGTGTCTCGGAAGGTGGTGACGTGTGCGTCGGTTACTCGTGGCGATGATGACGTGGCACATGAGATGTGTCGAGGTGGCATATGTTGGCACGGTGTTGCCGTTAAGTCGCCGGCGTCTCAGGTCCGGTTCAGGCTTCCGCAACGTCACGCTATGAACCGCCAATGATAATTGGCTTGAAAATATAATGTATTTATATAAAGATTAAAGAAAAGAGAGTATTGTATAATTTGAGAGTGGAATAAATTTTGTCTTTATTTTTGATGACTGTAATTACCGAGAGTGTATGTATGTAAATGTATACATGTATAATATACCATACGTTTTCTATTAGAAATTCATTTTCGAGTAAACTTTCGTTTTGCCTCTTGTGTTGGTTTGTTTTAACGTTTTGCTTAAATCCTTTAAAAATAGTCATTTTACTCTTTGATGTTTTGATTTTGTCGCCAGTTTGCTCCCCGACCTAAACTCATCCTTATTGTATGTTAACTAGAAGGGTATTTTCGTAATTTTAAGGATAAAAGTAAAGATAATTTAGTAATTTCCTGATAAATTTTCAATTACATATTTAAATTATAAGAATCATTGTGCTATTTGTTATTAATATAAAAATAAGGCATATCTAATACTTATCTCTGATTCTCATTCTCTCTCTATCCCTGTACCACTAGAAACAGTCGTCGCCACCAAGAACCACCCCCATCATCTCCGACTGCCACCTTTCTCTCTCTCTCTCTCAACTGTAACTATAACCTCCGGCTGCCATAACCACCCGACTACTGACCGCCATCTACTGCCACCACCACCTGTTGAAGATATCTCTCATTATTTGAATCCTTTGGCGAGATTTAAAACCCTAGAATAGATCTACACATAAGAACTGAAACAATAAATGGGATTTGCAAACCATATTTGAAGCCAAAAACGAGATCTACAGCGGTGGTGGTTAGTCCAACAGTCGTCGGTGGTGGTGTTTAGGTTCGACAGTGAAGGTGGTGAGGGTTAGGTCCACAGAGATGGTGTTGGAGCTTTGACTGGTTCAGGTCTTGCCGACGAGTTAGGATTTTTTTGGTTCGACTTTGTGGTGATGGAGGTTTAAGTAGTTCGAGATCTCGCAGTCATATATCCAAAAGGGTAAGTCATAAACCGTTGAAAGGCAGCGGCGCGCGTTGTGGTCTAGGGTTCCGACAATGGTTGTACTCTCAAGATTGACGCTACTCTGGTAGATCCGCCACTTGCAGTTTTATCTCCATCGTTGCTCTGGTAGACCATTTGGTGGCGGTGATGGTGAGTGGTTGTAGAAAGAGAGAGAGATAAAAGAGGGAGAGAGAAGATTGGAGTTGGATCCAAAGGAAACTTGGGCCTTTATTACTTGGATCGTATTCCAATTTATTGGCATACTCGAAACAAATAAAAATTTGCAGGAGCAAATTTCGCATTTGTGACGACTCTAGGATTTCTTATAATTTAGATATCCTATTATGGGGTCAATCTATTAAGAATAGGGCTACATAGTTAGGGTTCATTTACGTTAATCTATAGTTAAATTCAAGAAAAGTTTTTAAGAATACTAACAGAATGCAATACGGTGTATATAAAACATCAGAGTGAGAGAATGAAATAGGGGTTTTTCTCATATACATAAATATATATTAATAAATGATTTTAGAAATCAATTTAATATAATATATATATATATATATAATTACCATAATACCCTTACCTTTAACAAACATTTTAGACAGAGTTAGAGGCGGGAATTGAAATGAAGATAAGTTAAATAGATCAGGGAGTGAAATTACTATTTTAAAAAACTGAGATAAAACTGTAAAAACGATCAAACTATAACGAGCAATACGAAAGTTTACATTAAAAGTAGAAATTGTCTTGTGTGGAATATGTTTGTTTGATATTAATAGTGGACATGTACATGACAGTTTTGCTTAACGTACAAGTTTCTTAAATGTGGTCACATTCATATTTGAGTTTTGATAACAGGGAGTATATGGCGACATGATACGTTTAACATAATTAGATGTATATAGCTCTATAACATGGACATGATTATTAATGTGATTTATAAAACACAATTAGTAAATAATAAGATACAATCGACACTATAAAATAAAAGTAATAAAAATTGCAATTCATTTTTATTTATAATATATTTAATCTATTAACTTATTTAACATCGTTAAACATGTATTTGTGTCATAATTAGGTTTGTATTTGTGTCATTAACTTGCCAATCTGTATATAACCTGAACCCATTTACTACAAACATTAAATCGTTTAACTTTGCTTTCATTCATATTCGTATAAACACTTACAAATAGTAAATTGGTAATAATCACATTTAGTATGAGACAAAGAGACGAGTTTAAAAAAATCATATTATATATAGTACATTTAATTAAAAAATTATATTACATAGCACATTTAAAGTAATAGTTATAATTGTGTGTATGCAAGATTTGCGTAAATATATAAAAGCAGTGAACAAAAAATAATCATATTTAGTAGGAGACAAGAAAATTATACACTTGTATAAATTGTTATGTATCGTATTAAAGCAATAAATTATTTTGCTATGTAATTATAACAATGTTATTTTATTTACTATATTTACTTTCTTTACACATAAATATCACATAATATTTTATTTGTAAGAATCTTAGTTTACAACAATTTTATAGGAGACAAAAATATACCAGTAGATCAATATATTATGAGTTCTATTTACTATGTAAAGGTGTGTAAAGTGTAAGGAAAAACAAATATCCCTCAAACTCTACTGACAAACAAATAAATCCCTCAAACTGTACTGATTTGGTATATTTAGCCAATTCGGAAGTTACGTATTTGAAAAGCTAATTTCATTTCATTTCATTTGAATATCTACAAATTTACAAGGTGGGCGTCAATAGTTCCTGTCTTTTATTGGCTGCTATGGGTGACGAGGGGAATAGTGTCAGGCTGCTGTCTTGCACACCCCTACTGGCCCAGTTAATTTATGGCTTTACCCTCGTTATAAAATTACGATTTTGTCATTAGTTTACAATTACGCATTTGTCCCCAGCTAAAAATAAAATCACGTTTTTGCTCCTAGCTAAAATTCTTAGTTTGCCCTCCGTTCAAATTTACGGTTTTGCCCCGTTTAAAGTTATAGTTTTGCCATTAGTTTCAAACGGGGGAATAGTGCCAGCCAGCTGTCTGGCACTCCCCCATTGACCAACCAGTTTATTATTTTATACTCACTTCAAAATTACGTTTTTGCCACCAGTTTAAAATTACGTTTTCGCCCTCAACTCAAAATAAAATTATGCTTTTGTCCTCTTCTCAAAGTTACGAATTTTTCCTCGGTTCAAAATTACGATTTTCCTGCACTGCATATTTACGTTCCCTCCCCCCCCAGTTCAAAATAAAAGTATGTTTTCCCCTAGCTAAAAACTACGATTTTGCCTGCTGTCCAGAATTATCATTTTGCCCTCAGTTCAAATACATTTATGCTTTTGCCCCAAACTCAAAATTACAATTTTGCTCCCAATTCAAATAAAATTAAGGTTTTCCTCCAGCTTAAAATTATGATTGTGCCCTTAGTTCAAATTCATATTACGATATTACCCCAACTAAAAAATTATGCATATGGCCTGCGCAAATTTACGATTTTGGTATTGCCATTACTTTACTTTTGGGTAAACATTAAAAAAATACAACTTTACTCTTAGTTAAAAATTACAATATTGCCATTGTTTTGGTTTATTTTAGCAAAACTATAAAAGTGTTTTGTTTTCATTGGTTTACTCGATTTATTTGTTTTCCATAAGGGAGATTTATCTCACCTTCCTACCGGGCTGGCCGTCCGAAAAAAATAAAAAAAATTCCTAATTAGTCCTGACAAATTACTGTTTTGCAATGAGCTCAAAATTACGGTCTTGTCATCGTTTTACTTTTTTTAGCATAACTATATGACTTTTTTTTAATTGGTTGAGAATTATTCGGCCATCGCCCCGCAACGCGGGCGGGGCATCAACTAGTTTAAAACATTTGAAACTGGGTTTTCTGTGTTAAGAAAACATGTATATTGACCGATCCAACTATAGGTGGAAAAAATGCAAGTGTAATGAACCGAGTATTATGCAATGTTTTAAAAATCGAATTACCCGCCCAATATGGAAAACCTGATAATTTACCCCCCCCCCCATAGGCACGGCAGTGAAATTATCAGTAAAACTCGTTTGGCTCAAGGATCGAACTCAAGTTTCCCTGGGTCTCATATTATTGCCCACCAGTGCCTCACTGTGCACCAAGTAGGAATGGAACTTGCATCTCCCAAGAGAAATGCAAACCTTCCACCACTTGATCTTGAGATCATTGGCCGCAGTGAATTATTAATCGGGGCATGATTATTGTCCAAAACTCATGAAAACTATAATAAGTTTCAATATTTAATCATATCAATTTATAATGTAGCATAACCTAAAAATCACAGACAATCCATACAATATCCAAAGTCATGAAACATAAGATAAAATCCGATTTATTAATCTAAGGTATGTCCTAAGTGTCTTCATCTTCGACTCGTCACACTTGGTTACTTGTATCAAGCGTAAAAATAGTTTTTATAATCAACATAAAGTTAGTGAATAGATCTATATTTAAATAAAATAATTTGCTTTATTATTTTTAAAATGATTTAACTGGCAATATCAAGTGTCAGTGGTATAACCATGACAATTAAACACAACAATAATTAACACAACCCATCAGCCAATGAATCCACATGTGAGACAAGCGAATCTAAATAATGTTGGCGATACCTAGTTCAGCCTATGGCCGTGGGGAACCGGTCAGCCAATGAATCCACATGTGAGACAAGCGACATAAAGCGAGTAAACAAATAGATACAAGTATAAGTAACATATAGCGACACATTAATTTTGCCGATATAAATGAGAAACACAGGAAAACTTGACACGTGATACACCCCAAACGTTTAATGATAAAAAGGGGGGAAAGATCTACTCACATTTTTGTGTTTGTTTGATCCTTAAGTAAACCGTACGAGTTTAGGGAAAAACTCCAAAAATTAATGTCACCAAAAAATATAAAATAACAGAATATTCTAAACATCCCGTAACGAAAATTAAACTATAAAATAAATTCTATAATTTAGGGCTTTTGTCTAACCTAAAACTATATATAATAATACCAACATAACTATTAAATTAATGTTTGTAACTAAGTAATGTGACATATTTATAATATTAACATAAACATATTTGTGTCATCGATTTTATGTTATGCTAAGTCTAGTAATCCACCACTAACTTAACCAATTAATTATATGTCTTTTGATTAATACCACAACTATTAAGTTGACAATGAATAATACGATAAATTTAGAAAGATAATAACAATTTATGCTATTGTATGTTGAAAATATGAATTCTAGACAAATTTATAAATTCATCTTATAGGTTTTTATAAGTCCAAAAATTCATCGTTATATTATATTTTTATTTAAAATCATTAAATTGATTAAAAAGACTAAATCTGTGTTTAATATTTAATCAGTACTTTTATTACTAAATAATTTTATCATGGGTTATGAACTTATACAAATTCCAAGCCTAGTATATTTCATAGAAAATAATATTCATGATATTTATGTCGAGAAGTTTTATATTTTTATATATTTTTCTATATAATATAACTTGTTTAAAATTTACAATATATTCAATTATGTCTAAACATACTTAAAAATTACACAAAATATTCTAACATGGTAATGATGGATGTCCTAGATTCAATTTTTTCAACACACAATCTTAGAAACAAAAGCCCCTAAATCTTTCTACTAAGAACCCTAAAATATAAAGAAATCAAACTCAAATTTGTGTGCCTTTCTATCAAATAACATGCATTCACGGTAATTAAGTGATAAAAATACATACAACCAACAATTAAATAATCCACGACCAACTACCAACATGGCGATGCAAAATTGTGGTAAATATAATAGTAGATATGAGACTCAAGCCCACCGACGAGCGAATCTAAATGTGGTGGCGATACTAGACTATAACCCATAGAGAATCTAGTCAGCTGATGGATTCATCTGAATACTGATTAGTGGCAATGGTTAACATAACAAACAATGAACAAATCACAACAACCACATAATTACACTTTGAACTTTGCATGTAATTTGAAGTAATGAAAAATCCACATGATACACCCGAAAACCGAAAACGTTTAAATGGTAAAAAGAGGGGAAAGGGATAGATCTACTCACTGTTTGCGTTAGCTTTGATCCAGGAAAAAAACACCGCACGAGAAAATGGACTTCATAGATACGAGTTACCCTAAAATATGTAATAACGGAAAAATTACCAAACAACCAAACACATGAATATAACTATACAATTTAAATCTTATAATCTCGGGAACTTTTGTATAAAAACATATTTATTAATTTTGACACCTCAGTTAGTTAAATTTATTATTTTCATGGCACGTCTTGTTGTAGGTCCAAATCGAGCCAAAATCTAATTTTGATAAAGAAATCAAGATGAACACACACAAATAAAGCTTTAAAACCCACTAGATTGATTTGCACAATAATGATACAATTAGCCCCCAAATCTCTCTAGAATATGTATTGCCTAAAACCCTAAATCTCTATCTATTTATAGCCTAAACCACTTTAGGCTAATTACAATTAAGTCCCTAGAGTTAATATCTTACCAAAACTAGCAATAAACATGAAGACTAACTAAATAAGATAATAAATATATTTTGTCTAAACAAAATATATTTAATTATCCAAAGCAATATAACTATCAAATCTCGATCTTCCACATGCCATCTTTCTTCGATCTTCTCGTGTCGACCTGTGTGTTGACTTTGACTTCTTTGCGTTGACTTTGTTGACTTGATTGGTTGATAACATTAGACTACACGTTTTAGACCCAACAATCTCCCTCCTTAGGCTAATGTTATCAAACTCTTGCATCGTCTTTAGAACCGTCAACTTCATGGGTGTTGATCTTCAATTTGGAAAGCTTCAGTTTCAATTTTAGACCCAACAACCCCCTAGACTGATGCTTTCCAAATTTTTTTTACTGAAGATCTTTTTTGACACTTTGCTCTTTGAGTACTTTATCTGGATAAGTTCCCCCTTTTTGTATGCATCATCTCTGACAACTCGGAACAAGCATTTTCTAACTCTCTTTAGCTTGAGTGAATTAGAAGACGTTGGAGGAGGATTCCTAGCTCGTTATCTTCTACAATCTTCAGGAAATAGGTGCTTTGGTCTGGTATCTTGCTCAATTGATGATCGGCCATCATTGCAGCAATAGTCGAAGGAACCTGTTCACAAACATAAACACAACTCCAAATTTTCTTTTAGACTGATTCAAAGTACAGACAAAACTGTATTCATCTATAGTGTGCAATCTAATGAGTATCTCAAGCGGTTTGAGACACAATTGATATGATATGGAAGACTTAGAAAAACAACAATCTCCCTCCTTAGGCTAATGTTATCAAACTCTTGCATCGTCTTTAGAACCGTCAACTTCATGGGTGTTGTGATCTTCAATTTGGAAAGCTTCAGTCTCAATTTTCGACCCAACAATCCCCCCTAGACTGATGCTTTCCAAATTTTCTTTACTGAAGATCTTCTTTTGACACTTTGCTCTTTGAGTACTTTATCTGGATAAGTTCCCCCTTTTTGTATGCATCATCTCTGACAACTCGGAACAAGCATTTTCTAACTCTCTTTAGCTTGAGTGAATTAGAAGACGTTGGAGGAGGATCCTAGCTCGTTATCTTCTACAATCTTCAGGAAATAGGTGCTTTGGTCTGGTATCTTGCTCAATTGATGATCGGCCATCATTGCAGCAATAGTCGAAGGAACATGTTCACAAACATAAACACAACTCCAAATTTTCTTTTAGATTGATTCAAAGTACAGACAAAACTGTATTCATCTATAGTGTGCAATCTAATGAGTATCTCAAGCGGTTTGAGACACAATTGATATGACATGGAAGACTTAGAAAAACAACTGTAAACAAATCAATTTTTTTTTTTGGATTTTAGATTTTTTTTATTTTTTTAACTTTCAACGTTTGAGATATAGAGCTGATCAAATACGAGATTATACCAACTTGAAAAGCCTAGTCACACTTCAACTTTCTTTAGGATAACTACAACTCAAGAACGATTGTTGGTATGTTTGTCCATTTAAATCTATGCACCATTCTTTTGATATACCTTCGGTGATTAATTATCATGTTTTGGGTATATTTAGGATGAAGCTAGTGGACCCCACACATGTTCACTTAAACTTTTCTGTCCTCATGGTCTTTTGAGATGCATACCTTAACAACTTATAAATAGTATCTACTAAGTGATGAGAGCTCCAGATCTATGTTTCCATAAACAGATGAGATGATCACCTTAAATCAGATGATGAGAGCTTCAGGTCTATGTTCCCATAAGCAGAGAAGATGATCATTTTATTAGAGAGCATAGCTAATAAAATATTTACTTAATATATGTACGTGCTCTGGCGTATCTTTTATTCCTATTGCACGACATTAATATTGCGTGTCTTTTTGCTCTTTTTGGGTTGCATACATTGGTGTCTTTTGGTTGCACACATTGGTGTCTTTTCAATAAATATATATGCACAACATTGTGTGTCTTTTGAAACCTAAATTTAATCTCGCAACCCCTTTTGGACATAATCGGTTTGTGCAATCCTGCAACAAGGTGGGTATCCATATTATCATACGATCTTTATCTTTATCACCAAGATGCAGTTTACTTGTCTGAAATGCTGAATCTACCGACGTATCGTTAACTTGGAGCCGCATCTTCCATCAGATCCTATCCATACGAAGACATAATCAAGTTAGTTCCCATCATTTCTCATATAAGATCATGATTATTTTGCAATAATTACATCTTATGGTCTAGAACGTATTTTAATACTCTTTTAATACCCCCCCCCCTATTTTTTTTGTTTTGTTGTTTTTTTGTACAACTATTTACTGAGAAATGAAAAATCATAAAAGATGTATTTTCAAAACAAAGTCTTCCAGACTAGGCACACAAAAACATATGTCAGCAAGAAAATTAGTATGTCATAGTGGTGCTGATTGCGCGACCAGGTTAGATACCATAACCAAACCTGTGATTTTCCTCTTCAAACTTGTATCTGGAACAACCACTAATAATAACTGGTGTTACTAACAGTCCTCCTCGGATGTTCCTACACTCATAAGCAATTCAGTTAGAGAATGGAACCCAAGCCATCGTAGTCTTGGGTTGTCCCCTTTCATCAAAATAAGAAACCTCCCGATATGCCAAATCTTTTCCCTCACCGATTTCTTTTACAACCTTTGGTTTGACTCGCCAAACTTGTGTTGGTTTAAAAAAGTTGTTTGTAAAAGACTTGGAGTTTGAAATAATTTTTTGTTTAAGACCCGGAGAAAAAGATTTGAGGTTTTGATGCATTGGTCCTTTTTATCTTTGAATCATGTGAAACCGGCTTCACATGTGGAGATCTGGATGGAACATCCTTCATCCGATCATTCAAAGATGTGTGCTTTTTAACCTTTGAGCCAGAGAAGCAATACTTGTTACCTTTATTATCTGGGCCATGTCGTTCTGGGCGTTGTTTGAGCACATGACCTTCTTTTCCACACTTAAAACAAGCTATGAATGGCTTTTGATGCTTTGCACTTCTGTGTGATGCAACTAGGGATGTGGATTGCTTTGAGCTTGACCCAGCATGTTGACAAACGTGAGGTTTGACAACTTCAGATGATCTTTTGATCTTTGACTCCTTAAGAATTTCATTTGTCACACCTCAACCGATGACGGAAACATCGGAGTGAGACGAAAACGAGATTTCTAAATGCTTCATAACACTAGTTGTGTCAAGTGTTTAATAATTGCATTATTTTAAAATAGATAATACAATTTAATTTACGGCACGTGTAAAAGGAATAAAAATTTCATTTCATTGGTAACAGTTTAGTACAAAGTATTGAAATGAAATACAACATGATAGAAATATTACAATACAACGAACATTAAAATTTAAGTGCGTATCTAGGCAATCCTACTAGGTTCGTCGATCGCAATCATGCAACATGTAATAAAAGCATGGATCAGTACGAAAGCACTGACGAGCATACAAGTTTGAAATTAAACACAAGTATAAATGTTTGTTTCGGTTATAACATGGCAAGTATATATTCAAGTCGAATAGTACATATATGGTGACGACTTTCGCATAATAATAACATAAAATCAAATTCTTTGGCTAGCATGCATAACGTCTTAAGCATAGCAATATCATGATAACTAGGGGTGTTCATGAGTCGATCCGATATGAGCGAGGGTCTGCTCGTGCTCGGATTGAATTACAACCGATCCGATCCGATCGGATCGAATTTGCAAAACCGAGCACAAAAGTGATGCTCGTGCTCGGATTGAATTTGAATCGAGCGGATCGTTTTCGCTTGGTTCCGCTTGGTTTTTTCTCAGCACCGAAATTAAAACATGTGTAGCAACACAAAATAAAAAGAAAACTAAAATCAAGACTATTACAAGGCTGCATTCAACAAAAACAAATCCTAACTTAATTAAAACATGTCCAACACCTTACTAACAAAAGCAATACATAACTAAAATCATAATTCTAAAAATGTTCTTAACAATATCAAGAAGCACAAAATAAAGTGTGAAATACAAATTATACATCAACTGTTCAATCTCGGTATCAAAATTGAAGTAAAACCGAAATAAGCAGCAGCGTGAGAAAAGATTGTTTGAGGTAGGAGATTGTACCGTTAGAAAATATTGGGTCCTCAACAATCGAACATGAGCAGCAGCGAGGTATGTGGCAGGAGGAAGTAGATTGTACCTCTACTGATTTGAAGTAGCCGGCGAGGTAGGAGATTGTAATGTATCCATATGATTTGAACTTGAGCAGCAGCGATGTATGTGGCAGGAGGTATGTAGCAGACGATTAGGTGCTGATTTGAATTTTTAGGAATTAGGGTTAGGTTTTGGTATTGAGTTGGGCTAGTATGTTTCTTGGGTTTTTAATTTTTCTCGGGCTATATATATATATATATAGGGTAGGGATCCTAAGAGAAGAGCACCCTATTTGAGAAACTTGAGAAAAAATCTGGACCACACATTTTTTAAGCTTTTCGTAGTATACATATATGTATATAGTCACTTTTAAATATACATATGTGTATATATAACGAAAAGCTTAGAAAAAATGTGTGGTCCAAATTTCTTCTCAAGTTTCTCAAATAGCCTACTTCTTCTCACATAATCCTAACCCTATATATATATATATATATATATATATATATATATATTATTTAATAAGAATAATTAAAGCGATCGACGAGCGAGCGGACCTTTGCTCATGCTTGGCTCGTTTTCAAATCGAACCAAGCCGAGCGCCTCATTTACAAACTGAGCGGGAATCGAACGAGCATTTTTCAAGCATTTTTCGAGCGATCGTCGAGCGATCCTCGATCGTCGAGCAGTTTGGACAGCCCTAATGATAACACAAGTTGGGACTAAACAAGTAGTACGAGTTGGATACGTTTTATTTCATATAATGTGACTTTTGTTAATTAATACATGATGCACCCCAAAACGCGTTGAAATGTAAAAAGGGGTCGAGTATGCTCACAGTTTACAATTTCCTTTGAAAATCCTGAGAGGAGTCAATGAGTTGAGGAACGGTATTCCAAGGTAACCTGATGATCTTCGCAGACTCCGAGTGGTATCTCGCATTGCAATATATTAGAATATTTAGAGATTAGAGAGGTGTTGTTAAAATTGTACCGTTTATATATTTATTTTGTAAACTTTATCCGAGTCTTGATACGCACATCAATGAAGCGAATATATAATATATATATATATATATATATATATATATATATTTATTTATACAACTTGACGGGAATGCATGGTTAATGTATATATACACACATATATATATTTTAATGAAAAGTATGATATATATATATATAAAAGTGTGTTTATATTCGAACAAAATATGTATATATATAAGTGTGTTTATATTCGAACAAAATATGTATATATATATGTGTGTTTATATTCGGACAAAAACATGATAGATATGTATTTATTTCGACAAAGGATTTAATAGGTATTTATATTTTGTCGAAAAGTAGTATAGATGTATATATATTCCGACGGAACATATAATAGATGTATATATATATACTTATTAACACAACAACAAGAACTATAATAATTGTATATATGTATATATATATATGTTTATACGTTTTTGACGAAAATCAGGCAGAGTTTCCCATGTTTTAAGACGAACCCGACAATAGTGTCGTTTAAAATTTCAACAATCCAGGAAATAACACATAAATCAATACTATCGCAACATTTAAAAGGTCGAAATTTGTCCATTATATATATATACATATATTCGCAATCTTGACAATTTACTCCAAAGGTTTTATTATTCACTAGCATAATCGGTCCTGTAAATCATAAGAATTATATACAAAAAAATAACATAGTAAAAGTGGAGTTGTGAAGGTTTACCGATTTTCTGTCGGCTGGGCTTGACCAGTTGACCATCGTTGACTGTCCCAAGACAAAGCCGAAAATGACTAACCAAAACTGAGCCAAGCAACCCTAACTCAGGCGAACCCGACCCAATTCACTCGAGCCATCCGAACCCGAACTCGAACCAAGGCAGGACCCGAACCTGAACCGAGCTTGAAACTGACTAAATCGAATCTCTGAACCTGAAACGACACACCAGCCGGAACGCGAACCGGAGCAAGACCCAAAACTGAATCACGGCTGCCGTAACCTGAACCGGAGCTAAACCCGAAACGAAATCTGAACTAAACCTGCCAAGATCTGAACCGAATCGAAAACTGAGCCAACCCGAACAGGAGTCGCCGCTGGGCTCTTTCTCCGCCGTCGCCTGTCCGGTGGCCAACCATGAAGACGGCTGCTGCCGCTGTTCGTCATGTGCCACCACAACGCGGTGGTGGTCGACCGGGAGAGTAGAGCGAGAGTGTGAGTGGTGTGGCCGTAGGTGCTGCGCTGGAACGCTGGAGTCAGTCCATTCGCCAGATTTCGAGAGGGAGGCGGAGAACTGGGAGGTCGAGGGGGTTTTGCAGTAGAGGGAGCGAGGGAGAGATGGGTCGGGTTCTGTAGGAGAGGGAGAGGGTTTCGGGTGAAAGGAGAAGGTGAGTGGATGTCCGCCGGTGAGATGGACGGTAGTCGGCCGGACATTAACTCCGGTGACCGGAGTTTTGTGAGGGAGAGAGGACAGGGGGGGGGGGGGTAATGCGGCTGCTACATGTCTCTGTAAGTGTAGTTTATAGTTATAAATATAATTAGGGTTAGGTCTAGGGTGTGAGTTGGTTTGTGCTAGGCTAAGGTGCGTTAGCTGGTTTTTAGGAAACACGAGTGGCCCGGTGCAAATTACGGGTCCCGTGTTTGAACCCGAATTATCGTGGGAAGTCGTATAATGTTATTTCATTTATATTTATTATTATTATTATTTTCTTATTATATGAATAAAGAAATAAATAAATAAAAATACTAACAATAATGATAATATAAAATGGATATATAAACAAATTTAGTGAAACGGTACATATTTTCTAAAAGTACGGATGTGCGAAAATACGAGGCGTTACATATTTGTATTTGATTCATCATCTGAACTTGAGCAATCATCAATATGGAAGTCTTCTTCCAGTGGATCTTGATTTACTAGCTTGCCGAGTCATCTAGGGTTGTTGGTTCTTGAACACCCGATGGTTCAAGGTTTTCAATCTTTTTACCAGCATCTGTTATTGAAGTTTCCAAGTCATTTGAGCTTTCCCATTCTTGGCATGACTAAAATTCCGACTCGCTTTGAGAATTATTGTTGCATAAAGCGATGCCCGAAAATGACGTCGAAGGTCTTGAACTTTTAATTTTCTTCAGTTTCTTGTCGAGACGACTCTCATCTTCTATGCAGTCTTCATCATTTTTGATATCTGAGGATGCATCAGATCCTTGATCCTCACTTGTATCATCTGATCTTTGATCTTCATTTGAGCTTCCTTCGTCGCTTTTTGAAGTTGTTAAGCTTGAGTCTTCGATGCTACTTTCTTGGTTTGGTTCTTTATCAGACTCTGGCATACATGTACAAGATGGAACAAACTCGGGAATTTCCTCAGTGAGGAGCTTTCCGAATATGTTTTGTTTCAGTTCTGGAACAAATACACGGGGTTCATGCACAACATTTTCATCACAAAAAGCAGATTGCAAATCAACACATTCAACCACTACATTTTCATGGTTGCGGGTCACAGGTTTATGCATAGTTTTT
Organism: Scalesia atractyloides; assembly: GCA_947069175.1. NCBI lineage: Eukaryota > Viridiplantae > Streptophyta > Magnoliopsida > Asterales > Asteraceae > Scalesia > Scalesia atractyloides. The sequence continues at coordinate 60,455,401 of CAMTDV010000030.1, forward strand.
GCTGTGTGGAGGTGGAAAAATTTTTCCTTCATTTCCCAGCTTGTCTTTGTACTCAATGCCGTCTTTTACGTATATCGGTTGTTAGCTATCTTTAATATCAACCAGTGCCTTTTTGCTTACATGTCACACCCCGACCCGCAGCGGATAAGGTGATCGGGGCATGATTGGGTTATCATCAAAGCTCATGACATTTATTAAGCGTTTCATATTCATTAATACAAATTAAATGGAAATTTACAATGATTGCTACAACATGATCTAACTAACAATCTAGCTTCTTTGTTCTCTTCTAAGGCATATCCTATGTTTTCCTTGCTTCAACCTGTTCACCTGTATCATGTGTAAAAAGGTTTTTGGATCAACATAATGTTGGCGAGTGAATCCTATGGAAAACATTTGAACAATTTATTTAAATTGATTATGAAATATGTGCACAACCAAACATGAGTAAAATTAGATGTAACTTGATCAACAATCATAAGATGTTAAATGAAACACTCATGAACAATAATGGAACAATTAAAGGCACGCGATGCTCAACTCGTCTCTCACGAGGAACTGAGGGGCCTGATGAATGAATTGCATAAACATGATAATATGAATAACACAACTACAAACAATATAAACTCAATGATACACACATGAACAATAATGAAATTGATATGAAGCACGCGATGTTCTACTCGTCTCCCACGAGGAACTGATGGGCTTAATGTATGAGTTTCATATGACTTGACAAATGGCAATAAGTAAATCACAACAATAAAAACAATCTAAGTTTAAGTCATGATGTGGTATGGCACAAGTTTAAATAAATAAATTAATTAATTTCATAACACATGACACACCCCGAAACGTGTAATTTAAAAGGGGGAATTGTAAGATTCACTCACAGTGGGTGCGTTCGGTTGATGACGTTGAATGCACGCGAAGTGGTTTTAACCACGAGTGAGGTTTAACCTAGATAAATCGCATTATGGTTTGGTAAGTAAACGGATTTTATTAAATTATTTTAGTAGGATTGTTGGGTGTATTTTTGTGAATTTGAGGCTATTTTCTAACCTTAAAAATGTTATTTTTAAGTATTTATAATTGATTTTTAATTAAAATAATTAAATAAAAATAATAAAAAAAATTATTTTATTTTTGCTACAGTGACTTTGACCTGTTGACTTTGACTGGCGTTGACCGGTTCGAGGCATATTGTTGTGCGCTGGGTGAGGCTCGAACCCGAGACCTCCCGTACGCGTGCACGCAGCTCTACCAACTGAGCTACGTGTCTAACCCGTTATATATCCGATTTTAATTTCATATATACATTAATTAGAATTAACAGAAAATCATTTTTATTTTAAAAACAGTTTAAGCGGACCGGTCTTGCACTCCACAGGTCTCGAACCGGGACCTGTGGTTTAATCCAACACACAGTCCACCGCTGGACTGTGTGTTCAACATGTTATATCATTCGGTTTTTATTATACTTAAGTACTAATTATTTATTTTCTTTTCTGCCTTAATTAAAAAGAAGAGATAATGGTCCGAGTCGGTGCTGAAGACCGGACTCGAACTCGTGACCTATGATATAAACAAACACACAGTCCACCGCTGGACTGTGTGTCTAACTTGGTTATTATTCCGGTTATCAATATACTTAACATATACTAGTGACGACTCCGGTTCAGTTAAACAAAAAATTGGTTTTTATTAAAGGCAGCGTGTGTGAGACGGGATTCGAACTTGAGACGTTTTGCGTTTTATATGTGCACACAGTCCACCGCTGGACTGTGTGTCTAACCCGATTAATTTCATGATTTATATTATACTTATATGATACCGAATTACGTCGTCTTCTTCATCCAGTTTGAACCAGAATCGGAAATCGACTGGTTTAAGATTCTTATCAGTTTATTAGCGTTTTGCAGTCCATTAAGGTAGGATAAAGGTGAAAAGATAAAGAAATAAGCGAAAGAGGTATACCAACTGGATCCTCTGTTTTCCGGCAGAACTCCGGCGACAGGATTCAACTCCGGCGTCAGGTGTCTTGCAGCAGCAAGTCTCCGAAAAGCTTGGAAAGAGTATGGGTATCTCCGGTATAAGCTTCAGAGGTTCAGAAAAGCTCGGCAATGGGGAAACCGGTTTTCCGGCGACGAACAGGTTTATTCCGGCGAGTGGAATTACGCCGAGAGAAGGTGTGTTTTTGAGCGAAAAGGTTTGTCGTCAGTTGAGGGTGAATTTATAGGGAAAAATCGAAATGTATTTGATCTGTTTTACGACTGGGTTCATTGATTAAGATTTTCCGGCGGTTATCATTTTTAGTCGCGGACTTCAAACATCGGTTATAACCGATATCTGGTTAATGGTTTACGTTTATAACGTAAATTGGTGTTAAAACTCGCGAGAATTCCGGGATTCCGACGACTGAACCGTTTGGGCGCCGGTTTTGAATTTGTAACGACACTTTATCAATTAAATGATTTTATTATACAACAAACAAAGTCCGCGGCGCAGTGGTTTATGTGTGAGGTGATAAATCTCTGAGTGACTCGGTACAGACCCGGGTTCGAAACCCGGCAGATGCATAATATTTTTGTTTTGCGATTTTTGACAGTTTTTCAAAAACTAAATATATATTCCCGTATAATAATTGATTACGGATCGTTTAAAAATATTTTGGGAATTTAATTCGCAACGAAAATTTTGACTGACTGTTCGGTTGATAAACGGAGCGGGTTTGGTAAATCCGTTTTTGACGGATGTTACAGTATCCCCTGCTTTTTAGAAATTTCGTCCCGAAATTTAAATTGTGATATATTTGACTAAAAGAATGATGATGTTTTGTTTGACAATTGTATGCTTAGCAAAATAAAGGCTTAAGTTTTTGTTCGAGGCGGTAACGTTCCTTGTAAGGGTTAAGTACCCTATTCAGGAATCGCTTTTTGTTGCCTACTGTATGAATATTGATAAACAGGAATGATTCGCTAAAAATGATATCATGCATAAGAGTTTAGGTACGTTTGGGAAAATATGGTTATATCCTAAGGCAAAACTTCTAACACTACAATCTACATGGAACATAAATAAAAACGCAACATCTGATATTTGAACATGAGTAAGCACAACAGCTAATATTCAAACATGAATGAACACATCAGCAAATATTTGAACATGAATAAACACATCAGCAAATATTTGATCATGAATAAACACAACAGCAGATATTCGAACATGAATAGACACATCAGCGAATATTTGAACATGAATAAACACAACAGCAAATATTTGAATCCACATTCTGATAATCTATATGTTTGAATGATGGAAGTTCCTCTCTCGTTTGTTATGATGGAGAGGTTAATTTATGTAGAAATGGAACACAATCCAATCTCTTTAAATAACATGATGATATAAATGTATCACAAATTCCAACCAAGGCAATACTAAATCCTACATGGAACTTCTCATAACCGCCTGATAATGCCTCTGATCCTTTGGCAAGAATACTTATATATAGGAAGTACCAGCGGCGTATCCACCATATTCTTGCCAAATTTTCATTAGTTTTATCCACAAGTTATGATTGGTTACCAAGAAACTAATAAATCCTACATAGAACTTCTCATAACCGTCCGATAATGCCTCTGATCCTTTGACAAGAATACTTATATATAGGAAGTACCAGCGGCGTATCCACCATATTCTTGTCAAATTTTCATTGGTTTTATCAGTGAATTATGATTAGTCCTATAACTCTACAATCAATACAACAAACATAAATTACTGAAATGAAATATATTTGTGCGATCAAGGCTCAATCGAACGGGGCCGATCGTATTGCATGTACTGAAAATGAAATGGATGTGCGCTCAAGGCTCAATCAAACGGAGCCGAACGTATTGAATATACTGAAATTGAAATTGTGTGCTCAAGGCTCAATCGGGTGGAGCCGAGCGTATTGCATGTACTGAAAATGAATAACTTAACCACACAAACAGCCTATGCATGGAACCTCTCATAACCGCCTGATAATGCCTCCGATCATTTGACAAGGATACTTATATATAGGAAGTACCAGCGGCGTATCCACCATATCCTTGTCAAATTTTCGTTGACTTTATCCGAAAGTTATGGTTAGTTCGATGCGACTCTACTACAAACACCACAACCATAAGATACTGATAATGAAATTGTCTGTGCGCTCAAGGCTCAATCAAACGGAGCCGAACGTATTGCATGAACTGGAAATGTAAATTGAAATGTGCGCTCAAGGCTCAATCAAACGGAGCCGAGCGTATTGCATGAACTGGAAATGTAAATTGAAATGTGCGCTCAAGGCTCAATCAAACGGAGCCGAGCGTATTGCATGTATTGAAATGTAAAATGAAATAACCGATCAAGGCTCAAACAAACGGAGCCGATCGTGCGGGCATGCCCTGATCAACCCATAATAAAATGGGGATCAAACTCAACCTCGATGGATGGGGAGCTACGGCCTCGGCAAAAGCATATACTGAAAACAATATATAATATATAATATCCAATAATTTCTCTAACAGTCTACACATGTGATAAAGAAAAACACAAGACTAAACAATAGGAGTTGAATCTGGATCTTCGGCGAAGAGGACTAGCTGAGTATCTTCGTTTGGGCCGTCATTATCTTCGACAGGATTGGCGTTGATATTGAAGACTCTTCCTCTTGCTGGTGGCATAGTGGTTGGGTTTTCTTGGTTTACTTGGTTAACTGGGTTTGATTGGGCTTGAGTGTTGATAACGTTAACCAATTGAGGGCATGTGTTTCTAAGGTGGGTAGGGTCGCCACAATTGAAACAGGCTCGCGCATATGGGAACATGGGGTATTGGGGTTGGTGATAAGTTTGGGCCATGTTTTGAGTAGGGAAAAAGGTTTGGTCTTGGAAGGTGCGACAAACATTGTTCACATGACCATAGTGTCCACAAGTTGTACATAGCCGGCAAGGTAAAGTAAGGGGATGGTGATAAAAACAGTTGTTGCATCGAGGGTGAGGTCCAAGATATGGTTTCTTATTTGGGTAAGTTGAGTTGGGTGCCACTTGAGTGATCGGGATAGCTCGGATGGGTATGGCATGAAAAACTGGTTGATTTCGTTGAGTAGCAGCGAAAAGTCGCCCAACTCTTCTTCTCTTAGGATTGGGTTGAGAAGGGGATTCGGTTTGAGTGGAGTCGGAGGTTTCAGTCGATTCTTTATCCTTCTTCTTCTCCTCCTTGAAGTCTTTGTTTCGGATTCGGTTCTCGGTGAGCTCTGTTGCTAGCTCCATTGCTGCTTCCAAAGTTGCAGGCTTGGCACTTATTACAGGGTCTTGAATTTTTGATGGAAGACCACGAATGTAGTGCTCGATCAAACGGTAGAGGGGAGTGAACATGTTGGGAACCATTTGATGTAACTCGAGGAATCTTTTGTTGTAGGTGATGTGGTCTCCTTCCACTTGCTTCAATGAGTAGAATTCATCTTCTAACTTTTGATTTCGCTCCTTGGGCAAAATCGTCTGGTCATGATTTCCTTCAATTCGTTCCAAGATAAGGACATAGCATCTTCAACACCTCGTTTGGCCTTCTCTGTATTCCACCAAGTAAGTGCTATCCCATATAGTCGACCGGTAGCATAACGCACTTTGCGATCATCAGGGCAATCGCAATTTAGAAAAGTGTTCTCCATTTCTTCAAACCAATGGAGAAGAGCGGTGACGTCTTCAGTCCCTTTGTATTTCGGAGGGTCGCATGATTTGAAATGCTTGTAGGTGCATTTAGTGGTATTTGGGGAAGAGTTGAAAATGTTTTGGTTTGCTTGATTGACGGGATTATCGGTGAGTGCTTGTTGAACTTGGATTACAATGTTGGGTATTACGGCAGTCATTTGTTGAGCGATTAAGGCAGCCATGCGTTCGCGGGCTTTTCTTGCTCTCGTCTTCCTACGGGCGAGGTTAGAAGACATCTACAATGAATACATGACAAGAGTATGAGTTGGATGCTTTTGGGATCACGGGTCGCATTCAAGAATGAACATTCATAAAATAATTATACAAAAATACTACATCCATAGGATGTCTTGGGCTTTGCTCGCTGTTAGGCCCGTCATGCCGCCATACTTTACCTGTGTAATCATGTGGGCCCCCATGAATACCGGTTTTTCATATGGTTCGCACGGTTTCTGCCTGGTTGCGTACACAAAAAACCCGGAGAAAATCGAGAAATATGTATACAACGTGTGATGTTCGGAATGTGTCCAGGTGTAGACACGGTGACACCTCAAAGTAGGGTTAGTTCGAACGACGTTTGGTGTGGCATGCTTTGGCCTAATAGGTCCTTCGTACTCTCATCGTTGGTCCCCAGGTAGGCAAACTGGTCCGTTATATTGGATTTATACGAATGCCAGCCTAGACAGGACGTTCCGACTACCGGTACTCGTACCCTTCCAGTTACTACATGCCCGTCGCAGAACTTACTTTGATGAGATTTGAAAATTGCACAAAATCTTTGAATAATGAGAGTATGAAAATAAATTGAATACATGAACATCGATATATATATAATGAATATGTATATATGTATAATGAATATGTATATGAGCATGTATGTTTGACTGGAATGTAAACAAATATGAAACAAATAAATATCACAAGTTTGTATGTAACCACCTAATCAATTTAAAATTTAGGCAGACTATAGTATAGGCTCTAAGGGTCTAATAACCTATCCTATATCCATATAGTCATGGCTCTGATACCAATTTGTCACACCCCGACCCGCAGCGGATAAGGTGATCGGGGCATGATTGGGTTATCATCAAAGCTCATGACATTTATTAAGCGTTTCATATTCATTAATACAAATTAAATGGAAATTTACAATGATTGCTACAACATGATCTAACTAACAATCTAGCTTCTTTGTTCTCTTCTAAGGCATATCCTATGTTTTCCTTGCTTCAACCTGTTCACCTGTATCATGTGTAAAAAGGTTTTTGGATTAACATAATGTTGGCGAGTGAATCCTATGGAAAACATTTGAACAATTTATTTAAATTGATTATGAAATATGTGCACAACCAAACATGAGTAAAATTAGATGTAACTTGATCAACAATCATAAGATGTTAAATGAAACACTCATGAACAATAATGGAACAATTAAAGGCACGCGATGCTCAACTCGTCTCTCACGAGGAACTGAGGGGCCTGATGAATGAATTGCATAAACATGATAATATGAATAACACAACTACAAACAATATAAACTCAATGATACACACATGAACAATAATGAAATTGATATGAAGCACGCGATGTTCTACTCGTCTCCCACGAGGAACTGATGGGCTTAATGTATGAGTTTCATATGACTTGACAAATGGCAATAAGTAAATCACAACAATAAAAACAATCTAAGTTTAAGTCATGATGTGGTATGGCACAAGTTTAAATAAATAAATTAATTAATTTCATAACACATGACACACCCCGAAACGTGTAATTTAAAAGGGGGAATTGTAAGATTCACTCACAGTGGGTGTGTTCGGTTGATGACGTTGAATGCACGCGAAGTGGTTTTAACCACGAGTGAGGTTTAACCTAGATAAATCGCATTATGGTTTGGTAAGTAAACGGATTTTATTAAATTATTTTAGTAGGATTGTTGGGTGTATTTTTGTGAATTTGAGGCTATTTTCTAACCTTAAAAATGTTGTTTTTAAGTATTTATAATTGATTTTTAATTAAAATAATTAAATAAAAATAATAAAAAAATTTATTTTATTTTTGCTACAGTGACTTTGACCTGTTGACTTTGACTGGCGTTGACCGGTTCGAGGCATATTGTTGTGCGCTGGGTGAGGCTCGAACCCGAGACCTCCCGTACGCGTGCACGCAGCTCTACCAACTGAGCTACGTGTCTAACCCGTTATATATCCGATTTTAATTTCATATATACATTAATTAGAATTAACAGAAAATCATTTTTATTTTAAAAACAGTTTAAGCGGACCGGTCTTGCACTCCACAGGTCTCGAACCCGGGACCTGTGGTTTAATCCAACACACAGTCCACCGCTGGACTGTGTGTTCAACATGTTATATCATTCGGTTTTTATTATACTTAAGTACTAATTATTTATTTTCTTTTCTGCCTTAATTAAAAAGAAGAGATAATGGTCCGAGTCGGTGCTGAAGACCGGACTCGAACTCGTGACCTATGATATAAACAAACACACAGTCCACCGCTGGACTGTGTGTCTAACTTGGTTATTATTCCGGTTATCAATATACTTAACATATACTAGTGACGACTCCGGTTCAGTTAAACAAAAAATTGGTTTTTATTAAAGGCAGCGTGTGTGAGACGGGATTCGAACTTGAGACGTTTTGCGTTTTATATGTGCACACAGTCCACCGCTGGACTGTGTGTCTAACCCGATTAATTTCATGATTTATATTATACTTATATGATACCGAATTACGTCGTCTTCTTCATCCAGTTTGAACCAGAATCGGAAATCGACTGGTTTAAGATTCTTATCAGTTTATTAGCGTTTTGCAGTCCATTAAGGTAGGATAAAGGTGAAAAGATAAAGAAAATAAGCGAAAGAGGTATACCAACTGGATCCTCTGTTTTCGGCAGAACTCCGGCGACAGGATTCAACTCCGGCGTCAGGTGTCTTGCAGCAGCAAGTCTCCGAAAAGCTTGGAAAGAGTATGGGTATCTCCGGTATAAGCTTCAGAGGTTCAGAAAAGCTCGGTAATGGGGAAAACCGGTTTTCCGGCGACGAACAGGTTTATTCCGGCGAGTGGAATTACGCCGAGAGAAGGTGTGTTTTTGAGCGAAAAGGTTTGTCGTCAGTTGAGGGTGAATTTATAGGGAAAAATCGAAATGTATTTGATCTGTTTTACGACTGGGTTCATTGATTAAGATTTTCCGGCGGTTATCATTTTTAGTCGCGGACTTCAAAGATCGGTTATGACCGATATCTGGTTAATGGTTTACGTTATAACGTAAATTGGTGTTAAAACTCGCGAGAATTCCGGGATTCCGACGACTGAACCGTTTGGGCGCCGGTTTTGAATTTGTAACGACACTTTATCAATTAAATGATTTTATTATACAACAAACAAAGTCCGCGGCGCAGTGGTTTATGTGTGAGGTGATAAATCTCTGAGTGACTCGGTACAGACCCGGGTTCGAAACCCGGCAGATGCATAATATTTTTGTTTTGCGATTTTTGACAGTTTTTCAAAAACTAAATATATATTCCCGTATAATAATTGATTACGGATCGTTTAAAAATATTTTGGGCATTTAATTCGCAACGAAAATTTTGACTGACTGTTCGGTTGATAAACGGAGCGGGTTTGGTAAATCCGTTTTTGACGGATGTTACATTACATTCCATTTATCAGTGGTGAGTTGCAGTTTAGTATTTTTTATTTCAGAATTTTCTTGCCTTTTAGCTTGATCGTTTATAATAAAATCTTTCTTAAAAAGCAACTCTTTTAAAGATTGTTTTCAGTTAAAGTTGAGTTCAACTTTCTCTGATATGCAGCTTCGTTCAGTTTCTTTTCTTTATTTACTCGTAAAACTTTTTCTTTTTCTCTAATAAGGTCACGGTTGAGCGATTTGTAATGAGCCATGATGTTCATACAAGGTTTTGAGCACAATTTGGTTTTGAATTCATATGGGATTCTGTTTACCAATTCCTTATCCCCCTTTTCTTTGGCTGACTCGACTTTAGTTGCTTCTTTAGGAATCTTTTCTTCTATATTTCCACTTGTTGCACTGTTACCTTCTTCCTCCTTTATAGCTTGAGCATCATTGACCACAATAGTTTTTCTCGTTAGACTGTGGAGTCTTTGCAGAGTTTGCGGAAGCGTTAAAGTAAAATGCATTGGCAATCTGAGAGCTTGAGCCACCGGAGGTTAAGGGAGCAAGGAATGCCATATTTTTGGAAGAAGTAGCGGCAACAGCAGATTGAACAGGTTTCTGAGAGTATCTTGCCTGATTCATTTCTCTCTTAAGCACATCCCTTTCAAAGGCTTTTAGTGTGTTGATCAGATTCGAGAGAGTGACTGGAGTTGAACTGCACAAGAAGGTTCTTTTGATCATCATGCATTGTAAGCTTCATTCTTTTGGAAGAAAGTCCAGAAGCTTCTTGATTGAGCCATAGTTGGCAACGGAATTACCAACTTTCTTCATTTTTGCTAGCACATTCAGAAATCGACTAATGTGATCTGACAGACTTTCTCCGCGAATACTTCCAAATATGTCATATTCTTTCTTAACAAGATCTTGGGTTCCAGTGTTGGTTTCAAGTTCAACTTGTGCAATGCGGGTTAACTAATATAGAAACATTTTTTTTTAATTTAGATAAAATATTTGTATCAACTCGAAACCCGGTTCAAATTACTTTGAAAATATCCCGTATCAATCCAAATTTTACTAGCACTTGGCCCAACTAAACTTGAAGTACCCGACCCGATTAAGGTTTTTTTTTTTTTTTTTTTTTTTTTTTTTGCGAACACGGATTATTTTTAAAACGGATTATTTTTAAAAGGCCAAAAAATAAACTCAAAACTCCCGGCCCGGTTCGTATCAATTCTCTAGGCCCACAAATAATATTTTATGACCCGGCCCAATAAATATAATTAAAACCCTGCCCCCCTCTTTATTTTTATTTACTAGGTCCAAAATTTTAAAAGCTATTGAAACCGTCCCTAGTTGTATAAACTAGGCCTAAAAATATGAATTAAAATCTTGTGTGAATTATTAAACTCCAACCTACGTATATTAAAAGGTTGGAAAATTGAACCTCAAAATGTTAAGTCTCGTTCAAAAAGAAAAAAAAATTAAAAACATTAAAAAGTGGTCTAAATAATATATACCTTGACTTCAAAATAACATAAACATTAACTTTGTTTGAGCTTGGGTTTATTATTAATATTTTTCTTTGGACTGTGAGATCAACTAAACGGCCCAATACAAATGTGCCACCACATATGTGAATTAGCAGCAATTCTCCAATTGACTTTTGTGAGCCCACTTTAGATTTTGGTACACCTCCGATGGATTATCTGTCAAAATAGAAACCCTAATTTGATTGTAACATATTCAGCCGCCTACTTCAGACAACATACATCTCTATCAAAAGCAAAACCCTAGATATTCAGACACAAATTGCAGCCGCAACCCTCCGTTCACTTCTCTCTCTATCTTATCTTTATGAAACAACTAGAAGGGGACAAATGGACAATGGTGGTGATACGGGTCAACAGTCAACACAAAAAAGCTGCAACTTTTAGTTTATTATCTGTTTAAATGTTTTGATTTTTTGCATGCATCTCACGTTTCCATCATTTCAGGTTTAGTTTGAGTAGGTAGTGGACCATTCTCCCACATCCCCACTTTCCCATTTGCATCCATGTTTCCCTTTTGTTTAGGATTTCCATTTTCCTATAAATATTGTAAGTTAGTTTGAGAAAGATATGAAAAAAAGTTGCAGTAAAAACTCTTATCTCTTCTCTTTAATTTCTTAGAGGTTCACCCACTTAAGGGTTGCATCAGGTGGGATGGCGAGGGTGCTATGAGTAGTGTAGTGTTGATGTTGGGTGGTTTGAAAATGCTTGGCGGAGTTGTAGGTGGAGACAAGGTACGGTGATGGTGGTGTGGAATGGTGAACCAAGGTGGTGAGTTGATCGGTGATTTGACAAGAATGGATTACGGTGTGCGATTTTGGTGGTGATGGGGTGGAGGTAATGTAATGGCGCGACAGGACGGTGAGGTTTGTTGGTGACAGTGCTTTATACGGTGATGGGTGTGGAGTGTTGGTGGTGTATGGTGATGGAGTTTTGGTGGTGTATGGTGATAGATTGTTTGCGGTGGTTGTATGTAGATGGGACTGGGTGTGATGGTGCGGTGGTGCAGTTTGTTACGGTGGTTGTTGAGGTGCGTCGATGGTGAAACCGGAATGGTGTGGATGGTCAAAGGAGGTGGTTTAGTTGAAAAAAAAGAACCTAAATACCTGTTTCTCTCTCTACCCTCTCTCTAAACAAACAACTAACCTGAAACTGTTTCTATTTCTACACCTTTCTCTCTAACAACGCTGGCCAAAAACGGAGTATAACGTCACCGAAAAAAGATGACGGTCCGGTGTATTTCTCAAATACGCGGACACTTGAACTCTTGTTCAAGATTTAAACACGCGGAAAAATCAAACTTGCCAGAAAAGTGCAAAATCCACCGGAAAGATAAAAATGCTGGATCTTCAAGAAAAACGCCCATATTTTGAATATAACTTTAAAAACTTGTTAAAAGCTACTGTTCTTAACCGAAATCCCTCTAAATGATATGAAAGATCACTCTAAATCTTTGTAATCACACTTGTATAAACTCTCGATCAGCAAACAAAAAATTTAAAGATTTAAAGCAAGATTTTGCATAACAAGTGATTAAAATCAAAAACCCTAAAAGTTTCAAAACTTTTCAAATAAAAATCAGATTTTTAGGATGAATTTGAATATTGTGGAATCCCAAATTCGAGTACCAAGCTCTGATACCAAATTGTAGGTCCAAATCGAGCCAAAATCTGATTTTGATAAAGAAATCAAGATGAACACACACAAAATAAAGCTTTAAAACCCACTAGATTGATTTGCACAATAATAATACAATTAGCCCCCAAATCTCTCTAGAATGTGTGTTACTTAAAACCCTAAATCTCTATCTATTTATAACTAAACCACTTTAGGCTAATTACAGTTAAGTCTCTAGAGTTAATATCTTACCAAAACTAGCAAAAAATGAAGACTAATCTAAATAAGATAATAAATATATTTATTCTAAACAAAATATATTTAATTATCCAAAACAATATAACTATCAAATCTCGATCTTCGCACGCCATATCTTTCTTCGATCTTCTCGTGTTGACTTGTGTGTTGACTTTGTTGACTTGATTCGTTGATAACATTAGACTACATGTTTTAGACCCAACAAACGAATGATAGGTCTGAACGATCCGGTTTCAGTCTCAGTATGGTATAAAATATGAGACGGGTGATTTTTGAGCCGTGAACAAAGATAAACAAACGCCAAAAAGATAAATGAACAAATGATTTTTAATAGAAACCTTTCATTAATTTGATAAGAACATACAACATAATAATCTACCCCGGGTGAGCTCCCCCGGGGTGGTGGCTCACCAAATGCACACCCTACAAAAGATGTCTACTATTCTATTTATAGCCCTTGAGCTTGTCCTCCAAGCAAACCACCTCTTGCTTGGAAAACCTCTAATGACGCAAAACATACTAACTATAACCAATAAATTCGCTAAATTACATCATATTTATGACGCTTTAATTGATAACATCATTCTCCATTTTGACCTTACAATATTCCCTCGAGAATGATGCTATCAATTCTTCAAATGATCTTCAAAGATAAATCTGACGTCGTCTTCGAATCTTCACAAATCGGCTAACTACCCAAATTCTTCATTGTTGTGAGTCCCAAATCTGATACGGATCACAGTGGTTAGATTGTTAACACACAAATACCAATAGATTAGGTGTTTGAATGTTTAAAGATAAGAAAAATCAAAAGATGAAGATGAAGATTCTTGTATGGATCAAAACAACGAGTGTTGTATTTGTTATCTCAAATGATTCAATCAGCTTAAGCACCTGGATGTTCGGATTAAGCAAAAGGTCAAAAGCTACAACACAAGAGAAATCACCAAGATGACTAGTCCATGAACCTTGGAGCTAGGGTTTCATTTAAACACATATATATAGCATCTGGCCATCTGGCGTAATTATTAATTACGCCGGCCAGTACATCATCTAACAACATTACACTTTCTGTCCCTGAACTATCTAAAACATTGTAAACTAACATAAAACTAACCAAAACCTAGTTTAGTCAAGTATCAATGATCTCAAAAGTTCCAACAATATCCCCCTAGATCGTTGCGTACTTGAATGTTCTTCACTTGTTTGCTTCTTGTTCTGGGTTAGTTGCAGCTTGTTCAGAGGACTGTTCTGGTGGTATATCAGTTGGTGCTTCAGTTGTTGGTGGTTGATTAGAAACAACTTCACTTGATTTACGTTGGACCTCCATAGAACTTCATATGTGGATGAAGTCGGAGGTGATGGAACGACGACTTGAGGATCTGACTTTGGTGGAGGGTCTTGTGGAAGGGATGATGATGGTTGCGTTTCGTAGCTTTTTCAGCAGCCTTTTCCTGACTTGGTTTTTCGATTCTGCTCATGATTTCCATCATTTCTATCTTTCTTTCTCAAGCACACTTGACTGCTCGCTGAAATAGCATACATTCCTCCAAGAAAACATTGCCTGCTCCGACGTGGATTTTGTTGTCATAGAGAATGTTCAGGTCAGACAAGCAAAACATAAACACACCATCGGATCCAAAATTCTAATGTCTTCGTTTGAGCTGGATCGAGGCTTCACTAAGATTTCCAAGGTTTAGCCAAGGCTTAGCTCAGGACCCCACTACTCGTCGTATTTGGTTTGGTATTACTACCGCGCATGACTTTGAGAGTCATGATGATATTACTGAGGAACGTCTTTATCAGAATATTTTTGCTTCTCACTTCGGTCAATTAGCAATCATTTTTCTGTGGACTTCCGGAAATCTCTTTCATGTAGCTTGGTAAGGAAATTTTGAGTCATGGGTACAGGACCCTTTACATGTAAGACCTATTGCTCATGCAATTTGGGATCCTCATTTTGGTAACCAGCTGTAGAAGCTTTTACTCGAGGGGGTGCTCCTGGGCCAGTGAATATCGCCTATTCTGGTGTTTATCAGTGGTGGTATACAATCGGTTTACGAACTAATGAAGATCTTTATACTGGAGCTCCTTTTCTATTATTTATTTCCGCCATATCTTTAATAGCGGGTTGGTTACACCTAACCTTGGTGACCACATCTGCTGGATTTATAACCCACGTAACCGTACCTTTTCCGGGTGAGTGGGTCTTTGGTGGTCTTTGATACTCTTTGGCGTGGGTGTTGAGGCTTGAAAATGGTGAATCCACGAGCGCACTCTCGCAAGATTAATTTTTCAAAATCTCCACCGATGCTGCTGTTGGTGGGGTTGATCATGTCGTACTTGCTCAATTCTTTGATATCCCACGTGGGTAAGCTTTGCATAGCGTTTCCGTTGCGGAAATACTGGATCACCCCTCCTCTACGCTTGACAATAAATCACCCCCGTTAGATTATCGTACTTCTAGCTGATGATTCGGTCCGTTACCTCAGTTTTCTCTACTGTGATAACTTGATAAAAGTCCGGTAACTTGGCTCTTTCTTTCTTGAACCATTCAGGGTTGTTGAGGTGCAAATTCATCACCTCCATCTGTTTCATAAGCGACATCATCCTCTAGACCCCATTCAAGGAACTTTTCAGGCATCTCAAGTCTATCAACTTCTTCTTCATCACTGTCGTCGCCAATGGTTGCATCCACTGTGGAGTCAGACGCTTTTTTTTCTCGGCAAGCTCAGTCTTTCGTTTTTCTTCTCTTTCTCTGAAGCTTTCAAAGTAAAAAACTTCATCATCTGAATATCTGGGTTTTCGATTAGCTGCTTTGTATAAGTCTTGAACTAATTCATGTAGCTTTTCTAAACCCTCTTGTTGAAACCTGATGAAGTCAATTTGCTTTGATACATACAGGCTCAGCTCCTTGTTCTTTTTACATTGCTCCTTTATCTTTTCTCAGAGCAGGTTTGTGTCGTTCACTTGATTCTTTAATAAACAAACTTCCTTAGCAGGAAACTTTTCCGATGTCCTTTGAGAGATGATCATAAAGGTTCTGGAAAGGCCTTGGCCTTGTTGGAGCTCGCGGTGTAGTTGCTGAGATTGGTTGACTTGGTTTTGGCGGTGCATTTTTGGAGGATCCTTCCTCAGTTCCTCGTTTCTTTAGAGCAGGGGACTTACTAGGGCCAGTTTCACCTGGATCACTAATTAAACTTTCAATAAAACGATCCAGATTCTCTTGTTCTTCTGTCACCACCACTGGAGTTTTGGATTCTGTCATCTCTCTTCTTTTTAGGCGACGTTCACGCTTCTCGGCTTCCCTCATTGCGTGAATAGCTTGCATTTGTTCTATTGCCTCTTGAGACAATCCAACTTGAATACTATCATCCATTAATCGCCCAGGACCCAAAGTATCTTTCTTGCTCTTCTTTTTGGAAGGTTCTTCTTCAGCTTTCTTCTTTCCTTTATCTTTCCTTTTTCGAACTAAAGAACTTCTTCTTCAACTTCTGCTTCTTCACCAGCTGCTTGCTTGGACTGCTTTTTATTTGCCTTTCTCACTTCTTCTCTGTACTTGCTGTAAGATTTGTTGCACAATTTAAAGTCTTTCTGCTCTGTACATATGGTTGTAGCGCATCACCCATTGCTCGGTTTTTAGTTCTGTCAATTGTCTTCCCTTTGGAAATTGGAACATGTATCGGTATCCATCATGTGGTAGGTTTTGGTGATTATCGTTGATCAGTAGCTGCACAAATCTGGGATACATCGCCCATGGTCCTTTGTTAACATTGTCGACCATGCACCAGAAGATTAGACCAGAAATGATAATGGTTGGTTTATGCATAGATTAAGCATTGCTGCTGACCATTCCAGGTTCAAACCATCATATCCCCCTTTTCGATGAGCCAAACTTACTGCAAACGTGTGCAAGATATATCTCCAGTCTCTTGTTGGCCGGTTCCTCTTTATCTCGTTTTCCCCTCTGAAATCTCCCTGATAACCCATTCCATGAAAACCATCTACGATATCATCTTTACTTAGCATTAGTGGATCTCTCGAAGAATCTCCCAGAGACAAAACTTTTTGAATTTTCTCTTCTGTCACAATGATCTCCTTGTTTTGAACTGTTGCGGTGATTCGTCTGATCTGGTTCACAACTTTGACCTTTGCAGTCTTCCAGAATTCTTCAATGTGAGTACTGTAGATTTCAGGATTTGCTTGAACTACATAACTGATTTTGCTGTGGGATAACCAGTCCATCACATCTTCAAATTCCTTCACAATATCATCCAGTGCGACGGGCTGGTTATGTTTCATAGTTAGATCCCATAATACTTCTCTCACCGTTTCTGTACACATGAAAACGAGCCAAGTGAGATCCGAGATAGATAAAAGAGACATGTTAGTGTGTTAGAGTATTTACAAAATAAAATAAAAAAATAATTTCGCTATTATTTTGGCTATTTACGCTAAAAAGACATCAATTTCGCTGGTTATTTATGCTGACAAATGCTAGCGTAGTTAATTCTTTTCTGCTGAGTTCTAATCAACGTAGAGGTTCATCTAGGCTGTGCTACCATCGTAATTGATCAATTACGCCGGTTGCTTGAACTCTCGTTCAAGACTTAACTTCGCTAATCACAGACTTGAGACAAATACGCTGCATTCAAAGTAAATACGCTAGATTCAAACTAAATCCGCTAAACTCATATGTTCTTCATAAACCCTTTTAAAAACCCAATTCTAAAAACCTTCAAGACATGCTCTGATTTCCGACTTAAACCAAATGTATTCACAGGTGATGTTACTACAATCTCGTAGTCATTCAGAGATTGAAAATATTAATATGTACTTTCGACCGTGATATAAAAATCGGGCTTAAGATTGATGGAAGATGAAGGTTTCTATGCTTGAAGAAAAGATTTGAAGATAAAATTTGAAAGAAGAACGGTTAAAAGTAAAAAAAAGAGTTTATATACATAAAATATATACCAACTTAATTATTAATTACGCTGGTAAGATAATTACGTCGGGTCTGGTAATTCAAAGAATCCTTCAAGGTTAAGAAAAACAAAACAAATACGCTTGAAAATCTTTTTCTCGAAAATCGTTCCCTTTTTAGTTGAAATGATTGCAAAAGCCCAGAATAAAAAAATGACAAATTTAGCAATTTGGACATCGAATTTTGCGTTTCGAAACGGAAAGTTTTATTTTCACAGTTTTGTACTTTTTGTTTGAAACTCCGTGACAATCCTGCAAAAGATCATACTGGCAACACTGTCAGTCTATTTTTTAAAATTTTGAATAATCTAGGCACAAGAAAAACTGTTAGTATGTTTGTCCTCTTAAATTCATGCATCCTTCTTTCAACATGCTTTCGGTGAGCTTTTTATCATGTTGTGGTAATATTGACAGGAATTGCAATGACCCCCACTTAGCTAGATGAGTAGAATACTGTGTCCGTGAGTCCCACGTAGGACATACCCCCGCGATCAAGGTATGCGCAAAGGTTCCTCATAACAGGTGAATATATCGAGTTCATTTGTTTGATAGATACAAGGTCAGCGCAATGGTGAACAGGTATGCACTTTCGTACAGTCAAAGAGACCAGTTGTAGTCCTGACCAGGGTTAGGCAGATACCTCATTGTGGTATGTTTTCTTTTGATTTGTTCTGATTTGAGCGTTTTCGATTGTAGTTTTTGGCCTCTTGGACTCTTTTAGATAAGATATCATAATCGTGTCTAGGTCTGCATGTTTCTGGATGCAACAAAAGAGCGACTATGATATCCCCGAACGGTAAACGATATAAAGACCCGAATCTCAGACTTGGGCAATTGTCAATACAAGATTTAAGACCATTAAGCCATATGCCGCAACGTGTTACCCGCCGGAAGCACAGTATTGTGGGTATCCAGAATTCTTGTGTAACAATTTATCTTTTGTCGCCTAATCGCAGTTTACTCGAGAGTATTGCTGAATCTACTGACACGTCGTTGCTTAGTACCCCGATTTTCTTTTGCATAGCTTCTTGATTTTTGCTTTACCTGTTTCAAAGACCAACAAAAGAGTTAGCAGTTTTCTATCATTTCTTAAGCAGGAGCCAAATTTTGGAGCTTAAACATATTTTATTTATTTTTTGAATTTCCTCCCCCCCCCAAATTTTTTTTTATTTTCGTATGTCCATTGCTTTTTGAAAATGAAAATTTAAATTTGCAGAAAATTTTTTGTTAGGCACGATTTTACGATAGTCTTTTTTTAAATCAAAATAAAAAATATGTACAAATGGTTATTTAGCAAAGCTCATTTCCACTCAAGGAAATTAACCATTTCCAACCAGGTTACCACCTGGTTGAAACGGGTTATATCAAAGGCTTTCGTGAAGTTGTCGACTTTCTGTTGCGTAGTGTCAACCGACACCACTTGAATATAACCCTTTTCGTACGCATCTCGAATCACATGAATGCGAATCTCAATGTGTTTTGTTCTTGAGTGGTGGATTGTATTCTTCACAATTCCTAGACACGCCTCATTGTCGATGAATATAGGAGTCTTCATAACGTTGATTCCATAATCCAACAATTGAATTTGTATCCAAAGAACTAGTGAGCAGCAACTGTAGGCAGCGTGTATTCAGCTTGAGCAGTAGAGGCGGACACAGTTATCTATTGATTTTGTATCCAAAGAACTAGTGAGCAGCAACTGTAGGCAGCCGTGTATTCAGCTTGAGCAGTAGAGGTGGACACAGTTATCTGCTTCTTGCTTTGCCACGATATGAGATGATTTCCTAGGAATTGGCAACCTCCAGAGACAGATTTCCGATCGACCTTACAACTTGCATGATCACTATCAGAAAATGAAATTAAATCAAAATTACTATCTTTAGGATACCAAAGCCCAAAGTTGGACGTTCCTTTCAGATAGCGGAAGATTCTTTTGACTACTGTCTCATGAGATTCCTTGGGATTGGTCTGAAAACGTGCACAGATGCACACGGCCCACATAATGTCAGGCCTGCTTGCAGTAAGATACATCAACGAGCCTATCATTGAGCGGTAGAAGGACTTGTTCATTGGTTTTCCTTGAGGATCGAGAGTTAGCTCAGTTTGAGGTGCAATGGGGTACTTGCAGTCTTGCAGTCATTCATGTCGTACTTGGCAAGTATATCTCTGATATATGTAGCTTGGTGAATTAGAATCCCGTCTTCTCTTTGTTTCACTTCCAATCCTAAGAAAAAGGTGAGTTCGCCCATCATACGTAACATTCGTCGAAAAACGGGTTTCAAAACCCGCTTCTTAATCAAATATTCAGTTATAAGTTTCGTTGCGTATTTATTGTTCAAATTAATTTAAACAACACAAAATTTATAATTATATTAGAATTTAAAAACCATAATTTATAACTAATAATGATAGTATAAAAAAAATAATAAATAGGTAGCCGGGTTTCGAACCCGGGTCGCCCACAAAGACAAACACACACCACACACTCCGCCACACGCCTCTTTTGTGTTTAATACTGAAACGAATAACATTTATAATAAAAACCGAAACTCAAATTGTAAATCAGCGCCCAGAACCCGCAATCACCTGAAAAACCTAAACACCGCGATTTTGGCTATTTTTCCTTTGATGAAACGCACAAACTGAATTGACATTAGTTATAACCGTTGCCGGCAATCAATTTAGTCAAAAACCGTCGAAATCTTTAATCGCGATTGTTGACCTTAATTCAAACCCAAATCAACTGTTCCTCCTTATAAATACCCACTCCAACCTTCTGTAAACCTTTCGCTCAGAACCGCGCTCATTTCCTGAAGCTTTAGTCCACTCAGAACACGTCGCCGGAAATTCTCGCACTCGCCGGAATATCACCGGAGGACCGAAGCCTTACTCCTAATCGGTACAATCATCTAAACCTTTCTTGCTATCTCTTGATTAGTAATCTAATTGCTCAACACAATAATCGAAACTGTTAAACAGTTCACTCAGCCGGAAATCGCAAATCAGAGCCGACGAAATCTTGTCGGAAATCTGAAGCAAACTCGCTGTTTTGGTATACCATATACTTAATCTTCTTTCCATTTCAATCAAGTATAAGTTGTGGTCGATTAAACAGAACAGTCGGATTTCACTGTTCTGTATTTTTGTAAGTGAAGAAGATGAATATGAAAATGTGTATTAGTATAATTAAAAACGGATATTTAACCGGGTTAGACACACATCCAGCGGTGGACTGTGTGCAAATACAATACACACGTCCCGAGTTCGAATCGCACATGTTACCGACTTTCTGAAATAAAACAACGTTTTTAAAACCTATTCAGATCAATCCACAGAATGTATATAAGAGGAATATAATCCAGTAGTTAAGCAGATTAGACACACAGCCAAACTGGTTGGGCTGTGCGCACTCGAACCGAAGGTTCCGAGTTCGACTCCGGGTCTCTGCAACCGGTTCGGCCATATTAAATCATTTTTAATAAAAACTAAATAAGGTTAAAGTTAATTGTATATATATAATAATTAAAACAGAGAATATTTCGGGTTAGACACGTAGCTCAGTTGGTAGAGCTGCGTGCATATAGACGAAAGGTCCCGAGTTCGATCCCACGCGCCGCATAGAATAAACACAGTCAGGCAACCCGGTCAACTGTCAGAAAGTCAACCCATTTTTTTATTATTTTTACTTATTTATTTAATTGAAAAAAATTATTTAAAAATACTTAAAAATAAGATTTTTAAAGTTAGAAAAATTTCCTTAAACTCACAAAAATAAATCTAAAAATCCCATTAAGAGCACTAATTAAAAATATTAATCTCAAATAAAATTTATTTACTTATCGAATCATTTTGTTATTATTTAGGTTAGTTTTTCCCTCGTCGGTTGAATCATAAATTCGTGCGCATTCATCGTCATCAAAGAACGCACCCACTGTGAGTGAATCTCTACCAATTCCCCGTTTTAATCATGTTTTGGGGTGTATCATGTGTCGTATAATTCTTTTATTTTATTTAAACACTTGTGCATACATCATATCCATGATCAAATGTGTATCAAATGTGTATCAATTGTTGTATGAATTATATGTAGATTGGATTTATCATTTTCAGTGCACGCATTTCATTAGGCCCATCAGTTCCCCGTGGGATACGTGAGCATCAGGAGCCTCATTAGATCGGCTCCATTTGATTGAGTCTTGATCTCACATACATCATCATTCATGTGATATACTCATCCAAAGTGGTTTGTGATTGTTTATCTATATATGTTTGCTCACATGTGATTATTGCACGAATTTTCTTTATTAAATAAAACAAGAAATTAGTAAAAAAAATGTTTTATCAAGGTTCACTCGCCAACTTTTGTTGACCCAAAATCTCCCCCGTTTTACACATGATACAGGTGATCCAGCTGAGACAGGAAACACTTAGGAAGGCCTAGAAGAAATAAACAAGTTTAGGCTTTGGAATAATTATGTAGTTTCATTTTCTTGTAATTGTACGAATTTTGTTTTGGATATTTAAGTTTGTAATTTGAATTTAATAAATATGAAACATCTTAGTAAACATCATGAGCTTTGGTGATAATCCAATTATGCCCCGACTTTTATTCCGCTGGGTCGGGGTGTGACAGATTGGTATCAGAGCTTGTGACTATAGGGATATAGGATAGGTTATTAGACCCTTAGAGCCTATACTATAGTTGTTTAAATTTTAAATTGTTTATGTGTTACATACAAAATTCATGATGTTTATATGCTTTATGTTTATTTTCACACTCAATGTTATGCAAGCATGCTCACAAATACATGTTATTATGCAATGTCATCATGAATCATATCCTTATAACATATCATATCCATGAGAGCACACACCTCATGATTCCCATGATTTTGCAATGATTTTTGTATTTTTCAAATCACATCAAAGTGAGTTCTCATGACGGGCATGTAGTAACTGGAAGGGTACGAGTACCGGTAGTCGGAACGTCCTGTCTAGGCTTGGCATTCGTATAAATCCAAAATAAAGGACCAGTTTGCCTACCTGGGGACTAACGATGAGAGTACGAAGGACCTATTAGGCCAAAGCATGCTATACCAAACGTCGTGTGAGCTAACCCCACTTTGAGTTGTCATTGTGTTTACACCTGGACACCCTCCTACCCTACATCTCGCAATCATATTTTACGATTTTCATTCGGGTGGTGCGAGTGTTAATCCGCCGACACCAATGTGAATCTACCAAGCCCAATAGTCATGGGGGCCCACATGACTACACAGGCGATGGTATGGGGGACATTGGAGGCCCAAACATGAGCAAACCCAAGACATCCTATGGATGTAGTTAAATTATTGTCAGTTATGTTATTTTTCATTCTTTCTACGACACATGACACCTCGAAAATTCTTAAACCCACAATCTTCCTATGTATGTTCCTGTAGATGTCGGCTAGGCAACTACGTGGAGGTAGAAAGTCAGGAAGATCAAATGAATGCTTGGCCACGCAAATTGCTAAACAAATGGCCGCAGTGCTTCCTGACATCGTGATTCAAGTTCAACAAGCTCTCACCGCAAATCCCATCAACCCTCCCAATCAAGAAGACCAGAGCGTCGCCAACCCTCCTTCCAAAAAGTGCTCCTACAAACACTTCAAATCTTGCGATCCCCCAAAATATGAAGGGACCGAAGGTGTTACCGCCCTCCTTCACTGGTTTGAAGAAATGGAAAACACTTTCCTCAATTGCGATTGTCCCGAGGATCGCAAGGTATGTTATGCAACTGGAAGACTGTTTGGGGTAGCCCTTACCTGGTGGAACACGGAAAAGGGTAAGCGAGGAGTTGAAGATGCCATGGCCTTAACATGGGAAGAGTTAAGGGAACTCATGTAAGACGCTTCTGTCCAAGAAGCGAAATCAAAAAGCTGGAAGACGAATTCCACACACTGAAACAAAAGGAAGGAGATCACACTTCCTATAACAAGAGATTTCTCGAGCTGAACCAGATGATCCCCAACTTGTTCACCCCTTGTACCGCTTAGTCGAACACTACATTCGAGGCCTCCCTTTAAGCACTTCGCCTGCAACACTTGAAGCCGCAATGGAATTAGCTACAGAACTCACTGAGAATCGCATCCGAAACGGCAAATTCAAAGATGAGAAGAAGAAAGCACCCATTGAGGTCCCAGCTCCAAACCACCCCGTCTCCTCCTCGAAGTTTGCTGGTAAGAGGAAACGAAACAGCAAGAATTTTGCTGTCACTCAAACCAAACCCTCCTATCACTGCTGCACCAATCACCCAAATTGTTCCTTCAGCTGCACCATTCAAAAGGCCATACACCGGCCCACACCCAAAATGCAACCGTTGTCAATACCATCACACTCCCGAAAACCCCTGCCAACATTGCACAAGCTGTGGCCGTGCGGGTCACACCATCCAAACCTGCCGTACTCTTCAACGAATGAACCGCAATCAACCTCCAACCCAAACCCACAATCAGATAGTGGGCCAAGCCCAACAACCCTTACTTCTACCACCCACACAACAAGTAGCCCAACCTTACTACCAACCCAGCTACCCCATGATGCAACCCATGCGAGCTTGTTACAACTGTGGGACCCAAATCACTTCAGGAACACTTGTCCACGCTTAGTGAACATCATCCATGCCCAAGCTCAAGCAAACCCGGTAAACCAAGCTAACCAAGCTCCTCCACCTGCCAGAGGAAGAGCTTTCAACATCAATGCCAACCAAGCTAGGACTGACAACAACGTGGTCAACGGTACGTTTCTCATCAATGGTAGTTATGCATCCATATTATTCAATACTGGCGCGGATAAGAGCTTTGTGTCCTTAGAATTTGAACCTAGCCTCAACCAAACTCGTGTTAATCTCATGGAATCTCTAACGGTGGAAGTTGCTGACGGAAAACCCGTTTCATTAAATTCTATTATACGCAATTGTACCCTCACGCTAAACGATCACGATTTTCCAGTTGACCTCATTCCTATGAAGTTGGGAAGTTTCGATGTTATAATCAGTATGGACTGGCTCAGCCAGCATCACGCTGAAGTAGTGTGCCGCGAAAAGTTCATTCGCATTCCTCTTGCAGACGGTCAGACCCTACGTATTTTTGGGGAAACCCTTTCGAAAGGACTCAAACTAATGTCCTGCCTTCAAGCCCGAAGATATCTCCGCAAGAACTATGTCACATTCCTAACTCACGTCGTCAAAAAGGGAAACAAGGAGAGGAAACTCGAAGATATCCCAGTTGTGAAAGAATTCCCACAAGTCTTTCCCGACAACATTTCAGGACTTCCTCCTGTGAGAGAAGTCGAATTCCGCATCGATCTTGTACCTGGCGCTACACCAGTCGCAAAATTCCTTATAGGTTAGCCCCATCCGAAATGCAAGAGCTGGCCAGTCAACTGCAAGAGCTGACTAACAAAGGATTCATACGTCCTAGCTCCTCGCCTTGGGGTGCACCTGTTCTTTTTGTGAAGAAGAAAGATGGAACGTTTCGCATGTGCATCGATTATAGAGAACTCAACAAGTTAACAGTTAAGAATCGCTATCCGCTACCTCGCATTGATGACCTCCTAGACCAACTTCAAGGCGCCACCTGCTTTTCAAAAATCGACCTTCGTTCTGGTTATCATCAGCTCAGAGTGCATGAAGAAGATATCCCAAAGACCGCCTTCCGGACTCGTTATGGTCATTACGAATTTATGGTCATGCCATTCGGTTTAACCAATGCCCCGCTGTCGTCATGGATCTAATGAATAGGGTATGCAAACCCTACCTCGACCGTTTAGAATATAGTCTTCATCGACGATATTCTTATCTACTCCAAGTATAAATCCGATCATGGACGACACCTTCGACTCATCCTTACACTCTTAAGGACTGAAAAGCTCTACACTAAGTTCTCAAAATGTGAATTCTGGTTTGGAGAAGTACAATTCCTTGGACATGTCGTCAACGACAAGGGAATTCATGTTGATCCTTCAAAAATCAAGGCAGTGCAGGAATGGCAAGCGCCACGTACCCCTACCGAAGTTAGGTCATTTCTTGGTTTGGCTGGTTACTATCGACGCTTCATCGCCAATTTTTCCCGTATTGCTGTCCCACTCACGCCTTGACTCATAAAGGAAAACCCTTCATATGGGGACCTAAGCAAGAGAAGGCCTTCCAAACTTTAAAGCAAAAACTTTGTGACGCACCTATCCTCACACTCCCTGAAGGTTGCGATGAATTTGTAGTATATTGCGACGCATCAGGGCAAGGGCTAGGCTGTGTATTAATGCAAAGAGGAAAAATGATAGCCTATGCCTCTAGGCAACTCAAGGTTCACGAGAAGAATTACACCACCACGACCTGGAACTTGGAGCTATTGTGTTCGCTCTCAAGATATGGAGACATTACCTCTACGGTACTAAGTGTGAAATATACACAGACCACAAGAGTCTCCAACATATCTTCAACCAAAAGGAGTTGAATATGAGGCAACGAAGATGGGTCGAACTTCTCAACGACTACGACTGTGAAATTCGGTATCATCCTGGCAAGGCAAATGTGGTGGCTGATGCGCTCAGTCGAAAAGGTTATGCGAACTCCATTCGTCTTCTATGTTCGCAAATCATAACCGACATCAAAGATCGAATCCGAGCAGCTCAACATGTTTCCGTAACAGAAAATGACGTACGCGATGAGCTGTCATGTGGAGCTAAACTCAAAATCGAAACCCAATCCAACGGTATTCTATACTATTTAAACCGCATATGGATTCCTGATCGCGATAACCTTCGTGATTTCCTCATGAATGAGGCGCACAAAACACGATACTCTGTACACCCAGGAGCCGACAAGATGTATCAAGACCTACGATGCACCTACTGGTGGCCTGGCATGAAAAAGGATATCGCTGTTTTTGTTTCCAAGTGCCTTACCTGTTCCAAAGTAAAAGCTGAACATCAAAGACCTTCAGGACTTCTAGTCCAACCCGAAATACCTGTATGGAAGTGGGAAAACATAACCATGGATTTCATTACCGGGTTACCTCGCACCTCCAGTGGGTATGACACCATATGGGTAATAATGATCGTCTTACAAAGTCATCTCACTTCATTCCGATTCGCGAGGACTTCAAGAACGAGAAGTTAGCTCGTATCTACATCAATGAGATCGTAAGCCGTCATGGTGTGCCATTAAGCATCATTTCAGACCGTGATGGTCGTTTCACTTCACGAACATGGCGAGCCGTACAAACCGCCTTGGGTACACGATTAGACCTCAGTACCGCTTTTCATCCTCAAACGATGGTCAATCTGAACGCACCATCCAAACCCTTGAAGACATGCTGCGAGCATGTGTCATAGACTTCAAAGGGAACTGGGACGCTCACCTACCATTAGTGAATTTTCGTACAACAATAGCTATCATTCAAGTATCGGCATGGCTCCTTTCGAAGCTTTATATGGTCGTAAGTGCCGATCTCCAGTATGTTGGCACGAAATTGGGGAAGCGCAAATCACCGGTCCAGAATTAATTCAAGAAACAACCGACAAGGTCATTCAAATTCGAAACAATCTTCTAGCGCTCAAAGTCGTCAAAAGAGTTATGCAGACAAACGCGAAAGCCCTTGGAGTTTGACATTGGTGATCAAGTACTTTTAAAAGTATCACCGTGGAAGGGAGTGGTTCGTTTTGGCCAAAAGGGAAAGCTAGCACTACGCTACGTAGGACCTTTTTAAGATACTCGAAAGGGTAGGTCCTGTAGCATACAAGCTTGACCTACCAGAACAACTCAACAGAATTCATCCCACATTTCACGTATCAAACTTGAAAAAGTGCCTTGCAGATGAAAATCTCCACATTCCTCTAGAAGACATACAAGTCGATGAATCAATGCACTTCGTTGAAAGACCAGTAGAAATCATGGACTTCGGAGGAAGCGTTTAAGGCGAAGTCGTATTCCAATTGTCAGGGTACGTTGGGAGTCGAAACGAGGAACCGAGTTTACTTGGGAACGTGAAGACTCAATGCGCGAAAAATACCCGCATCTCTTTCCAGTTACCACTGCTGCTTAAATTTCGAGACGAAATTCCTAAAAGTAGGGGATACTGTAACATTCGTCGAAAAACGGGTTTCAAAACCCGCTTCGTTTATTAATCAAATATTCAGTCATAAGTTTCGTTGCGTATTTATTGTTCAGATTAATTTTAAACAACACAAAATTTATAAATATATTAGAATTTAAAAACCATTAATTTATAACTAATAATAATAAGTATAAAAATAAAAATAATAGGGTAGCCGGGTTTCGAACCCGGGTCGCCCACAAAGACAAACACACACCACACCACTCCGCCACACGCCTCTTTTGTGTTTAATACTGAAACGAATAACATTTATAATAAAAACCGAAACTCAAATCTGTAAATCAGCGCCCAGAACCCGCAATCACCGGAAAAACCTAAACACCACTATTTGGCTATTTTTCCTTTGACTGAAACGCACAAACTGAATTCGACATCAGTTATAACCGTTGCCGGCAATCAATTTAGTCAAAAACCGTCGGAAATCTTTAATCGCGATTGTTGACCTTAATTCAAACCCAAATCAACTGTTCCTCCTTATAAATACCCACTCCAACCTTCTGTAAACCTTTCGTTCAGAACCGCGCTCACTTCCTGAAGCTTTAGTCCACTCAGAACACGTCGCCGGAAAATTCTCACACTCGCCGGAATATCACCGGAGAACCGAAGCCTTACTCCTAATCGGTACAATCATCTAAACCTTTCTTGCTATCTCTTGATTAGTAATCTAATTGCTCAACACAATAATCGAAACTGTTAAACCGTTCACTCAGCCGGAAATCGCAAATCAGAGCCGACGAAATCTTGCCGGAAATCTGAAGCAAACTCGCTGTTTTGATATACCATATCACTTAATCTTCTTTCCATTTCAATCAAGTATAAGTTGTGGTCGATTAAACAGAACAGTCGGATTTCACTGTTCTGTATTTTTGTAAGTGAAGAAGATGAATATGAAAATGTGTATTAGTATAATTAAAAACGAATATTTAACCGGGTTAGACACACAGTCCAGCGGTGGACTGTGTGCAAATACAATACACACGTCCCGAGTTCGAATCGCACATGTTACCGACTTTCTGAAATAAAACCAACGTTTTTAAAACCTATTCAGATCAATCCACATAATGTATATAAGAGGAATATAATCCAGTAGTTAAGCAGATTAGACACACAGCCTAACTGGTTGGGCTGTGCGCACTCGAACCGAAGGTTCCGAGTTCGACTCCGGGTCTCTGCAACCGGTTCGGCCATATTAAATCATTTTTAATAAAAACTAAATAAGGTTAAAGTTAATTAGTATATATATATAATTAAAACAGAGAATATTTCGGGTTAGACACGTAGCTCAGTTGGTAGAGCTGCGTGCATACAGACGAAAGGTCCCGAGTTCGATCCCACGCGCCGCATAGAATAAACACAGTCAGACCCGGTCAACTGTCAGAAAGTCAACCCATTTTTTTATTATTTTTACTTATTTATTTAATTGAAAAAATCATTTAAAAATACTTAAAAATAAGATTTTTAAAGTTAGAAAAATTTCCTTAAACTCACAAAAATAAATCTAAAAATCCCATTAAGAGCACTAATTAAAAATATTAATCTCAAATAAAATTTATTTACTTATCGAATCATTTTGTTATTATTTAGGTTAGTTTTTCCCTCGTCGGTTGAATCATAAATTCGTGCGCATTCATCGTCATCAAAGAACGCACCCACTGTGAGTGAATCTCTACCAATTCCCCGTTTTAATCATGTTTTGGGGTGTATCATGTGTCGTATAATTCTTTTATTTTATTTAAACACTTGTGCATACATCATATCCATGATCAAATGTGTATCAAATGTGTATCAATTGTTGTATGAATTATATGTAGATTGGATTTATCATTTTCAGTGCACGCATTTCATTAGGCCCATCAGTTCCCCGTGGGATACGGGTTGAGCATCAGGAGCCTCATTAGATCGGCTCCATTTGATTGAGTCTTGATCTCACATACATTATCATTCATGTGATATACTCATCCAAAGTGGTTTGTGATTGTTTATCTATATATGTTTGCTCACATGTGATTATTGCACGAATTTTCTTTATTAAATAAAACAAGAAATTAGTAAAAAAAATGTTTTATCAAGGTTCACTCGCCAACTTTTGTTGACCCAAAATCTCCCCCGTTTTACACATGATACAGGTGATCCAGCTGAGACAGGAAACACTTAAGAAGGCCTAGAAAAATAAACAAGTTTAGGCTTTGGAATAATTATGTAGTTTCATTTTCTTGTAATTGTACGAATTTTGTTTTGGATATTAAAGTTTGTAATTTGAATTTAATAAATATGAAACATCTTAGTAAACATCATGAGCTTTGGTGATAATCCAATTATGCCCCGACTTTTATTCCGCTGCGGGTCGGGGTGTGACAGATTGGTATCAGAGCTTGTGACTATAGGGATATAGGATAGGTTATTAGACCCTTAGAGCCTATACTATAGTTGTTTAAATTTTAAATTGCTTATGTGTTACATACAAAATTCATGATGTTTATATGCTTTATGTTTATTTTCACACTCAATGTTATGCAAGCATGCTCACAAATACATGTTATTATGCAATGCTCATCATGAATCATATCCTCATAACATATCATATCCATGAGAGCAATACACACGTCTCGAGTTCGAATCGCACATGTTACCGACTTTCTGAAATAAAACCAACGTTTTTAAAACCTATTCAGATCAATCCACAGAATGTATATAAGAGGAATATAATCCAGTAGTTAAGCAGATTAGACACACAGCCCAACTGGTTGGGCTGTGCGCACTTGAACCGGAGGTTCCGAGTTCGACTCCGGGTCTCTGCAACCGGTTCGGCCATATTAAATCATTTTTAATAAAAACTAAATAAGGTTAAAGTTAATTAGTATATATATATAATTAAAACAGAGAATATTTCGGGTTAGACACGTAGCTCAGTTGGTAGAGCTGCGTGCACACAAACGAAAGGTCCCGAGTTCGATCCCACGCGCCGCATAGAATAACACAGTCTGACCGGTCAGACTCGGTCAACTGTCAGAAAGTCAACCCATTTTTTTATTATTTTTACTTATTTATTTAATTGAAAATTTTCATTTAAAAATACTTAAAAATAAGATTTTTAAAGTTAGAAAAATTTCCTTAAACTCACAAAAATAAATCTAAAAATCCCATTAAGAGCACTAATTAAAAATATTAATCTCAAATAAAATTTATTTATTTATCGAATCATTTCGTTATTATTTAGGTTAGTTTTTCCCTAGTCGGTTGAATCATAAATTCGTGCGCATTCATTGTCATCAAAGAACGCACCCACTGTGAGTGATTCTCTACCAATTCCCCGTTTTAATCATGTTTTGGGGTGTATCATGCGTATAATTCTTTTATTTTATTTAAACACTTGTGCATACATCATATCCATGATCAAATGTGTATCAATTGTTGTGTGAATTATATGTAGATTGGATTTATCATTTTCAGTGCACACATTTCATTAGGCCCGTCAGTTCCCCGTGGGATACAGGTTGAGCATCAGGAGCCTCATTAGATCGGCTCCGTTTGATTGAGCCTTGATCTCACATACATCATCATTCATGTCATATACTCATCCAAAGTGGTTTGTGATTGTTTATCTATATATGTTTGCTCACATGTGATTATTGCACGAATTTTCTTTATTAAATAAAACAAGAAATTAGTAAAAAAAATGTTTTATCAAGGTTCACTCGCCAACTTTTGTTGACCCAAAATCTCCCCCGTTTTACACATGATACAGGTGATCCAGCTGAGACAGGAAACACTTAGGAAGGCCTAGAAGAATAAACAAGTTTAGGCTTTGGAATAATTATGTAGTTTCATTTTCTTGTAATTGTACGAATTTTGTTTTGGATATTTAAGTTTGTAATTTGATTTAATAAATATGAAACATCTTAGTAAACATCATGAGCTTTGGTGATAACCCAATTATGCCCCGACTTTTATTCCACTGCGGGTCGGGGTGTGACATCAGACTCATTTCGAACTTTGCTTTCATAACCTTTTCGAACTCCTTGCATAACGCTTCATCTGTTGACCCAAAAATAATGTCGTCTACATAAATTTGAACCAACATCACATTGTCTCCAATCCTTTTTGTGAAGAGAGTCATGTCAGTTTTGCCTCTAGTGTAACCACATTCCAGAAGATAAGTTGACAAAGTCTCGTACCATGCTTGAGGAGCTTGGTGAAGACCATAGAGAGCTTTGTCTAGCTTGTAATATCGTTTGGGAAAGTGTGGATCTTGGAAGCTAGGAGGCTGACAGACATAGACTTCTTCCTTAATATCTCCATACAGAAAGGCACTTTTCTCGTCCATTTGGAATACTTTGAAGTTTTTGTATGATGCATATGCCAAGATATTCTGATAGCTTCCAAACGTGCAACATGTGCAAAAACCTCTTCGTAATCAATCCCCTCCTCTTGTCGAAAACCCTGAACAACCAATCTTGCTTTATTCTTTGTAACTACCCCACGATCATCCATCTTGTTGTGGAATACCCACTTTGTTCCTATTGGAAACTTTCC
Source organism: Scalesia atractyloides (assembly GCA_947069175.1). Taxonomy (NCBI): domain Eukaryota; kingdom Viridiplantae; phylum Streptophyta; class Magnoliopsida; order Asterales; family Asteraceae; genus Scalesia; species Scalesia atractyloides. The sequence goes on from CAMTDV010000030.1 coordinate 60,487,884, forward strand.
TTTAGGTAAATCAACAAGCTCCCATACTTTAAGCTTCCGGAACTGAGATAATTCTTCCTGCATTGCTTGCACCCAGATGTAGTCTTGAATTGCTTCTTCTATGTCGTGTGGTACTGATTGCGATAGAAAGGCCGCATACAGTCCTTTGTTGATGACATAAGTTTGACCACGAGTTCGTACACCATCTTTTACAGGACCAATAACATTTTCAAGTGGATGATCCCGATTTGTCTTGTATTCTGCATTGATGTGGGTTTCAGTTTGTTGAGGTAGATTGGGGAAGTGTTCATCAACATAGATGATTGGAAGTCCATCCTCCTGTGTTGGATCATTCACATTCGTCTGTGAAGAAGAAGCATCATTTGTAGATGCATTCTCGGCCGAAGTGTCACCACTTGTTTCATCCATAGGAACAATTGGATCAGTAGAGAGAGGAGTGAGGCGAGTGGTGAAAGGAGTGAAACCAATGTCTGATGAATCAAATAGTGGTTCCATTTGAGCAGTTTCTTCCAGTTCGGAAACAGGTTCAGGAATGTCAAAGGTATTGAAAAAAATATCTACATCGTAGAACCAATCTGGAGAACTTTCGGTGTTGGTGTAATTTCCTTCTTGAAAATCTACGTAATATGACTCAACCACCATTTTGGTTCGTTTGTTGTAGACTCGATATGCTTTTTGAGTAGACGAATAACCCATGAAATAGCACACATCACCGACTGCTTCGAACTTGATAAGATTGTCTTCAGTGTTGGGGAGTGTACACGAACATCTGAACGGTCTAAAGAAATCTATAAGAGGCTTTCTGTTGAAAAGTGTCACACCCCAACCCGCAGCGGAATAAGAGTCGGGGCATATTTGGGTTATCACCAAAGCTCATGATATTTACTAATATGTTTCATATTTATTAAAGTCAAAATTACATTCTCAATAATCCAAACATGTCCATACAAATACAAAGAAAATAACCAACTAAACAATCCAAGCTCTAAACCAGTTTATTCTTCTAAGTCAATCCTATGTGTTTCTTGCTGCAGCTGGTTCACCTGTATCATGTGTAAAAATGAGGGTTTTTGGGTCAACATAAGTTGGCGAGTGAACCTTGTTAGTTAAACATTTATTATTGATTTCTTGTTATTTTTATCAAGGAAAAATTGTGCAATAGTCATATGCGAGCAAATGTAAATAATCCAACAATAACAATCCACAAACAATAACATACAATAACATACAATAACATATGAACTTGCCTGAATATATAACATGAATGAAACTGTATATGTTGGCAACGTCACGTTCACGCTCATAATGTAATGGGGAACGGACGGCCTATGATGAATGTCTGTGCGATCAAGGCTCAATCAAACGGAGCTGATCGTATGTTGGCAACGCCAGGTTCACGCTCATAATGTAATGGGGAACTGCTCAACGCTCATAATGTAATGGGGAGCGGCGGCCTATGATATTGCATGTACTGAAAATAATAAATTAAATCTAAACAATAACCACACAAACAGTTGATACAAGCTGAATACACATTTGTTCATGATATGATGTATGCACAATGATTTAAATATAATAAATGGTAAGACATGATACACCCCAAAAACATGTTCAAAACGGGGAATTTGTAGAGATTCACTCACATTGGGTGCGTTCGGTTGGAGATGATGAGATGCGCACGAGTTTGAAGGATTGATCAACGAGGATTAACTAACCTAAATAATACGGAAGGTATAGTAAATGAGTGGATTTTATTAATAATTCTAATAGGATTTTTAGATATATTTTTGTGAGTTTAAGGCTATTTCCTATCTTTAAAAACATTATTTTTAAGTATTTTTAATTGATTTTTAAATTAAATATAAAAAAATGTTGACTTTTGCGTTGACCATTGACTGTTTGACCGGTTCTATTGTGTGAATGTATGCGCTGGGTGAGGCTCGAACCCGAGACCTCCCATACGCGTGCACGCAGCTCTACCAACTGAGCTACGTATCTAACCTGAAATATTTCTATTTTTAATTATGGTTATATACTGTTTTAATTTATTCAAAATTCATTTATTTTTAAAAAGGATTTTAATTATCAAACCGGTGCCGTCAACAGGTCTCGAACCCGGGACCTGTGATTTAATGTTACACACAGTCCACCGCTGGACTATGTGTCTAACTTGGTTAATATACAGATTTTTATTATACTTAACATCTAATTGCGAAAGGATCCGGTTCAGTAAAAAAAAAAGAACATTTTAATTACAGAGAGTGTGTGTGTATCAAGGATCGAACTCGCGGCGTGTGATATATGTGTGCACACAGTCCATCGCTGGACTGTGTGTCTAACCCGAGATAATATCCAAATTATATTAAACTTATAATCAACCTAACTTCATCTTCTTCGTTACAGAATCACAGCCTACGGCTACTCTATTGTTTTCTTGTTTAATTCGAGTGACAAACATTCAAAAGACTAAAATGAAATGGCAGAGACGATTTTGGAAGTAAACATACCGGAGAAACGATTTATCTCAGAGTTCTGGTAAGTCGTCGGCTCTGTTTTTATGAACTTCGACTGAGCGAACAAATTAACAGTTTTGATTAGCTAATTGTGGAATTGAAGTACTAAACAAGAGTTATCAGAAGCTTTAGAAGGCTATACCGTTTCACAGCGAGAATTTAGAACTTTCAGAAGTTTTCCGGCGAGAGTTAATTATCCGATATCGACGTCTGAAACTGATTCTATTTGAAGGGTTTGAGTTACCAAAAGCTTAACAACTGATAGACGATGAAAGAATTGAGAGACTTACTGATTTGATGGAAAACACGGTTTTCCGGCGAAAGTCCGGCGAGTTCAGAAAGCTTTTCTGACGAACTGAAAGTAGTGCGAAAATGAAATTGAAGGTCTGCAGATGAGTTTGAGTCGCGAGAGGGGACTAAGGTTGGAGTAAATCAGGAAGTGCAGATTTTTCGGTTATTAAAACCGATCAACTCATGAATTCAAGTCCATTCAAGACCAAATTGATTGAAGGTGTCGGTGTATCGGTTATTGTCAGAAAACCGCGAACACTCAAACGTTTTTGGACGTTTGGAGACCGATTTCGGTTACAGTTGGCGTAAACCGGTTGATTCATGGTTGAACATAAGACTTAATTGATTCCTAGAACCAACAGAAAACATCAAGTGGCAGAGTGGTTATGAGTGCGCGTGTTAAGTCTTTGAGTCTTTCCGGCTGACCCGGTTCGAGTCCCGGCAGCCTGTTTTTCATTTTATTTATTTTATTTTTACTTTTTATCAATTATAACTTTTATATTCTAGTTTGTTTATTAATTATGCATCATTAAAAATTAAAATTGACATAAATACGCATCGAAACATTTATAACTTGATATTCGATTACAAACGAAGCGGGTTTGGAAAACCCGTTTTTGACAAATGTTACAGTATCCCCTACTTTTAGGAATTTCGTCCCGAAATTTAAGTAGTAGTAGTAGTAGGAAAAAGATGCGGGTATTTTTCGCGCATTAAGTCTTCACGTTCCCAGGTAAACTCAGGTCCCCGTTTCGACTCCCAGCGTACCCTAACAATTGGAATGCGACTTCGTCTTAGACGTTTTTCTCCGAAGTCCATGATCACTACTGGTCTTTCAATAAAATGCATAGATTCATCAATTTGAATATCTTCCAGAGGAATATGGAGGTTCTCATCGGCGAGGCACTTCTTCAAGTTTGATACGTGGAATGTGGGGTGAATTCTGTTGAGTTCTTCTGGTAGATCAAGCTTGTATGCCACAGGTCCTACTCTTTCGAGTATCTTGAAAGGTCCTACGTAGCATGGTGCTAGCTTGCCTTTTTGACCAAAACGAACTACTCCCTTCCACGGTGATACTTTTAAATGTACATGATCACCAATGTTAAACTCCAAAGGCTTTCGTCGTTTATCTGCATAACTCTTTTGACGACTTTGAGCCGCTAGAAGATTGTTTCGAATTTGATGGATCTTGTCTGTGGTTTTTTGAATCAATTCCGGACCGGTGATTTGAGCTTCCCCAATTTCGTGCCAACATACTGGAGATCGGCACTTACGACCATATAAAGCTTCAAAAGGTGCCATGCCGATACTAGAATGATAGCTGTTGTTGTACGAAATTCAACTAATGGTAGATGAGCGTCCCAATTTCCCTTGAAGTCTATGACACATGCTCGAAGCATATCTTCAAGAGTTTGAATGGTGCGTTCAGATTGTCCATCAGTTTGAGGATGATAAGCGGTACTGAGATCTAATCGTGTACCCAAAGCGGCTTGTACTGCTTGCCATGTTCGTGAAGTGAAACGACCATCACGATCTGAAATAATGCTTAACGGTACACCATGTCGGCTTACGATTTCGCTGATGTAAATACGAGTAGCTTCTCGTTCTTGAAATCTTCGCGGATAGGAATAAAGTGAGCTGATTTTGTAAGACGATCAATGATTACCCATATAGTGTCATACCCACCAGAGGTGCGAGGTAACCCGGTAATGAAGTCCATGGTTATGTTTTCCCACTTCCATACAGGTATTTCAGGTTGGACCAGAAGTCCTGAGGGTCTTTGGTGTTCAGCTTTCACCTTGGAACATGTAAGGCACTTGGAAACAAAAACAGCAATATCCTTTTTCATTCCTGGCCACCAATAGGTGTATCGAAGGTCTTGATACATCTTATCGGCTCCTGGGTTTATAGTATCGTGTTTTGTGAGCCTCATTCATAAGAAATTCACGAAGGTTGTTCTGGTCAGGAATCCATATGCGATCTAGATAGTACAGAATACCGTCGGATTTAGTTTCAATTTTAAGTTCAGCTCCACAGGACAGCTCCTTTCGTACGTCGTCTTCCGTTACTGAAACATGTTGGGCTTCTCGAATTTGATCTTTAATGTCAGTTATGATTTGCGAACATAGAAGACGAATGGAGTTCGCATAACCCTTTCGACTGAGTGCCTCAGCCACCACATTTGCCTTGCCAGGGTGGTACCGAATTTCATAGTCATAGTCATTTAGAAGTTCGACCCATCTTCGTTGCCTCATGTTTAACTCCTTTTGGTTGAAGATATGTTGAAGACTCTTGTGGTCAGTGTATATTTCACACTTAGTACCGTAGAGATAATGTCTCCATATCTTAAGAGCGAACACAACGGCTCCAAGTTCTAGGTCGTGGGTGGTGTAGCTCTTCTCATGAGTTTTGAGTTGTCTAGAAGCATAAGCTATCACCTTTCCTCTTTGCATTAGAACACAGCCTAGTCCTTGCCCTGACGCATCGTAATAAACCACGAAGTCATCACAACCTTCAGGAGAGTGAGGAATGGTGCATCACAGAGTTTTTGTTTAAGGGTTTGGAAGGCTTCTTCTTGTTTGGGTCCCCATATGAAGGGTTTTCCTTTATGAGTTAAAGCCGTGAGTGGTACAGCAATGCGAGAGAAGTTTGAAATGAAACGGCGATAATAACCAGCCAAACCAAGGAATGATCTTACTTCAGTTGGTGTACGTGGCGCTTGCCATTCTTGTACCGCTTTGATTTTGAGGGGTCGACATGTATTCCCTTGTCATTGACTACATGTCCAAGGAATTGTACCTCTTTTAACCAGAATTCGCATTTGGAGAATTTGGCGTAAAGCTTTTCATTCTCTAGGAGTGTAAGGATGAGTCGAAGATACCGTTCATGATCAGACTTAGACTTTGAGTAAATGAGGATGTCGTCGATAAGACTATAACAAAACGATCGAGATAGGGTTTGCAGACTCTGTTCATTAAATCCATGAAGACAGCTGGAGCGTTGTTAAACCAAATGGCATGACCATGAATTCATAATGACCATAACGAGTTCGGAAAGCGGTCTTTGGGACGTCTTCTTCATGTACTCTGAGTTGATGATAACCAGAAACGAAGGTCGATTTTTGAAAAACAGCTGGCGCCTTGAAGTTGGTCAAGAAGATCATCAATGCGAGGTAATGGATAGCGATTCTTGATCGTTAACTTGTTGAGTTCTCTGTAGTCGATGCACATGCGAAACGTTCCATCTTTCTTCTTCACAAAAAGGACAGGTGCACCCCAAGGCGAGGAGCTAGGACGTATGAATCCTTTGTCAGTCAACTCTTGCAATTGACTGGCTAGCTCTTGCATTTCAGAGGGGGCTAACCTATAAGGAGACTTTGCAACTGGTGTAGCACCAGGTATAAGATCAATGCGGAATTCGACTTCTCTCAAGGGAGGAAGTCCTGAAATGTCGTCAGGAAAAACTTGCGGAAAATCTTTTACTACTGGGATGTCTTCGAGTTTCTTCTCCATGGTTCCCTTTTTGACGACATGAGTTAAAAATGCGACATAATTCTTGCGAAGATATTTTCGAGCTTGTAGACAGGACATTAATCTGAGCCCTTTCGATGAGGTTTTCCAAAGATTCGTAGAGTCTGACCGTTTGCAAGAGGAATACGTATAAACTTTTCGTGACATACAACCTCAGCCTGATGTTGGCTGAGCCAGTCCATACCAATTATAATGTCAAAGCTTCCCAACTTCATAGGAATGAGGTCAACTGGAAAGTCGTGATCGTTTAAAGTGAGAGTACAATTTCGTATAATAGAGTTTAATGAGATCGGTTTCCCGTCAGCAACTTCTACTGTTATGGATTCCATGAGCTTATCACGAATTTGGTTTAGGATGGGTTCAAACTCTAAGGACACAAAACTTTTATCCGCGCCAGTATCAAACAACATGGATGCATAACTACCGTTGATAAGAAACGTACCGTTAACCACATTGCTGTCAGCTCAGCCTGATTAGCGTTGATGTTGAAAGCTCTTCCTCTTGCAGGTGGAGGAGCTTGGTTAGCTTGATTCACCGGATTTGCTTGGGCTTGAGCATGTATAATGTTCACCAAACGTGGACAAGTGTTTCTAAAGTGGCTTGGGTCTCCACAATTGTAGCAAGCCCACATAGGTTGCACCATGGGATAGTTGGTTGGTAGTATGATTGGGCTAAATGTTGGGTAGGTGGTAGTAGTAGGGGTTGTTGGGCTTGACCCATTATTTGTTGGTGGGTTTGGGTTGAAGGCTGGTGGCGGTTCGTTCGCTGAGGTATGCGACAGGTTTGAACAGTATACCTGCGCGACCACAGCTGGTGCAATGTTGGCAGGGATGATCAGGAAAATGTAGTATTGGCAACGGTTGCATTTTGGTAATGGGCCAGAGTATGGTCTTTTATATGGTGCAGGTGAGGGCGCAACTTGGGTAATGGGTGCAGCAGGGATAGGGTAATTGGTTTGTGTGACAGCGAAGTTTCTGGTGTTACGTTTCCTCTTGTTAGCAAACTTAGAAGAGGAGGTGAAATGGTTTGAAGTTTGGCCCTCAACGGGGGCTTTCTTTTTCTCCTTTTAAATTTACGTTGCGAATTCGATTCTCGGTCAGTTCAGTAGCAAGTTCCATAGCAGCTTCAAGTGTTGCTGGCGAAGTGCTGAGAACTGAATCTTGAATTTTCGAGGGAAGACCTCGAATATAATGCTCGACTAAGCGGTAAACTGGGGTGAACAAGTTAGGGACCATTTGGTTCAACTCTAAGAACCTCTTGTTGTAGGAAGTATGATCTCCCTCCTTTTGCTTCAATGAATGAAATTCATCCTCTAACTTTTTAATCTCACTTCTAGGACAGAATCGTCTCGTCATGATTTCCCTTAACTCCTCCCACGTTAAGGCCATTGCATCTTCGATTCCCCTCTTACCCTTTTCAGTATTCCACCAGGTAAGAGCTACCCCAAATAGTCTCCCGGTTGCGTATCGTACCTTGCGATCCTCGGGACAATCGCAGTTGAGGAAGGTGTTTTCCATTTCCTCAAACCAGTGGAGAGAGCAGTGACACCTTCGGTCCCTTCAAATTTAGGAGGATCGCAAGACTTGAAATGTTTATATGAGCACTTTTTGGTAGGAGGGTTGCCGATGTTCTGGTCTTCTTGCTGGGAGGATTGGTGGGATTTTTGGCGAGAGCTTGTTGTACTTGAACCACAATGTCAGGAAGCACCGCGGTCATTTGCTTTGCGATTTGAGTGGCCAAGCGTTCGGTGACCTTCCTGATCTTCTACCCCCTCGTTGTTGTCTAGCCGACATCTACAGGAACATACATAAGAAGGTTGTGAGTTTATGGAGTCTTTTTAGGTGTCATGTGTCTTAAAGAAAATGAAAATTACATAAATATCAATAATGCAACTACATCCATAGGATGTCTTGGGTTTGCTCATGTTGGGCCTCAAATGTCCCCCATACCTTCACCTGTATAGTCATGTGGGCCCCCATGACTATTGGCTTGGTAGGATTCACATTTGTATTGGCGGTTTAACACTCGCATTACCCGAATGAAAACCAACGAAATATGTTTACGAGATGTATGGTCGGAATGTGTCCAAGGTGTAGACACAATGACAACTCAAAGTGGGGTTAGCTCACACGACGTTTGGTATAGCATGCTTTGGCCTAATAGTACTTCGTACTCTCATCGTTAGTCCCCAGGTAAGCAACTGGTCCTTTATTTTGGATTTATACGAATGCCAGCCTAGACAGGACGTTCCGACTACCGGTACTTGTACCCTTCCAGTTACTACATGCCCGTCATGAGAACTCACTTTGATGTGATTTGAAAATACAAAAAAATCATTGCAAAAACAATCATGAAAATGATGTGGTGTGTGCTCGCATGGATATGAAATGTTATGAGAATATCATTCATGATAGGCATTATATAATAATATGTACTTATGAACATGCTTGCATAACATTGAATGTAACATTAAACATAAAACATATAAACATCATGAATTTTGCATGTAACACACAAAAATCTTAAAAATTTCTAATCAACTATAGTATAGGCTCTAAGGTCTAATAACCTATCCTATATCCCTATAGTCATGGCTCTGATACCAATCTGTCACACCCCGACCCGCAGCGGAATAAGAGTCGAGGCATAATTGGGTTATCACCAAAGCTCATGATATTTACTAATATGTTTCATATTTATTTAAGTCAAAATTACATCCTCAATAATCCAAACATGTTCATACAAATACAAAGAAAAATAATCAACTAAACAATCCAAGCTCTAAACCAGTTTATTCTTCTAAGCCAATCCTATGTGTTTCTTGCTGCGGCTGGATCACCTGTATCATGTGTAAAAATAGGGGTTTTTGGGTCAACATAAGTTGGCGAGTGAACCTTGTTAGATAAACATTTATTATTGATTTCTTGTTATCTTTATCATGGAAAAATTATGCAATAGTCATATGTGAGCACATGTAAATAATCAAACAATAACAATAACAACCACAAACAATAACATACAATAACATATGAACTTGCATGAATATATAACATGAATGAAAACTGTATATGTTGGCAACTTCACGTTCACGCTCATAATGTAATGGGGAACTGACGGCCTATGATGAATGTCTGTGCGATCAAGGCTCAATCAAACGGAGCCGATCGTATGTTGGCAACGCCCGGTTCACGCTCATAATGTAATGGGGAACAGCTCAACGCTCATAATGTAATGGGGAGCGGCGCCTATGATATTGCATGTACTGAAAAATAATAAATTAAATCTAAATAATAACCACACAAACAGTTTATACAAGTTAATACACATTTGTTCATGGATATGATGTATGCACAATGATTTAAATATAATAAATGGTAAGACACATGATACACCCCAAAAACGTGATTAAAACGGGGAATTTGTAGAGATTCACTCACATTGGGTGTGTTCGGTTGAAGATGTTGAAATGCGCACGAGTTTGAAGGATTGATCAACGAGGATTAACTAACCTAAATAATAACGGAAGGTATAGTAAATGAGTGGATTTTATTAATAATTTTAATAGGATTTTTAGATATATTTTGTGAGTTTAAGGCTATTTCCTATCTTTAAAAAACATTATTTTTAAGTATTTTTAATTGATTTTTAAATTAAATTAAATAAATAAAAATATAAAAAAATGTTGACTTTTGCGTTGACCTGACCGTTGACTGTTTGACTGTGACTGTTGACTGTTTGACCGGTTCTATTGTGTGTATGTATGCGCCGGGCAGGACTCAAAGCCGTGACCTCCCGTACGCGTGCACGCAGCTCTACCAACTGAGCTACGTGTCTAACACGAAATAATTCTGTTTTTAAAGTTATATTTATATACTATTTTAGTTTATTCAAAATTCTTTTATTTTCAAAAAGGGTTTTAATCATCGAGCCGCAGTGTGCAACAGGTCTCGAACCGGGACCTGTGGGTTAGTGTTGCACACAGTCCACGCTGGACTGTGTGTCTAACCTGGTTAATATACCAATTTTTATTATACTTAACATCTACCGTGAGTTAATCCGGTTCAGTTAGAAAAATAAAACATCTTTATTACAGAGCATACGTGTGTGTCAAGGATCGAACTCGCGGCGTGTGATATATGTGTGCACACAGTCCACCGCTGGACTGTGTGTCTAACCCGAGATAATATCCAAATTATATTAAACTTATAAACAACTTAACTTCATCTTCTTCGTTACAGAATCACAGACTACGATTACCTATTGTTTCTTGTTTAATTCGATTGACAAACATTCAAATGACTAAAATGAAATGGCAGAGAAGATTTCGAAGTAAACATACCGGAGAAACGATTTATCTCAGAATTCCGGCGAAGTCGTCGGCTCTGTTTTTACGGATTTCGTCTGAGCGGACAGATTAACAATTCTGATTAGCTAAATGCGGAGATTGAAGCACTGAACAAGAATTACCAGAAGGTTTAGAAGGCTATACCATTTCACAACGAGAATTTAGAACTTCAGAAGTTTTCCGGCGAGAGTTAATTATCCGATATCGACGTCTGAAACTGATTCTGTTTGAAGGGTTTGAGTTAGCAAAAGCTTAACAACTGATAGACGATGAAAGAATTGAGAGACTTACTGATTTGATGGAAAACACGGTTTTCCGGCGAAAGTCCGGCGAGTTCAAAAAGCTTTTCCGACGAACTGAAAGTAGTGCGAAAATGAAATTGAAGGTCTGCAGATGAGTTTGAGTCGCGAGAGGGGACTAAGGTTGGAGTAAATCAGGAAGTGCAGATTTTTCGGTTATTAAAACCGATCAACTCATGAATTCAAGTCCATTCAAGACCAAATTGATTGAAGGTGTCGGTGTATCGGTTATTGTCAGAAAACCGCGAACACTCAAACGTTTTTGGACGTTTGGAGACCGATTTCGGTTACAGTTGGCGTAAACCGGTTGATTCATGGTTGAACATAAGACTTAATTGATTCCTAGAACTAACAGAAAACATCAAGTGGCGGAGTGGTTATGAGTGCGCGGTCTTTGAGTCTTTCCGGCTGACCCGGGTTCGAGTCCCGGCAGCCTGTTTTTCATTTTATTTATTTTATTTTTACTTTTTATCAATTATAACTTTTATATTCTAGTTTGTTTATTAATTATCATCATTAAAAATTAAAATTGACATAAATACGCATCGAAACATTTATAACTTGATATTCGATTACAAACGAAGCGGGTTTGGAAAACCCGTTTTTGACAAATGTTACAATTTTCGTGGCTTTGGTCAAAGGTTTAGGCACATGCCTATTACAGTCATCCCGAATATTTAAACTAGGTTTAATACAATCATCCATCCTAGTTAAATTATTATATTCATCCCGATAGATTTATCTTTTGTTTTTTCACAATTCTAGGCGAACCAGTTTATCGTGGCATAACTGTCGCCTGAATAACCTATGCCTATTTTTGTGCCTTCACCATCCTCATCGCACACATCTCCTTCACGCTCATTTGCATCTGCATTACTCATAGAAACATTAGTATTTTTATCATTCAAGTAATCGACACTTTGACCAATTAAGTCAGATTTATCAATTAAGTCATTTTCAGGATGAGGAGTTGGCATAGGTACATAGTTTTTGCTATGAGGAGGTGGAAAGATTCTTCTTTCGTTTCCCAGCTTGTCTTTGTACCCAATTCCATCTTTCACGTATGTTGGTCGTTGGCTATTTTTGATATCAACCAGTGCCTTTTTGCTAACATTCCATTTATCAATGGTGAGTTGCAATTTAGTGTTTTTAATTTAGAATTTTCTAATCGTTTAGCTTGATCATTTATAATGAAATCCTTTTTAAAAAGAAACTTCTTTAAAGATTGCATTTCAGTTAAAGTTGAGTTCAACTTTCTCTGATATGCAGCTTCGTTCAGTTTCGTTTCTTTGTTTATTCTTAAAACTTTTTTCTTTTTCTTTAATAAGGTCACGGTTGATTGATTTGTAGTGTGCCACGACGTTCATACACGGCTTCGAACACAATTTTGCTTTGAACTCGTATGGGATGCTATTTACCAATTCTTTATCTTCCTTTTCTTTTGCAGACTCAGCCTTCATTGCAGCAGCAGACGCTTCCTTTTCTCCTTTGCCATCAACTGGAGCTTTCTTTCAGCTTCATCATTTGTTGATTTCACAATGCTGTTTAGGCCCTTGTCAACTGAATTTTCTTTTGGAATACCAGCAATTTTGTTAGGACTCATTTCGGAGGTGCAACTGCTGATTCTGTTGTAATCTTGGTTGTGGAGACCTGAACAGTTTCTTTTGGCTCCTTCGAGATTTTAGCCATCAATGCTTTGTTGACTTCTTCCTTTGTCTCAGCTATCTCGTCTGCCCAATCGTAATCTTCAACCACTAGTGCCTTTGGAGTATTGTCAACAACATTTGTGCTTCCCTCTATGGTGATCGACCTTTTTACAGGAGCAATTTCAACATTTTCTTTCTTCAGCAAAGGAAATCCCTTTTGAAATGACCAAGGTCCTTGCAGTTGTAGCAACGTAGCTTAGACTTATCAAAACCGGATTTACCGAGAGATAATCTCTTCCCTGTTTGTCTTGGAACTTTTTCAGACGAAGAGTGATCATAGCCATCTGCATTTAAAGTCCATCTCTTCCATGTCATTTGGATCCACCGGATACATATCTTCAACAGTAAGGTAATCTCGTTTCAACTCTCCGGACATAAGTGCTTCATAACTGCTTAAGAAGGTATTGAACAAAGCAATATGTTCAGTGGATATTTTGAGTGCTTGAGCATCCGCGACCACAGTAGATTTCATATTCGGCTGTGAAGATGTAGCAGAGTTTGCGGAATCATTGTTGTAGGATGCGTTAGCACTTTGAGAACTTGATCCTCTCGAGCTTGTTGGTGCGAGAAAAGCCATGTTCTTGGGCATAATAAACGACTGACTGAGCGGACTTTTGGCTAGTTTGACTCATTTCTCTTTTGATCACGTTCATTTCAAATGCCTTCAGAGTGTTAATTAGATCGGAAAGTGTGACAGGTGTGGTGCTGCATAGAAAGCTCCTTTTGATCATCATGCAGTGCAAGCTCCATTCTTTTGGAAGAGAGTCCAAAAGTTTCTTCATTGAGGCATAGTTGGCAACTGGATTTCCAACTTTCTTCATCTTGGTCAGCACATTTATATAGCGACTGATATGATTGAGCAGGCTTTCTCCTCTAACACTTCCGAACATATCATATTCCTTTTGCATCATATCTATTTTGTTGTCCATCAATTCTTGGTTTCCTTCGTAGTGCTCAATTAGGGCTAACCAAAGTTCATGAACTGAGGTGTATTCTTCGAACAAATTGTTGTCATCCTTGTTCAATGCCATGGTTAGAGCAGCATGAGCACAGCGATCACGTTGAATCCATCTTCTTCAGTGAAAGTAGTCAGATCTTCATTTACAACACGAACATCATCTTCTATGATCACAGGAACATGGGGTCCAACGGTGACAGACGTCCATTGAGTGTAGTCAGTGTACTCAAAGAACGCCTTGATGCGGGTTTTTCAACTGCTAAAGTCCTCGGATCCTTTTAACATTGGAGGTCTAGTAGCAGTTCCAGTTTCAAGTTCGGCTTGTGCAACAGTGTTCAATTGACTTAGAGACATTTTGATTAAGATTGTGATTTTAATATTAGGATCATATGTTAATTACCTGCCAGAACAATTCTTAGAGATTAATTACGCGGTCAGATTAAGATCTGATGAGCAAGTTCGCTGATAATGACAATTTCGCTGGAGATATTGAAGCTTGGAACGACGAAGATGCTAAATCCGCTGGAAAATACAAAACAAACAATAACTTTGTTAAGTTCGCTAATCACCGTAATAAGGTCACTGAGGATCCTTATTACTGACTTCGAAGTCGCCTTCGAGTTAAAAACGCTGGTTCTATTTCACAGGGAATCAACAACTATGCTGGTGTATATCCAACGTATTTGTGAATTGCGCGATCTTATTTCGCTATCTTTAAGGATATCTACGCCACATTCAAACTTATCTACGCCATATTCAAAATTTTCTACGCTGACTTCGACATAATTACGCCCGGCAGGGTTTTAAACACGAACAAAAACCCTCTAATCACTCAAAAACGACTCAAAATCCACTTTTCTTTGTATCAAAATGACTGAAAAGTTTATCTAGACACTGATTAACAAAAACCCATTGATTAAACACACCAAATCAAGCCATTTCAAGTCCAAAAATTTGAAAAACCTTGAACTTAGAAAAACCTTTGAAAAACCTTCAAATCTTGAAAAATCTCAACAAAAATCAAACAATCAAGAGCACAAAGGCTCTGATACCAAATTGTGAGTCCCAAATCCAATACGGATCATAGTGGTTTGATTGATAACACACAAACACCAATAGATTAGGTGTTTGAAAGTTTAAAGATAAGAAAAATCAAAAGATGAAGATGAAGATTCTTGTATGGATCAAAACAACTAGTGTTGTATTTGTTATCCCAAATGATTCAATCAATTTAAGCACCTGGATGTTCGGATTCAGCACAAGATCAAAAGCTACAACACAAGAGAAATCACCAAAATGACTAGTCTAAGAACCTTGGAGCTAGGGTTTCATTCAAACACATATATATAGCTTCTGGCCATCTGGTGCAATTATTAAGTTACGCCAGACCCTTAATTACGTCGGCCAGTACATCATCTAACAAAATTACACTTTCAGTCCCTAAACTATCTAAAACATTGTAAACTAACATAAAACTAACCAAAACCTAGTTTAGTCAAGTATCAATGATCTCAAAAGTTCCAATAATTGTCGTTTTCCCCCGCAAATGTAGACCCTCCTATAATTGTCAATCAAAGCTCCGTATCTTATTCAAGATAAATGATAATATTGTCATAGGCATATGATAGGGTTCGAACTCCAATGATAAATTTAGATAAATAGCTTCATTGTGAGGATCTTCAATTCTTCAATTGCATTTAGCTCTTGATCCACCACTAAAGTCAAGAAATACCATAAAGATTGACGGCCCAAAAATATATCTTGTACTCCCGGCCCAAATAGACGTTCTTTGAACACCCGCCCCAATCTTGTTCATCGCCCCAACAAAGGTGTATAATAAATCATGGCCCACTAATAAACTTTTAAGAACCGTCCCAAATTCCATTAATTCCAAACCCAAACTCAAACCGAGCAAACCCAAATAAAACCGACAAATTAATCTAGCTCCAAAGATAAAGGGATCATTGATAAAAGATCTTGTGCATTCGGTGGGTTCATATAATATTTTAATCAAACATCCTCAATCAGAACTCATTTCGAAGCCATATGTCCATATGCAGCCTAATGCAGCAAAGATGAACACCTCATATTAAATGAATGACATACCTGGTATTGAATGGGCCCTTGTAAAAAAAAAGAACAAAAGTTCCAATCATTTGGCGCATGTTCTACTTCTGGTAATTTGAAATTGAGTTTTAATAAACAACAGGGCCCACATAAATGCACAGCCAGAAAACAATGTTCACTAATCTAGGCCCAATCAAGTGAAAATTTACCAGGCAACCCTAGCTGCCACACATGCTAACCAAGCGACAACTATCATCGAAATACATATTATGTATTCCGATCCTCTTTAACCGGCCAACACCCTTCATTTCCCACCGTTTTCCACCTTGTCTTCACCGTAACCCAACTTCCGGAACTACCATTTTACACCGTGATTCAATAACAACACCACCTTTGACCTCTAACCGGGAAACGGAGCCACCGGTTTATAAAAAAAATGGAGTTAATACAAGAATACTGAGAATAATCACTGATCATCTCCAACCAATACCTTCCATGACCAGAAACCAAACGATTCCGATCACCATAACTTCCGGCGACAAAACAACCCAGCTGACATTAATCTTCTGTCATCGCCATTCACCATTGTGCACCACCATGCACCACTTTGTTCACCAGAGACCCCACCTAACCGGAACTACACCAAAAGCCCATTGCCACCGTCGAAACCAATACTACCGCCGTCGCCGTAACAGCTCGCCATCACTGTTACGTCATCATTACTTGTAACCGCCGACTTCATCACCATCAATCTTAACCACAATTTTTCTTCTTCTACATCCACCGTTAAAAGCCACCATAAACTCAAAGATGAAGCTGGAGAGAACCCATCGTGAATCTCATGCAACCTTCCTCAGTATAAGCAACAACAAAGACGGTTCAAACACCCACCATAATCATCATAAAACATACTCCATCATTCTTTGTTAAAAACCTGATAAACAAAGTCGCTAGCACCTTGCTTAAGGTCGCCAGATCTGAAATAGCTTAGAAACATGAAACATCTTCAA
This sequence comes from Scalesia atractyloides, assembly GCA_947069175.1. Taxonomy (NCBI): domain Eukaryota; kingdom Viridiplantae; phylum Streptophyta; class Magnoliopsida; order Asterales; family Asteraceae; genus Scalesia; species Scalesia atractyloides. The sequence continues at coordinate 60,504,603 of CAMTDV010000030.1, forward strand.
TTCTAACATCTATTAACGTCTTTGGTGTTATTTCGGTGAAAATCTGACCGAACCAAAACTGAAACGAGCCACCGAGGCTCTGATACCAAATGATAGGTCCGAACGATCCGGTTTCAGTCTCGGTACGGTTATAAAATATGAGACGGGTGATTTTTGATCCATGAACAAAGATAAACAAACGCCAAAGATAAATGAACAAATGATTTTCAATAGAAACGTTTCATTAATTTGATAACAAGATACAAGATAATAATCCACCCGGGTGAGCTCCCCCGGGCTGGTGGCAAATGTCTACTATTCTATTTATAGCCCTTGAGCCTTGTCCTCCAAGCAAACCGCCTCTTGCTTGGAAAACCTCTATTGACGCAAAAACATACTAACTATAACCAATAAACTCGCTAAATTACATCGTTATTTATGACGCTTTAGTTGATAACATCATTCTCCATTTTAACCCAACACTTGTTTCACCACGGTTTTCTAGATCCCGAAAGATCCAGGTGAGATTAGAGATCATCATCTCTTGGAAGGTTTGGAGCTTTTCCGACTATATACCTTTGCAAATATTTAATGAAAGTAAATTAATCGAATTGGTAATTATTAGTTCCATGAGTTTTATTACATATAATTAATCGAGTGTAACACCCAAAAAATAATAGAGTTAGATATATATACACATACATATATACACACTTGTACATATATGTATTTGATAAATACTCCAAGTTTGATAAATAGGAATAATTAACCAAGTTAGTTTATGTAAATGGGTAATAAAATATGAGTTGTAATATTTTATAACTAAAACAAAAAATGAGGGACTAAATTAGAACACGGGGGAAAATTAGTTTATTAAAAGAAAAACACAACACAACACACACACATATGTGTGTGTGCGCGCGTCGATCAGAGAAGAAGAAAAGGGGGCAAACCCCTCATTGATCTATATCACCAAATAGAAGGGCAATTCGAGCCTTAAATTAGTGCATGAATGCATATAAACGAACACCTAAACCAGGGGATCGCAAGGTATGTCAAAATCTTAGTTTGGTGATATTATGAATGTAGGTAGATTCCATGGATTTTAATATATGAATGCATTTCATAAATTGAGGTAAAATAAGAGATGTATACATGCTTAGGAATAAACCCTAAGTGAAAATTTGTGAATATATTTCTATGATATGAGTGTTTGAATGAATTACCATACTTAGATAAGTGGGTTTTGGATAAGGAGTTAGAACACGTGAATTTTAATGATGAAAATGGTGTGTTGAATGTTTGACACATTGAGTTATAAGTGCTAATTGAACATTCCAACCATTTTGATTTTATGAGTTGTAAATACATGAGTACTTGTTGAATTATAGACTTGATAGAAGTAGTGTAAATTCACACCCCAAGATGTTTGATGTAATGCCTAAATGAACATTAATTGTTAAAAAATATGAAAGAATCATGTAATTGAGATTTTGACAAGTTTCGTGTCATATGTTGTACTATGAGTTCTAAATGATCAATCGGATTGAACTCTATAAGCAAATTTGGTGACGCATCAAGTGGTCAAGCCAGGGCAGACACGCGCTTGAAAGGAAAGCTTTAAGGTACGTGGCTATATGCTTCGTAGTATTTCGTTAAATTATGTGTTATTGGTATATGTTGAACGAGGAAGTAATAATAATAACATTTTATAAGGGATGGATTTCACACGAACGAACTAAACGGGTCGAATAAAAGAATAATAACGTTTGGTCGATCATAAGTGCTGGATTTCACACGAACGAACCAAACAGGTCAAATAAAAGAATAATAACGTTTGGTCGATCATAAGTGATGGATTTCACACGAAAGAACCAAACGGGTCGAATAAAAGAATAACAAGTTTGGTCGATCATAAGTGATTAATTTCACACGAACGAACCAAACGGGTCGAATAGCGCAAACCGAGTAACGGGAACGCGGATTATAAGATGGTGAACCCAAGGAATGGGTCAAAATATAGAGGATGTGAATTCCTCAAGGTAAATAAAAGCAAAATTTAAGTTTGGCCAAAGTTAGCCTGTAACACCTCGTAAATTTGTGACCGGTATACCGACACGTGTCCCGTCGATCTCCGGACCATATGGACGAAGATTCTGATCCTGAGATGCCCCAAACAGGATCATATGGCCACCTGATCGAACTTTCAAGCGGGTCGAACTCCCTCGTCGGATCACCTTATAGGGGTCCAGATGAATTTCAACAAAGGTGGGAACAATATAATTTTTACAACACCCCTTCCTACCATAACACCCCCTCATACCATGCTCCTTAGCAACCCCCTGAGGACATCCAAATGGAACCGGAGAACAACCGCAACCACCGCCTGAACCACAACCATGACGAAAGCGTGGTGCACGCGTGTCGGTGCGTGCAGGACAAAGGTTGTAACGCCCTGCTTTTTCAAACTTTCCATGTTTAGAAAGTTCACCTTGTAATTCTATTTTTGGAAACTTTGCAATCTTGTATTCATCCTTTCATTGTAATCCTTGTAATCCGAGACTTGAATCAAAATGAAACTCGTATTTTATTTCAATTCATATTATATATATTCATACATATGATACATAATTCGTGATACTTGCAAACATGTGATAAACTTACCAATACGTGACATACATGCTTCATACGATACTTATACGAAATTCTTAGACTTAATCATACTCGTTTTATACTTGTGTAACCTTTAGTACATGCTTCATATGCTTAAAAGCCCTAAAATAGTCCTAAAACACGTAACATGTAACATTGGACAAGGCCCCAAACAACAAAAATAAAAAAAAATATGTTTTTTGGCCAAGCCTTATGGACCGCAAGGCTATATGCTTACGGTCCGTAAGCATGTCTGGCGGGCAGAACTCTTCAAACAGCCGCGATTTTGCACGAAATCCCAACACCAACTCTCACCCAATGTCATCTAATCACCATTAAAACACTCCCAACAAACCCTAACTTCTTCCCCTATAAGTTCCAAGCAGCCTCCAAGCATTTTTCCACTTTCTTGATCCTTCTAATCCTCTCAAGCACACCATAATCACTTGAAATCTCAAGAACTTGGCAGATTCGTCATACTTCACAAAAGTGAGCATAACTTTCTCATTTCTTAGTCTTTTACCTTGATTCTTCTTTCATAACACTAGGATTGACCTTAGGTTCGATCCCACAGGTTTGCCATGGCAAATCCAGACCTAGGAATTCACCAAAAAGGCTCCAAAGTGGACTAAAACTTTCTGATGTACTTTAAATCTTGTTTATGCTATCTAACTTGAGTTTTCTCATACACATTCCTATGTCCTAATGCTCATAACCACTTGTATGGTTAGTTGGGCTTAAAAACAAGGATGCGACATACAAATCCAGAGGTTCTAAGCCTCTAAACTTTCTGTTTTAACAACGGTTTTAACCCACAAGTGTAGAAAAAGTCTTGAGCTTGTGTAAGTGTGATTACTTGGAAAGCTTGGGCTATCCTACTATTAATCCACTCCTCACTTGATGTTTTCACCTTGCTATCCTAAGTGGCTTGCTAGCCTTAAAGATGACTTAGCCCCGTTTAACCGCCGACACTTAGTTAACTCTTTCCATGTCGGAAGTGGAAACTCGGGTTAATGATTCTTGGTCACTTGGTATAGTGAGAGATTGTAAGTTCTTTATTTATCTATGTTCTTGACCATCCTTGTTGTCTATGAAAACTTGTGTAGTGGTGAACTTTACATGAGGTTCCTAAATGGAAGATTTATCTTCCTACCTCCTACATGACTTCTATGACATCCTTGTTGGACTTATGATAATATATATCTATTATAATCTATATAAGTACCTAAAAACCGAACCCTTGATGATAACCTAATAGCTATTCGTCAAGTAACTAAGCTTAATCATCTAAGTGTTTAGTTCCTTGTTACGGTTCTAATAGGTGTTAACCTATGAAATCATATTAACCCTTATGGGTTCTCATAGTATCAAAAACGAGTGCTAGACCTAGGTGACTACTTTCTTGTGCAAATACTTTGTTTTACTTTGTGCTCTAAATTCCGAATCCCCCATTAATCATCCAATACTCACACCTACGTTTTCCTCTTGTAGGATAACTCAGTGTTCCTCCCACAACCAAACAACTCTTCACGGAATCATCAAATTGGAAAGCTTGCAAAACCGTGAGTATACTTGTACTCCCCTTTTTCGTTTACCAACTTTTGTGGTGTAACATGTTAAACTATGAAAACTTACACTTAAACCTTATTCTTAATGCACAAACATTCCTTATACATGCTTGCATACTTGACTACTTGATACATTAAACTTGGGGTTATACGTTTTGTGCTAGACTTATCATTAACTTCGTACGAGCCTATCCTTGACATATATAGCGCTATAGGATTAACGCACGACCCGTATGCTTGAGGTTATGTTAAGAGCTTGTTGTGTTTCATCATTGGTTTGATTAGTTAAACACACGCCAACTTTATTGTTTATCTTGTTTCAATAGCTTGCCATGTGGCATTGTTTAAACTCATTTCATGCTATATACGTATGAAAACTAGTATACTCGTCTTTGCTTTTGCATTGAACTTTATTTTAAACATGTTACCGGTTGAGGAGGATGATGCTATGAAATTGAAGTAGCGATGATGCTAAATACACATATAGACGTCTTAGGTTTATTTATGTTGTATCAATTTTGTCTTTTGTTTATTGTTATTTGAAGTTCCATGTATTGTAATGACAATTTTATTATGAAATGAAATCCGGTTTTGAATTAATTATTGTCACCGTTAGTGTTATGAGCAATGAGCAAGCTATTTCGTCCCGCCTTGATGTTTCCGCCATCGGTTGGGGTGTGACAAAGGTCGGGATCACTGCCACCTTTGCCTCAGACCTACCCTACCATACGGCAGGACCCGCAAATGGGTGGGCCGTCTCACACTTCACCTGTGGTGGAACCCCCACCACAACCTACAGTTGAACCAATACCCCAACCGGTAGTTCAACCATCACCATCGGGTTTTGGTAACCTGATCCCCGCTTATCCAGATACGTCTGGATACAACCCTCTGAATCTATTAACGGCGCCTATAGATTTTAATTTTCCTGCGTCATCATATGACCCGTATGTGCAAGCATCTTTGTTTAATGCACATTTTCCTTCTCCTTTCCCTTCTTATTCTGCAAATCCCTATCCAGTTCCGGGATATCCCAATTATGGGTAACAGTACCCGGTGATGCCACAACCACCACCACAACCTCAGCCATCACAACAATTGGAGGCCATTAATGAGGCCCTTGAGCGAATGAAGGAGATACAACAAAAGGCTGAGAGATCCGAGAAGAAAACAAGTCAATTCTTCAAAAGATTTACTAAAATGATCAAAGGGAAGAAGGATGAATAAAATCCTTATATTTAATTTACGTACTTATTTTTCCAAGAAGTCCCTGCGTGGACAAGTTATTTACTTCTAGTCCCTGCAAGGACATATATTTCTTAAGTCCGTATGTGGACAAACTAGTTATTAAAAGTCCTAATAAGGCAATTTTGTAATATTTCATCTTTTAATGATTTTTTTAGAATTTGATTATTATATATATTTCACACATCCTTTGTTCAAGCGATCGTCTAGATTTTATTCGAACTTTATGATCCCCGAGAAAATTCCAAAAGATCTCTTAATAGTTTGACTAGCTAAAGGCAATGTCCAAATAAATTGGCAGATGATAATTATGGAAGTAACCTTTCTGTCTAGAAATGGTGAACAATGTTTCAACTTCCAAATCATTAAAAGTTTTTCAAACATTAAGATTGTTCTGTATTAACATTCAATGTAACATTAATATTCTAGGCAATGTGATTTGAGGAACCATACTAGCCATCTGGGTAATAGGCTTGTCCAAACCCTATAGCCTGTGTGATCAAATTAGATCCCGGCTGATATCATCAATACGATGGTTATAATCAAACATCCGCTAGTGATGTAATGCCAGTGTGCTATATATTATTGTCTATCGTGACAATGATAGTAGTAGTCTTGTGACTTCCTGTCTAGAGGTAATAGGTTGTGTCCAAACCTCGAAGCCTTATGATCCAATGAGATCACGACTCATATATATTATGTCCAATGTGACAGGCCAATGTGTCATATTTTACGTCCTTGGTGACAGACCATTGTGTCATATTCTTGTCCAATGAGACAAGCCAATGAGCTATATAAGAATTGCCAATATGGCAATGACAGTTGTGACATTATGATCAACTGTCCAATAAATTCATGGACTTTGTCCAAATTATATTTTGCCTATGATGGTTGATTGAAACTTGGGCCAATACATATCAATACTCTAAATAACACTCATTGTAGTGACAAAGCCAAATAATTGTGACAAAGTGCACAATGGCGAAGGATTTATATATCCAAGTTTATAAGCCTAAATGGTTGGATAATACCATGGCTAACATATGACATACCTATTTTGATCTCTAGTATCGAAGCATTAGAAATGGCTCATTCTGATGGTGCTAGTAGCCGCCACAATAATAATGACAATATTAAGAACAAAGTTGTGAATGATGATGAATTCCAAGCGCGTATAGACGCAGCAGTGGGTAAGGCTATGGAAAAAGCCTTTAAGAAATTCAAGGAGTCGAGTGCTACTCGCTCCAAACCCGTATCTAAACCATCTCCGTCAAAGAAGGAAAGTTCTGTACACTCCTCTAATGTGAGGAGCGAAGTTAAGAAACAAGAGCTTCATGAAAAGATCCGTTCTTCTAAGGATGGATGTTCTTATAAATACTTCGTCTCTTGCAAGCCTCGAGACTTCAACGGAGAAAAAGGGGCTGTCGAAACGTCAAGATGGTTAGATGAGATAGAGACCGTAGTTGATATCAGTGGTTGCGCTGATAAAGATATTGTTAAATTTTTATCCCAGTCTTTCAAGGGCAATGCCCTAATCTGGTGGAAGGCTTTAATGCAGTCGACTGGGAAAGTGCACTTATGTAATCTAGGATGGTCCAAATTCGTGGATCTGGTCAAGAACACGTATTGCCCTCCTCATGAGGTGGAAAAGATAGAGATGGATTTTCTGGCTCTTACGATGAAAAATCTTGATTGTCGAAAGTATGTTACCGACTTCGACTCCTATTCAAGACCGGTGTCCTACCTGGTTACTCCGAACCCAAATGCATTGCGAGTTTTATCAATGGGTTGGCTCCGGAGATAAGGAGCATGGTCAAGGCGGTAAGCCTGGTACCTACAAGTCTGTAGTGGAACTATCTCTATCCCTCACTCAAGATTATGTGAGGCAAAGGTCAGTCAAGGCTGACAATGAAGGAAAAAGGAAGCGAGAGGAGGACAACTCTGGAAGGTTCAATAAAAAGGGAGAATATGGGTTCAATAAGAACCAACAAAGGTCTGATAATAGGCCTACTTGCAAGACTTGTGGGAAACGACATGGGGGACATTGTCGTGCGAAACAAAAGCCCAAGTAGTGTAATATCTGCAAGAAAGTTGGTCATCAGTCCCACGAATGTAAGGACATTAAGAATGCAGTTTGCTTCAAATGTGGTGAGAAAGGCCACATCAATACTAACTGTCCTAAGATTGCCGCAGAAGGCACTGCAAAGTCTAGGGAAGCTAAGAAGGCCAATGCCCGGGCCTTACAGATGAATGCATGCGAGGCTGTGAATGACAATAACGTCATTACGGGTACGTTCCTAGTCAACGATATCTTTGCTAGAGTTCTATTTGATTCAAGGGCAGATAAGTCTTTCGTGGACCATACGCTTAGTAAATTATTGAATTTGCCCATAAGAACTCTAGACTTAACATACGATGTAGAACTTGCTGACGGAACCATAGAAATCGCTTCTACCATTCTAGATGGATTGGTTATCCCATAACCAAGCCCGTATTGCCTGCGATAAGAAACACATTGAAATCAAAACCCCAATTGGAGAAATGCTCACTATCTCGGGAGACCATCATTATGGTTTACCCGAGAAAGCATCACTGCTTAAAGCATCTCGATGTTTGAAGAGCGGGTGTGTCATTTACATGACACAAGTGACTATTGATGAGCCTAAGCCGAAGATGGAAAATATTCATGTCATTTCTGACTATCCCGATGTATTTCCAGAAGATCTACCCGGATTACCCCCTGATACACAAGTGGAGTTCAGGATTGATATCCTACCTGGAGCAGCTCCCATAGCTAGAACTCCTTACCACTTAGCACCCACTGAAATAAAGAATTCAGAAGCCAATTGGATCAACTCCTAGAGAAAGGTTTTATACAACCTAGTTCATCACCCTGGGGAGCCCCTATCCTATTTGTTAAGAAGAAAGACTGCTGTGTGCAAAATGCAACATATAAATTACATCAAATGAGGCATAAAACTAACCCTTTTTAGTACTAATATTGAGAAAAGCACGTTTCTTTGTTCCTTTTGTATTTTCAGGATAAAATGAGCTTAAAAGAATAAAAGAAGCAAATAAGCAGCCAAAACCAACATAAATACGAAAAGAAGGAATAACGAGCAATGCCAGATCCTCAGCAACACCCTAAAGACAAAAACAAGATAACAGAATATGACCACGGGGCCGTGCCCAGCCGAACACGGGGCGTGGTCAGACCTTGCACTTCAAGACAAAACTTGCAGAAGCTTCTACGCCCACCATGGGGCTGTGCCCAGACCAACATGGGGCGTGGTCAACTATAAGATCTGCAGAATCCAGATAGTACAACAAACAGTTGACCACGGGCCATGCCCAGAGGCCACGGGGTCGTGTAGGGCCCCCTGCTGTCATATGCAATAAATGAAGGAAGAGAAGATGGTTGGCCACGGGCCGTGCCCACCGGACACAGGGCCGTGGTCGGGCTACTGTTTTGGACTAAAAATAGGGGTGCTTGGTTCACTTCAAAGTCATTCCTTGGCAAACCACTTCTCTCTCACTTTGCCACCACTCCACCACCACTACAATACCAACACCCACAACCATCAATCCACCTATCATCTTTAGAGTGTGTAGTAGTCTCGGGATCCAAGATTTATTGTAAGGGTTTTTGTCAAACAAAGGCCATGCTTGGCTAATCTCTTGCATCGCTTGGTGAAGACAAGTCTTTTATGTATTACTTTTGATTTTTAATCTTTTGGCACTTTTTAATTGGATATGTATAATGACTTTAATAACTAGTTTCTTATGTTGAAAGTGAATTTTCCTAACCATTTCTTCATGATGTCATTGATATGCTCATTCGTGTCTTTACGGTCTATATAAAGCACGTTAACTACTTGGAAGGGGGTTAGAATGGTGGTTTGGTAAAGTTCTTGTCTCGTTCAGTGTATAGATCCTGCGAGGACTTGGTTCAAGCTTACTAGGACCTCTTTCAATGCCCCAAAGTATTGGATGGCGGGGTGCGAATAGCTTGAACCCCTCATATGTAAACAACTATTGATACTTTAAACCGACTACTTGGGATTATATCCTGCTGACTCAAACCACTTAGCCGAGGGTAACATCACCTTCAAAAGAGGGGCCTACCACTTTTCGTATTAATAACTTATTTAATTATCTTCCAATTTCCGACCCTTTGGGATTGTATCCCTGCTGACTCAAACCACTGGGTTTAAGGGTAACGTCACCTTCAAAAGAGGGGCCTACTACTATAACTAAGATAATCTCTTAAAAAGTCCGAAAGTGCAAAAATCATCAAATGATACATTAAAGATGAGTTGGATCCAAGTGATTCTATCTTGTCTATCTGTTTTTTCATTTTATTTATCTTTTTATTTATTTTTTCTTTTATGTTTAAAATCTTTTATCAAAAATTTAGATTGATTAGATGTTGACGATAAACCGGTACTAAAAGCTCTTGTGTCCTTGGACAACTTCGGTATCTTACCAACACTATACTGCGCTCACGATGGGTGCACTTGCCCAAGTGTGCATTTAGTTTTAGTACAATATCATGTTTTATAAATTTAAAACTTGAATAAATCATAAAAAGGGCTCAAAATATTAATAAAAATATATACGCTGATCACATACCAAGTTTTTGGCGCTGTTGCCGCGGACACAAGGATTTTAAGAATGTTTAAAGTCAGCGACCTAATTATTTTTTTAACATTTTTTTTTCATTTTTAGGAATTTTTTTTTCACTTTTTTGCAGAATCTGCACTTCCTGCAGACGTGCAACACGGGCCGTGCCCGGTCAGACACAGGGCCATGCCCACCATCATTACTGGCAGTTTCATTTTCTGAGTGACAGAAGAGTGACCACGGGCCGTGGCGGTGCACCACGGGGCCGTGCCCAGCTCCCCTGTAACTGGGATCTAGAAAATTGTTAACTATATTCTCGAACACGGGCCGTGGCCATTATCCACGGGGCTGTGGTAAAGTAATTGACCGACATTTCTTTTTGTTTAATCGGAGGACTTCAAACCAACTCGCAGAGCCTGAAATTTCTAAGCGGTGCATGAGATCAAGTTCGATAAAGACATAAAAGAACCTCTAGACGAACACGAACGCTTTCTAAGAAAAAGACTAAAAGCCAAGACTCAAGAGAAAGCTTCGGGGGTTCTAATTCCAATGGCGGATCAACGTACCTTAATGGATTACCCACAACCTACGGTCGATAATCTCGGGGCCGCAATCAAAGTGCCGAACGTCGATGCCAAGAACTTCGAATTACGGCCACATTTGATTCAAATGCTCCAAAATTCCGCCACATTTCACGGCCTTCCCGATGAAGATCCCCATTTACATATTACCCACCTTTTGGAAATATGTGACACCTTCCGGATCAACGGAGCATCAAACGATGCCATCCGCCTCCGCATGTTCCCATTTTCACTAAAAGATCGAGCTAAGGCTTGGCTGAACACCCTCCCAAGTGGTTCGGTAAACACTTGGGATGAACTTGCCCAAAAGTTTCTATACAAATATTTCCCATCATCTAAAACCGCTAAATTAATGACAGAAATAAACACTTATTCACAAGAAGACGGGAATCTTTGTATGAAACTTTGGGAAAGGTACAAGGAGCTATTGAGGAAATGCCCTCATCATGGTCTCGCAGTATGAAAACAAGTATCCACTTTCTATAATGGTTTGTTGCCACACACTAGACAAACACTCGACCCAAGCTCCGGGGGACTCCTGGGTAATAGACGCCCAATTGAAATTTCCAATCAAATTAAGGAAATTGCTCAAAACAATTTTCAATGGCACACCCCCCAAGGTTCAAAATCTATTGCCCCGGGCGCCAATAAGGTTGATGAAAGCACCTCTTTACAAGCCCAAATCGAGGCCTTATCCTCGAAAATAAAAAAATTAGAAATAACAAAAACAACCTCGGTTATGGCTTGTGAAGGGTGTGGTGGGCCACATGAAAATTGGAGTTGTATGAAAGAAATGAAAGATCAAACGGAAATGATAAACTACATAGATAATCGACCCAGACCATCGGGTCCCCCTACGGGTACCTACAACCAAGGGTGGCGAAACCATCCTAACCTTGGTTGGAGGGAGCCAGGGAATAGTAGTAACCAACAAAATCAAAATCAAAGACCTAACTTTCAACAACAACCAAGAAATGAATCGCAAAATTTCTCTCAACAACAAGGAGGTCGGGAGAGGGTTGAAGATCTCATCACACGCCTCATTTCCGAGACCTATAAAGATATTCGGATCGTTCACTAAAACGGACTCCGACATTATAAACCAGCGTGCTAGCATTCAAAACATTGAAAAACAAGTAAGTCAGCTAGCCCAAAGTTTCTCCAAAAGACCACAACGCACATTACCCAGCAATACCGAAACCAATCCAAAGGCGCAAGTACATGTCATAACATTAAGAAACCGGAAAGTAGGTCCCGAGGTAACATCACCACCATCCATCAACAACAATCCACCCGAACAAAGCACAAACCCACTTCCAAACCACCAAGAACCCACTATCCTACAAAATCCCAAACCAACAAAAATCCCTCGGTATCCTACCCCGGTCGTTTGCTTCGCCAAACGACCGATGAGCAATTCGCAAAGTTCATAAACCTCCTAAAACAATTGCATATCAATCTTCCATTTGAAGAAGTCCTCACTCAAATGCCAAAATACTCAAAATTCATGAGAGACTTTCTCACCCACGAACGGAAGATTGAAACACTGCAATTGGTCAAGTTAAATGAAGAATGCTTTGCCATGCTCCTCAACAAGCTGCCCCAAAAGAAGATCGACCCCGGGAGTTTCACTATTCCTTGCTCTATCGGAGGATCACCTATAAGAAATGCATTAGCCGACCTTGGGGCTACCATCAATCTTATGCCCGCATCAATGTTTGACCGACTCTGGCTAGGAAAACCAAGCCCCACAAAAATGAGCATACAACTCGCCGATAGATTGGTCAAACATCCACAAGGTATCATCGAGACTCTCTTGGTAAAAGTCGGAGAATTTGTCTTCCCTGCCGATTTTGTCATACTCGACATGGAAGAAGATACCTACGTTCCACACATTTTAGGAAGACCATTCCTTGCCACCGCTTGAGCCATGGTGGACATGAGCGACGGAAAACTAACCTTGAGGGTGGGAGACAAGGAGATGAAGTTCGGGGTAGGAAAGAGAGTAGAGGATGACCCGGTCAACTACATGGATGTCATCTACTCAAGCTTGGATGACACCTCCGACGATGCAACGGGGGATACGAGACATCCCGCTCGGGTAACATATGACATGTTTTAGGTCTAGCCAAGGACCCTTATAAAGGTGGCGCACCACGGAGGCATTCGCCGGACTATCCTTAGTATTAATTTAGTTTAACTTTTATGTCTTCTAGTTTAGTCTTACTTTTTCAGGAATAAAACACACGAGAAAAGATGAAAACTGCCAAAGGGACGTCGAAACCACACCCCATGCACGTAAACAGTGCCTTCTGACAACATTTTCAGCTTCTCAGCATGTGCGGCACGGGGCCGTGCTCAACCAACACGCCCCGTGCCCAGCTTCTGTAGCAAAATATTTTCAAACAGGTAACTGACCATGGGCCGTGTTGACTGGCCACGCCCCGTGGTCAAGCATCTGTAAACAATTGATACTGGCACTCTGAACACGGGGCCGTGCCCGGACCACTCGGGCCCGTAACCAGATGCCCAATATCATAAACTCTTGTTTTTAACATGCTTTTACGCATTCAAATCAACCGAAAAATTTATTTTTGGACACATTGAGGACAATGTGTAATTTAAGTGTGGGGGAAGCTAACACTTTGAATCTAGCAAGTCCTAATAACAAGCCTTACACAAAACTCTATTGGAACCGCTAATCACCCCAAATCTTTTTCAAATTTTTTTCATTTTTTACTTCTCTTGATTTAATTTGGGAATAACAAGTTCTAAAAAGTTATGTTTTTACGAACTTATAACCGATAACGTCGTGATAAAAAGAACCAAATAAGAAAATTATAAAAAGGGCATGACAAATCTTTTTAAAATTTGATTACATATACTTGTTCACATTATAAACCCATTCTCACATTAAGTGAGTTTTGAGCCTTTATCGAGCATACATTTATACATCTATAAAATAAATGCTCATTTTCATTTCTTGTGTGAATATCCGCTTGGTTCTTACGACTCTAGAACTTGCCAAGACGATACATTCCCGGTCCTTACCAACTTAAACCCAAGTAAGTAAATGATGGAGGCATTAGGACTAACCCATTTTTCATTCAAAACCATTGTTTTCTATTCTTTTTACCCCACTACAAAAAAATCCCCCTAGTTAACCCCTTTGAGCCTAAACCTTTTCGTTTCAAACCCGCAAAACAAACACCTTTTACCAACCAAAACTATTTTCCGTTCAAACCCATTTGTTTTAGTAAAAAGCTAGGTTATCTTGTGACCTAAAAAAAACCCATAGCTCTTCCAATAACCAAACAAGTTCCTTCAAAAATCTTGTTTGAAAATGCTTGGTCTAAATAAATGTCACAAAAACAAAAAGTTTTACGATAACCAACGCTTTTTACGCTTTTCGCCATTTTACTAACCATTAACCCAAAAATCACCTACCCCAAGCCTAACCCTTTTTAAAGTCCTCTTGATATTTACAAAGGTTTATAGTTAAAAAAGAAGGAGGTTTGATCGCTTGGCAAGCATATGGTAGAAATAAGTTCCAAACCAGAATCGAGTGTTATCACATAAATACATCTTCGGCCGAGTGTTGAGTGATCTCTTGTGAGGTACGTGAACTTGTAAATAAATAGAATTTTAAAGAGGCATGTTATACCCAAATAAATAATTTTTCTTCGAAGTTTGCTAAATAAATCATGACGAATAGGATTGTAAATAAAATAAAATCAAAATTAAATAAAGATCTCGGATTCCGACACTCAAAGACAAGACGCAAAGCCTCTTCTCTACCAATTCCATTTGGGTGTGTAAGCCACATTTAAAGAGTTTTGGTTGAGTACAAGCAAAGATTCAAGTGTTGGGATATTTGATGTGTGCAAAATGCAACATATAAATTACATCAAATGAGGCATAAAACTAACCCCTTTTAAGTATTAATGTTGGGAAAAGCACGTTTCTTTGTTCCTTTTGTATTTTCAGGATAAAAATAGCTTAAAAGAATAAAAGAAGCAAATAAGCAGCCAAAACAACATAAATACGAAAAGAAGGAATAACGAGCCATGCCCGATCCCTCAGCAACACCCCAAAGACAAAAACAAGATAATAGAAGATGATCACGGGGCCGTGCCCAGCCGAACACGGGGCATGGTTAGACCTTGCACTTCAAGACAAAACTTGCAAAAGCTTTTACGCCCACCACGGGGCCGTGCCTAGACCAACATGGGGCGTGGTCAACTATAAGATTTGCAGAATCCAGATAGTACAGCGAACAGTTGACCACGGGGCCGTACCCAGAGGCCACGGGGTCGTGTGGGCCCTCTGCTGTCAGATGCAATAAATAAAGGAAGAGAATATGGTTGGCCACGGGTCGTGCCCACTAACATGGGGCCATGGTGATGCGTGGGTGTAAACCGGTGTTTATTATGGTTTAAGTTAATAATTTTACGTAGCTTTTAATTCGAATAGCCTACTTTTAATTAGAATTGTGTTTTGCAGGTCTAATGGAGTTTAAGGAGCTAATTGGAAGCCAAACAGAGCACCAGAATGCGAACAAGATCAACCGAATCAGGAAACAAAAAATGCAGAAAATGAAGTTTAGGGGTGCCGTTGCGGAACGCCAGATTGGCCCGTCGGTGACGCCCCGTCTAACTCCTCCGTCACGTGATTTTTGTCGTAGACAGCAGGATAGGCCGTCGGCCAAAAGAGAAGAAAGCATGTGCTGTCAGCCGACGCCCCTCCTGAGCCGTCCGGCGGCGGGCTTCCGATTCCTGATCCGTGGATTTTGAGTTTGTTGAGTTTGGAGACGGTTTAAACACAATTTTTGACCTATTTTGGGGCATTACGAGTTCTGGGAGTTGGAAACTTGTTCTGGGAGCCACAACCTTCCACCAATCCATTTGAATTCACTTCCAATCCATTCGATTCATCCACTTCGATTCTAACCCTAATCCATCATCTCAACATCAATCATTAATCACCAATCTCATCATCTTTATCTCCAAGATTCAACATGTTCAAATTCAAGGCTTTATCATCCATTGATCGTGTTCTGTTCACCATGAGCGGCTAATTCCCGGAGGTTTCACCCCCGTGTAGACTTTTGTAAGGTTCTAGGGTTTACTTTTTGTTAAACATTTGGTTTGTGACTAGTTGGATTGTATTTGATCATTAAATAATTGTCCTACGTTTGTATTGCATTTCGAATTGACGAATGAGTTATGAAATTTGTCTTTGTGAAATGAATATGCGTATTTATGCTTTATCTTTTGATAGGTTTTAATTGTCCAAGGTAACAAGTGTATTGTGGTCCGTTGTCTATGACGTTGATAGCAATTGGTACCTAAGCGTTGTGATTCTAATCGTTAATGAACTAATTTGATTAAGCCAAATTAAAACACTTAGTAACCCTAGGCTTTGCAATTGTTGAACCGGGTGTGAACTTTGTTTTCTCACTATTGTTTTACAACCGTATTTACTTCCGTTGCAATCACTCTCAGTTTTTATTAGTTAATTAATCAAACAAACTCGTCGGTTAATTCCGACATCCTTTCCAACCAATCAATTTAATCAATTTCATTAGCAAGCTTCATAAAGTGACATTTTTAGTTAAAATCAATTACATCCGATAGCAAACCACAGACTCTTCATGGTTCGACCCGTTACTACCACTAACACATTGTTAAGATTAATTCGGGACTATAAATTATTATCTTTGACCAGAGCACGACACTCCGATCAAATTTTGGCGCCGTTGCCGGGAGTTAGTGCGCTTTGCGTTTGAATTTATTGATTTTTTTGTGATTACCTGTTTAAGTGCTTGTTCTTTCAGTTTATTTGCTTTTCTGTTATGCGGGTTGTGTTACTTGTGCAGGTTACAAAGTAGTGCATGCGTACATGGAATCCGGGCGAACTTCACCACTAGTTTACGAATCGGAAATTGAGCGAATGGCAAGAAGGAATTTAGCAAGCCGGTTAGAGGCAACACTTGCTCCTAACCAAAACAACCCAAACCTCACCATCCACACGTCTGTTGGAACCGTTCCAATGGACCAACAAAACCCAAACCTTCAAAACCGTAATAACGCTCGTGGGGCAACAACAATCGCCCACCGCTAACCCACTTCGACAAAATGAACCCCAAAACCAAAATCCTTTACCCAACCTTAACAACCGTAACCGCAATCAAAACTTGGGTCCTGAGCAAAACTTTAATCAACCCGAATTCCTACGGTAGACCCAAATGATGCGAATCAGTATGAACAAATTACGAAGAGTTAAGGAACAACATCCAGATGTGCTAGATTTAGTGTTCCAAGTTACGTCACTGGATTGGTTTAGCGTCAACACATGGCAATCGGAAGATGATGGGAAGATGGCTTTAGGGAGAATGAAAATGATGGGAACTTCTATCATGGTATGGTTTTGACCAGAAGAGGGTATCAAATGCTAACATCAACTATGGGAATGAAGAATAGGATGACGGGAACGGTTATGGGAATGAGTACGATGGTGGGTACAACCAAGATGTCGGTTATCAAAACAATCGCCAACCCGGATAACAATCAAAGGAATCCGAACAACAATTGAAACAATAACAACATTCGGATTCCCGTGTTTGTGGGTATGGCTAATCAACCACAACACCGACGAGTTAATCATGGACCACCGGTTAACCAAGAGGTGAATGGTCTGGTAAGAAATGACAACCGCAACAACCAACGTCCACCACAAGGGGTTGATGGTCGATTTTGACCAATGATATCGGAGAATGATTCTCCAATCGTACCGCCTCGAGGAAGATTAGTATTCGACTGCAAGCCCAACTACATCAACATTCTTCCGCATTTCAATGGGCGATCAAATGATGAGCCGTACACGCACCTACAAGAATTTTCGGCAATTTGTAGTACCATTATGGGGGGGACTTTTCCCAAGATGAGATTCGCCTTCGATTGTTTCAGTTCTCTTTAAAAGACAAGGCAAAGCAATGGTTCTTGACCCTGCCTACTAATAGTATTCGTACATGGGTCGAGATGCAACAAGCGTTCTTGGACGAATACTATTCAATGTCCAAAACTGATGATGCTCGGGATGAAATCCGATCTTTCAAACAACTTTCGAGTGAACCGTTACACGAAGCATTCATGAGGTACAAAGAACTAATTTCGAAAATGTCCACATCATCAAATTGAGAAGTGGGAGTTGGTGAAATGCTTTGTACGGGGTTTAGATGGTGAGACATGGAACCATCTCGAGTCGACTAGCAATGGGACGATACTAAGCAATCACGAGGACGAGGATTAGGAATTCCTCGAGAGGATGGCGAAAAGATCAAAAGCCAAAGAGTCGCCGACCGAGCTAAGAAGCACCATATCTCCGTTCACTTCCCGATCTTGATTCTAGTTCCAAAGATCGAATCGCTACTTTAGATGAGAGTTGGCACACATGAAGAAAAAGGATGTGAATGCGGTGCAATTCGCAGGTTGCGATGGGTGTGGGGGCTTGATCATAGAACTGTCGAATGTCAAATGGGAAAGCCGAAGACACCAAGGAAGTGAATCAAGTATTTGCTGATCGAAAGCATAATGACATGAACTCAAACACTTACCATCCAGGTTGAGGAATCACCCTAATTTCCGTTATGGGAACGCCGAAAATCAAATGAACCCGAACTTTCATGGGGGTAACCAAGGCGGATCATCATACCAAAACCGCCAAGGCGGTAACCACGGGGGCTATCAAAGAAACTACAACCAAGGTAGTAATCAATCGTATCAGAACCATGAAGGAAATTATCAAAGGGTTACAACCAAGGTGGTAACGGGGGAGGTAACTCGAATTCTCAAGGCGGTGGTGATGATTTGAGTGCCAAGATTGATGCCTATTGAATGTAGTGAAGGAATCTAGCAGTGATATCAAGGAGATGAAAAAGGCAAATGAGATGAGGGATAAATCTCATGAGTTATTGGCAAAGCAAGTGGGCAACTTGTTGAAGAGGTAGCTCAGATGCGAGGAAGTGGAGGAAGACTTCCAAGTGATACCACCGTGAACCCTAAGCATCAAGGGTCCAACTCGAAGAACACACGTAAGGTACCAATTAATAAAATTTCTTTACGTAGTGGTCGAGTCATAGATAGTGGTGTTGAGTCACCACCACCTCAGTTTGTTGAAAGGGTGGTGGAAGATGTTAGTGATGAGGAGAGTGTTGACGGTCAAACGGGTCAAAATAAAAATTTTCTGAAAATACTAAAAATACTCCCGTTGTGACCGTCCCAGTCCCAAAGGCTAAGAAAAAGGGTGTGGAGGTTAATACCGCCCCTTATCCGAGGCTTTGTTGGGACCATCTAAGAAGGTGGTTACGAAACGTGGCCCACAACAAGAGAAATGTGGGAAATTTTTAAGCAAGTTAAAATCAACTTACCTCTCTTAGATGCAATTAAACAAGTACCCTCCTATGCTAAGTATTGAAGGGTTTGTGCACCAAAAGTGAACTAACAAGTTTCCCAAGAAACTTGATTTGACTAAAATGTTAGTTCAATTCTTTCGGGTGCACTTCCACCAAAGCTACAAGATCCGGGGGCGCCCATTATTTCTATTCAAGTTGGTGAATTCAACACGGGCACTTTTGGACCTTGGGGCAAGTGTGAGTATCTTTCCGGGTAGTTTATATGCCCAATACGAGTTTGGTCCACTTCAATCGTCATACACCACCGTGGTATTGGTGGATTTGACTCCTAAACTACCCCGTGGGATAGTCACCGATGTGATAGTAAAAGTTGATGACTTTTATTATCCGGTGGACTTTCTTGTACTTGATTATGTTTCTTTGGACCGAACCAAACAACCAACGGTTATACTCGGTCGACCATTTTTGGCAACATCAAATGCCCAAATCAATTGTAAAACGGGCACGGTCGACATGACTTTTGGTAACCGTTGGTTGCGGTTGAACGTTTTTTCAGGATTGACGAATCCTCTAGTTGGTGACGAATGCTATAGAAGATGTCATTGACGAGTGTATACCTCTATGCGACATTAGTGTCAAAGAGGAAACACAATAGAGGAATGTTTCATGTTTGACAGGTTGCAAGTGGAAACAAATCAAAGCATGGATGAGGAGGTGGAAAAGATGGAGGTGATGGCGGGGAAAGAAGGAAGACCTATTTGGACACATCAAGTGGAAAGTCTTCCGGAAAAGATTGATACGAAATTGAAACCGTCATTAGTCGAACCTCCGGTTGTTGAATTGAAGGTGTTGCCCAAGCATTTGAAATATGCTTATGTGGGTGAGGGCAACACGCTTCCGGTGATCATCGCGGCTAATCTAACCGGAGAGCAAGAGGAAAAGCTTATGGAGGTCTTGGTCACCAATAGAGCCACTATTGGTTGGACCATTGCTGATCTGAAGGGAATTAGTCCCTCAGTGGTGATGCCTAAAATCATCACCGAAGATGGTATCACTCCTTCTCGTGACGCACAAAGGCGATTGAATCCCAACATGCGAGAGGTAGTCAAGAAGGAGGTGTTGAAGTGGCTAGATGCGGGTATTATTTACCCCATCTCTGATAGCCAGTGGGTGAGCCCAACGCAAACGGTCCCGAAAAAGGCAGGCATCCAAGTCGTCACAAATGACGCAGGTGAAGAGGTTGTACTGACTATCGGAAGTTAAATTCTACAACTTCCAAAGACCATTTCCCTTTACCTTTTATTGACCAAATTGTTGAGAAGTTAGCGGGTCAAAAATTTTATTGCTTTCTAGATGGGTATTCAGGTTACAACCAAATAGCTATCCATCAAGAAGATCAAGCTAAGACCACATTTACTTGCCCATACGGTACTTTTGCATTTAGGCGAATGCCGTTTGGGCTATGTAATGCCCTCGCCACCTTTCAAAGGTGTATGATGAGTATATTCTCGGACATGGTGGGGGAGTCCTTAGATATCTTTATGGATGACTTCTCAATTTTTGGGTCATCGTTTGAGGCATGCCTTGACCAACTCGAAAAAGTTTTGAAAAGATGTGTTGAGAAAAATTTAGTTTTGAGTTGGGAGAAGAGCCATTTTATGGTTTAGGAAGGGATTGTGTTGGGGCATGTAGTGTCGAGTCGTGGGATAGAGTTTGACCATGCAAACGTTCAAGTCATCTCTACCTTACCATATCCCACGAGTGTTAAAGGGGTTAGGTCATTTTTAGGTCATGCGGGGTTTTATAGAAGGTTTATTAAGGGGTTTAGTGACATCACGAAGCCTTATGTAAATTATTGATTAAAGACCAACCGTTTGATTTTAACAAAGAGTGTCAAACCGCTTTTAACATTTTGAAAGAGAAATTAGTGGAGGTCCAATATTGCAATCTCCGAATTGGTCTTTACCATTTGAAATCATGTGCGATGTAAGCAATTATGCGGTTGGGGCCGGTTGGGTCAAAGGGTAGAAAAGAAACATGTTGCTATTTACTACGCAAGTAAGACTCTTTCGGATGCACAATTGAATTACACAACTACCGAAAAAGAGCTACTTGCGGTGGTATTTGCATTGGGAAAAATTTCGGGCTTACATATGGGGTAACAAAGTTGTTATATATTCTGATCACACTGCTGCCAGGTACCTCATGGAGAAAAAGGATGCAAAGCCGAGATTGATACGTTGGGTTCTCCTACTACAAGAGTTTGACTTAGAAATACGGGACAAGAAGGGTAGCGAGAATGTGGTGGCGGACCACTTGTCCTGATTGATGGTGGAAGAGGGTTCTTCACGTGTAGAAATTGATGACACCTTCCCAGATGAGCACATTTTGAAAGTTACCGTTCTACCATGGTATGCTAACATTGTGAATTATTTGGTTACAGGTGACTTGCCGGCTCATTGGGATCGGAGGAGAAGGTTGCACTTCATGTCGCAAATCAAGTACTACACATTGGAGGAACCGGACTTGTTCAAAATATGTCCAGATCAATGTTCGAAGATGCATTCCGGACGAGGAGATCCCGAATGTTTTGACGCACTTGCATTCATTTGCTTTTGGGGGCCGTTTCAGTGGTCACAAAACTGGGCACAAAGTGCTCAATAGTGGGCTTTATTGGCCAACTATTTTCAAAAACGCATTTACTTTTGCGAAAATTGCGTTGAGTGTCAAAAATTGGGGTAATCTCCAAACAGGATGAGATGCCTATGCAACCGATCCTTATTGTAGATATTTTTGATGTATGGGGGACCAATTTTATGGGCCCCTTTCGTAATTCGCATGGCAACATGTATATCTTGGTGGCGGTCGACTATGTGTCGAAATGGGTTGAAGCGCTCGCTACCAAGACAAATGACCATACCGTGGTTTGCAATTTTGTTCATACGAGTATAATTTCTAGATTTGGGATCCCCCGAGTAATCATTAGTGATGGAGGGTCTCACTTCAAAAATTTTAACTTTGGCAAACTATTGAAACGGTATGGTGTTGACCATCGAATTGCTACCCCCTACCACCCACAAACGAGTGGTCAAGTAGAAGTGTCTAATAGGCAAATAAAAGAAATTTTGCAAAAGACTGTTCGACCGGACCGAAAGGATTGGTCAACGAAGTTGAATGATGCTTTATGGGCCTATCGGACGGCTCATAAACACCTATTGGCACTACACCTTACCGCTTAGTTTATGGTAGAAATTGTCACTTACCGGTAGATCTTGTGCATCGTGCTTGGTGGGCTATTAAAGAGGTTAACATGAAATATGATGATGCAGGTAAGGACCGAAAGTTAAAGTTATGTGAGTTGGAAGAGCTTCGGGTGGAGGCGTATGAGTGTGCTTCGAAATACAAGGATGGAATGAAGAGAGCACATGATGCAAAGTTGAACCCAAAGGAGTTTGTGGTGGGGAAAAAGGTTGGCTCTACAACTCAAGGCTTAAATTCTTTCCTGGGAAGCTCAAGAGTAAGTGGATGGGCCCATACGTGATCACACGGGTCGGAAAATTGGGTGATGTTACCATTGAGGACCCGAAAGATGGCTCAAGGCAAACGGTTAACGGTCGTCGCCTAAAACCATTTCTTGATGGTAATGATGATAAGGGCAAGGACATTTGAGAACTGGTAACACGTTTTGTAGAGTTATGTACTATTTTTAATTGTTTGGGTGAATTTTTTAAAATAGTTATGCTTATTGTTTTGATCTAACAACTCTTTGAGATGTGTGAAGTCTCTGAAGCTATAAACGAGTCTTGAAGACATGAGGTATGTTATCGAACTCTTTTATGTGTATTGGGGACAATACACGACTTTTTGGGGGGTGGTAGGATCGTTAACGATAGGTGTTAGTGAATATTAAAACCGAAAACGTCACACAAAAAGATTTTTATAATTTTTAGGATTTAAATTAAGCTAGGCTCCCTTTAAAAAAAGTTCATGTTTTTGCCCATAGTTTCTTAAAAAAAAGGATTTAGGGGTGGCGTCGGCGACGGGGCATCAGGTCGTCGCCGTCGGGTGAAAAGTGTCGTAGACAGCAGGTTAGTGCGTCGGAGGGAAAAAGAAAAACCCCAATTTTGGGGAGCCGTCGGCAACGGACCATGGCACCGTCAGCGACGGTGCCTGGTTTGTCAGCTGACGCTGACTGTTGTTTGACGCATATTTTCAACATGAAACTCATTTTTGCCGACCAAACTCGACCCAAACCTTGTTTTAACCACAAATCTGACCCATGTGACCCCATATCTGATTCCTAATCTCAACCCACCACAAAATCATTGCCATCTCTCTCCAAACTTCTCCATCTTCATCATCTTCTTCATAAGAACCCTAAACTTCAATCCTTTATAACTTCCTCAAATCTTCACCAAATCCAACGATTCTTGAGCCTATTTTGTGTATTTTTCCGAGAGGAACAAAACCCCAACTTTGTTTTCAGTAATTCTTGCTAGTTTGCAAGATTTATGGGCGTGAAAATTTCGGGTTTTAAAGAAATTCATCAAACTTCAAGCTTTTCTTCTTTCTCTAGTTCTTCTTGCCTAAGCTACATAAAAGGTATGATTTTTTTCTCGGATTTACGCATGATTATCATATGGTTAGTCAATTTCTTTCGAAATTTTTAAACTTTTTAGTTTAGATTAGGTTGTTTATTGCGATTTACGATGTTATAGCTTATATTTGAGCATGAATAGATGATTTGGGTGAGGTTTGAGCTTACAACAACTTTAGTGATGTGATTACACATGTTGTTGGTATGATTGAACATGAGCATGGTGTTGAATCTTGTTGAACTTCCATGGATTTTGGAATAAATATGATGAATACTAAGTTTTAGATTATAGAGTTGCCACTTAAGTTTAAACAAGCTAATTTATATCTAAAACAAAATTTCAATCAACATCATTGTTTATGTTCAAAAGTTGGAGTGTTTGAAGTTTTGGTTAACTAATTGGTTCCTTGTGTTTGATTGTAGCCATGTTTTGAAGAAAAAGAAGTAAGACCTCTGGTGAAGGGTCATCTTCACAAGCGGTTCAGACTCAGGTTACGCCCCAAGAAAGTGGGAACAATTAAATAATGTTGAAGAGGGGGATGGTCAGTTGGAACGCCAGGACTGGGATTGGGATGAATTCAGAAATAGCCGTATAGCTTCGCAGTGGAACGACAAAAACAAGAAGCCGTTGTCGAGGTAAAATAATAAAAAGTTGGAGGCAAAAATGTGGAAGTGGAAGATGGTTTCCGGGAACGTCACTACTTCAATCCCGGAACGAACTGTTCCGAGAGGTCTGTTAACGTGGAGGAATTCAGGGCAATAGGAATCGCCCAAAAGTTTGAAAGACTTGGCTGGGAGAGAGTTTTGGATTGGTGTGAAGACATCACACGAGGGTTATTTAGCAGCAGTTTGTGAGTGGCTGTCAACATTACGGTTTGTAAACAGGGATGGACCAACGGTCACGTGGCAATTGGTTGGTGACATTGGGAAGAACCAGATGATTATGTAATTCGAGCATATGAATTGTATTGCTCGTTTTGATTCATTGGGAGCAGATGCTTATTACTACTACACCATTGACCAATTTCTGGAAAACAAGGTGAACCCCGCTGACCCAGCCGCATGTTAATCGGTTTACTGCCGGGGTCAGGTGGGTTAGGTGAGTCGATAAACGATATGTCATTGGAGGGGCGGATCCTCCAAGGTATATCTCTTGAGAACTTCATGGTGCGGTTTGGAGACCGCGATAAGGTAAAGGTGCCCGACTGTAGGGTGTTGCATTCATTGTTGGTTGGTGCGCCAAAGTTGTCATGGCGCCAAATTGTGATGATAAACACGTGGGACACGCATCAATCATGCACCAGAAAAATCATTCCGTATGTGAGGTTAATCAGCGCAATAATCCTACAGCAAAACGCTTTACCCGCCGACTCGTTATGGGTAACCAAGCCAATTGATCAAGTTTGTTTCGCTTCAATTAGGCGGCATTGGAAGATTAACGTGGAGTTCTATGGTCACCAATATACGGTGAAAGATGATCAGGGCCACCAATTCAAGTTTACGGATCCCACTGCAGCCCAAGGGGCTGCACCAGAAGAGGAGATTCATGATGTGGAAGAGGAAGAAGAACAGACCGGTCGAGGGGACCGAGACAGAGATATGCCCGACAGCATCGCGAAATTTCAAATGAGGTTGCTCAAATTGTTGTCTCCCGGCGTAGGCCGGCTTACACTAATTATAATTGGGGGAAACAGGGGGTGTATGACAACGTATCCGCAGGTATTGGGGAGAACCATGGGTACCATGAGCAAAGACACCAATGGGAGCAAACCTTCCAAACACAGTACCAAGCTCATTGGAATAAGGAAGCGGCCCATCGGGCCAAGGTTGAGCAATATTGGGAAGAGCAACAGTTGTTCCAAGCGCAACAACAATCTCGATTAAAGTTGATGGAGCAACAGCGGCTTCAAGAAAATGCTCAACGAAGAGCATGGGAGGAAGAACAAGATCGCCTCTGGATAGAACGAAATGCCTATGAGGATCGGCGTTGGATGGCGATTGCCACGGATCAACAAATCGCCATCAATAACAATAAGATCCTGCATGATCAAGAGAGGCATCAACGAATTTGATGGTCGGGTTTCCTTTCAGCAACATACACCATGGCACAATTATGATGACCTTCCCGTGCCTCAAGGACCCTCCGACCCATGTCCACATTGGCCCGAAATGTCGGGCTCAAATTTCTTCCCGATACAGCCACCACCCCCAGCTGAAGGGGAACCTGGACCGCTCGATAATTGGAAGGATATCTTGTCTTCCCTCACCGGGTTCCCATATAACCCGTACCCGCCTAAAGACCCAAACGAGCGTTACCAAAGGTAGGCGAGGTATGTTTTTGTTGTTGTAATTTTTGTTTTTAGCGTATTAGATAATTTTTATTGTTTTTGGTTAAATGAACGTTGTGGGTGTGTTCTCTATATAACCCTCATGAGACCTACTCGTCCTTCCCGCTATAGGAAGGTTTAAAAGGGCTTGTTGCATAAGCTAAATGCAACCGTGATTCCTACGAAAGTGAGTTAGGATTGTTATTGTTGTACACTATTTTCCACAAAAATCAAAGTAAATTAACGTATGGATCGGTGATATTTTCATAAAAGTGGTAGAACTAGGTTGCTAACAAATTTTGATGGTTGTGAGAAGCATGCTTCTACACAAGGGTTGAGATTTGTAGGTACTTTATGTTCGTGAGACAACCGCTTTGTTGAAGGATGTGGAGCAAATGAAGAACGAGCTTGGAAATCAGGTGCATACGTTTCTCTTTAATTTGATTTTTAGTTAGATAATAAGTGGAGTGTAAATTGTATCTTAGTTTCCGGGGTGAAATTTTATTTTTGGGAAATTAGCCGTGTCACATCCCTTGTGCATTCTAAAGAGCTCTAACTTTACACATTGAGGACAATGTTGACCTCAAGTGTGGGGATGGGGTAGTAAAAGTTTTTCGATTTTGACCCATTCATTTAAGCACTACACATTGAGGACAATGTTAATCTCAAGTGTGGGGATGGGGGAAACTTTCAAAAAATTTTCAAAAATGTCTTTGTTTGAAGCAATCTAAAAAAGCACAAGTAACTAAGTTAGCGAGGGATGGCACGAACCATTTGGTCTTTTGTCATGGTCGAGTTCAAGTTAAGGGCATGAAAAGTATTTAATGGGTGGTTATTTGGGAGTAATTCGCCTAAGAAACTTGTATTGTGCATATCGCATTACATCCCTTAATATGTGAGTTTTTGAGCCACTTGTATATATTATGCATATACATGTTTCTTTGTTTAAGTGGTCCGTCAGTCATGTATTGTAGAACTTGCATCTTTTGATCGTTTGAGACCATAGACCGAATGCAAGCACGAGAATGATTAAGGCAATAGGTAAACCTTTTTTGTTTTACACCATTTATCTAGCCTTACCCAAACATACCCCCTAGTAGCCAATGTTGAGCCTAATCCTTTCGTTTGATCACCCAAATTAGCCTTTGACCTTAAACCTTTCTAACCCGTGTGATGGAAATTCGATCATAGTATTAGTTGTATAAAGTTTGTGAAAAAAAAACAGAAAATTCAGAAAAATACTGTGAAAAATAGTGAAGAATGATTGAAGAAAAACACAAAAAGATGTGCGGTAGTTGTGAATAAAAGACGAACATTTTAGCCTATTAGTTTGTCGACTTGTGTTTAGTTGGTTTAGTGTAATTGTAATAAAGATCGAATTTTCATCACTTTAGCCACTCTAAATATCCTATTCCATACCCTTCGCCTAGCCCCGTTATAACCCTCTAAAGACCTTTTGACTTGTGCTTAGTATTCGTGATCGGTGGTGGAGAATGATTGAGTTGCAAGCATATGCTGGTACGTGTTCTATTTGGTTTTGAGTGATCACTTTTAAAAGCGCTAATACATCATATAAATTAGCCAAATTGTAAACCGAGTGGAGTGAACATTGTGAGGGATATGCATATGTTGTGGGTTTTAAGGGCGGGTTAATCTTGAATAACCATTTTCATATGACTAGTCCATTGAGTGTTAAATAAACTTGAAAGTGCAAAAATATATTGAACCGGGTATGACTTGAGATCTTAACTTACGTCTCAAGAATGGGAAATGTATGTTTGTTTGACCCACGTGAAAGTGAAAAACAGATTTGCTTGAGGGCAAGCAAAAGACAAGTGTGGGGATGTGATGCGCGGGAGTAAACCGGTGTTTATTATGGTTTAAGTTAATAATTTTACGAAGTTTTAATTCCGAATAGCCTACTTTTAATTAGAATTGTGTTTTGTAGGTCTAATGGAGTTTAAGGAGCTAATTCGAAGCCAAACGAAGCACCGGAACGCGAACGAGATCAACCGGAATCAGGAAAAAAAATGCAGAAAATGAAGTTTAGGGGTGCCGTTGCGGACGCAGATTGGCCTGTCGGTGACGCCCCGTCTAACCTACCTCCGTCACTGATTTTTGTCGTAGACAGCAGGATAGGCCGTCGGCCAAAAGAGAAGAAAGCATGTGACGTCGCCGACGCCCCTCCTGGCCGACGGCGACGGGCTTCCGATTCCTGATCCGTGGATTTTGAGTTTGTTGAGTTTGGAGACGGGTTTAAACACAATTTTTGACCTATTTTGGGGCATTACGAGTTCTGGGAGTTGGAAACTTGTTCTGAGGAGCCACAACCTTCCACCAATCCATTTGAATTCACTTCCAATCCATTCGATTCATCCACTTCGATTCTAACCCTAATCCATCATCATCAACATCAATCATTAATCACCAATCTCATCATCTTTATCTCCAAGATTCAAATGTTCAAATTCAAGGCTTTATCATCCATTGATCGTGTTCTGTTCACCATGAGCGGCTAATTCCCGGAGGTTTCACCCCCGTGTAGACTTTTGTAAGGTTCTAGGGTTTACTTTTTGTTAAACATTTGGTTTGTGACTAGTTGGATTGTATTTGATCATTAAATAATTGTCCTACGTTTGTATTGCATTTCCGAATTGACGAATGAGTTATGAAATTTGTCTTTGTGAAATGAATATGCGTATTTATGCTTTATCTTTTGATAGGTTTTAATTGTCCAAGGTAACAAAGTGTATTGTGGTCCGTTGTCTATGACGTTGATAGCAATTGGTACCTAAGCCTTGTGATTCTAAATCGTTAATGAACTAATTTGATTAAGCCAAATTAAAACACTTAGTAACCCTAGGCTTTGCAATTGTTGAACCGGGTGTGAACTTTGTTTTCTCACTATTGTTTTACAACCGTATTTACTTTCGTTGCAATCACTCTCAGTTTTTATTAGTTAATTAATCAAACAAACTCGTCGGTTAATTCCGACATCCTTTCCAACCAATCAATTTAATCAATTTCATTAGCAAGCTTCATAAAGTGACATTTTTAGTTAAAATCAATTACATCCGATAGCAAACCACAGACTCTTCGTGGTTCGACCCCGTTACTACCACTAACACATTGTTAAGGGTAATTCGGGACTATAAATTATTATCTTTGACTGGAGCGCGACACTCCGATCACGTGGTTGGGATACTATTTTGGACTATAAATAGGGGTGCTTTTTCACTTCAAAGGCATCCCTTGGCAAACCACTTCTCTCTCACTTTGCCACCACTCCACCACTACAACACCAACACCCACAACCATCATCCATCTATCATCTTTAGAGTGTGTAGTAGTCTCGGGATCCAAGATTCATTGTAAGGGTTTTTGTCAAACAAAGGCCATGCTTGGCTAATCTCTTACATCGCTTGGTGATGATAAGTCTTTTATGTATTACTTTTGATTTTTAATCTTTCGGCACTTTTTAATTGGATATGTATTAATGACTTTAATAACTAGTTTCTTATGTTGAAAGTGAATTTTCCTAACCATTTCTTCATGATGTCATTGATTGCTCATTCGTGTCTTTACGGTCTATATAAAGCGCGTTAACTACTTGGAAGGGGGTTAGAAGGGTGGTTTGGTAAAGTTCTTGTCTCGTTTAGTGTATAGATCCTGTGAGGACTTGGTTCAAGCTTACTAGGACCTCCTTCAATGCCCCAAAGGTATTGGATGGCGGGGGTGCGAATAGCTTAAACCTCTCATATGTAAACTACTATTAATACTTTAAACCGGCTACTTGGGATTGTATCCCTGCTGACTCAAACCACTTAGCTGAGGGTAACGTCAACTTCAAAAGAGAGGCCTACCACTTTTCGCATTAATAACTTATTTAATTATCTTCCAATATTCTGACCCTTTGGGATCGTATACCTGCTTACTCAAACCACTAGGTTGAGGGTAACGTCACCTTCAAAAGAGGGGCCTACTACTATAACTAAGAAAATCTCTTAAAAAGTCCGAAAGTGCGAAAATCATCAAAGGATACATTAAAGATGAGTTGGATGCAAGTGATTCTATCTTGTCTATCTGTTTTTTTCATTTTATTTATTTTTTCTTATATGTTTAAAATCTTTTATAAAAAATTTAGATTGATTAGACGTTGACGATAAACCGGTACTAAAAACTCGTGTATCCTGGACGACCTCGGTATCTTACCAACACTAAATGCGCTCACGATAGGTGCACTTGCCCAAGGCTCAAAATAATGCGTAAAACTTGAATAATGCGTAAAAAGGCTCAAAATATTAATAAAAATATAATACGATCATCACACACCAAAGACGGTTCAATGCGGATGTGCATTGACTACCGCGAGTTGAACAAGATAACGATCAAGAATCGTTATCCATTTCCAGGATCGACGATTTATTTGTTCAACTTCAAGGGGATAGTTATTTTTCCAAGATTGATTTGAGATCAGGATATCATCAGTTGAAGGTCAGGAGTGAAGACGTTGCTAAGACTACATTTAGAACCAGATACGGTTATTACGAGTTCTTAGTGATGCCTTTCGGGCTCACTAATGCACCAGCAGCTTTCATTAGTGTTAGTACAATATCGTGTTTTATAAATTTAAAACTTGAATAATGCGTAAAAAGGCTCAAAATATTAATAAAAATATAATACGATCATCACACACCAAAGACGGTTCAATGCGGATGTGCATTGACTACCGCGAGTTGAACAAGATAACGATCAAGAATCGTTATCCATTTCCAGGATCGACGATTTATTTGTTCAACTTCAAGGGGATAGTTATTTTTCCAAGATTGATTTGAGATCAGGATATCATCAGTTGAAGGTCAGGAGTGAAGACGTTGCTAAGACTACATTTAGAACCAGATACGGTTATTACGAGTTCTTAGTGATGCCTTTCGGGCTCACTAATGCACCAGCAGCTTTCATTAGTGTTAGTACAATATCGTGTTTTATAAATTTAAAACTTGAATAATGCGTAAAAAGGCTCAAAATATTAATAAAAATATATATACGATCATCACACACCAAAGACGGTTCAATGCGGATGTGCATTGACTACCGCGAGTTGAACAAGATAACGATCAAGAATCGTTATCCATTTCCAGGATCGACGATTTATTTGTTCAACTTCAAGGGGATAGTTATTTTTCCAAGATTGATTTGAGATCAGGATATCATCAGTTGAAGGTCAGGAGTGAAGACGTTGCTAAGACTACATTTAGAACCAGATACGGTTATTACGAGTTCTTAGTGATGCCTTTCGGGCTCACTAATGCACCAGCAGCTTTCATTGATCTCATGAACAGGGTCTGCAAACCATATTTTGATAAGTTGGTCATTCTCTTCATAGACGACATATTTATCTATTCTCGTAGTCAATCCGACCACGAGAAACATTTAAGGTGCATTCTTGGATTAATATAGCAAGAGAAGCTTTATGTGAAATTTTCTAAGTGCGAATTTTGGCTTCACGAAGTCCAATTTCTTGGACATGTGGTTAGTGAGTGAGGAATCCAAGTGGATCCCACTAAGATCGAAGCTATTATGAATTTGGAAGCACCCAAGACTCCATCTGAAATTCGCAGCTTCTTGGGATTGGCTGGTTATTATAGAAGATTCATTGAGAACTTCTCTCGTATAGCCACTCCTCTAACTACTTTGACCCGCAAGAATGTTAAATTTGACTGGGCTTCGAAACAATATGAATCTTTTGAGGTTCTAAAGCAGAAGTTAAGCAATGCGCCACACAGAGTAACTCAACGGAAGTCTTGGAATAAAATTACTATTACAAACGTATTGTTCAAAGTTCAAAATAATATACAACGCTTGTAATAGATCCACAGGCGGATCGAAAGTATTACAAAATGAAATTTGACAGACTATGGGCTTTCTAAGCAAGGAGTTGAAATCCTCTTAAGCTTCGGAAAGAAGGGCAAGTTAAGCCCAAGATACATTGGACCATTCGAAATAATCGAATGTGTCGGGTCCGTAGCTTACAAGCTCAGATTACCCAAGGAGCTCAGTGGAATTCATAATGTATTCCACGTCAGCAATCTAAAGAGATGTCTAGCTCGTGAATCGCTAGCTATGCCACATCATGATGTGCAAATCGATGAAACCTGAGGTTCATTGAGAAACCGATTTGATTGAGGATCTACGGTCAAAAAGCTCCGTAAGAAAAAGATACCTATTGTAAAAGTTAAATGGGATACCCGTAGAGGACCTGAATATACATGGGAGGTCGAGTCCAATATGCGACAGAAGTACCCCCCATCTTTTTGAATAAAATCTCGAGGTCGAGATTTCTTTTAAGGGGGTGAGGATGTAACACCTTGTAAATTCGTGACCGGTAATATACCGACACGTGTCCCACTGATCCTCGTATGCCACGTAATGGAAGAGAAGGACTGGAGTTGCCGTTATGTTAATGTTATCGTTCTAAACGACAACCAAGAAGTTGATGGACCAATTTTGACAACATGCCATTTTATGGACCGTAAGATTAAATGAGTTTTGGATCTGAAAGGCGGTTATGGACCTCAAGGCTAACTCCATACGGTCCGCAACCATTTCAAAACCAGGGGCGCGTTAACAGGCTTACGGACCGTAAGCCTTATCCCTTATGGTCCGTAAGGGACTGCCAGCAACAGAATTCTTGGCAGCTTGTGATGCTGCCTCCATTTCCGTGAATTGCCACCTTTGTGCAGCCTTTGACACGTTCATAAACACCTGGAGGCTCCTTATAACATCCCCGGACACTTGGCATGACCATGAACATCTTGTTCAAGTATAAATAGCTAAGCTTTCACCCTCATTTCCTTGCTCATCTTCTTTTCTCCCCTCTAATCACTCTAAGTGGAAGTTCCTGAGCTAAGGAGCATCCCAACTGAGTTCTAGTTTTTCTTTGGATCACTTGTAAGTGTTCCATCTCTGCTCATTTCATTTTATTAGGCTTTAAAGCCAAAAGTCAAGTGTTATCGTAATAACGCTTTGACTTTCGACTAAGACCATTATGGTCCAGTCATTGTTGAATCGAACATGGCTAAGTGATCATAATTAGGTAGGTGTTAGTCCCTTCAAATGGCACCTCATAAAGATCACGTTTACCAAGACCTATTGACGGGTCAAAGTTAAATCATTAAAAGTCAAACGGGTCATATTTTTATAAAACTTATAATCTATGTTTATACATACTATAAAAATGTTTTGACACTTAAAAAACCTTGGTAATAAATAATAGAACATGTGTAAACATGTTCAGCCCGTCAATCTCAGTCTTAGTGTCGGTTCGCAACCGAAAGTCACGAAGTTTAACTTCTGCTTTGACTTTCGATTATGAATTGATTTAGCAACTTTAGCTACCGCCTTAAAGTTGAATTATGATCCTAATATAATGTAGTATAACCCTCTAAGGTTATACTATAAGATCATGATCAGAATCTGAGTTTATGCACTTGTTCTTCATTATGCGAATCTTTGACCATATTGTCCTTTTTGTTAAAAATAAGGTTTTAATCAACAAAGAACTTACAAATGAAATATATACTAATATTCTAACTTAATTAGCATGTTATGATGTTATAATACTGATCATAAAGAGTTTTGGTAATTATTGCAAACTATGTCCTTAAAAGGGCTAAAATATCCTTACGAGGTATAAATCGGTTTCTAAACATAATTTTCATATCAAACATGAAACCAACTGATATAATATCATAACTGAAATTATTTGGGGTATCAAACCAGATTACATTCTGAGTTTACATACGAGTTCTTGTATTTTTTCGATAAATGACGATAACGCCCTTTCGGCACATAAAATGGTTTTAATCAAACCTTTTATATAAAAATCATTTACTGATATATTATATTAATAACTTATTTTGGTCACACAAACCTGTTCATAACTTCAGTTCACACTAAGCATCGCATAAATCGTCATTTAACGACTTAAACGTCGTTTCGGCGCATAGTATGGTTTCAAACCATACTTGACCATCAAGACTTGTTACCTACTGAGTTATAAACTCATTTTAAATATTTTTACAATAGGTACATGTTCTAAACTCAGAATCTCGATTAAGCTTTCAAACTATGTGTAAAATGACCAAAATGCCCCTACGGTGCATAGTTTGGTCTTAATATACAAACCACACATATATTTGATATTCTACTGATATTATATCACAAATTAAGTAGTTTCCAAAATATTTATGATCATAACATACGATTTTAATCAAGTTCATTTTATACTTCGCATAATGACCGAAACGCCCATATGAGGCATAGTTTCATTTTAAAACCTTAACGGGCATATAAGTTGATATCCTACTGATATTACAACTTAATTAAAGTATATTGGCATGTAGAACTTGTCCATGACTCATCCGGTTACCCGATATTGCATTTATGCGTTCGGTTAAGCTTATGTAGACTTTTTACGTAAGTTTACCGAAACGGGTCAAACCTTATCATTTTTACCTCAAATTCCAGAATGTATATTGTTTATCCATATTAGACAAGTCATAGCACTTGTTGGGTTTAAACTACATTCCATTCCGGTCACCGCTTAATCTAGCGTATTGCGCCAGTTTCATTAATTTAAGTTAGCCGTCTAAGTCAATGACTTTAATAAAGACCCGCTAACCTTCTAATTGGTTAATAATACCACTCACTCTAGACTAGAGACTTCCGGTAGATGGCATCCAAGCTAGTTATTTTGTATACGGCTGTGCTTATCTTATTTTCTTGATTTAAAGATTTTTGCTAAGCCAGGTAAATACTCTTAACCTATTTTCCCTATAAGGGCTTGGGATATGGTATAATATTACCGCATGGTCGGATATGGGATCAAATACCAATGTTTTGGGAATTCAAATAATCCATTTGAATTCGTATTGCTTAATATTAAACAATGGGGATTAATGCGACCGTGTCCTGGATATCCTCGGCTCATTAATTGCAAACAGCCAAGACCTAAGCGCGGGGTGTAGGCATACACCCGACAGATGCTAAAATATTTTATAACCCATTATGGGTATACCTAATAAAGGTATTTAAGTGGCGTGTCGGTTAATCATGATCTCGGCATAGTTACCGGGCCCTAAATGTATTATTGGCATGTAAAACTGATAACATGAGATATAGTTTGTCCCAAGTTATTTATAAAATATATGTACCAATGTGTACATGGAAATGCTTTTGAAATGTTTTCAAAATGTGTCGGTTACTTGTATTTACTAGTGAAAACTGAAGTATTTTCAAAAGACTAAGCGCAGGTAGCAAGGTTACAAAATAGGTTGGAAGTACTCAGCGAAGCTTAAGAGGAATTTGCAACTCCTTGCTTAGAAAGCCAATAGTCTGTCATATTTCATTTTGTAATATTTTCGATCCGCCTGTGGATCTATTACAAGCGTTGAATATTATTTTGAACTTTGAACAATACGTTTGTAATAGTAATTTTATTCCAAGACTTCCGCTGTGTTACTCTGTGTTGTTTGGTTATGATAATATCAACATACATCACGGTAGTCCCCACCGGGCCCACCAGGACTTACGTGGAAATTGGGGTGTGAACGGGAGTGTAAAACGCAAGTTTAGTAAGCCCGGACAATGGGTAAAGTCACAAGGAATTAATCCTTATCATTAGATGTGGGAAATATAGTTTAAATGCTTAAATAAGTGAAACGGGTTGAATAATTATGCCATGAACCGGGTAACGGTGGCGTGCTTCGTAAAGATTAAGAATCCGGGTTAAGGATTTAGGGTTAATTACGTAGGCAAATGTTTTACGGTAATTTAGAAACAAGTTTGAAGCGAAATGGATGAGTATTTGAGAAGTTACGGAATTTTTACATCAAAAGGGCAATGCTGGGAATTTGCAGCCCACTGTGCCGTAAGCTACGACAACATGACGTAAGCTACGGGAGCATGTTGTAAGCTATGGGAACATGCCGTAAGCTACGCAGGAGTCTGCTGTTTAAAACAAAAACATCTGCCGTAAGCTACGGCAGAGTGTCGTAACTTACGGCGGATTTTTTGGTAATAATATTTGCTTTATTTGTTTTGGCATTCAGGCTTATTTAGATACGTTATAAACTCCGTATAACTAACGTTCTTGATGATTTTGAAATCTAGGTGCTTGTTATGAAGTCACGGATGACTATCAAGCATCGTGAAGAACATAACACAATATAAAATCAAGCTTCCGCGTTTTGTTTTAGTCGTTTTGTAAAACGAAACATCGTTAACATGTAGTAATACCTTTGAATACTTATGAAGTTTTAAATAACTTAAAATCTGTGTACGGTCATGTATTTGCATTATGAATATATAAATGCCAAACTTTTATAAAATACTTTATGTACATTAAGTTTGAGTCTTACATCGAGACACATGGAAATTATAAAAAAAAATCATAACTTGTATATTTTTCTAAAAGATCATATTAATATTTATAAACTTTTATTTTCATGGTTTTCGTATTTTTTATATAATATAACATAATTAAAATAAAAATTCAAAAGATAACCAAAAATTCTCAAAATTATGAGATCTATTCTAGTATGATTATGACAGTAACCAAGTTTCAATTTCATCAAAACAATAATTTAAAACAAAAGTCCCAAATTTTATCATTCAAGAACCCTAGAATTTAATTCGGATTCGGATGCCTTCTATATCACAGAAATTGATATAGGGGTTTTGTAGATCTCGAAAAACTAAGTGTGATAGACACAAAAAGTATCTCGTTTGATGAAGAATTGGAGGAGTTATAAGAAGATGAAGTTCCAAGCCCTAGAATGAGTTCTTGTTTGAGTCCACAACTTGGAGAGAGTTTGCTCGAATTGGAGGATAAGGTTTATGTTTTAGAGGTAGAGAAATCATTTAATAAGTTAGGGTTGATATATGAATTTATTTTAAAAGGTTTGGGTATTTTTATAACTTTAAAAATACGAATTGAATTGCAAACCTTGATTGAAAGAGAGTATCAAGGTATTCATTTCTACAACCTTTCAAGAGGCATCCACAAAATCTCAAGTTATGTGACCATAATTTTGTGGTTGCTTAGTTGTCACGTCTAACTTTATAGTTGTTAGTAACGACAAATGGTTAACGTTTCCTACAACTTGAAACACATTCAATAATATATTAATTTTCTCTTGAATAGTATTTTGCTATTTTTCTATCCGTCTAGCGTTTCTTACAACTTTACAGTGGCGCCTCGTTTTGAAGGACTTGTTTCGGTGTTCAGTGCTAGATTGATGAGGTGGCAAGTGACGCTAGCCCACTACGGCTAGCCTTAGATGAATGATTATCTATATTTATGAGAGAACTTTAATATATGATTTCTTCAGTTTTCTAGCGGGTAACTCTAAGTTAATTGTTTCTTATACAACTCTACTTAAATTTTACATCTGCTAATATATACAAAAGCATTTTGTTTACCTCAGGATTTCTTTTTCACCTAAATAACTTTTGAAACATAAGTATTGAAATAGCCTTTCGACCTGTTGGTCGACTTCATGTAGTTTTCAAAAAAATAAATAAGTCGATAAAAACGATAAGGTATCAATGTGACTTGGTCTTGGCGAATTATGTGCATCACAAACAAAAAAAAGAAAAAAAAAACATTTGGTATATATAGTCAAGTCTCTTGTACGACAGACTTTCAAGAAAACTAAGGTGATGGAAAATGTCTTTTTAAGTGCGGCCGGAGGGTGTCATATTGCGCATATATCCTCTATCCAGCATAATTCGTAGGCGGTCTTTAAGATAGGGAGCGGTGTTCTCGCTCGTCCTGAAGTGCCGCATCGCCTTGCAAAATCAAACACAATAATTCAATAAGGTTGGTGAGGGGTCAAAATTGTAGATGTTTACCCATTCATGCAACCTCACTTTTGACTTCTAAAGCTCCTACTTGTAAATAGTTCAATATCAACTATTGATTTTAACTGAACCATGTTTCTGTGGACCGGATCAAACTTGCGTTGCAAGGATAAGAGCTTCCGCGATTCATTAAATCATCCTCCCCCTCTATGTATCCGTCTGTGAACGTCCGTTCCCACAAACAATTCTTACTGATGGCCTAATGAGTAATGACTATACATAGACAATCAACATACCTAAAGAATCCATAAAATCCTTGTATATAATATCTGTAAAACATGAAAGTAACTGTTTAAGGTTTTTAAAGTATCGATCTTTGTTAGGTAAGAATGATTAAATTGCCAAGTTATTATGTAGTTTTTAAAACCACAATAATCGTTATAATATAAATTTATCGTAATACAAGGACCAAATGACTTGATTAATTCTTCAAATTGTGTTTTAAATATTTTTAGACCACAATAATATACTTGACTTAGGATTAGACACGTACATCATTCAAGACAAACACGAGTTGACATGAACTTCTAATTTGATTTTCTTTTCCTATGTTACTGCTCTAAACAACATACTAATACTCAAATACATAAACTTTTGTGAGATAATAACTAGGTTTAAACTACAAACTCAACACTCATTATTTAACCTTTAAACTAAACAAAAATATTCCAACAAATTTTAAAGTTTGTATAAACACCCCTTAAAATCTATACAAAATAATTTATTTGTATTTTCTGAACTTTCACCAAAAAAAAAAACCTATACAAAACAGTTCAACTCATGAACCGACATGTTGACTAGATTCTGACCGATTTTGCTAAATGTGTTGGCGAGTTTACATGAAACTATTCAAAACTCATTTATGCTAAAACCAAAACCTATAGATTTTATGTTATTCGATTCATTTTTTTTTGTATCGTATCAAAAACGAAAGGCTTGTTTTCCTATTGTTTAGCTATTTTAACTATGCAGTTATTTCCTGAGTCTAGTAGTGGTAGTAGTAGTGGCCTCCTAATTTAGTTCAAGTCTTTCGTTATTTCCTATCCCTTTGTACGTCCGCCTATAAATGGCTTTGTGAGTTTGAGTTTAGGTATGAATTAGTATTGAATCCAAGATTCCCTCTCTAATTCTTCTAGTTTCGTTCTCTTTTCTTTTGTACAATGATTAACCGTTAGAACCACATCATTTCCATTCTTTGATTTTTACGGAGACTACTTTTTCTTAACATCTTAATAATGTTATGCATTTAGATATTGAATTCTGATATGTATAGGGCAGAGTATTGACAAGTATTTGAAGTTAGATACAAATCAATAAGCATATAGACATTTAATAATAAGCAATCCCAAACACTCGCAAGAGTGATGCTATAACTTGCCTTCGCGATCCTCTACATCCATAAATAAGTTTGTAGAATTTTCATTTCGTGATTTTCCAACAACACGAATTGCTTGATACACGTGAAGCATGCTTGTTCCCCTCTCTTTGTGTGTTCGAATGCAGTTTTCTGCTATTCTAAATGTTTCATATATTTCTTCATTGAATCCTTGTCCCAGTAAGCATTCATCAATCATACTAAATAATTCCCAATCGCATACATTATCACACGAGGAGTTGTAATCTTCAGATGGCCTTTCTCTTCCAGAAATCAACTCAAGCAACAAAAGCCCAAAGCAATAAACATCCTCTTTGTAAGGACCTGGACTAGAATGTGGTGCCACAAAATTGCATGCACTTGAAGGGGTGCCACTTGTATTCATATATATATTTGAATCGCCAAAATTCGATATCTTGGGTTCAAACTTATCATCAATTAAGATGCAATTTGAGTTCATTTTGAGATGGGCTACACGAAGGACGTTGTTATGATGCAACCATGCAAGTCCTGGTGCTATCCCTACCGCGATCCTCAACCTCATAGTCCATCCCATCTTCTTACCTTCCACTTGTGGCCTTGAGTGTAGCCATTGATGAAGGATTCCATTAGGCATGTATTTGTATAGAAGAAACTTTTTCTCCATTTCAAAGCAAAAACCTAACAATGGTACTAAATTTGTGTGCCGCAATCTTTCTAAAATTTCTATTTCTAATAAGAACTCTTTCTCAAAGCTCTCAAACTTGTGGAGCCTTTTGACTGCAAGCGTTAAACCATTTAGAAACATAGCCTTGTACATGAGTCCCATGATTCCGTAGCCAATTACTTTTTTATAGTCAAAATTATTGGTTGCCATCTCAAGTTCCATCAGACTGAATCGACAAACATACTTTTCCATGGCAGTTATCTGCTTAAAGATATAGTTACATGAGTATTGGTATTTGTCTATAGTGTGTGCATGTGTGTGTATATTTAGGGAATATATGGATCTGTTGAGAACTTACTCCGAGTTTAGAGAACTCATGAAAACTCCATGTAATATTTTTTAACTATTTTTGCTAGCATGTTTTATATGTTTATAGCACTTATGGAAACTTCAAAAAAAAATGTGTATACACACATGTAAATAAGTTGTAAATCTGAATTACACATACGTAAAATGACGGATATTTAAGTATGTAACTTTTTTTTGCAAGTATGCAAATTTTTGCATATAAGTCTTCGTAAATGTTATTAACATATAAAAAACACATTAGAAAACTTAAAAAAGATTATTATATGGAGTTCTCAAAGGTTCTATCAGCTCGAAGAACTCAAATTCACCTGATGATCCTCTCTCTCTCTCACACATCATTATCATCATACTCAGTAAATCATACCAATAGCAAAACTAAGGTAGGATCTAAGAAGGGTAAATGTAGACAGCATTACATCTACCCGATAGGAATAGAAATGCTGCTTCCAGAGACCCCCGACTCATCATCTCTCTCTATCCATATACATATATATATATATATATATTTGGGAGAACTCGTCAAATCAGTCTCAGTCATCTACCTCTAATGAAAAATGTGAAAATGTAATACATTAAATTATTTCTCCATCTCAGTAGTTAATTTTCATCTCTCGGTTTCACGCAAAAAGTTTCATGCGTATGTGTGGATCAGAGAAACATAGTGAACCTATACATATTATGTATATGCTTAAAATATTAAGACTATCTCCAATGTTACATGCGTCCTTAGCTGTCACGTCATCTTCCACATAATATCCTTACAAATCCTTTAAACCCTAAATTTCATCTCCAATCCTACAAAACATCCTTACTCTACTTAATTTTCACCTTAACACCTACCCATTACACATAATATTTGAATAAATTTTCTTTTTTTACTTTCGACCCACCTCTTCACATGAACCTAGATAAAGCCATACCCTTAAGCAAGGACATCTCACCTAATGACACCTTAGGATGGATGAACTCTAATGGTAAGGGCATTCAAGCGTCTCTAAGGGCTTAATCTCCCAGGGCCCGTTGAAGATAGTTTAAATACACATAAATTCACACATATCAATGCATATAACTATACTACATTTAAATAGTAATGTTAGAATTATGAAATGCATGATTTTATTTGGTTCTAACGAGTTCTCGCAATATTCATAAGTTCTGAAAATGATCTCACCCACCCACACACATATATAGAGAGAGAAAGAAAGAAGTAGGGAGAGAGAAAAAAGGGGTGGAGGGAGAGGATTTTACCTTGCTTTCTTCAGTTATGTTTTCCTCTACAAAAAGGATTTGGGATCTTCGCGGAATCAAGCGATGCTTCAATCCCCTAATTTTCTTTGATGTGGAAAGATAAGATCTCATGTTGAACATCGATGACCTATGCAAACAAAACAACATAACTAACGTGGTTAAGGTAGTAGAAACAGATAATCCAACAGCTAACCCCAAGAAAAAATGATCTTCATCGTCTTCCTTCTTCAACGACCTAAGGGACCTCCACAAAGCCCTATGTTGTTTGCATAGTTTTTTGCAGAGGAGTACAATAGGTATGGGTCCTAACAGGTT
This sequence comes from Scalesia atractyloides, assembly GCA_947069175.1. NCBI lineage: Eukaryota > Viridiplantae > Streptophyta > Magnoliopsida > Asterales > Asteraceae > Scalesia > Scalesia atractyloides. The sequence goes on from CAMTDV010000030.1 coordinate 60,546,466, forward strand.
ATTGTTAGCTATATTAAATTCCCGTAAGCGTGTAAGTTTAGACAATTCGGAAGGGATTTCGCCGGTCAGGTGGTTGTTATCAAGCGTCAAAACGTTAATGTAGCTAAATTCGCCAAAGGTAGGTGGAATTAGACCTGATAGATTATTGTTAGAGAGATTGAGAGACACTATGTATGGTAAATCCTGTGCTAGATTAGAAGGAATGGATCCTGAGAGGTAGTTTCCAGAAAGATCTAGATGTTGCATGGAGGTACAGTTTCGAAAGCCATTGGAAATGGTCCTCGGAGTCCCATGTCTTGTAGAGAAACCGTCATAACCTCTCTTCGCCGTTCCAACATCCGATGCCAGTAAATCTACATACAAAACCTTCAGTTTGATTGAGAAAAGTCCACGTAGATAACTCGTCCCGAGGATCTTCTAACGATTCCTTAATGGATCTTAGGCAGTAAAACTCTGACCGAAGGGACTTGCTTGTGGCAAAGCATGATTGTATGCATAGAATCCATAATGAGAACCTAAGAATGCTCTTTCTTCCCATTGCTAATCTAGTGTTGCATAATGACATTGTGAAACAATTATACATATATACAACATTTGGTGTTGATCAAGTCTCAAGTGGGACCACTTCCGAGAAAAATGGGGTAAGGTAAACGTTCTTAAGTCAAAGGCAATAGCGTGCAATGTTAGAAAAATCGAAGATGATGACCATGCGTTAATGCAACCCCGGTTTTGACTTTTGACTTCTTAAGCACCTACGTTTTAAATACAATAAAAGCATGTGTATTAAATGATTCTCTTCAAGTAGATAACTTTCTAACTCTTTCAAAGGGGACTTTTTCATTCATTACCTACTTTCTCTCAATGTGTTCTTTATCAAGAATGAATTTAAGTAACTAAATTTTCTTTTGGTATACTAATTAAAAGTATTTGAATCAGGACTACGTTTTGTTAACTTTATTTTTTTTATGTTCTATAATTTTTTCATCAATAAAAACAGTTTTTTTAGGATTGGTTCCATACCTGGTTGGGGTTTGGAACCGAACCTAAAAACCGAAAATACCCGGTTTTGCGCACCTTTACTTCCATAGTTTCACTATCATTCACTTGCCTTGATAACAAGGATTGAAACATCTAGGATTGGACAAAATCACTTCTTCTGTTTTCAGTTACTGTTCCGGTATGGTTAAATTGGGTTCGGGTATGGTCAAAGGGGAACCCATTTGGGTATAGTTTATAGTTTTAGAGTGGAAAACCTACCCAATAGCAATCGCTTCACGCGCCAGTTTTCGATGAGACTTCGGGAGCTTTCCTATCAAGTGTTATTGTTGAATAGGAGAATCAAGCGACAGCGACCACTGAAGAGCGGGCTAGCGCTCCACTGAACAGCAAGCTAAAGAGACTTTGACCACTGAAGATGTATGGACGGTTTAAAAACCGAATTAATAAATATTATTGTTAACAAAATAAACTCTGGAGTTTTTTAAAATTTTATTTTAACAAAGAATTCCAAAACATCACAAAAAACAAAGAAACTACAAGTTTAAACTACATTTTACATTTTAGTTTTTAATTATCGGTGTCAGGTATGAAGCCGATGAGGAACCGGTAGTTAAAGTCGCGTGTGAAATCGGTTCCTTAATAACCGGTTCTTGGCAGTACCTGGTTCAGGGCTTTTTCTCGGTTCGGTTTCCCCTTTTTTTTCACCTCTAGAAGCATCAAATATTAACACTCAAAACCCAGAAGTAAAAGCAAAAACGAAAACAGGGCCAGTCCACAAAGCCCACTTTTTAACCATAAGCCGTGGCGCCAGGCCACCGCCCACCAGAAAGTTGCTTTGTAGTTGATAGTTGGTACACCTTTAGGTCCAAGAAACAAAACCTGATTCAAGTATTTCGTATGGTTAAATTTGATAAACCAAATTCTAACCCCAACTCCCAGTGAAATATGTGTTATTCTTATTAATGGCATTGCCCGTAATATAGACTTATTCAAAAATCTTGTAATTTGTTTATTTAGACAGGTCATATTTGTTCCCTAACTGGGACGCATTTCAAACCATGCCTTCAAATACGTCAGATATACTGTTTCATGTCAAAAATATAACCCTAATTTAGACTCACCTAAAAATCATGTAACTTTATTTTATCTAAACAATTCATGTGTGTTCCCTAACTTGGACGCATTTCAAACCATGTATTCAAACACGTCAGATATATGTTGTAACCCTAATCTGGACTCAAAAAAAAACTCATGTAACTTGATTTTCTAACGGATCATATGTGTTCTTTAACTTGGACACATTTTACAAAAGATTTTTGTCAAAGACATAACCATAACCTAGACAAACTTATGACTTGTTTATCTAAACGAGTCATAAGCATTTCGTAACTCATACACATTTCAAACTAGTATTTAAATAAAAAGGATATATTATTTGTGTCAAAAACGTAATCCTAACTTGGACTCAAAAAATGATAGTACCCTAAATGTGTTGTAAACATGGTCTAGGCTCCAGCAAGTTATACACAAACTGAAATAAAGTGTTTGCCATGTTGAACTTATTACTTATATGTTACTTGATCTTCTTATCCTAATTTAAAATGGTTGACCCCATTAATTTTAATACAACACAAACACGACCACGAGTTACACATCAACCAATTTTAATACAACACAAACACGACCAGAGTTACACATCAACCAAAGCATGACACCTAACTTAGAACCTAACTACTTCTATTTGTGACAAAAACATATCAACCCGAGGAGTGAGGACAACGTCTAACTTAAAACCTAACTATTTTTATTTTGTTGTTTTAACATCCAAGGTGATTTCATCAAAAAAAAGGCCAACAAGAAGCTAGAATCCACACCCAGATACATCACATAAAAGGAGAGCAAGAGGCCAAAAATACAAAAGCACACCAAGATTAAGAGCATTCACATCTTTTTTTAATCAAATTTACCCTATAATAAGGGGTGCTAACACAGTTACTGTTCCCAAAAAATTTACACGAACCCGAACACGACCCGATTTTTTGCGGGTTAACCCGAACATAACCCGTTTGACATGAACATTTAATTTTTAAATCTACTTTAAAGTTTTAAAACCATACCTAAAAGTGGAATATACACATTAAGGTGTGTTTGTTTTTGCAGACATAAACTGTCTGCAAACTAATTTCATCTGTTTTCATGTCTGAAGCTCTGCAAGCTGAAAATATAAGACTGTTTGTTTTTATAAGTTGATATTCTCTGCACAAACTAAGTCATAATACAATCATGAGCAACTACTGAACTTTGTTTTATTTTCCAAATCAAAACATCCTAAACCAATTACCTCGACTACACATTCAACATCCAACACTTTAAGATGGGACTGGCGTAGTACCCCCTGGATTTGGGCGGTACCCCGGTGGACCACTAGCACTGCATTTATCGCGAAATAGGAGGCGGATAAGTATACCGTTACTGTTTCGCCTGTAACCAGAGCGATTAGAGTTGGGAGAGACCCTAAACATATTTTCAACTCTTCAAAAGCCGCATCTGCTTCCGGACCCCATTCTATCTGACCCTTCCCTGTGCTTTTCTTAAGGACATTCATGAAGGGATGGTTTTATCCGCAACTTTTGAGATGAACCGATGCAATGCCACCAACTTCCCGTTCAGCGACTGGACTTCTTTGACCGTTCGTGGCGATTGCATCTTTACAACTGCTTCGATTTTTGCTGGATGAGCCTTTATCCCAACCGAGTTACCCATACCCCTTGGAACTTCCCTTCTTTAAGGCCGAATAAACACTTTTGGGGTTTAACTTTAGATTAATGCTTCGGAGTCTAGTGAATGTTTCCAATATCTCATCCAACATGTTTTCTTCGGCTGCACATTTAATGACCAGATCATCTACGTATATCTCAAGGTTGCGACTCATCTGATTTTTGAAAGCTTTATCCATAAGACGTTGGTACGTTGCTCCGGCATTCTTTAATCCAAACGACATTTTAGTGTAACAGAACAATCCATCGTTCGTGACAAAGCTGTTTTATCCTCATCTTCCAAAGCCATTTGTATTTGATTGTAACGCCCAGCGTTTTCATACTTTCCATATTTAGAAAGCTCGTGTTTGTATTTCTATATTTGGAAACTCTTGTATCTTGTATTCGTTCTTTCGTTGTAACCTTTGTAATCGAGACTTGAATCATAATGGAATCTCATTTTATCCCAACACTTGTCATACAAATTCATATACCCATGCATTTGATACATTATGCTCAAAAACGTTACATGCATGCAAATGCGTGACACCTATACTTAATACATACTTTATACACGATGCATATACTCGATCTTATACATTTTATACTTACATGAACGTTAGAACATGTCTCTTATGCTTAGTATACCTTTTATGTTCATAAAATATCATTACTTAGCACCTAAACCCGTCACAAGCCAACATAACACAAAAATAAAAATTAATTGCTCATGCCTAATCCTCACGGACCGCAAGGCAAAGGACTTACGGTCCTAAGCTGGTCTAGCAGGCAGAAGTGTTTTAGCTCGTGGATTATGCACGAATCCGACCATTTTCTTCTCCCCCAATGGCCTTAAACCCCCATTAAACCCCACCCCCCCAAACTAACCCTAATCCTTCTCCTATAAAACCCAAGCCTCCTACACACATTCTCCACTTTCAACACTCTCTAATCTCTCCCAAATCACTCTCAAATCTCTTGCAACATCAGAATTCGGGTAGATTATACACTCTTACAAAAGTGAGCATAACTTGCTCATTTCTTAACCATTTCACTTGATTCTTCTTCCTACTTGCTTGGATAATCATTATGTTTGAATCCACGGGTTCTCCATGGAGAATCTAGACCTGGAAATGCACCTAAAGGGTTCCAAACTTTCTATTGTGTTCAAAACTTCTTTAAAACTTATGTATTCTTCAACCAAACTTGTGTTCATGTGCCTCCTAACCAAGCTTATTAACATGAACTAAGGTTGTTTTAACACCCTAAACTTTCTGTTTTCATTGAGCTTTAACTCACAAGTGTTGCCAAGTCAAGAACTTGAGGTTAGTGTGACTACAAGGTTAACTTGGGCTATCCTACACCTAAGTCCACACAACACTTGATGTTTTTCCCATTCATTCTAAGTAGTTTGCTAGTTGAATGTAACACAACCTCGTCTAGCCTTCGACATGCGTCGACGCCGGCTCACCGGGTTGTAGCTTACTTGGCTACTTAGTGTATAATAATATGTAGTTCATTTCTTATTATTCTTGTACTTGTTCTTGACCCTCCTGTTGTCTATGACAACTTGTGTAGTGGTGAACTCTTATGAGGTTCCTAAATGATGGCAATGCCACCTACCTCCTACATGACTTCTATGATATCCATTAATGGGCTTATACATAAAACTATATTAATCTATATAATATATACTTAAAAACCGAAACCTTGATAATGACTACATAATCATGTGTCGAGTTAATAAGTTTAATCACTAAAGAGTATGGTTCCTTCGTTTGGATTCTAATAGGTGTTACAACCTATGAAATCACGTAAACCTAATGGGTTCCCATAATGTCAAAACGAGTGCTAGACCTTAGTGAGTATTTTCGTATACTTTACTTTGTATGCATCATTCCAAATCCCAAATCTTCCATAAACATCCGAATACTCACACCTATGTTTTCCTCTTGTAGGATAACTCGGTGTTCATCCCACAACTTAACAACTCTTCACGGATTTACCAAGTCGGAACGCTTGCAAAACCGTGAGTATACTCGAACCCCTTTTACGTTTACCACTTTTGGGGTGTAACATGTTTACATTATCATAAAACAACACAAGACTTATGCTTTATTACTTGCACGAACAATCCATTATACATGAACACTTTGATACGTATGTTATGCTTATACTAGGACCGAACGTATGTGATACCATAGTTATTAGATTATTTTGAGCCTCCATTTGACATGTATACCGCTATATGAGTAACGCACCGCCCGTGAACGTGTGGTCATGTTGAATTATTTATACTAGTTACGTAAATAGAGGGTTGACTAGAAATATCGCATGCCTTGTATTTGCTCGTACGTAAACTTAATTACCATGTGGATTTGTTAAACTTTTGCTTATACGTAAGCTATGCTCAAACTTGTATACTCGCATTTGCTTTTGCATTGAACTCGTATTTTAAAACATATTACAGGTTGATGAAGATGATGCTATGAATTTGAAGTAGCGTTGAGACTAGATACACACATAGACGTTAGGTTTATTATCGTTGTATCAATTTTTTTCATATTAATGTTGTTATTTGAAATTCCCTTGTATTGTAATGACATTTTGCTATGAAATGAAATTTGGATTTAATTATTTATCGTCACTATTAGTTTTATGAGCAATGAGCAATTTATTTTGTCTCGTCTCGATGTTTCCGCCATCGATTGGGGTGTGACAGATTGGTATCAGAGCCATAACTGTAGGGAATTAGGTAGAATTACCATGTTCGACCTAGTATATAGTGTAAGCGTCCCATTTTGACCATTCTTATATCATGCTTAAAACTTTATTCTTCCTCATTGCTTCTTCCTTATATTTTGGTCTTAAAACTTACACAATGTCTTTCCTAAGACGTTTACACAATACACTTGAAGACACTCATGATGCAAACGAGGCGAATTGCACCAAGATAGGTCCAATGACTTACAATTTTCGGTGAATTCCCTCATTCCGCGTATTCGATTTTTTCACGAAGTTAAGCCATCAAGTTAGGAGTGACAGCCACACCTTGATGGAAGACTTCCATTTCATACTCTAGTAGATCTTACAAACGAGTCGGAATATGCTCCTTGTTTAGTAAGAAACAAACCACACTTAGGGTATGATGTTGTCAAGTTAGGGGTGAAACCCGCACCTTGTCAACTAGTACCGTTCCTCGATTTTCAATCTCGCTAAAGTCTCGAATTTTTGATCGACTAGGGACATGTAGTAACTGGAATGGTAAAATACCGTTAATCGCTTCTCGACGAGAGTATTTTACTATTAGGCCAAAGCATGTTCCCTAACTCGAAAGATCTTACGAATCACTTTGGCATGGTCGACGTTTCTCTACCCGAAACAATCCCATGTTTTATTGAGCCAATCTTTTATGTTATCTCTATTTTTATGTGATTTTTATACTTGTTACCTTATTCATTTGAAACCATTACACAATTCGCTCGTTTATCGCAATCAAAAACAATAACAATCCTCGTGAACAAACTAAATTTGTACTCTTTAAACGCATTCATACCTGACTATGCCTATTGAATACATGTTGAATACCCGTTAAATACATGCAACATACGTGGACCTCCGAACGTAGCACAAGAGGGGATGATGCCGCCCACGCGTTACCATGGGCCGAACTGAAGAAGATCATGAGGGACGAGTTTTGCCCTCCTCACGAGCTTAGGAAGCTGGAACATGAGTTTTGGTACCTCAAGCAAAATGGGGATGATAATGATGGTTTAAGCCAACGCTTCAAGCAGCTTAGCATCCTCTGCCCTAGCCAAGTTGATACCACTGAAAAGGCTATCAACAAATACATCCATTGCCTATCCGACTCTTTCATGAACCTCGTGGAAGCTGCCTTCCAAGCAACCATTGAGGAAACCTACCGCTTGGCCGCTCGCCTTAACAGCAACCAGGTCGAGTGCAAGAATGCCGCGAAGACCTCGCTGAAAAGCGCGCACCAAGCCACCGCCGAAACCGCCACCGTTGAACCCTCACCAAGACCCCTAGAAACAACAACCCCAAGAACAAGAAGTGGAAGGCTTCTAGTCAAAATTACGCGGTTGTTACTCCGCCAAACCCCCAACCCTCCAAACCGTTGCAGCCATCACCCCTGCCAACCCTGAGCAGCCAAGACAGGGCTACGATGGGTCCCATCCCCAGTGTGCTACCTTCTTACACCATCACCCCACCGGTACCCCATGCCGCAAGTGTGCCCAATGTCACAAATTTGGGCACTTTGCAAACCGTTGTCGTAGCTTCCCTCAACCCCAAAACACTCAACCTCAAGCCCTCATGCCTAACCCTGCTCAACCTCAAACCCAACCTCAAAATGCTCCTGTGCGAGCATGTTTCAAGTGCGGTGACCCAAACCATCCTGCCAACACCTGCCCCAAATGCAATGTCAACCAGCAGCCTCAACAGTAGCAACAGCCTTAACAAGCAAGAGGAAGAGTGTATGCCCTCACCTCTGCTCAGGCTCAAAGTTCAAACAACATTATCACTGGTACGTTCCTTGTTAACCATGTTTATGCTTCATGTTATTTGATACTGGCGTCGATAAGAGTTTTGTGTCGAATCAATTTGAACCTTTACTTAAGTGCGTACGTTCCAAATTACCTAATCCCTTCACTATCGAAGTCGATAATGGTAAAACCGTCTTCGTTGATTCTATTCTTTCAAATTGTTCCTTGATTCTAAACGATCAGACGTTTTCAATTGACCTCATTCCCGTGCAATTGGGAAGCTTCGGTATCATAGTAGGCATGGACTGGCTTAGGCGAGTTCGTGCTGAAGTTGTTTGTTCCGAAAAATTCATTCGTCTTCCTCTCCCGAACGGTGATTCCCTGCACGTCTATGGCGAGAAACCTTCTAAGGGCCTTAAGCTTATGTCGTGTATCCAAGCAAACAAATATTTGCGCAAGGAGTACTTTGCCTTTCTGGCCCATGTTGTGGAAAAGAAGGACAAAGGCCCGAGCGTGAGCGATGTTCCTGTTGTTTGCGAATTCCCCGATGTCTTTCCAGAGGATCTTCCTGGTCCTCCGCCTCCTCGATCTGTTGAGTTTCGAATTGACCTCATCCCTGGCGCAACTCCTGTTGCGAAGGCTCCCTATCGCTTAGCACCTTCGGAGATGCAAGAGCTATCAAGCCAACTTCAAGAGCTTCTTGATAAAGGCTTTATACGCCCTAGTACTTTTCCTTGGGGCGCTCCAGTTTGTTCGTCAAGAAGAAAGATGGATCCTTTTGGATGTGTATTGACTATCGTGAACTCAACAAACTTACAGTCAAAAACCAATATCCACTCCCTCGTATTGATGACCTCTTCGATCAACTTCAAGGTGCGACTTGTTTCTCGAAAATCGATCTTCGTTCTGGCTACCATCAACTTCTAGTTTTTCGAGGGAGATGTACCTAAGACTGATTTCCGCACATGTTATGGACACTATGAGTTCGTGGTCATGCCTTTTAGTTTGACTAACGCACCTGCAGTGTTTATGGGTCTCATGAACCGCGTGTGTAAACCTTTCCTCGATCGTTTCGTATCGTATTCATCGACAATATTCTCATCTACTCCAAGATGAAAGAAGAACATGGGCAACATTTGCAACTTATTCTTCAGCTTTTCGTACCGAACGCCTTTACACCAAATTCTCCAAGTGTGAATTTTGGCTAAAAGAGGTTCCATTCCTTGGTCACACCATCAATGAACTCGGTCTTCATGTTGACCCCGCAAAGATAGAAGCTGTGAAGAATTGGATTGCACCTAAATCACCTTCTGAAATTCGTTCGTTTCTTGGCCTAGCTGGTTATTGTCGCCGTTTCATCTCGAATTTCTCCAAAATTGTCGTTCCTTTAACGTCTTTGACTCAAAAAGATAAACTTTTGTTTGGGGTCCCGTACAAGAGGAGTCTTTTCAAACCCTCAAGAACATGCTCTATAATTCTCCCATCCTTGCACTTTCCGATGGAAACGACGATTTCGTCGTGTATTGTGATGCCTCAAACCAAGGTCTTGGTTGCGTTCGTATGCAATGGGACAAGGTTATCGCATACGCGTCGAGACAACTCAAAATCCATGAGAAAAACTATACTACACACGACCTTGAACTTGGTGCAGTTGTTTTTGCACTAAAGATTTGGCAACACTACCTTTATGGTACTAAGTGTACGGTCTTCACCAACCGTAAGAGCCTTCAATATATCTTTGATCAAAAGAACTCAACATGCGTCAATGTCGTTGGGTGGGATTGTTAAATGACTACGACTGTGACATTCGCTACCACCCTGGTAAGGCGAATATTGTAGCGATGCACTTAGTCGTAAAACTCATGTCAAGAGTATTTGTTGTCACCAAATGTGGGAAAACTTCACGAGCTAATTTGCCAAGCACAATTCTCAGTCATTAACGAGGGTAACCTCGATAACGAGTTGAATTGTGGAGTCGAAAACCCACTCACAGCTAAACCCGATGGTATTCTTTGCTACCATGATCGCATTTGGATTCCCAGTCGTCTTAACCTTCGAAACACCTTGATGGATGAAGCCCACAAATCCTGATACTCCATTTATCCTGGCACTGACAAGATGTACATGATCTTCGTGCATCCTATTGGTGGCCTAGAATGAAGAAAGATATCGCTCTTTATGTCTCAAAGTGCCTTACTTATTCTAAGGTAAAAGCTGAACATCAACGCCCTCTGGCTTACTCGAACAACCAGAAATTCATGTCTGGAAATGGGAGAGTATTGCTATGGATTTCATTACCAAGCTTTCTCGTACTTCGTCTGGCCACGACAGCATCTGGGTTATCATTGATCGACTGACCAAATCCGCTCATTTCCTCGACATTCGTGAAGATTACAAAGTCGAGAAATTAGCTCGTATCTACATGGATGAAATCATTAGTCGTCATGATACTCCTGTTGACATCATTTTTGATCGCGATGCTCGTTTCACCTCCCGCCTTTGGCAAACGTTTCAATCCGCCCTTGGCACTCGTCTTAACCTTAGCACCGCTTTTCATCCTCAATCCAACGGTCAAACCGAGCGTACTATCCAAACTTTAGAGGATATGCGTCGGTCATGCATAATTGATTTTGGCGGCAACTAGGATTCGCACTTACCCTTGGTAGAATTCTCGTACAATAACAGTTATCGCGCAAGTATTCAAATGGCTCCATTGAATCATTGTATGGTCGTTAGTGTCGTTCGCCTATTTGTTGGCACGAGATTGGACACGTTCAAATCACCGGTCCCGAACTGATACAAGAGACAACGGATAAGATCTTACAAATCCGTGATAACCTCCTCAAAGCTCGAAGCCGACAAAAGGGTTATACTGACAGAAGACGTAAACCCCTGGAATTTAATGTTGGTGATCATGTACTTCTCAAGGTATCCCCTTGGAAGGGAGTTGTCCGTTTTGGTAAAAAAGGCAAGCTCGTTCCTCGTTACGTAGGTCCTTTCAAGATTCTGAGAGGATTGGCAAGGTAGCGTATTGTCTGGATCTGCCTCAAGCTCAACAATGTTCATCCAGTATTCCATGTCTCAAATCTAAAGAAGTGTCTAGCTGAAGAAAGGCTTCAAGTTCCACTCGAAGATCTTCAAATCAACAAGACGTTGCATTTTGTGAAGAAACCAGTTAAAATCATGGACCGAGGAATCAAGCAACTAAGACGCAGTCGAATTCCTATCGTCAAAGTTTGATGGGAAGGTAAATGTGGCGCCGAATTTACTTGGGAACTCGAGAGTGATATGAAGACTAAGTATCCGCATCTCTTTGTTGCATCTTCCTAAATTTCGGGACAAAATTTCCTAAAGGAGGGGAGACTGTAACACCCGGCGTTTTCATACTTTCCATATTTAGAAAGCTCGTGTTCGTATTTCTATATTTGGAAACTTTTGTATCTTGTATTCGTTCTTCGTTGTAACCTTTGTAATCGAGACTTGAATCATAATGGAATCTACATTTTATCCCAACACTTGTTATACATATTCATATACCCATGCATTTGATGCATTATGCTAAAAAGTGACATACATGCAAATACATGACACCTATACTTGATACATACTTTATGCGCGATGCATATACTCGATCTTATACATTTTATACTTACATGAACATTAGAACATGTCTCTTATGCTTCATATACCTTTTATGTTCATAAAATATCATTACTTAGCACCTAAACCCGTCACAAGCCAACATAACACAAAAATAAAAATTAATTGCTCCTGCCTAAGCCTTACGGACCGCAAGGCAAAGGGCTTACGGTCCGTAAGCTGGTCTGGGCGGCAGAAGTGATTTTGGCTTGCGGATTATGCATGAATCCCACCATTTTCTTTCCCCCAATGGTCTTAAACCCCCATTAAACACCCCCAAACTAACCCTAATCCATCTCCTATAAAACCCAAGCTCCTCCACACATTTTCCACTTTCAACACTCTCTAATCTTGTGACACTGTGCAAAATTTCGGGCTTTCAAAACCTTTTTTTAAGGCATTCCGATAGCCAATGCTTAAACGTAACCCGTTTAACGTAACTTATAATCCGGAACAATGAGACAAGCTAAACATACCTTAAATACCCTTTATAAACTTAGAAATAAGTTTTGAGGGCTTCGGTATGGCAAAAACACACTTTTGTAACTTCAGGGGCTATTTTGCAAATTCTGCGAAACTATGCCTTTTTCGCGTATTTCGCTATCCGGAACATGTCACGGACATCCAAAAATTTTTGTAATCATTAAAATATTATATTTAGTGATTGGTATGCAAAAATAACTACCCCTTGTGTTTGAACCACTTCAACACTTGAACTCTTGATCCTTTGAGCTTTGTTATAACATTTGAACAAATCTATACGCAATCCCAGGCAGAGTACATTGCTCCCCTTATTTTACGTTTTCAAATTTTTGGGGTGATTCATATGTGTAATCAAATTTTCTCAAATGTATGGCATGTATGTGTTTACTAAGTGCTTTTATGAATTAATTCCGAATATGCAACATGACAATTGACGACACACAGTTAAAGAGGTCTTTCAGGGCCTATATCCTTGTAGGATCTTTCTATCTTCATAGTTAGATTCTCAAAGGATGTTTGGAGTACACTCTTAAATCTTCCTATCTTTATAGTGAGATTTCTAAGAAGTACTTGTGACGATGAACAATAAAGAACGATGAACATTGGTAAATGTATGTGTAGAATTGTTGGTGATTTAATAACAAAACTACAGTAATATAATAAGAACATGGTGGATACGCCGCTGGTACTTCCTATATATAAGTGTGCTTATTTATTACCCTTCATAGCCTTATCCGAATCACCATTAGGATTATGATTTTGTGATACAATTTGACGAGACAAAGTGACAAGACTAAATTCCCATTACATCTACCTATCTTTATAGTTAGATATTTGTGGAATGTTTAAAGTACTAATTGGTAGTCCTTGATTAGATTCTGTGTACTTTAATGCGTATTTGACAAGACAATTTGACGAGACAAGTGACAAGACTAATTCCCATTACATTACCTATCTTTATAGTTAGATATTTGTGGTATGTTTAAAGTACTATTGGTAGTCCTTGATTGGATTTTGTGTACTTTAATGCGTATTTGACGAGACAATTGACAAGTTGATGATTATGTGCTTATGTGGTTAGTTTGCAATTAGGATAACGAAACAAGTGTAATACCATAAGAACATGGTGGATACGCCGCTGGTACTTCCTAATATAAGTGTTCTTATTGCATTACTCTTGTAGCGTTATTCGAGTCACTTTAGGATTTTGTGTACGATTGATTTCAATGTTCGATATCCCAATCCTTAAAGAATCCTTTCATGATTTGTATGATAGATGCTTATAAGGGTATTTAGTATTATTATAAATCATTAATTGATTTCTAATATACTCACGCAAGTATTGACCGATTTCAGTATAGTTATTGATTATCCTTAATTGGATTTCTTATAACATACTCTCAAGTTTATGGATGATTTCAATATGTTTACAAGAACAAAGTACAATTTCAATGGCATAAAAATTACTTAGTATTAATCATATTGCCATATGCAAAACTCATTTTGTCACAAGTTTCATAATCAAGTTAATGCATTGCAATACTAAATCTTTTGCCAATTCTTGGCTACAAATAGTCCGTTTTCAATCGACAACTCTCGTAGTTGTTGAAGTACTGCAACACTAAACTTTTTGCCATTAACTTGGCTAACAAAACTATGTACTTGCCAACATTGATTTTTTTTTACGTCTCTTTTTCACATATGTTTCAGGTTGATGATTACTCAAGTATGCTACACATAGGAATGCATTCGGGCTTTAGACTTCTTTAAACAAAAGACAATTTGTTGTATTCATTATATTGTAAAACAATGTTATTGATAATGAAACAATTTAGTACCAGTTGTGGCTGAGCAATTTGTAACGTGACTCCTCGATATTTCCAGCGCGTGTTGTTGTATTACGCGATCGGGGGTTAAGATTGGTATCAGAGCACTGGTTATAGGGAATTAGGTTATTAGAATGCCTTTAACCTAGTCTATAACCCTTCTAGGGACCTGGAACATGAGTAGATTTAGGATTTCTATCCTAATCTCATCCTTACTCGTGCCACAACTATCTTTGATTCACAAATCAACTATCCTTAGATTGTTTATCCTAAATCCTTAGGATTTATGCCTTAAGGAATCTCTCAAAATGTTTTTCTTTCAAAATATCTTTAATGGAATGTTTCTCAGTTTTTTCACAAACTTTTCGGCAAAATATTTCTCGACATGTTCATCTCAAGTATTATATCAAAAATGTTTTCTCAAACGCTCTCAACAAAATGTTTCTCAACTTATTTATCTCAAACAACCTATCAAAAAGATTTCTCAAAATGTTTTACTCTCAAACATTTTCCATCGAAATCTTGGGTTTTATTAATGTGAACTCATGCAATCTGGAGGTGAACGCTTGTACCTCGAGTTTTCTGTCTAAGGCTAGAGTGTTCGTACAAATCCACATTTTTCGACCAGTCACTCTTACCTGGGAACTCTTAGGGTGAGTGTTCACATTATAGGCTAAAGCATGTCTTCTCGAAACATTATGAAAACCCATCTACCTTGATCAGTCGGACGATTTACTGCTACCTATATGAACACTACTCCGACATGTTGCCTTTTGCAACATGTTACGACTATATTCAATGCAATTGGAACAAATTTCATTTTTATCTCTCAACACTTTACAATCCTACTTCATTTTCAATACTACTTTTGTCTTTCAAACTTTCAAAAATTTTATTCATTTGGATGAGAATTTTCAAATTTTATACATGGAGTTTCTTTATTTTAAAATTCAATTAAAAATAATCATATCTTAAAAATTAATTTTCAAAAAGGTAAAGAACTTTCAACACAAACCATTAACTTGGTTTGTATTTTCTCATCCAAAAGTATAACAAAAGTTTATTTTCAAACAAGCTTCGAAACAAAATCCACAACACTATTTTTCTTAAGTACAAGAACACGATTTTTGAACGAATACCAAGATAAGGTTTCCTATTTCACTATGGTGTTTTAAAATTTATAACAAGTCTACGAAATCTAACTTATTTTTTTTCATTACAGCTACTTCTTCAAGATGCCTCCTCAACGTGACGTCACGAGGAATGCTGAAATAGCGGCAATGATAGCTCAGCAAATAGTGCTGTACTCCCGAACCTTGTGGCCCAACTCAATCAAGTCTACTACAATAACAATAACAACAACAACAATGTTCCTACGCATGTAACTACAAACAATTCAACTCGGTTGAACCACTTAAGTTTAATGGGTCTGAAGGAGCAACTGGGCTCCTACAATGGTTTGAGAGTATAGAAAGCACATTCCGCCATGTTCAGTGTACTAGTGAACACAAAGTAGAGTTTGCCTCGAGTGTTTTCCAAAAAGAGCACTCACTTGGTGGAACGGGATCATGAGGGACAGAGCTGCGGAAGTAGCTATGGCACAAACGTGGGAAGAATTCAGGAGCCTTATGTTGAAAGAATTCTGCCCACGAAGCAAAATAAGGGCACTCGAAAACGAATTTTATTACCTTAAACAAGATAGTGGGGAGAACCGTGCCTACACTGACCAGTTTGAACAGTTAAGCCTACTCTGCCCCACTATGGTCACACCTTTGGATCAGGCCATTGAGAAATACATTGATGGCTTACCTTGATCCAGTCCAAGATATTGTCACTGGTAGCAAATCCGCAACGCTTAGGGAGGCTAAGGAATTAGCCGCTACCCTAAATAGACTCCCAAGTTAGAAAAGGGAAACTATTTCGAAAGGGAGACAAGAAACGAACTACACAAGAAACAAAGGGTAAACCTTCCAAAAATTCTAAGAAGCGTAAAACTTCAAAGAATTTTACGATCGCTACACCAATCCCACTTAATTCAGTACCCGTTAGGGGGTATTATCGTGAGAAACATCCTCAGTGCAATCGTTGTAACTATCACCACCCAGCGAATTCTCCATGCCGCTAGTGTACAATTTGTGGTCTTTTTGGACATCTAGCTGCGACCTGTCGCATCCAAAACCAAGCAGCCCCTACTCAAACACGCCCTCGCTATCTAGTGGAGCATGTTTCAATTGCGGTGATTTAAATCATTTCAAGCGAAACTGCCCTAAGCTTGCTAATGCTAATGGACGAATGTACAATGTCAATGAGGTTCAAGCTGATGATCAAGCACTCATGATTATTTGAACCTCTTCGTTTTCTTTTTATTATCCAAGAACTATGAACAATATTTCAATAATACTTGTAATGACAATATAAATTTCAAAAAGTTTTTCTTCATTCTTGTTATTCGTATTTCGGTTACAAATTCCAATATGATTACACTATGTGTAATTTACAACTACATACCAACTTTGAGGATTCTGTTCTTTATTGTTAGGAACTAAATCTCACAAGAATAGCATATTATGACTTGCACACTAGTGCGTTCATACAATCGCTGCAAAACAAACACTACAAATACTATGTGCCTATTACTATTACTTTTGTCTTCATGACATTACATGTGTGATTGACCATCTGCATGTATAGCACATGATTACAAATACATTTTGCGTTGTATGTTGACCTAACATACTAAGTACACGATTTACAAATACATTTTTGCTTAGTATATGATGCATACTACCAGTATGGTTAGTGTGAAACATATATTAATATTCGTACTAGAATGAAATACCTGCTACTAGTCTTGTTGAATGCAAAACAAGTAGTGTTATCATTACTAGTATGAAACACGCCCAAATTCAATAGTTATTATGTTGCGACGATGTATGTTTGATTTCAATAATGTGTTATGACGATGCTTATCTGATTTAGTTATTGCTTCGACCTTATTATCTGTTTCCCTTCCTTAACAAGAGGAGCTATGTGGACCATGTGACGAAACACGTAATTATGGGTGCACACTTAATTACGAGGATCGACACATGAGAATCGTAGTAAGCTTTGTTAAGATGGTGCATAAAATTTAGAGTGATTAGGAACGGAAGGGTATGACGCAATAAGACCATGGTCGATACGCCGATGGTACTTCCTATATATAAGTGTTCTTATTGTCTTATTCTTTGAAACGTTACCAGGATCGCTTGAAGGTTTTATGTTATCTTAGACCAATATGTGATTATGTGATTATTTGATATTTGTTTATTGGATACAATGACGATTGACGAGTACATTCATTAACTCTATTCGAGCCGGCCGGGAGTATATTATGGTGTTAAAGGTGACGACCTTAATGCCATAGGTATGTTGACCCGTCTCCTATGCATGGGATGCTCATGGTACATGGGATGTACCGTGGGACGTTAGAAACCGTGTACGTATGGCCAGGCTTGAATGTACACTCCTTTGTTGCTAGAATTTACACTAAAGACTTAGTATAACATAATGCCATTTTTACACACTCGATGACATTTTAAAGATTCAGAAATTCTAAAGGTTGAATACCTTAAGATGCTTTGAATATCCTTGTTTACGCTTTGGATCCCCCAAACATTCTTAACACCAAATGATACTCTGCAACTTGGAATCTTGAGCCTTGTTATCCTTCAATTGTTTCAAACACACACTCTACGATCTCCTTCGAATAAAATTTCGGGACGAAATTTCCTAAAGTAGGGGAGACTGTGACACCTGTGCAAAATTTCGGGCTTTCAAAAACTTTTTCTTTGAAGGCATTCCGATAGCCAATGCTTAAACATAACCCGTTTAACGTAACGTATGATCCGGAACAATGAGACAAGCTAAACATACCTTAAATACCCTTTATATAACTTAGAAATAAGTTTTGAGGGCTTCGGTATGGCAAAAACACACTTTTGTAACTTCAGGGACTATTTTGCAAATCCTGCGAAACTATGCCTTTTCGCGTATTTTGCTATCTAGAACATGTACGGACATCCAAAATTTTTGTAATCATTAAAATATTATATTTTAGTGATTGGTATGCAAAAATATCATCCGTTACGCATTTACGGTCACACACGCATTCGTTACGATTTTCGTCGTAATTAACCAAAAACCGCGACCGTACGACCAAACGAACTGACCTATGGAAATTTTTGGACACATTTCAAGTTTCCTATACTTTAACGTCCTTATGGAGCTTAAAATACAGGTTAACGGGTGTTGGAAGTGCCAAAACGCGACGAAACGTGCTCAGGGGCCTGTTCTGCCAATTTGTGAAAGTTTCTGCCAGATAGGGGTCTTACGGACCGTAAGAACAAAGTCCATACGGTCCATATGGGACCCCCAGTCACCAGAAATGTGGCAGCAGCTGAATAACTTCATTTTGACTCATCAAACGAGTATGCACCCTTGTTTCTGCATTTGACATGTATTGGGACACTAATCCATCTTCATGGTGATTCATGGACATGTGTAAGCATCTTTGAGCATCAAGAAAATATAAATACCAATGTTCATCATTCATGTGAACTTTTGATCACTCTATTTCTGCTACAATTTGGAGTTGCAATCTGGTTGGGGATCATCTCCTGAGATTTGATAACTACCCCTTGTGTTTGAACCACTTCAACACTTGAACTCTTGATCCTTTGAGCTTTGTTATAACATTTGAACAAATCTATACGCAATCCCAGGTGAGTACATTGCTCCCCTTATTTTACGTTTTCCAAATGTTTTAGGGTGATTCATATGTGTAATCAAATTTTCTCAAATGTATGGCATGTATGTGTTTACTAAGTGCTTTTATGAATTAATTCCGAATATGCAACACAACAATTGATGACACGACAGTTAAAGAGGTCTTTCAGAGCCTATATCCTTGTAGGATCTTTTATCTTCATAGTTAGATTCTCAAAGGATGTTTGGAGTACACTCTTAAATCTTCCTATCTTTATAGTGAGATTTCTAAGAAGTACTTTACGAGGAACAATGAACGATGAACAATTGTTTACAACAGGACGATGAACAATGAACGATGAACAATTGGGTTATGTGTAGAATTGTTGGTGATTTAGATAACAAAACTAGAGTAATATAATAAGAACATGGTGGATACGCCGCTGGTACTTCCTATATATAAGTGTGCTTATTGTATTACCCTTCGTAGCCTTATCCGAAATCATCATTAAGATTATGATTTTGTGATACAATTTGACAAGACTAAATTCCCATTACATCTACCTATCTTTATAGTTAGATATTTGTGGAATGTTTAAAGTACTAATTGGTAGTCCTTGATTGGATTATGTGTATTTAATGCGTATTTGACAAGACAATTTAACGAGACAAGACAAGACTAATTCCCATTACATATACCTATCTTTATAGTTAGATATTTGTGGTATGTTTAAAGTACTAATTGGTAGTCCTTGATTGGATTTTGTATACTTTAATGCGTATTTGACGAGACAATTGACAAGTTGACGATTATGTGCTTATGCGGTTAGTTGTGATTAGGATAACGAAACAAGTGTAATACCATAAGAACATTGTGGATACGCCGCTGGTACTTCCTATATATAAGTGTTCTTATTGCATTACTCTTGTAGCGTTATTCGAGTCACTTTAGGATTTTGTGTACGACTGATTTCAATGTTCGATATCCCAATCCTTAAAGAATCCTTTCATGATTTGTATGATATATTCTTAGAAGGATATTTAGTATTATTATAAATCATTAATTGATTTCTAATATACTGACGCAAGTATTGACCGATTTCAGTATAGTTATTGATTATCCTTAATTGGATTTCTTATAACATACTCTCAAGTTTATGGATGATTTCAATATGTTTACAAAGAACAAAGTACAATTTTCAATGGCATAAAAATTACTTAGTATTAATCATATTACCATATGCAAAACTCATTTTGTCATAAGTTTCATAATCAAGTTAATGCATTGCAATACTAAATCTTTTGCCAATTCTTGGCTACAAATAGTCCGTTTTCAATCGACAACTCTCGAAGTTGTCGAAGTATTGCAACACTAAACTTTTTGCCATTAACTTGGCTAACAAAACTATGTACTTGCCAACATTGTTTATTGACGTCTCTTTTTCACATATGTTTCAGGTTGATGATTACTCAAGTATGTTACACATAGGAATGCATACGAGCTTTAGACTTCTTTAAACAAAAGACAATTTGTTTTATTCATTATATTGAAAAACAATGTTATTGATAATGAAACAATTTAGTACCAGTTGTGGCTGAGCAATTTGTAACGTGACTCCTTGATATTTCTGCCGCGTGCTGTTGTATTACGCGATCGGGGTGTTACAGATCTCTCCCAAATCACTCTCAAATCTCTTGCAACATCAAAAATTCGGGCAGATTCATACACTCTTACAAAAGTGAGCATAACTTGCTCATTTCTTAACCATTTCACTTTATTCTTCTTCCTACTTGCTTGGATAATCCTTAGGTCTAAATCCACGGGTTCTCCATGGAGAATCCAGACCTGGAAATGCACCTAAAGGGTTTCAAACTTTCTGTTATGTTCAAAACTTCTTTAAAACTTATGTATTCTTCAACCAAACTTGTGTTCTTATGCTCCTAATCAAGCTTATGATTAGTGAAGCCTAACCAAGCTTGTTAATATGAACTAAGGGTTGTTTTAACACCCTAAACTTTCTGTTTTCATTGAGCTTTAAGCTCACAAGTGTTGCCAAGACAAGAACTTGAGGTTAGTGTGACTACAAGGTTAGCTTGGGCTATCCTACACCTAAGTCCACACAACACTTGATGTTTTTCCCATTCATCCTAAGTAGTTTGCTAGTTGAAAGTAACACAACCCCGTCTAGCCTTCGACGTGTGTCGACGCCGGCTTACCGGTTGTAGCTTACTTGGCTACTTAGTGTATAATAATATGTAGTTCATTTCTTATTATTCTTGTACTTGTTCTTGACCCTCCTTGTTGTCTATGACAACTTGTGTAGTGGTGAACTAATATGAGGTTCCTAAATGGATGGCTATGCCACCTACCTCCTACATGACTTCTATGATATCCACGAATGGACTTATATATAAAACTATATTAATCTATATAATACATACATAAAAACCGAAACCTTGATAATGACTACATAATCGTGTGTCGAGTTAATAAGTTTACACTAAAGAGTATGGTTCTTCGTTTGGATTCTAATAGGTGTTACAACCTATGAAATCACGTAAACCCTAATGGGTTCCCATAGTGTCAAAACGAGTGCTAGACCTTAGTGAGTATTTTCGTATACTTTACTTTGTAAGCATCATTCCAAAATCCTGAATCTTCCACAAACATCTGAATACTCACACCTACTGTAACATCCGTCAAAAAACGGGTTTCCAAAACCCGCTTCGTTATTAACCGAATAGTCAGTCATAATTTTCGTCGCGTATATATTGTTTATTTTAATTTTAAACGATACATAATTAATAAACATTGTTAGAATTTTAAACCATAATTGATAAATGATAAAAATAAGTGAGAAAAAAATGAAATGAGGCTGCCGGGTTTCGAACCCGGGTCAGTCGGTTCAACAAGCAAACAACACACCACTCCGCCACACGCTCAACTTTGGAATAATACTGAAACGATTAATACTTAAATCAAAACTCGAATTCAAAAACCAGACATCAGCGCGGCAGAACTCGCAATCACCAGAAAATCCGGCAATCCGCGAGTTCAGCCATTCTCCTTTTGACTAAAACACTACAACTGACGACGACATCGGTTATAACCGATGTCTAGCCCCAATTCCAGTCGTAACCGCCGGAGAGATTTGACCGAAATTCTTGAAACTGAAATCGGGCAGTTTCTTGTCAATCTATAAATACCAGGTGTATTTCTTTCAACCCTGCTCCCACTCGCACAACTTTCACCCTCTCTGCAAGTCTCTATTCATCAAGAAACACCTCGCCGGAATTCTCTGCAAGTCGCCGGAAAACCGAACCCATTTCATCTCTTCTGCCTTACTCTAAAATAAGACTTTTATAGCTCAGACAAAAAGCACCACACTCACCTCAAACTTCTGATAGAGTCTCTGTCGCAAGATAAACTTCGCCGGAATTTTCTGTCAACGTCGGAAATCAACCGGAAATTCTGTTCGGAGTTAAACCACCTCGCCCAATCGGTACAAACATTCAACTTTCTTCAATACTGTTTATATGTAATTGTTTAAAAACTGGGAATCGAAATTATGTGGGCAAACAGTCGAGTTTAAATTCTGAGAAGTAAGCATGAAGAAGATGAAGTTTGTATAGTGTATAAATGTAATAAAAACCGGTAAATATACCGGGTTAGACACACAATCCAGTGGTGGACTGTGTGCAAATTTTAAATCATGGTCCCGAGTTCGAGTCTGTACATGCTTTCCGGTTCGCCAATTATACACAACCTTTTTAAAACCAGTTAACGAAATAATCTAGTAAATATATAAATTTAATAAAAATCTTATATCCTTCGGGTTAGTCACACAGCCCAATTGGTCGGGCTGTGTGCAACACGAAGCCAAGGTCTCGAGTTCAAATTCGGTTAGTTACACCGCCCCTGAAATTATCCAAACCTTTTTAATTATAAAAAAATATGTTAGCTCTAGTATGTGTATATGTATAATTAAATTTCAATATATTTCGGGTTAGACACGTAGCTCAGTTGGTAGAGCTGCGTGCACGCGTACGGGAGGTCACGAGTTCGAACCTCACTCAACGCATACAAACACAAAGTCCGAACCGGTCAACGGTCAAATGGTCAACGGTCAATGGTCAAAAAGTCAAAAGTTTTTATTTTCTTTTTATTCATTTATTTTATTTAAAAATCAATTAAAAACATTTAAAATAATATTTTTGAAGTTAGAAAATTTCCTTAAACTCACAAAAATAAACCTAACAATCCCATTAAGAACACTAATTAAAAATATTAATCTCAAATAAAAGTTTATTTATTTATCGAATTATTATGTTATTATTTAGGTTAGTTTCTCTCGTGGTTAAATCCAAATTCGTGCGCATTCATCATCAATCCAAGAAACGTAACCACTGTGAGTGAATTCTTAAAAATTCCCCTTTTTATTCATGTTTTGGGATGTATCATGTGTCACTTAAATTAATTCGCTTATTCAAACTCGTGCCATTACCATTATATGATCTAAACTTATAATGTAAATATTGTTTGTTGTGTTGTGTGCTTACATATTGTCAAGTTACGTGCAAATCAATTCATTAGGCCCATCAGTTCCTCGTTGGAGACGGGTTGAACAACGCGTGCCTCAAAATCATTTCATTAGGCCCATCAGTTCCTCGTGGGAGACGAGTTGAACAACGTGTGCCTCAAAATCATTCATTTGGTGTATATGTGTGCAATAATTAATATTATGTGTTTTGTGATTAAATTTACATTTACATTTACTCATATGTGGTTATGCACTTTATTTTATAATTGATACAATAAACACGTTTAAATGTTTTCATAGGATTCACTCGCCAACTTTTTGTTGACCCAAAAACCCTATTCTTACACATGATACAGGTGGACAGGTTGAAGCAAGGAACACGTAGAAATTGCCTTAGAAGAAAAATAATGAAGTCTTGAAAAATGTATAGAACATGTTGTACTTATATGATTGATTGTAATGTTTTCCTTTAAAAAGAAATAATAAATATGAAACTTTATAGTAAATGTCATGAGCTTTGATGAAAACCCAATCATGCCCCGATCACCATTTCCGCTGCGGGTCAGGGTGTGACACCTACGTTTTCCTCTTGTAGGATAACTCGGTGTTCATCCCACAACTTAACAACTCTTCACGGATTTACCAAGTCGGAACGCTTGCAAAACCGTGAGTATACTCGAACCCCTTTTACGTTTACCACTTTTGGGGTGTAACATGTTTACATTATCATAAAGCAACACAAGACTTATGCTTTATTACTTGCACGAACAATCCATTATACATGAACGCTTTGATAAGTATGTTATGCTTATACTAGGACCGAACGTATATGATACCATAGTCATTAGATTATTTTGAGCCTCCATTTGACATGTATAGCGTTATAGGAGTAACGCACCGCCCGTGAACGTGTGGTCATGTTGAATTATTTATACTAGTTGCCTAAACAGAGGGTTGACTAGAAATATCGCATGCCTTGTATTTGCTCGTACGTAAACTTAGTTGCCATGTGGATTTGTTTAAACTTATGCTTATACGTATGATATGCTCAAACTTGTATACTCGCCTTTGCTTTTGCATTGAACTCGTATTTTAAAACATGTTACAGGTTGATGAAGATGATGCTATGAATTTGTTGAGACTAGATACACACATAGACGTTAGGTTTATTATCGTTGATACGTTGTATCAAATTTTGTCATATTAATGTTGTTATTTGAAATTCCCTTGTATTGTAATGACATTTTGCTATGAAATGAAATTCGGATTTAATTAATTATTGTCACTATTAGTTTTATGAGAAATGAGCAATCTATTTCGTCCCGCCTCGATGTTTCCGCCATCGGTTGGGGTGTGATATTGATGATCCCTCTTGTATGCATCAAGGAAGCATTTTGCGCGGAAGCTGGCGAGAGAGTCAATCTTTAGATCAACCTCCCGAAGAGAATAACAATCTTTCAGACAGGCATCATTTAGATCCATATTAACTATTGAATAAAATCGATTTGTGTTACTGATTTAACCAGGTCGCTCTAAGAATCTGGAACAGCAGCGTTACAACCAGTTCTGATGTCTGCCGGGCGATGGATAGACTTACGGTTGAGGCAACAACGAATGCGCTTCATGTTTCGTGCGGCTTCTATGGTGCTATTGGCAGGGTTTCAAATAAAGACGAGAGGAGATGAAAACGTGAGACCTCCTCTCGAGCGATTCATACATTCAATTTGATAAAACATTGAGTATGTAATTCTTTTTTTCTCCTAAGTTGGTTGATGTTTTTTTAAGTTTTGTATTGTCATGGGTTTACATGGTTAATGTTTGATGTCACTTAACCTTTAACCCTGCAAACAGGGGACTTCCATCTAGCATTTGTGTACTTTGCGTCTTAATTTGTAAGCCCCGGCCGTAACCGGCGGGGTTCCATCTAGTTTGAAACAAGAAGCACATTATTATTGGTTTATTTTAAGTATTTATGTGTATTTCAAATTCCATGTTAGAAGGAATCCGGGGTAGTGTCTAAGTCCTAGATAGACTAGTATTTAAACCAAGTTAATTGGATCTTAAGAGAAGTCCACCCGTATGCTAAGTATGTGATATTAAAATTGCAAGTTAGCATTTTTGTTGAAGCTTCGCATAAACAAGGAGGATGAAGAAGACAATATGTGGTGATTAAAGGTCCTATAAGTGAATAAGTAAACCTCAACAAATTAGTACCACCGAAACAAATCCTCAACTTACCCAAAACAATATACTTTCTGACAAGAAACGAATGATTTTTTTTCAAGGTTCAAGCACATAGGGAAACCAGCAGCGGTAATTCGTCAGGAACATGAATTCACAATCATTGAAATCCTCAAAAAAGACACTCAAGACAATACCGCATATCTCAACCTTTTATTGTTATTTTTGTCCATATTATTAACAATAAAATACACACTTTAAAGTGTAGTTTATATGACCACCTGCTATTGTGGCAACATTGTTTTACAAATTATATCAGTTACACACGACTTGATATAACTTTGTACTATGTAATCGTATCAATTGCTTTTCAAAATACTTGAACCTAGGTCATATGAGTCATATTAATAGTCATATGAGCCATATCAACGGAAACTATGTCTCAAGCGATACTTTTTCTGTTGGTAAATACACTTTCATTAATAATGTACATCGATGATAAATGGGATATCCACGGATCCATCATAGAAAGTCGACAAATGTATACTCTATTTGCTTTTAAATGGTGTGTGATCTCTTAATTCCACTTTTATATTTGGAACCGATTGGTGTGCATGTGTTCCCTTAATTCCACTTTTATATCTGGAACCTATAACTGTGATAAGACATTTGAATGTATGTGGTAAACATTTGTGCGAGCGATGAAGGAGATGAACATGAGACTAAGAATCAGAATTGCCCAAAACTTTGTTTTAAGGTCAAGGACGTGGTGAATATAACTGAAGTTTTGTAGGGTGTATGGATGGATGTTCTGTTACTGATTTGTGATTATGATTATCTAGTTATACTTGCTTTTGGAATTGTGACTACTCACGTATTAAGATAACCAGTTCTATACAAATGTATAGATAAAAGGTACCTATCTATATTGTCCTGTAAAAAGAAATCTAAGTTGAAACTTTTACTCCAATTTCACAATATTTTTTTTTGTTTATTTATTTTTTGGTTATTACCTTTGGTTAAGGCGATTCGCTCTGCTGATTGGTTATTATTTGGCATTAATATGGGTTTGTATAATTTATTATTTATGTCTAGTATGTTTGCCAACTGGTTTAAAAGTATATTCATGTGTTTATAAAGTAAAAAATATAAATATGAAAACAACATAATAAAGTGTTGGCGGGTCAACTTAAACTGTCCTTACCCGTTTTACACTCATAAAATTTAAGCGTTTTGGCTCAGGTGCATTCTGACCTATTACTCGCTGGCCCATTTTGCTAGTTGCACCTCAAATGGAGTTTCTAATCCATACAGTAGTTTCAAATTACTTTGCATAAAAATTATTCTTTGTTGAATTCAAGCAGTGCTGATTTTTTTGTTATCTCCCTGCCCCTTGGCTTACTAACATCAAAGACATGGCCTTTGGTTGTGGACATCAGGTATTGTTATTTTCCATATTTTACTTCAAACAAATTTCAAGTTTGCCACATTCGGTAGTCCAAGGTCGTTTACCGACCTTGATGCTGCAACTCTTATTATTCAGAAATTCTACAAGAGCTATCGAACTCGAAGGAATCTTGCAGATTGAGCATTGTCATTAAAGAGCTACGGTGTGTTATATTATATTATAGTCATATTTATAGAATGTTAAATACAATGAATAATACTTTAAAAGGGAATTTTTATTCAATAGTCACATCCCAACCTCACACATTCTAGAGCCTCAAAACAAATTAAGCTTAAATATTATTAACTCTTTTCAACAAAATAAGCTTAAATATTATTAACTCTTTTTTAAGTTGACAAGCTTCCCTACTGAAAAAATAATCAAGTTGCAGTAGGCATTTAGCAATTACATTTCGTGTGGTGTACTTTAAATATAATCTTCCTAGCAATTACATTTTGTGGTGTACTTTAAATATAATCTTCCCATATAAATACAAAATTTAATAACTTTGAACATTACGTGTTTTTGTAGGTGGAAAGCTTTCAATTTCGTTGCTTTAAAGTGGAGAGCGTGATGAATGAAGAAGTTGAAAAGAAAGTATTTTAAAAGTTGCCGACAATGAAGAATAGGTAGGTTGAACCCAAAAAAGGCCACCGTGCATCTTTTGCACAACTTGTCTACATATCACTCTAGGTATTAGTATGCTAAGTTGTGATAAATTTTAAACAACACAACATTTTGTTAGCTTCGTTTTGTACATAAGTTATGCGATGCAGCTATGGAACGTTAGTAAAACAAATACTCGGTTTTATTTAGTACGGCTATGAATGGATCCCCGTCGTATCGCGGCGGGTATTTATGATTAATATGGTAATGTCTAAGCCACAACTTAGGGTTAGTCTATATAAACAAAGGTTAGGGTTAGACATTATTTAGAGACAATAGAGAGAGAAACCAAGTTATAAATTAAGAGTCTGTAATTAGTTTTTAGAGTTACATTTTCTGATTAATATACTGGAGAGTTATTCCCATTCGTCGTTCTTTGTTTGATTATCGACTGAGACTTGAATTGGTATCAGAGCCAAGTTCAACCGTCGATCTCAAACGGGTAATCGAGTTCTTAATCAACGGCTAAGGAGTCTAACGGGCGGAGATCAGGAAGGTCGAGGTCGGCAGTACTGGTTCGTCAAAGCAGCGACGTGGGTAATGTTACGGCGCGAACAACGAGTAGGTTGTGCGTGCGGTTGCAACGCGGAAACAACAGGTTTTCAATCGGGCTGTTGCAAAGGGTTGTTCGGTTCTGAAAAGACGTTCAGAGCTGACTGATCGGACGATTGACTATTTGTTTGTGGTTGTTCGAAATCAACAGGCCTGTGATCAAAGGTCAAACAGAAGATAATCGGTCTTGATTTCAAGAAGGAAATATAATCCGATAGAAGACGGTCGGTATTCTTGGTGAATTGCATACAGTGAATCAAATTGTCAAGCAACGAAGACAAAAGGAAAATGAAAAAGGATTCTACTAGGTTTTTGTTGCCACGATTTAAAGAAAAAAAAAACAATTGAAGCTGGAGTTTGGTTCGATCTCTGCTGCTTGAACAAGAAGACTTGTTGACTAAAAACAGTTTGTTTTGACTTTTGTTATGGTTTCCTTGATATTCAAAAATATGATATTAATATTTTGTTGTTGGTTTGGAATTCAAGAATACAAAACAAGTTAGTTTTGACTTTATTTTCTAGGTACTGCTTTAAATTCAAGGAAAAAAGAAAGATAAAGTCGATATTTTATTTGGGTTGGACAAGGGAGTTCAAATCGAGTTTTAGTTATTATTTGGGTTTTGTGATAGGATTTGCGAGTGGATTGTACGGTTTTGAAAAGTTGTTCGGACTGAACGTTTGTGTTTGTTTTAAATAGACAAGGAGTTTGATTTTTGGTGCTGATTTGAACAAGTAAAGTTCAAGTCATTGGGTTAAATTTTAAGGGAAAGTTTATTGATTCAAGAAACCTAGTGTTTGCTTAAGATCGCAGTCGAGTCAATGTGGTGTGAGTTCTTATGATCAAAGAACAAGTCATGGAGAAAGGACTAGTCGAATACAGGGTCGCAAGAATGTTCGAGCTAGGAAGAAGCCGAAAAATACAGATAGAGATCGAGAGAACTTCCAAGAGACTCAAGGCAAGAAGACATGTTCGGAGTTAAGGCCTAACTATTTTTAGTCTGAAATTACGAGGGTGAAAGTTGGTAATTTGCGGACTTCAAGTCACAAGTCGGTGAACTTGAGAGACTAAATTTGACAAGTATGTTAAGTTTCCTAATTACATTATTATAATTAATATGGTAATGTCTTGGCCACCAAGTTAGGGTTAGCCTATATAAACCAAGTTAAAGTTACACATTATTTTAGAAACAAGACTAGAGTAAAACCGAGTTATGGTTTAAGAGTCCGCAATCAGTTTTTAGAGTTATATTTTCTTATTAACATATTAGACAGTTATTCCATTCGTATTCGCATTCGTGTTCTTTGTTTGATTATCGACTGGGACTTGACTAAAGTCGTGGCATGTTTGCCACAAAAATTTGTATGTGATTCGTGTGTTCAAGGCCAATACAATCTTGAATTCTGGTATGTATAGGGCAGAGTATTGAGTATTGACAAGTATTTGACGTTATATAAAAAATCAATAAGCATAAAAACATTTTTAATAATAAGCAATACTAAACACTCGAGTGATGCTATACATTACCTTCGTGATCTTCTACATCCATAAATAAATTTACAGAATTTTCATTTCGTGATTTTCCAACTACACGAATTGCTTGATACACTTGAAGCATGCTTGTTCCCCTCTCTTTGTGTGTTCGAATGCAGTTTTCTGCTATTCTAAGTGTTTCATATATTTCTTCATTGAATCCTTGTCCCAGTAAGCATTCATCAATCATACTAAATAATTCCCAATCGCATACATTATCACACGAGGAGTTGTAATCTTCAGATGGCCTTTCTCTTCCAGAAATCAACTCAAGCAACAAAAGCCCAAAGCAATAAACATCCTCTTTGTAAGGACCTGGACTAGAATGTGGTACCACAAAATTGCATGCACTTGAAGGGGTGCCACTTGTATTCATATATATATTTGAATCGCCAAAATTTGATATCTTGGGTTCAAACTTATCATCAAGTAAGATGCAATTTGAGTTCATTTTGAGATGGGCTACACGAAGGATGTTGTTATGATGCAACCATGCAAGTCCTCGTGCTATCCCTACCGCGATCCTCAACCTCATAGTCCATCCCATCTTCTTACCTTCCACTTGTGGCCTTGAGTGTAGACACTGATGGAGGGTTCCATTAGGCATGTATTTGTATACTAGAAATTTTTTCTCCATTTCATAGCAAAAACCTAACAGTGGTACCAAATTTGCATGCCGCAATCTTCCTAAGATTTCTACTTCTAGTAGGAACTCTTTCTCAAAGCTCTCAAACTTATGGAGCCTCTTGACTGCAAGCGTTAGACCGTTTACAAACTTAGCTTTGTACATGAGTCCCATGTTTCCATAGCCAATTACTTTTTTATAGTCAAAATCATTGGTTGCTGTCTCAAGTTCCATCAGACTGAATCGACAAACATACTTTTCCATGGCAGTTATCTGCTTAAAGATATAGTTACATGAGTATTGTATTTGATATATGTGTATGTATATATTCCTAAAACCAAATGTCAATCATTCATCTATGATAATAAAAATGTGAAAATCTTAAAAGGAATTAAATGATTTCTCAATCTCGTTAATTAGATTTCACCCCTGTCTCATATCTCGGCTACTCACTCGTAACAAGGTTCCTATGTATGTGTATAGATCAAAGAATTATAGTGAACCTACACATGTGTATGCTTATTATATACGAATACCCAAACTTACACATATAAATTCAAACAATACTATATTTTAACAGTGATGTTAGAATTCTTGGCAAATTCATAACAAATGCATGTTTTAAACTACTTCTTCTGAATGATCATTTCTCTATCCCTCCCTCTGTCTCTCTATATAGGGTGTATTTGCGAATTGTGCGAACTAATCCTGGTCATACACATGTGTAGATCAATGGCCATGATTTGATGATGAAATCCTAGCCATACACGTGCGTAGAGCAATTATCAGGATTCGTTCACTCAGTTCGCAAATACACTAGTGTTCACTCTAGAACATTACCCTGTATATATATATATATAACATAATTTAAACATGGTTTACCACCATGCCAAAAATCATTTTTACCCTTTTTAGACAAATCTGGCTTTTTAGGCAAGAGCGTAGCTTAGTTGGGGGCCGGGGCGCTCGACCCCGAACTTTTCGCTCGGTTTATAGTTTTCGTATAAATTTTATATAGGTATAGCACGTTTCGACCCCCCCCCCCCCCAGCCCGGTTTTATAATTTTGTAGGTATAATTTTAGGTTCGGTGACTTCCGACCCCCTGGTCGGAAATCTCAAGCGTCGCCACTGTTTAGGTGAACCCAAGCCTCTATGTATGTGTGTGTGTGTATATATGTAGAGAGAGATAGGGCAGAGGGAGAAGATTTTACCTTGCTTTCTTCGGTTATGTTTTCCTCTATAAATAGGATTTGGGGTCTTCGCGGAATCAAGTGATTCTTCCTTCCCTTAATTTCCTTGATTGAGGAAAGATAAGATCTCATGTTGATCATAGAGGGTCTATACAAACAAAACAACATAAACAACGTAGTTAAGGTAGTAGAAACAGATAATCCGAACCCGAAAAAATGACTTGTTGCAACTACTAAGCCTCACAAGCCTATGTGTTGCAAGTTTTCTGAGAGGATCAATAGGTATATGGTAGGTCCACAGCCTATTGTCGCTATACTAAAATCATGTAAGCGTGTAAGTTTAGACAATTCGGAAGGGATTTCGCCGGTTAGGTGGTTGTTATCAAGCCTCAAAACATTAATGAAACCAAAGTTGGCAAAGCTAGGTGGAATTGGACCTGATAGATTATTGTTAGAGAGATCGAGAGACACTATATATGGTAAGTCCTTTGCTAGATTAGAAGGGATGGATCCCGAGAGGTAGTTTCCAGAAAGATCTAAATGTTGTATGGAGGTACATTTTCGTATGCCCTTTGGAAACGGTCCTTTGAGTCCCTTGTCTCGTAGATCAACCATCAAAACCTTGCTCTCTTGGTCGTACCAACACGTAACACCAGAAAAGGAACATACGAAACCTCTAGTATTGTTGTTAAAGTTCCATGAAGATAACTTGTCCCCAGGGTCTTCCAACGATTCCTTAATGGATCGTAGGCAGTCGATGTCCGACCCAATGACATTGCTTGTGACAAAAGAAGCTAGTATTCCTAGCATCCAAAAGAACAAACTAAGCATACTATTTCTTTCCATTGCTAATCTAGTGTTGCCATAATGACTTGTGAAACAGTTATATATATAATATATGGTGTTGATCAAAATTCTTTTGTGGGACACACTTACAAGAAAAAAAGGGTAAAGGTAAACGTTTTTTAGTCAAAGGCAATAACGTGCATGAAGGGTTAGAAAAAATGAAGATGGTGACCATGCATGCAACCCCCGGTTTTGACTTCTTAAGCAACTACATTCTAAATCAGGGCCGGCCCGTAAGGCTTATCAACTCAGGCTAAGGTCTAGGGCCATCCAAAAACACGGGCCTCCAATTTTATTTATTTTCATATATTAAACTTGCTTTTTGCCATTTAAACAACGTTTCTAGCACGCAACACATCAACCCTCATTACTTGCGCGTCTTTTAAGGAGCCAATGTGAAACTGATTCCGGATTGAGCGAAATTAGGGCTGAGATTAGGAAAAATCACCGCTATGGTTAATTCAATGTCTCAAATCTCAATCTCAATTCCTTTATACCAATTCAATAGAGCTCCGACTTTGTAGTTCGCTTAGGGCCTCCAAAAACATTGGAACGGCCCTGTTCTAAATACAATAAAAACATGTGTAAATTAAGTGATTATCTTCAAGTAGATTGCATTCAATACCTACTATTGTTTTTTGACAAAATCGGTTTTTTGAGAATTTGTTCCATACCCGGTTTTTATACTCTATTTTTATACTCTATCCTATCGGTTCCTAGCGGGTAGGGGTTTTCATTCAAAATACTTGGTTATGGACCGACTCAATCTCTTTGATGGTACCCAAACTCGATTTGACCAAACCTGGTTCAGGTTTGGAACCGAACCCAAAAACTGAAAATGCCCGGTTTTGCGCACCTTTACTTCCATAGTTTCACTATCATTCACTTGCCTTAATAACAAGGACGTAAACATCTAGAATTGCACAAAATCTGGTTTTTTCAGTTTTCGGTTCCGGTTCCAAGTATGGTCAAAGGGAACCGGTTCGTGTATGGAAACAGGTATTAAGTACTGGGTATAAAAAACCGACTTAAAACACATATTGTTAACAAAATAACTCCACATTTTTTTAATTTATCTTAACAAACCATAAATTGCAAAACATCATAAAAACATAGAAACTACAATTTCACAACTACATTTTACATGTTAGCTTTTAATTATCATCATCGGGTATGGAACTGGTTCTTGAACTAGTTTTTTAAACCCGTGTATGGACTCGGAAACTATAGAAAAATGTAGACCGATGAAGAACCGGTGGGTAAAGTCAGGTATGAAATTGGTTCCTTAATAACCAGTTGTTGGCAATACCTGGTTCCGGTTCCTTACTGGTTTATTTTCACCTCTAGAAACATCAAAACATCAACACGCAAACAGGGCCAGTCCACAAAGCCCAATTTTCAACCATAAAAACTCAAAAACTAAGAAGCAAGCGACATGCCACCGGGCACCGGCCACCCCCCACTGGAGATTGGCATCGTAGTTCGTACACCTCTAGGTCAAAGAAACAAATCCGATTCAAGTATTTCGTATGGTAAAAGTTGATAACCCAAATCCAACCTAAACTCCGAGTGAAATATGTGTTATTCGTTAATACGACATAACCCTAACATAGATTCATTTAAAAAATCTTGTAATTTATTTATCTACAGGTCACATTTCAAACCATGTATTCAAATACGACATATTTAGTGCTCATGTTATAAATAATAACCCTGATCTGGACTCAACTTAGAAATCATGAAACTTGTTTATCTAAACGGATCATATGTGTTCCCTAACTTGGATGGCGCTACAAACATATGAGTGCTCCATTTGAAGAGCTCTGGCCTGGTTTTGGTTGCTCATCTTGATTTTAAAAACCATGAAGCATTTCAAAACGTTTAGGTCCCAGAAGCCAAGGAGAGAAGCAAGACCTTGACACACGCAATGTGTTGCTCTACATACAACCTAATAAATTTTATGTAAAACCTTGTATGCTGCAAACCTCTAATCTATCTTCTCTTTTACATACCAGCCTTTTTAATCAAGTAAACCATCAATGGGTGTTTTCCGAGGCACGCTTATAACCAAGAAGATCAGTCCATCCCAGTCTTATTATAACATCAACCAACAGTACAAAGGGAAGTAAATGACTAAATAAATATGTACTTACAACATAACCAACACAATAATAACTTAACACAATCAGTTTCCAACACCAGTCAACACCCAAGCTCCGATCCAAACCATCAATGAACAAACACATGCCAGTCCTTACCCAACACCACCCGAACTCGACGAACAACCACCATGATCCCCTACTGCAGTAGACATTGTTACCAACCTCCTCTTTCTATCTTCCTCATACTCAGGATCATCAGTAGGCAATTCAAACCTACAAACCGGACACGAATTCCTCCAACCTAACCACGGAACTATACACTCACCATGATACATATGCCCACACTCCAACTGCTTAACAACTTTCCCCTCATTGTTCACCACATTATCTTTACATACAGCACATATTTTATTACAATTTAAACTATTCACCTCAACTGTGTGTAGATTCTCAACAGCCGATTTCGCTGCAGGCGGTGCACCTCTCCTCCCGATGATATCGCTGTCAGCTAGGGTTTGCAGTAAGGTTTCGTATCCAGCTGCATCTACATAATCTCCAGGATTGCCGACGTAAGCATCATCGTTGCTATCGTCATCATCGTTATCGTTAACTTGTAACCTAAACTCGATTGATTGATCTTCTAGTCCCATTAGCATCTCCGCCCAATCGAGAATCCGATTATGCCGGCTTGCGGCTCGGCTCGCCACTTGACGGAGCCGTAATCGGAGACGTCACGCCGTTCTCTTCTGACGTCATCAACATCATCATCGTGTTCGTTATGCTCATCGTTCAAGTGCCGGAAACGGAGTACTTCACGCCGTTCTCTTCTGACGTCATCAACATCATCATCGTGTTCGTTATGCTCATTGTTCAGGTGCCGTAAACGGAGTACGTCACGCCGTCCTCTTCTGACGTCATCATCTTCGTTTTCGTTAAGTTCATTGTGTTCTTCGATCCGATTCTCGATCTGTTCGTTCGTTATGACGTCATCATCTTCATCGTAGTACCAGCGTGACCTAACTTGATCTCGAAACTCCTGATCTTCTTCATCGGTGACGATATAGTTACCGTTATCCCAACCGTCGAGCTCGATACGGAGATAATCGTTATCATCCCAACCGTCTGCCGTACGATCGGAATCAGGCGGAGGTGGAGGCGGCTCGTCGTCTTCACGCGCCGCCTGAGCAATCAGCCGGAGAACTTCAACGAACTCATTACCGAACGCCGGCGTCTCTTCATTGCTAACTGAAACTGAGATCGATTCAACGAATCCATTTTTGCACTCGAAACAGATAACGTCAGGGTTGTTAGGTACGGTTTCTACAGGTACTCGTTTTTCGCATTGGTAGCACCAGTATCCCGTAGGATCTGGAGTATTGGATACGGTCGCCGGTGGCGGTGGTGGTGCTGAGTTTCCGGCCATTACCGGCGTGAAAAGTGTGTAAGATGAGAAAAAAGAATTTGGTGTGTGGGGCACTTGGTATTTTGTATGGTGAGGGGATTTAGATTAGTATGGACCGTTGGATGGAGTATAGGTTGTGATTGATTGAGTGTGATCCAACGGTTGATATAGTTCACTTTCCATATGGATGGCTTTTTTTATTTTAAGAGACTCTTATTTTAATAAACATAATCATAATGCTTGAGATTATTTAGGTGACACGTTTTGTAAGCTTTATTTTCCTGGATAAAATATTTTTATAAGTATCTTTTCGTGATAATTCAGTGATATATGGTGTATAAAACATTTACATTAATATATGATGCCATCAAGTCCTCTAAGAGAATTCTTAATAAATATCATATCTTTATTCATATATTTTTATTAAAAATAATTACTTTTTTCTATCCTTCTCAATTAAATTATATTTATTATATTTTTTGTCCTTACCTTTTCTCTTCCCTTCACTCATAACCATTTCTAAAAATATTAAAAATTTATACAGTTTTCTTTCTCCATAAATTTTTCTCATATATTTAAAGATAAACAGTAACTTTCCCATACATTTTCTCTCTCCTCCACTCAAAAACAATAACAACATTTCCTTATAATATAACTAAACTACCTCACATCTATTTAAGAATTTCATTGTGAATGCTCTAAGGTTACCTGTAGTGGGGCTTTATATGGCGCCTGATTCTTCTATAACGGCCCATAGCGTTCCTACACATCATTACAGGGGGCGTCATGTGGTAAATTTTCCTCCTCCTCGCGAAAATTTTCACGACGTTACCATTCTCCCTTCACTCACACACACATATATATATATACATACATGTATAGAAAACCCCTTAGATATATAACTCCACTACACACTCAAGTTATATAAAGCCTCATAAAGCCTCTCTCTTACGCGTTCCGCCACTTGTTGCATAACATCTCACAAAGGGCTTTGTAGTGACTTGTCCATGACCGGTTCCTTCATCACCGTCACTCGTCTCTTCACCGTTATACTCTCTTTCTATCGTTGTAGGGGGGTGACGGAATCATTCAAGATTTTGGTTTTGGTACTAGGATGAAGGAAAGATAAGACAGGAGGTGTAAAGTGGAACGCTATGTGGTCATATCTCTATCTCACACGCGTGTAAACGGCATTAATTGCTACATTTAAATAGTGTTAACTTACATTTACAAATATTAGAACGTGGGGTATGGTGGGACGGGATTTTGGGGCATGACCTGACATGTGAACTTAGAGGAGTATCGCTGGTCAGTTGCATGTTGGATGGGTATGGCGGAGCGTGGCTAGGCCACATGGTATTTTTCTTTTTCAGTTTTTTTTATAAATAAACACAAAAATAAAACAAGCCTAAAAATATTATTAAAATTTTAAAATTCAAACCCTAGTCAACCACCTAGCCAAACCAGCCAATGAGACCCGGCCACAGAGGACCGCTAGGCCCGCCCAACGCCCTGGCTGATTCCCCAGCCCAACAGGCCATGCCGAAACCCAAATCCACCCGAGGTGATGATTTGGGCGTTTGTATCCAACCCATACCCCAACCTCCGCCTCATACCCCATAATGTTAGATGTTAATTAGATGATAATGATAATAAGTAAAACTTTGTGATCTCTTCAATTAGTACATTTGGCCATGGCCATATAAAAGAAGATTTACTTTTACTAAAGTCTTTTATTGTTATTTTATTTTAGTTTTTTACTTTAGATTTTTTTTTTCTTATTCATATATATGTATTATTAATTTCTAAAACACAAATAAATAGTGATTGTTTTTTATTTTTTATTGGTTTTTTTTTTTGTTTTTCTTTTTTGATATGGTAACTTTATGGTCTTTTCAAATTTGTAATAAAATTTTAGCTTTTTATAATTTTGCCAGAAAAGCTAAACAAGTTTTTTATTATTTTTTATTTTACGTTTGTTTTTTCTGGATTTGTTGTCGTTTGGTTGTTACTTACTACGGTACTTTGTGGTCACATTTGTTCTATCAAGTTTTTATACCCGATAGACTTTCTAATATGTGTCAATATAAATTTGGTTTCGTCTATTTATTACGTTACGTAAGTCACTTGGTGTTATAAATTCGTGTTTTTGTTTTACGTTTTTTTTTTTCGGTTTTGGTCTTTGTTCGGTTGCTACTTAGCATGATTTTACATCTCCCAACCCCGCAACGCTGGTTGCATGCTTTTTGACGCTCCCTGCCCCGCAACGTGGGGACTTAAGACTAGTTAATATTATTATGAATAATAAGGGGCGCTTTCTCTAGTTATAATTATAATATAAATTTAACTCTATTTGTGTTATAATAATTTTTAAACCATAGCGAGTACCGGTATTGGGTTTTATGGTTTTATCGATATAAAACGCGAATAAATATCCTCATAGACGTATCTCTTTTGGTAGATATTTGGAGTACCGCTATCATGTCGTAACGAACCGAATCAAATCCAACTTCAAGCCTGCTGCAACGCGATACCCACTAGTTAAATACTTACTCAGATTCGTTAATATAAAATTCAACTAAAAATAATCATTTCTTGATTTCTTTATATTTTAAATCAATTATTGTTTTGATACGTCGACACACGTGTGTTTTAATCTTTTTATTATATATGAAAAAGCTTTTTAGATGATGTAAGTTTGTTTAAATTAAAAGAAAATCAATGGTATTTATAACACCAATGAATGATTGTTTTTCTTATACGCTCATGAACAACGGTTCATTAATATTTTCATGCGACTTCATTAAAAACTTTAGATGGTAAATTCTAACATATATGTACTTAAGACGACATATATGTTGATTTATATAACCACTGGTTACATACATTTACCCTTATACAAAATACATATAATATGTACCAGATACGGAACGACCCAGCCATCAATAACACCCGACTCATGTTTTCTTATAGGCTGGAATGGACACTTACGATCCATTTAGTTTAGGCGGATATCAGCCTCTTATCTACGAGAAAAAGAGAAGCTATTGGCACAAAACGATACAATATGCCTTACTTAAAGGGTTGATAGTTTCGACTAAGTATGTGTCATTACTAATTTACAATACGTCACCAAGCCACGCCACTCGTATGCCACGTAGTTATGCTTATGTGGCAGGCCAACGAGTCGACCATGTTCACAAAATGATAATCTAAACCTTGAATGCAAATTACATTGACAATATGAGCTTTATTGTGTAGCTAAAACCTGAAATCAAAAGACATGCCATGTCACAGCAAAATCTTATATTTATTTGACATAACTTACACATAAGTAAACATGAAATCAAAAGATAATGGTGTGTGACATCAAACATTTAAATTTTGATTCTATCCTTAAGATAGTAAAATCTTGAACATCATATTATCAAATACCTTCTTTTTCCCGCCTTCTATGATGAGGTTCGCCATTGCAACTCCACTTGAAGCTTACCATTCCTCGAGTCGATTAGATTGTACTTTTCATTAATTCTCTTGTTGCTCACAACATCCGCAAGTTGTATGTCCACATAACCCAATGTTTCCTACCACAAAAACCGTTATAATTTTACACACGCTTTAAAATAAATCATTAACCTTGTGTTTCATCTCAACCAATCAAATTAAAAAAATTAGCTAAAAAGAAAACGGGTCAATAATGGTTAAAAACACCCATAGTCTATATCTGAGGCACATAAGCTAGCAAATCATTTTATTCCAAGAGTAATATTATTTATATAATTGTTGTGTTTATAGAATCGTAATTATTTATTAAAAGAGACAAAAATGGATGAAATTTGAAAACTTTTAGCGGGTCAACACAATCAGACCCATAACCCGACCATTTTGCCTGGTTTATTTGTTTCTTTATACTAAACGGGTCATATAACGATTAGTTCTTTGCACCTTGGGATGAAGTAGACCCAGTCTTGAGGACGTACTAACGACTTCAAAATGCATCCTGTCATTTGTTGGTGGCTCTTCTAAAGTATATGAAAACTCTTCATCCCATCTTGGATCGCGGTTTTTCTTCACCATCTGCATAATATATAAAAATCAACACATGAACTATAATAATACAGTATACACACACACAAACTGTTGATACATGGGTTATAAACTATCAATAGTTAGCTCATATAATATTGTTGATCACTTTTTTTATTAAGCATAAACCCTGCTAGTAGTTTTTTTTATTGCAAGATCTATGTAATGACTGCTAAGGTATTTTTTTTGTGACAATATAGTTAACCTACATGGGAAAAAACACAAACAAAAACAAATTTATAAAACTTACCTTTGTTTTTTTCTCTTCACCCATAAAAAGCACACGAACGGACGGATTTGTATGATGTTTTCCTTCAAGATCTTCAGCTTGATGAATAATAACAACAAGCAAACCACCACCTTCAGGGGTACCTTCAGGTGCCTTTTCAATTACATTTTCTTCCCCATCAGCTGGAACTTGATCATCTTTAAAAGGCTTGTATTCTAACTCAATCATGATCTGGCCACGTGATTTCTCGTTTTGGGGTCGTTTGGGTCCATGTTCTTTAGGAGTTCAAGAGTCATAACTCTTGGTTCTTCTGGCGTAATCTCTTTTAGTGGTACAACATTCATTCCCATCTTATCATGCTTCCCTACCTACACACCACATGAGTTGACCATGAAAGTCAAAATGTAAGTTTGATCCAAACTAGTGAATGTAAATGGGTAGGTTGACCGAGTCAGGTACCAAGTCAAAACGTGTCAAGTTATTAATTTTGTAATTATTAATGTACGATTGCAAAACACCTATAGTTGTAATCCGTTAAATACACTTTAGGTAACTTTTGACCCGTTAGACCCATTTAATATTGAGCCGTTATAAGATAAAAGAACTAGTAAAATGCCATTTTCATCCCTGAGGTTTGGCCAGTTTTGCGAATTTTGTCCAAATGTTTGTTTTTCCGCATCTGGATCCAAAAGGTTTAAAATCTTGCCATTTTCATCCGGTCCATTAACTCCATCCATTTTTCTCCGTTAAGTCAGTGAAAAAGACTGAATTGCCCTTTAAGTTAACAAAAAAAAAAAACAGAAATACCACTAACTTAAAGGAGAAAAATGTACGGAGTTAACGAGCCGGATGAAAATTGCAAGATTTCAAACCTTTTGGATCCAGATGTGGAAAAACAAACCTTTGGATGAAAGTCACAAAACCAGCCAAACCTCAGGGACGAAAATGGCATTTTACTCTTTATTTAATTTTGTAATTATTAATATAATGTATATGATTGCAAAAAACTACACTATTAAAGTGAAAATCTAATTTTTTTTATTCGATCCATTTGGCATAAAACACAACCCAAAAGTCCAAAACAATCCATACTCATGGGTCAAAATTGCCACTTCTATTTAAATACGCTTTAGGTGACTTTAGACCCGTTAGACCCTTATGATATTGGCCCGTTAAAAGATAAAAGAAATGTACCTGTTCCCAATCATAAACTATGATCTCAAGAGCTTGTGATTCCGGGTCCTTAACAACCAAACTGAACTCCTGATTCCATTCAGGATTCAAGTTTTTGTATTTTATAGCGGTTTTCTTAGATGGAAGTTTGTCCTCGGTAAGTTTCAATTTTACATATGGGTCAGAAGCACCCAAAAGATCCTTCTTTTTAAGCTTCATTGCCCTTATAACCTTCACATGTAGCATTCCAACAGGCCTCTTCATTGCTCTGCCAATTTGAAACGTCAATTCGTCAGTTTTGTTACGCGGTTATTAGGCAAATATCAATGGTTGACAAATACTTACTTTGAAGGGTCGAGAACGGGTACCACGAGTGTTTTAGGCCACAGATACATATTTGCAACCTGATCTTTAACAGTTTCCTGAATGAAAATGCGTTTAAAATAATACAAGTTTAATCTCCGTCTGAAACTTGAATAAATTTGATTTGATATGTTATATACCTGGACAAATCTGTACAAGCCGGGAATGGACATAAGGTCGGCCCCGAGCAGCTTTAGCCCGAAATCAACATGAGGCTGAAAAGATTTAAGAAAAAATAAGTCAACGTTTGACTTTTGGAGGATCGTGAATCATTTTCTTCCTCCACGACTGAATAAACTACTGTTTTTGTGTTGCAACAAATGACAGTTATATTTAACATTTTAACTGCATAAAGGGTCTTTGAAACTTAAGTAGAAACCTTATGGGGATTAAATAGCTACAAAATCTTCATCAAATGTGATTGTGAACGATGTTTTTGATATATATTTTTACCTTATCCATGAGAGACACGTGAATTTGACAGAAGCACGGGAAGCTGGGAACTAATGGCTTCAAGGTAATACGAGGTGAAGCAAATACTTGCAAGTCAATCACCTGAGAGTGAAACATTTCATACATATAGTGAGAGAAAAACTTAGGGGTGTTTTCGTCATGCATTTTTCTGGCTAGATTTGGTATAACAGAAACTGGACACATACTTGAGTGGTTTATAAAATAGTTTCCATATATCATATAGGAATGTCGTTAATGAAAAAGGCAGTGTTGTAGGTATTAGCGTGTATATTATTTTAGGATAATATATTAGAAGATTAGTATCATGTATTATTTGTGTTTATCTATTTCCTATTTTAGCTCCTAAGAAGTCGGTCCTAGTCATGTATATATATTTTAGATATTACTGAATAAGAGATGAAGGAATTACGATTACCTTTATGGTATCAGAGCTTTCAAGCTCTAAACCCTAGTTCTTCACAGATCCCAGACTACGAGTCTGCTGCCCCAGCCTTCTTTTATTCGTTTTTTTTTTCAACACCCGTATTACTTCACAGATCAGCAAACTGATGCTGGTTCATCATCCGACCCTAAAACACCTACTCTCCATCCTGTTTACACTGTTACAAACATCCAGAACAAGGTGCGGGTTCTGGATGGTACCAAGGTCACCTATTCGTCTTGGGTGAAACTGTTTCAGTTGACTGCTCGTGGTTACAAGGTAACAAACCACATCGATGGCACCCTTCCACCAGAGAAAACTGATCCTGACTACGAGTCATGGATGGAGATCGATGTCATTGTTCTGCAGTGGATTTACAATACCCTCTCCGACGATCTACTGGTTCTTGTTTTTGAAACTGACTCTACTGCTTTAGAGGCCTGGTTACGCATCAAAGGCCTGTTCACCAACAACAAAGGATCTAGGGCCGCCACCCTAGAACATCAGTTTGTTAATCTGACTCTGAAATCCGTGCCATCTCTCGACGCCTATTGCCAACGATTAAAGGATATTGCTAATCAACTGGCTGATGTTGACCAACCGGTCAATCAGCGCCTCATCCTTCAATTAGTTAGGGGCCTACCATCTGAATTTGACACAACTGCAAGCATCATCAACAAGGAAATTCCTACATGGGAAGAGGCTGTTAGTTTGCTTCAGTCTGATCAGCAGCGACAAGAGGCACGGGAATCCCTTAATGCTTCAGCCGCCTCGTCAAACATCATGACTATCTCTGAAGATCAGCAACCACCACACCGCAGGCAGCAGCAACAGACTACACGCGGAGGTGGTGGCTCATACAGGGGCGGCGGCAGGAGTAACCGTCGCGACGGTGGTTCGGGTCAACAACAGCAGCGTAACAGCAACAGGCAATATGGACAGCAAAATTCTGGATCTTCAGGTTCTTCGGGTCAGTCCGATTGCAATGGGTCCTGACCCA
Organism: Scalesia atractyloides; assembly: GCA_947069175.1. NCBI lineage: Eukaryota > Viridiplantae > Streptophyta > Magnoliopsida > Asterales > Asteraceae > Scalesia > Scalesia atractyloides. The sequence continues at coordinate 60,590,247 of CAMTDV010000030.1, forward strand.
ATAACAACAGTAATCGGCGATCAAATGGGCCCATGGGTCCTTGGCCAAACTGGTGATGGCCCAATCCCCAGCCCCATGGTATCCACCACCACCTGCCCATACCCGAGATGCCAGGGTGGGCTTCCCCTTGGCCTCAAGGTTTTGACTCACAGCACAACCAGTCCCAATCACCAGCCGCCCAAACACCTCAGGCGCATTTAACAGAAGTGAACCCAATGGATCCTCAGGCCCTTGCTAATGCTTTTCAGGTCCTAAATGTTCAAGAAACTGATGATGGTGAAGACCCATGGGATATGGACACTGGTGCTACTAATCACGTCACTGGAGACCAAGGTAAAATCTCTTTTTTCCATGATTTTTGTCCTATTAAATTTGTTAAATGTTGGTGAGTACCAATTCACGGATCCGGTAACACCACCATTACCTCACCTACCAAAAACTTTGTCCTTAACAATGTTCTTTATTCACCACACATCGTCAAAAACCTTATATCTGTCAAACAATTCACTAAAGATAACAATGTTTCTGTGGAATTTGATCCGTATGGTTTTTTCTGTGAAGGACTACAAGAGTGGGAAGATCCTAACCAGGCATGATAGCTCCAGCCCACTTTATCCTCTCACCAAGAACACTGCTTCAGCTTCCGCTTTTGTTGCTTCATCTTCATCAACCGATTTTTGGCATGATCGTCTTGGACATCCAGGACATCATATTATGGATTTTTTTCATTCTAGTCATTTAATTTCGTGTAATAAGCGATCACGATCGCTCGTTTGTCATTCATGCCAATTGTCGAAACATAAACGATTACCATTTGCTAATTCAACTTCGTCTACTTTATTACCATTTGATATTGTTCATTGTGATTTGTGGACGTCGCCCGTTCTTAGTAAATCTGGTTACAAATATTATATGGTGTTGATTGATGATTACACTAATTTTACTTGGGTTTTTCCATTGAAATACAAATCTGAAACTTTTTTCAAATTTGCCCAATTCCATAAATATGTTAAAACCCAATTTCACATTGATATTAAGTCGTTCCAATGCGACTTAGGGGGTGAATTTGACAACACAAATTTTGAAATTTTGCTACGGCAAATAGTCTTCACTTTAGGTTTTCATGCCCACACACTTCCCAACAAAATGGGAAGTCCGAACGCATGATTCGTCGTCTAAACGAAATCATGTTCTGTCTCTTAACTCATGCTTTGCTTGTCGAAGCGCTTCATACAGCTTCCTATCTTCATAACATCCTACCGTCCGCCAAACTACGGTTTATAACCCCAATGGCTTCTCTCTATGGTCGTCAACCTGATTACGACCACCTCCGGGTCTTCGGATGCGCATGTTATCCGAACACGTCCTCAACCCGACCCCATAAATTAACCCATCGGTCCTCCCTTTGCGTTTTCCTTGGATACCTCAGCTCATTTTCGGGGTTATCGGTGTCTCAACCTTTCTACCGGAAAGGTAATCCTCTCACGGCACGTCACTTTTGCGGAGACCGTGTTCCCGTTTTCTAAACCTCCTCACCTGTAGACCATACCTTTCTAGAAAGTGACATCTCACCACTTCTTTCACCACCTACATCTTTTCCGCATGCCCCACACACCCCTACGGATCCACCATCTCCTAACCAGCCTGAACCCAACTCTTCTCCGCTAACCTCGCCCTCTCCTACATCGCATCAGCCGCCTCTCTCACCTATTACCTACCAGCGACGAAACAAAAACCTTCCCCCACCAAAACCTGTCTACACCAGCCCTTCTACTCAGCCCGCTAACTCGGGTTCACCGTCTCCCACGTCTCCCGCAGCCCCTACACCTCCTCCGCCCCCTCCCCCACCCAGACACCCGATGGTCACACGCACTCGTGATGGAACCATCAAACCAACACACCTACACATTACATACTTCCGCAAACCACCTATCTCACCGTACTAAATCCCATATTGATGCCCAATCGGATCCTAATTGGCTTGATGCTATGAAAACTGAATACAAAGCTTTACAGGATAATAATACATGGGAATTAGTGATTAGACCTCCGGATTGCACATGTCATCCGTTGTATGTGGCTGTTTCGCCATAAGTTCCATGCTGATGGCACGTTGGAACGTTATAAGGTCCGCTTAGTTGTGAATGGGAAATCCCAGCAGGTTGGTATTGACTGTGATGACACTTTTAGCCCCGTCGTAAAACCATCCCTTATACGCACTGTCCTTAGTCTTGCGGTTTCGCGGGGATGGCAAATAAATCAGTTAGATGTTAAAAATGCGTTTTTGCATGGTGATTTGAACGAAACTGTTTATATGCATCAACCACCAGGTTTTAAGGACCCTTCTAAACCACATCATGTGTGTAAGCTACAAAAGTCTCTATATGGCCTCAAGCAGTCCCCTCGGGCATGGTACCAACGGTTTGCAAAATTTATTACTTCTTGTGGTTTTATCAGCACGGTTAGTGACACGTCTTTATTTGTCTACAAACACAGTAATCAAATGGCGTATCTTCTCTCATATGTAGACGATATTATACTCACAGCTTCCACTGATACATTACTTCGTCAAATTATTGGCTCACTATCAATGAATTTGCTATGACGGACTTGGGCTCTTTGCATCAATTTCTGGGTATCACGGTCACCCCTAAACAAGGTGGTCTATTTTTATCGCAAGAGCATTACACACATGACATTATTGCTCGGGCTAACATGACAAACTGTAAGCCATGTGCCACACCTGTGGACACAGCTTCTAAATTAAGTGCTTCATCTGGTCCCCCGCTTTCAGATGGTTCATTATACCGTAGCCTTGCTGGTGCACTGCAATATCTTACGTTTACACATCCTGACATTGCCTGTGCAGTCCAACAAGTTTGTTTGTTTATGCATGATCCTCGTGAACACCATTTTCAATTTTTGAAGCGTATTCTATGTTATTTAAAAGGCACGAGTGATCAAGGTATTCTTATTCGTCCGTCCAAGTCTAATGCTCTAATTGCATATTCAGATGCTAACTGGGGGGGGGGGATGTCCGGATTCCCGCATTCTACATCAGGCTATTGTGTTTTTCTTGGCGATAATATTGTGTCATGGTCATCAAAACGGCAAGCTACCATTTCTCGTTCAAGTGCTGAGGCCGAATACCGTGGGGTAGCTAATGCCGTTGCTGAAACGAGTTTGTTGCGCAACTTATTGACAGAACTACATGTTCCGATTCGTACAGCCACTGTTGTCTACTGTGACAACATATCAGCCTTTACTTATCTGAGAACCCCGTTCAGCACCAACGTACTAAACATGTTGAGTTGGATATTCATTTCGTACGCGAAAAGGTCAGAATTGGCGCAGTTCGGGTCCTCGATGTTCCTGCTGATTACCAATACGCTGATATTTTTACAAAAGGGCTGCCTCGTCAACTTTTTTGTCGTTTCAAGTCCAGCCTGTGCATTCAGCCTTCTTCCGCTCAGACTGAGGGGGTGTATTAGCGTGTATATTATTTTAGGATAATATATTAGAAGATTAGTATCATGTATTATTTGTGTTTATCTGTTTCCTATTTTAGCTCCTAAGAAGTCGGTCCTAGTCCTGTATATATATTTTAGATATTACTGAATAAGAGACCAAGGAATTACGATTACCTTTAGTAGGAACGCTAGTCGTGCGGGCGTGGGGTACCGACATAGAGATTAATCGGAATTAATCGTTTGAGATTTTTATGTGTAATCTTTAGTTATATATATGTACACACATTTTTATATGTAGTTTTTTAAAGTAGACATGTTTTAGCCACCCATTGACCCATTTCTTAAAGTTATGGGCCAGTATTTATAAGGTTTGGTCGAAATTTGGCCGGGATCTGGACAAAAGTTAGCCCAAATAGGACCGTCATTGACCGCCTAACGATTAATCGGGCATTAATCAGTGAACCGGCTATTAGTGATTAATCGGCGACTAATCGGAGACTAGTCGGGATTTTTACAACCATGGAAAAAGGTCGAATACTTAGGCCGCCTCTGCATACCTTATCCTTATTATCATAGTTGTCATAGCGCCAATAGCGCGCTATGTAGCGAAGCGATGAAGTGTTGCTATTTGGGTTATAGCGACTGATAGCGTCAATAAATTTTTTTTTTATGTAAATAGCAATTAGATATAGCTATAAAATAGCTGGATTATAGGTTTTTGTTAAAATATACACGTAAAATATAAATATACCAGGGTATTTTGATATAATATATATATAGGGGATGGATCATGAGAAAACTAGTTTAAATGAGAAAACCAAAAAACTAACTAAAAAAGCCAAAAAAACATATCAATTTTTTTTATTAAAATTCGCTATATATATTAAATAAAAAAACTTTAAAAAAATAAATAAAAAAGCATATAATGCACATGTGCAACATAAACATATAATGCACATGTGTAGTACGCATATAATGCACATGTGCAGTACAAGTTTTTTTTTTTTTTTCTTAAAAAATAAGTTTTTTTATACATAAAATCCAACGATTTTTTATAAAAAAATTTGTAAAAGAAATTGTATGTTTTTTATGCTTTTTTTTGGCTTTTTGAGTTAGTTTTCTAGTTTTCTCATTTATATCTAGTTTTCTCATGATCCTCTCCCTGTATATATATTATATATATATATATATAATAATATTCAAAATTCTTTTTCTAGTGTATCTCTATTTATAAAATAGCGGTCGCTATTTTTCGCTATTAACAACTATGCTTATTATATATATTGACCATCGCAAGCAGAGATGGGCCAAAGGGCTCATGGGCCCGCACATACCTGAACCGTGGGTCTCATCCCGAATGCCTTAACAGCTACATGTACGTTAGGATTGCCGGCCCATTTTAAACTTGGTTCCATTATCAACTCCTTATCATCTGTCGCGTAAACTTTCATTCCTGAACGGCCATAAAACATAAAAGTTATAACTTGTAAGTTGTAACTAATAAACTTTAACAATATTAAAATTCGAAATTTAATTAGCAGTCCTTTTAGAGGTCTCGAAAACCTTGAAATGTAGGTGGTAGGCTGCCTAATGAAAGCGAATCGAATTCGACTGCATCAATTTTGTACTTTGGAATCTGTTCTTTTATGATAGGTTCTGCAATTGTCTTCACAGTCTTGCAAATAGCCTACAAAAGGTTTAAACGCTCACTTCTCGAGGATCAGGTCGTATTAGAGGGCGTGTAACAGGTCACAATGGTTTGGGTCAAAACGGATATCGTTGGACACAGAACATTACCTTGTCTAGATATGGCCACATTAACTCAATAAACTTGTTAAGCCAGTCAAGCTGCACAAAAGAAGTTTGAATATAAGTTTTTTTTATTGTAAGTAAAAGCGCAAACGAGCCGAGTCGATACCAAGTTCGTTTGAGCTCCAGCCAGGCCTCGTTTATTCATGAGAGCTCGAGCTTGGATTATTTCGAGCTCTAATTCTAAAGCGCAAGTTCGGTTCGTGGTAGTTTTGCAGGCTCAAGCTCGGCTTATTTATTATTTATTAATTTAAATTTATAATTACCTTCTATATGTTTATAATTATATATTATATATTTTATATTATATCATAATATATAGGGGAAGGTTATCTTGAGAACGCTAAATATGCCAGAACCGTGACAAAGAATGAAAAAAAAGCAAGAACTTGGTAAAAAAACAATTCAAATTCAAAAAAAAAATTACACTTATCATTATTATTCGAATATAATATTAGAAACTAAATTTACACATGTGTAAGTTTGCCATTTACAGATATGTACATTTGTTGTATTTATACATGAGTAACAAAAGTTATTAAGATTGACTTTGAGATTAGAGATGAATTATTTAAAAAGTAAACTATTTTTTTAATATTGTATTTTAATCACAAGGAGGTTTGTATTAAAAAATGATTTTGATTGGTTTTTTCATTCGTTCTCACAAGTTCTGACAATATTTAGCGTTCTCAAGATAACACTTCCCTGTATATTATTTAGTTACCTTTATCATAATTTTATTATAATAATATTTACTATATATATAATAAACATTAAATTAAAATTATGTGAATAATAGACACATTTAAGCTTGCGAATCAACTCGAGCTCGACAAGTGAAGCTCAGGCTCTGGATCAGATCGTTATTAAAAATGTTTTTTTATAGGCTCGAGCTCAATAGTTGACTAGAGAAGAAGTCAAGAAGATACATACCCGATCATGATCCGGGTTTTTCACCCACATTGGTATCTCCGGAAGCATCTCTTGCAGGGACTTTGTATCTCGTTCAATCAAAGGTCGTACTTTGGGATCCTTTAATAATATTAAAGTAACAAAATCACAAAATAATTATTTAAATTCACATAAAAAGATTCTCATACATTAAAAAATGTGTCATTTGAGAAGAACAGTTAGGGGCATTTAGGATTGTTTATTTAAACCGAGAATGTTTTTAGTTTAAAGGTGAAATAAGTTGTTTTCGAAAGTATATATGAGATTTGATTATTCCTAGTAGATTTAAAGTTGTGGGTGAATAAGTTAGTTTACATAAATATCAATAGACCAATAACAAGAAAAGATATTTATAAATTATTTGATAAAATAAATATTACACTCAATTATACACTATACTAGTATGATACACATATGGCAAGAATATATCTGAAAAGCAATGTTTTCTGAACCGCGCAGGTCGGTTGAACCCGGTTGAATCGGAAACCAACTAAGTAATTTGTCTGATTGAGTTTATTTGAACCGCCTCTGTTCATACTGTCTGGTGACCGGTCAAATTGAAACCAACAAATCAAACTGGGCGGTTGAACTGTATTTCAATTTCTTTTTATGTGTTCTAAAATATCATTTATTGATTCCTATAATGCTTCATGTTCCATCTTATATATATCTAGGCTTCATCTTTATTAGAAGAGTTAAGTGTCATTTACGTCCTATGGTTTGTTCACTTTTGTTATTTCAGGCTAAATTTAAAAATTGCACCGTTTTCCTCCCTAACATTTTGAAAACGTGCCATTTCAGTCCAAAAAAAATAACCACAGTTAAAAAATTCAGTTAGTTTATAGGTAAAATTCGTTTGTTTCTAAGCAGCTGGTCACGGATTCAATCCGGGCCAGCTGCAATTTTGACTGTGGTTACCCCTAAGTAACTGAATTTTTTACCTGTGATTAATTTTTTGGACTGAAATGGCATTTTTCCAAAATGTTAGGGATAAACGGTGCAATTTTGAAATTTGGCCAAAAATGACAAAAGTGAATAAACCACAGGAACGTAAATGACACTTAACTTTTGTTAGAATTACACATCTACACTAAAAAGTAAATTATGATTTTCATATTTTGTTTTAAACAAGTTATAAATATATGTTAATATTATTTTTAATATTTTACTAATCCAGACTTTAAAACTGGTCCCACGAGTGGCACGTAAGTTCGAGTGGTTTAACAAAGATTGATATTAAAATCAACCTCAGATTAAGTACACACATCTGTACAATTATTAGTGGGAAGGGAGTGGTTAAACACCTAAAGTGTTTAAACTTCAAAATCAACCAATGAGAGCGTGTCACGTCAATCTACCTAAAGTGTTTAAACTTTTGGTCAAAAGTGTTGGCAATGGTTAGACACTTGATGAATTGGTAAACTTTTTTTGGTTTAAAAAAATATAATTTTTTAATATACAGCAGCAGCAGCAGACAAACAACTTCAACTTCACCGAATCGGCAAAGCTTTGCCGTACATCATGTTTTGCCGATCGGCAAAGGGGACGGCGGCGGTGTTACCGCGCGGCAAACCCCTTTGCCGATCAAGTTTACCGCCCACTCCCTTCCCCCTTAAGAGGGTTTAATGGTTTCGGTTGACAACACGTTTCGAATTATTATCATCTTGTGGTCTAAAATCACTTTTGGACACATTATCCTTATCATTGACATTGCATCATTAGTGGAAAACATTTCAAAATTGTGTTTCCTGCAACCTACAACCATCTCTTTGAATTTAAAAAAAAATATGAATGTATTAACAAAGTATTCTTTTTAAATGAAAGATTTTATAAAATATATTTTTATAACTTGTAAAATGAAAACGTAATGTTGTGTCACATCACCGGTTTATCAGCAAATTACTTACTATAAATAATTTACAGAAAAAAAAAATTGTCTTCAAAAAGTGAAATATTTTAAGCAGAATATTACATTGCAGTATTTTAGCATCTCGTCTGAAATCCCCAAATCTAGAATTGAAAAAGGTAACTAAATTACTGAAACGTATTTGTTGACTCTTTCCAAAGTCAACAATTGTCCACCAACATAACCCTTGTTCCAAAATCTGAAGAAGAAGGAGAAGAAAACTGAAAACACACCTCAACATGGGAGGGTTGAAAGTAGATGAAGAAATAATAACCCATGACAAGCCCAATCGAGACTCCAATTCCAAACCCAAACGTCCCCGCAATCGCGCTCACTATCCCCATCCTCACTCCCACTGTCCGTCTCCTTATCCCGCGAAACCGATTCTCATTCACAAACTCATAACCAGATCACAGCCTGTTTGCAAAAATCACGTCAAATCAGCTCTAAATCACATGATAGGTTACAATTTGAGATTCAATACAGAAGCAACAAACCAAACGAACGAGTAAACGCAATTAATAAGAGAATTGTAAGTAGATTAAATGCATTATTATGTGAATTATTATTAACGGTTTGTGTTGGAGTTGAAACGGAGATGAAGGGATGGAGTTTGGAAGGATTAGCTAACGGATTTGAAGCGTGTCGGCAACGGTTTATGTGCTCCCATTTTGTATGAATGAAGATGAATGAGGTGTGTGTGTGTGGTGTGTTTTGTGCGTGTGTGAGAGAGATCGGATTGGTCTCCATAAATATCTTTGTGATCTCCCTACCAAAATCAATACGACTATTGCTTTTTGTATTCTTTCATCAATTAATGTTTTTTTATATAATTATTCATATATTTAGTTTTATTCATTAAAATTACAAAAGAGTTATTATTGTCAAAATAACTAGACTGGAAGTAAGGTAAACGAGCTGAGTTGAGTTTCAGTTTGAGATTGAGTTTGACTCATTTCAATTAACAAAGTATGAGTTCGTTTCATTCCAAGCTCTATATCTACAACTCGTGATCGGTTGTCAAGTTCACTTATTTATCACACATTAATTATTTTGTTTTATTTATATACGTATGTAGTTGTTTCTTATATATTTATTATAATTAAATTAACTAGTTTAATACCCGTCCAGCAGACGGGTTACGCTAACAGCGTAACAACGCCCCACACATATCATGCATTCCACCAGTATCCATTTTTAGGGCATCCACACTGCTTACTACCACAAATCACCGTCGCTCTTCCCAAACCTACGTCACTTACCAACATCGACCACCACCGCTTTGCCCCAAATCGATGTCGGCGACATAACCACCGCACATTCAAAAGGGCGTATCTTTATCTGCTCATCAACCAAAACCCAAGCGATGTTTTCTGTTTAAAATTAGGGCTTCAACACCTACGCTTGAACCTAGTTATCGTCTGAAATTAGTTCTATGCTCGTCCATCAATGGACGGGCATATCAATGGTATAATAAAATAAAAAAAATATATCATAATAAATACACAGGTTTAAAACCATAAATATTAAAGCCATAAGCCCATTGTTTGGGGAAAGACCAAATAGTGATGATTTCGTTTCATGGCATAGTTATTTCTCATTTAAACTAACATTTTATAAACACAAGAGTTAAATGCTTGGTTGGTCCCCGTGGTTTGCAAAAATTGCAGACTTGGTCCTAGTGGTTCACTAATTACACACTTAGTCCCGGTGGTTGTAATTTTTGCACTCGGGTGGTCCTTATCACCAACATCTGTTAAGTTTTCCAGTTAAGTCCATGTTAAATGACCAAAATACCCTTGCTTATTACCAAGTTATATATATCTTCACAGGTCTCTTCTCAAACAAGCAGCACAACCACCACCATATCACCTCCGCCGCCATCTCACCTCCACCCCCGAACACCCACCGCCACCGTCTCACCTCCGCCACTTCTCACCTTCACCCCGGAACACCAAAATGTAACATTCGTCTTAAAACGGGTTTCAAAACCCGCTTCGTTTAATAATCAAATATTCGGTTAAAAGTTCGTTGCGTATTTATTGTGCCGGTTATTTTAAATATCTCCTAATTAATAAATATTTTAGAATTTAAATAGATAAAACAATAAGTAAATATTTAATAAAAAATCAAAAAGTAAAATAAAAATAAAAAGGAGTAGCCGGGTCTCGAACCCGGGTCTCCCGCATGTTCACACACTCACAACACCACTGCACTACACACGCTATTGTGAATGAAACTGAAATCAAATCAAATTTATATTAAAACGAACGCGAACCCTGCAAATTCAAACTATCGAACCTGTAACCGCCAATGATTCTAATCAAAACGCGATGTAGGATTCTTTTCTTTTTAGCAAGCATAACTGATGCTAATCATCAATTTCAAACGGAAATTCGGAATCAATGAGGTAAAACCGACTGAAATCAATGATTTCAACAATCAAGAATGAAACCGAAATTCTGTGATTGACTGGTTACTCTATAAATACCAATCATTTCACCACAAACGAATTCGCTCATTCTCTCAAACTCTCTCTAAATCAACACTTAAAACTCTCTCTAAAACAACACTTAAAACTCTCTGATAGAACCCGATGTTTTGAATAACGTCGCCAGAGTTTTCTGCACATTACCGGAATCTAACCGGAACTTCCATAACATTCTCCGATCGGTATATTCATCTTACTCTCTTTTGACTTCAGTTGTATAGCATTTTAATGTTAAACAAAATTTTTGAATTAACAGTCGGGTTTATGTTTCTGGGTTTTAAGTGGTGAAAAAGATGAAGTCGAGATTGTGTTTAAATATAAATAAAAACGGGTATTTAACCAGGTTAGACACACAGTCCAGCGGTGGACTGTGTGCAATTACAAAGCACACGTCCCGAGTTCGAGTCTTGGTCAGATCCGTATTAATAATAACCGTTTCCCTTTTTCTTTAAACCAAACACGCTAACACGCTGCAAGATGTTAAGTATAATAATATTACTAAATTAGACGGGTTAGACACCCAGCCCAACTGATTGGGCTGGGTGCAACGCAACATTAAGGTCGCGGGTTCGAGGCCAATCTACACACTGGTTCAAGGGATTTTAAATTCTTTTTAAAAATAAATGATTTCTGAATAATCTAATTGTCACACCCCGACCCGCAGCGGAAATAAGAGTCGGGGCATAATTGGGTTATCACCAAAGCACATGACATTTACTATTATGTTTCATAATTAAATGATGTCAAAGTTACATTTCTCAAACATCCAAACATGTTCATTCATTACAAAGGAAAATAACCAAACATAATAATCCAAATACTAAAACGTTTTATTTCTTCTAATCCAGGTCCTATGTGTTCCTAGCTGCTGCTGGTTCACCTGTATCATGTGTAAAATAGGAGGTTTTTGGGTCAACATAAGTTGGCGAGTGAACCTTATAGATAAACATTTGATAATGATTTTCTGGTTAGTTTATCAATAAAATATTGTGCATAATCATAAAAGAGCACATGTATGAAATTAAACATTGGCAAACATCAGTTACAATTATAACATACATTAACAATCGATAGCATACATGAACATACCAACATCATATAATAATTAATATAAATAAACTGTGCGATCAAGGCTCAATCAAACGGAGCCGATCGTATTGCATGAACTGGAAATGTAAATTGAACTGTGCGCTCAAGGCTCAATCAAACGGAGCCGAACGTATTGCATGAACTGGAAATGTAAATTGAACTGTGCACTCAAGGCTCAATCAAACGGAGCCGAGCGTATTGCATGTATTGAAATGTAAAATGAACTGACCGATCAAGGCTCAATCAAACGGAGCCGATCGTGCTGGCACGCCCTGATCAACCGCATAATAAAATGGGGATCAAACTCAACCTCGATGGATGGGGAGCTACGGCCTCGGCAATTGCATATATTGAAATAATAATTTGCAAACAATAATAACTACTTAACAGCAACAAACTAATACACATGTCATGATATGATATATGCACAATAACTTGGTTATAATATATAAATGAACAAGACACATGATACACCCCAAAAACGTGATTAAAACGGGGAATTTGAAGGGTTCACTCACATTGGGTGCGTTGAATTTGAGATGGTGAGATGCGCACGATTTAGACGAAGCGAGTCAACGAGGAATAATAATAATGGAAAAATATATTTAAATGAATGGATTTTATTAAAGATTTTAATGGGATTTTTAGATATATTTTTGTGAGTTTATGGCTATTTTCTATCTTTAAAAATGTTATTTTTAAGTATTTTTAATTGATTTTTGAATTAAAATAAACAAATAAATATTTAAAAAAATATTATTTTTTTACTGTTTGACCGTTGACCGTTGACCGTTGACCGGTTCGGTCAGCGGTAAATACTTGCGCCAAGCGGGATTCGAACCGGTGACCTTCCGTTCACGCGCACGTAGCTCTACCAACTGAGCTACGTGACTAACCCGTTAGAAATCCAGTTTTAATTATATTTATACACTTATTCGAATTTACCGAAAATTCCTTTATTTTGCAAAACGTTTTAATCTCATTGAACCGGTGCTTGTGACGGGACTCGATTGCGCGACGTGAAGTTTGTTTTGCACACAGTCCACCGCTGGACTGTGTGTCTAACCCGGTTATATTCTTGATTTATATTATACTTAACAACTACCCGTTCTAACCCGGTTAATTCATGAATAAAAAGAGTGTTATTACGTGAAGCGTGTGCGCAGTAAGGATCGAACTCGGGACGTGTATGTTAACTTTGCACACAGTCCACCGCTGGACTGTGTGTCTAACCCGTTTATTATCCGAATTTTATTTAATCTTATCCCGGTTTTCAGTTCATCTTCTTCACTACAATTACCGACTTCACTCAAACGACTGGTTCTTGATTTAACTATTTAAATAACATGACTACTAGCTTGAATGAACAAAACCGAACAGTTTGGGGAAAGGAAATACCGGACAGGTCGTCTTCTTCAGGAAGTCCGGCGAGAACAGGCAACTCTGTTTTTGAACCTTCGGCTGAGAGGGTCTAACAACAGAATTAAAGAATTAGATTTGAAATTGAACCAGAGTACATGGATTATTAGCACGATTGAATGTGTTTACCGTTAACTAGCGAGTTCCGGCAAAATCCAGAATTTCTCCGGCGAACCCAGAAAATCCAGCAAAGTCTTCTGTGACTGATTTTGAGTGACGGATTAATGTTAGTAGAGTCCTAACAATAGATTGAAACCGCAAAAGAGGAAAATCTTACCGGTTTGTGTTGAACACGGTTTTCCGGCGAGATTTGCAGAGTATTCCGGCGAACAGTTTTTTTGTGCTCAAAAGACTTGAAAACGCGACGAAAAGGAATTGGAGTGTATTTGAGACGGTTCTGAATCGCATAAATGATTGGAACCTGAATTATTTGGAGTTTGAATGCCTTTCGGTTTCAACACCCGAAACTTGAAGTTCATTCAAGTTGAAACTTAATTAGTAACCGATATTCATCGGTTATAAACTAGCCAAACGAACTAAAACTGATTTGGCGATTCGGTTTACCGATTTCCGTTATTCAGATATCATTAACCGTTAATTCGTGTTTGCGTATAAAACTCAATTGTTTTCCTAAGGTTAACAGAAAACAATTGGTGGCGGAGTGGTTAAAGGATCGGTTGATAAGTTGTTGGAGGCAGTTGACCCGGGTTCGAGTCCGGTCAGCTACAAATGTTTTTTATTTATTTTATTTTAACTTTTTATCAAATGTAACTTTTATAGTTTAGTTTATATATTAATTATGTAACGTTTAAACTCAAAATACTCATAAATACTTAATGTAATTTCATAACTTGGTATTTGATTACAAAACGGAGCGGGTTTTGGAGACCCGATTTATACAAATGTTACAGTATCCCCTTCTTTTAGGAATTTCGTCCCGAAATTTAAACAGTTGAAGTAGTAGGGAAAAGATGAGGGTATTTTTCACGCATTGAGTCTTCTCGTTCCCAAGTAAACTCAGGTCCCCGTTTCGACTCCCAGCGTACTCTAACAATAGGAATGCGACTTCGACGTAGACGCTTTTCTCCATAGTCCATAATCTCCACTGGTCTTTCAATAAAATGCATGGATTCATCGATCTGAATATCTTCTAGTGGAATATGAAGATTCTCATCAGCGAGTCACTTCTTCAAGTTCGACACGTGGAATGTGGGATGAATCTTATCGAGTTCTTCCGGTAGGTCAAGCTTGTATGCTACAGGACCTACTCTTTCGAGTATTTTGAAAGGTCCTACGTAACGTGGTGCTAGCTTTCCCTTTTGACCAAAACGAACTACTCCCTTCCACGGTGATACTTTTAAAAGCACATGATCACCAATGCTAAACTCCAAGGGCTTCCGTCGTTTATCTGCGTAACTCTTTTGACGACTTTGAGCCGCTAGAAGATTGTTTCGGATTTGATGAATCTTATATGTGGTTTCTTGGATCAATTCTGGACCAGTAATTTGTGCTTCCCCAATTTCGTGCCAACAAACAGGAGATCGACACTTTCGACCATATAAAGCTTCAAAAGGTGCCATGCCGATGCTAGAATGATAACTGTTGTTGTACGAAAATTCAACTAACGGTAGATGGGCGTCCCAATTTCCCTTGAAGTCTATGACACATGCTCTAAGCATATCCTCAAGGGTTTGAATGGTGCGCTCAGACTGTCCATCAGTTTGAGGGTGGTAGGCGGTACTGAGATCTAATCGAGTGCCCATAGCGGATTGCACTGCTTGCCATGTTCGTGAGGTGAAACGGCCATCACGATCAGAAATAATACTTAATGGAACTCCATGTCGGCTGACGATTTCGTTGATATAAATACGAGCAAGCTTTTCGTTCTTGAAATCTTCTCGAATAGGAATAAAGTGAGCTGATTTTGTAAGTCGGTCTATAATCACCCATATAGTGTCATACCCACTAGAAGTGCGAGGTAACCCGGTAATGAAATCCATGGTTATATTTTCCCACTTCCAAACAGGTATTTCTAGTTGGACTAGAAGTCCTGAGGGTCTTTGGTGTTCAGCCTTTACTTTAGAACAAGTGAGACACTTGGAAACAAAAACGGCAATATCTTTCTTCATTCCAGGCCACCAATAGGTGTACCGTAGGTCTTGATACATCTTATCGGCTCCTGGGTGTATAGAATATCGCGACTTATGGGCTTCATGCATGAGTGTTTCACGAAGATTGATGTGGTTAGGAATCCATATACGATCTAGGTAATACAAAATACCATCAGATTTAGTTTCAAGCTTTAGCTCGGCTCCACAGGACATCTCTTTTTGTACATCTTCCTCTGTTATTGAAACGTGTTGAGCTTCTCGAATTTGATCCTTAATATTGGTTATAATTTGCGAACATAGAAGATGAATGGAGTTCGCATAACCCTTTCGACTAAGTGCATCAGCCACCACATTTGCTTTACCAGGGTGATATTTGATTTCACAGTCGTAGTCATTTAGGAGTTCGACCCATCTTCGTTGCCTCATATTTAACTCTTTCTGATTGAAGATATGTTGAAGACTCTTGTGGTCAGTGTATATTTCACACTTCGTACCATAGAGATAATGTCTCCATATCTTAAGAGCGAATACAACGGCTCCAAGTTCAAGGTCATGAGTGGTGTAGTTCTTTTCGTGTGTCTTGAGTTGCCTTGAGGCATAAGCTATGACTTTTCCTCTTTGCATGAGAACGCAACCTAATCCTTGCCCTGACGCGTCGCAATAGACCACAAAATCATCACAACCTTCAGGAAGAGTGAGGATTGGTGCATCACAAAGTTTTTGCTTGAGAGCTTGAAAAGCTTCTTCTTGCTTGGGCCCCCATACAAATGGTTTCCCTTTATGGGTTAAAGCCGTGAGTGGCACCGCAATGCGAGAGAAGTTTGAAATGAACCGACGATAATAGCCAGCAAGTCCAAGGAAAGACCTTACTTCAGTTGGCGTACGTGGAGCTTGCCATTCTTGAACTGCTTTGATCTTTGATGGGTCCACATGTATTCCTTTGTCATTGACTACATGCCCGAGAAATTGCACCTCTTTTAACCAGAATTCACATTTAGAAAACTTGGCATAAAGCTTTTCCTTTTCTAGAAGTGCAAGAACAAGTCGCAGATGACGCTCATGATCAGCTTTAGATTTTGAATAGATAAGAATATCGTCAATGAACACAATAACAAATCGATCAAGGTAAGGTTTGCAGACTCTATTCATTAGGTCCATGAAAACAGCTGGTGCGTTGGTTAATCCAAACGGCATAACCATGAATTCATAGTGACCATATCGAGTTCGAAAAGCAGTTTTAGGGACGTCTTCTTCATGCACTCTAAGCTGATGATAGCCAGATCGAAGGTCGATTTTTGAAAAGCAACTGGCACCTTGTAGTTGGTCAAGAAGGTCATCTATGCGAGGTAAAGGATATCGATTTTTGATAGTTAACTTGTTGAGCTCTCTGTAGTCGATGCACATGCGAAATGATCCATCCTTCTTCTTCACAAAAAGTACAGGTGCACCCCAAGGCGATGAGCTGGGGCGTATAAATCCCTTGTCAGTCAACTCTTGCAATTGACTGGCTAGCTCTTGCATTTCAGAGGGGGCTAACCTATATGGAGATTTTGCCACTGGTGTAGCACCAGGTATAAGATCGATACGGAATTCGACATCTCTGATTGGAGGAAGTCCTGAAATGTCGTCAGGAAAAACTTGTGGAAAATCTTTTACAACAGGAATATCTTCAAGTTTCTTTTCTGAGGTCCCCTTCTTGATGATATGGGCTAAAAACGCGACATAATTCTTGCGAAGGTATTTTTGTGCTTGAAGACAAGACATTAAGTTGAGCCCTTTCGCCGAGGTTTCTCCAATAATTCGAAGAGTCTGACCGTTTGAAAGAGGAATACGAATAAATTTCTCACGACATACAACTTCCGCATGATGCTGACTGAGCCAATCCATTCCGATTATGATGTCGAAACTTCCCAGCTTCATAGGAATAAGATCGACTGAGAAATCGTGGTCGTTTAGGGTGAGCGTACAGTTGCGTAAAATAGAGTCTAACGAAACTGGTTTTCCATCTGCAACTTCCACCGTTATGGATTCCGCGAGCTTATCTCGATTTTACTTAAGATAGGTTCAAACTCTAATGACACGAAACTTCTATCCGCACCAGTATCAAATAACATAGAGGCATATCTATCATTTATAAGAAACGTACCGTTGACCACATTGCCGTCAGCTCTAGCCTGGTTTGCGTTAATATTGAAAGCCCTTCCTCTAGCAGGTGGAGGAGCTTGGTTTGCTTGATTCACAGGGTTGGCTTGAGCCTGAGCATGAATATATTTTGACCAGCCTTGGACATGTGTTCCTGAAATGACTTGGATCACCGCAATTGAAACAAGCCCGCATAGGTTGGCCCATAGGGTAGTTGGGTTGATAGTATGTTTGGGCTAAATGTTGAGTGGGTGGAAATGGTTGTTGTTGTTGGGCTTGACCCATTAATTGTTGGTGGGTTTGGGTTATAGGTTGGTGGCGGTTTGTTCGTTGAAGCGTGCGGCAGTTTTGAACAGTGTGCCCAGCGCGACCGCAGCCGGTACAGTATTGGCAAGGATAGTCAGGGGAGTGGTGATACTGACAACGGTTACATTTTGGTAGTGGCCCTGTGTATGGTCTTTTGTATGGCGCGGGTGGAGGAGTGGCTTGAGTGATGGGTGCAACAGGAACAGGGGTGTTGGTTTGGGTGACTGCAAAGTTCCTGGTGTTACGCTTCCTCTTGTTAGCAAATTTAGAGGAAGGAGTGTGGTGGTTTGAGGTTTGTCCCTCAGCAGGGGTTTTCTTCTTTTCCTCCTTGAACTTCCCATTGCGAATTCGGTTTTCGGTCAGTTCTGTTGCCAACTCCATGGGAGCTTCGAGTGTTACCGGTGAAACGCTGAGGACCGAATCTTGGATCTTCGAGGGAAGTCCTCGAATGTAATGTTCGATCAGACGGTAGGTTGGGGTGAATAAGTTTGGAACCATTTGGTTCAACTCCAAGAACCTTTTGTTGTAAGTAGAGTGATCACCATCTTTTTGTTTCAAGGCATGAAATTCATCTTCCAATTTCTTAATTTCACTTCTAGAACAAAATCGCCTAGTCATGATTTCCCTTAACTCCTCCCAAGTTAAGGCCATCGCATCTTCCGTTCCCCTCTTTCCTTTCTCAGTATTCCACCAAGTGAGAGCTACCCCAAGTAGTATCCCGGTGGCATAATGGACTTTGCGATCCTCAGGACAATCGCAGTTTAAGAACACGTTTTCCATCTCCTCGAACCAATGTAGGAGAGCAGTGACTCCCTCAGTCCCTTCGAATTTTGGGGGGTCGCAGGACTTAAAATGTTTGTAGGAGCATTTGATGGTAGGAGGGTTGTTGATGATCTGGTCCTGTTGTTGAGGAGGGTTAGTAGGATTTGCAGCAAGAGCTTGTTGTACTTGTACTACGATGTCAGGTAATATCGTGGCCATTTGATTCGCGATATGAGTGGCCAAACGTTCCTGAGACTTTTCCGATTTCCTACTCCTTCGATGCGGTCTAGACGACATCTACAGGATCATAAAATGAGAAGATTGTGAGTTTATGGTATCTTTTAAGGTGTCATGTGTCTTTAAGAAAATGAAAATAACATAAATATCAATAATGCAACTACATCCGAAGGATGTCTTGGGTTCGCTCATGTTGGGCCTCAAATGTCCACCATACCTTCACCTATATAGTCATGTGGGCCCCCATGGCTATTGGCTTGGTAGGATTCACATTAGTATTGGCAATTTAACACTCGCATCCCCGAATGCTAACCACAAAATATGTTCATGAGATGTTTTGGTCGGAACGTGTCCAGGTGTAGACACAATGACAACTCAAAGTGGGATTAGCTCTCACGACGTTTGGTATAGCATGCTTTGGCCTAATAAGTATTTCGTACTCTCATCGTTAGTCCCCAGGTAGGCAAACTGGTCCTTTATTTTGGATTTATACGAATGCCAGCCTAGACAGGACGTTCCGACTACCGGTACTAGTACCCTTCCAGTTACTACATGCCCGTCATGAGAACTCACTTTGATGAGATTTGAAAACACGAAAATCATTGTAAAATCAATCATGATGTGGTGTGTGCTTGCATGGATGTGATATGTTATGATCATACGATTTCATGATAGGCATTATTTGATAATACATACTTATGAACATGCTTGAACAATATCAAATGTAACATTTAACATAAACATATAAACATCATGAAATTTGGCATATAACACAAAAAAAAATTTCTTATAAGTTTCTAATCGACTATAGTATAGGCTCTAAGGGTCTAATAACCTATCCTATATCCCTATAGTCATGGCTCTGATACCAATCTGTCACACCCCGACCCGCAGCGGAAATAAGAGTCGGGGCATAATTGGGTTATCACCAAAGCACATGACATTTACTATTATGTTTCATAATTAAATGATGTCAAAGTTACATTTCTCAAACATCCAAACATGTTCATTCATTACAAAGGAAAATAACCAAACATAATAATCCAAATACTAAAACGTTTTATTTCTTCTAATCCAGGTCCTATGTGTTCCTAGCTGCTGCTGGTTCACCTGTATCATGTGTAAAATAGGAGGTTTTTGGGTCAACATAAGTTGGCGAGTGAACCTTATAGATAAACATTTGATAATGATTTTCTGGTTAGTTTATCAATAAAATATTGTGCATAATCATAAAAGAGCACATGTATGAAATTAAACATTGGCAAACATCAGTTACAATTATAACATACATTAACAATCGATAGCATACATGAACATACCAACATCATATAATAATTAATATAAATAAACTGTGCGATCAAGGCTCAATCAAACGGAGCCGATCGTATTGCATGAACTGGAAATGTAAATTGAACTGTGCGCTCAAGGCTCAATCAAACGGAGCCGAACGTATTGCATGAACTGGAAATGTAAATTGAACTGTGCACTCAAGGCTCAATCAAACGGAGCGGAGCGTATTGCATGTATTGAAATGTAAAATGAACTGACCGATCAAGGCTCAATCAAACGGAGCCGATCGTGCGGGCACGCCCTGATCAACCGCATAATAAAATGGGGATCAAACTCAACCTCGATGGATGGGGAGCTACGGCCTCGGCAATTGCATGTATTGAAATAATAATTTGCAAACAATAATAACTACTTAACAGCAACAAACTAATACACATGTCATGATATGATATATGCACAATAACTTGGTTATAATATATAAATGAACAAGACACATGATACACCCCAAAAACGTGATTAAAACGGGGAATTTGAAGGGTTCACTCACATTGGGTGCGTTGAATTTGAGATGGTGAGATGCGCACGATTTAGACGAAGCGAGTCAACGAGGAATCACTAACCTAAATAATAATGGAAAAATATATTTAAATGATTGGATTTTATTAAAGATTTTAATGGGATTTTTAGATATATTTTTGTGAGTTTATGGCTATTTTCTATCTTTAAAAATGTTATTTTTAAGTATTTTTAATTGATTTTTGAATTAAATAAACAAATAAATATTTAAAAAAAATATTATTTTTTTACTGTTTGACCGTTGACCGTTGACCGTTGACCGGTTCGGTCAGCGGTAAATACTTGCGCCAAGCGGGATTCGAACCGGTGACCTTCCGTTCACGCGCACGTAGCTCTACCAACTGAGCTACGTGACTAACCCGTTAGAAATCCAGTTTTAATTATATTTATACACTTATTCGAATTTACCGAAAATTCCTTTATTTTGCAAAACGTTTTAATCTCATTGAACCGGTGCTTGTGACGGGACTCGATCGCGCGACGTGAAGTTTGTTTTGCACACAGTCCACCGCTGGACTGTGTGTCTAACCCGGTTATATTCTTGATTTATATTATACTTAACAACTACCCGTTCTAACCCGGTTAATTCATGAATAAAAAGAGTGTTATTACGTGAAGCGTGTGCGCAGTAAGGATCGAACTCGGGACGTGTATGTTAACTTTGCACACAGTCCACCGCTGGACTGTGTGTCTAACCCGTTTATTATCCGAATTTTATTTAATCTTATCCCGGTTTTCAGTTCATCTTCTTCACTACAATTACCGACTTCACTCAAACGACTGGTTCTTGATTTAACTATTTAAATAACATGACTACTAGCTTGAATGAACAAAACCGAACAGTTTGGGGAAAGGAAATACCGGACAGGTCGTCTTCTTCAGGAAGTCCGGCGAGAACAGGCAACTCTGTTTTTGAACCTTCGGCTGAGAGGGTCTAACAACAGAATTAAAGAATTAGATTTGAAATTGAACCAGAGTACATGGATTATTAGCACGATTGAATGTGTTTACCGTTAACTAGCGAGTTCCGGCAAAATCCAGAATTTCTCCGGCGAACCCAGAAAATCCAGCAAAGTCTTCTGTGACTGATTTTGAGTGACGGATTAATGTTAGTAGAGTCCTAACAATAGATTGAAACCGCAAAAGAGGAAAATCTTACCGGTTTGTGTTGAACACGGTTTTCCGGCGAGATTTGCAGAGTATTCCGGCGAACAGTTTTTTTGTGCTCAAAAGACTTGAAAACGCGACGAAAAGGAATTGGAGTGTATTTGAGACGGTTCTGAATCGCATAAATGATTGGAACCTGAATTATTTGGAGTTTGAATGCCTTTCGGTTTCAACACCCGAAACTTGAAGTTCATTCAAGTTGAAACTTAATTAGTAACCGATATTCATCGGTTATAAACTAGCCAAACGAACTAAAACTGATTTGGCGATTCGGTTTACCGATTTCCGTTATTCAGATATCATTAACCGTTAATTCGTGTTTGCGTATAAAACTCAATTGTTTTCCTAAGGTTAACAGAAAACAATTGGTGGCGGAGTGGTTAAAGGATCGGTTGATAAGTTGTTGGAGGCAGTTGACCCGGGTTCGAGTCCGGTCAGCTACAAATGTTTTTTATTTATTTTATTTTAACTTTTTATCAAATGTAACTTTTATAGTTTAGTTTATATATTAATTATGTAACGTTTAAACTCAAAATACTCATAAATACTTAATGTAATTTCATAACTTGGTATTTGATTACAAAACGGAGCGGGTTTTGGAGACCCGATTTATACAAATGTTACACTAATAGTGTATAAATATAATAAAATCAGAGAATCTTATGGGTTAGACACGTAGCTCAGTTGGTAGAGCTGCGTGCACGTATACGGGAGGTCACGAGTTCGAACCTCACACGCTGCCTATAATAAATGAGTCAGACCCGTCGTTGACCTGTCAACCCTTAGAAAAATGGTAATTTTTTTAATTAAAAATCCCTTTTATTTTCTTTGAAAATTAGTTAAAAATACCTCAAAATAAGGTTTTAAAACCTAAAAATTTTGCATTAAATTCACAAAAATAAATCTAAAAATCTCATTAAGAGCACTAATTAAAAATATTAATCTCAAATAAAATTTATTTATTTATCGAATTATTACGTTATTATTTAGGTTAGTTTTCCCTCGTCGGTTGAATCATAAATTCGTGCGCATTCATCATTATCAAGGAACGCACCCACTGTGAGTGAATTCTTACAACTTCCCCTTTTTATTCATGTTTTGGGGTGTATCATGTGTCGCTTTAATTATCTCGTTTATTCAAACTTGTGCTATTACCATTATATGATCTAAACTTGTGATGTAAATATTGTTTGTTATGATGTGTGTTTACATTTTGTCAAGTTGCGTGCAAATCATTCATTAGGCCCATCAGTTCCTCGTTGGAGAGGAGTTGAACATCGCATGCCTCATTAGATCGGCTCCGTTTGATTGAGCCTTGATCTCATTGTTCATCGTTTGGTGTGTGCGTGTGCATTAATTGATATTATGTGTTTTGTGATTAAATTTACATTTACGTTTACTCATATGTGGTTATGCACCTTTTTATAACCAATATAATAAATTCGTACAAATGTTTTCATAAGATTCACTCGCCAACTTTTGTTGACCCAAAACCCTATTTTTACACATGATACAGGTGGACAGGTTGAAGTAAGGAACACATAGGAAATTGCCTTAGAAGAAAAATAAAGAAGTCATGAAAAATGTATTTGAATATGTTGTGCTTGTATGTTTATTGTAACTCCTTCTTTAAAAAGAAATAATAAATATGAAACTTTATAGTAAATGTCATGAGCTTTGATGAAAACCCAATCATGCCCCGACTACCATTTTCGCTGCGGGTCAGGGTGTGTGACACAAAACACCCACCAACACTGAAACCCACCACCACCAACGAACACCTCCACCACCGGGCAGGCTATCATCACCGCCGATAACCACCACACCAGCTCGTTGCCCCTGCTACTTCACACCGCCACAACCACTTCTTCACCAAATCACCGCCACACACATATGCATCAATTACACATAACGCACGTCAATTTTTAAATAGCACAAACAATCAGGAACAAAATTACACAAAAACAAATCATCAGAAACTAACACACGATGCAGTGAAGTCGAAGGGGCGACGGAGGAGCCGGCGATGTCGGATCCGATGATGCACATATCGGTGGTGGAAGATGAGTTGCAGGTTCATTTTTCCGGTAGTAGGTTCCGGCAGTTCGATGTGCATCATCAGCTGGGAGGTAGAGAGAGGTTGAAGGGTGTACGGTGGAGGTTGAAGGAGGTGACGATGGCGATGGCGGTAGGTTTTGTGGTGGTGGGCGGTGGTTTACGATGACGGCAGCAGTAGCGGCGGCTGGTGTGGTGTTCCGACGACACACGTCATTTTTCCAGCGGGTTGGGTAGTTGAGGGCTGTGAGGGTGATGGTCGTTGGTTGTTATTGGGTGGTAGGTTTTTTTAGGAGATAAGATGATGATGAAGAGGCCCCCTGTTTTAAGTTTAGGAAAATAGGGAGATTAATTACCTGAAACAGTGAATGGGAGGAGAAGGTAGGAGACGGCGGTGGAGGCGGTGGTGGAGGTGGGAGACGGTGGTCTTGTGGTTTTAGAGAGAGAAAAGGAAAGTGAGAGAGAGAGAGATCGGGGTGAAGAAGAAGAAGAAGGTGTCTATTTATTTTTGTTTTTTAATAGTAAGGGTAGTGTGGTAATTTTATATAGACTTAACTGAGAAAGTTAACATGGGTTAGTCATAAGGACCACCCGAGTGCAAAAATTGCAACAACTGGGACCAAGTGTGTAATTAATGAACCATTGGGACCAAATCTGTAATTTTCGTAAACCACAGGGACCAACCAAACATTTAACTCTAAACACAATTTATAATGAGTTTTATATTGAGTTGGGCTGTTATGATAGGCTTTAGAAATTCGTTGACACATATCCGGTCCAGTTTTTTTTTTTAATTTCCGGGTTATTTGACTCTAATCGGGCTCACATATCTGTTTGGTGTCGTTAGAAACCCTATCCAAGATATTTGCTCCCCACGTTAGTCTATAGCCACCCCATCGGTTCAGGCGAGATCTGGAGATCTATCGATTCTTCATTGATATAGTATCCAAGCATTCAACCAGTTATCAACCAATGCCTGTTATCCGACGTCGTTACTATCATCTTCTTCATTAACAATCAGATCTCATCTATTTTGCCCTAATTGAAGATGCGTCGTTCTTCTTCTAACAAAAAACTCATCGAATTCCACCACCTCCGCTAATTCTTTTGCCATGGATCTATTCCGCTCTGGTATTTATTGATTTGAATTTCTAATTAAGTTGTTTTTTTTTACTTTACTTCGTTTATTTCGTCCGATTTGGAGTCTTATTTAGGGTAATTTACCGAAGCGTGTTAATCACGTTTATATATAGATTTATATCATAATTTTAAATCTCATGTTTTTTATTAGATTGGTTGGGATCAAATTAGTTAAAAGTAGTATTATTTTTAGCATATGAATCTAGAATTCTATTGAGATCTTAATCTCGATTTATTGTTAAAAGAGCCATGTTATTAGTTTGTCCTGAATTTCTGATTACTTATAACACATGCAGTATTAGATAACTACAAAGGTTTGAAATTTGTTTGTTAGAAGTTGTATTATAATTGTGTTTAAGTTATCGAGTTACTGTTTTTGAGAATATGGTCTCAGTTCAGATTTTTGATTTTTAGGCTGATTGATTGATGAAATAGAATGCACTTTAAACTGGTTTAATGATGTGATTTTGCTTGTTGCAACCTGATTATTTGTTTGTATTACTTACGTCTGTTTGATGATAATCGGATTGATTTGAAAGTGTAAGAAGCTAAGAATCTTTTTAAGCAGGGTTGAATAGAAATCAAGTTCTCGTCAAATAAGCCCGTTTTAAGACTTGTATCTTAGCCAAAAGCTGCAATGAAGTAATGCTTATGCTCCTTGATTATTATCTGTTGATAAGAGTTCTCTCGTACGATTAATAACTTCTATGTGGAGACTAATATATGAATTTTATTAGACATTATAGTATGTAATTGATTGAGATGTACAGAACTTATTGAATTTCACTAAAGAGTTAACATTTTTGTTTAGCTTTAGGAAAGGCTGCAACCAAGGGGTTTGTAACGTTTTGATCAGTTATTCTATTAGTCGGAACGACTTCATTGTCTTACTTTGGTTAATTTTGATTTCAAGTCTATTTGTGGGTAATATTCTCTAATTGATCTTTGTTACTTTGAAGTAAAAATTTATTTATTGGTCCATTATTAAAGTATCAAGCTTGTTGATGTTAATCGATTATCATGTGATGTGATGTTTAGCGTTTTAAGTTATTACATAGCTATTTGTAGTTAGTTCTTTTTTTTTGCAAGTTGGCTATTATTATCTTTTTAGTTAATAGGCATTTTTAGGAAAAAAAAAAACCAAATGGTAGTATTTAAAAGTTTTCGGCCAGAAAAAATATTATAGACATTAGTTAGCATTGATCAGCCATAATTTGTCCCATTTTTTACTCAACCATGCTGGCGTACCCTGTATATTTACTTCAACCAAGTACAATCTTTTATGATAATTAATGGACAAAAGAGCAAAACGGTACTTCTAATTGGCTATTTTTTTACACTAATAAAACACACATATGTGTGTAGGTGTGTATATATATAAATTTGTTTATTTCTTTGGCTTATTAAAGTATATAATTTATACATAAATTATGTTACTTACAGGTGGTTCAATTTGTTGCTGCTCTTCCTCTTCTTTGGTTTTGGGATCAGATTCATCAACTTGGTAAGTCGGTTCATCTTAAATACAAAAGTTAAAAGCCTCATAAAAATATAAATGTTGGCAACATGTGCGAAATGAAAAAACTTATGTTTGGCTGCAGTTCTTTCTTAGGTTTCATTTTGAGAGCATAGCAGAAACTCATGTATTTGAAGGTATGCTTTTTTTAAGCCTGTTTGCAGCTTTATATACATGCTTATAAGGACAGGTGGTCGCAGCGAAATGTTGCCACATGTCCCTCCAATTAACTTCTTATTACCCACGTTCCATGTTTTTTGGACTTTTATAAATTAATTTGGAGGAAGCAAAATATTTGAAAATGGTGATGGTAAGCGTTTTAAGTATAATGGGATAGGTAAGCGTTTTAAGTGTTTAGACCTTTTGTTTTCTTGATTATACTTGTGTGGTATAGAATAGTTTAAAAGAGTATGGTTTTTTTTAGCATTATGTTTTGTATTAGATGACATTTGAGCTTTTAAGGTGCCTATTATAAAGAGTGTATTCAGGCATTCTTAAATAAGATATTTAATATTAAAACACATAATCAATAAAATAAAGAAGATTTAAATATCTATGTATCTAAAACACATAAATAAACAATAAAAAAAGAAAAGCTTTACTTGTGTTTAAAGAGAACGTAGGAAGAATGTAGGAAGCTTTATATACGTGTAATCCTGAATTAAAGTTAGCATTAGAAATGTCAATGTATCTAAAACAGATAAACAATAAAAATTAGAAGCTTTACAAACCGTGGATTTATGATCAGAGAAGGGCATGAATGTAAAAGTGAAATATGACATAGAAGCTATATTTAAAGTCTTTAGAGCAGTTACTTTTTACTTACAATAGCAGTTAACTCTACCCACTATCACCATGTCCTAATTAGTAGTTATACTTGTTTTAGTAAGTTTTTTTAACAAAAATCAAATTTGGGTAGACCGCAAGTAATGTCTAGATTAAGAAAAACTTACGTAGATGTATTATTCTATAAAAATGTTTAAATAAGTTTTCTATATTTTGTTTAAAATTTTATTCTTATCGGATATGTTATATAATACATAACCATTTATAATAATGATAATAATAATTAATGTATCCCACTCACTCACTTCCTAAAGGTTAGGATCAAATATGTTAGATGGTTTTCTTATGGTTACAATTCCTTTATTTATAGTTATTTTTTTTAAAATAAAACTTAAACATAATCCTTTTTGTGATATTTGTTTAACAACTTTTTATACATATAATAGTTTACCCATGTTCCATGTTTTCTAGAAGTTTTAAAACTGATTCAGACAATTTGGAGGGAACAAAAGTTTTGAAACTGGGTTGTAGTTAAAAATTTAAATATTTTATATGTTATAGAATACTAAAATCCCTTTGATTTTGGTGAAGAATTTTTACAAAAGGATGGTTATTTCATTTTATTTTGTCCATAATAAAAGGGAATCATGGGTGATATGAAAAATGTGTCTTTTTTGTTTTTTAGGTTTTAAAAAACAGCCTTTGTAATTAAATTGTTTTTCAAAAACGCTTTGGACTAATATATAAAGAAGTTATTTTTTTACCCCACTTGCCCACTTTTTAAATTTAGGAGTAAATACATTAGATAGTTGATTATTGTTTTTTTTCTTGGATCAGACATATATATATATATAATAAATTTTTATTTTTAACAACATAAGCATTCCATATAGTATATGACATATAAATTAATAATAATAATAATAATAAATAATAATAATAATAATAATAATAATAATAATATGATTGTTAGTGTTTTGTAATAATAATATAAAAACTGATAATGCTTATAGTATTTATAATAATAATAATAAGAAGAAGAAGAAGAAGAAAGGTCGGGCCAATGCGTTTGAAGGCCTAACGCGAATCTAAATGCCGAGGCCGTTTCCGGTTACTAATTATATTATAATATTTTAAGTACACAATAATAAAAATAGATATCTCATCACATGCTGGTTCATGTTTTTTCATTGTTTTCTGCTTTTCATCTTCCAAATTGGTAAGTACCATTTCCTGTAATAAGAAATCAATTAAAATTGTTGACCATGGACATATCGAGAGTAATTAGTTTAAATTAACGGTATTAACCTGATTACACGCAGGCCCATTTTGTACCAACGTTTTCATCATCAAATTGGTTAGTTCTATTCCCTGAAATAAGAAATCAATCAAAATTGTTGATGATAGAAATATCAAGATTAATAAGTTTATATTAAGAGTATCAAATAAAAATAAAAACCTGATAACATTCTGATCCACTTTTTATGAACGGATTCTGATCCGCATCACTCAAACTGTTGAAGTTGATTTCCTGAAACAACAAAATCAATTCAAATGTTTAGTGTATTGATAGCGACAGTAGCAGGTTTGTAAACAAATACTTTTACCAACTTTTGCTGAAGTGCCCGATAAAGTTGCTGGTGGAAGTTGATTTTCATTGGTAGAACACTCTTGGTCGCTAAATTTCTGAAAGCTATATTTTGCTTCATTTTTTTGTTGACTGCTGGATCGAACATGTTTGAACTTGTTACATGCAGGTGCATTATATAGCATAAGATCACCTCAACTGACCCAGATTTCTAGGAAGATTGTAGGAGTTGGTTTGGAGATAATGGGTCTAAAAATAAGGAGAAAACTTGCAAGAGGAGTGGAGATCATGGGCCTAAATTTCAGGAGCAAAACCACCAGCAGAAAACTGCCAATAACCTCCACTAGAGCGGTTATTTTTGCTAGTTTAAACGGTTGAGATTTCATCTCAGTATGATCCAACGGTGGATATTGACTTGGATGGTGGTTAGACTTAATGGGTTCCATATATATATATATATATATATATATATATATATATATAATAGGCCCAGTTAAAGTCGGTATTAGAAATTTTGGTTCGAGCTCCTCTAGGTTCAACTTAGTTTGAGCTTTTAGTGAACTGATATCTACTAACTTATGAGTGTCTCAACTCGTTTAAAGACCTATAAGTTTTTTAGAACGACTAATTGACACACCCACTAATTTTACTTCTAAATCTATACTTGTGTGCACACGTTACGACTAGAACCATCAAATGTATTTTCGTGACTAAAGTTTCTAGGTTATTTATATCTTTCAACTACTTTTTGTTTACAATAAAGTAGTTGAGCGATATGTTTAAATACAATAGATATATAAACCAATGATAAAGATGAAACTCTTTGTTTTTTCTGCAAATATAAAGTAAAAAGAAAAATATAATACATTCTCATTTTGTCCTTATATTTGAACTGTAGGATATAAAATAAAAAGACATGTTAGCAGGGCCCATAGAGACTACTATCTACTGCAATAGATGATGTGAATAGAGTGGTTCCCGGTTCCATTTGTGGCTAGAAAGATGAGCTTAAAAGCTACTTTCACCCAAGAAACTTAATAATGTTGCCTTCCAAAATGGGTGTGCCCTGGTTTCAAAGGGTCCTCATTTGTTGCATTCAATGATTCCATATTTTGGTTGGTGGTGGTCTTAACTTGGCTATAATACAACCCCACACATAATATATATATTTCTTTTATATCAATACACCATACCCAAAATTATTTCGTCGAATTATGAGAGGTGGAAATCAAGATTCACCATAACTAACAAACCATATATGTTATGTCTCACAAACTGTGAGAGAGATTTAACGAAATCCAACCAAGAAGAGAAGACACAAATATGTAAATGAAAAAGAATAAACATGCTTACTAAGGCCACCCTGGGCAGTCATTTGATCACGCGTGATGATGCGTGATGATATGCCGCCACCCATCTTCAAAACGCGTAAACTTGAAAACTCATGGCCACTATCATGCGCGAAAATTGTTGAGTTGTGAGGGAAACTGTTGGGTGTGGTGAGTGATGGGCATTTCCACTAAAATCTATCACTAGTGATGGAATGAAACTCAATGATGTGACTGAACGTGATTGTATGTTGTGTGTGAGGTGTGTGAGTGGTAACTGATGAGCTCCCATACCACCTAAATGTTTATAACGAATACATAATGTCCCGTAATGGGAAGTATTCATAGACAATGTTAGAGAAACATGTCCGAAAATTTACTAACAAGTAGGGGCTGGCCAAGTTATATAGGTAGGGGAGTGTAATTTTTGAGCATGGCACTTTGTTGTCACATTATAATGTGGGACGGTCTAGAGTGAGAGCATGTAATTCTCGTAACAATTCAGTTAACCAAAACGACCTCTACTAACTTCTACGGTGTTAGCCATGGTGTGATACTGTGACTTACAGCTTGAGTGTAATTTTTAAGCAAAAATTATGATCCTCCTCAAAAGTTGGTTAAGCCATCTATTGCCTCTGGTCCTCCTAAAAGTTTTGTTAAGCTCTCTACTTACCCTGCATGAAAAATAATCTTGAGTTCGTCAATGTTAACAAGATCAAAATATAATTAATGATTCTAAAATGAGGTAACGAAAGAAAAGTAGTTTTTATGTTTGATTTGAACCGAAAAGGTAATAAATGTTTTTGTGTGTAAAATACCTACGGTTTCAAGGTAATACATGTGAAAAAGTAAAAATTCTAGATGATTTTCATTAACTGAAAATAATACATATATACAAAAGGAATAGCCGGGACCATGAAATCTCCTTATCAAAATAAAATTGTTGACTAAATTCAAAATTTGAATATTTTAACAATTCTTTTAGCGGCTATGACACCCTTCAAGTGAACGGGTAGCAGACCTACACGAAGCTTGAACGAAAACGTTCAAATAGCGAAACACTCTTTGTGAAGATATCGGCTACCTGGAACGTGTTACGAATAAATTTTATGTGTAACTTCCCTGCAAAGACAACTCCCAAATAAAATTGTCACGACCCTCGACCCTACCCTTGGCGGGAGCCGTGATCAGACATGAGTGGTACCGGTGTTATTAATATTATCGCAACGGAATTTTCATCAGGATCGGGTGTCAGGAAAAATTATCAAAGTTTTCAAAACACCGTAGTTTTCATTTCATAAACTGTGGGATAAACCCATACTTACATAAAGGATTTTTAAAGTGATAAATCCTTGATTACAAAACATGTTTTATTCAGGTTTACATAGCCACTTATTTAAGCTTGAGTGCCTCATAGCACTTTTCTTTCTCTTCACAGTAAATCACCTGAAACGTGTTTAAAAACATTTGGTCAGCGAAAAATACAGGTGAGTTCATTCAATTTGTATAAAAGGCAGTTTTCTTATAGTTACAACATTAAGAGTTTTTAAGTTTGTTTATATCTTACTATTACTCAAAAGTATTTGTCACTGGGCAATTCCTGTGACTGTGGTCATATCACTATTGGTTATTCTCCCGACTAGTGAAGCTCATCAAGTAGTGTATACAAAACCACATATACTGACAGTAATTTCTTAGTATGAATACAAAGACTTAATCACTGTAATATAAGTAACATTTTAAAAACATTTAGGGTTTTACAAATTATTTGAAGAAAACTTTGCGATTTAGGTTATCAGTAATAGCCTTATGGTTTAAATCTTGAGTTCCTAATTAAACACACAATGCAACACGTATTAGTGTATTAACCCATTTCAACTTAACGATAATCATGAAATCAAAACCTCAACGTGATGACAAAGTATAGCTTGATTCAGGCAGCACTTAAACATTTGTTGAATTGTTTATAGATCAATCAGACAAGGTATCGTACCAGTTATTCGGGTTAACATGCCGAGTACGTGCAGAGGTTTAGAACTCCGGGTATAATAGGATTATTACACCAGTATATTTAGAGAGAAAGAAAAGAATTGAACGAGTTTGAACTGTGCAGTTTACGTCCAATTTATAGCTGATTTTAGGGCGTCTTGCGCCTCGCGACGGGTCAGGGCCTCCCAGTCGCGACCCACGAAGGGGTCTAGCTAGGGTATATGTGGCCTAACTCATGGGGTAGGTTTGACACGTGTGTGACACGTGGCCGACACGTGTCTTTGGCGGCTTGCAGGTCTCTCGTGCCATGTGACGGCCTCCTTGGAGTCTGTCGCAGGCCGCGAGAAGCATCAAAAATCTTTATTTTGATTTTTTGTGCTGGTTCTCGTTGTGCGCATTTGGGGTTTCGATCAAGGTTCGTTCTAGGGTATTTTTGGGTGTTGTTACATCCTTCCCACCTTATTTAAAATCTCGTCCTCGAGATTTAGTGGAATAAGTAGGGGTACTTTCATTTCATTTCTGATTCTAATTCCCATGTGTATTCTGGTCCTCTCTTTGAATCCCATTTCACTTTGACCAGAACTAATCTCTTATGTTTGAGATTTTTAACCTTCATATCTTCGATTTGTAGAGGTTTCTCAGCAAATTTTAATGTTTCACTTATCTCTATCTCTTGAAGGGGTAAACATTTTCGTAATCGCATATATGAAATACATCATGTATACCAACCATTTCTTTTGGTAATTGTAGTTGATAGGCTACTAGACCAATTCGCTTGATAACTTTAAATGGTCCAACATATCTTAGACTTAACTTTCCTTTCTTACCAAATCGAACTATTCCTTTCCATGGAGAAACTTTAACAGTATTTTGTCTTCAACTTGAAATTCTAATGGCTTATGTCGATTATCTGTATAACTCTTTTGACGATCTCGTGATGTCTTTAACCTTTCCTTGACTTGCATTATCTTATCAGTTGTTTCTTGTACAATCTCAGGACCTGATAATTGCCCTATTTCTGCCCAACATACCGGGGTTCGGCACTTTCGTCCATAAAGTGTTTCAAATGGAGCGGCATTGATGCTTGAATGATAACTATTGTTGTAGGAGAATTCTATTAATGTTAAATGATCGTCCCAATTTCCTCCAAAGTCTATTACACATGCCCTCACATGTCTTCCAATGTTTGGATTGTTCTTTCACCTTGTCCATCTGTTTGGGGGTGATAAGCTGTACTTAAAACTATGGTTTTTCCATAGCTTTTTGGAAACTTTTCAAAAAATGTGAAGTGAAACGACTATCTCTATCAGACACAATGGATAAAGGAATTCCATGTAATGAAACTACTTCATCTACATATAGCTTAGCTAATCTTTCCATACTAAAGGTTTCCTTTATTGGTAGAAAATGGTATGACTTGGTTAATCGATCCACAATCACCCAGATTGCGTCATTACCTTTCCTTGTTTTGGGTAATTTGGTAACAAAGTTCATTGTTATCAATTCCCATTTTGTCAATACATATGGGGTCCGGTGTAGAAACCGAATAACCTGATTAACCGACACGCCACTTAAATAATCCACCAATGGGATTCAATATTTTATTAGCATTAGCATCTGTCAGGTCTATGCCTACACCCCGCGCTTAAGGTCGTGGCCATTAGTAACTTAAATGAGCCAAGGATATCCCAGACACGATCGAGTTAACCCCCAATGTTTAAGTTATCAAACAATACACGAATAAAATGTGTTATGAAGATTTAGTAAATCACAATCCGATAACATGATCCCATACCCGACCAAGCGGTATTATTATACCGTATCCCAAGCCCGTATAGGGAAAATAAGTTAAAAGTATTTACCTGGGCTAATTTTTCAATAAATTACTAACTCAGCTGAACAATCAAAGTAAGCTTAGTTGACAATCTACCAGAAGGCTTTTAGTCTGGAAATGATGGTGTTTATAACCAATTAGAATGCTAATAGGTCCTATCTACTTTGTAGACTCGAACCGGGTAGCTTAAAGATAATAACGGTACTAAACGCTAGATTAAGCGATGACCGGAATAGAATGTAGTTTAAACCCGACAAGTATTGGGACTTGTTTAATATGGGTAAACATGTTACATTCTAGATTTTGAAAATAAAATGATAAGGTTAAACCCGTTTTGGTTAGATTACGTAAACTAGTTACGTCGGCCGAACCATACGCATATAATCGAAACCGGGTGAGTCCTATACAAGTTCCATATGCCATTATACTTTAAACATGTTGTAACATCAGTAAGTTATCAACATGTTGGTCCGTTATGGTTTTAAAATCAAAATAAGCCTAAAAAGGGCAATTGATCATTTTACGGCTTATAAAAGGATCTCATGAGCAAACTGATGCAATGGTCATAAACTTACCGTAAAAATAGTTTAATTATGATGTTATATCAAGTTAAACACTTAGAGACGTAACTAGCTACATTTTCATTCATATCCACCAAAAAATTCTTTCTCAAATCTTGATACATCTTATCACTACCAGGATGCATCGTATATTTAGACTTATGAGCTTCTTCTAAAATCAGATGCTGTAGTTTTCCTTGGATAGGTACCCAAATTCTTTTCTTATGGAATCTCCAAATCCCATCTGTTCCCTTTTCTAACTCCTTTATCATTCCTTTTAATCTTTTAGCATCATCTTTGATTGTTGTTTCCTGAGTACTTTTCAATTGTTCTATTAAATCTATATGCAGATTTAGTCTGAGAACACATACTCGTTTCGGTTTCTCATGATACTACGACTTAAAGCATCAGCTACTACATTAGCTCTACATTCGTGATATTGGATTCACAGTCGTAGTCATTTAAAATTTTCATCCACCGTCTCTGTCTCATGTTTAATTCTTTCTGCCAAAAATATACCTTAAACTCTTATTATTTGTAAAGATGGTAAACTTACTACCATACAAGTAATGGGATGTGCTCTAAAATATACATATTTTTATATAATATTTCCTATACTTTGGAGAAACTTTCGTGTTGTTTTTATTGAATATACTCATAATTGGTTCATATTTAAATTTTAAAGGTTTTAGAGATAACGAAGTAAAATGCGGCATTTTTACTAAAATCAAACCTTAATATTATTGTTGTCAAATGAATGATAATAGTTAATTATTTTATTTGTTAAATGTGAATGAGATTTAATGGAATGAAAAGATGTTACAACTTTCAAGCATGGCTACGTTTAAGAATTTAAACAATATTCTATTGGCTAATTACATTTAACTTGATTTCAAATGTAGGGTCTTTTGGCCAGCCCACCATGTTGACTTAAACCTGCCAAAAGCCCATGTCGTTGAGTGGTCTTAAATCTAATTGTGACAATCTGAAGGATGAGTTAAAGGCCCAAATCGTGAAGTTGGATGGCAAATCAAATTGTGATACGTTTCATTATAATAGGGGGTTTGACGGCTGCAAAAAAAAAAGTTTAAAAGAATGACGGCAGAAAAGTGTGACGGCAGAAGGCTGGGACGAACAGAAAAGAGAGGGAATAAACGAATTGGTTCGAGTTTCAAGGCCGCGATTCAAGATTCGGGTTTGGTTTGTAATTTATTTTCAGTTTTGTTAGACTTTGTGTTTTACAAAATTAGAAACATGATTATTATCCGGTTCAGACTTGTTTCTTGTTCTTAACTGTGATTTTTGGCTATTCGTTTTACTACCTAGGTTTGAGATGATGACTATTTGATGTTGGATTTTGTCTTGGTTGTGAATATTATTGTTGGATTTATATTTTAGTAAAAAAACTTGTTTATGATTCTATGATGTGTGTGAGTACTTTTTGTTAATTTATAATCTTTTAATGTTTCATGTGCAACTTAGTGAATGTCTTTCATGTTTGGGTGCTTATTAGAATTACTTGCTTTGTGCTTGTAGTTTTCTTTATGGTTTTAGGCCTAAATTCCATAGAAACATTAATTAGGAGTTTAGAGGTAATAAGTATTCTTCCTATTCTATGGCAGAGAGATCTGGTAGGTAGTCAGGTTTATCTTTGGTATTAGGGGTTAAGTTCAAACATGAGAAATCGGGTTTTCTTATATTTCCTTTTACTCTTTGCTTATCTGAGTCATAGATTTAATCTACAGGTTACTCCTTGCACTTCAGAGTGTATTGTGATTGGGAAGTGAGAAATCTAAGTCAATCTAGTGAGTACTTTAGTAGAGTTGGAGAGGACGAGAGTCAATCCAACCATCCAGTGAGTTTATGGACCTTTAGGTTTCCTTGTAGGCCTGGCTGAGAAATCAAGGGTTTATTAGGTTAATTGAGGGTAAAATATCTTTAGATCCTGGTTCCAACATAGTTTCCATAGCCAAGCCAATTCCAACTTCATCAGTTAGATTCGAAGCCTGGGTAGTTCTTTCTCATCATTGTCTGCTTCTTGTCGGTTCACCATCTTGCTTGTTTGCCTTGTTATCTTGTTTACTCGCTTTAGTAGAATTTGAAAAACCCCAACAACTCAAACACACAAATTAAACCAGTTAAGTAATTAGTTGAGTCAGAGTCTAGTTAGCGTCGCTAGTGTCTCGTGGGTTCGATACTCGGACTTCATGTAGACTTTACTACGTATGATAGGTACACTTGCCTGTCAGTGGTCTTGCATTTAGAGAGTCTTAGTTTATAAATTTAAAACTAGGGTGTCTAGATTAGGTTAGTTTTTACAGACCGCATTTTACCACATCATAATGTCTCCAAATTTTAAGGGAAAAAATTATCGCTCCAAATTCTAAATAATGAGTTATATAGTTT
The DNA here is from genome assembly GCA_947069175.1 of Scalesia atractyloides. Lineage (NCBI taxonomy): Eukaryota > Viridiplantae > Streptophyta > Magnoliopsida > Asterales > Asteraceae > Scalesia > Scalesia atractyloides. The sequence goes on from CAMTDV010000030.1 coordinate 60,627,175, forward strand.
TTTCTTGTTTCTTCAATTGTCTAGACGCGTACACAATAACTTTCTTACGTTGCATTAAAACACATCCCAATCCGACTTTAGAAGCATCACAAAAGACTACAAAATCCTCAGTTCTTTCTGGTAATGTAAGTATTGGTGCATTCGTTAGTTTTTGCTTCAAGGTTGTAAAAGCTTTTTCCTGCTTGTGTCCCATTCAAACTTAACCGACTTACACCTTAACTTGGTTAATGAGAACGACTGTTCGTGAAAAATCTTGGATAAAGCTTCGATAGTATCATACTAATCCTAGGAAACTTCTGACCTATGTAGGTGATTTAGGGACTTTCTATTTGGTAATTGCTTCAATCTTTGTGGGATCCACATGAATTCCTTCATGATTAATTAAATGTCCTAAAAATTGCACTTCTTGCAACCAGAATTCACATTTAGAGAATTTAGCATAAAGCTTCTTTTTTTCTCAGCAGTACTAAAAGTACATGTAGATGCTTAGCATGCTCTTCTTCGTTCTTGGAATAAATAAGTGTATCGTCTATGAAGACAATTACAAATTTATCCAGATACGATTTACATATCCTGTTCATCATGTCCATAAATGCTGCTGGAGCATTTGTTAAGCCAAATGGCATAACTGTAAACTCGTAATGACCATACCTCGTTCTGAAAACAGTTTTTAGGAATGCCTCTTCCTGTACTTTCAGTTTATGGTATCCGGAGCGTAAATCAATCTTGGAAAAATATCGAGCTCTTTTGGGGTTGATCAAATAGATCATCAATTCTCAGTAATGGGTACGATTCTTGATTGTGACCTTATTCAATTCCCTATAATCGATACAAATATGCATCGAACCATCTTTCTTCTTGACAAACAACACAGGTGCTCCCCAAGGGGATGAACTTGGTTGTATGAAACCTTTTTTCTAGCAATTCATCTAATTGCTTCTTTAATTCCAGCATCTTCGTCGGTGCTAATCGATAAGGTGCTTTAGCATTTGGTGCAGTTCCAGGTATCAGATGAATTCTGAACTCTACTTCTCGATCAGGCGATAGTCCAGGTAGGTCTTCTGGGAAAACATCAAGGGTATTCCAATATTACTAGAATTTCTTTCAGCTCCTTTTCTTTAGTGTTAATAATCACAGAGATTATGTACACTATGCCTTGTTTCTGTGCATAACTTACAGCCTTCATCACCGAGATGAATTTTTTTGACTTGGTTGGCTTGTCTCCTCGAATCATGATCATTTCTTCTGTTGGCGTACGAATCTCAATAGTATTTTGATCACGTAGGATTCGAGCATGATTGGCTACCAACCAATCTATTCCTAATACTACATCATATATGGCTAGATTCATAGGTAGCAAGTTTGTCGTGAACTTATTTCCTAGTAATTCTATATTCCCTCCTTGAAGTACTTCGCGTATGTTGGTAGAGTTCCCTTCCGTTGTTTCTACCGTACAGGCTTGACTAAGCTCAGTCAACGTTGATTAAGTGCTTGACAGAATGCAGCATTTATAAAACTTTGATTTGCACCAGAGTCAAATAATACTTTAGCATATATGTCATGGACAAGAAACGTACAGCGATCTCTGGAATCATTGCTGCCTCTTGTGCTATAAGTACAAATGCTCGTGCATTTTTCTTAGCTCCGTCTACTGCTTTTGCCTTGTTGTTAGTTGCTTTAGTTAGTTTTGGGCAATACGCTTTAATCTGACCCGTCTCTCCGCAGTTGAAACAAATATTAGTTTTCCTTCTACATTCTTCCTCTACATGTCCGGTTGTCTTGGAGAAGTTATAGTAGGGTGTTCTCCTAAAATTGCATTTTCCTGAATGCTTTCTTTTACAGAATTTACAGAAAGGTGTAAAAGACTGCCCAACTCCTCTCCTTCTGTAGGTACTACTAGGCGAAATTCTTGTGAAATTTTCTGGGCTAATTCCTTCTTCTTGTTTTCGTTCCTTGTGCAGATTAATTTGCCAGTCAAAGTATTAGCCAGCTCGACTGCTTCCTCAATAGTTTGAGGTCTAGCTGCCTTGACCATATCATGAATTTCACTAATCAATCCCCAAATATAACGAGAAATTAGTACAGGGTTGCAGATCCGAAGAATTTTGTCATATACTCATGACAATTCACATCCGCCATCTTATGATTTAGGAACTTATTAGCCATTTGTTCCTTCTCATGAGGGGGACATAATTTCCTTTCTATTATTTCTTTGGATTCCTTCCAATTCATGGCATAAGCCATGTCACTTCCTTTTGCTTGGAGAATTGTGTTCCACCATTCTAATGCCTCAGCTCTAAAGAGATTATAAGCATACATTCCTTATCTTCTTCAGCACATTTACTGATATTAAGGACAGCTTCAGTCTTTTCTAACCATCGCAAAGCAGCCATGGCTTCTTCACTGCCTGCGAATTCAGTTGGGTTACATGCTAGAAAATCTTTATAAGTACATCCAGAAGTTATCGCTTTCTTTTTTTTAGAAAATGGAGCTTTAATAAAGATGTCATTATCTCCATTGATGCTTTGACTAAAATTATTGCTATAGTTACGTTTGCTATTCACGGCTTTATTAATTTCTATAGGCACAGGGTTTCTAACAGCTTCGATAATTAAAGATATTGCATCGGCGATTCCCTGAGCTACTATATTCTCTATGGCACTTTTATCCAAAGAGTTTTCATGATGATTCTGAATCGATTGATTAACTTCATTTGAGATCTGAATTGCAAACATGGTAAACACAATTAGTCAGAGCATATTGTCAAAAACGTCGATCGTTCTGACTTTTACTCTTTATATATTATGTTTCATATATCATACATATACTACCCATATTTTATTAGATATTAATATATATATATATATATATATATATATATATTGGTAAGGTTCATGCGAGAACCACCTTTATTGTGAGAACCGCGAGAACCACTTTATTGCAAAATAAAATCTAAAAAAATCAAAAAAGCACTCAAATTTTTTTTATTTTTTTAATATTTTTTTAATAAAAATCATTATATTTCGTTACAAAAAAATTTTTTTTTTTTCAAGTAACAGTTATCCATGCACATGTGCATATGTATCATAACTTCGAAAAATTCAGTAATACATTATCACTAATAGACAATTGCACTTTAATTTACAATACCATCCATAATACACTCAATTTTACATTAAATGCACATGTGCATTATTATGTATAACAATTATATACCGTGTTTTGGTGCAAAATTTTTTGATTTTGAATGATGAAGTAGGCTCATATATATGTTTTTTAATTAGTTATATCTAGTGGTTGATGAGTTCATTATAGTTGTCACTTTATGATGTAATATGTTGATTGGATGGTATAAACAGTGTTGATATACATGTAATAAAGTGAAAATGAAAATATCGGTATTGGTATTGTATTATAAATGGTAGGAGGTAATGGTATTGTATTATGGATGGTAGGAGGTAATGGAAGTGTATTATGGATGATATGATAGATGAAAGAGAAAGTGTATTCAAAGTAGTGTACCAAAACACCTTATTTCATGTTGATACATATAGATGCACCTGTGCATTTCTTATATTGGTAACATAAAAAGTAGTGTATTATACATGGTAGTGTAAATGAAAGTATAATTGTCTAATGTTTGTAATGTATTACGGAATTTGTTAAAGAAATGATGAAAATGCACATGTGCATGGTATTGTATTATGGATGGTATGATATATGAAAGAGAAAATGTATTCAAATTAGTGTACCAAAACACCTTATTTCATGTTGATATACATAGATACACATGTGCATTGCTAATACCGGTAACGTAAAAAGTAGTGTGTTACACATGGTAGTGTAAATGAAAGTACAATTGTCTAATGTTTGTAATGTATTATGGAATTTGTCAAAGAAATGACGAAAATGCAAATGTACATGGATAGTTGGTACTCAAAAAAGTTTTTTTTTTTGAATTTTTTTTATTGTTGAGTAAATATAGCGACTTTTTCAAAAAAATATTAATAAAAACAAATTTTTTTTTGGTATTTTTTTGGATTTTTTAGGTATTACTGTTTATGTTCACACTGGTTCTCGCGGTTCTCGCAATAAAGGGTGGTTCCTAACGGATCCTTGTCATATATATAATATATATTAGTTTTCGATTTTTTTCCTGTACACAAAACACAAAAATTACATTATACATATATTATAGGGTTAATTCTAGCTTCAGAAGTGATGTTCTCTCTCGTCGTACTTCCAGACGATATTTTTTCCCATATTGCGTAACCGGTTGCCTGTGTCTATCAGCTCCTCTCCATAGTGGCGAAGTTCTACCACATTCTCAGGGTCAATTGGGGGACAAGCTGGGAGTGCAGGTTGGTAATTTGGATAAAATTGAAAAGGATCGGTCATTAGGTCTTCGAAGGCCCAGTCGTTGGTCCACCACTCTTCAACTGGGTTTTGAGCTAGTTGGTGTGGCATCATAGGTTCAGGATTCATAGGTTCTGGGATCCCGGGTATTGGTGAGTGAGGGGGCATATTCAGGTCGATTTGATTTGTTATTGGCCTGAACATTTCATAATTCACCAGGCGCTGGTCTAGTTCTGCCCACCTCATTGGACGGAAACTGGCTTGGAACTTTCTCCTATAGTTGAGTTTCCTGCTGGTTTTCCAGTTTGTTTGTTGTTGTTGTTGTCGGTTAGGATTTTTTTCTTCTTTTTATTCCTTTTCACTTGCCAATCTAATCTTCTCTTTTTGGAGGTGCTATTTATTGTCTGAGCCTGAAATATCATTGGTTCGTCTTTATCCGCTTCGTATCCGGTTTGGGTACCGGCTTGATCCTTATCCATATCTGAGTTATTAACAGATATGTGTTCAAAGCTTCGGCCAAATCTCTATCGCTCATACTGTTAGCCAAAAACAATAACAACAACTCTGTAATCGTATATAATATTTAGTTAGCATCACAATGATCACATAAGTTATTTCATTTATTCCCTGACTACTAATTTTAGTATTTTCATAATACTTAATTAGCTTAAACTAGTGGCTCTAATAGCACCTTCTGTACCCTTGGCGGGAGCCGTGATCAGACACGAGTGGTACCGGTGTTTATTAAAATTATCGAAGCGGAATTTTCATCATGACCTGGTGTCAGGAAAAATTATCAGAGTTTTCAAAACATCGTAGTTTTCATTTCATAAATTGTGGGATGAAACCCATATTACATAAATGATTTTTAAAGTGATAAACCCTTGATTACAAAACACGTTTTATTCAGGTTTACATAGCCACTTATTTAAGCTTGAGTGCCTCATAGCACTTTTCCTTCTCTTCACAGTAAATCACCTGAAAATGCGTTTTAAAAACATTTGGTCAGCAATAAAATACTGGTGAGTTCATTCAATTTGTATAAAAGGCAGATTTCTTATAGTTATACCATTAAGAGTTTTTACATTTGTTTATATCTTACTATTACTCAAAAGTGTTTGTCACTCGACAATTCCTGTGACTGTGGTCATATCATATTGGTCATTCTCTCGACTAGTGAAGCTCCTCAAGTAGTGTATACAAAACCCACATACTTGGCAGTAATTTCTTAGTAAGAATACAAAGACTTAATCGCTGTAAATAAGTAACATTTTAAAAACATTTAGGGTTTTACAAATTATTTGAAGAAAAGAGAATGACTCACAATGTTGTGAGAAAAAGAAAAGAAGACTCACTTTGCAGATTTAGGTTATCAGCATTGTTTAAATCTTGAGTTCCTAATTAAACACACAATCTAACACGTATTAGTGTATTTCAACTTTAACGATAATCACGAGGTCAAAACTTCAACGTGATGACAAAGTATAAAATTATTCAGGCAACACTTAAACATCCGTTGAATTGTTTAAAGATCAATCATACAGGGTATCTACCAGTATTTCACGTCCGAGTACGATAGAGCACCCATAAGTCAATCGTCTTATCTCTTTACACCGTGCCCAATCATCATCTGAATACCCGACCAAAGATATTTTTATTAGACGATCAAAAGTTAAACCAAATGATGAAGTACGCTTGACATATCGTAAGATTCGTTTGACAAGTTGAAAGTGGGCGGTGATTGGATTTTGAAGATATTAACTAGCTTGATAACGACATACGGTAAGTCCGGTCTTGTTATGGTGAGATATTGAAGGGCTCCCACTAAAGACCAGTAAAACGTCAGATCATGAAATGCGGTGCGTTGGAGGTAAATGTGCTGGTAGTGGTAAGAGAAGTTGCTATCGGTTTGGCATAAATGAGGCCCGCACGAGATAGGATATCGGATGCGTATTTAGCTTGCTTAAAAATAAACCGAATGATTTTGGGTAACTTCAAGACCAAGTAAATAATTCAAGCTTCCAAGATCCTTGATTTTGAACTCCTTATACAAGCAAGCTGTGAAGTCAGTTATAATGAGAGTTGTTACCGGTAAGTATGACATCATCAACATTCACAAGGAGATAAAGTAATGCCTTGTCTATTTCGTAGATAAAGAGTGATGGGTCATCTCGACTACATTTAAAGCCAATAGAGATGAGGAAGGTGCTTAACCTTTGAAACCGAGCTCGTGGTTCTCATTTTAGGCCATATAGAGAACCTTTAAGATGACACATGTGATTGGGGAATTGAGGATCAATGAATCCCGATGGTTTTTTCATGTAGACGGTTTCGGTTAAGTGCCCATCTAAAAAGGCATTGTTTACATTGAGTTGCCGAAGATTCCAACTATGGATTATGGAAAGACTAAGTACAACGCGTACCATTGAGGCCTTTACAATAGGACTAAAGGTACGAGAAAAATCAATACCGGGAACTTGTGTGAAACCTTGAGCTACTAACCGTGCTTTATATCGATCAAGGCAACCATCCGCCTTATTTGTATATCCATTCTGAGCCAACAAAATTGGAATATGGTGGACAGATAACGAGTCCCATGTGTTGTTTTTTAGGGCAGTGATTCTTCATGCATTGTAGTTACTCATTTTTTTGAAATTGTTTTTACACCTTTTGGAATGGAAGTGGCAAAGAGGGCATGATGTAAAAAATTGTGGCGAAGTCGCCGGATTTGGAACGTGTATTCATGGAGTAAATGGAAGTGTTTTGGGGTGAGGTGTGAGCAATGTGAGTGGGTTTGGTTAGGGCTGAGGAGGTGGAGTGGGTTTGAGAGGTGAGGTCGGGTAAGAAGGAGTTGGTAATTGCTTAGGCTGAGGAGGTGGGTTGGGTTTGGTTTTGGTGGATTTTAGCAGATGGGACTATTGTAAATGTTTTGGCAGAAGTGGTAGGTTAGGTTTGTGGGAGGGTTGTGTGTTTATGGGGTTGGGCTAAATGGGCTGGTGGGATTGGTTTTGTTGGGCTGAGTTATGGGTTGGGTTTTGGGAGGTGGTGTAATCTGAATCATGTATGTGAGGGAGTTTTGTTGCTTGAAGTGCTATGAGAAATATATGGATTTGTGGTTGAGGTTATTAATGTTGAAGATATTGTCGTCAAAAGTCGAGAGGAGAATCTTTTTTCATCAATACTGGGAATAATGCCTATGAAGGTAAAAGTTTCTTCATCAAATTTTGCATGTCGTGTAACGTAAACTCATGAGGTTATTGGTTCAAGACATCTATAACCTTTGAATTTTGGACTATATTCGATAAAAATGCAAGATGCACTTCTTGGAAGGAGTTTGTGTTTGGTATAGTCTCTTAAATAAGGAAAAACACGACATCCGAATACACAAAACATGGCATAAGAAGCTGGTTGATTAAAAAGAATCTCAAAAGGAGATTTATTTTCAAGAAGAGGAGTCAGGGGATGATTAATTATGTATGTAGTAGCTAAATGCATCTTCCCATAACTTGGCTAGTGCATGGGAATTAAACATCATAGCTAAGCCGTTTCGATAATGTGACGGTGTTTGCGTCCGGCCCGTCCATTTTGTTGTGGTGTATGCGGGCAAGATAATCTATGATGTATACCACGTTGTCTAAAAATATTTTGGACCCGATGATTGGTAAACTCAGTGCCACCATAACTTTGAAAAACTTTGACATTTGTGGTAAATTGGTTTTGTACAAAGTTTAAAAAAGTGACAAGTAAGGTGTAAAAATACGATTTTCATTTCCATGGGTAAAATCAAGTAAAACGTGTATGAGTCGTCTACAAGAATGACATAATATAAGTATTCATCCGTAGACGCAACCGGTACGGGACCCAAAAGATCACAATGAATCAAATCCAACACCCAAATGGAACATCTATTATTTTCAATAAAAGGCAAACAATGAGATTTGACAGTTGACAAGACGAGCACAAGCCCGGTTTAGGTAATGAAGTAACAAAGACATGACCATGTTTATTCAAAAGATAAATAGTGTCAAATAAGACATGACCTAAACGGCTATGCCATTTATTAAAGGATGCACAAAGATAAGGAGTCGTAAGAGCGGCAATAAGTGACTTGTGACTTTGGGAGAAAACATAAAAGTCATTTTCACAAGTACCTCTAGCAAGTACACCGCCGTTTTTTCGATCCTGAATTCGAAAGAAATTGTTAGAAAATAAAACATACACAGGTGAATCATTTGTCAATCTACTAATAGAAAATAGATTTTTTTTGTGAGATTTGGAACGATAGGCAGATTATGTAATGGTATGTTATTAAGTTTAGTGTTGCTATATTGTGTAACGGGTAGTGTTTGACCATTACCAAATGTGAGACTGTTTCTCGAGTAGGGATGAGATTGATCAAACCCATCAGTGGATCGAAGCATGTGAGTCGTGGCCCTAGAGTTGGCTGTCACACCCCAACCGATGGCGGAAACATCAAGGCGGGACGAAAGAGATTGCTCAAAGACAAAATGACGCTAAATTGTGACAATATAGATTAAAATGCAAAATATCATTCTCACTGATTCAAACGATACATGGTCTCGAAAGGAAAGTACAACATTTTTTCAAGTTTCACAACTAGAACATAAAAGCAATACATGACTAAAACTTAAGTTTCTAGTCCACCCTAAATAGATTTCTTGTGATACCGTCATCATATATTTCCTGCAACATTTAAATAAAGTATCCGTCAACATAAAAAGGTTGGTGAGCATAAAAGTTTGTCTACATAGAATAAGTAAAAAAATGTCTCAATCCACATGTTAGTTGTACACTAAGTTATATGAACGTACTAATATGTGTCAACTATAAATCAAACCAAGTGTCCACTAGCGTAATTATCGCCGATGTGAATAAGACCGTATTAATTGAATACTTAACAATGACCACAAAACGGGCAGTGTGCTACTCCTGTAGCGCTATACATGTTAAGGAAGGCTTGCAAAGTTAATAATAGACAATATGCATAATAGGAGTCTAGTATACATGAACAAATAGCATATCATGTAGCATGCTTAAGGATTGGGTGTTTGCATAAGTTTGATTGTATGTGTGATTGTGAATTTAGTAATGACACATGTTTCAACCCAAATAATTTTTAAAGCGTAAAATGGGTCAAGTATACTTACGGTTTGAGAAGATAATCCACAAGGAGTGGGAAAATTTAGAGGATGGAATCACTAAGTTGCCCTAAAAGGATAAACAAAGGTGTGTGAGTTTATAAACAAAGGTGTGTGGTTTATAGGGGTTTGATGACGGAGAGTATTCGAGAATTTGTAAGTATGAAAATACATAAAAATATATTGTTTAGATACTCATTTAAATACCACTTTTAGTTAGTGTTTTTCATGAGTGGTACACTCATTGGAAGTCCAAAACAAGGAGTCTAAGACTAAGATAGATTCCACCTTAACATACAACCTTCAACCATGGTTTCGGTTGATGTTATAGTTTGGTTTTTGCAAGTATTATATAGATATGTTCATAAATATATTATAGTTATATATATTATGATGCAAAGGTAGGATAAATCCTTTAACCTTGAAATTTCACCAAAACACAAAATCGCCATAAAGATGATTTGGATGATCATGAGTACAAGAATGAAATTTCATAATGTAAACTATCTAACTAAGTAACTAAGTGAGTGTTAACCAAGACGAGTGCTTCCAATATTGTATCATTGGATTGGTGTTGTTTCATCACTTTTATGGCTTGAAGATTACTTAGAGTCTAGTATGAGGAGGCATATGAACCTCATGTTTACTGGAATAAACCTTAACACAAGTCCCTCAACATAGAGATTAGTTGATGACTTGGTTTGGTACAAAATATTCCTAGAAAACAAAGTAATAAAAGAACAAGTGTGGAAGTTTTAACAAAACTCAAAAATAATCGTAACTTTGGACTTAAAAAATGGTGATGTACCATCTTTGTTTACCTTGGTAAACAAGTGGTAAACCCAGTTCTACTGTAAAGTTAAAAACCTGGTTCGCGGAGAAGAGCCTTGGCTCCCCTGCGTGCTGCCGAGAGACAAGAGTCAACAGGTTGCACCGACATCTCCCATGCATTGCGGGAGGGAGCACTGTCTCCTCTGTGTGGCGTTGTAGGGGGCAGCTTCAATATTTCTCAATTTGGTCCCTAAAGTTGATTCGATGGTATGTTTGTCCCGAAAACTCAAAGTTAAGCACGTTTTAGGGTATTTAGGGTGTATACAAGCATGTGAATGATATTAACATGTATGAATATTGTTTCAATGAAAATAAAATCTTGATGTAAGGCTCGTTTAAATAAAACGCATATTGTGCATGCATGATTAAACAAGTATGACATAAAATGAGATTTCCATTACGATCAAGTCTCAGATTACAAAGGATTGAAATTGAAATATAAATTACAAGACAAACGAGATATAACTTAAATACAGAACATTACATTGGCGATCTAATCCGGAGTGTTTTGTGTTATGTTGCATTGAGAATGGAATGCTTACGCAAGATATACATCAAGCAGTGTAACCGTTAGGCATAACTTGCGAGATTTGGACACGTACTAGCATAGTGTCACACCCCAACCGATGGCGGAAACATCGGAGTGATACGAAAATGAGATTGCTTGAGACTTCATAACATTGTTTGGAAGAAAATAACAACCGACGACAATATTTAAACAATTTGAATTTCTTTAAATGGTAACGGGGAATACATTGTTTGGAAGAAAATAACAACATCATAACAATTCAACGACAAGACATATATAAACTAAAGCGCGTTTCTAGTCCATCCTACTAGATTTCTTTTCAACGCGTCATCATCATACTCCTGCAATATATATTAAAGTAACATGTCAACACAAAATGCAATAGTGGGCATACAAGTTTAGTGTACTAGCATATGTATCAAAATAATTTAACGAGATCCACATGGAAAAAGCGTATACTAAGACATAAACATAACATGAACTAGCATGCATCACATATATGCCAACCCAAAGATTCCACTAGCGTAATCTCGTCACCGAAGCGACTAGACCGTTTATGATTAAATGCTTAACAATGACTTATCACCGGGCGGTGTGCTACTCCTATAGCGCTATACATATTAAGGTAGGCTTGTACGAAGTTAATGACAGAGTATACTGCAAGAATGGCTTCTAGCATGCATGTATTCCTAAAGTATAAACGTATAAAGCATGTATATTGGATTCGTTTGTATGAATAATGTATTTATTGTTTTGGTCAAAAATCACAATAAGGATAATGTAACCAAATCTAATTTTTGTGAGGTTGAGTGCTTGAATAATGAATGAATGTTTGAACAAACTAGAAATGTAATCAATGATGAACACCATACGAGGATAAAGCCCTTGATCAAGATGTGATCTCCGGCATAAAAACCTCGAGTGACGGAAACAACCGATCACCAACTATATTACATAAGAAAAATTACAACTCCGGAACTATTGAGCTTGTTACAATGAGTACTAGTGTGTGTGTTTGTGAGAATGTTTGCGTATGTCGTCTGGTCAAAGAAAAAGGTGCCAGTGTCTTTCAACTCAGCTCAATACCCCTAATAACATATCCAAAAAATATCCTAACTAACTTCCTGAAAATCTCGCCATGCATCCACGTTCATCACCAACGGTTACTAGCTTATGCACGTGCCGGAAATAGATGCATATTCTCTGTGATTCTCGGTTAGAACAAGTCTTCTCGCAATACACCTGAAAAATAAGGCCAAGTAATACATGATACAATTGTTAGCAAATTAGAATTATACTGAGGATCCTTTATCCTTAGTCTTCCTTCACGTAACACCCCAAATCGCGTAAAACAACAAACCGCGGCGGAAACACTTGGGGAGTCACGTTAACAGATTGTTTCAACAACACTTGGTATTTGATGTTTCGTTTTGTTGGATATTAAACATAGATTATATTGTCATATTGTTTTAAAACTTTTAAACAAACTTAAACAAACAAACAAGCATTGAAATTGTCTTTCTTATTTTAAAGGCACTAAGTCCACGTCCATTCCTACATGTGCACGCATCAGAATCATCTAGCATCGACATCAAACTTGATTTCCTGAAACATATGTGAAAACGAGTCAGCAAAAATATGCCGGCGAGTACATACGTTTTTGTGAGTATGTCAAGTTCATGGTTTCGTATACATTGCAACATATAACCCGACTACTAGAGTCGTGATTGGAAACCTTGTTTTGAAAATATTTTGATATTGCAATAGGTTTATAAACACGTGAGATAGAGTTTATAGAAATCTAGTAGCCATGAACCTTGACTCAAAATCTTTTGAATTGTAAATCCAAGTTGTAAATCGTTTTGAAATAACTCGTATGGTTTATATCATTAATCGAAAAATAGGTGTGTGTCATTGTTTGAAAACATTTGTCCAAGTAATATAAATAACGCCACGCATGTAATATGATAAAAGCACTTATATATAGGAAGTACCAGCAACGTATCCACCATGCTTTTATTACATTACACTCGTTCCGTTATCTAAATCACTTATCGTAAACCATTTGTTCATCATTCCTTGTTATAAACCAATTGTTCATCGTTCATCGTTCGTCGTTCATTGTTATAAACAAATCGTTCATCATTCTTCGTTCATTGTTCATTGTCATAAAACAAATCGTTCATCGTTCAATGTTTTAATTGTGAAAATTCTTGGTCATTTCGTGCATACATTGAAACTTTTGTTGACTTTTTCGAGACCACCCAACGGTGTCCCTTAATCGTATAACAAACCACCAATGAGTTTGTCACATACAGTTTCAGTCGCTTCCCAAATTCCCCCACAAACCCCGGGAATTTTAGTGACGGGATTGTCAGTCCTAGGCGCCTTAACTTACTACTGGTCGGCTTGGCCATTGTTAATGAATGTCATTCTTGTTATAAATACATCGCCCACCAACAAGTTTGTTCACATTATTGAAATCGTTTTGTTTATATAAACCATAATATTTGCATTTGGAACTTGTAAACCATAACAATTGTAACTTGAAAAATTGTAAACTTTTTGGCACATATGCATCACCCCTGAAAACATAAATTAGGGGAACTATGTACTCACTTGTGATAGCAAAGTAAATCTTGGATCAATAAGAAGACCGGAGCTCAAAGATCTGAGATATCACGCGTGTCCTAAAAATGAATAATAGTGTAAATATCGAGACTTGAAATCGGAAGACTCGGATAGAATGAGATCTTATATACCAAGTGAGTGTTGGAACTCATATAACATGGTTTAATAAGTTTACATTCTGAGTTGGAAAAGATTATAAGTGCTTTTGACCCATTATGACCCGTTAAGGTGGTTTAAGCCACTTTAACACGTCGTTTGCGTAACTACGCATTCGGATAGTTAGATATGTGTTATGATAAATTCTTAAAGCTTAAATATGTTTGAAAATGTTATTTAATCAGAATACATGTCAAAATTTATGTTACATATGCTTAAAGTTGATTTATTTGCGAAAAGGGCATTTCAGTCATTTTTAAGGGATATTACCATTGATTAACATATCATTATCCGAAAGACATGACCATAAGGTATAACCTCAGAAGGTTATTCCCTATATATTTATGGTCATAAATAAGTATTTGGTCGTGTCTAAAAGTCGACCAAACGGGTCAGATTCAAAAGTCAAAGTGGTGGTCAAACCGCTAGACTTTTGACTCTATACAAGCATTTTAACAGGAGTGACGAATTTGACAAGTCTTGACTTGACTTAAATAAATTTATGAAAGTATTTTGGCATCAAAACAACCTGTTTTGATACCCGAAAACAGATCCATTGCAAAACGCGTAAAAATCGCATTTTGACCGAAACTTTAACTTATCAAAATAGCTAGAAATGATGAGAATCAGTAGGCATGATTTTTATGGATCATAACCACCTTGATTACCATCATAAAGCAAGTTTCAAATGGATTTTAAACTGATCAATTCATGATCAATTCTGGAATTCAACAGAAAGTCAAACTTTGTGACTTTTAATCAAATTAATCACAAGAATTGAAACAAACATGAAGGAGATCACTTACAAATACCAAGGGTTTGATCAAGAACACTGAGAAAGCTCCAAAATGAGTGCCAAATTCGGATTTAGAGCAGGGTGTTGCAAGAAAGTGATCAAAGAGTTGCAACCATGAAGAACACTTAGTATTTATAGAAATCTTGGATTAACAAGAGCATGACAAGTGTTGGCGACTCATCTTAGGTGTAGATTAGTGTCCAAATTCGTGTCAATTGCAGAGATTAAGGTGGCACAAGTGTTTGATGAGTCAAAGGTTGCACAAACAGGCTGCTGCAAGCAAATCTAATGTGCTGGGCATGCCTTACGGACCGTATGGTCCTTAGGCTTACGGTCCGTAAGCCATGGACCTGGGCACATCTTTGGGATTTGGCCGAACAGGCCCCTGCATCGTTTCGTCGGGTTTCAGGCACTTTCAACACTCGTAAATCTCATTTCAAAGCTCCATAAGGACAAAAAAGTATAGGGAACTTGAAATATGTTGGAAAATGTTCCAGAGTTTATTCGATCATAGGTACCTGTGTTCTCTTTAAACTGGTTCAATGTTGGACAAAAAAGTATAGGGAACTTGAAATATGTTGGAAAATGGTAGATTGCCCCACGGTGGGCGCCAAACTATTTTGGTCAAAATTCACAACAAGGATAATGTGACCAAATCTGATTTTTGTGAGTTGAGTGCTTGAATAATGAGTGAATGTTTGAACAAACTAGAAATGTAATCAATGATGAACACCGAGATTTATACGAGGAAAAAGCCCTTGATCAAGATGTGATCTCCGGCATAAAAAACCTCGAGTGACGGAAACAACTGATCACCAACTATATTGCATAAGAAAAATTACAACTCCGGAAGTATTGAGCTTGTTAAAATGAGTACTAGTGTGTTTGTTTGTGAGAATGTTTGTGTATGTCGTTTGATCAAAGAAAAAGGTGCCAGTGTCTTTCTACCAGTTCAATACCCCTAATAACAAAAAATATCCTAAATAACTACCCGAAAATCTCGCCATGCATCCACGTTCATCACCAACGGTTACTAGCTTATGCACGTGTCGGAATATAAGCATATTCTTCGTGATTCTCAGTTAGAACAAGTCTTCTCACAATACACACAATAAGGCCAAGTAATACATGATACAATTGTTAGCAAATTAGAATTATACTGAGGATCCTTGATCCTTAGTCTTCATTCACCAGATCCTAAGGATCCTTGATCCAGAGCAGACTTAAGATATATGATCCATAATCATTAAAAATCCTATCCCTACCATTTACATATGTGTGTTCGTGTGAGTTTTAATAAGGTAATATATATTGCACCCAAAAGTATGAAAATGAAAAGAGGGTCATTTATACTCACGGTTTACAAAGCTTCCAAAAATGCGAGTAGGTAGTTTAGAGAAGTTAGGAATGTCGAGGTCACTCTACAAGGGGAAAGGAGGCGTTTCAATTTCAGTGGACTATGGATTTAGGAGTATGATTATGAATATGGAATGAAGATTATTATGAATTTACATGAAAGTTATCTTTGTTAAGGCACTCATTTTGGACACCATATACATTTGTGTTTCATGGGCACCAATTCGCCCATTGGAAGTCCAATTATGGGAAACCTTTATCTAAAGATAATAATACCATACTACACCACTTTTAACCATGAGTTTGGATAAAATAATGATTCGGTTTATAGTCCATGTATTATAGTTAGTCTAGTATTATTAAGGAGCCATAAGAATGGTCATGGAAGGAGGTAGGATGATGAACATCCATTTAACCTCAATATATGATTCACCAAGGAACAAAATCATCAACTTTGTTGATGATTTCGGTTGGTCATGAATGTGAATATAGGAACATAAAACTACTATGTCTAAAAATAACCAACTGATCTAGCTAGATGCGTGCATCCCAAACATGGAGAGTGTTTGGGGACGTGATGTAGCCTTGTCCCTTTGCTTGGAAATTGTTTTGAGACTTAGTGGTATGAAGATAAGCTAACAAATGAAACAAGTGAGGTTGTGGAACATGGTTGGAAAGCCAAGGCTTCCATGGTTCACACTGTTACCAAAACACAAGTCTCACCATATTGAAGATGATGAGCTTGGATGGTCTCAACACTTGTAGGTTGTTTGGAACCTTGTTAAAACAAAAAGTTTAGGAGGTTCTTGGACTTCTAAACTTGTGGGAATCAACCTTATTCCAGCCCCATAACCATAGGTTTGGTTATAAGACTTTCGTAGTTTGTCGTAATTCGTCCCTATGATCGAATAAACTCGTTTTTGACATACCAAACCCTTTAAAACTTATTTCTAAGTTATGTAAAGGTTATTTAAGGTATGTTTAGCTTGTTTCATTATTCCAGAACATACGTTGCATTAAATTGGTTTCGTTTGCATATCGGTTCACCGATTTTGCTCATAAAAGCGATTCAAGAGTTCGAAATTGTGCAAGAATCAAATGTGTGTAATAACCTAATAAATATACAAAATTCACAAATAAAAAATAAATTTCATTCATTGATAATCTTGTTCGTCATTGATACATGCTCGGATTGCCACATATATCACAGTCTCCCCTACTTCAGGAAATTTCGTCCCGAAATTTAATTAGAGGAAATTTGTAAGAATAAATGTGGATACTTCGCTTTCATTTGATCCTCGCGTTCCCAAGTAAACTCTGGGCCACGTTTGGATTCCCAACAAACTTTGACTATCGGGATTCATCTTCGTTTAAGTTTCTTGACTTCGCGGTCCATAATCTCCAGCGGTTTCTCGATAAAATGCATAGTATCATCAACGTGAATCTCGTCGAGTGGAATATGGAGATTTTTATCGGCTAAACATTTCTTCAAGTTGGACACGTGAAATGTTGGGTGAATATTCCCGAGTTTAGGAGGTAGCTCAAGTCGGTAGGCCACCTTTCCGATTCTTTCGACGATCTTGAATGGTCCAACGTATCGTGGAGCAAGTTTTCCTTTCTTTCCAAATCTCACTACTCCTTTCCAAGGGATACCTTGAGTAGGACATAGTCACCAACTTGAAATTCTAAAAAAGGGCTTGCGTCGCTTGTCCGCATAACTCTTTTGACGGCTTCTAGCTGTTAAAAGGTTATCGCGTATTTTCTTGACTTTCTCGGTTGTGTCGTGGATGAGTTCAGGTCCAGTGAGCTGTGTCTCACCGATCTCATTCCAACAGACAGGTGAACGGCATTTTCGACCGTATAAAGCTTCGAAAGGCGCCATATTGATGCTGGCGTGATAACTATTGTTATAAGAGAATTCGACCAACGGTAGTTGTGAATCCCAACTACCACCAAAATCGATCACGCAAGCTCTAAGCATATCCTCCAGTATTTGAATCGTCCTCTCAGATTGTCCATCCGTTTGAGGATGATAAGCAGTACTCAGATTGAGTTTGGTTCCCATAGCAGATTGTAGAGTCTTCCAAAAACGAGATGAGAATCGAGCATCTCTATCAGATTTGATGTTCAAAGGAACACCATGAGGAGACACAATCTCATCAACATAGATCTTGGCAAGTTTGTCTGCCGGATAATCTTCACAAATCGCTATGAAATGTGCTGACTTCGTTAGACGATCAATGATCACCCAAATTTCATCATGGCCTCTAGATGTGCATGGTAACTTAGTGATGAGATCCATCGCAATGTTCTCCCACTTCCATACCGGTATTTCTAGTTGTTCAAGCAAACCAGACGGACATTGATGTTCGGCCTTGACTTTGAGAGAAGTAAGGTATTTTGATACATACAAGGCAATGTCATTCTTCATACCCGGCCACCAATATTGGGTACGGAGATCCTTGTATATTTTTGTAGCACCAGGATGAATCGAATAACGAGACTTATGTGTTTCATCCATCAATATAGTACGGAGATCGTGCTGATTCGGAACCCACAACCGATTCTTGTAATAGAGTAATCCATCGTCTTTTGTTTCGAGTTGAAGTTCGAGTTGATGAGGTAGTTCATCTTTCAACAAACCTTGAGTTACACAAGTGCATTGGGCTTCAAGAATACGTGTTTGGATATCGGATCGAATTCGAACACAATGAAGCTTAACACGTTCTTTGCGACTAAGCGCATCAGCCACAACATTCGCCTTACCAGGATGGTAGCGAATTTCACAATCGTAATCGTTTAAAAGGTCGACCCAACGTCGTTGTCTCATGTTCAGCTCCTTTTGATTGAATATATGTTGGAGACTTTTAGGGTCCGTGGAAACCACACACTTCGTGCCATAAAGATAATGTCTCCAAATTTTGAGAGCAAAAACAACGGCACCCAACTCAAGATAATGAGTGGTGTAGTTCTTTTCATGGACTTTCAATTATCTCGACGCATAAGCGATGGCCTTATCCCGTTGCATGAGAACGCAACCAAGACCTAAATTCGACGCGTCACAATAAACCACAAAATCATCGTTGCCATCGGGTAAAGATAGAATAGGAGCATCACAGAGTTTTAGTTTCAAGGTTTGGAAAGCTTCCTCTTGACTAGGTCCCCACTCAAAAGGCTTATTCTTTTGAGTCAAAGCAGTGAGAGGAACCGCGATCTTAGAGAAGTTCGCGATAAATCGTCGATAGTAACCAGCAAGACCCAAAAATGAGCAAACTTTTGTGGGTGTAGTGGGTGTTTTCCAATCCTTAATCGCAGCGATTTTGGAAGGATCCACATGAATACCTTGCTCATTGACAATGTGTCCCAAAAACTGAACTTCTTTCAGCCAAAATCCACACTTGTAGAATTTGGCATAAAGTTGCTCTTTCTTTAGAAGTTCCATGTCAGGCGAAGATGTTGTTCGTGCTCGGCTCAAGACTTAGAATAAATGATTATGTCGTCGATGAAAATAATGATGAACTTATCCAAATAAGGTTTACAAACCCGATTCATCAAGTCCATGAAAACAGCTGGAGCATTGGTCAAACCGAATGGCATAACGGTGAACTCATAATGACCATACCGTGTGCAGAAAGCAGTCTTAGGAATATCCTCCTCGTGAACACGAAGTTGATGGTACCCAGAACGCAGATCGATCTTGGGAAAACAGGTAGCACCTTGTAATTGATCAAAAAGATCATCAATGCGAGGTAGGGGATATCGATTCTTGATCGTGAGTTTGATGAGCTCATGATAATCGATACACAGCCGGAAGGATCCATCCTTCTTTTCACAAATAGGACAGGTGCACCCCACGGAGAATAACTTGGACGAATGAAACCTTTGTTAAATAACTCTTGAAGTTGCTTCGATAATTCTTGCATCTCAGAAGGTGCAAGACGATAAGGAGATTTGGCTATTGGGTTGGCACCTGGTACAAGGTCGATACAAAACTCAACTTGTCGTGCTCGGAGTAAACTAGGTAGATCTTCGAGAAATACCTCAGGAAAATCTCGAATAACAGGAATGTCTCAAATATTCTTGCTCTTGCCTGTCTGCTCCACAATATGTGCCAAGAAGGCGACATATTTCTTTCGTAAGTATTTCTGAGCTTGGGTACACGTCATAAGTTTAAGGCTACTAACGGGTTTCTCTCCATGAATTTCCAAGGTTTCGCCAAACGAAAGTGGTATACGAACAATCTTGTCAAAACAAATAACTTCGGCATGGTGCTTGGTTAACCAATCCATTCCAACAATGATATCGAAGCTTCCTAGTTGCATTGGTGCGAGGTCGATAGAAAACAAATGGTTGCTGAGATTTAACTTGCAATCACGAATAACAGAATCAAGAACGAGAGGTTCACCATTGGCTATTTCGACAGACAAGGGTCTCCCTAGTTTCGTTCTAGGAATCAAGAGCAAAGGCTCAAAAGCAAGTGACACAAAACTTCTATCGGCACCCGAATCGAAAAGAACAGAAGCAGGATGATTGTTGACAAGGAACGTTCTGTTAACAACTTCATTGTCAGCACAAGCCTTGTTGGCGTTCATGTTAAAAGCTCGTCCGCGTGCTGGATTTGCATTTGCTATCCTCGGACAGTTGTTCTTGTAGTGACTCATCTCACCATAGTTATAACGGCACCAGGTGGAAATTGAAGACGAGCAGGATTTGCTTGTGGTTGAGCTTGGTTTGTGCAGCTTGGTTCGGGTTAAAGCGACAAATGTTCGCCAGATGACCAAGTTTTCCACAAGTAGTACATTGTCGACACGGTACATGAACCTGAGGGTGACCGTTACATCGGTTGTAGAGAGGTGCAGTTCCTGCATATGGTTTCTTTGCAGGAGGCTAAGCTGGTTGATTTTGCAGAGCAATTGGAGCAGGTTGAGTAGTAACAGCAAAGTTTTGAGAAGCCTTACGCTTCTTTGTTCGTTTGGAAGGCCTAACATTCTTTTCCTTTGGTTTCTCTTGGGTTGACTTGTCAGATTGTTTCTTGTCACCTTTGCGATGAAGCTTACCTTTCTGACTTGAGAATCAGTCAGAGTAGCAGCCAATTCAATGGCTTGACGAACGGTAGTAGGATGGCTTCCGTAATAATGTCCTGAACAAGATTATGCAGACCATCGATATATTTCTCAATCGCCTTATCCAAAGGCGTCACCATTGAAGGACAAAGTAAGCTCAATTCCTCGTACCGGTCTGTGTAAGCACGACTCTCACCTCTGTCTTGTTTAAGATCATCAAATTCCCTTTCCAAAGCCCTAAGTTCATGACGAGGATAGAACTCCTTCATCATTAGAGCTCGAAGCTCTCCCTAAGTTTGGGCTAAGGCCACATTAGCACCCCTATCTCTCATAACGCCATTCTAGCATGTCAAAGCTCGTTTCTTGAACACACTCGATGCAAACTCAACTTTTCGCTCATCCGGACATTGAATGAAAGAAATGTGCTCTCGAGACTCTCAAACCATTGAAGAAGTCCCGTAGCTCCCTCAGACCCAGAAAAAGCAAGTGTTTACCGAACAGAACTGTTTGTAGCTACACGGAGCATTGTTGTTATTTATTGTTATTGTTGTTCGCTTGATTCAGTTGAGTTACTAGGTTCGGAGGATCGCAGCCATTTGCTGAGTCGAGAAGTGCTGCCATTGCAGCATCTTGAGTTTGATCGCGTCTAGGAGGCATTCTAGAAAAGAAACACGATGAAAGATGTGTGAGATTGACATTCGGAAAATCAAAATAAGCATAAAAAATTATCGACAAGCAGAAGAATGTGGTCACTTGTTTGTTTCTCAAAACATACAAATGACGCACATTGACTAGTCAATGTAAATGGGTCTAATAATGTATCGCGAAGACATGCTTTAGCATATAAGTGGACACTCACCCCAAGAGTTCCCGGGTAATAGTGATTGGTCCGGTTAAGTGGATTTGTAAGAACACTCTAGCCTTAGACAGAAAACTCAGGGTACAGGCACCCACCCTTCCAGATTGCACGTGTTCGCATTATTAAAACTCAAACTTTGACGAGATTTTGAAAACTTAAAGGCTTACGCCAAAAACAAATCATCTAAGGATAGATGATTGATTTTCGAAAACGGATTTGAAATTTTTGTGGAATTGTTTTGGTAATCACCCAAGGATAGGTGATTGTATTGTGTTTTAAATCTAAACGCAAGAAAACTCGTGTTAGGGTCCTAGGAAGTCATAGTCTAGATCAAAGCATTACTAATAACCTAATTCCCTATAACCAGTGCTCTGATACCAACCTGTAACACCCCAAATCGTGTAAAACAACAAACCACGGCGGAAACACTTGGGGAGTCACGTTAACAGATTGTTTCAACAACACTTGGTATTTATGTTTCGTTTTATTGGATATTAAACATAGATTATATTTTCATATTGTCTTAAAACTTTTAAGCAAACTTAAACAAACAAACAAGCATTGAAATTTGTCTTTCTTATTTTAAAGGCACTAAGTCCACGTCCATTCCTACATGTGCACGCATCAGAATCATCTAGCATCGAATCAAACTTGATTTCCTGAAACATATGTGAAAACGAGTCAGCAAAAATATGCCGGCGAGTACATACGTTTTTGTGAGTATGTCAAGTTCATGGCTTCGTATACATTGCAACATATAACCCGACTACTAGAGTCGTGATTGGAAACCTTGTTTTGAAAATATTTTGATATTGCAATAGGTTTATAAACACGTGAGATAGAGTTTATAGAAATCTAGTAGCCATGAACCTTGACTCGAAATCTTTTGAATTGTAAATCCAAGTTGTAAATCGTCTTGAAATAACTCGTATGGTTTATATCATTAATCGAAAAATCATTGTGTGTCATTGTTTGAAAACATTTGACCAAGTAATATAAATAACGCCACGCATGTAAATATGATAAAAGCACTTATATATAGGAAGTACCAACGGCATATCCACCATGCTTTTATTACATTACACTGTTCCGTTATCTAAGTCACTTATCATAAACCATTCGTTCATTGTTCCTTGTTATAAACCAATTGTTCATCGTTCATCGTTCGTTGTTCATTGTTATAAACAAATCATTCATCGTTCTTCGTTCATTGTTCATGTCATAAACAAATCGTTCATCGTTCGTTGTTTTAATTGTGAAAACTTTTGGTCGTTTCGTGAATAATTCAAACCTTTGTTGACTTGTTCGAGACCACCCAACGGTGTCCCTTAATCGTATAACAAACCACCAATGGGTTTATCACATACAGTTTCAGTCGCTCTTAAATTGCCCCACACACCTCGGTAATTTTGGTAACGGGATTGTCAGTCCTAGGCGCCTTAACTTACTACTGGTCGGCTTGGCCATTGTTAATGAATGTCATTCTTGTTATAAATACATCGCACCAACAAGTTTCTTCACATTATTGAAATCGTTTTGTTTATATAACCATAATATTTGCATTTGGAACTTGTAAACCATAACAATTGTAACTTGAAAAATTGTAAACTTTTTGGCACATATGCATCACCCCAAAACAATTGAAAACATAAATTAGGGAACTATGTACTCAATTGTGATACCAAAGTAAATCTTGGATCAATAAGAAGACCGAAGCTCAAAGATCCGAGATATCACGCGTGTCCTAAAAATGAATAATAGTGTAAATATCGAGACTTGAAATCGGAAGATTCGGATAGAATGAGATCTTATAAACCAAGTGAGTGTAGGAACTCATATAACATGGTTTAATAAGTTTACATTCTAAGTTGGAAAAGATTATAAGTCTTTCGACCCATTATGACCCGTTAAGGTGGTTTAAGCCACTTTAACACGTCGTTTACGTAACTACGCATTCGGATAGTTAGATATGTGTTATGATAAATTCTTAAAGCTTAATATGTTTGAAAATGTTATTTAATTAGAATACATGTCAATATTTATGTTACATATGCTTAAAGTTGATTTGTTTGCGAAAAGGGCATTTCGGTCATTTTTAAGGGATATTACCATTGATTAACATATCATTATCCGAAAGACATGACCATAAGGTATAACCTCAGAAGGTTATTCCCTATATATTTATGGTCATAAATAAGTATTTGTTCGTGTCTAAAAGTCGACCAAACGGGTCAGATTCAAAAGTCAAAGTGGTGGTCAAACCGCTAGACTTTTGACTCTATACAAGCATTTTAACAGGAGTGACGAATTTGACAAGTCTTGACTTGACTTAATAAATTTATGAAAGTATTTTGGCATCAAAACAACCTGTTTTGATACCCGAAAACAGATCCATTGCAAAACACGTAAAAATCGCATTTTGACCGAAACTTTAACTTATCAAAATAGCTAGAAATGATGAGAATTAGTAGGCATGATTTTTATGGATCATAACCACCTTGATTACCATCATAAAGCAAGTTTCAAATGGATTTTAAACTGATCAATTCATGATCAATTCTGAATTCAACAGAAAGTCAAACTTTGTGACTTTTAATCAAATTAATCACAAGAATTGAAACAAACATGAAGGAGATCACTTACAAATCCCAAGGGTTTGATCAAGAACACTGAGAAAGCTCCAAAATGAGTGCCAAATTCGGATTTAGAGCAGGGTGTTGCAAGAAAGTGATCAAAGAGTTGCAACCATGAAGAACACTTAGTATTTATAGAAATCTTGGATTAACAAGAGCATGACAAGTGTTGGCGACTCATCTTAGGTGTAGATTAGTGTCCAAATTCGTGTCAATTGCAGAGATTAAGGTGGCACAAGTGTTTGATGAGTCAAAGGTTGCACAAACAGGCTGCTGCGAGCAAATCTAATGTGCTGGGCATGCCTTACGGACCGTATGGTCCTTAGGCTTACGGTCCGTAAGCCATGGACCTGGGCACATCTTTTGGGATTTGGCAGAACAGACCCCTGCATCGTTTCGTCGCGTTTCAGGCACTTTCAACACTCGTAAATCTCATTTCAAAGCTCCATAAGGACGAAAAAGTATAGTGAACTTGAAATATGTTGGAAAATGTTCCAGAGGTCAGTTCGTTTAGTCGTACGGTCGCGGTTTTCGGTTAATTACGACAAAAATCGAAACGAACGCGTGTGTGACCGTAAATGCGTAACGAACGGATTTTTCGCATTCCAATCACTAAAATACAATATTTTTATGATTATAAAATTTTTTGAATGTTCGTACATGTTCCGGATAGTGAAATACGCAAAAAGACATAGTTTCGCGAAATTTGCAAAATAGCCCCCGAAGTCACGAAAGTGTGAATTTGCCATACCGAAGCCCTCAAAGCTTATTTCTAAGCTATGTAAAGGATATTTATGGTATGTTAGGCTTGTTTTATTGTTCCGGAGCGTACGTCGCTACGAGAATCGGCAGACTTTTGCAGTTTGTCGTAATTAATCCATGTGATCGAATAAACTCGTTTTTGACATACCAAACCCTTTAAAACTTATTTCTAAGTTATGTAAAGGTTATTTAAGGTATGTTAAGTTTGTGTCATTATTCCGGAACATACGTTGCGTTAAATTGTTTCCGTATCGGTTCACTGATTTTGCTCATAGAAGCGATTCAAGAGTTCGAAATTGTGCAAGAATCAAAAGTGTGTAATAACATAATAAATATACAAAATTCACAAATAAAACATAAATTTCATTCATTGATAATCTTGTTCGTCATTGATACATGCTCGGATTGCCACAGATATCACACTTCACTAGATCCTAAGGATCCTTGATCTAGAGTAGACTTAGGATATATGATCCATAATCATTAAAAATCCTATCCCTAACAATTGCCCCAAATACGACTAGTTGGATGTGAACCAGATAAGTCATATTTCATTTATATCGGACTAGCCGTTTGATATATGTTAAATTATACACATTTTATTCCCCCATTTTATCCTCGTTATATGCTTTTTCGACCATAAAACCGAGGTTTTTGTACTTAATCATATAAGTTTTGGTTTACAGGCCCAAACAGCTTGCCGAACTAGAAGATGAAGAAAAAATGGATTTTTCAGGCAAAACGGCGAAGTTACGAAGATTCTGTGGACTGTAGATGACTTTGCGACGACCGTGCATCTTCTCGCACGACCGTGCAGATGCGAGATCAGAAGATTGCACTGCCAAACTGGCAGTGCAGCCTGACCACCGGAGTTGCACGACCGTGCCAATTTTGAATCATTGTTCTGGATAAGATGACGTCACCGGATTGCGGGAATAGTGCACGATCGTGCGAGATACGCACACCCGTGCCAATTGAAAAGTCTATAAAACAGGACAGAACTCACTGATCGAAATATTGGGCATTTTTCCAAGCTTCTGGGCGATTTCTGAGGTCTGAGAGCAGCCGGTTAAGGACGGTTTGAAGCCTCAAATTTGCAAGAAGTCTTCCATTCATCCAATCTATTAAATCCTTGCTTGTTTATGGTTTGATTTCTTGTTCTTAACATGTATTTTAGGCTAGATTCAAGCATGGAACTCATGTTATTATGTATTATTGTAAGCCTAAGGGCAAAAACACCATATTTACTTGCTACATGAACAACCATTAGTATGTTAACTATGTTTGTAATGACACTTAGCACTTTTTATGTTAATCCTTGATGATTAGTTTGCAACCTTGTTTATTGATAATTGATTCTTGATTATAGTTAATTATCTTAGAAGATTAGTATTTGGTTAGTTGCGATATTTGAAATGAAGTTATAATCACTATAGTAAACTTTAACTAGATAAATGTTACACGAAATGAAATTGGTATGTTAACAAGGGGTAATTAATATTAATCAAGAGTGTTTTCCCTCACGGAAGGACTCTAACAGGTTAGATGGTGTTGTTATGAATTCTTAACATAAGTTTAATCTTGGTTAGTAATTTAGGCCAAAATTGCTTCCTTGGTAGATTTATGTTTAAGATTTTAAAATGAACTCGGTTGTGATCTAATCTAGGTTATGCTTATCTCGGTGGTCACATTGTGTTTATCAGTGTCGCTTTCCTTGATTAAGTGAGCTTAGAAAACTCCTAACGGATGACTAACTTATTTTAAGGGATTTTCGTAAACATTAATCAATGGGTGTTAAAGAACAAGTTTAGGTGGTTAAAGTGTGTTTATCGTTTTAACTTTCCGAAGAGTTGTGCATGTTAGGATTCCCGAAAGGGATACTAATTGTCTTTTAAAAATAGAAAATTAATCAAGTGTTTTAGTGGCAAAATCGACTTAGTTAACATGTTCCGGTTGTTTGTAAAGCAAGGTTATTTTTCTTAGTTGTTAAGTTTATAGTTTATTATGTTTTAAATTTATTTTTCTAAACAAACTATCCATATATCTTTTTACAGGTAATTTAACGATAAAGGTTTAGTACTTTTTCTTCCCTCGCATCCATGGATCGATACTTGGTTCTTACCAATACTTTACTACATATATGACGAGGTACATTTGCCCTTTCGTGTGTGTTTTAATCTTGAAGTATAAATCATTTTTTATAAATTTAAAACCAAACCGTGTGTAAAATTCATTGTAAAAATTATGTATATACACGCACAGGGATACGGAAGATACGCGTTGGGAATCAATAAATGACAATTTCCCGCAAGAGTCCCTCATGAGTGTGGAACTGAGATATGAGTCGCCTTGGTTTGCCGACTTTTGCAAACTACCTTGCATGTGGATCCTTGTTAAGGATTGACACATCAGCAAAAGAGGAACTTTTTCGCAGACCTTAAGTACTACATTTGGGATGATCCGTTCTTGTTTTGAGTTGGCGCGGATCAGGTGATGCGAAGGTGTGTATCTGGTGATGAAGCAGTTGATATTCTACGGTAATGTCACGAGGGGCCCACAGGAGGACATCATGGAGCCAACTACACCGCAAAGAAGGTGTTAGATTCTGGTTTTTATTGGCCCACCATATTTCGTGATAAGCAGAATTGGGTTAGAGCGTGCGATGCGTGCCACCGGGCAACTAACCTAACCGCGTGCGACGAGATGCCTCAGAATTCGATTCAGGTTTGTGAAGTGTTCGATATATGGTGTATCGATTTCATGGACCCATTTCCATCCTCACACGGGAATAAGTACATCCTAGTAGCGGTTGATTATGTATCGAAGTGGGCCGAGGCGCAAGCCTTTCCCACCCATGATGCTAGGGTGGTTGTGAGGTTTTTGAGAAGTTTGTTCGCCCGGTTTGGTGCCCCTAAGGCACTTATTAGTGATCGAGGGACGCATTTTTGTAATGCGTAGCTTGAAACAAGCCTTGTCCCGCTATGGCGTTCATCATAGATTATCTACGTCGTATCATCCGCAAACAAGCGGGCAGGTTGAGGTTACTAACCGGGGTTTGAAAAGAATCCTTGAGCGGTCGGTGAGTCGGAATCGCAAGGATTGGTCTGAAAAACTAGATGACGCGCTATGGGCTTTCCGGACTGCATATAAGACACCTATCAGGACCACTCCGTTTAGGTTGGTTTATGGAAAGGCATGTCATCTACCGGTGGAGCTAGAGCACAAGGCATTGTGGGCTTTAAAGACAGCGAATTTGGACCTAAAGAGCAGTGGTGAGACCCGCTTTTTGCAGATTCAAGAGCTTGTAGAGTTGAGGAGTCATGCCTATGGGAGCTCCACCTTGTATAAGGAGTGAGTTAAGAAATTGCACGACAAGCGTCTGAGAGAACATAAGGATTTTTAAGTGGGAGACCTTGTTTTGTTCTATAACTCGCGGCTATGTTTTTTCCCTGGAAAGCTGAAGTCTCGATGGTCGGGACCGTACACGGTTAAGGAGGTATTCCCATATGGAACCGTGGTGAGTGAGGATGCTAGCGGGGTGACTTTCAAAGTCAACGGTCATAGGTTGAAACTCTACATTAGCGGACCGGTTGACTCGGTGGTGGAGGTAATCGAACTCCACGCTCCACATACATTCTAAGTGTGGGGAGGAAAGTCCAGCTATCGAATCGATGATAAAAAATGTAGCCGGCAATCGTTTTGCGCCTAGGGGTATTATTGTCTTATTTTTATATTTCCGTATTTTTGTCGTTTTTAGCGATAATCTTCGATTTCCCATGTGTTTAGTTAGTTTTTAATCGTACCGAGCGAGGATCCTGAGTCACTTCAATGTTATAACAAGTTATATCTTGCAAAAGTGGTGGAAATTGGTCGAAACAGCCTCTGAAAATAGGTTCTGTGAAGAAACACTGATTGAATCTCATGCACGGTCATGCCAATATCGGCACGGTCGTGCTGATTTGAATCAGCACCAGGGTCTGCACTACCGTGCCACCTGAGAATCTGATGCGATCACAGGACCACTCCGGAGACGCACACCGTGCGACCAGCCGCACGACGTGCGCTTCGCGGGAACAGTTTTCTCTGAGGGTATTTAAGGCAATATCTGCACCCCACTTCTCATAACTCGAACCCTAGAGCCGCACCCCCGTTCAAGATCACTTTTTCTAAAAAAATTACCCACTTTTTGCAAGATTTCTTCAATTCTTCACTCAAGGTACGAATCTATCTTAGATTTCTTGTGTTTATTCCTGATTTAGGCCTAGGATTCTTGATTCTTCTAGGAATTTTGGGGTTCTCTTCATAAATACAAACGAAACCCCCTTGAAGAAATCGCATATTTCATGAACAACAGTCGGAATTCTACCACCCAATGCCCGAACTGTTAAACTTGAACGAAATTTGTGTATTCGCGAATGGGTCTGTGTATGGAGTTTCCGTACATGCGGTATGCGATTTCCTGCACATGCGTAGTGCCGACTGGCTGTCTATTGAAATCGCTGCTGTTATCCGATGACGCACGCGTGCACCTTGCAGACGTGCCGATGTGACAGTGTGACAGCCTGGGATTTTCTTGTACCATTTTAACAAACTGAACCTTTGTGCGTTGCATTCTAAACCGCAATTACTCAATTTTCGGGACAAAATTCTTTCAACATGTGGATAATGTGACATCCCGGTTTTTCAGGTATTTTAAACGCGCTACTTTATCGTCATTTGTTTCTACGCTAATTTAATTCGGAGAATTAATTACGCGCACGCTATAACTACGCTAACTTTAGGATTTCAGAAATACACGATGTTTGTGAATTTTAGCGAGTCATATTGAATTACGTGCTACGTGTTATTAGACGTTTGTGGATTTATCGTGTCACGCTCTGATTACGTGATTTAATAGTTATAAACTTCGTGTCGCGAATAGATTGTCGAGTTGTAATATATGTAGTTATTTAACGATTTAAAATACCCAACGAACCGAGTCCGTAAAACGTTTCGACCGCATAACCGAGCAAACCCAACCCGCCACCCTCCTTCTCCCTTGCGGCCCAACCCCTTGCGGCCCAAGAAGAAGCCCAAACCGCCCCCTTTTGGCCCTCCCTCGTGTGTACGTATGTATGCATGTTATGTTCGAGAAAAATTCACAAAAAAATTGCAAACCCTAACTTCTTCTCCCCTTCCCTTGTGTGCGACGGTAGCAACAGCCCCCCCCGGTCGTGCAAAACAACCCCACACACTCCCTCAAATCGATTCAAGTCTTGCTCGGTTCGCTAATCTACATCGTTTAAGGTTAGGGTTTTCGATTGTATTAGATTCATGTTATGTTTTTGTGTAGCATTGATCATGATTATGTGTTTGCATGATTTTGTTATGAAAGTGTTGATTGGGTATGATTAATCGGATGGATATGCAAATCTTTTGCGGTGCGATGATATGTTTGAGTATAAAATCGTTGCTGTGTTTCCTCTAGAAAGATTATGTATACGCTTAGGGTTTTGATATAATGAAAATAGATTCATGATAATTAAAGTATAACCTGCTGCAAATCGTTATCATAAGTCGTGGTGACCATTAGGAGAGTTTCGGGTGGAGTTTTAGGGTAAAACAGAAGCTGATGCGAGAAGACAGCAAACTTCAGTTGGCTGTAAACGAACCGTTATCACTTGAAAGTTAACTTTCTGTAGCTAAAACGTACGTTTTCAAACGCTCTATGGCACGGAATCATATTTTTCTGAAGTCGTTTATATTTTAAATTAGTGATTTCGTGCAGCTGCTGAAGCTTTCTGCAGAAAATTTAGGTAATGTTTTCTGTCATAACCTGTAAACCGGAAAGACTTAAGTCACAAAATTTATACAGTAGATACTCCTAGGTGTTCATAGGAATCTCCAACTGGAATTTCGTTAATCGGACAAACGGGTATTTTTAAATGATTTTTCTCGTGGACTGCAGTCAGAAAGCAACGAATCTGACTGCAGCCTAGTAAATAAATTCTTATAAATAATTGGTAAGGAACCAAGACTTGAAAATTTTATACAAAATTCTACTTTCTAATTGACACCTTCTGTAAAAATATTGGAATTTTTGGAACTGAGAACTATTTTATAAAAGTTCCCGAAAACAGCCCAGTTCTGAATGTACAAGCTGAAACATGATAACCTACATTTATGTGTATATAAGTTTTGTATGTGCTATCCTGTGTTTGTGACAAGTTGTTGTCGCTATTTCGTATAGTGACACTTTGCATGCCTGATTATGGTTTTGAACTTGTCGTTACTTGTTTCGTACTGTGTGCTAGTTTCGCGTAGGGTTTTGTGTCCGTGTGCGTTCACACACTAACTTTGAACCGGTTGACATGTTAAGGTCTGATTAGTGGTTCCATCCTTTACTTCTTTTGCACTTGTCTAACCGAGCTTTATAAGGTGAGTTCACGGCCCCTATTTCTTTAAACGTTTACAAAACACAGGGGGAGAAAACATGTACACGTTACAGTGATATATAGGTTGATTATGTTACGGTACAGTAACGTATTTCTCTTAAAACTTGTACACGTTACAGTGAAAGTATAGGTGGTATGCATTACGGTACAGTAACGCCTTTCTATTTAGAGTTATGTTATACGGTTATGGTCACAAAGAAGCATATATCATATATTAGTCCCCTTAAAACTTACGATGCCATTAGTATTGGATTATAGCGTGGAAATTGTTAGTAGTACTACTTGGCCCGACAAGCCCCACTCGAACTGGTCACGCCAGTTAGACCGAACGTTATGGCCACGAGTGTAGAATTTGCCTAACTTTTTAGCCATGGTTGGTGATAGGCTTGGTACAACAGGGGCAACAACGTCAGCTTCGGATCGAACACTTTGTTGACATGACCTAGGCTAGCTACCTAAACATATAACATGAAACTGCTAAACTACATAATATTAATCTGATTCGGGTTGGATCAGGGAAACTTATGAGACACTGGTTCAAGGTTGAACCAGTGGGGAAACACTTATGTTTAAACTTGTGAACTAAAACCTATGAACTCACTCATCATTATTGTTGACACTTGATTTTACATGTTTTCTCAGGTTGCTAAGGTAGCACATATCAGGACTAGGATGCATTTCGGAGTTGCATTGATTTCATCAAACTTTTAGAATCACTTTTAATTACATTAGCTATTATGGTTTTGTAATTGTTACACTTCCGCAACTAAATTGTATAAACAATATTTTCTCATGAATGAGCAAACATGAAAATTTTTAAACTCATATAGTTGTCATTCAGTATGACTAATGACTGTGATCTTGGTTTGTCACGCGCCTCGTGGTAGAACTCCGCATGTGGATTTTGAGGGTGTGACAACGGGCTGCGAAGATTTGGGTTGCACCAGCACTGGCACTGCTAGTGCAACAGTCTGCACGACCGTGCCAAATGCCCAGACTAGAATCAACAGAATGTTCGCAACACCATTTTAGGCTGCTCGGTTCGTAATTTTGTCTGCTTCTCATGTTTCTGACACGTTTTATTATTGCAGATGGATCACGAATTCCTCTTTTTCGACCAGAACGACCCCAAAAATCACCTTTACCTCACTGCACTCAACGAAATGTGGCACCGCCGAAACCAGTTTGGCACGCCAAAACGTCTAAGCTGGGACGTTACGAAGAGTTAAACCAATAAGAGAGACTGCAAAATATGCTATCGGTCTTCTTTGCTCGATTGCTCAATATCAAACAACCGGTTTATCTGGAGCTTACCTTAGAGTTTTTCACGACTTACTCCTACGAAAAACCTAAGGTGAGTCGAAACCCAAATTTCAAAAGGAAGAAAAGGATAAACTTTCGGTTGGGTGGTCAATGGCACAACTAGACTGTTGCCAAGTTGGAAAGGAAGCTCGGGTCTACACGAGAGATGAAATAAACTCCGAGCTATTCACTGATCTTTACACCTTTCCAAATGACTAGGCACGTGCGGCCTTCTGGGCAAGGAGAGCCGACGGACCATCTTACGTGCCTCTCTCGACGAAGGCATCATGGGTGAGGGACCCACTTCTACGGGTTCTTCACCACATTATCAGTCACTATCGTGGGGCGCATGTACAGTGGGGGAAACTGTCCAACACCTGATGTTATATACCTTTATGCGCTCGCAGAGGGGGTCCAGTAAACCTAGCGGCACGTATGGCAAAGTTTTTTTTTTATTAAAAGCTCGGGAGAACCCCGAGCAGTGAGATCCATGGGGGTGAGTATGTCACCCAACTCGCCTACAAGCTGGGCATTATGACTCCCGATGTTGTGTCTGGGCTAACATTGATGGACGAAGGGTGTGCAGTTGATATCCGTTCGTTGAAGGTTGTGGGTTTGGTAGTAGATACGGACAATGGTCCGAGACTGAAGGGGTTAAACAACGAGAAATGGATCTTTTGCTAGCAGCACCGGAAAACGAGGAAGGAGAGGATGAGGAGATGCACGACATGCCTGGGCATGAGGATCAGGGTTTCATCCAGCAGCCATCACCGCATCATTCACCTCAGCATCACCAGCACAAGCTGCACGATTGGCCACCGAACATCCCACCATATCCTGAGTTTTACCAGCAATTCCAGCAGATGCAAATCAACCAGGATTACATGCGACAGGAAATGCATGCGGGATTCTCCTACATATTTGGTGGTCTCCACAACGCCTACACGAACTACTTTGGCATCCCCCACAGTTCCCATTTGGGAACCAGCCTGGTGGTGGAGCGGGTTCATCTGGAACTCGCCATGATGACGATGATGACGAGTAGTGGGGAGGCGTTGGTGCTTAGTGTTTGTATTTATCTGCTTATATTAGTTTCGTTTGTTTTATTTCTGGCTGTCATTTTGACTATTATTTAAACACCCTCGGCTATGTATTGTTTTAATTTCAGACATTTTATTGCTTGTTTTGTATGGATTTTCTTGATATTTTTATCTATGTCTTCTTCTTATTTTTGCGATCAGATGTATTGTCTTGTGTTGTGTCGTGTAGTGACATTCATGCAGGTTTGGAAACACATAGCAAGGAGCAGTGAAAAAGGCATAATCGGGAGCTCGACATCCATATTCATCTTCTATAGGGGAGTATTATCCTCCTATTTCTTTACTTTGGGTTTCGCATTGGGGACAATGCGAGATTCAAGTGTGGGGAGGGGTTTAATATTGTAACTTTGTTTGTCCTAAAAAAATATGTATATATATATATTATAAATAAAACGGTTAGTTTGGTTTTAGAAAGTGTCGGACACGATAAAGAACCGACAAGCCTAATAATTTTCAGAAACAAAAGATAACTAAAGACGTGACAAACAAAGAGAGACTTGCATGTAATTTTCACACTTTTACCCATTCCTTTCGTTATGTGAGCATGTTTTTGAGCCTTATATTCATTATATGTTTGTTTGTTTCGAATTAGGATTGAGCCGGATGTCTCGTGTGATTTAAAACTTGTCATCAGTATGCTTGTCGAGATCATGAACATGTAAGATTGAGTGAAAGTGATAGAGGCACTTAGAAAACCATTTGTTGTTAGCCTTTTTCTTTTATTATCCTACCTAAACCCTACATCTTCCACTAGGATTAACCACGTTGAGCCCTTCCCCGTTTTACTTTCGTTTACCCAACCGTTTAGCCCACTTAGCCAAATTTAGCCTTTTTAATTTTGAACCTTAGTGTTAAAACTCTGTTAAAGTACCATTTAACTAGCGTTTATTATAACTAATATCCTATTAATTTGCAAAAAAAAATCAATAAAAAATTAGAAAATAGAAACACCCTAAAATAGGGTGAAGGCGAAAAGAAATTCGAGCAATTTTGAGTGCCAAAGGAGTATAATATCGACAATTAGCTCGAAAATGCGGATATCGTCTTGTACACGTTATTCATGTATAGTTCTTGTTATTTACGCTTGTTAAACGCCTACCGAGTTTTAAACATTTAGTCACTTGTAAATGTCCATTCCACACCCTTCACCCTAGCTTATCGTTACAACCCGTGAAGACCTCTTGATTTACACTTTTTTGCATGCTAGTTGATGGAGACGAGATCTTTTGACAAGCTTATGATATTACATGTTTCATTGTCTAGGCATCGAGCGTTTACACATACACATTTTATGTATGTTTCACAAATATAGCCGTGTGTGTGTGAACATTGTGAGATGTGTGAGGATTTGCATGCTAAGTCAATCGTAAATGGAATCACGGATTTTTGGTTATCTTTACACGTATTTACAGGTGCTTGTTTGGTTTAAATTGTTTGATGATGTCTTTCAAAAAATCGACTAACCTTGTTGTAAGCATATTAGTTATTTAGTTTGTAAATTATTAAATCCTGTTAGAAATTTCTTTTTATTTTAGTTTGCTTGAGGACAAGCAAAGTTCAAGTGTGGGAAGGTTTGATATATGTTAAATTATACACATTTTATTTCCCCATTTTATCCATGTTTTACGCATTTTAGCCATAAAACCAAGGTTTTGGTACTTAATCATGTAAGTTTTGGTTTACAGGCCCCAAACAGCGTGTCGGACTAGAAGATGAAAAAAAAAATAGATTTTTCGGGCCAAACGGCTAAGTTACGAAGATTCTGTGGACTGCAGATGACTTTGCACGACCGTGCATCCTCTCGCACGGCAGTGCAGATGCGAGATCAGAAGATTGCACTGGCAGTGCAACTGCCAGTGCCACCATATTGCCGGACATGCATGACCGTGCGTGGCCCCGCACGATCGTGCGGGGCTGATTTCCTCGAGAGCACTACCAGTGCAACTGGCAATGCAGCCTGACCACCGGAGTTGTACGACCGTGCCACATTTGGCACGGCCGTGCCAATTTTGAATCATTGTTCTGGATAAGATGACGTCATCGGATTGCGGGAATAGTGCACGACCGTGCGAGATCGGCACGACGTGCGAGATCGGCACAACCGTGCCGATTGAAAAAGTCTATAAAACAGGACAGAACTCATTGATCGAAATATTAGGCATTTTTCCAAGCTTCTAGGCGATTTCTGAGGTCCGAGAGCAGCCTGTTAAGGACGGTTTGAAGCCTCAAAGTTGCAAGAAGTCTTCCATTCATCCAATCCATCAAATCCTTGCTTGTTTATGGTTCGATTTGTTCTTAACATGTATTTTAGGCTAGATTCAAGCATGGAACTTATGTTATTATGTATTATTGTAACCCTTAGGGCAAAAACACCATATTTACTTGCTTCATGAACAACCATTAGTATGTTAACTATGTTTGTAATGACACTTAGCACTTTTTACGTTAATCCTTGATGATTAATTTGCAACCTTGTTTATTGATAATGGATTCTTGATTAGTTAATTATCTTAGAAGATTAGTATTTGGTTTGTTGAAATATTTGAAAGAAGAAGCTTAATTAATCACTTACTAGTAAACTTTTAACTAGATTAAAATGTTTACACCATGAAACTAGAAATGGGTATTGGTTTAACAAGGGGTAATTAATATTAATCAAGAGTGTTTTCCCTCATGGAAGGACTCTAACGGGTTAGATGGTGTTGTTATGAATTCTTAACATAAGTTTAATCTTGGTTAGTAATTTAGGCCAAAATTGCTTCCTTGGTAGACTTGTGTTTAAGATTTGTAAAATGAAGTCGGTTGTGATCTAACTAGGTTATGTTTGTTTTGGTGGTCACATTGTGTTTATCGGTGTCGCTTTCCTTGATTAAGTGAGGTTAGAAAACTCCTAACAGATGACTAACTTATTTTTAAGGGATTTTTATAAACATTAATTAATGGGTCATTAAATAACAAGTTTAGTTGGTTAAAGTGTGTTTATCGTTTTAACTTTCCAAAGAGTTGTCATGTTAGGATTCCTGAAAGGGATACTAATTGTCTTTTAAAAATAGAAAATTAATCAAGTGTTTTAGTGGTAAAATCGACTTAGTTAACATGTTTCGGTTGTTTGTAAAGCAAGGTTATTTTTCTTAGTTGTTAAGTTTATAGTTTATTATGTTTTAAAAATATATTTTTCCAAACAAACTACCCATATATCTTTTTACCAGTAATTTAACGATAAAGGTTTAGTACTTTTGTTTCCGCCGCATCCATGGATCGATACTTGGTTCTTACCGACAATTTACTACATATATGACGGGGGACACTTGCCCTTTCGTGTGTGTTTTAATCTTGATGTATAAATCATTTTTTTATAAAATTAAAACCAAACCGTGTGTAAAATTCATTGTAAAAATTATGTATATACACGCACACGTCACCATTGCAAGTGGATATAGCCGTTGTAGATGCTAACGTCATTGAAAAGATATGCCTGCAACAAACATGATTATAAATAGGGTATAGATATAGATGACATCTCCTATTTAATATCGAGATCCTTTCTTTATATTCTCGCACCGGAGATCAAAGATGTATTCTTAACCTTCTTTCTCTGCAATCTTTTCTCTTCTTCTCATGGAAAAAATGGCTACCCGGTCCTCTCCCCAAAAGGATCCAGAGCAAATTACCGCACCCCGGAGTCAAAATCTTCTCAAAAACCCTTCTCAAGAGCTTTTTTCGCTTTACTGACCTTGAAATCGACCAAATACGCCCCTGTTTCCTTGAGGGAACCATCTTTGGGCCCTTCGATTCATCGCTGAAAAGCGACTGCGAATCGAAGGCCTGGATATGTTTTCCTGCCGCTCCATTTCAGATTCGCTACAACTATCCTTTTCCAGTGTTTACCCAAACCTTTTTCAGTCACACCGAAATGTGTTTCACCAGGCAATGCCCATGCTGTGGAGAGTCTTGTATACTCTTGAACAAATAATCAGCAAAGAAGGTCTAGTTTTTGGTCTCACCGAGCTCCCTCATTTGTATAATCTGGTAACCGACGGATCCCACCGATACCTCTTCAAAGCTAAACCTCATCATTCTCTTCCGCTCCTCAAGACCACCAAGAACGATACAAACTGGAAAAACCAGTTCTTTTTCGTTAGAAGAGATTCTATCCCCAACGGAAAGTATCTCCCCAAAAAGTGGAACTTAAAGGGTAGGATATAGGATCCTTAGGACAGGACTGTAGGAAATTCCCTTTTTCTTTTCTTTTTAAGGATAACTGGTCCTGTTTTGTCTGTTCTGCAGTGACTAACTTGCTGCCCTGAGAGATTTACCCGCTATTGCTGGAAGAGTCGTTGCTTTCTGGGCCCTGGATACACCAGTTAGAACTTTTTATCCAAAGGTCAAGGATCTAGAAGAGACCACATCTGCCTCCTACACCATGTCAAGTAAGTATGCATGCATGTATAGATACATAAGTATTTGAAATAAATTAGTTGAACATGAATACTTATATGGATTTTGGTATCACAGGTGCTGCTAAGTCTTCTTCTAAATCTGCTTCCAAGTTTAGCCTTGGGGAACTTGAGGGAATCATCTCCCCGCGATCCTTTAAGAAGGAGCTGGCCACAGGCCCAAGCCAACCGGAGAATAATGGCATGACCCTTCGCGCTAAACTTGGGTCCAAGAGGAAGAAGCCATCTGAGCCTGCACCACTAAGTGACGCCCTCCAACTCGAGCAAGAAATCCACAGCTGCGTCTCTGAGGTAAGAATCACTTATTCTTCGGCATGTGAAAATTTTAAGGATTGAGGATCCTAATCTCCATATGTCGCCCCTATGCAGAAAGTCGCACAAATCCAGGCCCTGCAAGGGAAAAAGTTAGCTGAGGTAGAAGAAACCATTGCAGATCTTCGGACCTTCTACACTGCCAAAGATAAGAAGATCGCCCAGGTGGAGAGGGAGATCAATTGCTTGGAGAAGCAGGCTATAATGGATGAGGTTCAGGCGAACAAGGATCGGTTGGAGGCTACTGATGAGGCGAAAATCTCTGCTGTCAAGGCTATCCTGAAGGATAGGATCCAGATAGCTCAGGAGGCAATGGATCCTTCATTCGATAAGGCTGGATGGGAGGTAGAGGCTTGGAAGCGCAGACTGCAGGAGCTAGGTGCTGACGATAAGCTAGAAGGGACATCCATGCTTGAGGCCTCTCCACGTAGTGAGAAGCATCCTGAAGAGGCAGCAGCTGGTGGCGATGGTGAAGGTGGCGAAGCTAAGGGTGATGAAGCATCGAAAGAGTAGGCTGCACCAATGGGCGATGATGGAAATTTTTTAGACGTGGCCGTATCCCATTTTTTATGGTTTATGATGTTTTTAATTTGAACAATTTGGTCTGTAACTAAACAATAGTTTTTTAGGGTTAATGATCATTGATCCTGTGAACAATAGAGTGTAGCAAAGGTGGATGGGTCCTTCTGTTTGTGGAGGATGATGCCCCCCGCCTTTATTTTCCTACACTTTATGAACCGTTAACATGGACACCCTTTACCTACCCAAGTGGCTGGACCACGGGTTGCTGGTGGAAGCTTAGGTAGGTAATTTTGATAACCTTAAAAGGGTTTTAATAAATAAAACTTTAATCTTTTGGCTATTTTTGCTGTTGTGTACGTCTTATCTTAGAATCTCATTTCAATACAGTTATCGTTTAAAATTCTATCTTTTAGAATCACTTAGGAGATGATAAAATGTTTAAAATGAACATACTAAGGTATTGAATGATAGAAAATCATGTATTCTCAAACTGAGTGTCATAGATAGGAATATAATAAAAGCAAATAGACAAAGATTAAGTCATACCAGAGTATCCAAGTTAGGATCCTATATCCTTAAAATTTACGATTGTACTAATAAGGCGCAGAAATTAGTTAAAGCTTAAGGATCCAGGATCCTTATATATATATATATAGGGAGAGGATCATGAGAAAACTACTTAAATGTGAGAAAACTAACTAAAAAGCCAAAAAAGCATAAAAAACATACTATTTTTTTATAAAAAATCGCAGTTTTTTATGTATAAAAAAACTGTTTTTCAAAAACAAAACATGTACTGCACATGTGCACTATATGTGTACTACATATGTGCATTATATGTATATGTTGCACATGTGCATTATATGCTTTTTTATTTTTTTTTAAAGTTTTTTTATATAATATGTATAGCGATTTTTTATAAAAAAAAATTGATATGTTTTTTTTGGCTTTTTAGTTAGTTTTTTGGTTTTCTCATTTAAACTAGTTTTCTCATGATCCATCCCCTATATATATATATATATAGAACTTCAGAAACCTGAAATAATGTATAACTTGGGACTAAGCCAAACATCAATTGAATAATTTATTTGAAATTGGGGACAAGCCCAAATAACTGGGGACAAGCCCAAATAACCGGGACAAGCCCAACAATAAGGATAATACTTGAGCTAACGTGAAGACGTTAGAAACCTTAGGATTCTGGTGTATGGCCCATATTGGCGTCTAACCAATCGTAAGTGACATGAAAATGCCAAAACCTTAGCTAACGTGAAAACGTTAGAAACCTTAGGAACCGATGTATGGTACGTCTACCATTATACTTAGTATCCTACATATATCCAACAACAATGAAACTATCAGCGCCTAAAGCGGGTACTGGTCCCATTGCCTCGAACTATACTTGGATAACGTGC
This sequence comes from Scalesia atractyloides, assembly GCA_947069175.1. Classification (NCBI taxonomy): domain Eukaryota; kingdom Viridiplantae; phylum Streptophyta; class Magnoliopsida; order Asterales; family Asteraceae; genus Scalesia; species Scalesia atractyloides. The sequence goes on from CAMTDV010000030.1 coordinate 60,667,848, forward strand.
GTTGCTGGCGAGGTGTTGAAACCCAATTCGTGTGAAAGGTGAAAACCTTTAAACCTTAGAAGGTATTAGATACCTTAAGCTGGGGACATGCCCAATGTCTTGGAGGGGTGGCAAACCTCTTGATCCTATGTCAAAGATGTAACAAACACTACAAGACTTAAAAGTTGATAAAATTGGATGTTAAGAATCTAACATCCTTTTCCCACAATAAATAATAACAAATATAATGTGAAATGACTAGTAAAATGTTACCAAGCAAAGGATCATATATTCCTTGAGGATCCTTCATCATGAACTGAACATCAGGATCCTTGATCCTTATTATATAAAGTATCTCTTTAAGTGAATAGCATTCCAGGCTCATGGTAGAAGATCACCATCCATTGTTAGCAAACGATATGCCCCCTTTCCAGCTTCAGCTGCGATAAGATAGAGGCCTTCCCATTTTGGTGCTAACTTGCCATCAGAAGGATTCGTGGTATTCTGGAATGCCTTCCTCAATACCATGTCACCAACTTGTGATATTCTCACTCTGACATTCTTGTTATAAGCACCAGCCATTCTCTGTTGATAGCTGGCCAGCCTTTGTAACATCCGTCAAAAAACGGATTTTACCAAACCCGCTCCGTTTATTAACCGAACAATCAGTTAAAAATTTCGTTGCGAATTTAATGCCCAAAATAATTTTAAACGATACATAATCAATTATTATATTGGAATATATAATTTGTTTTTGAAAAACTGTTAAAACTCAGAAAATAAAAATATTTTGGCACTGCCGGGTTTCGAACCCGGGTCAGTCGCCGGGTCACGGTTCACAGACTTAACACTTAACACTTAAACCACTGCGCCACTGGTGTGTCTTGTTAAATGTTAGAATCATTTAATTCATAACATGACTTTCCGAATTCAAAACCGGCGCCCAAATACAGTCGTCGGAAATCCTGACGATCTCGCCAAGAATTTACGACTTTTTCAGTTATAACGTAAAACTTTAACTCATCATCGGTTATAACCGACGCCTGAGTCCGCGACACCAACTATAACCGCCGGAGAAATTATAACCGACGAATCAAGTCGGAAATCGGACCAAGTTCATCGATAACCTGCCTTATAAATACCCCCTCGAACCTCTGCAAACATTTTCGCTCAAAACCGCACCCTTTCTCGGCGAAAACTCACTCGCCGGAAATCTTCTGCTCATCGCCAGAAAACCGAACCCTCCACTTCTAAGCCTTACTAAACCCCCTGAGCCTATACCGAAGTCACCCACGTCCTTTGTAAGCTTTCTGAAGACTCGCTGCTGCAAGACACACGACGCCGGAACCTGTTGCTGTCGCCGGAGTTTCGTCGGAACCTGTTGCTTTTTAGTTAGTTTTTTATTCGTTGAAGCAAAAGGAAGGAGACCACACCACGTACAACAAAAGATTCCTCGAGTTACATCAAATGGTTCCCAACATGTTCACTCCCCTTTACCGTTTGATCGAGCACTACATTCGTGGTCTTCCGTCAAAGATTCAAGACCCTGTAATAAGTACCACGCCTGCAACCTTGGAAGCGGCAATGGAGTTAGCAACAGAGCTCACCGAGAATCGAATCCGAAACAAAGACTTCAAGGAGGAGAAGAAGAAGGATAAAGAATCGACTGAAACCTCCGACTACACCCAAACCGAATCCCCTTCTCAACCCAATCCTAAGAGAAAAAGAGACGGGCAACTTTTCGCTGCCATCCAACGGAATCAACCAATTTCACACGCCATACCCATCCAAGCTATCCCAATCACTCAAGTGGCACCCAACTCAACTTACCCAAATAAGAAACCATATCTTGGACCTCACCCTCGATGCAACAACTGTTTTTATCACCATCCCCTTACCTTACCTTGTCGACTATGTGCAACTTGTGGACGCTATGGTCATTTGAGCAAGGTTTGCCGCACCTTTCAAAACCAAATCTCTTCCCCTACTCAAACCATGAACCAAATCTATCAACAACCCCAATACCCCATGTTTCCATATGTTCGAGCTTGTTTCAATTGTGGCGACCCTACCCACTTTAGAAACACATGCCCTCAATTGGTTAACGTCATCAACGCTCAAGCCCAATCAAACCCAGTTAACCAAGTAAACCAAGAAAACCCAACCGCTAGGCCACCAGCAAGAGGAAGAGTCTTCAACATCAACGCCAATCCTGTCGAAGATAATGACGGCCCAAGCGAAGATACTCAACTAGTCCTTTTCATCGAAGATCCAGACTCAACTCCTATCATTTAGTTTTATGTTTTTCTTTATCACATAGAACCAAACATAACTTAAGGATAAAGCCAATGAAACTTTGACAAGAATATGGTGGATACGCCGCTGGTACTTCCTATTATAAGTATTCTTGTCAAAGGATCAGAAGCATTATCTGGTGGTTATGAGAGGTTCCATGTGTAGACTGTTTGAGTAATTATTGTTTATTATTTCAGTACATGCAATTTCATAGGCCGCCGCTCCCCATTTATGAGCGTTGAGCATGTTCCCCATTTCATTATGAGGTTGAACCTGGCGTGCCCACATTTTTCATTTTCAGTACTTTCAATTTCATAGGCCGCCGCTCCCCATTTTATGAGCGTTGAGCATGTTCCCCATTTTATTATGAGGTTGAACCTGGCGTGCCCACATTTTTCATTTTCAGTACATGCAATACGATCGGCTCCGTTTGATTGAGCCTTGATCGCACAGACATTTTCATTATCAGTATCTTGTGGTTGTTGTGGTTGTTGTAGAGTCACGTAGAACTAATCATAACTTGCGGATAAAGTCAATGAGAATTTGACAAGAATATGGTGGATACGCCGCTGGTACTTCCTATATATAAGTATTCTTGTCAAATGATCGGAGGCATTATCAGGCGGTTATGAGAGGTTCCATGCATAGGCTGTTTGTGTGATTGTTGTTTAGATTAAGTTTATCATTTTCAGTACATGCAATACGATCGGCTCCGTTTGATTGAGCCTTGATCGCACAGACAATTTCATTTTCAGTACATGCAATACGATCGGCTCCGTTTGATTGAGCCTTGATCGCACAGACATTTTCATTATCAGTATCTTGTGGTTGTTGTGTTTGTTGTAGAGTCGCATAGAACTAATCATAACTTGTGGATAAAGTCAATGAAAATTTGACAAGAATATGGTGGATACGCCGCTGGTACTTCCTATATATAAGTATTCTTGTCAAATGATCGGAGGCATTATCAGGCGGTTATGAGAGGTTCCATGTATAGGCTGTTTGTAGATTAAGTTTATTATTTCAGTACATGCAATACGATCGGCTCCGTTTGATTGAGCCTTGATCGCACAGACAATTTCATTTTCAGTACATACAATACGATCGGCTCCGTTTGATTGAGCCTTGATCGCACAGACATTTTTCATTTTCAGTATTTATGAGTTTGTTGTATTGGTTGTAGAGTCACATAGGACTAATCATAATTCACTGATAAAACCAATGAAAATTTGACGAGAATATGGTGGATACGCCGCTGGTACTTCCTACATATAAGTATTCTTGTCAAAGGATCAGAGGCATTGTCAGACGATTATGAGAAGTTCTATGTAGGATTTAGTAGTTTCTTGGTAACTAATCGTAACTTGTGGATAAAACCAATGAAAATTTGGCAAGAATATGGTGGATACGCCGCTGGTACTTCCTATATATAAGTATTCTTGCCAAAGGATCAGAGGCATTATCAGGCGGTTATGAGAAGTTCCATGTAGAATTTAGTATTGCCTTGGTTGAAATTTGTGTTACATTTATATCATCTTGCTATTTAAAGAGATTGGATTGTGTTCCATTTCTACATAAACTAATCTCTCCATCATAACAAATGAGAGAGAAACTGTCACCATTCAAACATATATACTATCAGAATGTGGTTCAAATATTAGCTGTTGTGTTTATTTATGTTCTATAGTCATAGAACCAATCATAACTTACTGATATTAGCTGTTGTGTTTATTTATGTTCAAATATTAGCTGTTGTGTTTATTTATGTTCCATGTAGGTTGTAGTATTAGAAGTTTTGCCTTAGGATATAACCATATCCTTCCAAACATATCCAAACCCTTATGCATGATATCATAGTTAGCGAATCAATTCTGCTTATCAATACTTTTTACAGTAGGCAACAAAAAGCGATTCCTGTAATAGGGTACTTAACCCTTACAAGGAACGTTACCGCCTCGAACAAAAACTTAAACCCCTTACTTTCTCTAAGCATGTAACTGTCAAACTAAACACCATCATTCTTTTAGTCAAATATATCACTATTTAAATTTCGGGACGAAATTTCTAAAAAGCAGGGGATACTGTAACATCCGTCAAAAAACGGATTTTACCAAACCCGCTCCGTTTATTAACCGAACAATCAGTTAAAAATTTCGTTGCGAATTTAATGCCCAAAATAATTTTAAACGATACATAATCAATTATAATATTGGAATATATAATTTGTTTTTGAAAAACTGTTAAAAATCAGAAAATAAAAATGTTTTGGCATTGCCGGGTTTCGAACCCGGGTCAGTCGCCGGGTCACGGTTCACAGACTTAACACTTAACACTTAAACCACTGCGCCACTGATGTTTCTTGTTAAATGTTAGAATCATTTAATTCATAACATGACTTTCCGAATTCAAAACCGGCGCCCAAATACAGTCGTCGGAAATCCCAGCGATCTCGCCAAGAATTTACGACTTTTCAGTTATAACGTAAAACTTTAACTCATCATCGGTTATAACCGACGCCTGAGTCTGCGACACCAACTATAACCGCCGGAGAAATTATAACCGACGAATCAAGTCGGAAATCAGACCAAGTTCATCGATAACCTGCCTTATAAATACCCCCTCGAACCTCTGCAAACATTTTCGCTCAAAACCGCACCCTTTCTCGGCGAAAACTCACTCGCCGGAAATCTTCTGCTCATCGCCGGAAAACCGAACCATCCACTTCTAAGCCTTACTAAACCCCCTGAGCCTATACCGAAGTCACCCACGTCCTTTGTAAGCTTTCTGAAGACTTGCTGCTGCAAGACACACGACGCCGGAACCTGTTGCTGTCGCCGGAGTTTCGCCAGAAAAACAGAGGAAGCCAGTCGGTATACCTCACGCCTAATTTCTTCATTCTTTTTATTTAACCTCACCTGTAATTAAATAAAAAACGCTAAAGAAACCGATTAAAACATTGAATCAGTCGGATTTCCGATTCTGGTTAAAACTGACGAAGAAGACGAAGTTCGATAACATATAAGTATAATTAAAATCAAGTTATTACTCGGGTTAGACACACAGTCCAGCGGTGGACTGTGTGCACAATAAACACACTAACGTCTCGAGTTCGAATCTTGTCTCACACACGCTGCCTTAATAAAAATGTCATTTTTTGTTAACTGAACCGGATTCATTTCATATATATGTTAAGTATAATAATAATCGGAATAATAACCAAGATAGACACACAGTCCAGCGGTGGACTGTGTGTATGTTTAAATCACACGTCACGAGTTCGAGTCCGGTCTACTACACCGACTCGGACAATTATCTACCTTTTTAATTAAGTCAGAAATGAAAATACTTAGGTTGTATTTAAGTATAATAAAAATCGGTTTATATAACATGTTAAACACACAGTCCAGCGGTGGACTGCGTGTTAACTCAACCCACAGGTCCCGGGTTCGAGACCCGTGGAGCGCACCTGTCCGATTCAGTTAAATCGTTTTTAAAAATAAATGATTTTCGGTTTAATCTATTTAGTATATAAATATAATTAAAAACAGAAATATTTCGCATTCGAACGGTCAAAGTCAACAGTCAACGATCAATGGTCAACGGTCAAAAAAAGTCAACTTTTTTTTTATTATTTTTAATTATTTATTTTAACTAAAAATCAATTAAAAATACTTAAAAATAACATTTTTAAGGTTAGAAAATAGCCTTGAACTCACAAAAATACACCCAACAATCCTACTAAAATGGATCAATAAAATTCGTTTACTTACCGAACCATAATGCTATTTATCTAGGTTAATTTCACTCGTGGTTAAAACCACTTCGCGTGCATTCAACATCATCAACCGAACGCACCCACTGTGAGTGAATCTTACAACTCCCCTTTTTAATTACACGTTTTGGGGTGTGTCATGTGTCACAAAATAATTAATTCGTTTATTTAAACTTGTGCCATACCATATCGTGATCTAAACTTAGATTGTTTATATTGTTGTGATTACTTATTTCATTTTGTCAAATTATATGAAATTTATTCATTAAGCCCATCAGTTCCTCGTGGGAGACGAGTTGAACAACGCGTGCCTCAAAACCAATCCATTATTGTTCATGTGTGTATCATTGAATTTATATTGTTTGTAGTTGTGTCTTTCATATTATCATGTTTATGCAATTCATTCATTAGGCCCATCAGTTCCTCGTGAGAGACGAGTAGAGCAACGCGTGCCTCTAAACGTTCCATTATTGTTCATGTGTGCTTTATTTAATATCTAATGATTGTTGAATAAGTTTATATCTATTTTTACTCATGTGTGGTTGTGCACTCATTTCATAATCAATTAAATAAACTTGTTCAAATGTTTTCCATAGGATTCACTCGCCAACTTTTTGTTGATCCAAAAACCCTTTTACACATGATACAGGTGAACAGGATGAAGCAAGGAAAACATAGGAAATGCCTTAGAAGAGAACAAAGAAGCTTAGATTGATAGTTAGAACATGTTGTAATATTTATCGTAAATTTCCATTAAAGTGTATTAATGAATATGAAACGTATAATAAATGTCATGAGCTTTGATGATAACCCAATCATGCGCCGGTTACCTTTTCCGCTGCGGGTCGGGGTGTGACAGCCTTATCCTTGCCAAGTCTCTAAGTTCTTCCACAGTATCTAGGTCTTGGGTTAGAGTCTCAACATTTGCCTCAGGATCACGGATGCTTGTTCTAGCTGTAGGGACTATCATTTCTGTAGGGATCACTGCCTCAGCTCCGAAGACTAAGGAGAAAGGTGTTTGACCCCTAGCATTCTTGGGAGTTGTTCTATCTGCCCATAAGACGTATGGTAACTCTTCAGCCTTTTCCTTACTTGGACCCAAGCTTTTTCTTCAAGTTGTTGATAACGATCTTATTGGATGATTCTGCCTGGCCATTAGCTTGTGGGTGGACTGGTGTTGATGTTATCATCCTAATCCCCCAGCTGTCATAAAAGTTAGTAGTACGACTCCCAATAAACTGTGATCCGTTATCACAAACAATTTTGGAAGGAATTCCAAATCTAGTAATAATATTTCTTTTAATAAAGGATATGACTTCCTTTTCTCTGACTTGGGCGAAAGCTTCAGCTTCTATCCATTTGGAGAAGTAGTCTGTCATAGCTAACATGAACACTTTTCCACCTAGTGCTTTGGGAAGCTTGCCTACTATATCCATTCCCCATCTCATAAATGGCCAAGAAGAGGACATATGATGCAGAGGTTCTGCTGGTTGATGAAGAATATTACTATGCCTCTGACAAGCATCACATTTCCTTGCATACTCCACGGCGTCCTTCTTCATTGTAGGCCAATAGTATCCTGTTCTGAGGATCCTCGAAAATAGTGCTCTGCCCCCAGTGTGATTTCCACAGTCTCCTTCATGAAAATCCTTCAACACTTCTTGGATCTCAAGATCCCAATGCATCGCAAATACGGACCTGCAAAGGATCTTTTATATAGCAAGTTGTTAACTATAGTGATACCTTGATCTTGAAGGCTCTAGGATTTTCCCCAGTAGGAATTCTTGATTCTGAATGTATTTCCGAATTGGAAGGATCCATGATCCTGAATTTGACTGCGCATCATCACTAGGTAGAATTGCAGCATCATCCATTATCTCCATTGTTTCATTTTCCTTAATTGCAGGAGTAAGGACATGGATAATAGGTATCTTCACATCCTCTTGCATCTTCAATGAGGATCCAAGGTTCGCTAAAGCATCTGCTTCTGCATTTTCTTCCCTAGGTACCTGTGTTCAACTAAAAAAAACAAAAGAATCTGCCAATTTCTTGACACTCTCTAAATATTTAATTAGTTTTTCACCCTTGAGAGTATAGGATCCATTATTGTGGTTAGTAATTAACATAGAATCCAAAAATACTTGAAGATAATTGATCCCCATATGTCTAGCTAATTGCAAACCTGCTATCAAGGCCTCATATTCTGCCACATTATTAGTGGTTTGGAATTCACATGTAGTAGATTGGGGTATAATGTCCCCCTGTGGCGATTTTAGTAGTAAGCCTAGTCCAGTTCCTTTGACATTTAAGGCTCCATCTGTGAAGAGTATCCAAGGATCCTTGGTTTCCTCAAGTTTTTGCACTTCTAACTCAGCTTCCCTTTGTAGGTCACTACAGAAATCAGCCACAAAGTCAGCCAAAGCTTGATACTTGATGGCAGTCCTTGGTTCATATTTGATGTCATATGCACTAAGTTTAACTGCCCACTTTGCCGACCTGCCAGACATCTCAGGCTTCCTGAGGACATTCTTAATAGGAAAGTTAGTCTTAACAATTATAGTATGAGTTTCAAAATAATGTCTAAGTTTAGTAGAAGCCATGATTAAAGCAAGAATAAGCTTCTCTAAATGAGAATACCTGGCCTCAACATCAAGTAGACTTTTACTTACATATTATACCGGATGTTATTGGCCTTCATGATCCTTAACTAGGACCGCGCTTACCGCTTTACCTGAGACAGCTAGGTATAAGGATAACGGTTCCTGGTTTTCTGGTTTCATCAAAGCTGGCGCAGAGGATAAGTAATCCTTGAGGGCTTGTAGAGCAGCTTCATGCCTTTCAGTCCATTCAAACTTCTTATTCTTCCTCAGAATATTGTAAGAATCCTTGCATTTTTCTGAGGATTTTGAGATGAATATGTTCAAACAGCAATTCTCCATGTCAATCTTTGAACATCCTTAGCATTGGCAAGATATTTGATGTTGACTATGGCTTTTATCAGCTCCGGACTTGCTTCGATTCCTCTTTTGGTCACCATATATCCTAAAAACTTTCCGGCTTTAACTCCGAAATGGCATTTGGAAGGATTCAACTTCATGTTGTACTGGTCAAGGATGTTGAATGCTTCTTCAAGATCCTTCAAGTGATCCTCAATTTATTTAGATTTGACCACCATATCATCTATGTACACTTCCATTGTGTGTCCAAGCTGCTCCTTGAACATCATATTCACCAGCCTTTGGTATGTAGCACCTGCATTTCTTAAACCAAAGGGCATAGCAATATAACAATATATGCCGGTGGGTGTCATGAATGCTGCATCCTCTTGATCAGATGGTTCCATCTGAATTTGCTGAAATCCAGATGAAGCATCCATAAAAGTTAACAACTCATGACCTGCCGTAGCATCCACATGGAGTCAATGTGGTGTAAAGGAAAAGGATCCTTGGGACATGCCATGTTTAAGTCAGTAAAATCTATACATACCCTCCACTTTCCATTTTTCTTTTGAACAACAACCACATTGGCTAGCCACCTTTGATATTTTACCTCTCTGAGCATACCTGCCTTTAATAATTTGACTACCTCTTCTTGGATGATTGCATTTCTTTCAGGTGCAAATTTTCTCCTCTTTTGGTGAATTGGCCTGTCATGTCTTCATGTTTCCAGGCGAAGGTAGATTTCCTTCTCTTTAAGAAGAAGGATATTAGATCCTGGTTCAATGTTCTCTAGGATCCCGAATCCTATAAAAACTTTGGATTCAGGATCCTCAGGATCGAGCCGAATATCCTTGACGTCCTGTTCTCTAGCCTCCATGACGTCTCTCGGAGGATGCGTTAATTGCTATGCTTCTCTAGGCTTTGAGGTTGGTTTCATTGGAGAAGTGGAACAATTCTTGGCTTCTTTCTGATCAATCTCTATCTTTACATATCATGTATCCATGGCCTTCCAAGGATAACATTACAACAAGATAAGCAGTCTATCACACAAAACTTTTGAATAGAATTAACTCCCTCTAAGTATATTGGGAGTTTGATGTCCCCCAATGTATTCTTAGTCTCTCCACTGAATCCAACTAGCACCGATGATCTTGGAATTATTTCGGATTCAGAGATATTCATTCTTTTGAGGACATCTAGCTAGATTATGTTCACTGAACTCCCTCCATCAATAAGGATCATGCGAACAAAATGGTTAGAAATAAATAATGTAATGACAAGACTGTCGTGATGAGGATCCTGTATATCTACATAATCATCCTCATCAAAGGATATCATTTTCTGCTGCATCAGTGTTGAAGTTCGAACTGGTCTTTCTCCATTTTCCATCTTTGTTTCTTTGGCACATCTTTTCGCTGCCGAAAATGAGGTTCCACATATATCTGATCCTTCAGAGATGAAATTAATGATTTGAGCATCAGCGGGTGGAGGAGGAATTTTTTAGGGATCTTTTCAGCATCCTGGGCCCTTGATCGTTTTCTCCCTAGCAACCTTTCAAGTACCCTTTGCTGAGAAGATAGCCAATCTCCTTCCTCAATGCTATACACTCATCAGTAAGATGACCAAAGTCCTCATGATAAGCGTACCACTTGGACTTATCCCTGTTGGCTGTGGCCTTCTCATTTTTTCGAGGCCACCTAGCTTTATCACCTAGGTTCAGCATAGCAAGGATTTCATGATTATCAATAGAAAAACAATATTTAGATATTGGAGGATAATCCTCATCATCTTTGTCTTGTTCAACTGCATGCACATTGTGGTTGTCATTCTTAGAGTATGGCTTGGATCGATTATTATTAAAGAATGATCCTTGCTTTTCCTGTTTTGAGGATCCTGACAGTCTTTCCTGGATCCTTTTATCATCCTCTAAACGAATGAACCTCAATGCCCTGGTCCTTACTTCGTCTAAATTCCTGCAAGGTGTCATAACAAGGTCATCATAGAATGAGGAATCCTTCAGCAATCCCATTTTGAATGCCTCCAGAATAGTGGCAATATCAAGGTAGGTGTTTCTAAGGATTCTCTACTAAACTTTGTGATGTAATCTCTTAATGATTCATCACGGCCTTGTGTTATCCTATATAGTTCACTAGTTAACCGTTCAAAAGTTATACTACATGAAAATTGATTATTGAACAAGTTAACTAAATGAGAAAATGAAGTAATTGAGTAAGGGGGAAGACTTAGCAGCCATTTTAATGTTGATCTCCGAAGCCCTTGCAAAGACATGCTTCTTTTAACCTTTCTGGAATGGGATTGACCTCCATTCTTTCTCGGTACTGTGCCACATGCTCCTCTGTTGGGGGTTTGGAAGCGTTTTGGTATCTGAGCATTGCAGATAGGAGGTGCAAAACGAGACACCCTGTGGCTTCCATCCGGGTCTCTGGAATGGGCTTAACCACTCCGGGAACGCTGAATATCATATCCCTAAGCTTTTAGAGTTCCCGTGCCATAGCCTGATTGATACCTGTATCCTGCATGGAACCATAATTAGTACCAAAAGACGTATTGAGATTGTTACCTCCTAACTGATTTGGGGCGGGTATCCCAGAGGTATATCCAAGACCATGGGCATCTGGTATAATGGATGGACCAGATGAAGCAATAGTCCGCATAGGAATGAAGTCTCCTGTATGAACTTCATAGCTCCTGGGTGGTTGGCTCCCTAAGGATCCTTGATCCTGGAACAAGTTGGATCCTTGATGTGGTGCATAGAATCCTCTGGACTGGTACATTTCTTGTGATCCTCCAGGTTCATGGAAGAATCCTTGAGGCTCTGTGATTCCTAGTGATCCTCGCTGAAGGATAGATGATCCCTGAGGCTGGAAGTGGGATCCCTGGACCTGAGACGAGGATCCTTGAGCCTGTGTCATCGTCAGTGATCCTTGATGAAAGTTAGAGGATCCTTGAATTGGAACACAAGATCCTCTAGAATGCTGGACCATTGATGTTGGAGAAGTGAAGTCCAGTGACTTGGGTATCAGTGGAGAGTGATCCTTAAATGATCTCTTCTTCTTCTTCATGATTTCATCAATCTCCCTGAGGATCCTTTGGTTGTCTTGTCCTACTGCTCTATGTAGTTCTTCATCTGCAAAATCAAGTAGAAACATCATTGTTAGTAGTTGTAGACGAAGAAACAATGGAGGTTTTCGATCCTGTATAAACAAGAGTAGTTTTCTTCTGAGGATTCTCGGCATTCGCATTCCTCATGGGTGCAGGGGAAAAAGGAGGCAATGATGCACTGGTCTGGGATAAGGTAATCGCCGGCATGGCACTTGAAGCATATTTTCCTTCAGAAGCCATGTAGTTGACGAGAATGAACAGAAATGAATGAAATGAACATAATTTTTAGAACTAAAGCACCGATTGCCCCACGGTGGGCGCCAAACTATTTTGGTCAAAAATCACAACAAGGATAATGTAACCAAATCTGATTTTTGTGAGTTGAGTGCTTGAATAATGAATGAATGTTTGAACAAACTAGAAATGTAATCAATGATGAACACCGAGATTTATACGAGGAAAAAGCCCTTGATCAAGATGTGATCTCCGGCATAAAAAACCTCGAGTGACGGAAACAACTGATCACCAACTATATTGCATAAGAAAAATTACAACTCCGGAAGTATTGAGCTTGTTAAAATGAGTACTAGTGTGTGTGTTTGTGAGAATGTTTGTGTATGTCGTTTGATCAAAGAAAAAGGTGCCAGTGTCTTTCTACCAGCTCAATACCCCTAATAACAAAAATATCCTAAATAACTACCCGAAAATCTCGCCATGCATCCACGTTCATCACCAACGGTTACTAGCTTATGCACGTGCCGGAATAGAAGCATATTTTTCGTGATTCTCAGTTAGAACAAGGCTTCTCACAATACACAAAATAAGGCCAAGTAATACATGATACAATTGTTAGCAAATTAGAATTATACTGAGGATCCTTGATCCTTAGTCTTCATTCACCAGATCCTAAGGATCCTTGATCCAGAGCAGACTTAAGATATATGATCCATAATCATTAAAAATCCTATCCCTACCATTTACATATGTGTGTTCGTGTGAGTTTTAATAAGGTAATATATATTGCACCCAAAAGTATGAAAATGAAAAGAGGGTCATTTATACTCACGGTTTACAAAGCTTCCAAAAATGCGAGTAGGTAGTTTAGAGAAGTTAGGAATGTCGAGGTCACTCTACAAGGGGAACGGAGGCGTTTCAATTTCAGTGGACTATGGATTTAGGATTATGATTATGAATATGGAATGAAGATTATTATGAATTTACACGAAAGTTATCTTTGTTAAGGCACTCATTTTGGACACCATATACATTTGTGTTTCATGGCACCAATTCGCCCATTGGAAGTCCAATTATGGGAAACCTTTATCTAAAGATAATAATACCATACTACACCACTTTTAACCATGAGTTTGGATAAAATAATGATTCGGTTTATAGTCCATGTATTATAGTTAGTCTAGTATTATTAAGGAGCCATAAGAATGGTCATGGAAGGAGGTAGGATGATGAACATCCATTTAACCTCAATATATGATTCACCAAGGAACAAAATCATCAACTTTGTTGATGATTTCGGTTGGTCATGAATGTGAATATAGGAACATAAAACTACCACGTCTAAAAATAACCAACTGATCTAGTTAGATGCGTGCATCCCAAACATGGAGAGTGTTTGGGGACGTGATGTAGCCTTGTCCCTTTGCTTGGAAATTGTTTTGAGACTTAGTGGTATGAAGATAAGCTAACAAATCAAACAAGTGAGGTTGTGGAACATGGTTGAAAGCCAAGGCTTCCATGGTTCACACTGTTACCAAAACACAAGTCCCACCATATTGAAGATGACGAGTTTGGATGGTCTCAACACTTGTAGGTTGTTTGGAACCTTGTTAAAACAAAAATTTTAGGAGGTTCTTGGACTTCTAAACTTGTGGGAATCAACATTCCAGCCCCATAACCATAGGTTTGGTTATAAGCAAGGTAAGTGTAGGATTTCTACAAAAACAAGATGAACATGAACATGTATGAAAAGTTTGATTAAAAACATAAAGTTTTAGCCACTTTGGACACCATTTCTAGAGTTGTACCACATTGTTACACCATGGTGAACATTGGGTAACAATACTAGAGGTTATCCAAGTGGTTTGATACAAGAAAACAAAAAGAATAAGTGGAAGAAGTGAGTTAGAACTCACTTTGAACACTAGAGAGTATTCTGCCCAAAATAGAATTTCTTGAGAGGATTTGAGTGTTTGGAGTGATTTGTGGAGTGTGTAAAGGTGTTAGGAGGTGTGGAAGGCATATATTTATAAGTGGGTGATTAGGGTTGGGTCCGAAATGAAGTTAGGAGATTATTTGTGAAGGTTGGAGGTGGAAAAGAGGTGAAATTCGCGAGTTTTCAAACATCATGCTCGCCTAGAAGGGCTTACGGACCGTAAGGACCAAGATTTTTTTTTTTGGCATTTAAGGGATATATGAGTGTGTGAATAACAAGAATGTATATGAGTATGATCTCAAATATAATTAAACATCAAGTATAATTCGGTTTCGTATATAAAGCATGTATTCGAGATTGATTAAGTATCATGTATTTATGCATAAACAAGGGTGAATAAAAATGTATATCCATTATGATCAAAGTCTCGAGATTATGTAGATTGAAATGAATTAAGATTACAAGATTTCCTAAAACATATAAATACAGATACATCCTTCTAAGTAAGGAAAGTAACAAAATTGTGAAGCGTTACACATAGTGACCCCCGGTCCTACATAGTTGACAGTGAGGCGGGTGTCTTGTATTTTTTGAGCGACCCCAGTTAGAAGAGGATCCACGAAAATGACCTCTTTGTGAGGAGTCATGAGGAGATTTGGCATGGGAGGTGAAACAATTTGATTGGACAGAGAAAGCTGCTTGTGGAGTGTCACACCCCAACCAATTGGGAAACATCAAAGGACACGAACTAGATTGTTCAAAATCATACATGTCATAAATGACAATATTAATAATTCAAATTCATTGATAGCTAAAAGTATACATTGTCTCAAGTGGAAACAATAATGGAAATGCAACATGACAAGAAATACATAAATTAAATTGTGAGTTTCTAAGTCATTAGTTTTCTTGTAACGCCTTAATCATCAATTTTCTAGAATATATATTAGAGCAATGGCCAACACATAAAGTATTGGTGAACATACAAGTTGTCTACTAGCATATGTATAGAAATTTGACTCAATCCAAACATGGCATATAATGTATACTAAGGCATCAAATACATAAACTAGCATGCAACAAATGTCAAACCAACTGTGTCCATATTGCGTATATCTTGTCACCGAAGTGAACAAGACCGTTTGATTGAATAACTGTGTCCACATTGTTAAGGTTGGCTCAATGAAGTTAATGATAAATATTGTGCAAGAATGGCTTCTAGCATGTAAGTATCCTAAAGTATAACACATTAGCATATACAAATGGATTGGTTGATTGTATCATGTGATTAACTGTGTAAGTGTAGGTTTGATAATTTATATATATTGCACCTAAAGTGTATTAAAATAAAAGGGGTCATGTATACTCATGGTTTGCATAGAAGTTCCACGTAAGTGAGTTGATTTGTTTGAGAGTTTGGGAACGCCGAGTTAGCCTTCAAGGATAAACAAGGTGTGTAAGTATGATGAATTAGATTAGGAATCTGTATGCGGAATTGTAACCTAATATGAAATTACATAAAAGTTATCTTGTTAAAATATTGGATACCATGTTTATGTGTTCTTCATGGGCACTATCTTGCCGATTGGAAGTCCAAGTATGAGGAATCTTAATCCAAGATAATGTTCACAATAATCATAAAATTCAACCATGATTTTGGTTGGTCTTATGATTTGGTTATGGACATATATTATAGCTATATAGTTTGTATAATCGTCATATGTATCATAGAATACCATGTAATGGTCATGCAATCAGGCAGGATGAATTCCCTCTATTTAACCTCATTATATGGATTCACCAAAGCACAAAATCATCAATTTAATTAATGATTTCAGTTGGTCATGAATATGAACAAAATAAAATCTCCTAATTCACCAAGACAACTAAGTGAGTAAACTAGACGGGTGCATTTCAAACATGGATAGTGTTTGAAGACTTGATGTAGTTTGTTTACTTTTTTTTTACTTGAAAGTTGTTTGGTGACTTAGGGAATGGACTAACTAATTTGTTAAGTAGCAAGTGAGTGGTGGAATCTAAGTTGGAGAACCAAGGTTTCCATTATTCACACCTAACCAAACCACAAGTCTTTCAACATTGGAGGTTGAAGGCTTGGTTGGTTACAACACTTTGTAGGTCACTTGGAACCTTTTAGGACAATAAGTAATTGAGGTTATAAGCCTATAATCCTCTATAAATTACCCATAACACAAACCCTACAACAGAGTTTTGTTGGGAACAAGGATGGTGCAAGATTCCACAAGATAAAAAAGTAACAAAAACAAGTTGTAAAAGTTTTAAAAATCAGAAAGTAAATCTGACTTTGGACCTCAAGTTTGATGATGTATCACCTTGTTACACCTTGGTGAACATTGGTAACATCCGTAGAGGTTGTGTGATGTACTACAAAGTACATGTGTTTATTGTGTATATTTTGTCCCGTTTTTAGATAGTTTGAGTCAAGTTTAGGTTAGAATTTTGATACTACTGACGTTAAGCTTTGATTTCAGGTCCCGTTGCTTAAAGTTGTTAAAAACGAAGAAATACGAGCAGTTTGGAAGGAAAACGGGAACTGTATGCGTAACCGAGAGCTGAACATTGAACGAAAAACAAAAAAATAGCAGCCATAGGGGCGCCGCGCTACGCGATGCCCTGGCCCTCACCCGTCGCGTAGCGCGACGGGTATCTTATCGTGGAAAGTTTGTTTGTTGGTTCGGTTTCGGCTGGTTTCGTGGTATATAATGAAAGGTAATCATCCTTGATTAGGGTTACGAATTTTGGGAGTTCTTGCAGCCGTTTTGGAGTCGTATCAGCTGAGTTTGAAGGTTTGGAAGCTCGGGAATCATTCTGTCAAGCGAAGATTGAAGATTAGAGACTTTCTCGGGTTTTCACGATCCTTATTTGTCTTGTTTCTCTTTTCTGAACTTGTAATGATGAATTCTAGTTTGATTACTCTTGTTTTGTTTCTATTAATGACTATGCTTGGCTAAGTGCATATACTACCTAGACTTTGATGAATGGATTTCTAAAGTTTGAACCTTTTTAGTTGATTGCATGTTTTATGGGTTAATTGTGTTTGTAAAGAGTTTGTTTATCTTGCTTGGTGTGTGTGCGTACTTTAATTCGGTTTATTGTTTTCTAGTGCTTCGTATGAGTCTTGGTGACTGTCTATATCACGGAATAGATTCATACTAGGTTGTGAATTTTGGTGAGTGTCTATATCATAGGATAAATTCATAATCTTTAGGGTAAATCGGCCAATAAACCTTAGAAGCATTAGTTAATGGTTTGCTAGATTTTAGTGTTCTACTAGTCCTAATACCTGGAAAGTGAGGGGCTATTGGTAGGTCTTACCCGACGAATTGCTGTAGACAGGCTTTGGAAAAAGTTATGAATTAGTTGACCCGTCGGTTTCTTAGTCTATCTAGTCAAGTTAAGATATTCAAACTACCCTAGATCTATAATTGAAAAAGAGTAGGTCAACATTAGGGTACTTACACAATCATTAGACAACTAGAAAGACGTCTTACCAACCGGTAGGATTAAAGGCCTAGGTAACGCCATAAGTTTCACATCGAAAGGATTGAGGGGCTTAGCTGGTATTTAATAGGTTTAATATTATAAGATCCCGGTTCCATAAAACATGTAATTGATTTAATTGGTAAATTCTTAAAATCAATCCAGGATTCTAGTCTAGGTAGTGTCCATCATCACTTGAGAACAACCTCCATTTTAGTTCGTATTAGCATTACTTTAGTTAATATTTAGTTCAATATAGATTTCTTTAGATTTTCCGTAACCCCCCCCCCCTAAAACAATCAAAACAGTTTGAGGCGTGTCTGTCCGAGTCTTTCAGAGTCTAATCAGCATAATTAGTAGAGTCATGTGGGTTCGATATCCGGACTTACTTAGGTTATACTACATTGATCGTACACTTGCCGATTGTGTGGTTTAGGTTTAAGTCGAGTCTAGTTTTTAAAGCTTTTTAGTGTCTAGCTTAGAGAGTCTAAAGTAGTTAATTTTTATAGTCTGTTTAGCACACATCAAGTTTTTGGCGCTGTTGCCGGGGACTCTTGGCAATTGCGTTTATTAGCTTTGATTGACTTCATTGACATATACATGATACGTGTTTTGTTTTGTTTTAGTTTTTTTAATTTTATTTCTTGTTTGAGTCTTAGTAACTATTGTCTGTTTCTGTTTGGTAGGTGCTCCTTGCTTGCAGTGGATGCCACATCTGCGCTCAGAGGGACCTCCACCAAAGCCACCGACGGACAAATCGACCTCATCTTCTTCATCTTCCGAGGTAAGTACACCACTTCCTTCATCCTCCACCCATTCTGACTCTACCCTCCAATCTAAACCACCAAACTTTGACTTCACTCTGAAGTCTTCACCCCATAATTCCCCACCACCTTCCCGTCCACAAAGCCCAACCGTCGTCCACATGGCCGACCGTAGACAAACCGTCCACCAACAAGCCACCCAAGGTTTCACTATTCTCGCCTCACCCATCACTGTCCCACCCATATTAAACCAAAACTCATGGCAAATTCCCTCATATGCCGTGACAGCCATCACCAATACCATTCAGTTCCATGGTCGCGATGACGAGGATGCACCCGCTCACATAAATCGTTCTCTCGCATGCTCGCCACCTTTAGCCTCCATGGAGCACCCGAAGATGCCACCTATCTTCAGCTTTTTCCATTTTCGCTTGCGGGCCGTGCAGCTACATGGTTGGATTCTCAGCCAAGAGGTACCTTCACAACTTGGGCGGCCCTTCATCAAGCCTTTCTGAACAAGTATTTCCCACCCGCTAAAGCTTCACGTCTTCGCGATCAAATTCACTCATTCCGCATGGAGCCCGACGAGCCCTGTTACCTTGCTTGGGAGTGTTTTCAAAACTTAGTCGCTCGTTGCTCTCAACACGATCTTTCTAATTGGGCTCTTTGCGAGAAATTTTATAACGGTCTTACCCAAGAGACTCGTGATCGTTTTGACACTAATGCGGGAGGCCACATGATGGGAATACTTTCTGTCCCCGAGTGTTTAGAGCATTTCGAGAGTTTTGCCCAATCTCAAGCTCAGTCGCAATCTGATCGACGGTATACAAGTGGTAATTCGAACACCACTACTAGTGCACCCACTAAAGGGGTGACCATGTCATCATGGATCCTAGTATAACCGCCGTGTTAGAAAACGTCACTCGAGAGCTTAAAGAGATCAAGGCGAAAGTTGATAAGTGTGAGTATTGTCGAGGGGTCATGATACTAGTGCGTGTCCATTGTTGATTGGTGAGGAACAAGTCGATTTCGTAGGAGGAGGTCTAGGTAAAGGTCAGGGTAATGGTTTCGGTAGTAATTTCAACTCAGGGTGGCGTAATAATAATAATAATTTTAATAATAATAATAACTTTCGTTCCACCAGTAACCCCCTGGTTTCCAAGTAGCTCAAAATCCCAACAGGGGGCAGGGTTCGTTCTATGGTGGGGGGTCAAATGGGCAGTTCAACAAAGGGTTCAATAGTCAGATAGGGGGTGAGGGTCCAAGTAGTCAGGTTCAACCGAATCATGGGTCAACTAGTGATGTAGGGGGTAGTCTTCAGCGTTTAGAAGCCATGATGAGCCAATTACTCGTCAAAGACCAAACCACCCAAAAGGTTATCGCCGAACACGACCTTTTACTAAAGAACCACCAAGCCTCATTCCATAACCTTGAGAGAGTTGAAGGTGATACGTCTAGGAAACTTGAGGAGAGATTGCCCGGGCAATTTTCAGGTAGCACCCAACAAAACCCTAATGCCCAAGCCAAGGCCATTACCACACGTAGTGGCAAGATCGTAGGGAACCCGCGAGGTGAGGAGAGAGTAGAGAGTGAGGATGATGAGATAGTGGATGAGGATATTGAGATGGAGGCACCCGACAAAGTGCAACCTAGGCTAGCCCCAGCAAGTATCGCACAGCCCGGTGAGCCCCTAGGTGAGAAGAGAGTAGAGAAACCACCCGTAGATGTTAGACCGTCTCCACTCGTGGACCATGCCCGTGTCCCATTTCCGTCACGTCTTAGGAATCAAAAGTACTCAAGGGAATACAGACACTTTTTAGACATCTTCAAGCAATTGAACATTAATCTACCCTTCATCGAGGCACTCCAATCCATGCCTAAGTACGCCAAGTTCTTGAAAGACCTTCTTTGGAACAAGGAAAAAGAAAGGGAGTTGTCTAATGTTCCATTAAATGGAGGGTGTTCAGCGGTTGTTCTAAACAAGCTTCCCAAGAAGCTGATCGGTCCCAGTATTTTTACCATCCCATCTCTATTCGGTAGTAACACTAACACTCGAGCCTTAGCCGACCTAGGTGCTAGCATCAATTTGATGCCCTTTTCTCTCTACGAGAAGCTAGACCTAGGCGAACTTTCACCTACCCTATGACATTGTCTTTAGCCGATCGGTCCATGAAGTATCCGAGGGGTGTTGTCGAGAATTTGCTTGTCAAGGTCGACAAGTTCGTTTTTCCCGCCGATTTCGTTATTCTTGATAAGGAAGCTGACGAGAGAGTTCCTATCATCTTAGGTCGTCCGTTCTTGCGTACCGCAAAAGCTCTCATAGATGTTTACGACGGTCAGATTACCCTTCGAGTCGGTGAGGAGAGAGTTACCTTTGAGATTGATCGTTCCATGAACCATCTGAGTGGGTCCGATGACTATAGTGGTCCATGCCATTCCGTCTATTTGTTGAATTCATTCATCTCGTGCGTTGACCATTGTCTAGAGTTTATTAGCAGGGCCGACTTGGTAAGAGGAGAGGTAGTTGATAAGGAGTCGTTAGGATTAGATGAAAGTGAGGTTGAGGGAGTGCCTTCAATTTTCGAGATATTCGCCGTTAGTGAGGACACCACCCAACCACCACCCTTAGAGCTTAAGGTCCTTCCATCCCACCTAGAGTATGCCTACTTAGGAGAGGGATCCGAAATTAGGGGAAGGTGAGAAAGTGAAGTTGTTGGATGTGTTGAGGGACAACAAAGAGGCCATTGCATGGAGGTTGTCTGACATTAAGGGTATAAGCCCTTCCTATTGCACTCACCGGATTCTCATGGAGGACAATTTTAAACCAGTGGTGCAACCTCAACGACACCTCAATCCCAACATGCAAGATGTAGTGAAGAGGGAGGTGATGAAACTTTTAGATGTCGGGATGATATATCCCATTTCCGATTCACCATGGGTGAGTCCCTCTCAGGTTGTCCCTAAGAAGGGAGGGATGACCGTTGTCATGAATTCGAAAAATGAGCTTATCCCTTCTTGCACAGTCACGGGTTGGCGAGTTTCCATCGATTACCGGAAACTGAATGATGCCACCCGAAAAGACCACTTCCCATTGCCCTTTATCGATCCGATGTTGGAGCGCCTCGTGGGTCAACAGTTCTATTGTTTTCTCTACAGCTTTTCTGGTTATTTCCAAATCCCTATCGCACCGGAGGATCAGGATAAAACCACCTTCACATGCCCCTATGGCACTTTCGCGTATCGACGCATGCCGTTTGGGTTATGTAACGCTCCTACGACCTTTCATCGGTGTATGGTTGCCATATTTCAGGATATGATTGAGTTCCATGGAGGTGTTCATGGACAATTTTTCGGTATACGGCAACTCTTTTGATCAGTGTTTGAGTAATCTAGAGAGGATGTTGAAGAGATTTGTCGAGACAAAGTTGATGCTAAATTGGTAGAAGTGTCACTTCATGGTGACCGAGGGGATTGTTCTAGGTCATAAGATCTCGAGGGATGGCCTAGAGCTAGATAGAGCAAAGATAGACACTATTAGTGGTTGCCTCCTCCCACTAGCGTGAAGTCGATTCGAAGTTTCTTAGGTCATGCGGGGTTCTATAGACGCTTCATTAGGGATTTCTCAAAGATCACGCGCCCCATGACCCATCTGCTAGAGAAAGACGTTCCTTTCGTCTTTGACGAGGAATGTCTCAAGGCCTTCAACTTTTTGAAGGAACAGCTTGCTAGTGCATGTCACACCCCGACCCGCAGCGGAAAAGGTGATCGGGGCATGATTGGGTTATCATCAAAGCTCATGACATTTATTATAACGTTTCATATTTATTATTACAATTTAAAGGGAAACATACAATCATAATTACATCATGTCCTACACATCATTCTAGACTTCATTATTTTCTTCTAAGGCATTTCCTATGTTTTCCTTGCTTCATCCTGTTCACCTGTATCATGTGTAAAAATGGTTTTTTGGGTCAACAAAAAGTTGGCGAGTGAACCTTGTTAGAAAACGTTTATTATTTATTTCTGGTTGTATTTTATATGGAAAAATTGTGCACTATTCATATATGAACAAACGTAAATAAACATACAATAACAACAATTAGCATACAATAACAAACCATTAGCATACGATATCACACAACAACAAACAATAACATACATTAACAAACCAACAGCATACAATAACATATCAACTTGCATAAATATATAACATGAATGAAATTGTGCGATCAAGGCTCAATCAAACGGAACCGATCGTATTGAATGTACTGAAAATGATAAATGTCTGTGCGATCAAGGCTCAATCAAAGGCTCAATCAAACGGAGCCGATCGTATTGCATGTACTGAAAATGATAAATGTTTGTGCGATCAAGGCTCAATCAAACGGAGCCGATCGTATGTTGGCACGCCAGGTTCACACTCATAATGTAATGGGGAACATGCTCAACGCTCATAATGTAATGGGGAGCGGCGGCCTATGAAATTGCATGTACTGAAAATAATAAATTAAATCTAAACAATAACCACACAAACAGTTTATACAAGCTGAATACACATTTATTCATGATATGATGTATGCACAATGATTTAAATATAATAAATAGTAGGACACATGATACACCCCAAAAACGTGATTTAAACGGGGAATTTGTATAGATTCACTCACAGTGGGTGCGTTCGGTGAATGATGATGAATGCGCACGAGTTTAGAGGATTGATCGTCGAGGAATAACTAACCTAATTAATAAAGAAAAGTAAGGTAAATAAATGGATTTTATTAACAACTTTAATAGGATTTTTGGATATATTTTTGTGAGTTTTAGGCTATTTTCTAACTTTAAAAATGTTATTTTTAAGTATTTTTAATTGATTTTTAAATAAAATAAATAAATAAAAATAATAAAAAAATGTTGACTTTTTGACCGTTGACTTGTTGACCGTTGACCGTTGACTTGTTGACCGGTTTTATTGTGTAAGTGTATGCGCCGGGTGAGGCTCGAACCCGAGACCTCCCGTTCGCGTGAACGCAGCTCTACCAACTGAGCTACGTGTATAACCCGAAATATTTCTGTTTTTAATTATATTTATATACTAATTAAATTAATCCGAAAATCACTTATTTTAAAAACGATTTAATGTATCGACTCGGTGTTAGCCACAGGTCTCGAACCCGGGACCTGTGCTTTAACGTTACACACAGTCCACCGCTGGACTGTGTGTCTAACTTGGTTAATAAACAGATTTTTATTATACTTAACATCTAACGGAGTTAACCCCGTTCAGTTTTAAAAAAAACATTTTTATTACTGCGAAGGTGCGTGTGTCAAGAATCGAACTCAGGACGTGTATGTATTTGTTTGCACACAGTCCACTGCTGGACTGTGTGTCTAACCCGTTAATAAAACTTATTTTAATTAATCTTATAACATAACTGAACTCGTCTTCTTCGTTCAAAACACAGACATCGATCAAAGCAACTGTTACTTGATTAATTCGGTTAATGAACAAAATGAACAATTGAAAAGTATTGAACCGAAGAGTTTGGGGAAAGAAAATACGCTAACAGATCGTCTTCTTCAGAAAATCCGGCGAAGCTCGTCGGCTCTGTTCTGGTGACCTTCGGCTGTTAGAGTCAATTAGCAGTTTGGAGGGATTAGATGTGAAATTGAGCTAATGAGTAATGATTATCAGTATGTTTGAATGATCATACCGGTTAACAGCGGGTTTCCGAAAAATCCAGAAGTTTTCCGGTGAAAACAGAAAGTCCGGCAATGTCGTCTGAGGTTGATTCTGAGCGATGAAATGGTGTTAGAATTCGTCTTATAATGGAATGAAACAGAAACATCGAAGTAATTACCGTGTAGATGAAAGTCCCGGTTTTTCGGCGACTTGCAGAGAATTCCGGCGAGTGAAATTTCTTGCGACAGAGATTCTTCAGAGGTTTAAGGTGAGTGGGAGTGATGTCAGTATGAGTCCTATGATCTTATTTTTGGATAAAAAGAAAGGATGGATTGAATTCGGTTTTCCGGCGAAACTTTCCGGTTAATTTACAGAGAATTCCAGCGACTTCCGGCGAAGTTTTCTGAGCGAAATGATGAGTGTAAGTTGAATAGATTCGTGAAATTAACTGATGAACAAGGTATAATCCTGGATTTGAATTGTATTTTCGGTTTCAATAGAAATTTAAGGCAATGAATGAAACTGATGGTTTTATTTCGGTTATAACCGATATGGCTGTAAATGCGTCCGTTATGACAAAAGAAAAACGTCAATAATTGACGAATTCGTCGGGATTTCCGGCGAGAGCGGATTTAGGCGCGCTGGGTAAATGGGTTTTGATTTCCAGATTGATTTATGTATTAATTGTTTCAATATGTTAACAAACAACACAAGTGGCGGAGCGGTTGAGCGCGTGTGAGTTAAGGCTATGTTGACTCTCGGCTGACCCGGGTTCGAAACCCCGCATCAGCAATATATTTTTATTTCATTATTTTTAATGAATTTTCAAAAATAAATTTTATATTCTAATATACTTATTAATTATGTATCGTTTAAAATTAATTTGGGCATTAAATTCGCAACGAAATTTTCAACCTTGTTGTTCGGTTAATAAACGAAGCGGGTTTGGTTAATCCGGTTTTTTGACGGATGTTACAGTATCCCCTACTTTTAGAAATTTCGTCCCGAAATTTAAGTAGTGGCATATTTGTCTAAAAAGGATGGTGTTTAATTTGACAGTTATATACTTAGAAAGGAGTAAGAGTTCAAATTTTTGTTTGAGGCGGTAACGTTCCTTGTAAGGGTTGAGTACCCTGCTATAGGAATCGCTTTTTGTTGCCTACGGTAAAAATATTGATAAGCAGGGTTGATTCACTAAGTATGATTTCATGCGCAAGAGTTTTGATATGTTTGGAAAGATAAGGTTATATCCTAAAACAAAACTTCTAATACTACAACCTACATGGAACTTCTCTTAACCGCCTGACAATGCCTCTGATCCTTTGGCAAGAATACTTATATATAGGAAGTAACAGCGGCGTATCCACCATATTCTTGTCAAATTTTCATTGGTTTTATCAGTAAGTTATGATTGGTTCTATGATGAGACTCTAGAACATAAATAAACACAACAACCAATGTCTGAGTCCTAATTCTGATAGCATACATGTTTGGATGGTGGCACAATCCAATTCCTTTAAATGATGAGATGATATGAATGCTAAATCAGTGAGTATAACACAAACTTCAATCAATACAATACTAAATCCTACATGGAACTTCTCATAACCGCCTGATAATGCCTCTGATCCTTTGACAAGAATACTTATATATAGGAAGTACCAGCGGCGTATCCACCATATTCTCGTCAAATTTTCATTGGTTTTATCGGTAAGTTATGATTAGTCCTATGTGACTCTAAAACATAAACAAACATAACAACCAAAGCTTGAATCCTTGAATGATGACAATACCTCTCTCGTTTGTTATGATGGAGAGGTTAGTCTATGTAGAAAATGGAACACAATCCAATTTCTTTAAATGATGAGTTGATATGAATGTTAAATCAGTGAGTGTAAATCAAATTTCAACCAAGACATTACAAAATCCTACATGGAACTTCTCATAACCGCCTGATAATGCCTCTGATCCTATGACAAGGATACTTATATATAGGAAGTACCAGCGGCGTATCCACCATATTCTCGTCAAATTTTCATTGGTTTTATCAGTAAGCTATGATTAGTCCTATGTGACTCTAAAACATAAATAAACACAACAAACAATGCCTGAGTCATATTTCTGATAGTATACATGTTTGAATGATGACAGTCCCTCTCTCGTTTGTTGTGATGGAGAGGTTAGTCTATGTAGAAGTGAGACACAGCCCAACTTCTTTAAATAATGAGATTGAAATACGTTGAGATGTATGATGGTATGAATGTTGAATCAATGAGTATAAAACAAAACTGAAATAATAATTTGCATTAAAATCCTTGGATAAACTTCCAATTTAAAATTGGGACACGTGAGAATTGAGATAACATAAGGAAAACATAAAACTAAGCGGTTGGAGTAGAATCTTGATTGTTGGTGAAGGGGACTAGTTGGGTGGTTTCGTTTGGGCCGTCATTATCTTCAACAGGATTGGCGTTGATGTTGAAAACTCTTCCTCTTGCTGGTGGCCTAGTGGTTGGGTTTTCTTGATTTGCTTGGTTAACTGGGTTTGCTTGAGCTTGGGCGTTTATGATGTTAACCAATTGAGGGCACGTGTTTCTAAAGTGGGTATGGTCGCCACAATTGAAACAAGCTCGAACATATGGGAACATGGGGTATTGGGGTTGTTGATATGTTTGGATCATGTTTTGAGTAGGGGGTGAGGTTTGGTTTTGAGAGGTGCGGCAAACTTTGCTCAAATGACCATAGCGTCCACAATTCGCACATAGTCGACAAAGTACGGTAGATGGATGGTGATAAAAACAGGTGTTACATCGAGGGTGAGGTCCAAGGTAAGGCTTCTTATTTGGGTAGGTTGAGTTGGGTGCTACTTGAGTGATTGGGATAGCTTGGAGGGGTACGGCTTGTAAGGCTGGTTGATTGCGTTGGGTGATAGCGAAAAGTTGCTCATCTCGTTTCCTCTTGGAAATGGGTTGAGAAGGGGATTCGGTTTGGGTGGAGTTTGAAATTTCAGTTGATGCTTTATCCTTTTTCTTCTCCTCCTTGAAGTCTTTGTTCCGGATTCGGTTCTCGGTGAGCTCTGTAGCTATCTCCATTGCTGCTTCCAAAGTTGCAGGTGTGGTACTTATTACAGAGTCTTGAATCTTTGAAGGAAGACCTCGAATGTAGTGCTCGATCAAACGGTAGTGGGGAGTGAACAAGTTGGGAATCATTTGATTTAACTCGAGGAACCTCTTGTTGTATGTAGTGTGGTCGCCTTCCTTTTGTTTCAACGAATAGAACTCATCCTCTAATTTCTTGATTTCGCTCCTTGGGCAAAACCGTCTTGTCATGATTTCTTTCAACTCTTCCCAAGTCAAAGTCATAGCATCTTCAACACCTCGTTTGGCCTTCTCTGTATTCCACCACGTAAGTGCTATTCCATATAAACGACCAGTAGCATATCGCACTTTGCGATCATCGGGGCAATCACAATTTAGAAAAATGTTTTCCATTTCTTCAAACCAATAGAGAAGAGCGGTGACACCTTCAGTCCCTTCGTATTTTGTAGAGTCACAGGATTTGAAATGCTTGTAAGTGCATTTAGTGGTATTTGGGGGAGGGTTAACAACATTTTGAACTTCTTGATTGACGGGATTAGCGGTAAGGGCTTGTTGGACTTGGACTATAATGTTGGGTATTACGGCAGCCATTTGTTGAGCGATTAGGGCAGCCATGCGCTCGCGAGCTTTTCCTGCTCTCATCTTCCTACGAGCGGAATTAGAAGACATCTACAAGGAATACATATGAAGACTATGAGTTGGATGTTTTTGGGATCATGTGTCGTATTTAGGAATGAATATTCATAAAATAAACATAGCATAATAAATCTACTACATCCATAGGATGTCTTGGGCTTTGCTCGTAATTGGGCCTTGCATGCCGCCATACTTCACCTTCGTAATCATGTGCGCCCCCATGATTACCGGGTTTTTCATATGGTTCGCATGTGTTTGCCTGGTTACGTACACTAAAACCCGGAGAAAATCGAGAAATATGTAACGTATGATATTCAGAATGTGTCCAGGTGTGGACACGGTGACACCTCAAAGTGGGGTTAGTTCGAACGACGTTTGGTGTGGCATGCTTTGGCCTAATAGGTCCTTCGTACTCTCATCGTTAGTCCCCAGGTAGGCAAACTGGTCCGTTATATTGGATTTATACGAATGTCAACCTAGACAGGACGTTCCGACTACCGGTACTTGTACCCTTACAGTTACTACATGCCCGTCGCAGAACTCACTTTGATGAGATTTGAAAAATGAAAAAAAATGCGACAAAATCTTGAATAACGGAAGTATGAAGATGATTTGAATATGTGAATATTGTAACATGTATGATGAATAGGTATGTAAGTATGTATGTTTGACTGTAATTATAATTCACTATGTATCACAAAATGTAATATTGGAAATGTTTGCATGCATTTGTGTATGTAATAAATATGAAACAATAAATATCATAAGTTTGCATGTAACCACATAAACAATTTAAAATCTAGTCAACTATAGTATAGGCTCTATGGGTCTAATAACCTATCATATATCCTTATAGTCATGGCTCTGATACCAATCTGTCACACCCCGACCCGCAGCGGAAAAGGTGATCGGGGCATGATTGGGTTATCATCAAAGCTCATAACATTTATTATAACATTTCATATTTATTATTACAATTTAAAGGGAAACATACAATCATAATTACATCATGTCCTACACATCATTCTAGACTTCATTATTTTCTTCTAAGGCATTTCCTATGTTTTCCTTGCTTCATCCTGTTCACCTGTATCATGTGTAAAAATGGTTTTTTGGGTCAACAAAAAGTTGGCGAGTGAACCTTGTTAGAAAACGTTTATTATTTATTTCTGGTTGTATTTTATATGGAAAAATTGTGCACTATTCATATATGAACAAACGTAAATAAACATACAATAACAACAATTAGCATACAATAACAAACCATTAGCATACGATATCACACAACAACAAACAATAACATACATTAACAAACCAACAGCATACAATAACATATCAACTTGCATAAATATATAACATGAATGAAATTGTGCGATCAAGGCTCAATCAAACGGAGCCGATCGTATTGCATGTACTGAAAATGATAAATGTCTGTGCGATCAAGGCTCAATCAAACGGAGCCGATCGTATGTTGGCACGCCAGGTTCACGCTCATAATGTAATGGGGAACATGCTCAACGCTCATAATGTAATGGGGAGCGGCGGCCTATGAAATTGCATGTACTGAAAATAATAAATTAAATCTAAACAATAACCACACAAACAGTTTATACAAGCTGAATACACATTTATTTATGATATGATGTATGCACAATGATTTAAATATAATAAATAGTAGGACACATGATACACCCCAAAAACGTGATTTAAACGGGGAATTTGTATAGATTCACTCACAGTGGGTGCGTTCGGTGAATGATGATGAATGCGCACGAGTTTAGAGGATTGATCGTCGAGGAATAACTAACCTAATTAATAAAGAAAAGTAAGGTAAATAAATGGATTTTATTAACAACTTTAATAGGATTTTTGGATATATTTTTGTGAGTTTTAGGCTATTTTCTAACTTTAAAAATGTTATTTTTTAAGTATTTTAATTGATTTTTAAATAAATAAAAATAATAAAAAAATGTTGACTTTTTGACCGTTGACTTGTTGACCGTTGACCGTTGACTTGTTGACCGGTTTTATTGTGTAAGTGTATGCGCCGGGTGAGGCTCGAACCCGAGACCTCCCGTTCGCGTGCACGCAGCTCTACCAACTGAGCTACGTGTATAACCCGAAATATTTCTGTTTTTAATTATATTTATATACTAATTAAATTAATCCGAAAATCACTTATTTTAAAAACGATTTAATGTATCGACTCGGTGTTAGCCACAGGTCTCGAACCCGGGACCTGTGCTTTAACGTTACACACAGTCCACCGCTGGACTGTGTGTCTAACTTGGTTAATAAACAGATTTTTATTATACTTAACATCTAACGGAGTTAACCCGGTTCAGTTTTAAAAAAACATTTTTATTACTGCGAAGGTGCGTGTGTCAAGAATCGAACTCGGGACGTGTATGTATTTGTTTGCACACAGTCCACCGCTGGACTGTGTGTCTAACCCGTTAATAAAACTGATTTTAATTAATCTTATAACATAACTGAACTCGTCTTCTTCGTTCAAAACACAGACATCGATCAAAGCAACTGTTACTTGATTAATTCGGGTAATGAACAAAATGAACAATTGAAAAGTATTGAACCGAAGAGTTTGGGGAAAGAAAATACCGAACAGATCGTCTTCTTCAGAAAATCCGGCGAAGCTCGTCGGCTCTGTTCTGGTGACCTTCGGCTGTTAGAGTCAATTAGCAGTTTGGAGGGATTAGATGTGAAATTGAACTAATGAGTAATGATTATCAGTATGTTTGAATGATCATACCGGTTAACAGCGGGTTTCCGAAAAATCCAGAAGTTTTCCGGTGAAAACAGAAAGTCCGGCAATGTCGTCTGAGGTTGATTCTGAGCGATGAAATGGTGTTAGAATTCGTCTTATAATGGAATGAAACAGAAACATCGAGGTAATTACCGTGTAGATGAAAGTCCCGGTTTTCCGGCGACTTGCAGAGAATTCCGGCGAGTGAAATTTCTTGCGACAGAGATTCTTCAGAGGTTTAAGGTGAGTGGGAGTGATGTCAGTATGAGTCCTATGATCTTATTTTTGGGTAAAAAGAAATGATGGATTGAATTCGATTTTCCGGCGAAACTTTCCGGTTAATTTACAGAGAATTCCGGCGACTTCCGGCGAAGTTTTCTGAGCGAAATGATGAGGGTAAGTTGAATAGATTCGTGAAATTAACTGATGAACAAGGTATAATCCTGGATTTGAATTGTATTTTCGGTTTCAATAGAAATTTAAGGCAATGAATGAAACTGATGGTTTTATTTCGGTTATAACCGATATGGCTGTAAATGCGTCCGTTATGACAAAAGAAAAACGTCAATAGTTGACGAATTCATCGGGATTTCCGGCGAGAGCGGATTTAGGCGCGCTGGGTAACTGGGTTTTGATTTTCAGATTGATTTATGTATTAATTGTTTCAATATGTTAACAAACAACACAAGTGGCGGAGCGGTTGAGCGCGTGTGAGTTAAGGCTATGTTGACTCTCGGCTGACCCGGGTTCGAAACCCGACGTCAGCAATATATTTTTATTTCATTACTTTTAATGAATTTTCAAAAATAAATTTTATATTCTAATATACTTATTAATTATGTATCGTTTAAAATTAATTTGGGCATTAAATTCGCAACGAAATTTTCAACCTTGTTGTTCGGTTAATAAACGAAGCGGGTTTGGTTAATCCGGTTTTTTGACGGATGTTACAGTATCCCCTACTTTTAGAAATTTCGTCCCGAAATTTAAGTAGTGGCATATTTGTCTAAAAAGGATGGTGTTTAATTTGACAGTTATATACTTAGAAAGGAGTAAGAGTTCAAATTTTTGTTTGAGGCGGTAACGTTCCTTGTAAGGGTTGAGTACCCTGCTATAGGAATCGCTTTTTGTTGCCTACGGTAAAAATATTGATAAGCAGGGTTGATTCACTAAGTATGATTTCATGCGCAAGAGTTTTGATATGTTTGGAAAGATAAGGTTATATCCTAAAACAAAACTTCTAATACTACAACCTACATGGAACTTCTCATAACCGCCTGACAATGCCTCTGATCCTTTGGCAAGAATACTTATATATAGGAAGTAACAGCGGCGTATCCACCATATTCTTGTCAAATTTTCATTGGTTTTATCAGTAAGTTATGATTGGTTCTATGATGAGACTCTAGAACATAAATAAACACAACAACCAATGTCTGAGTCCTAATTCTGATAGCATACATGTTTGGATGGTGGCACAATCCAATTCCTTTAAATGATGAGATGATATGAATGCTAAATCAGTGAGTATAACACAAACTTCAATCAATACAATACTAAATCCTACATGGAACTTCTCATAACCGCCTGATAATGCCTCTGATCCTTTGACAAGAATACTTATATATAGGAAGTACCAGCGGCGTATCCACCATATTCTCGTCAAATTTTCATTGGTTTTATCGGTAAGTTATGATTAGTCCTATGTGACTCTAAAACATAAACAAACATAACAACCAAAGCTTGAATCCTTGAATGATGACAATACCTCTCTCGTTTGTTATGATGGAGAGGTTAGTCTATGTAGAAAATGGAACACAATCCAATTTCTTTAAATGATGAGTTGATATGAATGTTAAATCAGTGAGTGTAAATCAAATTTCAACCAAGACATTACAAAATCCTACATGGAACTTCTCATAACCGCCTGATAATGCCTCTGATCCTATGACAAGGATACTTATATATAGGAAGTACCAGCGGCGTATCCACCATATTCTCGTCAAATTTTCATTGGTTTTATCAGTAAGCTATGATTAGTCCTATGTGACTCTAAAACATAAATAAACACAACAAACAATGCCTGAGTCATATTTCTGATAGTATACATGTTTGAATGATGACAGTCCCTCTCTCGTTTGTTGTGATGGAGAGGTTAGTCTATGTAGAAGTGAGACACAGCCCAACTTCTTTAAATAATGAGATTGAAATACGTTGAGATGTATGATGGTATGAATGTTGAATCAATGAGTATAAAACAAAACTGAAATAATAATTTGCATTAAAATCCTTGGATAAACTTCCAATTTAAAATTGGGACACGTGAGAATTGAGATAACATAAGGAAAACATAAAACTAAGCGGTTGGAGTAGAATCTTGATTGTTGGTGAAGGGGACTAGTTGGGTGGTTTCGTTTGGGCCGTCATTATCTTCAACAGGATTGGCGTTGATGTTGAAAACTCTTCCTCTTGCTGGTGGCCTAGTGGTTGGGTTTTCTTGATTTGCTTGGTTAACTGGGTTTGCTTGAGCTTGGGCGTTTATGATGTTAACCAATTGAGGGCACGTGTTTCTAAAGTGGGTATGGTCGCCACAATTGAAACAAGCTCGAACATATGGGAACATGGGGTATTGGGGTTGTTGATATGTTTGGATCATGTTTTGAGTAGGGGGTGAGGTTTGGTTTTGAGAGGTGCGGCAAACTTTGCTCAAATGACCATAGCGTCCACAATTCGCACATAGTCGACAAAGTACGGTAGATGGATGGTGATAAAAACAGGTGTTACATCGAGGGTGAGGTCCAAGGTAAGGCTTCTTATTTGGGTAGGTTGAGTTGGGTGCTACTTGAGTGATTGGGATAGCTTGGAGGGGTACGGCTTGTAAGGCTGGTTGATTGCGTTGGGTGATAGCGAAAAGTTGCTCATCTCGTTTCCTCTTGGAAATGGGTTGAGAAGGGGATTCGGTTTGGGTGGAGTTTGAAATTTCAGTTGATGCTTTATCCTTTTTCTTCTCCTCCTTGAAGTCTTTGTTCCGGATTCGGTTCTCGGTGAGCTCTGTAGCTATCTCCATTGCTGCTTCCAAAGTTGCAGGTGTGGTACTTATTACAGAGTCTTGAATCTTTGAAGGAAGACCTCGAATGTAGTGCTCGATCAAACGGTAGTGGGGATGTGAACAAGTTGGGAATCATTTGATTTAACTCGAGGAACCTCTTGTTGTATGTAGTGTGGTCGCCTTCCTTTTGTTTCAACGAATAGAACTCATCCTCTAATTTCTTGATTTCGCTCCTTGGGCAAAACCGTCTTGTCATGATTTCTTTCAACTCTTCCCAAGTCAAAGTCATAGCATCTTCAACACCTCGTTTGGCCTTCTCTGTATTCCACCACGTAAGTGCTATTCCATATAAACGACCAGTAGCATATCGCACTTTGCGATCATCGGGGCAATCACAATTTAGAAAAATGTTTTCCATTTCTTCAAACCAATAGAGAAGAGCGGTGACACCTTCAGTCCCTTCGTATTTTGTAGAGTCACAGGATTTGAAATGCTTGTAAGTGCATTTAGTGGTATTTGGGGGAGGGTTAACAACATTTTGAACTTCTTGATTGACGGGATTAGCGGTAAGGGCTTGTTGGACTTGGACTATAATGTTGGGTATTACGGCAGCCATTTGTTGAGCGATTAGGGCAGCCATGCGCTCGCGAGCTTTTCCTGCTCTCATCTTCCTACGAGCGGAATTAGAAGACATCTACAAGGAATACATATGAAGACTATGAGTTGGATGTTTTTGGGATCATGTGTCGTATTTAGGAATGAATATTCATAAAATAAACATAGCATAATAAATCTACTACATCCATAGGATGTCTTGGGCTTTGCTCGTAATTGGGCCTTGCATGCCGCCATACTTCACCTTCGTAATCATGTGGGCCCCCATGATTACCGGGTTTTTCATATGGTTCGCATGTGTTTGCCTGGTTACGTACACTAAAACCCGGAGAAAATCGAGAAATATGTAACGTATGATATTCAGAATGTGTCCAGGTGTGGACACGGTGACACCTCAAAGTGGGGTTAGTTCGAACGACGTTTGGTGTGGCATGCTTTGGCCTAATAGGTCCTTCGTACTCTCATCGTTAGTCCCCAGGTAGGCAAACTGGTCCGTTATATTGGATTTATACGAATGTCAACCTAG
Source organism: Scalesia atractyloides (assembly GCA_947069175.1). Classification (NCBI taxonomy): domain Eukaryota; kingdom Viridiplantae; phylum Streptophyta; class Magnoliopsida; order Asterales; family Asteraceae; genus Scalesia; species Scalesia atractyloides. The sequence goes on from CAMTDV010000030.1 coordinate 60,702,780, forward strand.
ACAGGACGTTCCGACTACCGGTACTTGTACCCTTACAGTTACTACATGCCCGTCGCAGAACTCACTTTGATGAGATTTGAAAAATGAAAAAAAATGCGACAAAATCTTGAATAACGGAAGTATGAAGATGATTTGAATATGTGAATATTGTAACATGTATGATGAATAGGTATGTAAGTATGTATGTTTGACTGTAATTATAATTCACTATGTATCACAAAATGTAATATTGGAAATGTTTGCATGCATTTGTGTATGTAATAAATATGAAACAATAAATATCATAAGTTTGCATGTAACCACATAAACAATTTAAAATCTAGTCAACTATAGTATAGGCTCTATGGGTCTAATAACCTATCATATATCCTTATAGTCATGGCTCTGATACCAATCTGTCACACCCCGACCCGCAGCGGAAAAGGTGATCGGGGCATGATTGGGTTATCATCAAAGCTCATAACATTTATTATAACATTTCATATTTATTATTACAATTTAAAGGGAAACATACAATCATAATTACATCATGTCCTACACATCATTCTAGACTTCATTATTTTCTTCTAAGGCATTTCCTATGTTTTCCTTGCTTCATCCTGTTCACCTGTATCATGTGTAAAAATGGTTTTTTGGGTCAACAAAAAGTTGGCGAGTGAACCTTGTTAGAAAACGTTTATTATTTATTTCTGGTTGTATTTTATATGGAAAAATTGTGCACTATTCATATATGAACAAACGTAAATAAACATACAATAACAACAATTAGCATACAATAACAAACCATTAGCATACGATATCACACAACAACAAACAATAACATACATTAACAAACCAACAGCATACAATAACATATCAACTTGCATAAATATATAACATGAATGAAATTGTGCGATCAAGGCTCAATCAAACGGAGCCGATCGTATTGCATGTACTGAAAATGATAAATGTCTGTGCGATCAAGGCTCAATCAAACGGAGCCGATCGTATGTTGGCACGCCAGGTTCACGCTCATAATGTAATGGGGAACATGCTCAACGCTCATAATGTAATGGGAGCGGCGGCCTATGAAATTGCATGTACTGAAAATAATAAATTAAATCTAAACAATAACCACACAAACAGTTTATACAAGCTGAATACACATTTATTTATGATATGATGTATGCACAATGATTTAAATATAATAAATAGTAGGACACATGATACACCCCAAAAACGTGATTTAAACGGGGAATTTGTATAGATTCACTCACAGTGGGTGCGTTCGGTGAATGATGATGAATGCGCACGAGTTTAGAGGATTGATCGTCGAGGAATAACTAACCTAATTAATAAAGAAAAGTAAGGTAAATAAATGGATTTTATTAACAACTTTAATAGGATTTTTGGATATATTTTTGTGAGTTTTAGGCTATTTTCTAACTTTAAAAATGTTATTTTTTAAGTATTTTAATTGATTTTTAAATAAATAAAAATAATAAAAAAATGTTGACTTTTTGACCGTTGACTTGTTGACCGTTGACCGTTGACTTGTTGACCGGTTTTATTGTGTAAGTGTATGCGCCGGGTGAGGCTCGAACCCGAGACCTCCCGTTCGCGTGCACGCAGCTCTACCAACTGAGCTACGTGTATAACCCGAAATATTTCTGTTTTTAATTATATTTATATACTAATTAAATTAATCCGAAAATCACTTATTTTAAAAACGATTTAATGTATCGACTCGGTGTTAGCCACAGGTCTCGAACCCGGGACCTGTGCTTTAACGTTACACACAGTCCACCGCTGGACTGTGTGTCTAACTTGGTTAATAAACAGATTTTTTATTATACTTAACATCTAACGGAGTTAACCCGGTTCAGTTTTAAAAAAACATTTTTATTACTGCGAAGGTGCGTGTGTCAAGAATCGAACTCGGGACGTGTATGTATTTGTTTGCACACAGTCCACCGCTGGACTGTGTGTCTAACCCGTTAATAAAACTAATTTTAATTAATCTTATAACATAACTGAACTCGTCTTCTTCGTTCAAAACACAGACATCGATCAAAGCAACTGTTACTTGATTAATTCGGGTAATGAACAAAATGAACAATTGAAAAGTATTGAACCGAAGAGTTTGGGGAAAGAAAATACCGAACAGATCGTCTTCTTCAGAAAATCCGGCGAAGCTCGTCGGCTCTGTTCTGGTGACCTTCGGCTGTTAGAGTCAATTAGCAGTTTGGAGGGATTAGATGTGAAATTGAACTAATGAGTAATGATTATCAGTATGTTTGAATGATCATACCGGTTAACAGCGGGTTTCCGAAAAATCCAGAAGTTTTCCGGTGAAAACAGAAAGTCCGGCAATGTCGTCTGAGGTTGATTCTGAGCGATGAAATGGTGTTAGAATTCGTCTTATAATGGAATGAAACAGAAACATCGAGGTAATTACCGTGTAGATGAAAGTCCCGGTTTTCCGGCGACTTGCAGAGAATTCCGGCGAGTGAAATTTCTTGCGACAGAGATTCTTCAGAGGTTTAAGGTGAGTGGGAGTGATGTCAGTATGAGTCCTATGATCTTATTTTTGGGTAAAAAGAAAGGATGGATTGAATTCGATTTTCCGGCGAAACTTTCCGGTTAATTTACAGAGAATTCCGGCGACTTCCGGCGAAGTTTTCTGAGCGAAATGATGAGGGTAAGTTGAATAGATTCGTGAAATTAACTGATGAACAAGGTATAATCCTGGATTTGAATTGTATTTTCGGTTTCAATAGAAATTTAAGGCAATGAATGAAACTGATGGTTTTATTTCGGTTATAACCGATATGGCTGTAAATGCGTCCGTTATGACAAAAGAAAAACGTCAATAGTTGACGAATTCATCGGGATTTTCGGCGAGAGCGGATTTAGGCGCGCTGGGTAACTGGGTTTTGATTTTCAGATTGATTTATGTATTAATTGTTTCAATATGTTAACAAACAACACAAGTGGCGGAGCGGTTGAGCGCGTGTGAGTTAAGGCTATGTTGACTCTCGGCTGACCCGGGTTCGAAACCCGGCGTCAGCAATATATTTTTATTTCATTACTTTTAATGAATTTTCAAAAATAAATTTTATATTCTAATATACTTATTAATTATGTATCGTTTAAAATTAATTTGGGCATTAAATTCGCAACGAAATTTTCAACCTTGTTGTTCGGTTAATAAACGAAGCGGGTTTGGTTAATCCGGTTTTTTGACGGATGTTACAGTATCCCCTACTTTTAGAAATTTCGTCCCGAAATTTAAGTAGTGGCATATTTGTCTAAAAAGGATGGTGTTTAATTTGACAGTTATATACTTAGAAAGGAGTAAGAGTTCAAATTTTTGTTTGAGGCGGTAACGTTCCTTGTAAGGGTTGAGTACCCTGCTATAGGAATCGCTTTTTGTTGCCTACGGTAAAAATATTGATAAGCAGGGTTGATTCACTAAGTATGATTTCATGCGCAAGAGTTTTGATATGTTTGGAAAGATAAGGTTATATCCTAAAACAAAACTTCTAATACTACAACCTACATGGAACTTCTCATAACCGCCTGACAATGCCTCTGATCCTTTGGCAAGAATACTTATATATAGGAAGTAACAGCGGCGTATCCACCATATTCTTGTCAAATTTTCATTGGTTTTATCAGTAAGTTATGATTGGTTCTATGATGAGACTCTAGAACATAAATAAACACAACAACCAATGTCTGAGTCCTAATTCTGATAGCATACATGTTTGGATGGTGGCACAATCCAATTCCTTTAAATGATGAGATGATATGAATGCTAAATCAGTGAGTATAACACAAACTTCAATCAATACAATACTAAATCCTACATGGAACTTCTCATAACCGCCTGATAATGCCTCTGATCCTTTGACAAGAATACTTATATATAGGAAGTACCAGCGGCGTATCCACCATATTCTCGTCAAATTTTCATTGGTTTTATCGGTAAGTTATGATTAGTCCTATGTGACTCTAAAACATAAACAAACATAACAACCAAAGCTTGAATCCTTGAATGATGACAATACCTCTCTCGTTTGTTATGATGGAGAGGTTAGTCTATGTAGAAAATGGAACACAATCCAATTTCTTTAAATGATGAGTTGATATGAATGTTAAATCAGTGAGTGTAAATCAAATTTCAACCAAGACATTACAAAATCCTACATGGAACTTCTCATAACCGCCTGATAATGCCTCTGATCCTATGACAAGGATACTTATATATAGGAAGTACCAGCGGCGTATCCACCATATTCTCGTCAAATTTTCATTGGTTTTATCAGTAAGCTATGATTAGTCCTATGTGACTCTAAAACATAAATAAACACAACAAACAATGCCTGAGTCATATTTCTGATAGTATACATGTTTGAATGATGACAGTCCCTCTCTCGTTTGTTGTGATGGAGAGGTTAGTCTATGTAGAAGTGAGACACAGCCCAACTTCTTTAAATAATGAGATTGAAATACGTTGAGATGTATGATGGTATGAATGTTGAATCAATGAGTATAAAACAAAACTGAAATAATAATTTGCATTAAAATCCTTGGATAAACTTCCAATTTAAAATTGGGACACGTGAGAATTGAGATAACATAAGGAAAACATAAAACTAAGCGGTTGGAGTAGAATCTTGATTGTTGGTGAAGGGGACTAGTTGGGTGGTTTCGTTTGGGCCGTCATTATCTTCAACAGGATTGGCGTTGATGTTGAAAACTCTTCCTCTTGCTGGTGGCCTAGTGGTTGGGTTTTCTTGATTTGCTTGGTTAACTGGGTTTGCTTGAGCTTGGGCGTTTATGATGTTAACCAATTGAGGGCACGTGTTTCTAAAGTGGGTATGGTCGCCACAATTGAAACAAGCTCGAACATATGGGAACATGGGGTATTGGGGTTGTTGATATGTTTGGATCATGTTTTGAGTAGGGGGTGAGGTTTGGTTTTGAGAGGTGCGGCAAACTTTGCTCAAATGACCATAGCGTCCACAATTCGCACATAGTCGACAAAGTACGGTAGATGGATGGTGATAAAAACAGGTGTTACATCGAGGGTGAGGTCCAAGGTAAGGCTTCTTATTTGGGTAGGTTGAGTTGGGTGCTACTTGAGTGATTGGGATAGCTTGGAGGGGTACGGCTTGTAAGGCTGGTTGATTGCGTTGGGTGATAGCGAAAAGTTGCTCATCTCGTTTCCTCTTGGAAATGGGTTGAGAAGGGGATTCGGTTTGGGTGGAGTTTGAAATTTCAGTTGATGCTTTATCCTTTTTCTTCTCCTCCTTGAAGTCTTTGTTCCGGATTCGGTTCTCGGTGAGCTCTGTAGCTATCTCCATTGCTGCTTCCAAAGTTGCAGGTGTGGTACTTATTACAGAGTCTTGAATCTTTGAAGGAAGACCTCGAATGTAGTGCTCGATCAAACGGTAGTGGGGAGTGAACAAGTTGGGAATCATTTGATTTAACTCGAGGAACCTCTTGTTGTATGTAGTGTGGTCGCCTTCCTTTTGTTTCAACGAATAGAACTCATCCTCTAATTTCTTGATTTCGCTCCTTGGGCAAAACCGTCTTGTCATGATTTCTTTCAACTCTTCCCAAGTCAAAGTCATAGCATCTTCAACACCTCGTTTGGCCTTCTCTGTATTCCACCACGTAAGTGCTATTCCATATAAACGACCAGTAGCATATCGCACTTTGCGATCATCGGGGCAATCACAATTTAGAAAAATGTTTTCCATTTCTTCAAACCAATAGAGAAGAGCGGTGACACCTTCAGTCCCTTCGTATTTTGTAGAGTCACAGGATTTGAAATGCTTGTAAGTGCATTTAGTGGTATTTGGGGGAGGGTTAACAACATTTTGAACTTCTTGATTGACGGGATTAGCGGTAAGGGCTTGTTGGACTTGGACTATAATGTTGGGTATTACGGCAGCCATTTGTTGAGCGATTAGGGCAGCCATGCGCTCGCGAGCTTTTCCTGCTCTCATCTTCCTACGAGCGGAATTAGAAGACATCTACAAGGAATACATATGAAGACTATGAGTTGGATGTTTTTGGGATCATGTGTCGTATTTAGGAATGAATATTCATAAAATAAACATAGCATAATAAATCTACTACATCCATAGGATGTCTTGGGCTTTGCTCGTAATTGGGCCTTGCATGCCGCCATACTTCACCTTCGTAATCATGTGGGCCCCCATGATTACCGGGTTTTTCATATGGTTCGCATGTGTTTGCCTGGTTACGTACACTAAAACCCGGAGAAAATCGAGAAATATGTAACGTATGATATTCAGAATGTGTCCAGGTGTGGACACGGTGACACCTCAAAGTGGGGTTAGTTCGAACGACGTTTGGTGTGGCATGCTTTGGCCTAATAGGTCCTTCGTACTCTCATCGTTAGTCCCCAGGTAGGCAAACTGGTCCGTTATATTGGATTTATACGAATGTCAACCTAGACAGGACGTTCCGACTACCGGTACTTGTACCCTTACAGTTACTACATGCCCGTCGCAGAACTCACTTTGATGAGATTTGAAAAATGAAAAAAAATGCGACAAAATCTTGAATAACGGAAGTATGAAGATGATTTGAATATGTGAATATTGTAACATGTATGATGAATAGGTATGTAAGTATGTATGTTTGACTGTAATTATAATTCACTATGTATCACAAAATGTAATATTGGAAATGTTTGCATGCATTTGTGTATGTAATAAATATGAAACAATAAATATCATAAGTTTGCATGTAACCACATAAACAATTTAAAATCTAGTCAACTATAGTATAGGCTCTATGGGTCTAATAACCTATCATATATCCTTATAGTCATGGCTCTGATACCAATCTGTCACACCCCGACCCGCAGCGGAAAAGGTGATCGGGGCATGATTGGGTTATCATCAAAGCTCATAACATTTATTATAACATTTCATATTTATTATTACAATTTAAAGGGAAACATACAATCATAATTACATCATGTCCTACACATCATTCTAGACTTCATTATTTTCTTCTAAGGCATTTCCTATGTTTTCCTTGCTTCATCCTGTTCACCTGTATCATGTGTAAAAATGGTTTTTTGGGTCAACAAAAAGTTGGCGAGTGAACCTTGTTAGAAAACGTTTATTATTTATTTCTGGTTGTATTTTATATGGAAAAATTGTGCACTATTCATATATGAACAAACGTAAATAAACATACAATAACAACAATTAGCATACAATAACAAACCATTAGCATACGATATCACACAACAACAAACAATAACATACATTAACAAACCAACAGCATACAATAACATATCAACTTGCATAAATATATAACATGAATGAAATTGTGCGATCAAGGCTCAATCAAACGGAGCCGATCGTATTGCATGTACTGAAAATGATAAATGTCTGTGCGATCAAGGCTCAATCAAACGGAGCCGATCGTATGTTGGCACGCCAGGTTCACGCTCATAATGTAATGGGGAACATGCTCAACGCTCATAAGGTAATGGGGAGCGGCGGCCTATGAAATTGCATGTACTGAAAATAATAAATTAAATCTAAACAATAACCACACAAACAGTTTATACAAGCTGAATACACATTTATTTATGATATGATGTATGCACAATGATTTAAATATAATAAATAGTAGGACACATGATACACCCCAAAAACGTGATTTAAACGGGGAATTTGTATAGATTCACTCACAGTGGGTGCGTTCGGTGAATGATGATGAATGCGCACGAGTTTAGAGGATTGATCGTCGAGGAATAACTAACCTAATTAATAAAGAAAAGTAAGGTAAATAAATGGATTTTATTAACAACTTTAATAGGATTTTTGGATATATTTTTGTGAGTTTTAGGCTATTTTCTAACTTTAAAAATGTTATTTTTTAAGTATTTTAATTGATTTTTAAATAAATAAAAATAATAAAAAAATGTTGACTTTTTGACCGTTGACTTGTTGACCGTTGACCGTTGACTTGTTGACCGGTTTTATTGTGTAAGTGTATGCGCCGGGTGAGGCTCGAACCCGAGACCTCCCGTTCGCGTGCACGCAGCTCTACCAACTGAGCTACGTGTATAACCCGAAATATTTCTGTTTTTAATTATATTTATATACTAATTAAATTAATCCGAAAATCACTTATTTTAAAAACGATTTAATGTATCGACTCGGTGTTAGCCACAGGTCTCGAACCCGGGACCTGTGCTTTAACGTTACACACAGTCCACCGCTGGACTGTGTGTCTAACTTGGTTAATAAACAGATTTTTATTATACTTAACATCTAACGGAGTTAACCCGGTTCAGTTTTAAAAAAACATTTTTATTACTGCGAAGGTGCGTGTGTCAAGAATCGAACTCGGGACGTGTATGTATTTGTTTGCACACAGTCCACCGCTGGACTGTGTGTCTAACCCGTTAATAAAACTGATTTTAATTAATCTTATAACATAACTGAACTCGTCTTCTTCGTTCAAAACACAGACATCGATCAAAGCAACTGTTACTTGATTAATTCGGGTAATGAACAAAATGAACAATTGAAAAGTATTGAACCGAAGAGTTTGGGGAAAGAAAATACCGAACAGATCGTCTTCTTCAGAAAATCCGGCGAAGCTTGTCGGCTCTGTTCTGGTGACCTTCGGCTGTTAGAGTCAATTAGCAGTTTGGAGGGATTAGATGTGAAATTGAACTAATGAGTAATGATTATCAGTATGTTTGAATGATCATACCGGTTAACAGCGGGTTTCCGAAAAATCCAGAAGTTTTCCGGTGAAAACAGAAAGTCCGGCAATGTCGTCTGAGGTTGATTCTGAGCGATGAAATGGTGTTAGAATTCGTCTTATAATGGAATGAAACAGAAACATCGAGGTAATTACCGTGTAGATGAAAGTCCCGGTTTTCCGGCGACTTGCAGAGAATTCCGGCGAGTGAAATTTCTTGCGACAGAGATTCTTCAGAGGTTTAAGGTGAGTGGGAGTGATGTCAGTATGAGTCCTATGATCTTATTTTTGGGTAAAAAGAAAGGATGGATTGAATTCGATTTTCCGGCGAAACTTTCCGGTTAATTTACAGAGAATTCCGGCGACTTCCGGCGAAGTTTTCTGAGCGAAATGATGAGGGTAAGTTGAATAGATTCGTGAAATTAACTGATGAACAAGGTATAATCCTGGATTTGAATTGTATTTTCGGTTTCAATAGAAATTTAAGGCAATGAATGAAACTGATGGTTTTATTTCGGTTATAACCGATATGGCTGTAAATGCGTCCGTTATGACAAAAGAAAAACGTCAATAGTTGACGAATTCATCGGGATTTCCGGCGAGAGCGGATTTAGGCGCGCTGGGTAACTGGGTTTTGATTTTCAGATTGATTTATGTATTAATTGTTTCAATATGTTAACAAACAACACAAGTGGCGGAGCGGTTGAGCGCGTGTGAGTTAAGGCTATGTTGACTCTCGGCTGACCCGGGTTCGAAACCCGGCGTCAGCAATATATTTTTATTTCATTACTTTTAATGAATTTTCAAAAATAAATTTTATATTCTAATATACTTATTAATTATGTATCGTTTAAAATTAATTTGGGCATTAAATTCGCAACGAAATTTTCAACCTTGTTGTTCGGTTAATAAACGAAGCGGGTTTGGTTAATCCGGTTTTTTGACGGATGTTACAGTATCCCCTACTTTTAGAAATTTCGTCCCGAAATTTAAGTAGTGGCATATTTGTCTAAAAAGGATGGTGTTTAATTTGACAGTTATATACTTAGAAAGGAGTAAGAGTTCAAATTTTTGTTTGAGGCGGTAACGTTCCTTGTAAGGGTTGAGTACCCTGCTATAGGAATCGCTTTTTGTTGCCTACGGTAAAAATATTGATAAGCAGGGTTGATTCACTAAGTATGATTTCATGCGCAAGAGTTTTGATATGTTTGGAAAGATAAGGTTATATCCTAAAACAAAACTTCTAATACTACAACCTACATGGAACTTCTCATAACCGCCTGACAATGCCTCTGATCCTTTGGCAAGAATACTTATATATAGGAAGTACCAGCGGCGTATCCACCATATTCTTGTCAAATTTTCATTGGTTTTATCAGTAAGTTATGATTGGTTCTATGATGAGACTCTAGAACATAAATAAACACAACAACCAATGTCTGAGTCCTAATTCTGATAGCATACATGTTTGGATGGTGGCACAATCCAATTCCTTTAAATGATGAGATGATATGAATGCTAAATCAGTGAGTATAACACAAACTTCAATCAATACAATACTAAGTCCTACATGGAACTTCTCATAACCGCCTGATAATGCCTCTGATCCTTTGACAAGAATACTTATATATAGGAAGTACCAGTGGCGTATCCACCATATTCTCGTCAAATTTTCATTGGTTTTATCGGTAAGTTATGATTAGTCCTATGTGACTCTAAAACATAAACAAACACAACAACCAAAGCTTGAATCCTTGAATGATGACAATACCTCTCTCGTTTGTTATGATGGAGAGGTTCGAAACCCGGCATCAGCAATATATTTTATTTCATTATTTTTAATGAATTTTCAAAAATAATTTTATATTCTAATATACTTATTAATTATGTATCGTTTAAAATTAATTTGGGCATTAAATTCGCAACGAAATTTTTAACTGGTTGTTCGGTTAATAAACAAAGCGGGTTTGGTTAATCCGGTTTTTTGACGGATGTTACAGTGCACCCATTCTTATCTCACCTGACTAGAGCTTGCCCTTTGAGCTCATGTGCGATGCGAGTGACTATGCCATTGGAGCGGTTCTAGGACAAAGAAGGGAAAAGCACTTTCACCCGATTTACTACGCGAGCAAAGCGTTGAATGATGCTCAAGAGAATTACACCACGACCAAAAAAGAGCTCTTAGCCGTAGTATTCGCCTTCGATAAATTCCGCTCATACCTCGTGCTGTCTAAGACCATAGTATTCCCCGACCATTCCGCGTTGCGTTTTCTTTTCCAAAAGAAAGACGCCAAACCTCGACTCATTCGGTGGATTCTCTTGCTTTCCGAGTTTGACATCGAAATTAGGGATAAGAGTGTGGCTGAGAACGTAGCCGCCGGCCACCTTTCACGTCTAGAGAACCCTAAGAGAGAGGAGATTCGTGAGGAGGAGATAGGGGATACGTTCCCTCACGAATCAATTGAGTTTGTGGAGGCCGAGAGAGAAGGATTCCCGTGGTTTTGTGATTTAGTGAATTATCTTTCTAGTGGCGATATTGTTAAGGGGATGATCACACAACAGCGTAGGAAGTTCCTTAGTGAGTCGAGGAAGTATGTGTGGGATGACCCCTTCCTTTATAGGATAGGAGGAGATAGGATTTTGAGACGTTGTGTGTCGAGAGAGGAGGGATGGAACATCATCAAACATGTGCATGAGGGTCTAACGGGAGGCCACCATGGTGCCCATGCGACCGCACAAAAGGTGTTCGATTGTGGTTTTTATTGGCCAACCGTACTTCGTAATGCCGAGGGGTTTGTGAAAGCATGTGATGCTTGTCAACGAACCGGCAACATTTCGGCCAAGGATGAGATGCCTCAAAACCCGATCCAAGTGGTGGAAGTTTTTGATGTTTGGGGCATTGATTTCATGGGACCTTTCCCCGCCTCGAAAGGGAATTGATATATACTTGTGGCGATCGACTGCGTGTCCAAATGGGTTGAGGCTCAAGCCCTTCCCACGAATGAAGCTCGAGTGGTATTGAATTTCCTCAAAAAACTCTTTTGCCGTTTCGGTACACCTAAAGCCTTAATTAGTGACCGTGGTACTCACTTTTGCAATGCCTTGATGGAGAAGTTGCTTGCACGCTACGGAGTCACTCATTGTTTGTCTACCGCCTACCATCCACAAATGAGCGGACAAGTGGAGAATGTGAATCACGCTATCAAGCGGATCTTATAGAAAACAGTCGGTAACAATAGGAAAGATTGGTCCGACAAGCTTGACGATGCATTGTGGGCATTTAGAAACGCCTACAAGATGCCTTTAGGGACCACACCATTCATGATCGTATATGATAAAGTTTGTCATCTCCCCGTAGAGCTAGAACACCGTGCCCTTTGGGCGTTGAGAACCGTGAATCTTGACATGACCGAAGCCGCTAGGAAACATTTCTTTCAAATTCATGAGCTAGAGGAGCTCAGGGATGCGGCCTATGCTCAATCTTGGGGCATTAAGGAAAAGACAAAAGCTCTTCATGATCGCAAGTTGAGGAAGATCAAAGATTTTAGTAAGGGCGATCGAGTGCTACTTTACAATTCTAGGTTGAAGTTGTTTGCGGGAAAGTTAAAGTCGAAGTGGCCGGGTCCTTACATGGTGCATGATGTATTTCCGTATGGAGCGGTTGAGATTATGGACGAGCCCGATGGCCGAAGTTGGAAGGTGAATGGCCATCGTTTGAAGCACTACATTGGCGGACCACTAGATAAGAATGAGAGGGAGGACACTCCTCTCGAAATTCCACCGAGCGCCACCACTTAGTGTTTTGGGTGAAAACCCAAGTGTACCGTTTGTACCTTTTGTATACGAGTCGTAGTTGTTTATTTTCTTGCTTTCTAACGTTATTTTGGTAGTTTGCCGTTCCTTGTTTAGTGTGTTTGAGAATTTTCGCAGGTTTCATGATCGTTACGGAACGGAAAAAGCATGAGGAAAGAAGGTTCAGGTTTGTTTGCTTGATACTTAGAAAAAAATTTGGGGTTTTTGGATGGTTGGAAGTGATTGAAAAATTTTCTAAGGCATTGGGGGAGCTAATTTCGGAATGTGAAAATTTTTCTAAGGCATGGACACAAAAATTCTACAGACATTCTGTAAAAAACACACCCTCGCGCCCCGCTAAGGCCCGTTGCGCTACGCGACGGGTCAGTTCAATTTTTTAATTAAAGGGGGTAGCGTCGCGGTACGCGACGCCCCCATAGCTCACCTTCGCGGTACGCGAGCCCCCCCCCCCCCCCAGGGTCAGTAAAAGATGGTTCCGTTTGAACCCCTTGCTGCATAATCAACTTCCATCCCTCCATACGAAACCCTAGCCGCATTTCACACAAAAAACATCATATCTCAGCCATTTTACCACCAAATCTCCCCATTTTTCTTCCTACATCACCACAATCACTTCCCCTACAATCCCCACCATCCGGTTTGCCAAATTTCATGATATTTTTTGTGTTTTTGGACGTGTTCGTGCCCCACAACACCAAGTCTTAGTTTTTCTTGCTTAATCCGACCTCAAGGAAATGTCAGGTGCAGGTTCTTCAAGGGATCCAAAGAGACAAAGAGGCCCATCTCCTCAGCCACAAGGAGACCCAGCAGCGGACCTAAGAAGAAGAAGGATAAGATACCGTAACCGGGATCGTAGACTTTATGGTCGACCAGAGAGGCTCGTCGAGCACCCGGTTCTGGATTTTGAGGAAGACACTTCCGAGAGAGAGAAATTGGTAAAGTATGTGAAAACGGATCTGTTGGAGCATCATACTATTGACAGGGATTGGTTACAGACGATAGGGGTTCATGATAGAGTGACATACTTGTTTGGGCCAAGACTGATAGAGGCAGTGGATTGCTGTTGGCCCTAATATATAGAGCTAACCATTGAGTTCCATTGTACTTTCCAACACAAAGAGGGTACCTTTGCTGAAAAGAACGCGGTATCGTTTTTTGCTGGGTAGAAATCTTTATGAGATGAGCATAACCGAGTTTGGGGTAGCTTGGGTTTTTATTCGGAGGAAGAAGTTCGAACGGATGTATTTGTTGAGGGATTAAGAGGGGTGTACAATCACCTGAGGGATAATTGTTTAGCTCCGAGTGTTATAGCCTGATTTTGGGAGTCGATCTCTACTGCACCGTTCGCGGGTACGAACCTCACCACTACAGTTCGTGACCCGATCTACAGGTACATATTTAAGGTACTAGCGACTACCATTGTGGGAAGGAAGTCGAGTGAGAATAAGGCGAACTGGTTGGATATTTTCGCCTTGATGTGCATGGTGGAGAGGAGGAATTGGAATATAGCAAGTTTCTTTGCTTAGTCGTGTAATAGAACCCGTAGGGGAGTGTCACACCCTCAATTTCCACTTGCGGAGTTTTACCACGAGGCGTGTGAACAAACCAGAATCGGAAACACTAGTACGTTGAACGACTCTACATGATTTGATTATACGTTTTTCCAAAATCCTTTGTTGTCGATTTTATATTACCAATATTTAGCATGAGTATCAGTTTTTAAAGTTTGAGCGGAAGCATAAATAAGTAGTGATGCGGCGCCAACACAAACGCCAAAACAATGAAAAATCCCAAAACAATATCAATAATTAAGACTCGATAAAGATGTCTTGTTCAATGCATGTGCGTGCACCTAGAGCTCCTAGCGTCCTGAGAAACATGTAAAGAAACAAGTGTCAACATTAAAGATGAGTGAGTTCACAGGTTTTCATAAATTCGTTTGTTCGGTTATAGTTTGTTACTCCGTTATCCCCATCCTGAGATAACATATCAGTTCCATTATTCCAATTCCGGAATAATAAGTTGTTGCTTCCAATATTCCCAACCCGGAATATTAAGTTGTTGTTTCCATTATCCCCAACCCGGGATAATAAGTTGATGTTTCCAATATTCCAAACCCGGAATATTAAGTTGTTCCGTAATTAAGTTCAATATTAATGTATATAGGTAGCTAGCCTAAAGTCATGTCACTAAGTGTTCGCGATCGAAGCTGACAGTTGTGCCTCCGTTTTGCCAGGCCTATCACATGACCATGGCGATGTTAGGCCAATCATACACCCGTTGACCATACCCGGTCGGCTAGCGCGACTAGCTCGGATGGGGCTCGTCAGACCCAGTAGTACTACTTATAATTCCCCCGCTATTTAACCCAAATACTAACGATCCGAGGAGATTGTCGAGGACTTAAGTGATAAAGCTGCATAGTGACCATAACATTACATTAACATTAACTTAGTTACCGTATAGTTATGTGACGTTAAATTCGTATAACGTAAAGAGTTTGAGTTTGAGAGTGTATACATGTTTCTCCCCCTGTTGTTTAAAAACCGGATAAAGTTAGGGGCCGTGAACTCACCTTTATTTGCTCGGTTAGTGTAGCAAAGGTGTTATAAGAGATGGGACCACTAGTTGCGTCCTAACAAACCAATTAATTACACGTCAGTGTGAAATCACACCAATACAAATTCCACACGCAATTTACTCACAAAGTGATACACACAAACAACATATCTAACACTCAAACATGCATGCAAGTATTCTCATGTGATGATAGTAATCAAACAACTTATCATGAACACATTCCAAATCCATGCAACACTTTAATGCATAAAATCACAAGTTATCAACTTTCTGCTTAACACTCAATTATTCAGCTGTTTTCTAGGATTTTTATAAAATAGTTCTAACATTCCAAAAATTCCCATATTTCTACAGTAGGTGACATTTATACCATAGAAATTTATATAATTTTTCCAAATCCAAAATCTTTACCAATTAACCATAAATATTAATTCACTAAGCTGCAGTCAGATTTACCGCTTTCTGACTGCAGTCCACGGAAGAATTTATTTAAAAATCACTGATCGTCCGATTAACGAAATTCCAGTTGGAGTTGCCCGGAAATTTCTATACCTAGTGGCTGTACAAAAATCATGACTCAACTCCCTACTGATTTTAAAACCCAACTTGATTAACAACCAACAAAATTCCAGAATTTTAACAGCTTTAGCTACTGAACTTGTTTGGCCCTTTAAAAATATCAAACGATTTCAGAAAATTATGAATCCAGTGCCATTAGATTCCTTATTCAAATCTCTACGTCTTAGACATCAGAAAATCCGTTTTTCGACAACTAACGACCGAGTTACAGCCCGATGAAATCGGCTGTAACTTTTACTCAGCATCCTGTTTCAGCATATTATTATTACAACTTACATAAACCGTTCCTATTGATCAACCTAGGCGAGCAAGAACCGATTTTTAATCATAGTTTACTACTAACAACTTATCCATGCAAACCCTAGTTCTTACTTCTAGTTTTTACAAACAAAACACACTTGCAAACTTATGATATCCGGAAACAATTATGCACAAGAACACCATCAAAACAGCCGATTATTTATTCAACATATAAGACCCGACACAAACTAATCAATTAATCATTCGAACATATATTTAACCGAACATGATCTCGTAATCAAGGATAAATCTAACCTTGAATAACTAGGTAAACAAGCCGGGTCTCGGACAAGGGGTGTCCGGCTGTTCCAGCAAACTGCGACCGAGAGAATGATAATAAAGTAGGCTGTTTTGTTTGATCGAATAGAGGTGAACCAAGGCTGATCTCGCGACTGAATGAAGGTGAACAAGGGTTGTTAGCGACCGAGAAAGTGATCCAGACTGAAGTGAACCAGGCTGTTCGCGATCAATGGAGCAAGAGTGAGGCAGTTTGCGGTCGGAGAAGATGAAAGGCTTGGCTGCTGCTTGCTGCGACCGAGAGGGTGGAGAGGGTAAGGCAGCCGACGGCAGCTTTTCTTGTTAGGGTTTGTGTTTGTGTATGAAACATGCATGGGTATGTGCATATATATAGCGCCCAGAGATGAGGGTTTCGGTTTTGGTTAGTGCTTGTGGCCGAGGGACTTGGGTTGGGTCGGTTTGGGTTTTATCTTGCGGCCAAAGATTAGGGTGAGTTAGTTTGATTTGGATTTGATCTCGCGGCCAAGTCTTAGAGTGGTTTGGTTTGATCTTATGGCCGAGGGACTTGACTTGAGCTAAAGTTTAAAACTTGTTACTCCTAGAGTCACGATGAATCGAAGTTGGTTCACGTCGCAGTTCGGTTTAGTTCGTGTACATTTCTTCAGTAATTATTCTATAACTAAAATTCACACAACACACAACACGTATTTAATCCATGCACGTTTAATACTTAGCACATATATTATTCGACAAGTGTCACGTGTAATTTATCCGAAAAACCCGGGATATCACATTATCCCCATGTTGAAAGAATTTTCGTCCCGAAAATTGAGTAAACGCGGTTTAGCATGTAACGTACATGTTTAGAGTGCCACGCACAAAGAGTTAGTTCGTTTATAATGGTACGCAACGTTACAAGAAGTTCCCAAGTGTCATACACAAAGATTTCCAAGTGCCATGCACGAGAATTTAGTCAACAATAGTACACGAAAGTATGAGAAAATTTCCAGGTTGTCACATCATCCCCATGTTGAAAGAATTTTCGTCCCGAAAATTTAGTTACTGGTATCGTTAGTTTGCTGCTCAGTTGCGAAGAGGTGTGGGTATTTGCTTTTCATTTGATCCTCTCTTTCCCACGTGAACTCCGGTCCACGCTTAGAGTCCCAACGAACTTTAACGATTGGAATCTTGCTGTGCCTTCGAGTCTTGATCTCACGATCCATGATCTCAATAGGCTTTTCCATGAAGTGTAGTTGTTCATCCACTTGGATCTCATCCAATGGAATAACTAAAGTTTCATCTGATAGGCACTTCTTCAGATTTGACACGTGAAATACGTTGTGAACTCCACTGAGTTCGGCAGGAAGGTCTAATTGGTATGCTACGGGTCCGATTCGTTTCAAGATTACAAACGGGCCTACGTACCGTGGGTTAAGTTTGCCCCGTTTTCCAAAGCGGATTACACCCTTCCAGGGTGACACCTTTAGTAGGACGCGGTCGCCTACTTGAAATTCGAGCGGTTTGCGTCGTTGATCAGCGTAGCTTTTCTGTCGATCTCGTGCCGCCGCCATGCGGTTTCTGATTTGTACAATCATTTCAGTGGCCTCAAGTATTAACTCAGGGCCTGTGAGTTGACTGTCACCGACTTCTGCCCAGCAGACCGGTGATCTACATTTACGACCGTATAATGC
This sequence comes from Scalesia atractyloides, assembly GCA_947069175.1. Lineage (NCBI taxonomy): Eukaryota > Viridiplantae > Streptophyta > Magnoliopsida > Asterales > Asteraceae > Scalesia > Scalesia atractyloides. Next base: position 60,720,734 of record CAMTDV010000030.1, read on the forward strand.
CTCAAACGGTGCTGCCGAAATACTCGTGTGATAGCTGTTGTTATATGAGAATTCTACTAGAGGCAGGTGAATTTCCCAATTATTTCCGAAGTCCACCACGCATGCCCTAAGCATGTCTTCCAAGGTCTGTATGGTCCTTTCACTTTGACCATCAGTCTGAGGGTGATAGGCTGTGCTCATATCCAAGCGTGTTCCCAACGCTTTCTGGAGTGACTACCAGAAGTTTGACGTGAAACGAGCATCTCTATCTGAGATGATGGACGTTGGCACTCCGTGCCGAGAAACTACTTCCTTAATGTAGATGCGAGTCAACGTCTCCATCTTATCCGTTTCTTTGATAGCTAGGAAGTGTGCGGACTTAGTTAAACGATCCACAATCACCCAGATGGTATCGCAACCACCCAAGGTTCGCGGGAGTTTAGTGATGAAATCCATTGAGATCTGATCCCACTTCCACACTGGGATCTCAGGTTGTTGGAGTAGCCCCGATGGCTTTTGATACTCCACCTTGACTTTTGCACAAGTCAAACATTTACTCACGTAGGTGGCTATATCGGCTTTCATGTTGGGCCACCAATACGCAACTTTAAGGTCTTGATACATCTTATTCGAACCCGGATGGATAGAGTATCAAGATTTATGAGCTTCGTCCATGACTAGCTCTCTGAGGTTTCCGTAGAGAGGTACCCATATGCGATTCATGAAATACCGGGCTCCATTGGGCTTTACTTCCCAATCACGTTCCATTTTTCCCACTGATTCGGCTTTGATGTTTTCCCCTTTAACTGCTTCTAACTGGGCGTCGCGTATTTGATCGGGTAGCCCCGAATGAATAGTGAGTTGTAGTGCCCGTACACGACGAGGTTTCAAGTGTTCTTTCCTACTGAGGGCATCAGCTACCACGTTAGCTTTACCCGGGTGATACCGAATGGCACACTCATAATCGTTCAAGAGTTCAACCCAGCGACGTTGTCGCATGTTCAACTCTTTCTGATCAAAGATGTGTTGGAGGCTTTTGTGGTCAGTAAAAATTGTGCATTTCGTTCCATAGAGGTAGTGTCTCCAAATCTTAAGTGCAAACACTACTGCTCCCAATTCCAGGTCATGCGTCGTGTAGTTCTTCTCGTGAACCTTCAGTTGTCGTGACGCATACGCGATGACCTTATCGCGTTGCATGAGTACGCATCCCAATCCCTGAATGGAAGCATCACAATACACTACAAAGTCATCTGTCCCTTCCGGCAAGGACAGAATGGGTGCACTGCAAAGTTTCTGCTTCAGCAGTTGAAATGCTGCTTCTTGCTTGTCACCCTGAGTATACTTGATGCCTTTCTGGGTAAGGGTAGTGAGCGGTTGTGCAATCTTTGAAAACCCCTCGATGAAGCGTCTGTAATAACCAGCCAATCCTAAGAATTGGCGGATCTCCGTCGGTGTCTTAGGTGCTTCCCAGTTTTTGATGGCTTCAATCTTGGCAGGGTCTACGTGAATACCCTTTTCATTCACGATATGCCCGAGAAACTGAACTTCCCGAATCCAGAAATCACACTTCGAGAGCTTGGCATATAGCTTTTCCTGTTGAAGTAATCCTAGCAGTAAGCGTAGATGCTCAGCATGCTCTTCTTCACTTTTGGAGTAGATGAGTATGTCATCGATGAACACAATGACAAATTTGTCGAGTTATGGTTTACACACGCGGTTCATGAGGTCCATGAACACCGCAGGTGCGTTAGTGAGACCGAATGGCATGACCAAGAACTCGTAATGGCCATACCGAGTGCGAAATGCTGTCTTACCGATATCCTCCTCCCTAACGCGTAGCTGGTGGTAACCAGACCGTAAATCAATCTTGGAGTAGTAGCTTGACCCTTGAAGTTGGTCGAAAAGATCGTCGATGCGAGGTAACGGGTATCGGTTCTTGACTGTAACCTTGTTGAGTTCCCTATAGTCGATGCACATGCGGAAAGTCCCGTCCTTCTTCTTGACAAACAGGACTGGAGCTCCCCATGGCGAAACGCTTGGTCGGATAAATCCTTTTTCTAGCAGCTCTTGAAGTTGGGTAGACAGCTCCTGCAGCTCGGTTGGAGCTAGGCGGTATGGAGCTTTGGCTATGGGAGTTGCATTGCTTGCCAATTCGATTTCAAACTCCAATTGTCGATGTGGTGGAAGACCAGGTAGTTCTTCTGGGAATACATCGGAAAAATCACGGACGACAGGGATGTCTTCTATACGTTTCTCGTCCTTAGGCTGTTCGGTAATTAGTGCGAGTATAGCGAAGGAATTCTTTTTCCGCAGATACTTCTGCGCTTGCATGTATGAGATGATGTTGGTGACGGCGCTTGCCTTGTCGCCTTGTACCGTCAGGATTTCGTCGTTCGTGAATGGAATACGGATAGACTTTTCGAAGCAGAGAACTTCAGCCCGGACGTCGGATAGCCAGTCCATTCCGACTACCACGTCAAAACTACCCAGGGTAGTTGTCATCAGATCAATGGTAAAAGTGTGGCCCGCGAGTTTGAGTTGACAGCCGGATACGATTTGGGTCACATCTACCGATTTACCATTGGCTAATTCTATCACATAAGGGGCCTCTAATGGTTTAAGCGTGAGATTTAGGTTCTTCCTAAAAGACTCAGATATAAAACTCCTATCCGCACCCGTATCAAAAAGCACAGTAGCAAAATGTTCATTAAGGGGAAACTTACCGGTGACTACGTTCGTGTCGTTTCTGGCCTCTCCGCGGCCCAATGTAAATGCACGACCTTTGGCACCTCCTGTGCCACCATTCCCATTGTTGTTGTTGTGATTATTGTTGTGGTTGTTGTGGTTGTTTCCACCATTATTGTTGTTGTTGCGCAACTGTGGGCAGTCTTTTCTGAAATGAGCAGTGCTACCACACTGATAGCATCCCCGGTTTATACCCTGCTGCTGACCCTGAGGCTGATTCTGATTTTGTCGGGACACGATTTCCCCACGACAATCCTTTGCCGTATGTCCCATCTTGCCACATCTTTGGCAGCGATTTCCGGCACAAGGGCCGTTATGGTGAAGATTGCAGCGATTGCACTGCGGCTTTCGACCTACATAGCCGCCTGAATTCTGGTTGTTGTTATTGTTGTTGTTGGCGGGATGATTTTGATGACCCCGGTGGCTGTGGTAATGATTGAACCGTTTCTGGTTCCCTTGCTGCGGATGTGATGACGAAGACTGTCGAACAGTGGAGTCTTCAAATTTTCTTTTGTTGTCCGGGGTAACTTCAGTTGTACCCCGTGCTGGCAGCTTCTTCTGTTCCACCGTCTTATCGGTGAGTTTGTGAGCCAATCGGATTGCCTGATGTTCAGTTACAGGGTTACTAGACATCACCATACCCTGAATTTCCGGAACCAGACCCCCGAGATAGAACTCGAGTCTTTTCTCCACCGTGTTGGCCAATTCGGGGCACAGGAATACTAAGTCATGATGTTTTGCAGTGTAGGCTTCAATTTCCGATCCCACCATCTTGTGGTTCCATAGAGCTTGCTCCAATTGTTGCACTCTGTCTCGTGGACAGTACTCCTCTTTAATCAGGGCCTTGAACTCAGTCCATGCCATTGCATTCGCAGCTATAAGCCCACGTGTTTGGACTTGTGCATTCCACCATGTCAATGCCCCATCTTCCAGTGTTGAGGCTGCGTATTTGACCTTGTTGGCCTCGAGGCAGTTGCACATTTCAAAAACGGATTCAGATTTTTCGATCCAGCGGACCAGTCCAATGGGTCCTTCCGCCCCCGAGAATTTGCTTGGTTCCGCGTCGAGGAACATCTTGTAGGGGTTAAAGCCCCCTCCTGCTGCTGGTGGGTTTTGAACATCTGCCAGAGCAGCGTTCACGTGTTCTTGGATCGTTGCGGCCAATTCTTCGTTGACATGTTGAGGTTTCCGCGACGTCCAGTTGCCATTTCAAATAAACTAAAGAAAACAAAGCGGGGATTAGCGAGACGAGTTAGTCCTCTACGTCTCCATCTCCCAAGTTGCTATCGTTGCCGTCATCCTCCGCGGCGTTTCCAGCTTCTACAGCCGGGTCTTTCTTCGGATCCTCCTCTGGATCTTCCTCTGGATCCTCTTCTGGATCCTCTTCTGGATCCTCTACCGGCATTGGAGGGGCCGGTGCTGGTGCAAGTGCTTGATTTTGCAGTTCCTGAATGTTCCAACTATTTTCCAGGACTCTGTCCTCCAGCCAGTCAGCTCTTATCTGCTCAGCACGCAGATCTCTGGCTAGGTTGTTACGAGCTATCTTACTCGTACAATACTCTTCCTCGAGCGAGTCGGTCTTTCCGGTAAGGTGTCGGATCATCCATCCCTGTGCTAGGGTGGTTTCATGCAGTCTTTCTAGTTGTTCTTGTTGCGTTCTTAACATATCTCTAAGTAGGTCGTTCCCTACTTCTAACGAGTTAACCGGTTTGACCGTCACAGCGATGGTTGGGCGTGAGGACGACTCCTCCCCCAGAGCGAGCCTTTTCCTCGCAGCTGAGCACGTTTCCACGCCATAAGATGGTAAGGGTTCCACCATAGGTGCCTTTCCTGGCGCCCTTGGTTGCGTAAGTTTGTCGGATGATGATGAGGATGATGATGATGACATTGCCTGTTAGGTCGTGTAGTTAGTTATGAGTTGTTTTCACTTCTTATTATGAAGGCATAATCTATCAAACACAGTTGTGGTATATTACATAACAAGATATAATAATTCGGTGCCAAACTAAGTCTAGTGTCGTGATATCAGCTATAGTTTAGGTCTACTTCTAATGCAAACCTGGTTCTCTATAGCTAGTGGCTCTGATACCAATCTGTCACACCCTCAATTTCCACTTGCGGAGTTTTACCACGAGGCGTGTGAACAAACCAGAATCGGAAACACTAGTACGTTGAACGACTCTACATGATTTGATTATACGTTTTTCCAAAATCCTTTGTTGTCGATTTTATATTACCAATATTTAGCATGAGTATCAGTTTTTAAAGTTTGAGCGGAAGCATAAATAAGTAGTGATGCGGCGCCAACACAAACGCCAAAACAATGAAAAATCCCAAAACAATATCAATAATTAAGACTCGATAAAGATGTCTTGTTCAATGCATGTGCGTGCACCTAGAGCTCCTAGCGTCCTGAGAAACATGTAAAGAAACAAGTGTCAACATTAAAGATGAGTGAGTTCACAGGTTTTCATAAATTCGTTTGTTCGGTTATAGTTTGTTACTCCGTTATCCCCATCCTGAGATAACATATCAGTTCCATTATTCCAATTCCGGAATAATAAGTTGTTGCTTCCAATATTCCCAACCCGGAATATTAAGTTGTTGTTTCCATTATCCCCAACCCGGGATAATAAGTTGATGTTTCCAATATTCCAAACCCGGAATATTAAGTTGTTCCGTAATTAAGTTCAATATTAATGTATATAGGTAGCTAGCCTAAAGTCATGTCACTAAGTGTTCGCGATCGAAGCTGACAGTTGTGCCTCCGTTTTGCCAGGCCTATCACATGACCATGGCGATGTTAGGCCAATCATACACCCGTTGACCATACCCGGTCGGCTAGCGCGACTAGCTCGGATGGGGCTCGTCAGACCCAGTAGTACTACTTATAATTCCCCCGCTATTTAACCCAAATACTAACGATCCGAGGAGATTGTCGAGGACTTAAGTGATAAAGCTGCATAGTGACCATAACATTACATTAACATTAACTTAGTTACCGTATAGTTATGTGACGTTAAATTCGTATAACGTAAAGAGTTTGAGTTTGAGAGTGTATACATGTTTCTCCCCATGTTGTTTAAAAAACCGGATAAAGTTAGGGGCCGTGAACTCACCTTTATTTGCTCGGTTAGTGTAGCAAAGATGTTATAAGAGATGGGACCGCTAGTTGCGTCCTAACAAACCAATTAATTACACGTCAGTGTGAAATCACACCAATACAAATTCCACACGCAATTTACTCACAAAGTGATACACACAAACAACATATCTAACACTCAAACATGCATGCAAGTATTCTCATGTGATCATAGTAATCAAACAACTTATCATGAACACATTCCAAATCCATGCAACACTTTAATGCATAAAATCACAAGTTATCAACTTTCTGCTTAACACTCAATTATTCAGCTGTTTTCTAGGATTTTTATAAAATAGTTCTAACATTCCAAAAATTACCATATTTTTACAGTAGGTGAAATTTATACCATAGAAATTTATATAATTTTTCCAAGTCCTAAATCTTTACCAATTAACCATAAATATTAATTCACTAAGCTGCAGTCAGATTTACCGCTTTCTGACTGCAGTCCACGGAAGAATTTATTTAAAAATCACTGATCGTACCGATTAACGAAATTCCAGTTGGAGTTGCCCGGAAATTTCTATACCTAGTGGCTGTACAAAAATCATGACTCAACTCCCTACTGATTTTAAAACCCAACTTGATTAACAACCAACAAAATTCCAGAATTTTAACAGCTTTAGCTACTGAACTTGTTTGGCCCTTTAAAAATATCAAACGATTTCAGAAAATTATGAATCCAGTGCCATTAGATTCCTTATTCAAATATCTACGTTTTAGACATCAGAAAATCCGTTTTTCGACAACTAACGACCGAGTTACAGCCCGATGAAATCGGCTGTAACTTTTACTCAGCATCCTGTTTCAGCATATTATTATTACAACTTACATAAACCGTTCCTATTGATCAACCTAGGCGAGCAAGAACCGATTTTTAATCATAGTTTACTACTAACAACTTATCCATGCAAACCCTAGTTCTTACTTCTAGTTTTTACAAACAAAACACACTTGCAAACTTATGATATCCGGAAACAATTATGCACAAGAACACCATCAAAACAGCCGATTATTTATTCAACATATAAGACCCGACACAAACTAATCAATTAATCATTCGAACATATATTTAACCGAACATGATCTCGTAATCAAGGATAAATCTAACCTTGAATAACTAGGTAAACAAGCCGGGTTTCGGACAAGGGGTGTCCGGCTGTTCCAGCAAACTGCGACCGAGAGAATGATAATAAAGTAGGCTGTTTTGTTTGATCGAATAGAGGTGAACCAAGGCTGATCTCGCGACTGAATGAAGGTGAACAAGGGTTGTTAGCGACCGAGAAAGTGATCCAGACTGAAGTGAACCAGGCTGTTCGCGATCAATGGAGCAAGAGTGAGGCAGTTTGCGGTCGGAGAAGATGAAAGGCTTGGCTGCTGCTTGCTGCGACCGAGAGGGTGGAGAGGGTAAGGCAGCCGACGGCAGCTTTTCTTGTTAGGGTTTGTGTTTGTGTATGAAACATGCATGGGTATGTGCATATATATAGCGCCCAGAGATGAGGGTTTCGGTTTTGGTTAGTGCTTGTGGCCGAGGGACTTGGGTTGGGTCGGTTTGGGTTTTATCTTGCGGCCAAAGATTAGGGTGAGTTAGTTTGATTTGGATTTGATCTCGTGGCCAAGTCTTAGAGTGGTTTGGTTTGATCTTATGGCCGAGGGACTTGACTTGAGCTAAAGTTTAAAACTTGTTACTCCTAGAGTCACGATGAATCGAAGTTGGTTCACGTCGCGGTTCGGTTTAGTTCGTGTACATCTCTTCAGTAATTATTCTATAACTAAAATTCACACAACACACAACACGTATTTAATCCATGCACGTTTAATACTTAGCACATATATTATTCGACAAGTGTCACGTGTAATTTATCCGAAAAACCCGGGATATCACAGGGAGGAACTAGGGCAACGCTAGATCTGGGGCCTTATATTGCTAGGTTAGTAACTAATTTGAATGCGTTTACAAAGTACAAGTTGGAGCATATGCATGTGGGTACCTCAACAGTTTTCTGGAGCATTGGGGATTTACAGTCGGCGGGCATTTTGACATTTTCGGACCCGCTAGAGTGGGAAGATTATCCGGGTTCGCAGGTTCCGCCTCCACCAGGTACGGAGGCGGCTAATGTCATGCAGGGTGCTATCCCGCCACGTTCGCAGAGGCTAGGCAGAGGCATGAGATCCCAGCTCCACAGTACCCACTTCGCCAGCCACTACAACCGCGACCCGACCCTTTTACACACGAGGCAGTTTATGATTTGACCCAGCAGAGGTTTGACAGGTTAGAGAATAGGATGCGTGTGTGGACCAGCAGTGGAATATGCAAAGCCACCACAGGCAGGATGATATGCTGCGATATATGATATAAGGTATGGATCTAAATGTACCACCACCGTTCTCTGGGCTACTTCCCCTGCCCGATTATGGTGCTGACCAGCAGCACCCTTATGTTTATGGTCAATACCCGGGGTATGACCAGTGGGGAGGCCAGAGTGGCTATGGGTATGACTACGGTGGTCAGCATGGAGCGGGAGGCTTGGGTTCACACCACATGGATGAGGGAGACGATGAGTGATGAAGATGGTTCGAAGCAGCATATATCCTTTCATGTTTATTATCATTTTATGCTGTTTTGGTAGTTCTATTTGGTTGTACTGGTTAAGACAATTTACTTTATGTTTGTTTGAATTTCGGATGCTTGTACTCGGATATTTTTTGTTTGTTTGGTTGGTATGGTATGTTGGTGTGTTTTTAGGTTGATGTTTGGCGCCGCTTTCCGTTCGTGTGAGAGAGTTTGGTATAGTTTGCTGAGCACGTTCGGTATTGGAGGGCATATGTGGAATTGACTAGCACGTTGACAGTCTCACATTTTTCGAGCTAAGTCTTTTTCATTGTAGAGTTTTGTATTTTTGCTTTCTTTAGTTTTTGAATTCGTAGGTAGTGTTTAGTCTAGTTTTGAGTTTTGTTCGATTCTTGCATTAGGGACAATGCAAATCTCGAGTATGGGGATGGGACATTACGAGTCTATGTTAGAGTCTAGTATAGTTGAGTATTTGCGTTATTCCTTTTTAGTTGAAAAAAATAAAAATAAAAGAAAAAATCCAAAAAAAAATTGAAAAAAATAGAAAATGTCTTTTGAATAAAGAAGTTTGCAGAAAAATAAACGGAAGATGATAGAAAAATAGATTTTGTTCGGGGGTCGAATAATGATAATATGAGAATAAAATAGTCGAGCTTGTGTCTAGTTCGGGATATGCGGATAGGCTCGATTCGGTTCTAGGTTCCTTTGATTTAATATACTTTAATTGTCGGTTTACTAGTGGGTGCTCATCTAGGAAAAATGGGAAATCGAAACCGCAAAAAATAGTATAAGGAATGTCGTTATAAGCTAAAATCGTTAGAATTTTTAATCATGAAAAAAATTTTAAAAAAAGAATAAATTGAGCTAGAAACTAAGAAAAGTAGCGCAGGTCTACGTAATCTTCGTTCGGGATAGTGACTCTAATTTAGATTGCCACTGGAATGCGTGAAATCAAATTGCATAAAAATTACCAAAGCCTATTGTAATCCGAGTTGGGGATAGCGACTCTACAGCCGGAATGCCTCTGGGTTAGGTAAAGCAACGTCGACGCTCAAAGAAAAAAAAAAAAAGAGGAAGAAAAGAAAAAAATTTGGTTTTAAATTCTTTCGATTGTGGTGTAAAACTGTTAGGAATTGGTCCAGTGATCGTTCCTTTTGTTCCATAAGCTTGAGTAGATGTACTGTGGCTTCTAGTGTGAGACCCTAGGTAGATTGACCGCCTATGAATTATATTGCACGATAAGGGCTTGGAACTGGGTTTGGGTTTAAGAGGACAAGTATACCTGCATCGTGGCTAACATGAGTCTTGGTTTTAATACTGTGATCTATACTTTGACCTGGATAATTTTTTGTTTATGATTCCGTTTTGCATAGATTCTTTTTCAGGGATGAAAAAGTCTTAAGTGTGGGGATGTTTGATGTACTGCAAAGTACATGTGTTTATTGTGTATATTTTGTCCCGTTTTTAGATAGTTTGAGTCTAGTTTATGTTAGAATTTTGATACTGCTGACGTTAAGCTTTGATTTCAGGCCCCGTTGATTAAAGTTGTTAAAAACAAACAAATAAGAGCAGTTTGGAAGGAAAATGGGAACCGTACGCGTAACCGAGAGCTGAACATTGAACAAAAAACAAAAAAACAGCAGCCATAGGGGCGCCGCGCTACGCAACGCCCTGGCCCTCACCCGTCGTAGCGCGACGGGGTATCTTATCGTTGAAAGTTTGTTTGTTGGTTCGGTTTCGGCTGGTTTTGTGGTATATAATGAAAGGTAATCATCCTTAATTAGGGTTACGAATTTTGGGAGTTCTTGCAGCCGTTTTGGAGTCGTATCAGCTGAGTTTGAAGGTTTTGGAAGCTCGGGAATCATTCTGTCAAGCGAAGATTGAAGATTAGAGACTTTCTCGGGTTTTCACGATCCTTGTTTGTCTTGTTTTCTCTTTTCTGAACTTGTAATGATGAATTCTAGTTTGATTACTCTTGTTTTGTTTCCGTTAATGACTATGCTTGGCTAAGCGCATATACTACCTAGATTTTGATGAATGGATTGATAAAGTTTGAACCTTTTTAGTTGATTGCATGTTTTATGGGTTAATTGTGTTTGTAAAGAGTTTGTTTATCTTGCTTGGTGTGTATGCGTATTTTAATTCGGTTTATTGTTTTCTAGTGCTTCGTATGAGTCTTGGTGACTGTCTATATCACGGAATAGATTCAAACTAGGTTGTGAATTTTGGTGAGTGTCTATATCACAGGATAAATTCATAATCTTTAAGGTAAATCGGCCAATAAACCTTAGAAGCATTAGTTAATGGTTTGCTAGATTTTAGTGTTCTACTAGTCCTAATACCTGGAAAGTGAGGGCTATTGGTAGGTCTTACCTGATGAATTGCTGTAGACAGGCTTTGAAAAAAGTTATGAATTAGTTGACCCGTCGGTTTATTAGTCTATCAAGTCAAGTTAAGATATTCAAACTACCCTAGATCTATAATTGGAAAAGAGTAGGTCAACATTAGGGTACTTACACAATAATTAGACAACTGGAAAGACGTCTAATCAACAGGTAGGATTAACGGCCTAGGTAACGCCATAAGTTTCACCTCGAGAAGGGTTGAGGGGCTTAGCTGGTATTTAATAGGTTTAGTATCATAAGATCCTGGTTCCATAAAACGTGTAATTGATTTAATTGGTAAATTCTTAAAATCAATCCAGGATTCTAGTCTAGGTAGTCTCCATCATCACTTGAGAACAACCTCCATTTTAGTTCGTATTAGCATTACTTTAGTTAATATTTAGTTCAATATAGATTTCTTTAGATTTTCCGTAACCCCCCCCCAAACAATCAAAACAGTTTGAGTCGTGTCTGTCCTAGTCTTTCAGAGTCTAATCAACGTAATTAGTAGAGTCCTGGGGGTTCGATATCCGGACTTACTTAGGTTATACTACATTGATTGGTACACTTGCCGATTATGTGGTTTAGGTTTAAGTTGAGTCTAGTTTTTAAAGCTTTTTAGTGTCTAGCTTAGAGAGTCTAAAGTAGTTAATTTTTATAGTCTATTTAGCACACATCATTGTCCAAGGAGATTGAAGTATGAAAAACATGAAGAAAAGTAGAAGAAATGAGTTAAAGCTAATTTGAACATTCAGAACTTTCTACTCAAAGTTGCAAAGTTTCTTAAGAATTCTTGAGTGTTTGAGAGTAGAATTGAGGCGTGGAAAGTGAAAACAAGGTATGGAAGGCTTGGATTTATAGTGGGGATTTAGGGTTTAAGTCATAATTAAGTTAGAAGATGATTGGAGGAGATGAAATGTGGAAAAAGTGGTTGGAAAGGGGGTTTTGGACTTAATTTCACAAGCCGTCCAAATTTATGCCCTTCAGAGGGGCTTACGGACCGTAAGGACCCTCAGATGGCATTTGTTGTGTTTTGATCCTTGTTGTTTGGTTATTTGCCCATTTATGCAATTTCTTCACTATGTTTAGTGTTTTAGGGCATTTTAGAGTATGTTTAAGCATGTGTATAGTACGATTAGGTATGAATAATGTTCCTTACATAAAATATACACCAAGTAAGGTTTGGTTCTCACGTATGAAATGCGTATTTGTGATTGCTTAAGTATCACGTATGTGTGAATAAACAAGTATGATTAAAAAAATGTATTTACATATGATCAAGTCTCGAGATTGCAAAGATTGAAATGAAATACGAATACAAGCTCCCTAAAAATAGAAAGTACGAAATATGAATCGTTACATGGAATGGATAGAACATTGATGGTTTAGAGAGAAAAGCTCATGGTTTTCCACCTGAGCGAGTAGGTCATGAAATGGTGGGGATGGTTTAATCATGCATTGGGCAGTGGAGAATGTTTCAAAAGAGGGTCCAAGGCCACATAAAAACTAGTGGCGTTTATCTTCATCAGTTACGGGGTAACATATTGCAGTTAATTGGTTGCATAAAGATTTGAATTTTCGGCTAAATTCTGTGATGGGTGAGGGAGGTGCCATTTTGGAATTGTCTTAGAGAGTCACGGAGGGTGCATCCGTTCGACTGACTGATGGCTATAGGCATGTTCAAGGGTCTGCCAAACCTGAAAAGCCGAGTTATAGCCGATGGCTTGCTCTATGGCCTCTTCGGTCAAAGTCAAATGAAGAAGGAGCAAGACCCGCTGATCTGTCTGTTTCCATTTGACGAATTCTGGGTTGGGAGAACTTTTATCAACACTGGTGATAGTTTCTGCTAGTGCGACGGTGGATCCGTTGATGTGGCCAAGGAGGTCAAGGTAGGATAGGACCATGTCTACTTGGCTTTTCCAGAGTAGAAAATTTGATGAAGAGAGTTTGATGGTGATTAGGTGATGGAGGGTGTGCAACGAAGTAGTGGCTGGATCAAATGGAGAGTTTGTGGAGGAGATAGTCATGGTGGGAGGGAAGAAGATACGAACAGGGGAGCGAGTATGAGAGTAAAAAAACCTAAGCTTGATGATACCATAAAAGAGTAAAAATTCTCGATGATTTTCATTAAATGAGAAATACAAAAGGAATCGCATGGATCATGGAGATTCATCTCCTTACCAAAATAAATTCAAATGTTGAATATTTTAACAAGTCTTTTATCGGCTATTAATATGTATGTTTTTGATGATATTCGAGAAAAGAATATACTTAAAGAAAGATGAAAAAAAATGCAAAAATTACACATAGGTTCAAAGCAATTGAGACAAGTAGATTGGCTAAAACTCATTTTGCATTACACGTAATCATACAAATTTTATAGTTTTTCTTAAAAAGACAAAGTTATAATATTTTTTCTTGAACAAGTGTTGTTTGACATGTTAGTGTTTTAAAACGAATCACGCAGATTGTAGAAACTAACGGATTGATAACATAAAAAGCCATTTACACTAGAAAACTAACGCAACAACAAACCAATCCCCCTCTTTATTGTTCATAGTTACATGCTTTTCCATGTTATCAATAGAAAGTTGTTAAAATACTAAGTTTTTGCCAAAGACTTTAGTGTTGATAATGGCAACTTGAAGTCATGATAATTTGACTAAATGTGTATCCAAACACCTCTTTAAGGTACTGGTTATTTGATCATCACTTTTAGTTTAGTATTGGTGCTTGTTGTTAACAGATGACTTGGTTTGCATAAAAACATGTTCCAATATCTTCGAGTATTTGGGTGATCTTTGTGAAGTCCCACAAACTCAACTCTATTGACTTATAATCTTTTATCTTAGCATTCTCCCTCTTGCAGTTGCATATCTTGTACTCTCCAATCTTCCATATTGACTAAAGTATTGTTGGAACTTTTGAAGTAATTATTGTAATCAATTAGCTTACATTCACTTGATATTCTCTGAAGTAGTGTCAATGAGTCTAATATGATTATATAGAATACATTGTAGATTTATATATATTTCTATACTATCAATATTAATTTTGTTAGTTATAACCCACATATTTATGTGTTGTATAGAATAATATTTTATTTTTGATACGTATATACACTTCTATATGCATCTACACACTCTTCTTTTTTCATAATAAGTACTAATATAAATTAAGTGTAAAAACATTTATCTATATCTATATGTATGTAATAAAAGAAATATTTTATTATTGAAATACGTATATACACTTATATATGCATCTACACACTCTTCTTTTTTCATAATAAGTACTAATATAAATTCAGTTTAGTTATTTTATAAAACATATATCTATATGTATGTAATAAAATGAAAAATGTTTGATGGACACATAATATTTACTGAGGGCATTAGAATATATGTTTTCCACTCAAATGTTTTTCCTTAAAAAAAACCCGATACGTGTCACTCAAATGACTACAATTTTTTCTCTTAGTAATCATTTTCAATTTTACAATATACCTTATTTACATCTCTCATTCTATATGTATGTTTATCTTTATTCATTAATTGTTTAATTTTAATTGATTTTTGGAAATTTCAGTTTTAATGTTCAAATCAACTTGAGTGTATAGTTATAGTACGTAATGTTAAGATGCACGGGTTCTAATATCATCCACATATTAAAACACCGCTTCTAATATCATCCACATATTAAAATACTTCAGTAAAACAATCTTTTTTTAGTTTTTGTTTGTTTCAATAAACTATAATAAAACTTTTTATTGGTCATTCAAATTTCAAGTGGAAGCATTCAGCAGTTTTTTTTAGAAAAATGTCTGGATAGTCTCTTCCCTGTGTTTTACTCTTTTTCATCCTTAGTCTATAACTTTCTAAAATTATAGCTATAATCTCCAACTTTTGTAATTTTGTTCTCGGATAGTTCCTGCCTCCCTGGCACGAATGAGGGTTAGTTTATAGTGTTAGTTGGGTGTCAAATGACTAAAATACCCTTACTAATAAAAAATATTATTAAATATCTAATTAAAAGAAAGTAGGACCCACCTAAACTAAAACACCCTCCTTCTTCTCCCTTTCTCTCTTCCCCCCACCACCACCACCGCCCAACTCCCCGCCTGCAACTTCTCCACCACCATCACCACCCACAACCAATTGAAAGAGCTAGAATAGTTGAAAGTAACACACCAATTACATAGCACATATTTGTTTTCTCCAAAAAGTGACAGATACACTACACTGATGATTTAAAGACATAATAAATAAACATGAAGCATGAATGACAACTTGTCTAGCAGTTTTGCAGTATGTAAGGTAATTCTTTATTAGTACAGTGCCAAGCGAACAACTAACAGATCCTATCATCTGTGAAACCGGCGGCACAAAATCGTAATCAGAATTAGATCCGATAATCTCTTAAGCTGCCGGAACAAGATCGGAATCAGAAATAACAAATCTAATCATCTATGAAACTGCCAGAATGAGATCGGATTTAAAACTAGCAGATCGGATCATCTCTGAAACTACCGGAACGAGATCGACATCAAAATAAACAGATCTGATCATCGCTGAAACCGCCAGAACGAGATCGGAAGTGAAAACTCGGGTTGTATGTAAAACCTGTACGATTTCGCCGCTCCTCAATCTGCCTCCAAAAGAAGCTCCGGCGACTGCCGGACATCTTCGGTAAAGTTCTCGAGCTTCCGTTTTATTCCGATGCTGACGTCACGGTTCAGGAAACGTTTGGTTCCTTTAGACGGTGTAGGATGGATGCAGGGGCTGTGGAGGGTGGAGGGTGTAGCGGTGGTTGAGGGATGGAGGCGGTGGAGGGTGGAGGGTGGAGGATGAGTGCAGGGGCTGTGGAGGCGCTGGAAGGTGTAGCGGTGGTTGAGAGGTGGAGGTGGTGGACGGTGGAGGCGGTGGAAGGAGTAGCTGTGGTTGAGGGGTGGAGAAGAGATGATCTGATGATGGCCTTTAATAAAATATGTGGGCCCATCTGAATTTTTTATATTAATTCTTTTTATTTTAGTTGTTATTTTTTTAATACTAAGGGCATTTAGGTCATTTAATACCAACTTAACCTGAAAAACTAACCTTCATTCATGCTAGGGACTATCCGGGAACGAAATTGCAAAAGTTGGGGATTATAGCTGTCATTTTAGAAAGTTAGGGACTAAAGGTGAAAAAGGTAAACCACAGGAATTATCCGGACACTTTTCTCTTTTCTTTTAAGTTAACTTTTATTCACATATACTACCCCAAAACAGGGGCAACAACAACAACCAAAGACCAAATTAATCAAAAGAGCCCCATTTCTCCCAAGAAATCCCTCTATTTTAGATCTATGTTTGTACCACCAAAAACCAATCGTCTTCAAGTCCTGGATCACCTTTTCGATAGCCACTCTTTTGTTTGAAAACCTTTTATCATTCCTCATTTTCCATAAGCACCAACATCCCGTGATCATAATACCTTGAAGCGCTTCTTTACCTTGTTCACCCACCCAAAATGCTCAAACACCTCCAGCAGATCGGTCGTCGAGAAGGCAAAGATAGGGTTGATTTTACACCACCTGCTGACCTGGTTCCACAAAGCCGCAGCCGCGAAACACCAGCAGAAAATATGATCAGCAGTCTCTGACCCATCATCGCATAAAACGCTTTGATCGTCACCATTGTAACATATCCGTTTCGATAAGGCATCCACCGTCTGGTTCCAACCCATCTCCGCTCTCCAAACCAAAATATTACACTTCCTTGGAACCAATTTCGACCATTTCATAACAAAATTCCTGCTGTAATATGTGTTGCTTCGAAGGAAATTTTTAACAGCACCAACAGAAAAATTCTCCATCGTTCCTTCCAATCCATTCCCATTTATCCTTGCTCGCCGAAATAGTAACATTACCCAGTAAAGTGATGCAACTATTCCATTCGTTTATCTCAACAGCCGTAGAGGGAATTCCACGCTCCCATGAAGCTTCTACTGACCTGTTCATAGTGGTCGAACACAATGCACTTCTTGTTCTTTTCCAGCCTAAACGAGTTGGAGAAGCGCTCTTTTAAAGTAATGTTACAGACCCACGGATCCGACCGCATTCTTACTGATGGCTAATTATGTGATAGTTTTGCTTCTTGGTTGTGGGTAAGAAGAAATTGGTGGCTGAAAAAACAAATAGGGAGAACATCATTTGGGTGGCATAAAAAATTAAGAAAACTAACTGATTCAATGAACTTCTACATTTCTTAGTTTTATTAATTGAGTTCTGATTATTCCATTTCACGTAATTTTATGCCTAGCATAATGTCAAATCCAGCCGCAGCCGTATGGCTACACCTAGACATGCTGCTATTATTTGATGTTTCATCTTAGGTGTCACTGAATGTCATAATTTGATAAGTTTTCTTTCCTCATTGATTGATGTGGTTCAGTTTCATATGTTGTGTGGTGCATAAACAGAGCCTAATTAAGCTGTTAGCATAATCAAAACAATGCCAGCACTTAACATTGATTCTTATTTAATCGTAATATGTACTTTAATTTATATTTCATTTATTTATAGAACCTTGACTTATATAATTATTATTGTTTAGCCTGTACAATGAACATGTAAAAACCTAGTATGATTATATAAACAAGTGGGAATGCCCGCGCGTTGCGGCGGGTGTCCAGCTGATATCTATTACAAATATTAACGCTAAAGAATGAAGTTTCCTAACCCTTTAATCTAACCTTACAAAATATTGTCTTAGTAGTTTTGTTAGATGTACAACCCGTCTTCAACATTGGTCCCGCAAGGTGAGGGTCTAGTGTGTCGGGATGTTTCGCCCGTCTTTTTTGTTAAGGTGCCATCCTTTTTGTTTCAACAAATGAGAAAATGTATGTTGTTAGCAGAGTTAAGGGTGGATATACAAAAGTATGTTGCTACGATTTGAAGTGATCCATAGTTATATAGCATCTGCCAATTCTCCTTGATTACCTTTCAAATCCCCAGCAGTGAGTCAACAAGAAAAAGCTCTAATTTACCAATTATCAAGAGAAAGCTCTAATTAATACATAGGGTTGTAACTGAGTCGAGCCAGGTTGGGCTGGGCTGGGCTAGAGCTTGAACTTAAACGAGTCAGCTCCACTCGACTCGATTATTTTTTGACTTGAATAGTCAAGCTCGAGCCCAATTGAGCCGGTCCTTTATATTTTTAAATATATACACACACATACCCCAAATAATGATAACATAAAGAAACAAAATAAATTACACATTTCTAAAATATATACACACATACCCCTGGCTCGAGCCGGCTCGGCTCGAAAACAAAAAGACATTATTTCAAGCGAGCTTTTTACGAGCAAGCATCGAGTCGAAAGCTTTTTGAACACCCATATTTATACATACCACAAAGCGATTGTCGGCTGGCACAAATGAGTTGGCAATTTACCAAAATTTTGGTGAGACATACTGATCAAGAGCATAAAAAGAAAAAAAAAACTCATCACCTACCACCTGAGAGAATAGCGAGGCTTGTTGTATAGACAAGGGATTAACATTGTTCCAAAAGTAATCCTGATCATGTATTATGCACCAGACTCTAAATAATATATTTTGATTGAAATTGCATGTTTTGGGAATCACATTGATCCCTTAACTAGAGCAATTACTAAATAATTAGGATTTGAGGTTATAACATTATATACCTTTGGCTTTAAGCTTTGATCAAATCCACCCTTTCCATGTAATCTATACACAGGGAAAGCTTTTAAAGATAATAAAAAAGAAAACATTTTGAAAAACTATGGAAACAAAGTGCAAAGAAAATTACAAGACAAGGATATGACAAGGAACTCTCAGTTAAAACACAAATATGAAAAAGTACTTACTAAATGAATATGCCATTATAATCAAAACTTCAAAGCAAGTTCAAATGTATATACTGAGTGGTACTTAAATTTCCTGATATCAAATTTAACAGAGAATTATAATAAAAATGAACAAAATCCGTACTTTTGTCTTTAGAAGAGCTCTAAGTGTCTTTGCCGGAAGCCAAGTTGCCAGTGAGCGTTGTTGGCCCACTACTATATACATCTTCACTCAATTTATAGATGTAGACATCAGGTTATCTCCTTGGTAAGCCATGGTGACTATCATTACACTTTTTTCAACCCCAAAAGGTGTATGCATATCAAATATTCAATGAACATTAAGCCCATTATCTTGAACTCAAAATGCAGGAGGATCATAAACAATATAATATTATCAAAAAATATAACTTCCTCATACCCCAGGTTAATGTGATACATATCCATACAGTAGGGTAAAAGTCTCCCCAACCATTCCTGAGAAAATCACAAGTTTAAACATATATCAAATTTTATGAAGGGCCATGAATGGTGAAAGATTATACTCCATATCAAAGTATATTCTTAATTACTTAAAATACTGCACCATCATTGTGAACATTGTCAATAATAATGATTGCTAAACCAGCTACATAAATAATCTCCTTGATAATTTCCTCATTGGAAACCCTAATCAAACACCCTTGCTTGCATCTGACTTCCAATGGCGACAGGTTAATCACAATTCAGTTGAAACGGCCGGTAAATTAAAGGGTTAGGGTTACGATCCACTTCCATTGGCATTGAATTGAAAGATTTCACCGGTGAACCATTCACTTGCCCATGATGAAGAGCGCATTCAATTGCAGGTGATAATGATGAAGAGCGCATTCGAAATCCCTAAAATGCCCCTAAAGTGTCTTAAATTTTTAGACAAATATACAAGTTTACCCTTTCTAAAATAGTTTGGCTCTCTTATATATACACAATGTAGAATTACCAAAAAGGTAAAAATTCCATCTCTCTTAAAAAGGTATTATTAGATATATAGAGTTTGGGTGAGGTTCATGAAAGAACTCTAAATTATTATCAGAACGAACAAACATAAATCATTTGACTTTTTATCAATGGTTCATATTTTGATTTTTTAAGTTCCTACGTATAAATACATATATTATATACGTAAAAGAATATTAAACTAATTTATTAATACGTCTAATTTAATTGGTTATATATGTAGGTTACGTGTAAATGATTTTAGGGGTGACGATTCTAAACATAACATGAACACGGTAGAAAAAAAAAATTTGGTTAGCTAACACAACTTGTTTATTAAATAGATAAGTTAATTTGAACACACCTTATTAAATAAGTGGGTTGACTTGTCAACCTGTTTAAGAATTTAAATAGTTTATATTTAGAATCTAAGGATGAAAAATGTTTATATTTAAAGTTAAGTATTTTGATTTTGGTTTTTTCTTCTAACCATTAACTTTCTAAAAATGATTTTTTTTTCTCATTAGCATCAACTTTTCACTTCCAACATATTTATATAATAGTTAACTTACCCATTCTTTAATCATTTCTATTTGTTTCTTCTAATATCGAGTTAAATAGGTAACCCAAGTTTGTAACCGATTGTTTAAATTGTTACGAATTAACAAGTTTTTACTCATATTATCACAAACATTAAACAGTGTTGACACAACAAATGACATGATTTTAAACGGGTTTGATACGACACGGATAAACTATATGGGCCAGGTTATGATTGAAGAACTTCAACCCGACAACCCGAAACTCTTCAACTTGGTAACCGACATGATTAACACCTCTAGATGATATAAATTACATATAACTTACACATGTATAGAATGAATTTTGTTCAGTTGAGATGTTAAAAAAATCAACATATATGAATAAGCACTATCTTTAGTTATTTTCTTATATTAAAAAACTAATGATTTAACCTTTTCTCTCTGTTGTAAAAAAAATCCGGTTCTTATATGTGGTGGGTTTTAAAATGCGGCATAATGCGTGATGCGCAGATGAGAGTACATCGCAACGGCTGATGCGTTGCGATTATGTGATGTGAGGATATCGCGCTGACTTCGTATAATGCGTTCGTCGTATTATGCGCTCTGATGCACGCAACATTGTTTATTATGTTTTTTCCCAATTTTTTGAAATGGGTTGAGTTTTTTCAATTATGAATATCTTAGTATGCTTGATTTGAGACAACACTTTGTGGTTCTAGAAACATTTTAGTATGCTTGATTTGAACCAAAAAGAACAACCCTTATCTTCTTATTACGTTAGTTGTTCTAGTTTAAGTATGTTTTATAAGTTGTTATGTATAAATATTTTTTATTATTTTTTTATAAAGACCGCATCGCATACGTGATGCGCTCGCATCACACATCACGCATCACTCATTAGATTTTTGGACCAAACTCTTCGGACACATCATGCAATTTAAAATCAAGGTGTGTTATGTTTATAAGCCGTTAGGCCAAAATCATACTCCTTGTCCTTTGACTTAAATATAAACTAGTATTTGTACCCGCGCGTTGCGCGGGGTACGTTGTCTATACGGCAAAGTTTTAAATACAAACACATCAGCAAAATTTAGGATACAAGACTAATAAGGTCATGAACAAACGTCAATTCGAGAGTGTTGCCAATATATCTACCATATACATAAGCAAAATTAACATTTTTATGAATGCTTTAGTTAGTTAAAAAAAGTTCCGTAGCCATGACATAAGAGTGTTTTTTTTTAATAAAATCATTGTATTCTAGCCCAATTCTTTTTATTATTTTCCACTTAGTCAGATTGTTTTTGTTTTTTTTTTCAACATAAATAACTGTCGATCAGTTAATTTGGCGATGCAGCGAAACATATTTTTTTTCTTCCATGTAAAAGACCATAAATAACATGAGAGTAAAAATGTAACTATCTTAGTTACGCATCAATAAATTTATTCCATATATTATTTACACTATAATAATTGCATCAGTAAGTTTGTTTGATATATTATTAATTTACACTATAATAATTGAATCCTCATAGACTTAGCAATACGTAATTTAACTTTAATGATATATTGGTAAACAAACCTATAAATTTGTTAAAGTTAATTTCTTTCTTATATATTTCCTCATATATACTTGTCATCATAAAGTATCACACTAAATGTATTATGTCATACTAAGTACACACCCTATAATTTGTATATACTTGTCAATACATAAAGTATACACACCCTATAATTTGTAAAGTTTATAATTGTGACAGCTTTTACCAACTATGAAAGGTACAAATGTAATCTCATCCACATAAAACCATGTTTCCAAGAAAAAGAAACTCGTTTCCTTGACAAGAGAAATTAAATTTCCTCTTTAATTTCCAGTTGCAACTCCATAGCTCTCTGCCTCTTTGAACCACCACCACCTCCTTGAAAATTCCCCCTACTCTCAACTTCCATGCCTTTTGATTGAATCTAGCCGTCACCATTGTTCTGACCCGAGAACCCCCACCATCGCCCGCCGACAAACTGTTCCGGTGGTCACCTTTACTCTCTCCAGCAACCACCTCACTGAAAGGAAACCCGTCGTCGCCGTCGCTAGACCCATGGCAGCGGCACGACACCACAACACAATCTTTGTAAATCAAAGATTGTATATAAATAACATAAAAAAACATGCAGTCCATCAAACACCTTGGGAGCATGACTAAAACAACCAAACCACATTCATCATTAACAACAAAATCTAAATCCTAAACCATTCTAAAACCCAATAGATTATCATAAGAAACAAACAGACAAACCTGTGATTTTAAGAATCAATCATACCTGAGATCCTGAAAGTGCTTGAAACTCTACATTATCACACCCGCGATTTTAAGAAGACCGATCAAACAAAGTACTTCAGGGAGGCTTCAAACAGTCTTTCATACCTGAACAACTTCTATGAGACAGAATAAGCACTGGAAACAAAAGAAGAAATTGATGAAGAGAGAACACAAAGTTGCACAGTGGTAAAATTATATAGAGACAGCTTTAATCTTTTGGAGTAAAAAAAATGGATTTAAGAGGTCAAGAAGATGTGTGACTTGTCTTAGCACTTTATTCCAAGAACACGTGGGATAACTGAAAGTGCAAAGCACAACAAAAATAGCTACAGTACTATCAAGACACAAACAAAAGTTTAATATTTAATATATATGTATATTAATGGTGGTTGTATGTTAGGCTGTTAGCCCAACTTCAAATATGTTATTCAACTTTTTAGTATAAATTGGGCCCATTCCACGTACAATGAGCCCTTCTTAGTTCTCATCAACGAGCCCTTCTTAAATTTGTGCGACAACTCAAAATTCACATATACAAACACTCTTTTTGACAGGCATTATCATTTTAACCTTTTTAGGGGTTCGCGGCTCCGGTCAGCATTCTTTCCCTATTCTTCCTGATGAACGCATCACAACATAGTGCTTCGTGCAAAACGGTTTTAGTGGCGAATGCCACGTGGCTCTCACGGACGAGCTACGGATTCCCAATTGATGATGCTCTTATACTATTAATATGACTATATAATACATTTGACCTTTGGCTTTAACATTGAAGATGCTCTATGTTAGGATCTGAGTTTGAATAACTTGTAGTTTTTGTTTCAAAAATGGAAAATGATCGAGATTTGCAGCGGAAATAGATGGAAAACTTTTACTACAAGCCATGGTTGTTTGTTTTCATCATCATCATGCTTTCAAGTTGGTAAACTTGCATGTGATTCACAAACTCCCCCTCAGCCTTTGCAATTGAAGATTAGTAGTATGAAAATGCAGAGAAGATGATATGCGAAAGTTGATCTTTTAATAGACAAAGTTAAGCTGTTACATAAGTTACCTATTTATACTAAACTATCTAACCACTAAGCATCTTTGATGACGTCAGGGTTGATAGTGACAGGAAACTAAATGTAACTAACTACAAACACTGCTAATATTAACTATCAGTGCTTAGCACTATTACATTGATTATCTAACTAATGACTAAGCTCTGATCTATATCCTCTGATCCTTGTAGCTCTGGTAGACCTTTGCAACTTTGTGAAAACAGATGATAGAAGAGCAGTCTTTAGGGAAGGCAGAGTTTGTACAACAGAGGTTGTAACCTCTGATAGTGTAACCAAAGCTCGGATAGTGTTATTTGGCTTTGTATCATCTGTTCCTTTCATAGGATTCAATCCCAACAATCTCCCCCTGGAACAGATGATGCCAAAAACACTTTATTCTTGGTCTTTATTCCTCAGGAAGAATTCTCTTATTTGACCTTTGAATTGAAGTTCAAAGTTAAGAGATTCTATGTCATCAGCATCCTTCTGTAGCTCTAAACATAATAATTCTTGGAAGTCTTCTACTATAAGCCCATAAGCAGCTTCCATGGATAGTTTAATGGCATTACCATCAGACTTGAGCAGTGTCAATTCATGGGTGTCTTTGTCGACCTTCCACTTTAGAATTTTTGGGTCTGAAGGTTTTCTTGAAGGAGCTTTTATTGCTGAGGTTTGAGAATGAGCTATTTTTGATAAATCTTTAGCCAGCTTGGCACTTGAATCATCTGTTGGATAATCAATCATGTTATGTATACCTTCCTTGATAAATGTATCCTCAAACTATTTGTCAGTCTTTGTAGACATCTCCCCTTGCCTTTTTCTATGAAACAAGGCAAGTGTGGAATGGGCAGATGTTGTGCTGGTCTTTTTGGAGAGTTGGGCTTTGAGAATAGCATCTTCTTTTGAATAATCAGGTTTAGGAGGCATGGATGGATCCTTTTTCCTCCTTTCTTCCAAATTTTTGTAAGTGTCTATCACCCTAACCTCACCCCATTTCATCACTTGATTCTTTGAACCATAATTGTTCTGAATTAATTCATTCTTCATTCTTTTTAACTTCAAGGCTCTTTCAGTCATATCTTTCTTGTATAAATCCCAGTTGGGAGGAGTTGGCTTTTTGAGAGGGTCTTTCAACATTTCTTGCATTCTGTTGATTTCTTCTCTTAGCTCATCTATGCTCCAATACTTGAACTGTGCCCTTGTTGCCTTATACATCTTCTTCTCCATGATATACTCAATGAGTTCACTCTTGAGTAGCTTATCTTCCCTTTCTGACAACTGATTGCTCAGGTTCTTGACAAAATCTTGTAAGATGCTAGCTTTACTTAGTTGAAAGGACATGATAATCTGTATCTCTCTATCACTTTTACCAGCTGATTCTTTTGGCAATATCCTCTGCTTGCTTCCGTTTCAATTCCAGATAATCATCAACATTTGCAGGTCTTGGATAGCCATCAAGGGATAGGATTTTTCTTTTGTCAGGGTCATCCTCTGAAAAGAAACTTGGAATCTCTTCCCTGACTGCTGGTAAATCAAGAGGATATAGCTTTGCTACAAGAGTAACTTCAAGAGTTGAAGATGTTGTAAGATCTGATGTGGAGGTCATTGGTTATGATGATAGTGGGAGAGGTGCAGGAATCTTATCATCATTTATCACTTTTGTGATCTTTCTCCTTTTAAACCTTAAAGTGGGTGATGGTGGTGGTGGTATTTTTGGTGGTGTGGATAATGGATGAGTTGATGTGGGAAATGTGATCATGGCAGTGGATAGGGCTGCATCTGTTGTAACCTCTGCTGTATCAACAGATGTTATACAACAGATGCTGTAACATCAGCTTGTGTGGATGTGGGTTGTGGTTTTGAAAATGTGATAGGTTTTTGAGAGACAGAGGTTTTGATGGTTGGATTGGTTTCAGGCTTAGTTTTAGGAGGTGTGGTTGTTGGTTGCCTAGCTTTTCTAGCAGGTATCTTCTTTGATGAAGTACCAACCTCTCTTTTTTCTTTTTGTTGTTCAATCTTTTTCTCAACCAACAATCTGCTCTCCTCAATCACTGTCTTCTTGTGACTAGCCCTTGCCTTGGCCACAATTTCATCAGTTAAATCTTTCTTCTTTGAACCATCAGGCCTTGGAATATTTAATGTAGGTCTGGCCTTATCATCATCTATTTTCAGCTTTTTGTTTCCCAAAGGTTTCTCCCCCCTTTTGGCATCATCTGTTCCAGGGGGAGATTGTTGGGATTGAACCCTATGAAAGGAACAGATGATACAAAGCCAAATAACACTATCCGAGCTTTGGTTACACTATCAGAGTTACAACCTCTGTTGTACAAACTCTGCCTTCCCTAAAGACTGCTCTTCTATCATCTGTCTTCACAAAGTTGCAAAGGTCTGCCAGAGCTACAAGGATCAGAGGATAGAGATCAGAGCTTAGTCATTAGTTAGATAATCAATGTAACAGTGCTAAGCACTGATAGTTAATATTAGCAGTGTTTGTAGTTGGTTACATTTAGTTTCCTGTCACTATCAACCCTGACGTCATCAAAGATGCTCAGTGGTTAGATAGTTTAGTATAAATAGGTAACTTATGTAACAGCTTAACTTTGTCTATTAAAAGATGAACTTTCGCATATCATCTTCTCTGCATTTTCATACTACCAATCTTCAATTGCAAAGGCTGAGGGGGAGTTTGTGAATCACATGCAAGTTTACCAACTTGAAAGCATGATGATGATGAAAACAAACAACCATGGCTTGTAGTAAAAGTTTTCCATCTATTTCCGCTGCAAATCTCTTTTAAACTCGATCATTTTCTATTTTTGAAACAAAAACTACAAGTTATTCAAACTCAGATCCTAACAATTGGTATCAGAGCTTGATTCATCAAATTCGATCTAACAATCGATTTGATTCGAACAGATCAGCTCTCTGCTATTAGTTTGGCTGTTTTTGCTTGATAAACAGAGTTTTATTACGTTCAAAGTTTTTAAAACAGAAATCTGTGTAAAATCAACTGAAAATGTCTCAAAACACACAGGATGCCAATTCTGGATCCTTATTCAAACTGCCGACGCTCAAAAGAAATGAATATTTCATTTGGCAACGACGGATGGGTCATATCCTTGCCCAGCAAAACACCGGGTTTCTGGAGATCTGTTGCTTATGGACCTCACGTTCCGATGGTTCCAAGCACAGAGGATCCAACTAAACAAGTGCCAAAAAATCCTTTGGAGCAGGATTTCCAGAAAATTGAATTGGATGCTAAGGCATTTAGCATAGTTGCTTCTGCCTTACCCAATGAGATTTATGCTGGTCTACTCCATTGCAATAGTGCAAAGGAGTTATGGGATGCACTTAAAGAGCAATTCGGTGGGACTGAGGAAGTGATAGAAAGTAATAGAGAAGTTTTAAATCAGCAGTATGAAACGTTTTGTCACTTGAAAGGAGAGTCTCTAACACAACAGTTCGAACGTTACAGCTGTCTCATCAGTGAACTTAGACTGGTTAACGTGGTTCTACCTAATTCGATTGTCAATAGTCGTTTCCTTAGATCGTTACCAGATAAGTGGGAGACTGTAGCTTATGTAATGAGAAAGTCTGTTGGGTTTAAAGATGTGTTGTTGACACAACTTCATGGGATACTCCTCACTTATGATTGAGAGTTAAACCGGAAAAAGAAGTTGCAAGAATCTGGCAAAATGACTGATGATTACTCATTGGATAATACAGCTCTTTTTGGCCAAGAAGAGGGTTCTGGCAGCAGTAAGGACCAAAGTTATGATCACTATATAGATATTACATCTGGTGGGAACTTTGGATCTGAAACATATGCACCCAACTATGCTTTCACTGCTAGTGGGGAAAGCCAAACCTCTGACAATCTGTCCTTTGAGCTGAATGATTTGCAACACTTTGAACCTTCTGATCTTGAAGAAATGAATATTTTGCACCAACTGGCCCTTTTGAGTGTTAGGGCTAGTAAATTCTATAAGAGAACTGGTAGGAAATTCCCAGGATTGCGTGGGGGGTTGAAGGTTGGGCTGGATAAATAAAAAGTCAAGTGTTATAAGTGTAATAGGTTAGGACACTTTGCCAGAGAATGCAGGTCTCAAAATTCTGGACCAATAGTGACTCATCCTGGCCTAGACCTCAGCACACACAAAACACTGTTCATTATTCCCAATATACCCCTGCTCAACATGTTCAAAACACTGCCCACTTTGCACATCCTGCTACTACTGTTCCAGTGCATTATGTTCAATCCACTACTCCACAAATTCAATATGTTCAGGCACCATCACATCCTCAAGTGCATGTACAACAAGCACCTATTGTCACACAACCTGCTCAAACCACTGCTAGTCCAGCAGAGGTTGGTCAACAGAGCTTTTTCACACAAAGTTATGTTGACTGGAGTAGCTTGCCTGAGGATTTGTCTGATGAGAACTTTGCTTTAATGGCCAAAAATGATGTTGAACAAGAATTTTGTTTAATGGCCTTAGAGACAATTACTGAAGGTGTTGAATCTGTGGAGTTAGTGTCAAAAACTGATGAAGTTCAAGTTTGTGATGAAACAGTGGTTTCAAATGAAGAAGAGAAAAATGCTGCTGATGAGGAAAAGAACTCTCCTGCTGATCCATGGAATGTTGATGTGTGTGAAGATGAGTGTGATTGTGCTCTCATGGCTGCTACAAAGGTATCACCTCAGATCCTTAAAGATCTATGTTCTGACAAATGCATCATTGCTTTTGCAAACATTAAGCAGGTGAATGAAAACCTGAGGAACAAAATTTTAGAAGATGAACTTAATTTTGAAAAACTGATTAAAGAGTTAAAATCAAAGTTAAGTGAAAAAGATTCTGAAATGAGTTGCAAGAGGCATGAATCAAGCATAACCAAGGACCAACTCCAAACTATGGTAGAAAAATACCAAGTGTGTAAAAAGTAGTTAGAAGAAACCCAAATCACTTGTGAAAAATGGGTGGAGTCTTGTAAAGGTTATGAGATTATGCTTGATGCTCAGATCAAGAGCAACATTAAGTTTGGTGTAGGTTTTAGAACTTATGACCAAAATGAGAAAAATGTTGCTGAAATTGATTCTGAGTTGGTTGAAATAGTCCCAACAAATTTGGCTGGTGAAGAGATAAAAATCACAGATAAATCTGGAAACAAAATTGTTTTGGAAAAATCAGAGGTTTTAACAAAAGATAAAGAAATTGAAAAATATCAGTTTAAACCAACCTGGTCAGATGAATGTGATATTTTAGAAAACTTCAAGCCAATGGACTTTACAACCTCTGATGGTATTAAAGCCCCAAAAGCACTGGTGATCCCTATCAAAGATGTACCAGCAGAGGTTTCAACCACTGCTGATAAAAAGTCTGATAGGAAACGAAGAGTAAAGATTAAAAACTTGTTTTGTGAATTTTGTGAAAAAAGAAATCATGTGGCTGCAGATTGTTTTCTTTTAAAAGCTTATGGCATTAACAAAACTTGTGTTATCAAAAATTCTTCAAGATGCACCATCTGCAACAAAATAAATCACTTAACTCAAGAGTGTGCCTATCTCAAAAACTATGAGCAAAAGGTAAAAGAGATCAAGGTAAAAGCACTAGAAAGAGAAGGTCCAAGTTCTGCTGGAAATAAATCTAAGCAGAGTTTTGAACCAACTGAAACATCTGTTACAAAAGCTTTAAACAAAACCTCTATTCCTAGAGAGGTGCGAGTGACAGATACCCCACCATCAAACTCATTTCCAAGAGGGCATGACCAACCAGCCTATAAAAGAGTTCCTCTTACTTATGAAGGATACAAAAAGCCTTTAAAGCAAAGAGTGAATAAACATCCCTATGGATACAATCATCTGATAGGACATGGTCAAGAGCAGATGTTACAAGAAAAGATCCAAACCACTGACCATTGTCCTAGACTTGAGACTGGACCATCCGTGACCCCATCCAAAGCCATTTTGGCTTTGGAGACCTACCTTAACTGATCTATTTACTTGATGTGTAGGGACCCTCTACTTGCCTTGATAGCTTATGGTATGTAGATAGTGGAGGTTCCAGGCACATGAAAGGATGTAGAGCCCTTCTCAAGGACTTCATGGCTCATGGGGGAGTGATATATCTTTTGGTAATAACTCAAAGGAAAAGGTTTTAGGGTCTGGGTCGGTTTTGGCTAGGAAACTCAAGTTTGAAAATGTGAACTTAATTGATAATCTGAAATTTAACCTGTTGAGTGTCTCACAAATGAGTGACAGAGGGTATGGATCCTTCTTCACCAATAAAACTTGTCAAATTGTGGGACCAGAGGTTGTTAAAAAGATTGATCAAATCATTGCTGAGAGCAAAGCACAACTCACTGCACACAGAAGTGGGAATGTGTATGTGGTATATATGTTAAAAGATAATCCTATGTCTGGAATATGCTTATTCTCAGTTGCTTCCAGCAAAGAGACTGAGTTATGGCATCGAAGACTTGGACACACAAATCTTAAAACGATCACCACACTCTCAAAACAAAGTCTTGTAAGAGGTTTGTCTCACAAGGAATTTTCCTGTGATAAACATTGTGTTTCCTGCTAAAAGGAAAACAACATAAAAGTTCTTTCAAAACAATTGAAGAGTCCAAAACAAGCCAGTGTTTACAATTGCTTCACATGGACTTGTTTGGCCCAGTACAAATCATGAGCTTAAAACATAATAGTATTGCCTAGTGATAGTTGATGATTTCTCTAGGTTTACATGGACCTTCTTTCTCTACTCTAAGGATGAAACTGCAGTCATTTTGCAAAACTTTGTTAAACAATAGAAAAGCAATTTGATCTTCCAGTAAAAATCTTTAGGAGTGACAATGGAACAGAGTTTAAAAATAGGGAGTTGGATGCGTTTTGTGAGTCAAAAGGAATTGTTAGACAATAGAGCATTCCAAGGACTCCAGAACAAAATGGGGTGGTTGAAATGAAAAATAGAACTTTAATTGAATCAGCAAGAACTATGCTAGCAGACTCTGGTTTATCCTTGTCTTTCTGGGCAGAGGCTGTAAACACTGCTTGCTATGTTCAAAACAGAGTTTTGATTAACCCCAGGCATCAAAAGACTGCCTATGAGATTTTGTATAAAATCAAACCTCTGATTTCCTATTTTAAAGTTTTTGGCTGTCCATGCTTCATTTTGAACTTAAAAGATTCTATATCTAAGTTTGCAGCCAAAATTGATTGTGGTTATTTTCTGGGATACTCAACCACTGCTAAAGCCTACAGAGTTTTTAACTCTAGGACAAAGTGTGTTGAAGAAACTTTGAATGTGAAGTTCAATGAACTTTCATTACTAAAAATCCCAGCAAATCTAGCAGAGCTTTTTGATTTAGATAAATTCACATTTGCTAATGTTTCTATCAAGCTAGATAATGAAGGTACACCACAACCATCAAAATAAGATCAAGATCAAGAATATGACTGTGTGCTTCCACAAACAAAAGTCAATTCTTCCAACAGAGGATCAGGTGCCACAAACTCTTGTGTAAACTCTGCCACTTCTGTGTCAACAGTGGTTGATCCTCAAACCTCTGCCAGTTCACAAAATCAAACATCTGTTGATAAAAGTCCTACATTTGGGCACCAAAATCATCAGAATGTCACCTCTATACCCCCAATACCACCACCTCCATTTCCATCAGAGGCTGATACTTCAAATTCACCAGCAGAGGTTAGCTCAGATGATACACATTTGCAGCCATCACCTCAAAATGCTATTGTTCCATACCAATGTGATTTGATTTATCTTAAAAGCCATCCAACAGATCAAGTTATTGGCAACATCAAATCTGGGGTGCTCACATGGAGCCAACCCCAAAATATTTGTCTTTTTGCTGGTTTTCTATCACTCACACAGACAGTCAAGTACCAAGAGGCACTGAAAGACAACAGCTGGGTAGAAGCCATGCAAGAAGAACTCCTCCAGTTCAAGAGACAACAAGTTTGGGAGCTTGTGCCACTGCCAAAAGATGTAAGTCCAATTGGCACAAAGTGGGTCTTCAAGAACAAAATTGATGAAAAGGGTATTGTTGTCAAAAACAAAGCAAGGCTCGTGGTTCAAGGCTACAGACAGGAAGAAGGTATAGATTATGATGAGACTTTTGCTCCTGTAGCAAGGTTGGAAGCTATTCGTCTGTTCTTAGCTTTTGCTGCTAACCACAACATGAAGGTGTATCAAATGGATATAAAGAGTGCATTTTTGTATGGAAAATCAAAGAAGAGGTGTATGTCTGTCAACCTCCAGGTTTTGAAGATGCATTCCATCTTGATCATGTCTACAAGCTCAACAAAGCATTGTATGGCTTGAAGCAAGCACCAAGAGCCTGGTATGAAACTCTATCCACTTTTCTCTTATCCATAGGGTTTACTAGAGGTAAAATAGATAAAACCCTATTCTTAAAATGGAAAGGAAAAGATTTGATGCTTGTCCAAATTTATGTGGATGACATCATTTTTGGATCCACAAGCACTGCTATGTGTGAAGAGTTTCGAAAACTCATGGCAGCAGAGTTTGAGATAAGTGCAATGGGTGAGCTCCAATGTTTTCTTGGTCTCCAAGTTAAACAATTGCAAAATGGTACATTTATCCATCAAAACAAGTATGTGAAAGAACTGCTTAAAAAGTTCGATATGGATGATTGTAAACCATGTAGCACACCCATGGAAACCACCAAGCTAGTCACCATTGATGGTAAAGATGACCTTGTTGATCAAACTCTTTATAGAAGCATGATTGGGTCTTTACTGTATCTAACTGCATCAAGGCCAGACATATGTTTGCAACATGTGTTTGTGCCAGATCACAGGCATTACCTAGAAAGTCTGATCTTATTGCTGTAAAAAGGATATTCAGATACATAAAAGGTGCTCCCACACTTGGTATCTGGTATCCAGCTAATGGGAATATTGAGCTTTCAGGTTTTTCAGACAGTGACTTTGCTGGGTGCAAAACTACAAGGAAGTCCACATCAGGAGGATGTCAATTCCTAGGTGATTGTCTAGTGTCTTGGCAAAGCAAAAAGCAGATTGCAGTTTCAACATCCACTGCTGAGGCAGAGTATATTGCTGCTGCTAGCTGTACTGCTCAACTCTTGTGGCTTCAAAACCAATTGCTGGATTTTGGTATAACTGCACTAAAGACTCCACTTAGATTGGACAGTCAAGCTACTGAAAACATCATTAAAAATCCAGTTTCTCACTCAACTATAAAGCACATTGACATCAGACACCACTTTGTGAGAGATTGCTATTAAAAATGTAACATCCGTCAAAAACGGGTTTCCAATACCCGCTTCGTTTATTAATCGAATAGTCGGTTATAATTTTCGTTGCGTATATATTGTCCATTTTAATTTTAAACAATACATAATTAATAAACATTTTAGAATTTAAAATCTATAATTAATAAATAGTAAAAAAAATGAAGAAATAAATTAAAGGAAGCTGCCGGGTTTCGAACCCGGGTCAGCAAGTCCAACAAACAAACACTACACCACTCCGCCACATGAATCTTTTGTGTATATACTGAAACAATTAATACTTAAAATAAAACTCGAAATCAAATCCTGAGTTCAGCACGCCCAATCCGCAGTCGCCGGAAATACAGACGATTTCGCAAATCACGACCGTTTTTCTTTGACTAAACGCGTGAAATAACTTCGACATCGGTTATAACCGATGTCTAATCCCCCAATACTAGTCGTAACCGCCGGAGAAACATTGACCACGAATCAAGACCAAATTCGGACTCAATACATTCTGTTTCTTCTCTATAAATACTCACCCAAACCTCTGGTAACCTTTTCGCTCAAAATCGCACAATTTCTCGAGCTTTAGCACTCGCCGGAGATATTCTGCATTCGCCGGACTTCCGCCGGAAAACCGAGACTTACACCAAATCGGTAAATTTCTCGACTCTTTCGTTTTCAATCCATTATTAGACAAGTAATAACATAAATCGTTCACCCAGAATCCGACTCAGACAACGTTGCCGGGAATTTCTACACTCTCCGGAAAATCACTGGATATTCCGAAGTCTCGCTGTGAATCGGTACAATCATCTAAACCCCCTGATATCCCTTGTTTAGTAACCTAATTTCACAACTCGTTGATCAAAACTGTTAATTGATTCACTCAGACGGAAGTCACAAATCAGAGCCGACGACTCTTGCCGGAATTCTTAAGAAAACATTCTGATCGGTACATTCGATTCCGTAACCCTCTCTATCCATTTTAATTCAATCAACTATATGATAGATGACCGATTTAAACAAGAACAGTCGGTCACCTTCGTTCTGTGTCTTTATAAATGAAGAAGACGAAGTCGAAATGTGTATAAGTATAACTAAAACTGAATGATTAACCGGGTTAGACACACAGTCCAGCGGTGGACTGTGTGCAAACATAAACGCACGTCACGAGTTCGAATCATACAACGTACCGACTTTCAGAAATAAATCAATATTTTTAGAACTGAATCAGAACAAGTCATAGTATGTTTATAAGAGGAATATAATCCGTAAGATAAACAGATTAGACACACAGCCCAACTAGTTGGGCTGTGCGCATACGAACCGAAGGGCCCGAGTTCGACTCCGGGTCCCTGCAAGCGGTTCGGCCATTTTAAATCATTTTAATTTTAACCCGATAAAAATAACAATTAATTAGTATATATATATAATTAAAACAGAGAATATTTCGGGTTAGACACGTAGCTCAGTTGGTAGAGCTGCGTGCACGCGTACGAGAGGTCTCGGGTTCTAACCTCACTCAGCGCACACTTAACCACAGTCCGACCGGTCAACGGTCAAAAAAGTCAAAAATTTTATTTCTTTTTATTTATTTATTTAATTTAAAAATCAATTAAAAATACTTAAAAATAATATTTTTAAAGTTAGAAAACGTCCTTAAACTCACAAAAATGAATCTAAAAACCCTATTAAGATTATGAATTAAAATCTATTTATTTACCAAACCACTTCGTTATTATTTAGGTTAGTTTTCCTCGTCGATCAAATCCCAAAACTCGTGCGCATCCAACGTCATCAAAAGAACGCACCAATGTGAGTGAATCCTTACAAATTCCCCTTTTTATTCATGTTTTGGGGTGTATCATGTGTCCCTCTAAATATTTCGTTTATTCAAACTTGTGCCATTACCATTATATGACCTAAACTTATGATGTAAATATTGTTTGTTGTGATACGTGTTTACATTTTGTCAAGTTGCGTGCAAAACATTCATTAGGCCCATCAGTTCCTCGTGGGAGACGAGTTGAACATCGCGTGCCTCATTCGATCGGCTCCGTTTGATTGAGCCTTGATTTCATTGTTCATTCATTTGGTGTGTGTGCTTGTGCATTTATTGATATTATGTGTTTTGTGATTAAATTTACATTTACGTTTACTCATATTTGGTTATGCACAATTTTATTCAAATAACCAACATAACTAATCCTTTCAAATGTTTAAATAAGATTCACTCGCCAACTTTTTGTTGACCCAAAACCCTATTTTTACACATGATACAGGTGGACAGGTTGAAGCAAGGAACACGTAGGAAATTGCCTTAGAAGAAAAATAATGAAGTTTTGATAAATGTATAGAACATGTTGTACTTGTATGTTGATTGTAATGTTCTCCTTTAAAAGGAAATAATAAATATGAAACTTAATAGTAAATGTCATGAGCTTTGATGAAAACCCAATCATGCCCCGATCACCATTTCCGCTGCGGGTCGGGGTGTGACAGATTGGTATCAGAGCTTTTGAATATAGGGATATAGGATAGGTTATTAGACCCTTAGAGCCTATACTATAGTTGATTAGATTTATTGTTTATGTGGTTACATGCAAACGCATGATGTTTATTTGTTTCGTATTTATTACACACACAAATGCATGCAAACACTTTCACTATCATTTTGTGTGATACTTAATGAGTTATACTTATTGTCAAACATAACAAGCTTACATATACATTCATCACGCCTATTTCAATGTTCACATATTCAAATCATCCTCATATTTAATTTATTCAAGACTTTGTCGCAATTTTCATTTTTCAATCTCATCAAAGTGAGTTCTACGATGGGCATGTAGTAATTGTAAGGGTACAAGTACCGGTAGTCGGAACGTCCTGTCTAGGTTGGCATTCGTATAAATCCAATATAACGGACCAGTTTGCCTACCTGGGGACTAACGATGAGAGTACGAAGGACCTATTAGGCCAAAGCATGCCACACCAAACGTCGTTCGAACTAACCCCACTTTGAGGCGTCACCGTGTCCACACCTGGATGCACTCCGAATTTCATACGTTACATACATATTTCTCGATTTTCTCCGGGTTTTAGTGTACGTTACCAGGCTAACACATGCGAACCATATGAAAGACCCGGTAATCATGGGGGCCCACATGATTACGAAGGTGAAGTATGGCGGCATGCAAGGCCCAATTACGAGCAAAGCCCAAGACATCCCATGGATGTAGTAAATTTATTATCCTTCATTTATTTTATGAATGTTCATTCCTAAATACGACACATGACCCCTAAAACGTCAAACTCATACTCTTGATACGTATTTCTTGTAGA
This sequence comes from Scalesia atractyloides, assembly GCA_947069175.1. Lineage (NCBI taxonomy): Eukaryota > Viridiplantae > Streptophyta > Magnoliopsida > Asterales > Asteraceae > Scalesia > Scalesia atractyloides. The sequence goes on from CAMTDV010000030.1 coordinate 60,756,923, forward strand.
TGTCTTCTAGCCTCTCTCGTAGAAAAATGAAATCAGTAAAATCCCGCGAGCGCATGGCTGCCCAAATCGCTCAACAAATGGCTGCTGTAATACCCAACATCGTGGTTCAAGTTCAACAAGCCCTTACCGCTAATCCCGTCAACCCAATCAATCAAGAAGATCAAAACATTGTCAACCCTCTCCCAAAAGCCACTAAATGCACCTTCAAGCATTTCAAATCCTGCGATCCTCCAAAATACGAAGGGACTGAAGGTGTCACCGCTCTCCTCCATTGGTTTGAGGAGATGGAAAACACTTTTCTCAATTGCGACTGTCCCGATGATCGCAAGGTGCGATATGCTACCGGTCGTTTGTTTGGAGTAGCACTTACATGGTGGAATACAGAGAAGGCCAAGCGAGGTACTGAGAATACTATGACTTTGACTTGGGAAGAGTTGAAGGAAATCATGACAAAACGGTTCTGTCCAAGAAGCGAAATCAAGAAATTGGAAGATGAGTTCTATTCTTTGAAACAAAAAGAGGGCGACCACACCACATACAACAAGAGATTCCTTGAGTTAAATCAAATGGTCCCGAACTTGTTCACTCCTCTCTACCGTTTGATCGAGCATTACATTCGAGGTCTTCCTTCAAAAATTCAAGATCCTGTAATAAGTACCACACCTGCAACTTTGGAAGCAGCAATGGAGTTAGCTACAGAGCTCACCGAAAACCGCATACGGAATAAGGACTTCAAGGAAGAGAAGAAGAAGTAAAAAGCATCAACTGAAACCTCAAACTCCACCCAAACCGAATCCCCTTCTCAAACCACTCTTAAGAGAAAACGAGATGGACAAAATTTTGCTATCACCCAAGGCAATCAACCAGTTTCACAAGCTGTACCCCTCCAAGCTGTCCCAATTACTCAAGTAGCACCCAACTCTACTTACCCAAATAAGAAACCCTACATTGGACCTCACCTCAATGCAACACCTGTTTTTATCACCATCCATCTACCGTACCTTGTCGACTGTGTGCAAATTGTGGGCGTTATGGTCATTGGAGCAAAACTTGTCGTGCCCCTCAAAACCAAGCTTCACCCCCTACTCCAAACATGATCCAAACATATCAACAACCCCAATACCCCATGTTTCCATATGTTCGAGCTTGTTTTAATTGTGGCGATCCTACCCACTTTAGAAACACGTGCCCTCGATTGGTTAACATCATAAACGCCCAGGCTCAAGCAAACCCAGTTAACCAAGCAAACCCAGCTCCACCACCAGCAAGAGGAAGAGCTTACAACATCAACGCCAATCCTGTTGAAGATAATAACGGCCCAAACGAATCACCCAACTAGCTTTCCCTCACCAAGAATCAAGACTCAACTCCAATCGTCTAGTTTTAATGTTTTCTTTTATCTCAATCTCTACGTATCTCAATTATAAATTTGAAATTTATGTATCCAAGAATCTTAATGCGAATTACTATTTCAGTTTTGTTTTATACTCACTGATTTAACATTCATATCATCATACATCTTAACGTATCTCAATCTCATCATTTAAAGAAGTTGGGTTGTATCTCACTTTTACATAGACTAACCCCTTCATCATAACAATCGAGAGAGGTACTGTCATCATTCAATCATGTATCCTTTCAGATTTGAGACTCAAGCTTTGGCTGTTGTGTTTGTTTTGTAGATTTTAGAGTCACATAGAACTAATCATAACTTACTGACAAAGCCAATGAAAATTTGACAAGAATATGGTGGATACGCCGCTGGTACTTCCTATATATAAGTATTCTTGTCAAAGGATCAACAGCATTGTCAGGCGGTTATGAGAAGTTCCGTGTAGGTTTAAATATCGTCATGGTTGAAGTTTTTGTTTTACGATACATACCTTATCATTTCAAACGTATCAAATCCCTCAAAACTCTTATGCATAAAATCATGCCTAGTCAATCAACTCAGTTTATCCATGTTCCGCATTCTTATACTTTAGGCATCAAAAAGCGATTCCTGTAGCAGGGTATTCAACCCTTACTAGGAACGTTACCGCCTCAAATAAGATTTAAACTCTCACCCTCTTCTAATTATGTAATCATCAAAATTAAAACATCCTCCCTTCAAGTCAAATATACCACTACTACTTAAATTTCGAGACGAAATTTCTAAAAGTAGGGGATACTGTAACATCCGTCGAAAAACGGGTTTCCAAAACCCGCTTCGTTTATTAATCGAATAGTCAGTTATAATTTTCATTGCGTATATATTGTCCATTTTAATTTTAAACAATACATAATTAATAAACATTTTAGAATTTAAAACTATAATTAATAAATAGTAAAAACAAGTGAAGAAATAAATTAAAGGAAGTTGCCGGGTTTCGAACCCGGGTCAGCAAGTCCAACAAACAAACACTACACCACTCCGCCACATGAATCTTTTGTGTATATACTGAAACAATTAATACTTAAAATAAAACTCGAAATCAAATCCTGAGTTCAGCGCGCCCAATCCGCAGTCGCCGGAAATACCGACGATTTCGCAAATCACGACCGTTTTTCTTTGACTAAACGCGTGAAATAACTTCGACATCGGTTATAACCGATGTCTAATCCCCCAATGCCAGTCGTAACAGCCGGAGAAACATTGACCACGAATCAAGACCAAATTCGGACTCAATACATTCTGTTTCTTCTCTATAAATACTCACCCAAACCTCTGGTAACCTTTTCGCTTAAAATCGCACAATTTCTCGAGCTTTAGCACTCGCCGGAGATATTCTGCATTCGCCGGACTTTCGCTGGAAAACCGAGACTTACACCAAATCGGTAAATTTCTCGACTCTTTCGTTTTCAATCCATTATTAGACAAGTAATAACATAAATCGTTCAACCAGAATCCGACTCAGACAACGTTGCCGGGAATTTCTGCACTCGCCGGAAAATCACTGGAAATTCCGAAGTCTCGTTGTGAATCGGTACAATCATCTAAACCCCCTGATATCCCTTGTTTAGTAACCTAATTTCACAACTCGTTGATCAAAACTATTAATTGATTCACTCAGACAGAAGTCACAAATCAGAGCCGACGACTCTTGCCGGAATTCTGAAGAAAACATTCTAATCGGTACATTCGATTCCGTAACCCTCTCTATCCATTTTAATTCAATCAACTATATGATAGATGACCGATTTAAACAAGAACAGTCGGTCACCTTCGTTCTGTGTCTTTATAAATGAAGAAGACGAAGCCGAAATGTGTATAAGTATAACTAAAACTGAATGATTAACCGGGTTAGACACACAGTCCAGCGGTGGACTGTGTGCAAACATAAACGCACGTCACGAGTTCGAATCATACAACGTACCGACTTTCAGAAATAAAATCAATATTTTTAGAACTGAATCAGAACAAGTCATAGTATGTTTATAAGAGGAATATAATCCGTAAGATAAACAGATTAGACACACAGCCCAACTGGTTGGGCTGTGCGCATACGAACCGAAGGACCCGAGTTCGACTTCGGATCCCTGCAAGCGGTTCGGCCATTTTAAATCATTTTAATTTTAATCCAATAAAAATAACAATTAATTAGTATATATATATAATTAAAGCAGAGAATATTTCGGGTTAGACACGTAGCTCAGTTGGTAGAGCTGCGTGCACGCATACGAGAGGTCTCGGGTTCGAACCTCACTCAGCGCACACTTAACCACAGTCCGACCGGTCAACGGTCAACGGTCAACGGTCCAAAAAGTCAAAATTTTTATTTATTTATTTAATTTAAAAATCAATTAAAAATACTTAAAAATAATATTTTTAAAGTTAGAAAACGTCCTTAAACTCATAAAATGAATCTAAAAACCCTATTAAGATTATGAATTAAAATCTATTTATTTACCGAACCACTTCGTTATTATTTAGGTTAGTTTTCCTCGTCGATCAAATCCCAAAACTCGTGCGCATCCAACGTCATCAAAAGAACGCACCCAATGTGAGTGAATCCTTACAAATTCCCCTTTTTATTCATGTTTTGGGGTGTATCATGTGTCGCTCTAAATATTTCGTTTATTCAAACTTGTGCCATTACCATTATATGACCTAAACTTATGATGTAAATATTGTTTGTTGTGATACGTGTTTACATTTTGTCAAGTTGCGTGCAAAACATTCATTAGGCCCATCAGTTCCTCGTGGGAGACGAGTTGAACATCGCGTGCCTCATTCGATCGGCTCCGTTTGATTGAGCCTTGATCTCATTGTTCATTCATTTGGTGTGTGTGCTTGTGCATTTATTGATATTATGTGTTTTGTGATTAAATTTACATTTACGTTTACTCATATTTGGTTATGCACAATTTTATTCAAATAACCAACATAACTAACCCTTTCAAATGTTTAAATAAGATTCACTCGCCACCTTTTTGTTGACCCAAAACCCTATTTTTACACATGATACAGGTGGACAGGTTGAAGCAAGGAACACGTAGGAAATTGCCTTAGAAGAAAAATAATGAAGTCTTGATAAATGTATGAACATGTTGTACTTGTATGTTGATTGTAATGTTCTCCTTTAAAAGGAAATAATAAAAATGAAACTTAATAGTAAATGTCATGAGCTTTGATGAAAACCCAATCATGCCCGGATCACCATTTCCGCTGCGGGTCCGGGTGTGACAAAAAAGGTTTGATTTCTTTGCATCATGTTCATACTTCAGATCAGTTGGCAAATGTTTTAACCAAGGCATTGAATACATCTACCTTTGAAAACTTGATCTCAAGATGGAATCCTAAACATGGATTAAAAATAAGTTTTCTTGTAAATCCATGCGTACATAGCATCAAAATGTTTTTAGAAAATCAAAAACTCATCCTTAAAATAGTTAAAATTGAATTTTTCAATAAATCTTTAAAAGTCTGATCATAACATCTGTTTGCTCAAAACCTTTTATAGGTTTCAAAATCTTCTCCACTGTTAAAGTGTATCGTCTGACTTCCACTTTTACCACTAGTTTCAAAACACTGATAGCTATCCACTAATAGTGTTAAAAATCAGTGCATTTCTCATCAGAGGTTAAACGTGGCCAGATGTTAGCCATTAGATCTTGCAATAGATGCCATGTCATCGTCACTTTTTCAAAACCCTATAAAAACCCTATTTTATCCCTCACTAGTGTTTACCCTAAAACTGTGTCGATTTCAAAAATCTCAAAACAGTTTTTCTCTCTAACACCATGGCTCCCAAATCAAAATCTTCTAAGAAATCCACACAAGAACTCCCACCTTTCACTCTCATAATTAAAACCCCACATAATTACACCGCCATACTTGAAGCAAACGACGCAAATACTCGCTATCATCCAATGATTCGAATTTTTCAAAAGTCGAAACTCAAGCACATGTTGGAAGTCAAAGCCCCAATCTACATTGATTCTCTTCGTGACTTTTGAATAATGCTAAGGTTCACTCAACTGCTGCTGGTGTTCCTTATACAATAATCTCAAGAGTAGGGGGAGTGTTGATGCAAATTAGCCCCCAATCGATCTCTCAAGTTTTCAAGTTAAATGACATAGAACATCCTGTGTCATTTCCCCTCAATGAGATCCAAGCAGAGTTTCTGGAAAGAGGTTATGAAGGCCAGATGAAAGGTATGACCATCTTTAAACCTAACTTTCCTGCTGAGATGAGATTTTTCTTTCACACAATTCTAAACTTGTCTCTCAGCAAAAACCACTGCTTTCAATGAAATTCCATTGAACATGCAATATCTGGGGTATGCAATTTTAACTGACACAGATTTTAACTACTCCCAGATACTGTTCAATGATCTTATAACAAATTTTCAAAATATTGAAAAAAAAAACTTTTTTGATTCACCCACGGTTTCTAAGTGTTTACTTACAAGATCAAATCAAAGGTCCTGAAAGTAAAAAAAAAGCGCTGTGACAAACCCAGGCCGCCTCAATCATGAAACCTTCACCAGAATAACAAACAAAGATAAAGTTGCGAAAACACAAGTAGAGGAGGTTGAGCAAGTTTTACCTGAACAAAATGTTCAAACTCAACCTCTTGCTACTGAGCCCACTGCTCTTGGTGATCAGGGCACCACAACCACTGCTCTAAAACCCACACCAAAAATACTCAAAAAGAAAACCAAAACACTTCCCAAAAAGCCCACTAAACCCAAAAAGGGTCCTCTGGAAGATGAGATCCCAGAGGTTAACCCAGTGACAGCACCAAAGTCACAAACCACTGCTGCTACTTCTTCATAACAGTTGGTTCAAAGATCTCCAACCGGCTTTGAAACTCCTCCTTCTTCCTCACAAAAGGAAAAGGTTGTAGACACAGGGACACCTAATTATGAAGCTCTAGATCCACTTGGTTCTATCTTCCACAGCCCCTATCCCAGGGCACTGTTGCTTTCTACACAGCCACCTTCACCAATGACTACACTTCCACCTACTATGTTACCTTTGCTGAATGCAATTGAATTAGACCAGACAAAAACCAGCATTTCTCAACAACCTATTACTGAGAATATACTTCATCAAGCGGCTGGGTCTGACTCTTTATTCATTGCTAGCCCATCAACACTTGAAGAGGCTACATCCCTTGGGTTACATGTAACCCTTGGTGATAGTTCAACTCAAGCAGACACTACAATTGTTGAACTCCCAAGTTCTCAGTTGGACAGTGGTTTCATTAATAAGACTTGGTTGAAGGCAACCACTGTTGAGGTAACAACTGTTACCTCTATTGTGGGAAGTCCCCAGTCCAAGACAAAGGGGCATCTACGGTTGAAGCTAGTCCTAAAACCACTACTAATGATACCATAGATACAACTACCATGTCTGGTAGGAGTTCAGATGATCCTATTAAATTAGGTGATGATCTAAAATATCAGGATTTGACGGAGAGAGTTACTAAGATAGAACATTTGTGGACGAGATCAAAAGTTTACTGAAGCAGATGATAGCTACAAAAAGTCAACCCACTGTTCTATCCACTGCTGATCTCAAAGAAGCTCTTAACCCTCTGTTTCAACATTAACAACATTATTTGGATCTACAACACAAGCACCAGATGAATGATGTTAGAAACATGGTTGAGTCAAGGTATCAAGACACTGCAACAGACATTAAAGCCATCAAAGCTTATCTACTCACAACCACTGGCCATGCACCTCCAACGGGTTATCAGATGATTCAAGTGCCAAGCTGGCTAAAGATTTGTCAAAATAGCTCCTTCTCAAACCTCAGCAATAAAAGCTCCTTCAAGAAAACCTGCAGACCAAAAAATTCTAAAGTGGAAGGTCGACAAAGACACCCATGAATTGACACTGCTCAAGTCTGATGGTAATGCCACTAAACTATCCATGGAAGCTGCTTATGGGCTTACAGTAGAAGACTTCCAAGAATTATTATGTTTAGAGCTACAGAGGATGCTGATGACATAGAATCTTTTAACTTTGAACTTCAATTCAAAGGTCAAATAAGAGAATTCTTCCTGAGGAATAAAGACCAAGAATAAAGTGTTTTTGGCACCATCTATTCTAGGGGGAGATTGTTGGGATTGAACCCTATGAAAGGAACAGATGATACAAAGCCAAATAACACTATCCGAGCTTTGTTTACTCTATCAGAGGTTACAACCTCTGTTGTACAAACTCTGCCTTCCCTAAAGACTGCTCTTCTATCATCTATCTTCACAAAGTTGCAAAGGTCTGCTAGAGCTACAAGGATCAGAGGATAGAGACCAGAGCTTAGTCATTAGTTAGATAATCAATGTAACAGTGCTAAGCACTAATAGTTAATATTAGCAGTGTTTGTAGTTAGTTACATTTAGTTTCCTGTCACTATCAACCCTGACGTCATCAAAGATGCTCAGTGGTTAGATAGTTTAGTATAAATAGGTAACTTATGTAACAGCTTAACTTTGTCTATTAAAAGATCAACTTTCGCATATCATCTTCTCTGCATTTTCATACTACCAATCTTCAATTGCAAAGGCTGAGGAGGAGTTTGTGAATCACATGCAAGTTTACCAACTTGAAAGCATGATGATGATAAAAACAAACAACCATGGCTTGTAGTAAAAGTTTTCCATCTATTTCCGCTGCAAATCTCTTTTAAACTCGATCATTTTCCATTTTTGAAACAAAAACTACAAGTTATTCAAACTCAGATCCTAACACTCTAATAACGACACCACTAACAGTATCATCGATCATTGGTGTGTGTAAAATTTTGAATAATCTTATTATGGACTCCAAAGGCATCATAACACTGCTAGATCTCAAGTTTAGTCTTAGAAATGTTGCATAGGAATAATGCGAGATCTTAAGTTGTCGAACGTAAAAGCTAAAGGTGACAACTTCTGACATAAGCTGAAACACAACAATAAAATAATTAGACTTTGGGTTGTCATATCCTATCCACCTGATTAATAAAACAATTGTGTTTGGGTTGAACTATTTAACTAAAATGTCGACTTGTCAACCTCGTTTAATTAAGCATGCATGTTGACATGTCAACCCAGTTATTACAAGCCTTTACCTGTCTTCATGTTCACTACTCATTTACAAATATTAACTCAACTGATTTATATAAATAAATGGTTTAAACGAGTTGTATTTCAGTTGCACAATTTTAAACATGCTCAATGCTTAACAAAATTAAATAAGTATACAAGTCTCGATGATTCAAAATGTACCCGATTGAAACAAACAATATATTGTAACGATAGCATTACATTTTAGATTATATGTCGTGGGGTTACCCATTGCCACCTCGCCACATGTGCGCCACAAACCGCGCCGAATGGACCCCAAGGGTTTGGGCATGAGAGTGGGCAACTTAGATATATAGATAACTAGGAATCTTTCTCGTGCGTTGTTGCAGCGGCGTACAAACGTCAAGTAACTTAAATTATACCGTCTAACGAAAACTTAATATATTTCACCTGACTTGTTTACGAACAAAATTTAAGTTAAAAGGTAGACTAACTGAAACTTACATTAAAATAAGAACGAAACCATATTATATTTAATCCGTTTATTTGCGAAATAAATTTACGTCGAAGTGCAAACCAACTTGAATTTATGTTGACATGTACATAAAAATAAGCACGTAATAAAATAATGTTTTTCTAAGTTAAAGAATGGAATTGCGTGTGGCGGCAACGTCGTAACGTAAAGGAACTCGAATTTATACTGTTAATGAAAACATATTATATTTGACCCGAATCGTTCTCGAAAAAAATTTATGTCAAAACATAAACCAACTGAAAATGTACATAGAACTAAGCACAAAAATGTATTATATTTAACTCGACTAATTTCAAAAAAAAAAACGTCGAAAAGTAAATCAACTTGAAGTTATACCGAACGTATATAAAATTAGATCAACAAAAAAGGTAATAGAAATAAATACGAAAACGTATTATATATGACCCGTCTCATTTCTAAAAAAATCGTCGAAACATTAAGTTTATTTAAATTTATACCGACATGTACGTAAAAATAAGCACGTAAACTCGATTACTAAGTCTGTAGAAATTTGACGGGTTTAAGTATCAATGCTCCAATTAAACAGTGAATTAAAAAAACAAAAAATCATCAAAAATAAAAAGAAAGTCGATTACTAAGTATTTAGAAAATTGACGGGTTGTAAATATCAATGCTCCAATTAAACAGTAAATTAAAAAAAAACAAAAAATCACCAAAAATAAAAAAAGGAGGCCCAAAAAAAAGTAAAAGCAAAAATCATGGAAAATGAAAAAGTAAATCCAGTAATTAAAAAGTTGGAATAGCAAATCCTAAAGGTTAGGTTTCAGAGCTTGAACTCGGGTAAGCTGGTAATCAAAACCTCCAATGGCCAACTGCAACGTAACAGATAAATATATGCGAAAATATATAAAGAAAATATAGCGAAAATTTAAATAGTTATTATAATTTCACATGACAGTATAATATATAAAGAAAATATAGCGAATTTAAAAAAAAAATATAAGCATGCCAATGGCAACTGCGTCAGCCATCTTTTCATTGTAGCTATATAGAATTGATAACGGGCCAATAAGGACCATGACCACTGTGGTTATGTGTTGAGTTATTTTGTTTTAATCAAGTTGTGTTTATGTTTATCAAATTTATAAGTAGTTCTTGACGTTACCACAATCAGGTACGGTGGAACTTTTTGTATACTTATGAATCTTTCTGTTAGGTTTTTCTTTTCATCATTTGTTATACCTTTTACTTTTTAATTTCGATTAACTTTAAGTTCCTTAACATATATTATAATTTGTTTGATTATATTGTTTAATTAGTGATCTTAACTCGGATATCAACGTGTTTAGAATTTTTAGGGTTGTTCATTGTTCGGTTTGGAAATTGGAACCGTGAAACCATGACAAGTCATCGGTTTATGGTTTATACTTAAAGTCAGTATGGAAAAACCGGACGAACCGTAGGGTTTGGGCTATGTAACCTTTTGAATTTCAACTGAGCCTTAAATTGTTTCAAGTTGGGCTTTGCTTAAAAATACAACACCAGTTGGTCTTTTAAGTTTTAATTATCGGAAGATTCTAACGATTTGGCTCATAATAAAACCGGATAATGAACACCTCTAAACTCCTCATTCTTTACTCATAACTTTTTTGATAATTCATCAAATATTACCTTTATTTAGCTGAGCAACAATACTTGCATATTATGAATGTAAACATGTTATTTGAAGCTCCTTGTTAAATCTGTGTTCTCTGTAGCCTGTCACATGGTGAACATGTTCTTTATTCATCAACTAGTATGGAGCCTGCGCTTCGCGGCGGGGCTGTAGAAGGGTATTGTCAATGATGCATTTGTTACATGATATATCAATCGGTTATTATAGATCATGCAATCTTTAATCTAAACGACGATAAAAATAAGCAATAAACACAATTAAATAAACATGTTTAGAGATAAAAGTTAGCTTTAACTCTAATAAGTTAAATAAGTAATAAGTAAAATAAATAAAAAATAATTCAACTTAAAAAAAGACAAAAAAAATGTTTGTTATAAAAAAATTTAACTTTATTAAACTTAAGACCCGTATCATAACTCTATTAAAATTTAAGGATTAACACATGAACCGTTTATAGAAAAAAAACTTATTATTAAACTTTCGTATGATAGATCTATTAAAGTTAAAGATATAAACCAATCATTAAGGAATAACCTAAATCATCTATTAAAAAAAAAGAATTATTAGAGTTCAAAGATTATATGATAATTAGATTCAAGTTTAAGGTTAGAAACATAAGTTAATAAATAAAAGAAACTATAATATTCTAAGAAAAGATTGATGAAATTATGAAATACTACAAATTAAAGAAACTATATTATGAAATACAATTGTTCACATTGTGTTTTGTTATTATATAGAATACTTTGTCACACTGATTTCTCTTTATTTTATTAATTTTTCATTATTTTTTTTAATTATGGGCATTATAAAAAGTTTAATTAAGTTTATATCACATAAATCTTCTTCTTTTCTTTATATTACTGCACATGATATGTCTTCATCAAGATCAGGAATCTCTATATTTTTTTGAACCTAGGAAACATAAAATGCATTGAAGTCTCACTTTGATGCGTTCAAATAATATTTCATATGATAATATGATTATGATACACCACAATAAGTAGAGTCATTGGAAAATGGAGAAGTCTCATAAATTCACAATAAATAACCTACAGTCACATCCATGTTGGATGATAAGGCTAGGCGTTATGGTGATAACTCATCATTGGAAAATCATGTGGGCATCACGTCATACTCCTTGGATGATGCCTCTTCAAGGTAGAAACAATGGAAATGGATGATGAGCCTACCCCACCAACTTTATTTATTTATTTTTTATTTTCATCTGCTTTTTTATTAAATAATAAGATATAAAACTAAATTCATTAATGTTAAAAAAACAAACCTTACACAAGTTATAAAAAAACCTAAAAAATATAAATCCTAAGAACTTTTATACTTTTTTCATGATTCTTTCTTGAAATTTTTTTAACGTAGCTCGTTTTTCTTCGGGATAATTTTCAACGTTGGCCGTCAATATGTCACATTCTTTTAGTTGGTTTTTTCATTGTTCATCCGAACCTTTTCTTCCGCCACGCGTTCCTTCGCCTTTGCCTTTTGGGCCGTGACCTTCCGTGTACTCTTTGAATTAGGCCATAAATGCCTCTATATTTGAATCCTTATCGTTATTTTTTCTTTGTAGGCGCTTCCTTTTTATTTGTCCCGGCCCGGGGGACGTCCCTCCTCTCGTACGGCGTACTCTTCTTCGTCAAATTCGGCATCGTTGTTTAAATTAATTTGACATCTTGCGTCCGAGCCGCCGGCACTAAAACTACCGGTCTCCGAGGTTTTTGATGTTTAGCCATCTCGACCTCATTTGGAACCGGCGCCCACCTTTTTGTTAGTTCGTAAAACTTCCCAAGCCCGAATGTGTGGGAAAGCGTTTTTATGGTTGATTTGTATTTATCAATCGCCGCTTTGAATACATCCTCGTCGCTCATCCCACTACGGTGCTTACTTGTGTATAACTTATTATATATCTTCGCAAACCGGTTCACAACCGGTTGCATCTTTCGCCACTTCGAAGATATCGAGTCGACGTCGCGATAATGTCCTTGATCCATTAACTCAAGGAACTTAGGTAATACCGCTTTCCAAAACCCATCGCCGGTTTGGTTGTTACCTATATTTAACAAAAGTATATATTTAAAAAATATAAAAATTTCATTAACAAAAGTATGTATAAAAAAAAGTTAACTTTACATACCAACAACGGGGGTTTGGATGTGCCAATAAACGTCTTTGATAAGGCCTCTTCCTCGATCGTCGTCCATGGTTGTTTGCTCGGTTTCGAAGGTTTATTTTGGTCTACCGCCACTTGCTTTCCTTTTTTACGTTTAGAAGATTGTGGTTGCGTCTTCGGAACAAATTCAATGTCGTCTTCAACGGGTTGTGGTGGTTGAGAAGATTGAAAGGGTTGCGTGTTGAACGGGTTTCGCATCATCAACCTTTGTAACGCTTGCATTTGTTACGTATTCGAAAAAGAGTTCGGAGATTGTTGGAAACCCGCAAAAGCGTTGACGGTAAATTGCGAGAAAGGGTTTGGTTCCATTTACGGAAGTACGCGGGCACCAAAAAAACATTCGGGTTTGGATTGTATAGATCCACTGTAAAAAGTAGAAGAGTTTTTTATAAAAAGTTGAGAGAGAGATGAGTTTGAAGTGGGTATGGTAAAAAGGAAATGGATTTTATAAATTTGGTTTGAATTAAGGGATTTTTCTTAAATGATCAACGGTAACATTCCTCGACCAACGTTCCATTTTTTTGTCTTCTAGCTCCCGGCTTCAACGGCAGGATGTAGCTGATGATGACGACGCGGGGGAATGGTGTTGGGTCGGCGAGGGCCATGCCGAGCCCCACACCGTGCAACCTAACAATATTAGCCCTCAAGAGAAAAGGGTGACAATTTCTGTCACGAAACAAAAATAATCAGGTCTACCTGTTATGGGTTGGATCTGAACGGGTCAACGTCATAAACGGTTGACTCTCCTAACCTGTTTAATAAATGGGTCATGTTCTGGTTGGGTTGTAAATAGACAAGTCGACATGTCAACACGTTTACTTGATTACAGTTCGCCAATATGTTTTGACCCTCCCACATGTTTGATCTATTTAGCTAAATGAGTTACATGAGTCATGTCCAGGTTATCATAGTTTTTAACGTATCTGAATAAATAAATATATGGGTCATGTTCTAGCTAATCAATTTCACCCTTCAACTTATACCCACCACACCGTCAACCTGATACATTGTCACCTCTAAAGACATATATAGATTAAAAAAAATATATGTATCTTCGTGATAATTGACAAACTCATTATGATGCGTAAATTTATGAGCTTCTCTAAATACAACTTTAAAGCTTATTTTTTAAATTATATGTTTTTTTTTCTAGTGATACCAATTTTCTATAAATAGAAACAAAATGAGTATATGATAAGATGATTTTGATGACCAGAGTGAAGTATATCTAGAAGCATTGGAAAAGGCAAAAACCTCATAAATTCACAATGAATAACCTGCACTGACATCCATATTGCATGATACTATTAGCTTTCAACATAACGAGATGATTATATGGATGAGTAAAAACACAAAAATTATTTCCTGAGAGTTCAGAATAAATGAACTTACACTTATTTTAAAATAAAAAGTAATTACACACTTAAAAAAAAGGCATGACAAGAAAAGAAAAGAATTGGATATGTGTGCCTTTAATGCTCTTAAATATGAGTTAGAAATGTGCACTTCTTTCACACACTGGTTCTCAAAATAGCAATGCACCTTTTATATGTTCTTCTGAGTTTGCTCCTGTTGCATATACAGTGTAATGGAAGCAATGATCCAATAGTGCCAGCAGTTATAGTGTTTGGTGATTCAGTAGTAGATACAGGAAACAACAATAATTTAAAGACAATTTTCAAGTGAATTACCCTCCTTATGGTCAAGACTTTTCTGGAGGTCAACCCACTGGCAGGTTTTCTAATGGCAAAGTTCCTTCTGATTTCCTTGGTATATATACATATACATACATACATACATATCTCTTTCTTTGTATTTTTGCTTGATCATATCATTGGCGTTTTCTACGTAAAATATAACGATTCGATCGAGAAAACACAGTGTATAGTTAATATTAAGCAATATTTGATAATTATTTTAAGATTAAACAACTCCCCTATTCAACAAAGTAGGTTATTGGTGAATTATTTAAAGTTATCTTTCTCAAACGTTTTTAGCTAAAAGTCGCTAGATATGTATTCATTTTGGCGCATATTTATGTGTATTTGCATATATCTGTGTGTATTTTACAAGTATAGGTATGTGTATGGTTCATGACTTTCAAAAAAAATGTGTATGGTTCATTTCTGTGTATTGTCTGAATCATGTTGAGACTAATAATGTGTATATGACTTCAGAATTTTGGATCAATCCATTTAATGTTTAATTGAGTTTAAGTTTTATATTGCCTACATGTTTTCAATAAATTGTTAAATTCATGCATTCATATAAATATATAATACTAGAAAGTAGAAACCATCCAACACTTAATCATTCAAATGTGTTACGTGTAAGCAATGAAAATAGTTGGTATATTATTTATAAGAAGCCTTGAAGACGTATATTAATATTTTTATATGATAATTTGCAGTGGAAGAATTAGGTGTTAAAGACGTATTGCCACCGTATCTTGACCCAAACCTAAAAAATGAAGATCTACTGACAGGGGTGAACTTTGCATCTGGAGGTGGTGGATATGATCCCCTTACATCTGTGCTTGCGGTATGTACAACGTTAAAGGGGCAAGATAGGTCGGGTTGGGCGGACTGTGTAATAGACGAAAACATGTTGTTTTGTGTGGGTGGTGCGTTGGGTCAAGTTGACCCAAAACATTTTCCCCCAAAATTTCAGATTCTTATATGATTACAAAATATTTTTTATGAGAATCTATATATTGGGAAAGTTTTGACCCGATTCACCTATTTCCTTTTGATACATATATCAAAAAAACAATAACGAAAATTAACCCGTATGAGATGAAACATAACCAAATCGACCCATTCTTATTTAAGCCTGTTTACTGAGCTTTGAGTAAGAAATCTGAAAGTGTTGCTTGCCTTAGTGGAAAAAAAAAACAATTTAAATAACCGGGTGGCCTCTGTACATTATCCTTAGTTTAACAATTTTAATAAACAATTCCCAAATCCAAACACTCTCATAACTAAGAGTGTCCATAATATGTGGATTTACTTGTAAATTTACTTATATGCCCATAGTCGGTGATCTCGCTCGATGAACAAATAGAGTTGTTTAAAGAGTACATGGAGAAGGTGAAATCAGTGGCCGGGGAGGAAGTATTAAACACAATATTAAGCAAAGGATTGTTCGTAGTGGCAACTGGCAGCAATGACGTCACCAACACCTACTTCAATAACCCTCTAAGGTTATACCACTATGACTTCGACTCCTACACTCGTCTTATGGTCAACTCTGCTTCCTCCTTTCTACAGGTAACTCCTATTTGCGAAAAAAAAGTCCCTCAACCTAGTTTAGGTATATTAAAGCGTATAAACTCACAAAAAACACGAAAAGACCTTAACCCAATTTTGGTATAATAAGGCTTCCAAACTTGTCTAGATTTAACGGTGGAAAGAAAGTTTCAAACAATAACTTGTTACCATCAAAATTTGATGAAGTGAAATCTAAAATTTGCACAAGAAGATTATACAATAAAAAGGAAAATTATACATGTCATCGTTTTTTACAGACTTGAGATGCCATTTCACCGAATTTTGATCTGTTTAAGAGGTAATGGGTTAATATTTTCATTTTTTCTTAAGTACGAGTATTTTAGACAATTATTATTTCGTTTTTTTTTCTCAAGTACGTGTATTTTAGACAAGTTTAGGGACTTTAGTATACCAAA
Source organism: Scalesia atractyloides (assembly GCA_947069175.1). Taxonomy (NCBI): domain Eukaryota; kingdom Viridiplantae; phylum Streptophyta; class Magnoliopsida; order Asterales; family Asteraceae; genus Scalesia; species Scalesia atractyloides. The sequence continues at coordinate 60,773,464 of CAMTDV010000030.1, forward strand.
TTTAGGTTGAGGGATTTTTTTCGTGCAAAATAAGGTTGCCCATAATTACTGTAGCTTCTAAAAATCTTTTTCTAGAATTGAGTTTTTTATACATTTTTGTTATTGAAATCACCCTATGGGACAAAATAGTCATTTTATACTTTCTGTGGCTTGTGTCGTTCGCTTAGCAAGTTATGAGGGCGTTCAACTTGATTTCATATTTGTATGCACTTACCAATTACATAACTGACACTAACTTTATGAATTAAATACAACAGAGTTTATATAATTTAGGTGCTCGACGAATCGGTGTGTTTGGTATACCACCAATAGGATGTCTACCGTCGCAAAGAACGTTGAAAGGAGGAACGCAAAGAAAATGTGCAGAGAAGTATAACGAGTTAGCAGCATTGTTCAACACCAAGTTATCAATGGAGATCAATTATTGAACCTTAATCTACCTTCTGTAAGGATGGTTTACATTGATGGTTATTATCTTCCACTTGACATCATTCAAAACCCTACAAAATATGGTATGTTTCTTTCACTACAAAGTAGACATAATTTATGTGTACATGTTTTTCTCCCAATAATATAATTGAACAAAAAGATTTACAAATGCATAGTTTGGGGTCTTTGGGATTGCTTATTACAACCAAGTGCTTCTTGCTTTTAAGAAGAAGTTAAATAACTAACTGTTTATGCAAAGCAACTTATTACAAACATAGTACTCAAAGGCTTACAAGGAGCACATCCTAGGCGCTTAGACCACACCCGAGCAAGGCTTATTTTTTTATTATTTAAAAAAATAGTTTTCTAGTATTCTATGCATATTTTATTAAAAGGGGCATTTAATACACAGTCGGTTATATGTACAATATTATGAGAAATGTATAAACATCTATACATGTTGCTTTAATTATGATGTATAAGGCGGTTATGTAACTGCATAACCGGCCCACTATCTCTCTCTCCCACTTTAATCTTGACAAACACAGCATACAACTGCTTAAGCAGTTTTCATAGTTCTCTACTTAAAATTGGTATTGGTATTGATGCGTCTTAAGTCCCTTTGTGTGTGTCTCTATATATTTCCTATTCATGGGAGCTTTTTGTCTTGGATGTGTGCTTTTTTGCGTGTTGCGTCCAGTTGACAAGTGAGCCATTTGCACATCGAGTGCGCCTTGGGACTTTGACTACTGATATTCCAAAGCAGTTTAGATGAGCAATCCCGGATACCCTCATAATAGCTTATAAATTGCAGTATGCTAATAATACATTTGTTCAATTTTAACATAAAACATGTGTGATATTGTTAAGGGTTTGATGTTTCAACGGTAGGTTGTTGTGGCACGGGTACTATAGAGGTAGCTTTCTTATGCAAGTACACTTGTACAAATGTGTCAGAGTACGTATTCTGGGATAGCTTTCATTTTACAGAGAATGCATACAGAGTCATTGTTCGTGATTTCCTCAGCAAAAATATGAATTTGATGATGTGAATCATAACTGATACGCTAGTTTAGGCCGTTTTTTTATAATATTTGTAAGTTTCTGACATAAAGATTGTCCTATTTTTTATTTATTACGCTTCACTATTGTTTAAGGTATGGAAAATTACCGGAACGATAGGTTACATACGCAGATATAAGAATTTGACTTGTTTTAAAAGCTTCAGTCCTAGCGTAACTGAACAAACAACAATCATTCAAGTATATGTACACATTTTGTTTGTAAATAAATGGAATCAAAAGTGTTGTTGTACTTACACTAGCTTAAGCATTTGTTGTACTTATGTATTTTCTCTACCAAGATATTCCAGTTTACATTGTTTTAGTCACTGTACTACTTTTATTTTATATTTAAATGGTAACTAAGCTATTTTTGGAAAAGATAATCGCCACTAGTGTCATTTGTAGGGATTAGCAAAATGGACCCCGTACCTGTACCGAATTTACCGAACCGGGTACATTTTTGGTACCGATTCGGTACCGACTTTTGACATTTTTGGTACCGTCCGGTACCGGTTTATCCCCAAAGACCGGTATCGTACCTGTACCGAACCGTACCAAACCGGGTATATTCGGTACTAGTACCGGTACCCAATTTTGGGGATTTTCGGTACCGGTACTTTCGGTTCCGGTACCGGTTCGGTACCGAGCTCATCCCTAGCCATTTGTTAATTTTCCCAAAGTGCAATTATCTTTATCAAAATCAGCAAAGTTTGTTAGCATCATAGCATGCGAATATCAAATAAGAGTTGAGTTATAATATAAAGGGTTTTTAAATAAGAGGTGTAAAAAGCTATCATAGAGTGACAAGTGTCCATAAGAAAAAGAACATGCACAGAAAAAACCATAAAAACCAAACCTACCCCCCACCCCCCCCCCCAAAAAAAAATTAATACCTCACCAAAAAAACTCCAGAAAAACCTAAAAAAACCTACCCCACTACCGTCCAAAAACCTAAAAAAGACCATGCCCCCCAAACCCAAGCTAAATGCTAAAAACTAAACACCCCCTCCCAACCCAAGCTAAATGCTAAAAACTAAACCAACAAAAAACCTAAAAACACACAAAAAAAATTTATTTATTTTTTAATATTGTTTATAAAAAACGTATTTTTCGTCATTAAAAAGTTTAATGACGAAAAAGTAGCGATTATTTTAAAAGAATATTGAAAAAAAATATTTTGTGTGTTTTTTAGTTTTTTTAAGTATTTTTTATTGTGTTCACATTAAATATAATCCTTATTACACTTCTTACATTAAAGTTCTTTGTATTTGACTATTTCTCTATCAAATAATAAGAGTACATTTACACACAATTATATTATATATAAAAAAACATAACTAAAACAATTGCTTAGATAATGTAAAAAGATAACGTTTGATCATATATTGGGGAAGTGAGAACGTAGATCCATATAATTCATTCAAGGTATTGTAAATTTGATGATTGATTGAGACATTTTGCGTTTTTATTTATAACTAATAGTGACAATATTATACTTTAGATGGTAGTAATAAATTGTATTCCAAAAAAGATTTATTGTTTTCTATGGCGGGTCGTTTTGGATCGAATACCTACGAGGGAGGCTCTAATCAAGCACAGAATTCTGATTCCTTCTGATCGTTTGTGATGTGCAATGATAGGCTCGAGTCGGCTTATCATCTCCTTGTTTCATGTGACTTTGCTCGGCAGATAAAAATTCCACTACCTCATTACATGGTAGCGTCGTGGAGCTTTCAGATTTCATCAGAAACCTTGGAATGTCGAGCACAAAAGAAAAGCGATCTACTCGGTGATGACAGCCGTGTGCTGGTCATTATGGCTGGCTCGCAACGAAACAATATTCAGAAACAAAGCGGTTCAGGTCTTCAAAATATTCGGGGAGATCAAAGCACTTTCGTTCCTATGGGTTTCATCAAGGGCGACTGCGGTAAATTTAGAATGGGCAGAATGTCATGAATATAAGTTGAAATTGTAATTTGTAACTCTTTTTTGCTTCCGTTTTCTTTCTTGTATTGTACTTCATGGCTTGAGCAACTTGCTTACGCTTTTGCTCCCGTTTTATAATACTATCTGCCTTTTTAAAAAAAAAGACGGTAGTAATAAACAAATGAAATTTCAAAGAATAGATTAGCAACATTTTGTTGCTTTGTGATGTTGTATCCCAAACATTGGGAGTTTCTTTTTTCTTTTTATAAATGTTTTCACTTTTAACCTAAATGTTTTCATCTTTTGCATTTTAAACCTTCTATTTTTTTAGTTTTAATCGAAAGTTTTTCATCCTTTGTAATTTGACCCAACACTTTTTTATTTACAACTTTGGTCCACCATACGTTTCATCTATCAAAAATATTTTGTTTTACGTTTCGTTCTAAATTTTATGAGTTAACACGTCGCAACGTACGTGTAAGGTTCAACTTTTTAGTATATATTTTCACATTTAACAGCTTCGTTGCAACGTGTCTATTTTTTTTCCATTTGACAAGTTCACCCCAACGGGTGGAGTCCTAAATCAACTTAGTTATTCTTTTTTACGTTTTACGTTCCTATCTAATGTCTTCGCATTAACACACTGCAACGGGTGTGCGTGGTTTAACGATTTTACGTTTACTTTTTGTTCAGCGTAATTTTTCCTTTTTTATCTATTTTAATTTTACGAGTTTTTTCCTATGTTGAGGGTCGCTGCCAGTGGTGTTGCATGGGTGCTACTTGGCACCGTTTTACGAACGTTTCTAACCTATTAATCTTAAAATATTGTTTCGAGTTTACCCTTAAAACTTCCTTTGCTTAAAAACTATATTTTTACATGCATATTTTATGTACGTATTAGTTATAAATATGATTTGCTCTACGTTTCGATGTAAACTTTTTCTGAAAACGAGTCCGGTCAATATAATACGTTTCATTTTTTACGTGCATATTTTTATATATGTTTTGGTATAAATTCGAGTTGTTCTACGTTTCGGCGTAAACTCTTTTGGGAAATGAGTCAGGTGAAATATAATATTTTTTCGTGCTTATTTTATGTATATTTCGTAAATTTTCTTTCCAACCAATTGGAGTCAAATTGTGGTTTTTTTTCCTTTTTTAAAAAAGCTCTAATTAGTCTCTTTTGATTGATGATATGTGTCAGCTTTTCCTTCACATCCATTACGTTTTTTATGTGTGAATCGGGTCACATATAATACGTTATCATTGTACGGTATGAATTCGTTTTACTTTACGTTTTAATCCAATCGCAATGCTTATACAGGTTACATTGAGTTCAATCAGATACGTCGAAACACATGTTTTCCTATGGTTAATGTATCACATCACGTTTGAACTAATCCATTTGATGTTTGCGATGTACTCATGTCGTAACGCGCGTGGATCTTATTGCTAGTTATCATAATAAATTAAACGCTTGATACAAAGTGTATTTCCGTAAGAAAATTGTTGTTTGGAAAGGTTAAATTGCTCCTTGTATGAATACATGTTTTGAAATAACACGTGTAATAAGTATTAAAAATTAGAATGATTTTATATATTTTAGACTGAATTATATGATAATCGTTGTGCTTATGGTTGTAAAAGTTTCTAGGCGCTCTCTAGTCAGTCGATCAGGGTATTGAGAGTACTTGGCCTAGGCAAAGAGTACTCTTGGAGTACTCGGATATGTTAAATTATAAAGAAATTAGTTTTCGAAAATTAAAAATATGTCAAATAACATAAATTTACTAATATTTATAACAAAATACGTGATAATGATATTCATTCTTTAATATGTAGATATAAAAATTATGTTTTATTTTTTTTAAGTCAAACTCGGCCAAGTTGACATACTAGATCTGATTCTGGCCTTAACCGTGTTTGATCGAATCCAGTAATTAGGTGGGTTTGAAGAAAGTCGCATCGGCAACCTACCTTGCAGCGACTACCTGAGAATACTCGGGCTTGGAGTCCTTGTTTAACAACCATGGTTGTGGTACGTCAAAGTCTTATTATCCATCCTTAACTTAAAGAATTTACATATATTGTCCCCATAGTTCACGCAATTGTCACGCTTTTGCCTCTATAATAGATGTTTGTTAATAAATGTGTAAATCGTTGAGGTGTGTCGAAGACGATTATATGGATTATGGATCATATTTTGTCCCTATAAATGAATTATATGGATTATGGTTGTGGTATGTCAAAGACGATCCGTGCTATGTAGCGGGGTTTCGTTTAGTATCGGTTCGCTTTGCTACAATACCGACACTCAGCATAGCTACCAATATATATATATATATATATATATATATATATATTATGCCCAAGAGAATATCGACATGTGTGTTTACATTGTTTGAAAAAAATATAGAAGTGCAGAAACAATGAGCATGTTGCTGAGGCATGTTCGAAACAAAGAGAAAATTGTAAAAAATGTTCACAATCTACTTTATAAACCTATGCATAATACTAAGATAATTTAAACCAAAAAAAGGAACAAAAACAGATATTTTATGCCCAGGAGTATACTGGCATGTGTTTTACATTGATATAAAAAAAATATAAAGGCGTAAAAACAATGAGCATGTTGCTAGTGCATGTTCGGAATCAAAGAGAAAATTTGTTAAAAAATGTTCGCAATCTAATTATAAAACTGTGCGTAAGTAGGGGAATAAACCTAGGTGGCCCTTAAAAACAAAGAGAACATCTATCAACTTTACCATCTAGGTATCCTTGGATTTTGTTTTAAAACTATATACATACTCCTCATCGTCTGCAGAAACCATGGTGATGAATTCATGTTGGGAGAGTCACCAAAGCGATCAAAGGAAAATTGATATTAATTGAAATATAAATTACATCGTTTTTGAATCTAAGTAAACGAACAACCAAACAACTTACTTATAAAAATAAAAGTAATAACCAAATCTTGTTTATTTTGATAACTAGGCAATCATATATGAGAATGTCTTGATCTCTAAGCTTCATAACCTGAAACATGTAAGAAAAAGTGTTAACTATATATGAAAGTTGGTGAGATAATATAGATATTTAGATAAAACTATGTTAGTAACAAATTGATCTTAACGTAGATGACCTTTATTTTGATAAAGAGTTGAGGTGTTATAATTGTATGAATCTTCAATATAACACCCTTTTTATAATTAATAGATTTAAGATATTAATTATAAAAAAATCTATCAATGATTATCACTTTCGGTGCATTCGAATATGAACATACATCAAAGGCTAGGAAACTAGAAAATTGCATCGTCCCACATCAAAGGCTCAAGTAACCTTTTTTTTTTGTTAAGAATTACCTTATTTAAAGGGATTGCCTAACGCACACCCCCATTTATTTCAATCTTGGCTTGATTGATTAACCGAATTCAGTTAACCCGACTTCATAACCGATTAACCATAACCGAAGTTCGTTTATGATTATGGTTAAAGAATTTCCATGACCGAACATAGCAGTTATAGTTATAAACTCATAATTAATGGTATAAACCAAACAAAGCCGACCCATTACACCCTTAACTTATAATTCTACAATATCATTTGGAATCTCATTTGCTCGCAATCATGTCCTTACCGAAAATGTCAATTAAGGTTTTGTCAAATTCACCCATTTTGGTTGGCTCAATTTGCACAACCAAATTCCCCATCAAAATTTGTCTAGATTAATTGATATTAAACTAGTGAAATGAACTAAAAACACAATCAAAACCGAAATCGTGTGAGGATTAGTTGATATTTGGACTAGCGAAATAAAGAAATTGTATCGCTTCCATGCTTGATTGCTTTAGCCTTTGGCCGAAGACGAATGGTGCCAGAGAAACGAGATTTCTTGAAGAAAATGATATTGATAGTGACAAAAATACCAATAAGTTATTTTATTATTATTTTTATATATAGGGATAAAATTTTCATTTTAAAAATTTAATTTAATTACAAAGACTAATGAAAATCACTGATATAAAAATTCAATGAGTAACCCATGAAGAGGAGTTAAATGCCAAATATGGACAAACATGTTTGGCCATTTCCAACTTTCCCCCTCGAAACCACTCAAGTCCTTTTTTTTTCGATATGCGATGCCTTTTTCGGGTTTTCCCTTCTTTTTACAAACTTAAGATTTTAGACTATCTCCAATGCGAAAGACCCCTTAAGCGCCCTTAGCTGCCTAATCAGCTGCCACATCATATCCTTACAAATCCTTAAAAACTCCAATTTTACCTCTAACCATACAAACATCCTTACATATCCTTACATTTTCCACATCATCACCCATATTTTCTCTTAGTATAATTACTTAAATTATCTAAATGTATTTAAATTTATTTAATGCCTAAAATAAAAGGTAAAGTACATTTTAAAAACATAGAAAATGCATTATATAAAAATAAACAAGATTTAAAGAAAAAACATATTAAAAATAAGCATAAACAACCTCCATTTTTTCTTTTAATTTTTGATCAACTGAAGTGGATTAGTTGAAAAAACAAATATATTAAGTCCAATATATTGAATTATGAATATATAAAAGGGCTGTTGGAGTAATTTAATTGAGTTGACAAAGAATAAAATATATATTTAGGCACAAGAACCAATATTTACTAGGCCCTTGCAGACGGATTCTTGGTATATTTCGGATGGGCTTTAATGCGCATGTAAATGTGGATGGCCTCCACATCAGCTCGGGCGTCCATAGTTCAAGCGCAGTGGAGAAAGTCTTATATCACAATGTAGTTTATTTACCTGCTTAACCATAATTTTCTTTTTTTGATATCATTTTTCTTTTTTTTGATATCATAGACAAATATTTTTTGTGTATCATAATTAATTTGTTAAGTCGCATTTTGTCTTTTTTTAACAGCTAAAATGCTTTTCTTCCCGAGTATTGAATCTATACCTCCTTCTATCTAAACACCTAGAATATTTTTCATCTATCACTGGCTAAGACCTCAGTTACAAGATATGATTTGTCTCAGGGCGGATTGTCCCTCAACTTTCTTGATGAAATACAATATTTTTCTTTCTTTGTTTTATGTGTTAGCCTACCTTTAAACAAATATTAGATACCTTTAAATATAATATTAGAGAAAGAGAGAAATAAAAAATGAAACATTGTGAAGAAATGTGAGAGCTTAAGGAGTTGTAGAGAGTTAGAGGTGTAGGAACTAGGTTTCATTTTTATTAAAATATATTATGAAATATATAATAACGAGACTATCGTTATTCATAGGAGATAACAAAACTATATAAAAATCAATGAAATATAAATACATTGTACCAATCTTGATTCAATTCGACGTCTTTGGAAAACTTTAACCGCAACTTGTTGTTTGAAACTCCGCTACAAGACAAACAAAAAAATGTTGACAATTTTGGTTGAGGCACGTGTTCAACACGCTTCCCTTAAAACAGATTCCGCACCTCTACTAAAGACGACGCGACTGTTTCCCAAGGTACAACAGCCAAACAGTATGAACTGCCGGAGATGGCCACACGCCCAAGGTTACACCGGATAGAATTATAGTGTTAGAACTTGTGGAAAATTATGATACGAAGGCGATGAAATCGTATAGAGAAAACATATCACTCTAAGTACCCAACACATGGGTCTTCAAGTATTTCATCTTTCCAAGAACTCTCCATGTATTCATGTATTTTTCTTGTAACCCTTCTTTAGTATTTTTCTCTTCTTCCAATGAGGCACATAGTCTACCATTATACAAGAGTTGTGGGTTACAAGAGTTTCTCTTAATTGATGATTTTATTAGAGACATAAACTCTAATAAAAGTTTCACTTAATTAGTGATTTAATTAGATAATAAAAAGTCTAATAAAAACTAATCAAGTGACATAAAACTCTACCCTAAGAGTTTTTTACCATGAAGATTCTAATTAATATTTATAATTTCATTTAATTATAAATATATTAAATATCCATTCACCAAATTTCCAACAATCCCCCACATGAATGGAGATCGTTCAAATCACATATAATTTCCAATGGACCTCGACAGTTGAGTTTTGCATACGATAGGTAGGTGTTACCCTTTGAACCTTCGCTCATGAAATTCACTTAGCCCACTAGCTCTGAGTAGATCTCGATGTCTTTGAACTCGTCTGTCGTTTGTGTAGACGACAATACACTTCACACAAGACTCTCCCTAGCCGGGTCATCTCCTCATAGTCGTTTCCAATAATGGTCGTGGAACACTTTCCTGGTTCTGCGAGAGCTCTAGGAATTGTGCCCTCCATTCCATTCGAAGCGACCACACTTCTCTCTAACATAGGTGATTCTCCTTAGATTATTAAAAGCATTGTGGTTATCGTGATTTATCCAAATCATTTACCACATATTATGCTTAGCCTTACTCTTTGTCACTGAATATCGTAGGAATAGACTCGGACGTATTAAACACCCTTTTATACTTTGGGGGTATGTATAACCAGATATACTAGCTTATACATATCATTTATGCCCTCACAGTACTACCCTTAGGCATATGAGTTAGTTGTCCTATTGAACTTAGATCTTGGGATCTCCGGTCAACTAAGTTAAGTGTCCTTCACATACCCTTTTTTCCATGGGCTTCAGTTTCATTCCACAACTTGATCTCTAGTAAACTACAGGTTGTTGGATCCATAACATTAACAAATAACTTTGGATATTTGAGATCAGTTGTCATGATGTGTTCTTAACTCGTAAGTTAATTTTGCCTATTGTCAACTTCTAAGACTATAACCTCAGTGGCCATCTGAATCTGGTTATATCGCGTATCATTTAAGGCAAACACATCTCCATTATGCATTACGACCTTTGTGTCCTCCACTTAGTCGTCTGTTTGCAATGTTAGATTGGATTACAAAATCCTTATTGCCAAACTTTTATGATACAAATGCAAGACACCCCCACATTTAAGTGTTATAGGATCTCATCCAAATTGGGTAATGAAAACAATTTCTACACACCCTTATAGGGTTGTTTCTAAATGGATCCTCCCCCACATTTCTTGCCATCTGATCAACATTTTCATAACTTCACTTATGACGGCATTTATACACATATGATTGAACAAGATTAACCTCATTGTATCAGTGAATTTAACTCATATTGCGTTAGCTTACATAAGCTTCCGAGTTGACCAAAGCAACACATACTATTGTCATAAGTTTGTCACAAACTTAGAATAATTCTAATTCAACATCTTGAATAAGCCTAGACAATGAGTTCTCCTCATTAGTTTTTCGAACAAACTCTTCAAAAGTTACATGTTTTTTTTCTTATAATGAATGAAAATTCTTCCTCAACTTTGTCTATCATACAAATTCTTATTGTTTCATACACATTTGAATGTTTAGAGTTAATTAGTCTCAGCCACGATCATAATTAACCAAGTACTAGTCTAGCATGCTTTAGACTACAATACTTTAGCATGTGAACAGAAGATGCATCATTCTGATTCTTCACAACCCCAAGGATATCATAATACCACTTTGTAACATTTATCGACTGTTAAGACAAAATAATGACACTTATTCATAATCCTAAAACATCAATATTTAGGAAAGTCTCACAAATTATTGTATATAGCACATAGCTAAAATTTATCATTCAATTAAGGAACATAACTTATTTCCCTTTGATCTCCAACGTTTTACCATTGACTCGTAACGACTTAAACATAAGTCTTAATCCAAGTCACTTGGCAAACACATTCATCACCAACAAGATGAATGTTCCTCGTTTACAATCACTATTATGTGTGAGATAGAGTCAACTAAATCGACACTCAAAAACATGACATTCATAATTTTGCCATAAGTGATTTGCACACATCTATTGTTATTCATTAGGAGATGTATATATTTAGGATGCCCTCCCAAACAAATGTAAAATCTCCATATAGTTCTAACAATAATCAAGTGGTAGACGCATCTACGTTTAGATCATTCGGAACACGCAAGATTACTATAACATATAGTACTTTTCCTTTCATATGTTAGAATTCACACTTACGAATTTTCCAAAGACTTCTAACGAAGTACTTCAACATCAATACAAACGTTTGTGTATTTCATTTCAATACACTCACTACTCACTCGTGATGTGTTACAAACTTGATGTCTTGTCTTTGACTTTTAGTCAATCCAACAACTCTCAAGTTGTTTATGTCCAAATATTTTCATGTACTATCCGTTTAAAACCATATTCTTTTAGACAATGTATAGTTGACGTTACAATTACTTTCCACAAAAATAATTTATACGTCACAAACATTAGTGATTTATTTCTTTGTAAAAATTGCATGTGTTATCTAAAGATACTGAACACAACAATACAATACATTGGAAACTAAATCATAAGTGACAAACACTTTTGAAATTTAAACGGAAGCATAGACGATATGTAGACATCAAATATCAAAGTGGTTTTATCTTCCACACTTTATATTTTGACCGAAATCATCTCAACGATATCGTCCCATGGCATGTCTTGAGGTACTCCCTCACTAATACTCTATGCACTTGTAAGTACAAGCTCCTCGTTTCATTGTGAAAATTTAAACTTGAACAATTATGCTCAAAACCACACCAAGTTGTTATAAAAGCTACATTTAAGTAGTAAACTTGAACAATTAAATTTGTTCACAACAACACTAAGTTGTTTTCCATCAAATAACATCCACTGATTATCACAAATGCTACTTCTAGCAAGAGTAGCAGACCATTAATGTAAATTACAGTTTATGATAACATAAATCAAAACCCATAATATCAAATGGTTTTATATTGTTTAGTCTTACTATGCATGTACTAAACGTTTTCTAACACGCAAATTAGAAAATATATGTTATAACGGGCATGTTATAGAATAGAACGTTTACATAAAACGTTTTCCAATGATAAAGTTTATAAAATAAACCATTTCTCATTGTTTTTAATACACACATGCATAGGCAATTAAATGTTTACAGAAAACATTTCCATTCATTATGGCTTATACAATATACAATCTCTAACATTGTATTTGTGATACACATTTTCTAACCACGAAAATCATTATATTAGAATATTTAATATATTATATAATATATATATATATATATATATATATATATATAATATAAAACATGACCCTTTGGATTTAGAATCGCAAATTAAAGAAAGTTCGTAATAAATCTCACACAACTAAACTATCACTTTATGGTGATTTGATTCTTACTCTTGTATTTTCTCATCTCATCAAGTTAAGCAAATAGCCTACTTTTAACACAAGAGACATGGGGTGGAGAAAAGTCTCACTTAATTAGATATTTTATTAGAGACATAAACTCTAATAAAAACTAATAAATTGACATAAAACTCTACTTAAGAGTTTAACTTCCATATGAAAAGTCTAGTAAATGATTTTAATTTCATTAAAGTCATATAACAACACCATCACTTTATCGTGATTTAGTTCTTGAAGCCAATCAACTTCAGTGTATGACATTCTATTTCTAAACCATACAGAACATAACATAAGTTTATATTCATTGAAATCAATGCTACAACAAATTACTTATATAAAATGTTTACATAAAACATTTCAAAGCATTTGTATTTTAACCATTTTTAACAATCATGTTAAAATGAACAAAGTTCTAATGTGCACGTTAGAAATATTAACATTTACACAAAATGTTAATTCGAATTGCTATAAACACATATGTCGTTCAAATAAATAAATCATTTCCAATATACACGTTAGAAAATGAACAACTAAAAAATTTCTTCTAAACTAACGCTTTCCATGAACGTTTCTAACACACATGTTAGAAGACAAATGATTACAAAAAATCATTATAAGACTTATTTGTTCATATCAATCCATGGGAGGATGAAGAGTCTACTTTAAATAGAGACTTAAATGGAGACATAAAACTCCAATCAAGTAACAAGAGAATTTAAAACTCCAATCATCTTTAAAACTCTCATTTAATGACATGAAAATTCTATCAAGAGAATTTAACGTTTACAAACGTATGATTTACACCCATAATTCCGGTCTAACACACAAGTTAGAGAAATTAAACTTTTACAAAAAAATGTATATTTACACAATAAACTCATTCTAACACAAAGGTTAGAAAAAATTAACGATTATAAAATCGTTTCAAAACCAAACGATTGAAACAAAACTATTCGTTTTGTATCACGATATAGGATTTAAGATTGTACCACAATCTCAATAAATCCAATCACACCTAGTTGTACTTCGTACATATTTCCCAAAGAAAATATTTATAAGATCATAATCTCTAAAAATATTTTTTTATAATAAATCCTTTGTTAACCTAAAATACTTATAAAGTTTAAGATTGTAGCAACAATCTCACGAAATCTGTTTTAAGTTTGTAGGAACTAGGTTCATTTTTTATTAAAATATATTATGAAATATATAATAACTAACGAGACTCTCGTTATTCATAGGAAATATGATAGTACAATCCGGTTAAAAAACTATATAAAAATAAATGAAATACAAATACACTGTACCAATCTTGATTCAAGTCGACGTCTTTGGAAAAGTTCAACCGCACCATGTTGTTTGAAACTCCGCTACAAGACAAAAAAAATTGTTGACAGTTTTGGTTGAGGCACGTGTTCAACACGCTTCCCTTAAAACAGATTCCGCGCCTCTACTAAAGACGACGCGACTGTTTCCCATGGTACAACAGCCGAAGCAGTATGAACTGCCAGAGATGGCCACATGCCCAAGGTTACACCGGATAAAATTATAGTGTTAGAACTTGTGGAAAATTATGATACGAAGGCGATGAAATCGTATAGAGAAAACATATCTCTCTAAGTACCCAACACATGGGTCTTCAAGTATTTCATCTTTCCAAGAACTCTCCATGTATTCATGTATTTTCTTGTAACACTTCTCTAGTAGTTTTCTCTTCTTCCAATGAGGCACATAGCCTACCATTTATACAAGAGTTGTGGGTTACAAGAGTTTATCTTAATTGATAATTTTATTAGAGACATAAACTCTAATAAAAATTTCACTTAATTAGTGATTTTATTAGAGACATAAAAAGTCTAATAAAAACTAATCAAGAGACATAAAACTCTACTCTAAGAGTTTTTCACCATGAAGACTTTAGTTAATATTTATAATTTCATTTAATTATAAATATATTAAATATCCATTCACCAAATTTCCAACAAGAGGTAGAAGACACTATTTTCAGAACCTACTAATAACTAATGTATTTTTTTTTGAACGGCAAATTTCTTTTTAATTCCTGTTGTCTGTGAGACTTGAATCCCAAGGTATTTAAAGGTTTTGCTTTTGCCAATGGACCACCACCCTATTAGTTAATAACTATTGTATTGAATGAGATTTTTACTAAACAAAGTTGTTGTAGTTGTTTTTATTTTGTAATTATAGAAGATGGTAATATAACACTTTTTTTAATAACATGGTAATATAAAACTTAGATTGTAAAATAATTTTACCTATTTAATTAACATACATTCTTATGAAAAACGTACCAATATATACCTCTAATTCTAGGTTTGTAACACCTGATAATGAAATACATTAATTTTCTTTTAGCAACAAGATTTCTTAATCATTCATTCAAAGATATCAAACTATTAAAATAAATTGGTGTTACTCGCCATTCAGGGCAACATAATTATAAACAAATAAAAAATCCACTACACCGTAAAATTAATTATAAATGTTGATCAGTTTTGTATAAACATGTAAATAATACCTGATACAGCAGAAAGGCCAGCAGAGAATCCAGATACAAATGCAGTCATGGAGTTCGATATGATAGTCAGCTTGATCTGGTTCCCTTTTAGAATGTATGTTCTTGATGGTAGTACCGAGTTCTTTAAAGTTCGTAGTAATGGAGAGAGAGGATCTCGAATTTTAGAGTGATGTTATGAATGTCTAACCCTAATCGCTCTCTAGTAATCTCCTTATATACATCCAAGGGGAAACCTAATTAGTTAATGAGGGTATATCGGTCCATCAAAAATTACCAACTAATTATATTATAGGTTTTAATATAATTTGATCCATATTATATAAAAATGAAAATGATGGCTATTAGATTAACTACATATAAATAAATATTTAATCTTACATTCTCTCATTTAGCCGAATAATAATTTATTATGAGTATCAGATTAGTCTGTTCAGAAGTTAATACTCATTTTAGCTTTAAAACAAGAACCGTAGTAGAGAAATACAGTCGTTGAGTCATTATGCAACTCAGGAACCTCAATTTAAAACCTAACAGTTATGACCAAAATACGCAAATAAGCCCTTTGACGTTTGATTTGTATTTATATTTGTCTATATGTTATTATACCGGCAGAATATATGCTAGAGACATACAAAATCAACCCGATGAGGAAAATTAATAGTTAATCATTCATGGTACGGTATGCAGTCGTACATAGTCGTCAATAAACCCGTCATTATTATAAGCGCTTACATAATAGTGGGTGATAGACTTTCAGTTATAGGATCCTTAAGCATATCATGAATGCATTTGATGCAAAGATTTAGTTTCCTCAATTCGTTCATAAACGAAGAATTAATTTCGTATCGAAATGTAATACAGCACCTCTCGAACTGTTACTGTTCAAGGAGATATGGTAACTGACTTTGTCACACCAAGTCTTCAAAAGATAATTTATACGGAGTTAATAAACTTATGAGTCCACTGATAAATTTTCAACAACATTTAGTGACTATTGCTTTGTGATCAACAACATATGATGTCATTATAACTTAGGTTGTTGTTATCAGTTTATTATGACTTCTCCATGAGATAGGTTTTGTCTGCTGTCATAAGGATATACTCGAAATTACAGTTTGTCATCTTTGAATGTTACAAAGTTAGAGTAATCAACCGGTTTGAGTTCTTACTTTCCCATTAAATTATAGTCTCTCGTTTCCTTTATAGATATTTAATATTCCATAAGATACTTCACATTAATCTAGACATATCTAGCGTGTTACAATGTGAGTAATATCTAAACAAGTATAGACTTGAATCTACATAAAACTTCTTAATTAATGAAGTATAAGGAAATAATCTCGTTTATCATATTATCCTCTAAAGAAGAGCAATATTGTTTGTTACAAATGTAAGGACCCATTTAAGGTTAAACTTATGGAAGGAAACTAATGTTCCATTGGGTCTATCTCAGTATGTAGTGCATTCTTCCACTCTTATCGTAGTGCATTCTTTCTCTCTCATGTTTTTTAATTTGTCAAAAAATGTTTCGCATGTTTCTACTGAAACGATTAAAATGTTATAGCTATAATATGTTAGACACGTTCTGTTTTCATAATCAAGGTAGGTGAGATTAGGGATAAGCATTTGGTACCGGTACCTATTCTTCCATTTTTCAGAACCGGTACTTGTACGGTATCGATATTTATTTACGGGTAAAAATACGGTAAATAACAGTACCGATACTAATTTTTCTCATTTTTAGTATCGAATGGGTACCATACTCATCCTTAGGTGAGATACAATATGAAATGTATACAAAAATACGGCAGGGGTTTGTCTTTGGAAGATTAGGGTTTACAATTCAGAATGGGGTGGCGACGCAGCTTGTTGCCTGTATACCTTCTGTTTTGATGTAACTTGACAAGTTTTTAGTGAAATGTTTAACTAAATTATTAAACAAAATGCACATAAAATACAAATACTTTACTCGCAACAAGTAAACAATACATATAGCGTACATTTCTAATTTTGAAAAGAGAGAGTGCTCACCTCTAGTCCCAACTAATAATGACTAATGATCCTTACTTCATTATTAATATATTCTTATATTAACTTGACATCATACGTCTAGTCCCAACTAATAATGACTAATGATCCTTACGACAAACATTTTCTATTTCAGTTGTTGAGGTGTTAAAAATTTCATTACTAATATATCCTATTTTTCATTAAAAGTGTATCAAGTTTGTATATATATTTCAAGACGTAATAATCATACGTTAATAGTATGTTTCAAGACGTAATAATCATACGTTAATATAAAGTAGGTACGGAAAGAATATATTGTTTAATTCAATTATAAATATAGATATTAATGACGTCTAATATGTGAGAAAATTAACCATCTTTATGATTTTCCAGCATAAAACTCAGAATGTAGCTAGTGGTTTAGTAGTTTTATCCTCGTTAAAGTTTCTTGTCATCCAGGGAAAGTATGCAGGTTTTAGAAAGGTATAATACTACGGTACTAGGGTAGTGCTTGGTATGTAGTAATAAGAGACGGAATGAAATAAGCTATTACGAGTGAATGAAAAGAAACGTGTTTGGCTAGTCAAGGTAAAGGTAATAGAATCAACCATCACATAAGAAATTGCATTCCCTCAAATTAATTCAGTCCACCCCCTTATGTTTTTTTTTCATTTCATACTCTCTCTCATTCTTCATCACCAACACCGCCCACCGCCACCTACCGCCGACCGCCACCACCCACCGCCATCGACCACCGGTGCCACCGGTTGTGGTGGTGTATCACGCCATCACCGACATGATAGTGGTGCATCATGCAACCACCCCGACACCCTTAGGTGATAGTCGCCCATTACATGACGATTACTTGTTTTAAAATACAAATATACTAATATATTATATAATCATATATATATATATATATATATATATATATATATATATATATATGGTGTGTGTGTGTGTGTGTGAAGGTTTAAAATGAGAACGCTAAATATTGAGAGAATCGTAAGAACGAATGAAAAAACTGCGAGAACTTATTCAAAACAGTTCAAATTCAAAAAAAATTACATTTATCGTTACTATTCGAATACAATGTTAGAAATTTAATTTACACGTCTAAATTTACGTGAATTCGTAAATAAAGAAAATTTACATATGTGTTGTAACATTCGTCGAAAAACGGGTTTTCCAAACCCGCTTCGTTTATTAATCAAATATTTAGTTTCGTCGCGTATTTAATGTTCATATTAATTTTAAAAAATACATAACTAATAAACATTATTAGAATTTTAAACCATAAACAATGAACAATAAAAATAAGTATATAAAAAAATAAATAGGGCTGCCGGGTTTCGAACCCGGGTCGCCCACAAACACAAACACACACCACACCACTCCGCCACACATTTCTTTCATGCCAAATACAGAAGCAAATAACATTTAAAGTAAACCCAAAAGTCAAACTGGTAATCAGCGCGCCCAAATTCGCAGTCGCCGGAAAAAAACCGAAGATTCCGCAAATTAGGACCGTTTCCTTTGACTGAAACGCGTGAACTAATTTCGACATCGGTTATAACCGATGCCTAACCCTCAATTTCAATCGTAACCGCCGGAAAAACTTTGACCGCGAATCAAGACCAAAATTCGGACCCAATACATCTTGTTCTTCCCTATAAATACCCACCCAAACCTCTGGTAACCTTTTCGCTTAGAATCGCACAATCTCTCGAAGCTTTAGCACGTCGCCGGAAATTTCAATTTCGCCGGAATCACTGAACGGAAAACCGCGATTTTATTCAGACAGTACAATCATCTAAATTTCTCTTGCTATCTTTCGATTTGTAATCTAATTGCTCAATCCAGTAATCAAAACTGTTAAACAGTTTCCCTCAGCCGGAATCCGCAGATCGGAGACGACGAGACCTTGCCGGAAAACCTGAAGCAAACTCGCCGTTCTGGTATACCATGTCATCTCATTTCTCCTTTCAATTCAATCAAATATAAGTTAAGATCGATTAAACAGAACAGTCGGAATTCACTTCTGAAATGTTAAGCGAAGAAGACGAAGTTGAACAATGTGTATAAATTTAATTAAAACTGGATATTTAACCGGGTTAGACACATAGTCCAGCGGTGAACTGTGTGCAACATAACACGCACGTCCTGAGTCGAATCGCATATGTTACCGACTTTCAGAAATAAAACCAATCCTTTTTAAAACCTATTCTGATCATCCTTCAACATGTATACAAATATAATATAATTCTGTAGTTAAACAAGGTTAGACACACAGCCCAACTGGTTGGGCTGTGCGACTCGAACCGAACGTCCCGAGTTCGACTCTGGGTCACTGAAGTCGGTTCGGCCATATTAAATCATTTTTCAAATAAACTAAATAAGATAACAGTTAATTAGTATATATATACAATTAAAACAGAGAATATTTCGGTTAGACACGTAGCTCAGTTGGTAGAGCTGCGTGCACGTATACGAGAGGTCCCGAGTTCGAACCTCACTCAGCGCATAATTAAACACAGTCCGACCGAGTCAACGGTCAATGGTAAAAAAAAAGTCAAATTTTTTATTTCTTTTTTTTTATTTTTTTTATTTAAAAATCAATTAAAAACACTTAAAAATAATATTTTTAAAGTAGAAAATGTCCTTAAACTCACAAAAATAAATCTAAAAATTCCATTAAGAGCACGAATTAAAAACATTAATTCCAAATAAAATTTATTTATTTACCGGATCGTCTCGTTATTATTTAGGTTAGTTTTTCCCTCGACGGTCGAGTCCTAATATTCGTGCGCATCATCATCATCAAGAAACGCATCCACTGTGAGTGAATCTCTACCAATTCCCCGTTTTAATCATGTTTTGGGGTGTATCATGTGTCGTTTAATTCTTTATTATATTTAAACACTTGTGCATCCATTATATCCGTGATCAAATGTGAATCAAATGTGTATCAATTGTTGTGTGGATTATATATAGTTTGGATTTATCATTTCAGTGCACGCATTTCATTAGGCCCATCAGTTCCCCGTGGGAGACGGGTTGAGCATCAGGTGCCTCATAAGATCGGCTCCGTTTGATTGAGCCTTGATCTCACATTCATCATCATTCATATCATATACTCATTCAAAGTGGTTTGTGTTTGTTTACTTATATATGTTTGCTCACATGTGATTATTGCACAAATTTTCAATATTAAATAAAACAAGAAATTAATAACAATGTTTTATCAAGGTTCACTCGCCAACTTTTGATGACCCAAAATATCCCCAGTTTTACACATGATACAGGTGATCCAGTTGAGGCAAGAAACACATAGGAAGGCCTAGAAGAATAAATCAGTTTAAGCTTTGGATTATTTACATAGTTTCATTTCCTTGTAATCGTATGGATTTTGATTTGGATATTTAAGTTGTAATTTGAATTTAATAAATATGAAACATTTTAGTAAACATCATGAGCTTTGGTGATAACCCAATTATGCCCCGACTCTTATTCCGCTGCGGGTCGGGGTATGACAGATTGGTATCAGAGCCATGACTATAGGATATAGGATAGGTTATTAGACCCTTAGAGCCTATACTATAGTTGATTAAAATTTTATATTGTTTATGCGTTACATACAAAATTCATGATGTTTATATGCTTTATGTTTATTGTTAAACTCAATGTTATGCAAGCATGCTCACAAATACATGTTATTATACAATGCTCATCATAAATCATATCCTCATAACATATCATATCCATGAGAGCACACACCTCACAATTCCCATGATTTTTGCAATGATTTTTGTATTTTCAAATCACATCAAGTGAGTTCTCATGACGGGCATGTAGTAACTGGAAGGGTACGAGTACCGGTAGTCGGAACGTCCTGTCTAGGCTTGGCATTCGTATAAATCCAAAATAAAGGACCAGTTTGCCTACCTGGGGACTAACGATGAGAGTACGAAGGACCTATTAGGCCAAAGCATGCTATACCAAACGTCGTGTGAGCTAACCCCACTTTGAGTTGTCATTGTGTCTACACCTGGACACCCTCCTACTATACATCTCGCAATCATATTTCACGGTTTTCATTCGGGTGATGCGAGTGTTAATCCGCCAACACCAATGTGAATCCTACTAAGCCCAATAGTCATGGGGGCCCACGTGACTATACAGGCGATGGTATGGGGGACATTGGAGGCCCAAACATGAGCAAACCCAAGACATCCTATGGATGTAGTTGCATTATTGATAGTTATGTTATTTTTATTCTTTTAACGACACATGACACCTAAAAACTTCTTAAACTTACAATCTTCCTATGTATGTTCCTGTAGATGTCGGCTAGGCAACTACGTGGAGGTAGAAAGTCAGGAAGATCCAATGAACGCTTGGCCACTCAAATTGCTAAACAAATGGCCGCGGTGCTTCCTGACATCGTGATTCAAGTTCAAAAAGCTCTCACCGCAAATCCCATCAACCCTCCCAATCAAGAAGACCAGAGCGTCGCCAACCCTCACTCTAAAAGGTACTCCTACAAACACTTCAAATCTTGCGATCACCCAAAGTATGAAGGGACCGAAGGTGTTACTGCTCTCCTCACTGGTTTGAAGAGATGGAGAACACTTTCCTCAATTGCGATTGTCCCGAGGACCGCAAGGTACGTTATGCAACAGGAAGACTGTTTGGGGTAGCCCTTACCTGGTGGAACACAGAAAAGGGTAAACTAGGAGTTGAAGATGTCATGGCCTTAACATGGGAAGAGTTAAGGGAACTCATGACCAGACGCTTCTGTCCAAGAAGCGAAATCAAAAAGTTGGAAGATGAATTCCACGCGTTAAAACAAAAGGAAGTAGATCACATTTCCTATAACAAAAGATTCCTCGAGCTAAATCAGATGATCCCTAATCTGTTCACCCCCGTGTACCGCTTGGTTGAACACTACATTCGAGGTCTTCCCTCGAAAATTCAAGACTCGGTTCTAAGCACTTCGCCTGCAACACTTGAAGCCGCAATGGAACTAGCTACGAACTCACTGAGAATCGCATCCGAAACGGCAAATTCAAGGATGAAAAGAAGAAAGCACCCATAGAGACCTCAACTACAAACCACTCAGTCTCATCCTCAAGGTTTGCTGGTAAGAGGAAACGTAATGGCAAGAATTTTGCTGTCACTCAAACCAACCCTCCTATCACCGCTGCACCAATCACCCAAATTGCTCCCTCAGCTGCACCATTTAAAAAGCCATACACCAGCCCACACCCAAAATGCAACCGTTGTCAGTACCATCACCCTCCCGAAACTCCTTGCCAACATTGCACCAGCTGTGGCCGTGCGGGTCACACCATTCAAACTTATCGCACACTTCAACGAATGAACCGCAATCAACCCCCAACCCAAACCCACCATCAGATAGTGGGTCAAGCCCAACAACCCTTACTTCTACCACCTGCACAACATATAGCCCAATCCTACTACCAACCCAACTACCCCATGATGCAACCCATGCGGGCTTGTTACAACTGCGGAGACCCAAACCACTTCAGGAACACTTGTCCACGCTTGGTGAACATCATCCATGCTCAAGCCCAAGCGAACCCAGTAAACCAAGCTAACCAAGCTCCTCCACCTGCCAGAGGAAGAGCTTTCAACATCAATGCCAACCAAGCTACGGCTGACAACAACGTGGTGAATGGTACGTTTCACATCAATGGTAGTTATGCATCCATGTTATTCGATACTGGCGCGGATAAGAGTTTTGTGTCCTTAGAATTTGAACCTATCCTCAACCAAACTCGTGATAATCTCATGGAATCCCTAACGGTGGAAGTTGCTGACGGAAAGCCCGTTTCACTAAATTCTATTATACGAAATTGTACCCTCACTCTAAGCGATCACAATTTTCCAGTTGACCTCATTCCTATGAAGTTGGGAAGTTTCGATATTATAATCGGTATGGACTGGCTCAGCCAGTATCACGCTGAAGTAGTATGCCGCGAAAAGTTCATTCGCATTCCTCTTGCAGACGGTCAGACCCTACGTATCTTTGGAGAAACCCCTTCGAAAGGACTCAAACTAATGTCCTGCCTTCAAGCCCGAAGATATCTCCGCAAGAACTATGTCGCATTCCTAATTCACGTCGTCAAAAAGGGAAACAAGGAAAGGAAACTCGAAGATATACCAGTTTTTTGTGAAAGAATTTCCACAAGTCTTTCCCGACGACATCTCAGGACTCCCTCCTGTGAGAGAAGTCGAATTCCGCATCGATCTTGTACCTGGCGCTACACCAGTCGCAAAATCTCCTTATAGGTTAGCCCCATCCGAAATGCAAGAGTTGGCCAGTCAACTGCAAGAGTTGACTGACAAAGGATTCATACGTCCTAGCTCCTCGCCTTGGGGTGCACCTGTTCTTTTTGTGAAGAAGAAAGATGGAACGTTTCGCATGTGTATCGACTACAGAGAACTCAACAAGTTAACGGTTAAGAATCGCTACCCACTACCTCGCATCGATGACCTCCTAGACCAACTTCAAGGCGCCACCTGCTTTTCAAAAATCGACCTTCGTTCTGGTTACCATTAATTAAGAGTACATGAAGAAGACGTCCCAAAGACCGCCTTCCGGACTCGTTATGGTCATTACGAATTCATGGTCATGCCATTCGGTTTAACCAACGCCCCCGCTGTATTCATGGATCTAATGAATAGGGTATGCAAACCCTACCTCGACCGTTTTGTCATAGTCTTCATCGACGACATCCTTATCTACTCCAAGTCTAAATCCGATCATGAACGACACCTTCGACTCATCCTTACACTCTTAAGGACTGAAAAGCTCTACGCAAAGTTCTCAAAATGCGAATTCTGGTTAAGAGAAGTACAATTCCTTGGACATGTCGTTAATGACAAGGGAATACATGTCGATCCTTCAAAAATCAAGACAGTACAGGAATGGCAAGCGCCACGTACCCCTACCGATGTAAGGTCATTCTTGGTTTGGCTGGTTACTATCGCCGCTTCATTGCCAATTTCTCCCGTATTGCTGTACCACTCACGGCTTTGACTCATAAAGGAAAACCCTTCATATGGGGACCTAAACAAGAAGAAGCCTTTCAAACTCTAAAGCAAAAACTTTGTGACGCACCTATCCTCACACTCCCTGAGGGTTGCGATGACTTTGTAGTATATTGCGACGCATCAGGGCAAGGGCTAGGCTGTGTATTAATGCAAAGAGGAAAAGTGATAGCCTATGCTTCTAGGCAACTCAAGGTTCATGAGAAGAACTACACCACCCACGACCTGGAACTTGGAGCCGTTGTGTTCGCTCTCAAGATATGGAGACATTACCTCTACGGTACCAAGTGTGAAATATACACTGACCACAAAAGTCTCCAACATATCTTCAACCAAAAAGAGTTGAATATGAGGCAACGAAGATGGGTCGAACTCCTCAATGACTACGACTGTGAAATTTGGTATCATCCTGGCAAGGCAAACGTGGTGGCCGATGCGCTCAGTCGAAAAGGTTATGCGAACTCTATTGTCTTCTATGTTCGCAAATCATAACCGACATCAAAGATCGAACCCGAGAAGCTCAACATGTTTCTGTGACAGAAAATGATGTACGCGATGAGCTGTCATGTGGAGCTGAACTCAAAATCGAAACCAAATCCGATGGTATTCTATACTATTTAAACCGCATATGGATTCCTGATCGCGACAACCTTCGTGACTTCCTCATGAATGAGGCGCATAAAACACGATACTCTGTACACCTAGGAGCCGACAAGATGTATCAAGACCTACGCTACACCTACTGGTGGCCTGGCATGAAAAAGGATATCGCTGTTTTTGTTTCCAAGTGCCTTACCTGTTCCAAAGTAAAAGCTGAACATCAAAGACCTTCAGGACTTCTAGTCCAACCCGAAATACCTGTTGGAAGTGGGAAAACATAACCATGGATTTCATTACCGGGTTACCTCGCACCTCCAGTGGGTATGACACCATATGGGTAATAATCGATCGTCTTACAAAATCAGCTCACTTCATTCCGATCCGCGAGGACTTCAAGAACGAGAAGTTAGCTCGTATCTACATCAGCGAGATCGTAAGCCGTCATGGTGTACCTTTAAGCATCATTTCAGACCGTGATGGTCGTTTCACTTCACGAACATGGCGAGCCGTACAAACCGCCTTGGGTACACGATTAGACCTCAGTACCGCTTTTCATCCTCAAACTGATGGACAATCTGAACGCACCATCCAAACTCTTGAAGACATGCTTCGAGCATGTGTCATAGACTTCAAAGGGAATTGGGACGCTCATTTACCATTAGTTGAATTTTCGTACAACAATAGCTATCACTCAAGTATCGGCATGGCTCCTTTCGAAGCTTTATATGGTCGTAAGTGCCGATCTCCAATATGTTGGCACGAAATTGGAGAAGCACAAATCACCGGTCCAGAATTAATTCAAGAAACAACCGACAAGATCCATCAAATTCGAAACAATCTTCTAGCGGCACAAAGTCGTCAAAAGAGTTATGCAGACAAATGACGAAAGCCCTTGGAGTTTGACATTGGTGATCAAGTACTTTTAAAAGTATCACCGTGGAAGGGAGTAGTTCGTTTTGGCCAGAAGGGCAAGGTAGCACCACGCTACGTATGACCTTTCAAGATACTCGAAAGAGTAGGTCCTGTAGCATACAAGCTTGACCCACCAGAGAGCTCAACAGAATTCATCCCACATTCCACGTATCAAACTTGAAAAAGTGCCTCGCCGATGAAAACCTCCATATTCCTCTAGAAGACATCCAAGTCGATGAATCTATGCATTTCGCTGAAAGACCAGTAGAAATTATGGATTTCGGAGAGAAGCGTTTAAGACGAAGTCGTATTCCAATTGTCAGGGTACGTTGGGAGTCAAAAAGAGGACCCGAGTTTACTTGGGAACGTGAAGACTCAATGCGCGAAAAATGCCCGCATCTTTTTCCAGTTACCACTACTGCTTAAATTTCGGGACGAAATTCCTAAAAGTAGGGGATACTGTAACATTCGTCAAAAAAACGGGTTTTCCAAACCCGCTTCGTTTATTAATCAAATATTTAGTTTCGTCGCGTATTTAATGTTCATATTAATTTTAAACAATACATAACTAATAAACATTCTTAGAATTTTAAACCATAAACAATGAACAATAAAAATAAGTAAATAAAAAAAATAAATAGGGCTGTCGGGTTGCGAACCCGGGTCGCCCACAAACACAAACACACACCACACCACTCCGCCACACATTTCTTTCATGCCAAATACAGAAACAAATAACATTTAAAGTAAACCCAAAAGTCAAACTGGTAATCAGCGCGCCCAAATCCGCAGTCGCTGGAAAAAACCGAAGATTCCGCAAATTAGGACCGTTTCCTTTGACTGAAACGCGTGAACTAATTTCGACATCGGTTATAACCGATGTCTAACCCTCAATTTCAGTCGTAACCGCCGGAAAAACTTTGACCGCGAATCAAGACCAAAATTCGGACCCAATACATCCTGTTCTTCCCTATAAATACCCACCAAAACCTTTGGTAACCTTTTCGCTCAGAATCGCACAATCTCTCGAAGCTTTAGCACGTTGCCGGAAATTTCAATTTCGCCGGAATCACTGAACGGAAAACCGCGATTTTCTTCAGACGGTACAATCATCTAAATTTCTCTTGCTATCTTTCGATTTGTAATCTAATTGCTCAATCCAGTAATCAAAACTGTTAAACAGTTTCCCTCAGCCGGAATCCGCAGATCGGAGACGACGAGACTTTGCCGGAAAACCTGAAGCAAACTCGCTGTTCTGGTATACCATGTCATCTCATTTCTCCTTTTAATTCAATCAAATATAAGTTAAGATCGATTAAACAGAACAGTCGGAATTCACTGTTTTGAAATGTTAAGCGAAGAAGACGAAGTTGAACAATGTGTATAAGTTTAATTAAAACTGGATATTTAATCGGGTTAGACACACAGTCCAGCGGTGGACTGTGTGCAACATAACACGCACGTCCCGAGTTCGAATCGCATATGTTACCGACTTTCAGAAATAAAACCAATCCTTTTTAAAACCTATTGAGATCATCCTTCAACATGTATACAAATATAATATAATTCTGTAGTTAAACAAGGTTAGACACACAGCCCAACTGGTTGGTCTGTGCGCACTCGAACCGAACGTCCCGAGTTCGACTCCGGGTCACTGAAGTCGGTTCGGCCATATTAAATCCTTTTTGAAATAAACTAAATAAGATAACAGTTAATTAGTATATATATATAATTAAAACAGAGAACATTTCGGGTTAGACACGTAGCTCAGTTGGTAGAGCTGCGTGCACGTATACGAGAGGTCCCGAGTTCGAACCTCACTCAGCGCATAATTAAACACAGTCCGACCGGTCAACGGTCAACGGTCAATGGTCAAAAAAAAAGTCAAATTTTTTATTTCTTTTTATTTATTTATTTAATTTAAAAATCAATTAAAAACACTTAAAAATAATATTTTTAAAGTAGAAAATGTCCTTAAACTCACAAAAATAAATCTAAAAATTCCATTAAGAGCACTAATTAAAAACATTAATTCCAAATAAAATTTATTTATTTACCGGATCGTCTCGTTATTATTTAGGTTAGTTTTTCCCTCGACGGACGAGTCCTAATATTCGTGCGCATCATCATCATCAAGAAACGCATCCACTGTGAGTGAATCTCTACCAATTCCCCGTTTTAATCATGTTTTGGGGTGTATCATGTGTCGTTTAATTCTTTATTATATTTAAACACTTGTGCATCCATCATATCCGTGATCAAATGTTTTAAATCAATTGTTGTGTGGATTATATGTAGTTTGGATTTATCATTTCAGTGCACGCATTTCATTAGGCCCATCAGTTCCCCGTGGGAGACGGGTTGAGCATCAGGTGCCTCATAAGATCGGCTCCGTTTGATTGAGCCTTGATCTCACATTCATCATCATTCATATCATATACTCATTCAAAGTGGTTTGTGTTTGTTTACTTATATATGTTTGCTCACATGTGATTATTGCACAAATTTTCAATATTAAATAAAACAAGAAATTAATAACAATGTTTTATCAAGGTTCACTCGCCAACTTTTGTTAACCCAAAATATCCCCCGTTTTACACATGATACAGGTGATCCAGTTGAGGCAAGAAACACATAGGAAGGCCTAGAAGAATAAATAAGTTTAAGCTTTGGATTATTTACATAGTTTCATTTCCTTGTAATCGTATGGATTTTGATTTGGATATTTAAGTTGTAATTTGAATTTAATAAATATGAAACATTTTAGTAAACATCATGAGCTTTGGTGATAACCCAATTATGCCCCGACTCTTATTCCGCTGTGGATCGGGGTGTGACATGTGTAAGTTTGCCATTTACACATGTGTAAATTTCTTATATTTACACATGTGTAAAGAATCTAATAAGAGTGATTATGAGATGATAAATGAATTTTTTGACGTTGTAAATTTATTTTTTGATGTAGTATTTTAATTACAATGAAGTTTGTATTAAAAAAAACTGGATTTGATTGTTTTTTCATTCGTTCTCACGGTTCTCGCAATATTTAGCGTTCTCAAGATAACCTTCCTATATATATATATATATATATATATATATATATAATATAGAGAGAGAGAGAGAGAGGTATGCTGCGAAATTATGCACGTTGTAAAACTCAAAACCCTAATCATGCATGTTGAAAAACCACAATCACGCATGTTGAAAAAACATAATAACACATGTTGAAAACTATAACATGCTTCATTACACATTTATAATATGCTTGATTATGGTTTTTCAACATGCGTGATTAAGGTTTTCAGTTTTACAATGTGCGTAACTTCACAGCGTACGCTCGTACGTTAAGCAATATTGTAATGATCAGATGACATTAAAATCAATTTAAGAAGAAAAGAGCATAACAGTAAAACGTTAAATAGTTTATACCTCTTTATATTAACAAGTGAAAATTTTATACTTAACAAGTGAAAATTTATACTTAACATTAAACATTTTCTCTCTAATTAATCGGTCAATATCATATATCCTACACATTATCAAATTTTATACTTAACAAGTGAAAATTTATCATACACTTTATCATATACAATTCGTAATTTATCCTATACACCTCGTATATATATATTATATATATATATATTATATATATATATATGTATATATATATATATGTATATATATGTGTGTGTGTGTGTGTGTATTGGAAAAATGTATATTTTGAAAATAAGTTACAAGTTTAATTTAGTAGTTATTAAAGAAGAAAATACAAATTAATAATCTATATAAGTTTAACAATATACCCGTACAATAACATTAAATACAAATATTAAATAAAGAAAACCAAAACATTCTTATTGGGTTTTTTTCTTCTTACAAAGAAATTTTGTGGGGACCGGGAAACAGTGCATTTAACATGTTAAATCATCATACTCAGTAAATCCCACTAATAGCAAAGCTAAGGTAGGGTCTGAGGAGGGTAAGATGTAGACAACATTACCTCTACCCTATAGGAATAGAGATGTTGCTTCCAGCGAGACCCCTGGCTCGATAGTAGTTTTGCATCAAGCCTTGGACATAAGGCAAATAACACCCAGTAATTGAGACAAATGCCGATTAGTGCATGTACCCTCTTGTCTTTCGGCTATCAAAGCCACCACGTGATGCATGATTAACCATCCCCCTCTTTTAACGTTATTTTCATGAAGTTAGTAAAATAACGTTAAAATTAGTGCACTTTCACTTTTGCCCCCGAGCGCCCACAAATATATACATTATATGCGCATACCACAAATAACGTTCAAAATACTTTCACAAATATTTTTTAGTATTTTAATTTAAATTTAAATCATAAAATTTAAATTAAAATACTAAAATAGTATTTTCTTTCAGTTTTTTCAGAGCTTTTGCATATAAAGATGTTTATAAGATATTCCAATAAAAAAAATTGTAAAACATGTGTTTTACCTTTTTAAGTGTTTTTAAGCATTTTTTATTTTTTTAGTCTGTGAGTTTTTTTTTTTCAATTTAAAAGTCTTTTACATGAATTTATATGAAAAAACTTCGAAAGTTTTTTGAAAAAAAATGAAATTGTAACATGTTAAATTTAATTTTTATGATTTATTTAACATTTTAATTATACTGTTCCTTAGTTCCTGTTTTTTAATGTTCCTCATTGAAAATAACCCTATATCTGTGTGTGTGTGCGTGGTGTGTTAGGATTTTGTTAGAAGCACTAATGTAATAAAGAAACATAAGAAGTATTCTGAATCATACATTTTTCCAAAGCAAAAATACAAATAAAAATGTAAAAAACTATTATTATTATTTTTTGGAAAAATCGTAGTTTTTATGTCAGTTTTGTTTATATATCTTCTGTGAATACTGTCAATTTTAACTATACACACACGAGGGTAGGAAAATTTGAGAAATGCTATATTGCATCAATATCTCCAACCTAGTGTTTAATGCAAAGTTTATAATTAATAACAATTGCGAGAACTGTTAGAACAAATAAAAAACCACAAGAACTAATTCAAAAACAATTCCAATTCAAAAATTTTCTTTTACATTTATCCTTATTATTCGAGTATAATGTTAGAAATTGAATTTACACGTTTAAATTCACATTTAATCGTAAATAAAGAAACTTTATACATGTGTAAGTTTGTCATTTACACATATGTAAATTTGTTATATTTACACAAGTATAAAAAATCTAATAAGAGTGAATTTGAGAAAAGAAATGAATTATTTGATGTTGTAAATTCTTTTTTTATGTTGTATTTTAATTACAATGTGGTTTGTGTTAAATAAAATGGGTTTTGTATTTTCATTCGTTCTCACGGTTTTCGCTATATTTAGCGTTCTCAAAATAGCCCTCCCCATATATATAGGGTGGGAGTTGGCTACAAAGTCCATTTTTCCTATAAAGTGTAAAAAGTCATAAAACATCATAATTGTCAACTATGAAACACACTCAAAACCCACAAATAATAAAATGAAGATTACTAAAACACAGATTTATTGGTATTGTGTTGTGTTTTGGATGATAAGACTTTGATTATTGAATGACTTCCAAAGTGTGTTTTTTGTTGATTATCAAGTGGTGTTTTATATTTATAGTTATACGATGGTGTGTTTGAAGTTTCTATGGACTGTTAAGGTTTGGATATTGTGTTTTAGTGATCTCCACTCTGTTATTTGTGGGTTTTGAGTGAGTTTTATAACTGAAATTGTGGTGTTTCATGACATTGTACACTTTGTAGAAAAAATGAAATTTGTAGCCGAACCCCACCCTATAGGGGAGTGGATAGAAAGACAACCCACTTGAGTTAAGAAAACTCAAGAAAACCTTATATAACATTTTTTTTTGTTGTAAAAAAATTAGGGAATATAAATTACATGTTAATGAACATTTTAAAACAAAAAAAATTAGGGAATGTAAGTTACATGTATATACATGTTTAAAATTGAAATAAAGATGTTTGATAATGTACATATATGTATAAATGTGTAAGAATGATTGTACATATATGTATATTAAGGAAGATTATGGTTCTAAATATTTTTTTAATGCACATATGTCTAAAATACGTGTTTAAAGTTGAAAATAAGTATCGTACGTATATGTTTCATAATATACACAGATGTATAATTTAAAAATTGACAATATACATATACATATATATATATATATATATATAAAAAACTCTTAAGAACATACGATTAAAAGTAAAAAAAACTTATTGGCTTAGACAAAACATGTAGTCCAGGATGCTTATCGCGTTTCTTAGTGAACATGCGTTTCTCTTAGGATCCTTATAAGATACCCTATATATATATATATATAGTATTTGAAGCTATTAAAAACTTAAAGCATTAAAAAAATTGCATTCTAGTAAAAAATTTTATATTTCAAGCAGATTTTTATTTGTTTAAATTGGATTGCAAATAGTTTGCACTTCATCAGGTACTTTTTAACCACATAAAATATAAATATAAAATATATATATATATATATATAACCTCATATTTGTATGTACACTCAGAAACCCTTCCCTCCAGCACTAGACATTCTACACTTTTTAGTTATTTGGAGAACCCAAGTATTCTCTTTCGGATTCAGAGAGTATTAAGCTACTTATATACAAAGGTTTTATAGATGCAAGATCATATACAAATAAATCTTAACCTAAAAGGAAACTAGGTTAAACAAACTCCCACTAAACTCATTCAAATGACGTTGAACCCGGTTCATCGAACACTAAATAATTATATTAAGTGTTTAGTTTTAGTGCTAAGGCTAGGGTTTAGAGTTTAGTTCTTAAGGTTTAGAGTTTAAATTTTAGGGTTTACCTATAAGTTTTAGGGTGAAGGGGATAGCGTTTTTAATTAGAGCTCGACGAGTCAATTCCAACATTGCTAGAATAAGTTCAATCAAAGTTCGTCGAAGCCGAATTTATATATTTTTTAGGCTAGATACACTGTATACCGGAACTTAGGGTCTGTTTGGTATGACATAATGGAATGACGAGGGAATGGAATAGACAAGGTAATGGAATGGACAAAGGAATGAAATCGATCATTGCCATTCCATAGTCTTGTTTGGCTACCGTATAGGAATGGAATGAATCATTACCTTGTGTTGTTTGGTATGCAGGACAAGACGAAAGAATAAAATTAGCGATTGGTGGTGGTAGTGGGTGGTTGCGTTGGTGGGGGGTGGCGTTGGTGGAGGGTGGCGGCGGCGGATGGTGACAATGGTCGATGGCAGAAGGTGGCAGCCGTATGGTCGACGGTCGCAGGTGGCGACGGTGGTTGGCTGGCGGCGGCGTTGGTTGGCGGTAGCATCAGTGGTCGAAGAAGGTGGCGACGACGGCGGGTGGTAGTGATGGTCGGTGGTGGTGGTGGTGGCCGGTGGTGGCGAGTAGAGAATGTGGCAATGGTGGCGGGCGGTGGTGGCTGGCGGTGGTGGTTAGCGGCTGAGGGTGGCGTGGTGACAAGTGGTGGCGGGGGCGGGTGATGGTGGTGGTCAGCGGCGGAGGGTGGCGGGTGGTGAAGGTGGCGGGTGGCGGTAGGGGTTGGGTGGTGTTGGTAATGAAGGGTGAGTGAGGGGATGAAATGAAAAAAAAACAAGGGTAGTGGATGGAATGGATTTGAGGGAATGAAATGCCCTATGTAATGGGTGATTCCATTACCTTAACCAACCAAACATAACTTTTTTTCATTCCCTCGTAATAGTTCATTTTATTCCTTCTCTCATTTCTCGTATACCAAACACTACCTTAACGTTTTATAAATATGTTTGAAGCTGAAATTACAATATCCAGCCCACACCCTTATTATCAGGGCCGGCCCATTAGTACAACTTGGTAAGGCTCAGGCCTAGGGGCACCAAAAAAAATAGGGCCTACGATTTTCTTTCTTTTATAAATATTTATATAAAGAAAGTTTGTATATTAATTATACTGAGAGATGATTTACAAGTAACATCAATGTGGTGAGGTGATAATACAACCATTATGCTTTTATGGAAACCAAAGTTCGAGTCCCTCAAGCCTCCTTTCTTAACTATTTTTTTGTTAATGAATCTTGAATACTAGTTCCAAGGATGCCCTCTGATTTACTAAGCATATATCCATATATATACATATGTATATATACTATTTAATTTAACTCTAGTTAATAGGTAAATTTTTTGCCTACTTAACTTTAAATAATAAGAAATTCTTAACTAACTTTGATTTGATTTGTGTTTTAGATAATCAGATTTATTTGGTTAAGAAAACCATCTACTTTATAAATATATGAAATGTTGTATAAGTTAATCTTAATAATTTTTGTGCCAAACATAAATCGAAAATACAAAATAAAAAAACTGAAAAAGGGTCCTGATTTTTACTTTCTTTGACTTGCATAAAGTAAAATCTTAATATGTTACTATCGGACTTGCATAACATAAAAATTTTAACTTTGTCTGCTTTAAACTGTTTAGTTTATAACCGTCGGACCCAAGCCCGGGCAAAAGAGAAGGGTTTTGTTACTAAATATGTTTAGAAAGGATAATCTTGCAAAAAAGCTTTTACTTCTTAGTTCGTTTAGTGTCTTCAAAAACGTCAGAACTGCCATCTTATTATCATCTAATTTTGTTTTCTATCTATGGTACACGTAGGTACGGTGAGTATGGGGATGTAATGACTGTAACCTACAACTAGGCATGCCACCATTCCATTTGACGACGACAACCGAAAGAATTATGTACGTCCATCTCCCACATTGAATTGATTATATTTATTAATTTTATAAATCTTTAATATATACCATATATGCTATCTAGTTTCTACTTAAATTTTAATCATATTAAATAGAGTAAATTGCACAAAACGTCCTTTAAGTTGCATCAATCTATCTGGTTTCATCCTTAATCTTTAAAAGTTGCCAAAACAATCCTTTAAGTTTAAATTAGTTACGGGTTTCATCCTTTATCACTAACCCGGTTATTAATTCACGTTAAACGGCCTCACATGCATGGCATGTGAGGGTAAAACCGTCTTTTCACACATTTGAGCTTATAAATCCCTAATAAAATCCCAAAAACTTTGTGTTCTTGTTCTTCCACCTAACACAATTAAACATGGCAAACCCTAGATTCTAATCCCAACTTCAATGTCATCTGTTTATTGTTTGTGTGGGAAGGAAGCAATCTTACGAACCTCTCGGTCAGATAGAAACCCAGGACGACTGTATCACTCGTGTCCCTTCAAAGTAAGTTTTCCCCAAATTCATCATAATTTGAAAATCAATGTTTACTGTATGTTGTTTTGTTTACAGGCATCACCGATTTGTAAGAATTTCATTGGATGGGCTGAACCAAAGGCTGATGAAGAAGCACAATATACCATTCCAGGATTACTAAGGACTAACAGTGAACTTATGGATTCAAATCATGAGCTTCATGCTAGAAACAAGAAACTTGAAGAACATTTGAAAGACAGTAGAGCTGAATCAAAAAAATGGAAAAAGTACATGATTCTTAGTTGGTTGATGCTTTTCACTGTTGTGTTTCTTAAAAATAGTTAGTTAGTGGAATGAAATCTAGTATGATCTTGATGTATTGTGTTTTGTAGTTGTGAATCATGTTAAGGCGGTTATATATTTTGGATATTATTAATGGAATGTATTTTGGAAATTTCAATCATATGGATATTGTTGCAGTTGTTGTTTATGTCATGTTTGTATAGCTGCGTACATAACAAAGTGAATGCATAGTGTCGCGGACTAAAAGTGAAAGCATAGTGTCCGCGGACATAACAATTTAAAGCAAAGTGTCCGACTAAAAAGTGAACGAATAAGTGTCCGCGGACAACAAAGTAAAGCAAAGTTCGCGAATTGACACTATCATCCTAAACCTGCATTACCTAACAATTGCAATCCTTAACAAACTGTAACCCTTGATAATCAAACCCAAACATCTGAAACAAACCACCTGCAGAAATTGTAACCTGACCCCCTAACAACCTGCATTACATGTATAGCAATACACCCTCAAATCCTTAAACAACCGTAACTTAATATAACACCCACAAATCATATAAAGACAATAAAACATGACAAAACCATAAGAAAATACTGTCAATTAAAAACATAACACAAATATTACACAGTCTAACATATTTTCAAAGACAATTAAACATGACATAACAGTTTTTAAAGACAAAAAAACCATGTCAAACAACCTAACACTATCAAACAAAACAATCTCAATTTTTTGATATTTTTAAAAGAATGATTTTCCCTTTAGTTTGCCCCCTGCACCATTCTTGACAGCACGGGAGCCACCACTGGAGCCTGCACCCTTCTTCACACCACTAGATCCTGCACCCTTCTTGACATCACTAGAGCCTGCACCCTTCTTAACACCTAAAGAACCTTCAACATTCTTGCATGTCCTGGTATTATGACCAAGGCCCTTGCACTTTCCACATTTCACATAAGCATCCTTCTTTGATAATTTTCCACCTTTAGACATATCCTCTATCTCACTTACAGACCTTTTCCTTTTCTTTTTTGGCCTTCCAGCTTGCTTGTGGTAACTTGGTGGTGTTATAGTAGTTGGCACCTGGGATTTGGGCCATAAAGTTCTACCATTGATAGGAAATATATTGAAACTGTAAACATGCTTCCATGATTCCATCTTGTACATTGGGTGCACCCAATTTTCTGGTATATCAACCTGTATACAACAATTATTGTTCAATAACAAATCAAAATGAATGTTATATAAATAAAGACAACCTGTTGACTATGGCTGGCCATATTCCAATTTGCTGCTACTGCATGCTTGCAAGGTATTCCTGTAATCTCCTACCTCCTGCAACTACATGTTTTCTGAACTGCATTGACCACACATTGGTCAATACCATGAGATACCTCAAAGTGTTCATCCCCATTCCAACTAACTGAATACTTTGCAGCATCTTTCTTTATGTTTGACAACTGATTGGTAGCATATGGTGTCAACAGACCATCACTTTTATCAATAACTTGTAAGACATTAACTATCCTTCTCATAAGGTATTCCCTTATGTATTCTAAAGCTGTGATTATGGGCTTATCTCTCCCTTGTACTATTTTGGCATTAAATGTCACACCCCGACCCGCAGCGGAAAAGGTGATCGGGGCATGATTGGGTTATCATCAAAGCTCATGACATTTATTAAGCGTTTCATATTCATTAATACAAATTAAATGGAAATTTACAATGATTGCTACAACATGATCTAACTAACAATCTAAACTTCTTTGTTCTCTTCTAAGGCATATCCTATGTTTTCCTTGCTTCAACCTGTTCACCTGTATCATGCGTAAAAAGGTTTTTGGATCAACATAATGTTGGCGAGTGAATCCTATGGAAAACATTTGAACAATTTATTTAAATTGATTATGAAATATGTGCACAACCAAACATGAGTAAAATTAGATGTAACTTGATCAACAATCATAAGATGTTAAATGAAACACTCATGAATAACAATGGCACAATTAAAGGCACGCGATGCTCAACTCGTCTCTCACGAGGAACTGAGGGGCCTGATGAATGAATTGCATAAACATGATGATATGAATGACACAACTACAAACAATATAAACTCAATGAAACACACATGAACAATAATGAATTTGAATTGAAGCACTCGATGTTCTACTCGTCTCCCACGAGGAACTGATGGGCTTAATGTATGAGTTTCATATAATTTGACAAACGGAATATAAGTAAATCACAACAATAAAACAATCTAAGTTTAAGTCATGATGTGGTATGGCACAAGTTTAAATAAATAAATTAATTATTTTCATAACACATGACACACCCCAAAACGTGTAATTTAAAAAGGGGAATTGTAAGATTCACTCACAGTGGGTGCGTTCGGTTGATGACGTTGAATGCACGCGAAGTGGTTTTAACCACGAGTGAGATTTAACCTAGATAAATCGCGTTATGGTTTGGTAAGTAAACGGATTTTATTAAACTATTTTAGTAGAATTGTTGGGTGTATTTTTGTGAGTTTGAGGCTATTTTCTAACCTTAAAAAAATGTTATTTTTAAGTATTTATAATTGATTTTTAATTAAAATAATTAAATAAAAATAATAAAAAAATATTTATTTTATTTTTGCTACAGTGACTTTGACCATTGACTTTGACTGGCGTTGACCGGTTCGAGGCATATTGTTGTGCGCTGGGTGAGGCTCGAACCCGAGACCTCCCGTACGCGTGCACGTAGCTCTACCAACTGAGCTACGTGTCTACCCCTTATATATCCGATTTTAATTACATATATACATTAATTAGAATTAAACAGAAATCCTTTTTATTTTAAAAACAGTTTAAACGACTCCGACATGCACTCCACAGGTCTCGAACCCGGGACCTGTGGTTTAATCCAACACACAGTCCACCGCTGGACTGTGTGTTCAACATGTTATATCATTCGATTTTTATTATACTTAAATACTAATTATTTATTTCCTTTTCTGCCTTAATTAAAAAGAAGAGATAGTTGTCCGAGTCGGTGCTGAAGACCGGACTCGAACTCGTGACCAGCGATATAAACAAACACACAGTCCACCGCTGGACTGTGTGTCTAACTTGGTTATTATTCCGGTTATCAATATACTTAACATATATCTAAGGCGACTCCGGTTCAGTAAACAAAAAAATGGTTTTTATTAAGGCAGCGTGTGTGAGACCGGAATCGAACTCGAGACGTTTGCGTTATATGTGCACACAGTCCACCGCTGGACTGTGTGTCTAACCCGATTAATTTCATGATTTTAATTATACTTATAATATAACGAGTACATCGTCTTCTTCATCAAAGTATAACCAGAGAAAGTCGACTGACTGGTTCAAGGTTTTTTTATCGGTTTTATTAGTGTTTTACAGTCGATTAAGGTAAGATAAAAGTGAAAAGGAAAAGAAACTGGGCGGAGAGGTATACCGACTGGACTCTCTGTTTTCCGGCAGAAACTCCGGCGACAGAATTCACCTCCGGCGACGTGTTCCTTATAGCAGCTAGTCTCCGGAAAGCTTGGAAAAGGTAAGGGTGACTTCGGTAAAGATTTAGGGGATTCAGTAAAGCTCAGAGATTAAAACTCGGTTTTCCGGCGAAAAACAGGAAAGTTCCGGCGATTGGAATTACGCCGTGAAAAGATGTGTTTTTGAGCGAAAAGGTTTGTCGTCGGTTGTGGGTCAATTTATAGGAGAAAAACGAGATGTATTTGGTCTGATTTCGGACTGTGTTCGTTTATTTAAATTTTCCGGCGGTTTTGATTTTGGTCGCGGACTTCAAACATCGGTTATAACCGATATCTGGTTAATGGTTTACGTTATAACGTAAATTGTAGTTAAGACTCGCGAGAATTTCGGGATTCCGACGACTAAACCGTTTGGGCGCCGGTTTTGAATTTGTAACGACACTTTATCAATTAAATGATTTTATTATACAACAAACAAAGTCCGCGGCGCAGTGGTTTGTGTGTGTGAGTTAAATCAGTTGGCTGATTCGGTACAGACCCGGGTTCGAAACCCGGCAGAGGCAATTCATTTTTATTTTGCGATTTTTGACAGTTTTTCAAAAACTAAATATATATTCCCGTATAATAATTGATTACGGATCGTTTAAAAATATTTTGGGCATTTAATTCGTAACGAAATTTTTGACTGACTGTTCGGTTGCTAAACGGAGCGGGTTTGGTAAATCCGTTTTTGACAGATGTTACAGTATCCCCTGCTTTTTAGAAATTTCGTCCCGAAATTTAAATAATGATATATTTTGACTAAAAGGATGATGATGTTTTGTTTGACAATTGTATGCTTAGCAAAATAAAGGCTTAAGTTTTTTTTTTTTTGTTCGAGGCGGTAACGTTCCTTGTAAGGGTTAAGTACCCTATTCAGGAATCGCTTTTTGTTGCCTACTGTATAAGTATTGATAAGCAGAAATGATTTGCTAAAATGATATCCTGCATAAGAGTTTAGATACGTTTGGGAAAGTATGGTTATATCCTAAGGCAAAACTTCTAACACTATAACCTATATGGGACATAAATAAAAACACAACAGCTGATATTTGAACATAAGTAAACACAACAGCTAATATCCGAACATGAATAAATACATCAGCAAATATTTGAACATGAATAAACACATCAGCAAATATTTGAACATGAATAAACACATCAGCAATTATTTGAATCCACATTCTGATAGCATATATGTTTGAATGATGGAAGTTCCTCTCTCGTTTATTATGATGGAGAGGTTAGTTTATGTAGAAATGGAACACAATCCAATCTCTTTAAATAACATGATGATATAAATGTAACACAAATTCCAACCAAGGCAATACTAAATCCTACATAGAACTTCTCATAACCGCCTGATAATGCCTCTGATCCTTTGGCAAGAATACTTATATATAGGAAGTACCAGCGGCGTATCCACCATATTCTTGCCAAATTTTCATTAGTTTTATCCACAAGTTATGATTGGTTACCAAGAAACTAATAAATCCTACATAGAACTTCTCATAACCGTCCGATAATGCCTCTGATCCTTTGGCAAGAATACTTATATATAGGAAGTACCAGCGGCGTATCCACCATATTCTTGCCAAATTTTCATTAGTTTTATCAGTGAATTATGATTAGTCCTATAACTCTACCACCAATACAACAAACATAAAATACTGAAATGAAATATATCTGTGCGATCAAGGCTCAATCGAACGGAGCCGATCGTATTGCATGTACTGAAAATGAAATGGATGTGCGCTCAAGGCTCAATTAAACGGAGCCGAACGTATGAATGTACTGAAATTGAAATTGTGTGCTCAAGGCTCAATCGGGTGGAGCCGAGCGTATTGCATGTACTGAAAATGAATAACTTAACCACACAAACAGCCTATGCATGGAACCTCTCATAACCGCCTGATAATGCCTCTGATCATTTGACAAGAATACTTATATATCTGAAGTACCAGCGGCGTATCCACCATATCCTTGTCAAATTTTCATTGACTTTATCCGCAAGTTATGGTTAGTTCGATGCGACTCTACAACAAACACCACAACCACAAGATACTGATAATGAAATTGTCTGTGCGCTCAAGGCTCAATCAAACGGAGCCGAACGTATTGAATGGAATTGCATGTGCGCTCAAGGCTCAATCAAACGGAGCCGAACGTATTGAATGTACTGAAATTGAACAACTTAATCTAAACAACCATCACACAAACAGCCTATGCATGGAACCTCTCATAATCGCCTGATAATGCCTCCGATCATTTGACAAGAATACTTATATATAGGAAGTACCATCGGCGTATCCACCATATCCTTGTCAAATTTTCATTGACTTTATCCGTAAATTATGGTTGGTTCGATGCGACTTTACTACAAACACCACAACCACAAGATACTGATAATGAAATTGTATGTGCGCTCAAGGCTCAATCAAAAGGAGCCGAACGTATTGCATGAACTGGAAATATAAATTGAAATGTGCGCTCAAGGCTCAATCAAACGGAGCCGAACGTATTGCATGAACTGGAAATGTAAATTGAAATGTGCGCTCAAGGCTCAATCAAACGGAGCCGATCGTGCGGGCACGCTCTGATCAACCGCATAATAAAATGGGGATCAAACTCAACCTCGATGGATGGGGAGCTACGGCCTCGGCAAAAGCATATACTGAAAACAATATATAATATATAATATCCAATAATTTCTCTAACAGTCTACACATGGAAAAACATAAAACTAAACGATAGGAATTGAATCTGGATCCTCGGCGAAGAGGACTAGCTGAGTATCTTCATCTGGGCCGTCATTATCTTCGACAGGATTGGCGTTGATATTGAAGACTCTTCCTCTTGTTGGTGGCATAGTGGTTGGGTTTTCTTGGTTTACTTGGTTAACTGGGTTTGATTGGGCTTGAGTGTTGATAACGTTAACCAATTGAGGGCATGTGTTTCTAAAGTGGGTAGGGTCGCCACAATTGAAGCAAGCTCGAGCATATGGGAACATGGGGTATTGGGGTTGATGATAAGTTTGGGCCATGTTTTGAGTAGGGGAAGAGGTTTGGTCTTGAAAGGTGCGACAAACATTGCTCAAATGACCATAGCGTCCACAAGTTGCACATAGACGACAAGGTAGAGTATGGGGATGGTGATAAAAACAGTTGTTGCATCGAGGGTGAGGTCCAAGATATGGTTTCTTATCTGGGTAAGCTGAGTTGGGTGCCACTTGGGTGATTGGGATAGCTTGGATGGGTATGGCGTGAAAAACTGGTGGATTTCGTTGAGTAGCAGCGAAAAGTCGCCCGACTCTTCTTCTCTTAGGTTTGGGTTGAGAAGGGGATTCGGGTTGAGTGGAGTCGGAGGTTTCAGTCGATTCTTTATCCTTCTTCTTCTCCTCCTTGAAGTCTTTGTTTCGGATTCGGTTCTCGGTGAGCTCTGTTGCTAGCTCCATTGCTGCTTCCAAAGTTGCAGGCTTGGTACTTATCACAGGGTCTTGAATCTTTGACGGAAGACCACGAATGTAGTGCTCGATCAAACGGTAGAGGGGAGCGAACATGTTGGGAACCATTTGATGTAACTCGAGGAATCTTTTGTTGTAGGTGATGTGGTCTCCTTCCACTTGCTTCAATGAGTAAAATTCATCTTCTAGCTTCTTGATTTCGCTCCTTGGGCAAAATCGTCTGGTCATGATTTCCTTCAATTCGTTCCAAGTTAAGGACATAGCATCTTCAACACCTCGTTTGGCCTTCTCTGTGTTCCACCAAGTAAGTGCTATCCCATATAGTCGACCGGTAGCATAACGCACTTTGCGATCATCAGGGCAATCGCAATTTAGAAAAGTATTCTCCATTTCTTCAAACCAATGGAGGAGAGCGGTGACGCCTTCAGTCCCTTTGTATTTCGGAGGGTCGCATGATTTGAAATGCTTGTAGGTGCATTTAGTGGTATTTGGGGGAGAGTTGAAAATGTTTTGGTTTGCTTGATTGACAGGATTATTGGTAAGTGCTTGTTGAACTTGGATTACAATATTGGGTATTACGGCAGCCATTTGTTGAGCGATTAAGGCAGCCATGCGCTCGCGGGCTTTTCTTGCTCTCGTCTTCCTACGGGCGAGGTTAGAAGACATCTACAATGAATACATGACAAGAGTATGAGTTGGATGCTTTTGGGATCATGGGTCGCATTCAAGAACGAACATTCATAAAATAATTATAGATAAATAAATTACTACATCCATTGGATGTCTTGGGTTTTGCTCGCTGTTAGGCCCTTCATGCCGCCATACTTTACCTGTGTAATCATGTGGGCCCCCATGAATACCGGTTTTTCATATGGTTCGCACGGTCTCTGCCTGGTTACGTACACAAAAACCCGGAGAAAATCGAGAAATATGTATACAACGTGTGATGTTCGGAATGTGTCCAGGTGTAGACACGGTGACACCTCAAAGTAGGGTTAGTTCGAACGACGTTTGGTGTGGCATGCTTTGGCCTAATAGGTCCTTCGTACTCTCATCGTTGGTCCCCAGGTAGGCAAACTGGTCCGTTATATTGGATTTATACGAATGCCAGCCTAGACAGGACGTTCCGACTACCGGTACTTGTACCCTTCCAGTTACTACATGCCCGTCGCAGAACTTACTTTGATGAGATTTGAAAATTGCATAAAATCTTTGGATAATGAGAATATGAAAATAAATTGAATACATGAACATCGATATATGTATAATGAATATGTATATATGTATAATGAATATGTATATGAGCATATATGTTTGACTGAAATGTAAACAAATATGAAACAAATAAATATCACAAGTTTGTATATAACCACCTAATCAATTTAAAATTTAGGCAGACTATAGTATAGGCTCTAAGGGTCTAATAACCTATCCTATATCCCTATAGTCATGGCTCTGATACCAATCTGTCACACCCCGACCCGCAGCGGAAAAGGTGATCGGGGCATGATTGGGTTATCATCAAAGCTCATGACATTTATTAAGCGTTTCATATTCATTAATACAAATTAAATGGAAATTTACAATGATTGCTACAACATGATCTAACTAACAATCTAAACTTCTTTGTTCTCTTCTAAGGCATATCCTATGTTTTCCTTGCTTCAACCTGTTCACCTGTATCATGCGTAAAAAGGTTTTTGGATCAACATAATGTTGGCGAGTGAATCCTATGGAAAACATTTGAACAATTTATTTAAATTGATTATGAAATATGTGCACAACCAAACATGAGTAAAATTAGATGTAACTTGATCAACAATCATAAGATGTTAAATGAAACACTCATGAATAACAATGGCACAATTAAAGGCACGCGATGCTCAACTCGTCTCTCACGAGGAACTGAGGGGCCTGATGAATGAATTGCATAAACATGATGATATGAATGACACAACTACAAACAATATAAACTCAATGAAACACACATGAACAATAATGAATTTGAATTGAAGCACGCGATGTTCTACTCGTCTCCCACGAGGAACTGATGGGCTTAATGTATGAGTTTCATATAATTTGACAAACGGAATAT
Source organism: Scalesia atractyloides (assembly GCA_947069175.1). Taxonomy (NCBI): domain Eukaryota; kingdom Viridiplantae; phylum Streptophyta; class Magnoliopsida; order Asterales; family Asteraceae; genus Scalesia; species Scalesia atractyloides. The sequence goes on from CAMTDV010000030.1 coordinate 60,817,950, forward strand.
AAGTAAATCACAACAATAAAACAATCTAAGTTTAAGTCATGATGTGGTATGACACAAGTTTAAATAAATAAATTAATTATTTTCATAACACATGACACACCCCAAAACGTGTAATTTAAAAAGGGGAATTGTAAGATTCACTCACAGTGGGTGCGTTCGGTTGATGACGTTGAATGCACGCGAAGTGGTTTTAACCACGAGTGAGATTTAACCTAGATAAATCGCATTATGGTTTGGTAAGTAAACGGATTTTATTAAACTATTTTAGTAGAATTGTTGGGTGTATTTTTGTGAGTTTGAGGCTATTTTCTAACCTTAAAAAAATGTTATTTTTAAGTATTTATAATTGATTTTTAATTAAAATAATTAAATAAAAATAATAAAAAAATATTTATTTTATTTTTGCTACAGTGACTTTGACCATTGACTTTGACTGGCGTTGACCGGTTCGAGGCATATTGTTGTGCGCTGGGTGAGGCTCGAACCCGAGACCTCCCGTACGCGTGCACGCAGCTCTACCAACTGAGCTACGTGTCTACCCGTTATATATCCGATTTTAATTACATATATACATTAATTAGAATTAAACAGAAATCCTTTTTATTTTAAAAACAGTTTAAACGACTCCGACATGCACTCCACAGGTCTCGAACCCGGGACCTGTGGTTTAATCCAACACACAGTCCACCGCTGGACTGTGTGTTCAACATGTTATATCATTCGATTTTTATTATACTTAAATACTAATTATTTATTTCCTTTTCTGCCTTAATTAAAAAGAAGAGATAGTTGTCCGAGTCGGTGCTGAAGACCGGACTCGAACTCGTGACCAGCGATATAAACAAACACACAGTCCACCGCTGGACTGTGTGTCTAACTTGGTTATTATTCCGGTTATCAATATACTTAACATATATCTAAGGCGACTCCGGTTCAGTAAACAAAAAAATGGTTTTTATTAAGGCAGCGTGTGTGAGACCGGAATCGAACTCGAGACGTTTGCGTTATATGTGCACACAGTCCACCGCTGGACTGTGTGTCTAACCCGATTAATTTCATGATTTTAATTATACTTATAATATAACGAGTACATCTCTTCTTCATCAAAGTATAACCAGAGAAAGTCGACTGACTGGTTCAAGGTTTTTTTATCGGTTTTATTAGTGTTTTACAGTCGATTAAGGTAAGATAAAAGTGAAAAGGAAAAGAAACTGGGCGGAGAGGTATACCGACTGGACTCTCTGTTTTCCGGCAGAAACTCCGGCGACAGAATTCACCTCCGGCGACGTGTTCCTTATAGCAGCTAGTCTCCGGAAAGCTTGGAAAAGGTAAGGGTGACTTCGGTAAAGATTTAGGGGATTCAGTAAAGCTCAGAGATTAAAACTCGGTTTTCCGGCGAAAAACAGGAAAGTTCCGGCGATTGGAATTACGCCGTGAAAAGATGTGTTTTTGAGCGAAAAGGTTTGTGTCGGTTGTGGGTCAATTTATAGGAGAAAAACGAGATGTATTTGGTCTGATTTCGGACTGTGTTCGTTTATTTAAATTTTCCGGCGGTTTTGATTTTGGTCGCGGACTTCAAACATCGGTTATAACCGATATCTGGTTAATGGTTTACGTTATAACGTAAATTGTAGTTAAGACTCGCGAGAATTCCGGGATTCCGACGACTAAACCGTTTGGGCGCCGGTTTTGAATTTGTAACGACACTTTATCAATTAAATGATTTTATTATACAACAAACAAAGTCCGCGGCGCAGTGGTCTGTGTGTGTGAGTTAAATCAGTTGGCTGATTCGGTACAGACCCGGGTTCGAAACCCGGCAGAGGCAATTCATTTTTATTTTGCGATTTTTGACAGTTTTTCAAAAACTAAATATATATTCCCGTATAATAATTGATTACGGATCGTTTAAAAATATTTTGGGCATTTAATTCGCAACGAAATTTTTGACTGACTGTTCGGTTGCTAAACGGAGCGGGTTTGGTAAATCCGTTTTTGACGGATGTTACATTAAATACCTCACACATGTTGTTCAGAAGTACATCAGAGTGTGCCCTGCCTGTTCACAAAATATGTAGCACAAATTCAAAAACTTACAAGTGTAATAGTCTACATATGGAATTTAATATTTTAAATAATTGCAAGTGTATTACCTGAAAAGTGAGATCTGGTCCAGTGTTTTGGTGGGATCTTTGATAACCACACATGTGCATCAGAATTCAAAGTCTTTAGCTCATCCATACAAGTCTCAAACTGTACAACTGTTGTAGCACTTGCTATTTTCCAAAGCATGTCTTTGTACTCCTTCCCTTTATAAGATAATCTCATGTTCTCATGGATATGTCTGAGACAGAATCTGTGCTCAGCATTTGGAAACAAATTTGAAACTGCATTCTGAATTCCCTGTTACACATTTAAAAATGCATAAGTATGATAAACCAATAGATTAATAATGTAAAACATGTACCTTTTGTCTATCACTCATGAATGTGACATTTGAATTGCTTGCAAGTTGTAAGTCATCACCAAGACATTCAAGAAACCAGGTCCATGAGTTAATGTTCTCAGCTTCAACAATTGCATAGGAAACAGGATAAATCATGTTGTTGTTGTCAATTCCAACAGCTGTGAGAACCTGACCAGGAAAAGGTCCTTTCATAAATGCACCATCAAGCCCTACCAAATCCCTCCCAATAGCATTGAATCCTTGCTTTAGTGAACCAAGACAAATGTAGATTCTTTTGAATTTTCTTGTAGGCTCACTAGGCTCTGCTGGTGGTTCCACATCTAACTTGATAGTGGTTCCTGGATTTGTCCTAAGCAATTCATCAATGTATTGTCTAAGTAGACCATACTGTGAACTATAGTCACCATGTAGCTGCTTCTGAGCTTTAGCTTTGGCCCTAAAAGCTGTCCATTTAGAAATTGAAACTTCATATTTTCGCTGAAACTGTTCCTGTACTGCTTTGACAGGGATCCTGGGGTTATCTTCGATTTGTTCCATCAATTGTTGTGCTAAGAAAGTTGAACTACAGTGATAAATGTTTCGGCTCTCTAAACATTTGTGTTCATCTATTAGAGTCTTAACTATCCAACTCTCTGTCACTGAATCCCTAGACACCAACAACACAAAGGGACATACAAACTGCTTAGGGTTTTTCTTTTTACCTCTTCCCCCAATGTGTTTTTTTCTAGACCTCCTTCATTCCTATCATGTTCAATTTCAGTCCCTCCTTCAACAGAAATGTCCCCTTCTTTCTGGTTCTTTTTAACTTTTTTCTTTTTTGGCCTCTTAACAGCTTCCACCTTTTCAACACCAGGAATATCACCTGCACATGCCACCCTTACCCTATCCTTATCATCTTTACTATTTTTAACAACCTTCTAGTCTCCACTGTGTGTTTTTTTAAAAACTTTTTAACTTCAGCCTTATTTCCAAACATTTGACCTATGTAGAAGTTGTTATCATTAGCATGTGCCCTTTTTATATATTTTAAGGTTCTCCTCCTAACATTCCCTATATTATTCTCACCATCACTAGCACTATCAAAATTTTCATTGTCCAAGAGCTCTAAATCATCAACCCCTGCCTCATGGTGAGTTTCATCTTCCTCTTCATCATCAATCATGAACTTATAATCTATCATGTCAATATCACTTTCATCCATATCATTCTCCTCATCAACCATATAATCACTATCTTGGTCACTATCTTCTCCTATATTAGTATCCCTATCCCTATCATTAACCTCATTAGTAATCCTATCATTATCATCTAAGAAAGGGTAAAAAGCATTCATAACAGAACTAGTCATTCAAATATCATGAATTGCAGCACTAGGTACCTGAGGAGTAACCATACTAGAGTTTTCAATATCTACTACATATGCTGCATTTTCAGTATCATCTTCAATGTGCTTTGTTCCACATTCCACGCCTCCTATTGTTTTCATTTGATGATTCATTCCAGGTCAATGCTAGTACCTTTGGGTTGTTCCTTTTACTATCAATCATCTGAGCTTCAACTTCACTGACTTCTTCTAGTACCACACTTGATTGTGAGGGTATCTCCATTAAGATAATATTAGACATCCCATGCTCAATGTATATATCAATAAACCTGTTCCCCTGATGAATGATTTCTAACAACTGCAAGACATGGGAATCTTCAGCCAATAGATGAATCCCAGATTCCAAATCACCCCCTGGCTCAACATAATGGTAAAAGGTAGGGACATCAAGATCATACCCTAACTCTTTCGTCATTAGGGCCAATTCATAAATCCCAAATTTCTCGTCATCTACCAAATCAATGAAACTTAACAAACCATTTACATACATACGATTAGGATTGTTTGTAAATGATCCCCCATGATGCATGTTGATTGAGAAGAACATTGGATAAAGTTCTGCATTTTAAAGATAAAAAATCTAAACTTTAAACACATACATGAAATGTATCGAAGTAAAATATGATAAAACTGAACTTTGAACTTTACCATGAAGTTCATCGACATCATAAACATCATCATCTTCTCCGCGTATATGAAATCCACATCCTCTGTTAGCCATTTGGGGTTTTGATCGGAATTGTGAGTATTGAAGACGTCTGTGAGTATTGAAGACGTCTGGGATTTATAAGCTCAAATGTATGAAAAGACGGTTTTACCCTCACATGCCATGCATGTGAGGCCGTTTAACGTGAATTAATAACCGGGTTAGTGATAAAGGATGAAACCCGTAACTAATTTAAACTTAAAGGATTGTTTTGGCAACTTTTAAAGATTAAGGATGAAACCAGCTAGATTGATGCAACTTAAAGGACGTTTTGTGCAATTTACTCTATTAAATACAAGTACTTCTTCCATTTATATAACTAGTAATTTTACCTCGTGTGTTTCGTTAGAGTTAAATTGATTAGTCATATTAGTAAGAAAAAACACTAACGGCAAATACTAAAAGGAATAAAATTAGAAAGACTAAACATGTATATTACCAAAGTTAAACTAGAGGTATTAAACATATATATAAACAAAGTTAACTAAATAAGAAAAAAAACTTTATTAAAACAGGACTAAGTATGTATAGCAAAGTTGGGTGTAAACGAAAAAGCACACCTTGCATGTTGCGGCGGTATAAGTACAAGACTGGCACTCGTTGTAGTTGTCAAGGAACTGGAAAACATAACTTTATTGAAGTTTAAGGACTGTATGATAGCTTTAGTATATTACCTTGTGCGTTGCGGTTGTATTAGTACTATACTAGCACACATTGTACTCGTCAAGGAACAGGGAAACGTAACCTTTTTATTAAAGTGCATGAGTGTAAACAGAAAATAAAAACTAAAAGACAAACGAGGTTAAAAAAGGAGAGGCGTCACGTGGTGACATGTCATTAGCTAGGATGAGTAGTGAGGAGGAAAGAGTTGGTTTTAAATATATATAATTTATTATACATAATGTATTCTTTACAATTTATAAAGTAATTAATATTAAACATCCCACGTTACAGCAGAGGGCGTAAAACCGTGCCAATTAGCATCAATTCCACACAACCATAAGCGACCATCAACACAAGAAAATCTTGTATTAAAAAAGAAACATAAAACAAAAAACAAAAAACAAAATTGAACAAAAAGTAGTCAAACAACGCTGAACAATGTTCGAAACGTAAAACATGAAAAACAACTAAGTCTATTTATACTTGCTCGTTGCGACGGGGCTGTTAAATAAGAAAAAAATAAGCATAAAAATATTGAATCACACATGCACGTTGCAGCATGTTCACTCACAAAATTTAGATCAAAGCATAATATAAAATATAAAAAGTATATGGCAACAAAGTTGAAATCGAAAAAGCGATTTGGTTAAATTGTAAAAGATGTAAAATTATGGGATTAAAAGTAGATAGTTAAATATTAAAAAATTATACCAAAAGTGGGTACAACCTACCAAACATATGAGTACAACCCCCCATACACATTACACTTACCAAACATGATGTACAACCGCACCATGCACAAACAACTTGCAAATTACTAATAGAGTAACTTGCCCAGATGCTCCCCGTGGTTGTCTGATTTTTCAAGTTTAATCCATACTTTTCTAAAATTACATTCATATTCCATGGTTTGATCGTTTTTGTAGTCTCCCGGCTGGATGGACATTAGTTTTTCAAGTTAAGCTGTTAAAAATTATCAAATTACTCTTATTATTAAAAAACTAGGAAAAATATTAGAAAGGTTGAGACTAAACAGGAAAAATAGGACATCCACAGGGTGTATCTGAGAAATTTACTCGTAATATTATATGAACAGACACATTCTAATATTACATATTTATTTAATATATATTATAAACCAAGATTTCATTGTTAGAAAATTTCACTGTAGTCTGTACAAGTAACGAAGCATCGTTTACAAGTTATTCATGCCCCCTCTGTCCTTTTCTACCATGTTCTTTTTTACTTCACACGTCTGCTTTATGCTCCCCTTTGTTTCCCACCGCACGAATTACACTCCAATTTTGGTTCCGAACTAGTCTTCATTCGCCTCTTATCGATGAAGATGTGGTAGTCGACAGAACAACCGGCGACAAAGATGGGATGGTGGTCCGATAATACATCCTAATGCTTGAAAAGCGATGACAAGGAGGTTTGAAGGCCTAGCCACAACGTCCAATGACTCCAACGTTGGCAGCTAGAGGTTCTGGTGAACCAGATCTTACTACATGTTTAGTTTTCATGTATATCGGCGATAAGGTAAGTTCAACTCTGCTCAGTTTCGTTTTCTGGCGACATCTACTACCCTTGGAGTTTGACAAACAAATCGGAGCAACAGGAATTTTGTATGACTTGTTTTCTGGCATCTGAAGTAGGTATTTCGACGAGCCTAGCGAGGACTGACACCGATGCCCGGAGCAGATGGTAGCGGTGGTCACATGGATAGTGACACCATTGTCTCCATTTTTATCGCAAACCCAGGAAGAAAGATGATGACCATGCTTTCAAGTAACAAATTAATAACTTTAAATTGCACCAGGTGCCTTGTTTTGTTTTTAATCAATTAATTTGATTCGAATATTTTTTCATGTAACAACCCTCGAAAGTGATGGGGATTTGATTAAAATTGGGGTTTCATTGACCAAAATTGAGTTGGGATTTTGTTGGTTTCGCCTTTCAATGGATTATAAATGATGAGTATGATATAAATTTGAATTTTTTTGTTAATGAGTTTTATACTTTTTATTTGTATGTTAATTTTTATTTGTATGTTAATACTTGATTCTGTGAAGAGAATGGCTACTGTCACACTCGACCCGCGGCGAATTACGTGACCGGGACATTGTTTTGGTAAAAAATCTGTAAAATTAATTTAGTAACCAAAATATGAAAGTGAGGTTTGATGCTTGTGAAATAGTTAAATTCTACGTTTAGGATCCTAGATACGTTATCAGGATCATCTTTTCTGAAAATGGATTTTGCTTGAGAATTAGTAGTATTGTAAGAAATAATGATGAAATGAAAGAATGATAATCAATACGAAGGTTTGTTACAGGGAAAAGTCCTTGATCCTGTTGAGGAAGATGATTCCGACACAAAAAACCCAGGAGCTCGAAACTACACAGCTCCACTAATATTGATAATAAATTGATTACAATGTTGGAGACTTGATTGATCAGATCTAAGTGTTACAATAGAGATTTATAAGTGTGAGAGAATATTGTGTTTGCGGCGAGTAAGTGCTGTGTGTTCTAATCGATTAGATCAAGCCTCTTTTATAATACAAGTCAATTGGTTCTTTCTTCTTAGTTTTTGATGGGTTCAACACCACTTGAATCTTCAAAAACAATTTTTTTTCTGAATAGGGGGGGGGGGGGTAATTGTTGCCTCACAAGAATGAGCTCTTCTTCCACGTCGACCTCCTCAACCGTCAGTTTAGACGGTAATAAGTTAAGCTTCCGCCATAACACATCTACGTCTTTAGTTGAATCGTACAATATGTACAAAAATCAATGCAATGTCTTATGCATGTGAAAGATATAATCAAAGATTTTAGTTAAGCAAACAGGAAACCATAACTGAAACTACATGAATCTTAGTAATGGATAGGTGCAATTTTATAATATCATTATAAATCGTAAAGGGTTATATGTTTAGCACATATTACCTGTACGTGTGTAGTTATCTAGCCAACAAGAACACGACAACCCACAAATCATCCACATTTGATAACCATATGATGCATGATGTGCGTGTAACACGACTAGCTTCCTCGACAGCTCTCCTTCCAACAAGCTAGTGCGTTATGGGAAACCTTTTTACGTAGGTTTTCAAATAGTGGTAGTTTGTGGTGGTTCATTGTTACTTTGATACTTTCTTGGAAACTTTTCCTTAGTACTTCCACGAGTGTTCCAACTATTTTGATGACATGCTGTGCGAACTTTAGTCTGACGTCCAGGCAAAGCTCTTACTACCTCGAACGTATCTCTTTAAAATGGCATGCTGGCTCTCAACTCTATAGGTGGTAAACTGACTAAAGTTCAGACTCTTTTTAGTCCACGCAAATACAAACATTTCTTTATAAGGTTTCAGTCAATTATCTCTCACATAGTTAAAAACTCCTAAAAGATAAAATAATAAATTAAATGTACATGTGTGTAATAAGGAAGATTAGCATCATACGTTATAAAAACAACGGTTTCAAGCCACAAGTCGCTCGTATAGATTATTCAAGTTGTAGTCGTATATTGCTTCTATAGGAGACTCACATAGTATCCCTCAAAAAATAAGAAATTTCTCCCAGTCTTTGTTAGTAAAGGCTCTTTTAAGTGTTTTAAAATATTTTGTTATATGTGAAACATGTAGAGGTACCTAGAGGCGTTTGAGAATACTTTAACATAGGCGCTCATTAGACCTGGTCTTATCCGTTACAAACACAACGACTTTGAAAAATCATCCAGCATAGACTTTATCCTTTCAGCACCCATACGAAGTATCTTTCTGTTCTTTACAAATGACCGCATGAGCGATAGAAAACAACAAGCTGGTTGATGTTCAACATGGACAAATGGCATGTTGTACATGTTTGTTTTGTATATCGCGTCAATCAGCAACACATGTTGGGAATGCACACCGCATATCATATGAGTAGGGATGAACAAAGAAAAGCCTTGATACGACATCTGTTCTGAGTTCCCCCGGGCTCATAAATGAAATGGTTAAACAACAACAGGCTTTCAAGTGTCTGAATGGAGCCGCATGTCCTACTTCCTTAACGTTTGAAAAATGTTGTGTGGCTCCATGTTTTGAGCGGTTAGTTGGTCCACCATCTTGTATTTGTTGGGAGAAAATCTTCGCACAAACGTGTAACCTTCCAAATGCTCAGCAGGTTCGTGGTTAAGTTCTGAATCTGACAATACTAACATGGAAACGTCATGCGTGGCATGCCACACCGCCATTAGTATAAACGGGTAACCAATTTTTTTTCTCTTGGTTTTTCTAATCGTGGTTTAGTACGGTGCTCACCACCACAGGCGCATCCAAGCCATACCCTCCCGATCCTTCCACCAAGTTTCTTCGATCACCTGGCACATGGTCACAATTCTCATTTTCCCTTCTTTGTGCCCAAGTCTTTAGTTCTTTTAAAAACATGAAAAGCTAAAACACTGATACAATTAAGTTACATTTATATTTATTAACCTTATTTAATTCCTTTGTTTTATATTTATTAATTTTGATTTATAATCATCTAACTAAGTAACATACGTATATCATTGTTCACGTAACTAAATGAATGTGGTACCTTGTGAGTTTGATACGGAGTGCCTAGGGTATGGGGTTGCTCATCATCATACAGGTGTGTGTTCGGAGGTTCACCACAATATCCTCCGCCATCTGGATAGTCTTGTTGCACGATACAAAGAATGTAATGCATTGTTAGTTTATATGTATAGCCCGGGTTAGGGGGTTGCCCTCATGATACAGTGGTGTGTTTGGTGACTAACCATGTATCCTTCGCCATCCGGATAGTCTTGTTACACGTAAAAAGATTGATACATGTATCTATAATCCGGATTCCCTTGTTGTGCCAGATAATATGGTTCATCAATAAGGGGAGGCTTGTTCAAATCTAGCAACAGTCTGTTTTGACCAAAATGAACGGCAGACACAACCCCCTCCTCCTCTTTAGAACCAGGAACGCCAAACTCCTCCTCAAAAATGATATGATAAATATTTAATAATCAAAACAATAAGCAAGTCATGTTAATAAATGTTACCAGATCGGTTTTAGGCACCCATGACTAGTTAGAAAATTGCTTAAAAAATATTTGTCTTCCCAAAATGACGACATTTGTAAAGTGTTGAATAATAATAAAGCCGACAGTTGATCAAACAATGAAGGAGGAATGAAAGAATGAAGGGATTTAAATGGAAGAACCGTCTGCATGCCACTAGTTGTAAAGTGCATTTTTAAACATATACCCGCGTGTTGACCTATATGTGTCATATGCCTTTATTCACATGCCCAGAAAACATCATATCATAGTAAAAAAGGAATCCAAAACTTGGCATCCCAGGCGCCACGCGGGGGATACCCTGCATCTCCCGCCACGCGTGGGGGAGTACTAAACCACGTGGCATCTTTCACGACAAGTGGCGAGGCTACACAGGTGACGAGGCTGACCTAGCCCTAATAGGTAGCTATTGCGCCACGCAAGGGAGTCCCCTGATCCTCCGCGACGTGCAGGGGAAACCCGGATGGGCTATATAAGGACAGTCGTGGGAGAAGTCTTAGTGAACCTGTTCGATTTATATATCGACACTCTTTCTCTCTCGAATTACTGTTCTAATACCAGAAGCCCTAAACCTCGAAACTCTACTCCGTAGAAAGCGTGTTAACTCTGATCATTGGTATGATACCCTGTCCGATCGATCTGAAACTAGTCAAAGGATGTCTGTAACGCCCTGCTTTTTCATACTTTCCATATTTAGAAAGTTCACCTTGTAATTCTATTTTTGGAAACTTTGTAATCTTGTATTCGTTCTTTCATTGTAATCGTTATAATCCGAGACTTGAATCATAATGAAACTCGTATTTTATTTCAATTCATGTTATATATATTCATACATTCATACATATGATACATGATTCGTGATACTTGCTTCGTACGATACTTATACATGCAACTTACTTAATCATACTCGGTTTGTACTTGTGTAATCTTTAGTACATGCTACTTGTGCTTAAAAACCCTAGAATTATCACAAAACAATTAACATATAACATTTGGACAAGACCCCAAGAACAAAAATGAAAAAAATAAAAAAAAAGATTTTCTGAGAGGCCTTGCGGACTGTATGGGTGTACGGTTATGGTCCGCAAGGGACTCTGATGGGGGAAATGTTGGACAACCCGCGTTTTGCACGAATCCAAACACCCTAATCTCACCCAATGGCCTCTAATCTTATTAAAACACCACCTACCTAACTCTTCCCCTATAAAACCCAACTCTTCTCCAAGCATTTTCCACTTTACAACTCACTTGAACTCTCTCAAACAACATCAAAATCTCTTAAAATCTCAAGAACTTGGTAGATTCGTCATACTTCACAAAAGTGAGCATAACTTGCTCATTTCTTGGTCTTTTACCTTGATTCTTCTTTCAAAACACTTGGGTGAACCTTATGTTTGATCCCACGGGCTTAACATGGCAAATCCAGACATGGAAATCACCAAAAAGGATCCAAAGTGAACTGAAACTTTCTGATGCACTTGAACTTTGTTAAAACAACTTGAACCTGAGTTATCTATACACATTCCTATGTCCTAATGCTCATAATCATTTGTATGGTTAGTTGGGCTTAAAAACAAGGGTGTGACATTCAAAATTAGAGGATTTATTCTCACAAATTTCTGTTTTGTATGAGTTTTTAACTCACAAGTGGTGTCAAGTCTTGAACTTGAAGTTGTGTGACTACTTGGTTAGCTTGTGCTATCCTACACATAAGTCCACACATCACTTGATGTTTTACTTAGATTAGATGTTATTTTCATTCTTGTTTATGTTCTTCACCTCCTTTTTGTCTATGAAAACTTGTGTAGTGGTGACCTTTACATGAGCTTCCTAAATGGAAGATTTATCTTCCTACCTCCTACATGACTTATATGACATCCTTGAAGGACTTTTGATATATATATATATATATATATATATAATATATATATATATATATATTATATATATATATATATATATATTATATATATATATATAGGGTTAGGATTATGTGAGAAGCACTAGGCTAATTGAGAAACTTGAGAAGCATTCTGGACCACACATTTTCCTTAAGCTTTTCGTAATATACACATATATATAGTTTAAAATTGACTCTATACATATGTGTATAATTCAATATACATATATGTATATAGTCAATTTTAGAGTCAATTTTAAACTATACATATGTGTATATTACGAAAAGCTTAGGGAAAATGTGTGGTCCAGAATGCTTCTCAAGTTTCTCAAATAGGGTGGACTTCTCTTAGGATCCCTACCATATATATATATAACTTAAAAATAGTACTGTTAACCAAACCCTTGATGATGACAAAATAGTTATTCGTCAAGCTACTAAGTTAGATCACCAAAGTGTTTAGTTCCTCGTTGCGATTCTAATAGGTGTTAACCTATGAAAATCATGTAAACCCTAATGGGTTCTCATAGTGTCAAAACGAGTGCTAGGCCTTAGTGATTATTTTTGTGTATATTGTTTTGTTATGCTTTACTCCAAATTCGAATCTTCCATCAACATCCAATACTCACACCTACGTTTTTCTCTTGTAGGATAACCGGTGTTCCTCCAACAATCAACAACCCTTCAGGGACTTGTCAAATGGAAAGCTTGCAAAACCGTGAGTATACTTGAACTCCCTTTTTTCGTTTACCACTTTTATGGTGTAACATGTTAAACTATGAAAACTTACACTTAAACCTTGTTCTTAATGTACAAACATTCCTTATACATGCTTGCATACTTGACTACTTGATACATTAAACTTGGGGTTATACGTTTTGTGCTAGACTTATCATTAACTTCGTACGAGCCTATCCTTGACATATATAGCGCTACAGGATTAACGCACCACCCGTATGCTTGAGGTTATGTTAAGAGCTTTTGCATTTCATCATTGGTTTGATTAGTTAAACACATGCCAACTTTATTGTTTATCTCGTTTCAATAGCTTGCCTTGTGGAATTCTTTAAACTCATTTTATGCTATGTACGTATGAAAGCTAGTATACTCGCCTTTGCTTTTGCATCGAACTTTATTTTAAACATGTTACAGGTTAGGAAGGACGATGCCATGAAATTGAAGTAGCGATGATGCTAGATACATATAGACGCCTTAGGTTTATTTATGTTGTATCAATTTTGTCCTTGTTGTTATTGTTATTTGAAATTCCATGTATTGTAATGACGATTTATGTTAAGAAATGGAAACGGTTTTGATTTAATTATTGTCACAAATAGCGTTATGAGCAACGAGCGATCTATTTCGTCTCGCCTCGATGTTCCGCCATCGGTTAGGCTGTGACAGATTGGTATCAGAGCCATAACTATAGGGAATTAGGTAGAATTGTCATGTTCGACCTAGTATATAGTTTAAGTGTCCCATTTTTGACCATTCTTGTTTCATGCTTAAAACTTTATTCTTCCTACTTTGTTCCTCTCTTTCCTATTGGTCTTAATACTTACATGATGTCTTTCCTAAGACATTTTACACATTACACTTTGAAGACTTGATGACACTCGTGATGCAAACGAGGCGACTTGCACCAAGATAGGCCCAATGGCCCACAATTTTTGGTGAAATCCCTCATTCCGCGTATTCGATTTTACACGAAGTTACACCATCAAGTTAGGAGTAACATCCACACCTTGATGGAAAACTTCCAATATGTACCCTCGTCAAAGTGTCGAAATTAATTTTGACCTGACGAGTACCAACCACACTTAGGGTACGAAATCGTCAAGTTAGGTGTGAAACCCGCACCTTGTCGATTAAGTCCCGTTCCTCGATTTTCAATCTCGCTAAAGTCTCGAATTTTTGATCGACTAGGGACATGTAGTAACTGGAAGGGTAAAATACCGTTAATCGCTTCTCGACGAGAGTATTTTACCTATTAGGCCAAACATGTTCCCTAACTCGAAAGATCTTACGAATCACTTTGGAATAGTCGACGTTTCTCTACCGAAACATTCCAATGTTTTACTAAGCCAATCTTTTATGTTATCTCAATTTCTATGTGATTTTAATACTTGTTACCTCGTTCGTTTCAAAACCGTTACACAATTCGCACGTCTCTCGCAATCAAAAAACAATAATAATCCTAGTGAACAAACAAAATTTAAACTCTTTATACGCATTTCATACGTGATTATACATGTCAAATACTTGTTGAATACATGCGATTTATGTGGCTCATACATGAACATACACATGCTTTTACATGCAAAACTTACTTTTACATTATGATCAAGTCTCATCCTCTTTATTTTGTTTCCAATCCCTTAGATGCCTCCTTTCCATACCTCGTTGAACCGCAAGAAGAAGTCCAAGGGACCGAATTCCAAGAAAGGGTCGAACAACGACGGGGACTCGATATCGAAGCAGGATCTCGTAGGTCTAATCTCTGAGCAAATGGCTGGGCAAATGGCCAAGATTATACCCGACATTTTTAGCCAGATTCAAACCCTCCATGATACTCCCAAATCTTCTGTAGACTCTAAGGTGGAACCTCCTAAAGCAACGTTCCAATTCAAACAATTCATGGCCTGTAAGCCTATGGAGTTTACTGGAAATGATGGCCCCACCGTCATGATGAATTGTTCGACTCAATCGAACTCACCTTTTTTCAAGTGGATGCCCGAACACAACAGGGGTTTTCCGTTCGAGAGCACTCGAATGGTGGACCTCTGAAAAACAAAAGGGAACGATGTAGCCACGCCTTGCCCTGGGCAGAATGAAGGAACTAATGAAGGACGAGTTTTGTCTCCTCACGACTTCAGAACTCGATAACGAGTTCTGAATCTGAAGCAAGTTAGAAGCGACACCACTGGTCTGGTTGCACGTTTCAGCAACTCAGTATCCTTGCCCTGGCCAGGTCGATACCACCAAAGCCATCACAAATTCACTCGAATGGTGGACCTCTGAAAGAAACAAAAGGGGAAACGATGTAGCCCACGCCTTGCCCTGGGCAGAACTGAAGGAACTAATGAAGGACGAGTTTTGTCCTCCTCACGAACTTCAGAAACTCGATAACGAGTTCTGGAATCTGAAGCAAGTTAGAAGCGACACCACTGGTCTGGTTGCACGTTTCAAGCAACTCAGTATCCTCTGCCCTGGCCAGGTCGATACCACCCAAAAGCCATCACCAAATTCATCAGTTACCTACCTTATGTGTTGATTAACCATGTTGCATCCGCCTGCCCCAAAACCATTGAAGATGCTTACAGTATCCCTATCGAGCTTAACAACAATTGTATTCTTCATGGGGCCTATGATAAGGTCTCTACGAAGAATGCTCACCAAGCCACTACCGATACTACCACCGCTGAGCCTTCACCACCCAAACCCCAAGAAACAACAACAAGAACAAGAAGCAGAAGGATTCTAGTCAAAACTGTGCAGTTGTTACTCCACCGAACCCTCAACCCTTGTAATCTCTGCCTACTACACCAAATACTGAGCCTCCACGAAAGGGTTACACTGGGACACAACCCAAGTGTGGGGAATGCCATTACCACCATCCCGCCACTATTCCATGCCGCAAATGCACAAATTGCCATCGGTATGGACACTTTTGTCAGCACTGCCACAAACCACCTATGACCAACCAAGCCAGTGAAGCCCAAAACCGTGCCCAGAACCAAGCTCAGATTGCTCCTGTGCGAGCATGTTTCAAATGTGGTGACCCTAATCACCTCGCCAATGTCTGCCCTCAGCGCAACAACTAGCAGCAACAACCAGCAGCAACAACCTCAACCAACTCGAGGCAGAGCTTTCGCCCTCAGTGCCGCTTAGGCGCAGAGCGCGAATGTCATAACTGGTACGTTTCTTGTGAACCATGTCTATGCTTCTTGTCTTTCCGCTATTGTCGCAGATAGAAGTTTTGTGTCTATTGAATTTGAACCCTTGCTTAGGTACGTACGTTCTATGTTGCCCAATCCATTCGCAGTCGAAGTAGCTAACGGAAAATCCGTCACTATTGATTATGTCCTCTCTTAGTGTTCCTTAAATCTCAACGACCATACGTTCCCGATTGACCTCATACCCATGCAATTGGGAAGCTTCGATGTCATAATAGGCATGGATTGGCTTAGGCGAGTTCGTGCTGAAGTTGTTTGTTCCGAAAAATTCATTCGTCTTCCTCTTCCAAATGGTGATTCTTTACACGTCTATGACGAGAAACCTTCTAAAGGTCTTAAGCTGATGTCGTGTATCCAAGCGAACAAATACTTGCATACAGAATACTTTGCTTTTCTTACCCATATTGTGGAGAAGAAATTCAAAGGTCCAAGCATAGGTGATGTTCCTGTTGTTTGCGATTTTCCCGATGTGTTCTTAGAGGATCTTCCTGGTCCTCCTCCTCGTTCTGTTGACTTTCGCATTGATCTCATTCCTGGCGCAACTCTGGTTGCGAAAGCTCCTTATCGTTTTGCTCCCTCGGAAATGCAAGAGTTATCTAGCCAACTTCAAGAACTTATTGATAAAGGCTTTATACGCCCTAGTACGTCTCCTTGGGGCGCTCCCGTTTTGTTTGTCAAAAAGAAAGATGAATCTTTTCGGTTGACTATCGTAAGCTCAACAAACTTACTATCAAAAACCGATATCCTCTTCCTCGCATTGACGACCTCTTCGATCTGTAACATCCGTCAAAAACGGATGTACCAAACCCGCTCCGTTTATCAACCGAACAGTCAGTCAAAAATTTCGTTGCGAATTAAATGCCCAAAATATTTTTAAACGATACGTAATCAATTATTATACAAGAATATATAATTAGTTTTTGAAAAACTGTCAAAAATCGCAAAATAAAAATATTATACCTCTGCCGGGTTTCGAACCGGGTCAATGAGCGGTCCGGATACAAGACTTAACAGACACACACAAACCACTGCGCCACTTGTTCTGTTTGGTAAATATTGAAACCATTTAATTCATAAAGTGACATAACGAATTCAAAACCGGCGCCCAATAGTTCAGTCGTCGGAATCCCGGAATTATCGCGAGTTTTTAACACCACTTTCAGTTATAACGTAAACTAGTATTAAGACATCGGTTATAACCGATGTTTGAAGTCCGCGACCAAACCATAACCGCCGGAGTTTTATGATTTGCGAATACAGTCGGAAATCAGACCAAGTGCATCTCGATTTTCTCCTATAAATTCACCCACAACCGACTGCAAACCTTTTCGCTCAAAACCACACTCTTTCTCGGCGAAATCTCCCTCGCCGGAACTTTTCTGTTCGTCGCCGGAAAACCGATTTCCTTATTTCTGAACCTCACTGAGCCCCTGAAGCTTATACCGGATATACCCATACTTTTTCCAAGCTTTCCGGAGACTTGCTGCTGCAAGACAACTGACGCCGGAGTTGATTTGCTGTCGCCGGAGTTCTGCCGGAAAACAGAGGGTCCAGTCGGTATACTTCTTCGCTTATTTTCTTTATCTTCTCACCCTTATTCTTACCTTAATGGACTGAAAAACACTAATAAACTGATAAAAACTTTGAACCAGTCGATTTCCGAACTCTGGTTCTATCTTTGATGAAGAAGACGATGTATTTCCGTATGTTATAAGTATAATATAAATCTGGATATTAATCGGGTTAGACACACAGTCCAGCGGTGGACTGTGTGCACATAAAACGCAAAACGTCTCAAGTTCGAATCCCGTCTCACACACGCTGCCTTAATAAAAATCATTTTTTTTGTTAAACCGAACCGGGTCGCCACAGTTATGTGTTAAGTATATTAATAACCGGAATAATAACCAAGTTAGACACACAGTCCAGCGGTGGACTGTGTGTTTGTTTATATCGCAGGTCACAAGTTCGAGTCCGGTCCTCTGCACCGACTCGAACAATTATCTATTCTTTTTAATAAGGCAGAAAAGGAAATATCTAATTTGTATTTAAGTATAATAAAAATCGAATTATATAACATGTTAAACACACAGTCCAGCGGTGGACTGTGTGTTAGTTTAAGCCACAGGTCCCGGGTTCGAGACCTGTGGAGCGCACCGCCGAATTGATTTAAAACTGTTTTTAAAATAAAATGATTTTCGGTTTAAACTAATTAATATATATATATAATTAAAATCAAATATATAACGGGTTAGACACGTAGCTCAGTTGGTAGAGCTGCGTGCACGCGTACGGGAGGTCTCGGGTTCGATCCTCACTCAGCGCACTTGTATTCCGAATTGAACCGGTCAACGGTCAGTCAAACGGTCAACGGTCAAAAAAAAAATCAATTTTTTTATTATTTTTATTTAATTATTTTAATTAAAAATCAATTAAAAATACTTAAAAATAACATTTTTAAGGTTAGAAAATAGCCTCAAACTCACAAAAATACACCCAACAATCCTACTAAAATAGATTAATAAAATCCGTTTACTTACCAAACCATAATGTGATTTATCTAGGTTAATTTCACTCGTGGTTAAAACCACTTCGCGTGCATTCAACGTCATCAACTGGACGCACCCACTGTGAGTGAATCTTACAACTCCCCCTTTTAAATTACACGTTTTGGGGTGTGTCATGTGTTATGAAAATAATTAATTTATTTATTTAAACTTGTGCCATACCACATCATGACCTAAACTTAGATTGTTTTTTTTTTTATTGTTGTGACTTATTTATTTCCTTTTTGTCAAATTATATGAAACTCATACATTAAGCCCATCAGTTCCTCGTGGGAGACGAGTAGAACATCGCGTGCTTCAAATCAAATTCATTATTGTTCATGTGTGTATCCTTGAGTTTATATTGTTTGTAGTTGTGTCATTCATATTATCATGTTTATGCAATTCAATCATCAGGCCCCCCAGTTCCTCGTGAGAGACGAGTTGAGCATCGCGTGCCTCTAATTGTTCCATTATTATTCATGAGTGTTTCATTCAATATCTTATGATTGTTGATTAAGTTACATCTATTTTTACTCATGTTTGGTTGTGCACATATTTCATAATCAATTTAAATAAATTTGTTCAAATGTTTTCCATAGGATTCACTCGCCAACATTATGTTGATCCAAAAACCCTTTTACACATGATACAGGTGAACAGGTTGAAGCAAGGAAAACATAGGATATGCCTTAGAAGAGAACAAAGAAGTTTAGATTGTTAGTTAGAACAGTTGTAACCTTTATTGTAAATTTCCATTTAATTTGTATTAAAGAATATGAAACGCATAATAAATGTCATGAGCTTTGATGATAACCCAATCATGCCCCGATCACCTTATCCGCTGCGGGTCGGGGTGTGACACGATCAACTGCAAGGCGCAACGTGTTTATCCAAGATTAACCTTCACTCTGGCTATCATCAACTTCGAGTTCTCGATGAAGATTTACCAAAAACCGCCTTTTGCACACGTTATAGACCCTATGAGTTCGTGGTCATGCCTTTTGGATTGACTAACGCACCTGCAGTTTTTATGGATCACATGAACTGTGTGTGTAAGCCTTCTCTCGATCGCTTCATAATTGTATTCATCGACGATACTCTCATCTACTCTAAGACGAAAGAAGAGCACGGGCGACATTTGCATCTTATCCTTCAGCTTTTGTGTACTGAACGTCTTTACGCCAAATCCTCCAAGTGTGAATTTTGGCTAAAAGAGGTTCAATTCCTTGGTCACACCGTCAATGAACTCGGTATTCACGTTGACCCCGCAAAGATAGAAGCTGTAAAGAATTGGATTGCACCTAAGTCTCATTCTTTCTTGGCCTAGCTGGTTACTATCATCGCTTCATCTGGAACTTTTCCAAGATCGATGTTCCTTTTACGTATTTGACTCAAAAGGATAAACCTTTTGGGGTCCCAAACAAGAGAAGTCTTTCCAAACCCTAAAGGACATGCTTTATAATGATCCTATCCTTACACTTCCCGATGGAAACGACGATTTAGTCGTGTATTGCGATGCTTCAAACCAAGGTCTAGGTTGCGTTCTTATGCAACGGGACAAGGTTATCGCTTATGTGTCGAGACAACTCAAAATCCATGAGAAAAACTATACTACGCACGACCTTGAACTTGGTGAAGTTCTTTTTGCATTGAAGATTTGGTGCCACTATCTTTATGGTACTAAGTGTACGTTCTTCACCGACCACAACAGCCTTCAACATATCTTTGATCAAAAGGAACTCAACACGCGTCAACGTCGTTGGGTAGAATTGTTAAACGACTAGGACTGTGATATTCGCTACCACCCTGGTAAAGCGAATGTTGTAGTCGATGCACTTAGTCGTAAAACTCATGTAAAGACCATTCGTTGTTACCAAACCGTGGGAAAACTTCACGAGCTTATTCTCCATGCGGAATTCTCAGTCATTAACGAGGGTAACCTTGATAACGAGTTGAATTGTGGTGTCGAAAACCCACTCGAAGCTAACCCTGATGGTATTCTTTACTACCATGATCGCATTTGGATTCCCGATCGTCTCAATCTTCGAAACACCTTGATGGATGAAGCCCGCAAATCTTGATACTCCATTCACCCTGGCACTGACAAAATGTACCATGATCTTAGTACGTCTTATTGGTGGCCTAGGATGAAGAGGGATATCGCTCTTTGCATCTCGAAGTGTCTCACTTGTTCCAAAGTTAAAGCTGAACATCAACGTCCCTCTGGCTTACTCGAACAACCAGAAATTCTTATATGGAAATGGGAGAGTATTGCTATGGATTTCATTACTAAGTTTCCTCGCACCTCGTCTGGTCACGATAGCATCTGGGTCATCATTGATGGATTGACCAAATCCGCTAATTTCCTCGCCATTCACGAAGATTACAAAGTCGAGAAATTGGCTCGTATCCACACGGATAAAATCATTTGTCGCCATGGTATCCCCAATGACATCATTTCCGATTGCGATGCTCATTTTACCTGTCGTCTTTGGCAAACTTTTCAAACAGCTCTTGGTACTCGACTCAATCTTAGCACCGCCTTTCACCCTCAGTGTGATGGTCAAACCGAGCTTACTATCCTAACTTTAGAGGATATGCTTCGCTCCTGGGTAATCGATTTTGGTGGCAACTGGGATTCGCACTTACCCTTGGTAGAATTCTCGTACAACAAAAGTTATCACGCTAGTATTCAAATGGCACCATTTGAGGCATTGTATGGTCGTAAGTGTCGTTCGCCTATTTGTTTGCACGAGATCGGAGACGCTCAAATCACCGGTACCAAACTGATACAAGAGACAACAGACAAGATCCTACAAATTCATGATAATCTCCTCAAAGCTCGAAGTCCTCAAAAGAGTTAAGCTGATAGAAGACGCAAATCATTAGAGTTCATTGTCGGTGATAACGTACTTCTCAAGGTATCCCCTTGGAAGGGTGTTGTTCGATTTTGTAAGAAAGGCAAGCTCGCTCCTCGCTATGTAGGTCCCTTCAAGATTCTTGAAAGGATTGGTAAGGTAGCGTATCGATTAGATTTACCTCAAGAACTCAATAGTGTTCACCCAGTATTCCATGTTTCAAACCTCAAGAAATGTCTAGCTGAAGAAGGACTTCAAGTTCCACTCGAAGATCTTCAAATCAACGAGACATTGCATTTTGTGGAAAAACCAGTCGAAATCATGGACCAAGGAATCAAACAATTGAGGCACAGTCGAATTCCTATACAAAACCCCACATACTGATGGTAGTTTCCCAGTAAGAATACAAAGACTTAATCCCTGTAATATAACTGAAAAACATTTAGGGTTTTGCCAAAGCATTTGATAAAAAGAAAGACTGACTCACATTGAAAACTTAGGTAATCCTACGGGCTTTCTGGTGACAAGTTCCTGATTATTTTCTTGAGGTTCTATTAAAACATACAAGGCACACGTGTTAGTGAAAAAACCCAAGTCACTTAGCCATACAACACGAGACAGAACCCCAACGAACTTAGTCGGGCAGAGCCTTGACATGCGTTGGTGGGTCCTAAATCAATTGGGTAGGGTAACAAATTAGTGATCGGGGGTTTAAAATACTTAAAGCGGGCAGCGTTTCGCAGGTTTAGGGGTTAATGGGGTGTTTTGCAAGAATAACGGAGGTACGAGGGAGAGAGTTCGTCAAAATTCGATCGAACTGGTGCATCTGAACATCTCCCAGACTGGCCTTTATATACCCAAAATTGGACTCTCCCGCGTGTCGCGGGAGAAACCAGGGTTCATGGCGAGACGCGCCGGGGCGGTCGGCATGGCATAGGTCTTCCACGTGTCCAGCATAGGTCTGACACGTGGCGCATGGGCGTGACAAGTGTTCTTGGCCGCCTTTTTCGCCCAATCGTGCGCTCTTGATTTTCGTGCTGATTCTTATTGCGTATGCTCGGGTCTTGATCCCAAATGGTTCGGTTTTTAATTGTGAGTTTAACAAGGGTACTTTGTGTGGGGTTGGTGCATCAATCGCCAGGTTTTCTTAACCACTAAGTTTTCTGATTCAGTATACAAGTTTCATCGCGTACACTTGGGGTTTTGATTATTGGTTGTCGTTGGGAATATTTTTGAGGGTTGTTACATCCTCCCCCACCTTGTTTTAAATCTCGTCATCGAGATTTAGGTTATGATGTCATTTCGAGTTATGTCATGCGTTGGTCAATACTAATAGTATTAAGTCAGATGACATTAAAAATAAATCAGGACATATTCAAATTTTTTGAATATAAGTTCTATAATAATTAGAACTCAATGGTTTCGATATCAAACGAACAAAATGTAATGGTATTATCATCAGAGTGACTAAGTTTACATGGTTCAAACCAAAGAAGGGATTTATGACCAATAGGTGTCTAAATTGAATGTTTACAATTTATGAATGACTCTTAGAAACAATAGAATACACTGTCAAAGGAAAACTTACTTTGGTTGTTAATCAAGGAAAAAATAGAATCAACAAGCTCAAATGAAATAGAAGCACGAAGATGATGTGTCAACTATCGAACCATGTTATAAGGAAAAATCAATGTGTTGACATTATTGAATGACCGGGATACACTTGAAACACAACACAATTTAGTGTGTCATTATCTTAATACATAGTTGTATTAAGACTATTTTCAAAAATGAGTCAAACGAAAAGCATACGTAGTCTAGTATGATCATGATTAGCTCAGGCTACAAATTTATATCGACGCCACAAGGTGTCCTAATGATCGAAATAGTTTAATAATTACGGTGCCCGAACAAGTTCACCGTGTTCGTAATCAACGGAAAGGTTTAATGAAGTAAATTCGAATATTTATTTCAAATGAATCTCATAGGATTTTCAATTGATGATGAACTAACAAATGAATATCATAGAATTTTCGATAAATGATGAAAGAACTGTTAGAGGTACACCGAAAAATGAAGTTGTGTATTCTTATCTTAACAAAAGATAGTATTAAGATTATTTAAGATAATGAACCAACAATAATTACTGAATAAATCTGTATATCAGGTGTACATATGAGATTAGCTCAAGCTTCAAGTTAATGAAAAATGCCACCACAAGGTGTCATAACTAAATAAATGATTCAAAGAAAGTGAACATCAAACAAGTCTATTATGGTTCTGAACAGATGAAGTATTTAACAGAAAACATTATTTATTAACTTTGATTTGTACTAGGGTCAAGTGATAATTTAACTTAGATATTACATATCAGCAATCACGTCTGGAATCATTTATGTTTCCTACGTAGTAAGTACAAATGCTCGCGCGTTTTTCTTAGCTCAGTCTGTTGTTCTTGCCTTGTTGTCGGGTGCCTTCGATTATGAAATGAGCTCTAATAAGGAAATGACGAGTTGGACATGATTAAGCATGTCCTAATACGTTAGATAAACTATTATAAAGACAAAAAAAGTTTTGATACTTAGAAACTCAGTTAGCGTAATTTACAAAATCTGCGTTTTGACTTTTATTTTAAATAAATTTGACTCGTCATTTCGCCTACTTAACGTGTTCTTCAGAGGGTGTAATCACAAGGATTGACACCTTCATTATTACGATCACGTAGCAAAGTTTGATTCGAACTTTGACTTGACCGAAATGGTCAGAACCGAAAGTTAAAACTAAAGTGAATTTGCTTGACTTTCGGCTAATAACTAGCTAGGAATGGAAAAAGAGGGAAACACTTACAAGTGTTCAAGGGAAGTTTATACTTCAGGTAGGAGGCCTCTTTTGAGTAGAAGCAACTCCAAAGATAGAGAGAAAGAAATATTGAAGAATAGAGCTATTTATAGTTGATCTTGAGCTCCCAATTTATGTTAAGTGCCTCCTGAGGTGTTAAGAGGCAAATTAGTGGCAACCCAGGTGTCTCAAAGAGGTGCAAAGTGGCAAAAATCACGAGAAATGTGACAAAAACTGCAGCTGTAGCTCCAGCTGCAAGAATTCTGCCAGCGAAGGCCTTACGGATCGTAAGGGTCCAGCCTTGCGATCCGTAAGGACCTTCTGGCGCGCCCACATGTTTAAAAGCCTTACGAGCCGTAAGGCATATGCCTTGCGGTCTGTAAAGGACCGTCAGAGACTAAAAATTTGGCATTTGTTCATATTTGATCCTTCCACTTTTACATCTTCCAACTTTAATGATGTTTGTCCCTCTCATCCAACATATCTGGAATATTTGAGAGTTCTGGGCACGAGTTGCCATATTATTCGGTAAAATTTCCAAGGTGTCACATCCTCACCCCTTAAAAGAAATTTCTCTTCCTCGAGATTTTTATTCACATAGATTGGGGTGCTTTTGTCTCATATTCGGTTCAACCTCGGAATTCCATTTGACTTCCACGATGGGGATTAATTTCTTTCTGAGCTTTTTAACCTGTCGATCCTCGATCGATAAAGGTTTTTTCAATAAACCTCCAATTTTCATCAATCTGCACATCATGGTGCGGTATAGCTAGCGATTCATCGGCTAGACATTTCTTTAAATTCGAAATGTGGAACACATCATGGATTCCACTTAGTTCCCAGGTAGCTCAAGCTTATAAGCTACAAAACCCACACAATCGATTATCTCAAATGATCCAATATATCTTGGGCTCAACTTACCCTTCTTTTCAAATCTCATAACACCTTTCCAAGGTGATACTTTCATTAAAACTTTATCTCCGATTTGGAACTTAAGAGGTTTTCGCCTCTTGTCAGCATAACTCTTCTGCCTATCACGGGCAACTTTGAACCTGTCACGGATTGCATAATCTTGCTGTAGTCTCAAGGAGTATCTCAGGCCCCGATAGTTAGCTCTCTCCAACCTCAGCCTAACAAACAGGCGTTTTCTGTATTTTCTCCCGCATAACGCTTCAAACGTAGTGGCCTTTATACTAGCATGATAACTATTTTTATAGGAGAATTCAATCAGTGGTAGGTGATCATCCCAACTACCACTAAGTCAATGACACATGCTCTCAGCATGGCTTCCAAAGTTTGGATTGTACGCTCGCTTTGTCCATCAGTTTGTGGACGGTAAGCCATACGAAAATTTAATCGTGTGCCTAAAGCTTGTTGGAAAGATTTCCAAAAAAGTGATGTATATTTGGTATCTCTATCGGATACTATGGATATTGCCACGCCATGAAAGGACACAATGTCCACATATAATTTGGCCAATTTATCACAATTAAAAGTTTCCTTAATTGGTAGAAAATGGGCTAACTTAGTCAATCTGTCGACTATCACCCAAATCGTGTCATTACCACGTTTTGTCTTTGGTAACTTAGTAATCAAGTCCATTGTTAGCATTTCCCATTTCCATGTGGGTATTTCTAATTGTTGTAGCAGACCTGATGGTTTCTGATGTTCGACTTTAACTTGCGAACATGTCAGACATTTAGCTACATAAGTGGCTATGGACTTCTTCATGCCCATCCACCAACAAATTGTCTTCAGATCTTCGTACATTTTATCTCCTACAGGATATACTGAATATTTGGAGTTTTGTGATTCCTGAGGATTAGATCCCTGAGTCCTCCGAAAACGAGAACCTAGATTCTATCATTGAATTTAAAAATTCCATCATTTCCAGGTGTGAACTAATTAACAGTCCCACCTAATCAGTTTCTCATTTAAACTAGAAGCATTTGCTTCTAATAAGGCTTGTTTATGAACTTATGTCAGTTTCTCATTTAAACTAGTTCTTAGTTCAATTCTTTTTGCATGAACCCTTAAAGGTTTGATTCTTTCCTTACGATCAAGCTGCCAGCAACGATATTAGCATTGCCAGGATGATAACGAATCTCACATTCGTAATCATTTAACATTTCCATCCTACATTGTTGTCGCATATTTAAATCTTTCTGATTAGATATATGTTAGGGGCTTTTATGATCTGTGTATATAATACACTTTATGCCATATAAATAGTGCCTCCACAACTTTAGTGCAAATACCACTGCACCCAATTCCAAATCATGAGTGGTGTAATTCTTCTCATGCACTTTAAGTTGTCGTGATGCATAAGCAATCACTTTGCCTCTTTGCATCAATACGCAACCTAATCCTGTGTGCGAAGCATCACAGTCGATTACAAGTTTTCAATCCCACCGGGTAATGATAACTTGGGGCGTTACTCAATCTTTGTTTAAGGATCTAAAATATTCCTTCTGTTTAGCCCCCAATCAATTTTGCATTCTTGCGCGTCAACGCAGTTAGGGGAGTGGCTATTCTTGAGAAGTTCTCAATGAATCTTCTATAATTACAGCCAGTCCTAAGAAACTACAAATTCAAATCTTAAAATATTCCTTCTGTTTTAGCCCCCAATCAAATTTTGCATTCTTGCGCGTCAACGCAGTTAGGGGAGTGGCTATTCTTGAGAAGTTCTCAATGAATCTTCTATAATTACCAGCCAGTCCTAAGAAACTACAAATTTCGGAAGGAGTCTTGGGTGCTTCCCAATTCATGATCGCTTCAATCTTTGCTGGAACCACTTGAATTCCGCATTCACTGATCACATGTCCTAAGAATTGGACTTCTCTAAGCCAGAACACGCACTTAGAGAATTTTGCATAAAGCTTCTATTGCTTTAGCAATTCAAGAATATATCTAAGATGTTTCTCGTGATCATTCTTGTTGCAAGAATAAATAAGTATGTCATCTATGAAGACAATGACAAACTTATCTAAGTAAGGTTTGCAGATTTTGTTCATGAGATCCATGAAAGTTGCTGGAGCATTAGTGAGTCTAAATGGCATAACCAAGAACTCATAATGTCCATATCTTGTTATGAAGACAGTCTTTAAAACATCTTCACTTCTGACCTTCAGTTGATGATAACCTGATCGAAGATCGAACTTAGAAAAGAAACTTGCCCCTTGCAACTGATCGAATAAATCATCAATTCTAGGCAAGGGATAACGATTCTTGATCGTTATTTTATTCAGGTCACGGTAATCAATGCACATTCGCATTGAACCGTCTTTCTTTTTGACAAAGAGAATAGGAGCTCCCCAAGGGGATGAACTAGGTTGTATGAAACCTTTCTCTAGTAGCTCCTTGAGTTGTGCTTTCAATTCCTTCATCTCGGTCAGCGCTAAGCGGTATGGAGCTCTAGCTATTGGAGCTGACCCAGGCAATATGTCGATTCTGAACTCGACCTGCCTTTCTAGGGTAATCCTGGTAAATCTTCTGGGAATACATCAGGGTATTCAGAAATGACTGGTATATCTTCTATCTTGGGTTTTAGCATATCTACCGTTACCAGTGCCATGTAAATGACACATCCTCTCTTCAAACACTTAGACGCCTTGAGCATTGATGCATTCTTAGGCAATCCATAATGTTGATCTCCGTGAATAATGAGTGTCTCGCCAAATGGGGATTGGATCTCGATCAGCTTTTTATCGTATGCAATGCGGGCCTGGTTATGAGATAACCAGTCCATGCCTAAGATATATCAAATCTCGCAAGAGTCATGGGTAAGAGGTTGATAGGAATGGATTGATTCTTGATGGATATAACGCATCCCTCTAGAATCTTTAAGGCTATTTAGATGGTGCCATCAGCCATTTCTACTTCATACGAATGATATAGAGTTCTTATGGGTAATTTAATAGTTCACAAACTTATGATCTACAAAAATTTTATCAGCTCTAGAATCAAATAAGGCATGTGCATAAATGATATTAACAAGAAACGTACAAGTTATAACATTCGTGTCATTCAACGCCTCCCTTGCGGTTAACTAGAAAGCTTAAGCATTTGATTTCTTAGCTTCCCTGGTTTTAGAATTTCCATCTGTTGCACGCTTGGAGCAGTTGGTTCCGATGTGGCCTTTCTCACCACATTCGAAGCATACGGCATTCTTGATTTCCTTGCATTCATGGGTTTTGTGGCCGATCTTCTTGCATATGCCATAAGATCTCTGTTATTGTTCTCACCGACACTGTCCCCAATGTTCTTCTCACACAATTTGCATTCGTTCTATTATCACTGGACCTAGGATGACTTTTGTTTAAACTAAACCTTCCTTTTTTGAATCACCGAAGCAGTTATCCTCCCGCTTCCTCTTCCCGTCAACCTTAGATTTTAACGCCCTCAATCTCTTTTCATCTTCGGTAAGTGAGAGAGCTAGATCCACTAATTATCTGAATGTAGCGGGCTTTGAGGATTTGACCATTCCTTTAATCTCGGGTGCTAGACCCCAATGAAATGCGCAATGCGTTTGGATTCAGGTGAAATCAGATACGGAACCAGTTTGGACATGGAATCGTAGTCAGAGACATACTTCCTACAATCCAGGTTCTTCATTGAGATAGTCAGAAAACTGACTCTACCTTCTCAACCTCATGTGGAGGGCAGTAGGTTTCTTTATTCAGCTCAACAAATTTATCCCACCCCATGTGGTACAAAGAAACCTTCCCGGTTGATTGAACCATGGCTTTCCACCATGTTAAAGCATCATCTTTGAAGGATTGAGACACATACTTGATGGTGTCTTTCTTAGCACATCCATTGATATCCACAATAGTTTCCATTTCATCTAGCCACTTCATGGTATCGATAGCTCCTATCTCCCCCTGAAGTCATGAGGTTTACATGAGACAAAATATTTATACGAACACCCTTCCTTAGAATTTCTGTGCTCTTTCTTGGCGATACGCTTTGATATAATCCTCTCATTCTTAGTGGTGGAAAAGTGTAACACTGTATATTATGGGTGGAAGATTGAGGGATAGAGATAGATTTGGGTTTCGTTTGCTCTAGCCCTTTAAGTTTTGCCATGTGCTCCGTCATAGCTTTGCTGACCTTAGCAGAAATCAGGGCTTGTAGGTTATCTCCTTCGCTCTCTCGACCAGCGTGCACCACATTGTCACTCTCTTCGTTGTATTTGCCAGAATCATGGCTAGTCATATTATCAAAATTTGTGCTACAGGCCAACAATAGATTTATCGTTCAGGGCAGATCAATTAAATATAGAATTTAAATATTGAGATGAACACTTGAATAATTACGATGAAATAAATAAAATTTAAAATTCATAAATTTCAAAGATTACATTACTTCGTCCATATGGACTTCTAGAAATAGAATGAAACATGACATAATGTCCAAAATGGCCTTTTTGGAATACAAATTACAATACTATGTCCTCAAGGACTTTTGGAATTTTAATTTTCAATACAAAAAGGAATAATATCTTCAGTCGTCTCCTCTATCTCTCACAAGCTTGGAGAGCTTCTTATACATCTTGCTGGTTCTTCTCTTACTTCGCTGAACCTATCGTTGGATTTGTTCATTCCACTCTATTGCTAGATTAATTGCTTCGGGAGGGCTGGTGTTTGAGATGTTATGGTGGTTGTGGTGGAGGTAGAACCGGACACTGGTACCCATAATTAGGATAGCCAGTGTTTGGATATGCGAGAGAAAAAGGAGATGGGTAAAGTGTGTTATGAATGACCGCCTGCATGTAGGGTTTGTAAGATGGTGTTGGATAAGAATAATCCGTAGCGGTTGTGGCGTAAGAACTTTCATATCCAGTTAAATTTAGATATGTGGAAATAAGGTTATCAAAACCCATAGGTGCTGGCTCAGTAACTTGAGCAATGTTAGAGGGACCACCCATTTAGGGGTCCTCCGATATAGATGGGTATGATTGAGGAAGGGGTGGAAGAGATCTAGACCATTCCCTGGCTTGTACCGTCATTCGCGCCCCGGTGCGGTGCTTTCTTTGTCGTTGTGGTGGTGGTGGTGGTTGTTGTTGTTGTTTTTGTTCTTGTTGTTGCTCCACTAACTGGTGTGGTAACACCGGTGCATCACCCTGTGGAGGAAGTGGAGTTTGAGGAGGTGTATATTATGGTGTTTGTGGTTGATTTTTGGGGGTATATTAGAAAGTAAGTGGATTAAAGTATTGGTCTCATTCATCAGGACCATGGTATGGCGAACCTGCATTGATGCGGTATCGCAGGATAACTCAATGGGATGTTGGTTTGTTCCGGATGGTGGCATCTCCGGGTCTGAGTCATCTAATTGATTTTGGCTTGGGTAAGGGGAATTTAAATAGTTTGAAGCATGGAAGGATTCGTGTGAGTGGTGAGAGTGGGAATGATGGGAGTATGAGTGTCTTGGTGGTTGTGAGTACTAGGATTCACTAGTGTTTTAGGATTGGTGTGAATGAGATGATTGTGGTTTTGAGGCTCCCGCTCTCCTCATTGGTCCTTTCCCCATTCCTCCTCTACGCGACGACATGCTTACCTGTCATATATATATATATAATATATATATATATATATATTTATTAAAAAGTATTAATATCTATAGGATTCCTAGACTAGCCTTACAGGAAGACTTAGACACAAAATTTCCTATGGGGTCTATAACTATGATACTTGAGCTTAGACACAAAAGGCCATTCTCTCAAATGTTGACTTTTATACCAACCTGTCACACCCTGATTTCCCGGTGGGTCCGGAATTGGGATATATGCGTGACGATTGATAACAGTAATCACAATGCACAACAGAAGATCGGAATCTAAAGTAAAATAATTAAAGTACAAACTTAAAAGTCCAAAGTTAAATAAAATATACAAATTGTTCGTAATCCACTGGCAGATCGAATATAGAAATGTGACTTGAGACTAGTAAGGTCTTTCGTGGAATTGCAAATTTCAATACGCCTAAACCAAGCAGCTCCAGCCTATTCCGTACTTGTTTTATAACCTGCGCTTATTCTTTTGAAAATACGTCAGTTTTCACTGATAAATACAATTAACTGACTCTTTTGAAAATCTTTTCAAAATGAGTTTGATACCATTTGGTATATCATTTTTAATAACTTGGGACAAACTATATCTCTTGTTACCAGTTTTACATTCTTGTCAATACAATTGGGGACCTGAAACTAAACGCCGGTACACCACATTTTCAATATCATATAATATATATATATATATATATATATATATATATATATATATATATAATCGATTAGCGTCTGTAAGGTGTATGCCTACACCACGCTCTTAGGTCATCGCCATTTACAATTAAATGAGTCGGGATATCAGGAAACAGTCGTATTAACCCCCAATATTTAATATATCAACAAAACGGACTAAACAAGTTATTTAACTTTCTTTGACATTATTCGCCCTTTATTCAATACCTGACCAATTGGCTAATGCCATATCCTAAGCCTTAAGAAAATAGGCTAAGAGTTATTACCTATGCTAGCCTTTACAAATCAAAGATGTTTAGCACAACCATATTTCAAAAAGAATCTAAACTTAGGCGTAATTTAATGGAGGCTTCTAGTCTAGAATGAACAGAAATATGATCCGTTAGGATGTTAACGGTTCATTTAAGTCATTGACTTTGACCGGCTAACTTAATAGATATGCATGGTTTGTTAGACCAAGCGTTGACCGGATAGAACGTGATTTATACCCTTCCGAGTACAGTGACTTGTGTAATATGGGTTAAATAACTAAACATTCTGAGTAGAACTAAATTGGAAAGATTTTGACCCAATTCGGCTAGTTTATATATTTTATTTTATTTAAACTAGCCGTACGCGCATATGCGGTATCGTGTGGTCAAATAGGTTCATAACAAGTCCATTATGCCAAAACATATTTCATTATGTTATGTAATCAGTTTCAAAGTCAGATTACAAGTTCATTTGGTTTTAAAACCTTTATTTAGGCGATAAGGGCAATTTGGCATTTTAGGCGTATTATAAGGACTTTATGATAAAAACTATCAAATGATATGATCAAATGGTATAACCTCGAGGGTTATTCACAATATACGATGTTAACACTTTAATACGGCTATCTTGACCAAACGGTCATTAGAAAGTCAAAGCATTAGTCAAATTTTTAATTTCGTTTTACGAAATGAGCTTTAACAGAAATGACGAGCTGACATAAATTTAACACATGTCCTAATATGTTATATAATGTAATGATGAAAAAATTAAATTTTATACTTAGAAACTCATTAGCGTAATTTTACAAATATGCTTTTGACTTCTAATTATATATATATATACTCGTCATTTCGCTATCAACGTATTCCTCAGAGGGTGTAATCACAAAGGATTAACACCTTCTTTCTTTCGATCACGTGGCAAAGTTCGATTCGAACTTTGACTTGACTGAAATGGGGGCATAAAAGTGTATTTGCTTGACTTTCGGCTAATAACTAGCCTAGGAATGGAAAAATAACTAGGGAGAACACTTACAAGTGTTCAAGGGAAGTTTAGACTTCAGGTAGGAGGCCTCTTTTGAGCAGAAGCAACTCTAAAGATAGAGAGAAAGAAATATTGAAGGTGGAAGTTTGAATGAATGAAGAATAGAGCTATGTATAGTTGATCTTGAGCTCCCAAATGATGCCAAGTGCCTCATGAGGTGTTAAGAGGCAGATTAGTGGCACCCCAGGTATCTCAAGGAGGAGCAAGGTGGCAAAAATCCTGAGAAATGTGGCAAAAACTGCAGCTGCAAGAATTCTGCCAGCGAAGGCCTTAGGACCGTAAGGGTCCGGCCTTGCGGTCCGTAAGAACCTTCTGGTGCGCCCATAGGTTTAAAAGCCTTAAGGACCGTAAGGCATATGCCTTGCGGTCCGTAAGGGACCTTCAGAGGCCAAAAATTTTGCATTTGTTCATATTTGATCACTAAACTTTTATATCTTCCAACTTTAATGATGTTTGTCCCTCTCGTCCTATCTGGAATATTTGAGAGTTTCGTACACGTGTTTCCATATTATTCGGTTAAATTTTCGAGGTGTCACATCCTTAAACAAGTACATTGCATACAAGTTGCACTTATATAACTAATATTTTTGTTTGTATGAACCAAATTAACAATTGTTGCATGAGCATCATTGTTATAATAATACGTTATACTTTGTTATAAATTCAACTTTTATAGTTTATGTATGTTAGGAAACTTTTTGTAAGTATTGAAAAAAAATATGATCAAACTGATTATATGCTGAAGATAAAGTCATGAAGGTCTAACAGAAAGAAATACAAGACAATCAGGACAAAAGAAAAAAGGACATATATCTTCAATACTCATCAGAAATTGATCACAAGTATTAGAAGACAATTAGAAAAGAGCATTCTGATGGACCTGATGATATTTCTGATCAGAATCTGGTAAACTCTGATCATCAGAATTGCTGATGATCTGTTCAATAGATTTTCTGATGAGCTGGCTATCCAGACTTTTGATGAGCCAACTTCTGAAATATAAGTCTCTGCCATATTTGTAAAGTAGCAAGTTGACCTTAGTATATTCAATGAATATGCCAAAAAGCTACTTTATGCCGGGCAAGTGCATGATTAAACAAATGTTTATTCATGCTAAAGACTCTATAAATAGAGAAGTAAACTTCCGAAGCATTTAATACATACAACAAAACTCCATTACCCTTTCATCACAGAATATCAAAGTATTCGTTTGTAATAGTCAATAACCTCACGATTACCTTGTAAACCATTTTGTTTCAAAGTGATATAAACTTGAAAATTCTTTAAGTTGCGTTTCTTGAAAGTTTGATTTCTATTTCCGCACATTATTTTCACCTTTGTTGAAATCACTTGTCATATTAAGTTATAAGAGCAATGTTTATCTGGGATCAACAATGTATTTTTTAGAATGATCTCTATAAAGATTTAATCAATATTTATCTATATGTAAATAAAATAAAATGTGGTTTATTAAGTTATAGACTAATAAAAATTTTAATTATAAGTTAGGTTTATAAGCTAAACACTATATGTATTTTTATAAGAACAAACATTTAATTAAATAATATTATATTTTATTATTATTATTATTATTATTATTATTATTTATTATTATTATCTAGCTATATGTAAATAAAACAAAACAAAACGTAATTACAAAGTTATACAAAAAATAAAATAAAACATAGCTTATAAAGTTAAAGTTATTAATTAATACTTAAAGTAAAATGCACAAAACGTCTTTTATATTTCGGTTTCACCCTTTATCTTTAAAACTTGCTGAAAACAACCTTTATGTTTATTTTTGTTACAAGTTTAATCCTTTAATACTAGCCAAGTTTATTTCATAGTTAAATCCTATATTTGTCATTTCATTTCCTATTGTTTTAAAACCCAACTAAAGCCAACATCGTTTCTTCATCTCCTTCAATTGAAACCCACAGATACCTATAAACCCCAGAATCAAATTATCTTCTTTAAATTTCATCATCAAACTAATCGTTATTTGAAACCCGCAGATACCATTAAACCATGAAGTCCCTTAAAGCGATTTATTGTGATTTGATTTGATCTTCACTTTAGGTGAATCTGCGTCTCTTTGAGTTCTTAATGTCAATTTGAACACGTGATTTGAGAATTTAATGATCCAAAAAATTTTGATTTCTTTTTTACTCTTACCGGATAATTAGCAGAAGTATCAATTTATGAATTATGGGTCTCAAAATATTAGTATTTGAACAAATTATGTTTCAATTTCTTTGTCATTTTGGATGCAGGTGCATATTGTATGCAAACTGCACATTGAAGAGGAGTATCATACATCAAAGAATCCCATATTGCAAAGACTAACAACTCAAGCTTGAGCTATAATTGACCCCGGACATGTAGTTATAGCTGGACCCCAACAGTAAAACCTAAAGAACAAGTGGTCTGTAATCGATTTGAAAGATATGGTTCAAAAAACAAGTCAAAGCAGCAAAAGAGTCAGCATCAGTTCTTGTTCTGTGTTCATCATCGCAGAAAAAAGTGTACAAGATAAGAATGTTTATGATAGTGGTACTCATAATCTTACAGTATCTCAAGAAAACCCATTTTGGAATTGTGAAATGAAAGAAAAAGAAAACCAAAAGCCCACTTTTAATGTCTGATACACTGATGACTGAAGTGTCAACGAAAAATTCATAACTAAATCGGTTTAAGGGACTTCATGGTTTAATGGTATCTATGGGTTTCAATTGACGATTAGTTTAATAATGAAATTTAAAGAGGATGATTTAATTCTAGGGTTTAATGGTATCTGTCGGTTTCAATTGCAGGCGATGAAGAAAGAGGTTGGCTATAATTGGATTTTAACTATAAAAAAAATAAACTTGGTCAATAGTAAAGGATTAAACCCGTGACAAAAACAAACATAAAGTTTGTTTTTAGCAAGTTTTAAAGATAAAAACTGAAACCAGCAAGTTTGGGAAACAGAAAGAACATTTTGTGCATTTTCCTCTAAAAATCAAGTTTATAAGCTATACAATATATGGATTTCCATAAAAATGAAGATTCCGTTAAAACTAAATTAAATAAAGCGTAGTTTACAAAGTTATAAACTTATAAAACTCTTAATTAAAAATCAAGTTTATAAGCAATTTAACAAAACTATTTATGAACTATTCATTATTATTATTATATTATATAAAAAGATAAAAACGCAAATTATATGAAAAAATAACAAATACAAAAGATTTAATTAAAATAGTATCATTAAATTTTCACTTTTATATTTAATAATAATCTTCATATTTGATACCAAGATATCTATTGTAGTTTATTAATATGGGCAAATTAGCAAGTACTGCATTGATCATTTGTACCATATAAGCGTCTTAAATAATTTTGAAATTACATTTCTATCCCAAGCAGATGTTTTAAATAATAATATAGATATTGATAACCAATGGGTAATTGGGCTTTTAAATAATTAAAATCGGTTTTCCAATGGAATTTATCATAACTGATTACTAATTTATATAAAAACTACTTATGTTTTATGTTTGGTCAAATATAATCATTTGTGTTCATTTATGTTTGTTCAATTATGTTAATTGGTGTTGCTTATTGTTTGTTTTATTATGTCCGTTTAAGTTCATTTATGTTTGTGAACTATTTGTTTAGGTTTTTAACGAACAACCATAAACGAACACGAACATGACCATTTTTTTATTAAATGAACATGCACAAAAAATGTGTTCGATTATATATCTGTGTTTGTGTTTATGTTCGGTTAAAGTTAAATGAATAACACGAATATGCTTTTGTTCATGTTCGTTCAGTTTATTTATAAGCCTAATAATATACGGTGTAGGCGTGTTTGATGTAAAGTCAATTTTAACTAGATACTTGCGTGAATTGTATAAGTGGTTATGCATGGTGTATGAAAGAGAATCACATGTAGTTGCGGAGAAAAAAAGAATCAATTAAAAACATGTTTATGTGGAACATTTAAAGCATAACGTGTAAGTGGTTGAGCGATTTTCACAATCATCTGCTTAAAATTTGTTATATAGTGAACATATGAGCTGGGTACCTTACCGGTGGAAAGTACCGATCACGAAAATTGCTAAAATTGGATACCGACACCACAAATGCTCGATAAGGTACAATACTGTATTTCAAACTCAAAATTGGTAGAATATTGGTACAGTACCGATTGTACCGAATCGGTACTGAACCAAAATTAACGATCCAGAAAACGCCAAAATGTGGATATCGAATTTGTACCGAAAATGATTTGGTTCGGTAAAGTAGGTACCAGTACCGATTGGTTTCGATATTTAAATTCATTTGCTCATCCCTAAGTGAACATTCTTTAAGAGTATTCAAATCCCCTTCATCTTTTTCTACTCTATAATTTAATTCAAATTTATACTTTTCAAAATTTATTTATTTATCAATGTAAAAAACCTCCCACATCTAATCCATTATTTTTACTTATAAGAACTTATTTTATAATATTTTTTATTTTTATACACTCACAATACTTTGATGGATGATGAATAGTATCTTTTTGGAGCATTCACATTCTCTCCACCATCTCCTACCCTGTAATTTAACTAAAAATCATATTGTCAAAAGTTATCTCTCATTAAAGATACTACTCACATCACATTCACCATAATTATCTCTATATTATATTTTTTATATTTTTTCGCTTTCTTTTATATTATATATTATATATATATATATAATATATATATATATATATGTATGTATGTATGTATGTGTGTGTGTGTGTGTGAGAGAGAGAGAGAGAGATGAATAGGGATGAATAGTAGCTTTTCAAATTTGGGGAGAATGTGTGGGTTTTTGCTAAGTTTTAGGGGGTGGAGATGAAATCTATGGTAGGGGTGTGCATAAACCAAATTAACCGAAACTGAATAAACGAATTATCCAAACCTAAAAAACCAAACCGAAGCAATAACTGATGGTTCGGTTTTTATTTTTTGAATAACCGAATTCTCTGTTTTCGGTTTCGGTAACTCATATATATCTAAAACCGAAAATAACCAAACTGAACCGCTTAGCCAAATATATATTGTAATATTATTAATAACACCATCCACTAGATTTTTTAACCTTCTAGTCCAATTAGGGGTTCATTAGTGTTTGTTTTAAAATGTACATATGGCTCGTTACCGGTATGCATGTGATATCTATACAATTTTGCAAGTTTTATATTCATGTGTATAGATTTTATAAGTTTTATATATCATTGGATAATATGGTTACGATTAATACTTTTCAATTAACCGAACCATCTGTTAATGAACCCACGGTTAACCGAATTTGCACATCCCTAGATAGTGGATGAGATGTGGTGATGTTTTTGTTAAATTGTTATTAAATTTTGAAAATAGGGCGAGAATTGGTGGATGGAATGTGAGTGCTCTCATATATAGAAAATTAATGTAGCGATTTTTCAAAATATAAGGCTGGAGTAGAGAAATGATAGATGGGATGTAGTGAGTTTTTATTAGATTCTTTTAAATCCTAAAATAGGAGAGGAATTGATGTATAGGATGTGAATGCTTCAAGTCTTGTAACGTATGAATATCTTATTTATAATTTGGTTTGTACTTTCATAACATGGTTTTAGTACTAATAGACACAACATGACTTGGGTGTAAGCCTGGGGAAGGGGCGGGTTTAGGTGACCTATCAATATGGGTTTGGAGCAAAGTGAGTTTGAGTCAAAACGAGTCGTTTTTAAAAAGTATCCATTTGGTTTCAAAACGGGTTGTAGCTAAAATGGAGTCAAGTTGAAATGAGACATTTTAAAAAAGGAAAAAAGGTACCAAAACCGGTTCGTCTACTATATTTTTATGGTCGCTAGTAGTAACGCTGGAGGTGGTTGCAACGATGGTGGCGAGGATGACTATGAGGTGATGGAGGCAACTACACGGTTAACATTAAAATTTAAATGTTTTTCACATTTTTGTATGAAATTTTTGCCCTCAAAATCAAAAGGCGGGTGCTCTTTTTTTCTCTTGGAATATAGAGTGATTTTTCCATTAACAATGTTGGGAACCAAACGTATTTTTCCTTGGAATATAGAGTGATTTTTCCATTAACAATGTTAGGAACCAATCGTACTACTTTTGGATACGATCCCTTGGAATATAGAGTGATTTTTCCATTAGCAATGTTGGGAACCAAACGTACTATTTTTGGATATGAAAATTCTTATTGCTCGAATTTGGTGTCTTTCAAGCTATAGGTATTTTAATATATTATGTGTATCTCCGTCAGCATGAGATTCGATAAGAGGAAACATTGATATCTATAGTTTTTTTTCCTTAAGAAAAATAACCATCATCTAATGAAACAATCAATGTGTGCCTTATTTCACATGTGAATCTATATTATTTTACATGTGAGGTTGTCCTTGAGAATTCTCAAAACGCTTTGGGCCTAGGGCGAGTAAAGTTGTCCTCGAGAATTCTTAAAACGCTTTGGGCCTAGGGCGAATAAAGAAAGTGGGACATCTATAATATTAACTAAACAACCATAGATAAAAAAATCATAACACGACAAAAGAATTGTTATAATTTGTAATGGGTTTAAGTGTTGGACTCTTTTTATTTGATCGTTTAATAATTTGAGTAGTTTGGTCTTTTGTTATTTGGGTTTAACTTTTAAAACTAGTTGAGTCTTTTATTATTTGGGATTACGTATACATTTTTTTAAATATATGTATAATAAAAAAAATTATAAATCCAAGCCTTCGGTGAGACCGGGCTTAGCTCCCCCAAACCATTTCTACACCCATTCCCTTTTATTTTTGACTTATGAAATCACATACCTTTTATATCGTACTTGTATAGGTTGAGATTTGGTAAAACATTGTTAGTTTCTTTCCATTTCTCGAAACACTTTGTCTCCAACGATGATTACATACCTTAAATAGAAATAAACCAACGAAATACTTAAATTTTCAGAATTCAAAGTCCTTCCAATTGATAATCAACTAGTTTAGTTTAATTGGGACTTTTGTTCAATATTTTTTATAGGAAAACTAATTTGTTATATTTTTCAATTGATTAAATTAATTTTTTCTTCAATTCCAAATCAATTTTTTGAAGCTTTAATTCTTTGGAAATGTTCTTTCATTCTTGATCTTTGTATCTTCAAATCTTCATCAATTGTTATTGTTGTACCTTTGCTCTTTCACATTTGGATATGGCATTGTGTTACACTTGGTGATTTGTTGAACTTGTTAGTTATTGTTGATCTTGATCAATACTTGACTAATTCAATAACTGTTAATCTTATAAGAGTTCATCACCATTCTTGAAGTATACATTAAGTGTTTAGGTACATGTATGTGGTATATGAATATTTACTAACAACTACCTATCAACACAAGTTGCTAATTTTAGTTATATCAAATCTAGAGATCGTTTGTGTTTTTTTTAAATGCTATCATTAGCACTAAACACATTGTTTTCCCAACATTGTTTGTGGTCAGTAGACTTGCACCCAACAATTGGGACAATATATTATGGGAGTGGGCTCTTTCATATAAATTAAACTCAAAAGTAATGGCAATAAACGTTGGGTGACGATTGATGGTTCGAACAACCATACATGGTGGTATTGAGATGGCAGAAAAGTGCAACGAGTGCGATAGCATGTCAAGCATTTTGGGATCAGTTTCAAGATGAAATCAGGGTATACAGGGCAAAAACGATTTATGATGTTCGGCAGTTTCACCAGAGGTGTTACGTGGCTGAAGTTGGTGCTCAAATAGTTTGGAGTCGCAACAGTTTTGGGCTGTGAAAGTGGATCGCAAGCTTGGCAGCGACGACGAGGTGGTTTGGGTCAGGCGATGTCATAGAG
Source organism: Scalesia atractyloides (assembly GCA_947069175.1). Lineage (NCBI taxonomy): Eukaryota > Viridiplantae > Streptophyta > Magnoliopsida > Asterales > Asteraceae > Scalesia > Scalesia atractyloides. Next base: position 60,858,789 of record CAMTDV010000030.1, read on the forward strand.
AAGTTGTTGGATTGAACCCTTTACAAAGGAACAGATGATTGAAAGCCAAAACAGCTATCAGATGTTGATCCAGCAATAACAGTGTTTTAAAGCTTTCCTGCAAACCACTGCCCAACCTAAAGTCTGCCTTACAAGCGCTGCCAAAGACAAAGCCCTGCTATGAAGAGAACATCTGTTGAAGGGAACCTCTGATTAGTGGATAGGCTCATCAGTGTTTTACTTTATCTGTGTTTATCAATGTAACAGTGTCTGTATAGCAGAGTTTAGTATTAGCAGTGTTTATAGTTAGTTATATTTGTTAGCTGTCACTTTCATCTCTAACGTCATCAAAGATGCTCAGAGGTTTGGAATGTACAATAAATAGACAGTGCCTTTGTACTGTTCTATTATTTACTGAAAATATCATTTCACATTTATCCAATCATCTTCTTTACACTCTGTACGAACAAACACTTGTGTTATAAGGCTGAGGGGGAGTTTTAATTCACATGTAAACGTATTGTTGAAAGCATGATGATGAAAACAATCTTCCATTAGTTGTGATACAAAAGTTTTTCTAAATTTTGCTGCACATCACTCTGTTTTTATCTTCATTCATTAATTCATCTTACAAACTTTCACAACTAATTAAACTCAGATCCTAACAATTGGTATCAGAGCTAGATCAATCAAATTTGATTTGACAATCAATTTGATTTGAACATATCAGCTCTCCCTGCTAATTTGTTTGTTTTCATTGGAAAACATAGTTTATTTACGTTTCAAAGTTTTTAAACAAAATATGTTTGTAAACCATCAGAATGTCACAAAACACACAGGATTCCAACAACACTGGTTCCATGTTTAAGCCTCCGATGCTTGTCAGAAATGAATACTATATCTGGCAACCTCGGATGGGTCATATTCTTGCTCAGCAAAACACTGGTTGCTGGAGATCAGTTGTATTTGGGCCCCATGTTCCTATGGTCCCAAGTGCAAAAGATCCTAAAATTCAAGTGCCTAAAAGTCATGAACATTACTCCGAGCAGGATTTCCAAAAAACTGAGTTAGATGTTAAGGCTTTTAGCATTGTTGTTTCAGCCTTGCCTAACGAAATCTATGTTGGCCTGTTGCACTGCAACAATGCAAAGGAGTTATGGGATGCCTTGAAGGAGCATTTCGATGGGACTGAGAAAGTAATAGAAAACAACAGAGAAGTCTTAAATCAACAATACGAAACGTTTTGTCATGTCAAAGGAGAGTCTCTAACCAATAGTTTGAAAGATTTAGATGTCTCATAAGTGAACTTAAGCTGGTTAATGTTGAATTTCCCAATTCGACATTGAATAGTCGTTTCATTAGATCATTACCAGAAAAGTGGGGCACTATAGCTTTTGTAACTCGTAATTCGGTTGGGTTTAAAGAAATGAGCCTTACACAACTTCATGGTAGGCTCCTCACCTATGAGAAAGAGCTGAACCAGAAAAACAAGTTATAAGAATCTGGCAAAGTAGCTGATGATTAAGCTTTTGGTAGCACAACACTTTTTCGGCCAAGAAGAAGCCTCTGGCAGTGGTAAGGATCAGAGTTATGATCATTTCATTGATATAACCTCTGGTGGTAACTTCAACTCTGATTCTTACTCACCCAACTATGCATTTGCTGCTAATGGGGAAAGCCAAACTTCTGATAACTTATCCTTTAAGTTGAATGGCCTTCAACACTTTGAACCTTCAGATTTAGAAGAAATGGATATTTTGCACCAGCTGGCACTATTGAGTGTTAGGAATAGCAAGTTTTACAAAAGGACTGGTAGAAAGTTCCCAGGGTTGCATGGGGGGTTAAAAGTTGGGCTGGATAAGTCAAAGATTAAGTGCTACAAGTGTAATAAGCTAGGACATTTTGCTAGGGAATGTAGATCTCAAACATCTGGACACATTGTGACACATCCTGGCCCTAGACCTCAATACACACAAAGCACTGCTCATTATTCCCAATATACCCCTGCTTCTTATATGCAAAACATTGCTCATTCTGCACACCCTGCTACCACTGTTCATGTGCACTATGTTCAAACCACTGTTCCACTGATTCAATACGTTCAAGAACCAGCTCCTGAAGTGCATGTGCAACCTTCACCTCAAGTCACTCAGGTTACTCAAACCATTGCTCCGGGAGAGGTTAATCAACAGAGCTTTTTCACTCATGGCTTTATTGACTGGAGTAGCCTACCTGAGGAGCTAACTGATGAAACTTTGCTCTAGTTTCCAATCATGATTTGAAACAAATGATTTTTGCTTTAGTGGCACTAGATACAATAGTTGAAGGTGATGAATCTGAGGAAGTGGTCTCTAAGTCTGATGTGTCTGATGTTCATGATGAAACAGTTATTATAAAATAAAATGTTGATGAAGATGTGAAACCTCTGTCTAACCCATGGGATGCTAGTGTGTGTGAAGGTGATTGTGACTGTTCCATGATGGCTGCTGCTAAGGGAGCTTCTACTTGCCTTGACAGTTTATGGTATGTAGATAGTGGAGGCTCCAGGAACATGACAGGATGTAGAGCCCTACTCAAAGATTTCATGGCACATGGAAAAGGGGTGATATATCTTTTGGTAACAATTCAAAGGGGAAGGTGTTGGGGTCAGGGACTGTTCATGCTAGGAAACTCAAATTTGAACATGTTAATCTCATTGACAATCTAAAATTTAACTTGCTGAGTGTGTCACAAATGAGTGACAAAGGATATGGATCCTTCTTTACAAAGAAAACATGTCAAATTTTAAGACCAGAAGTAGTTAAAAAGATTGATCAAATCATTGCTGAGAGTAAAGCACAACTTGTTGCTCATAGGAGTGGCAATGTGTATCTGGTCGATATGTTGAAGTATAATCCAATGTCCAATGCATGTATGTTCTCAGTTGCTTCAAGCAAAGAGACAAATTATGGCATAGAAAACTTGGACACACAAATTTGAAAACTATCTCTACACTCCCCAAACAAAATCTTGTTAGAGGTTTACCCTCAAAGCAATTTATTTGTGATGAACATTGTATTTCCTGTTTAAAAGGCAAACAACATAAAAGCTCATACAAGTCAATTGAAGAGTCCAAAACAAGTTAGTGCTTGCAATTGCTGCACATGTTCTTGTTTGGACCTGTAAAAATCACGAGTCTCGAAAGGAAAAGATATTGTCTTGTCATTGTAGATGATTTTTCAAGGTTCACATGGACATTTTTCATGCACTCTAAAGATGAAACTGCTGGCATTTTGCAAAATTTTGTTAAACAAGTTGAAAAGCAATTTGACCTTCCAGTAAAAGTTTTTAGAAGTGACAATGGGACAGAGTTTAATAACAAGGAGTTAGATGTTTTCTATGTGTCAAAAGGGATAGTTAGACAATATAGCATCCCAAGGACGCGAGAAAAAAATGGGGTGGTTGAAAGGAAAAATAGGACTTTAATTGAATATGAAAGAACAATGCTTGCAGACTCAGGTTTACTCTTGTGTTTTTGGGCAGAGGCTGTAAACACTGCTTGCTATGTGCAAAACAGAGTTTTGATCAATTCCAGGCATCAAAAGACTACCTATGAAATTTTATAGAAAATCAAACCTCTGATCTCATAATTCAAAATCTGTGGCTGCCCATGTTTCATTTTAAACTTAAAAGATTCCATCTCAAAGTTTGCAGCCAAAGTAGATTGTGGTTATTTTATAGGATACTCAACCACTGCTAAAGCCTACAGAGTTTTTAACTATAGGACCAAGTGTGTTGAAGAAACTTCGAATGTAAAGTTCAATGAACTTTCTTCTTTGAAAATCCCAGTAAATCCTGCTGAATTGTTTGACTAAGACAAATTTACATTTGAAGATGTGTCTATCAAGACTAACCATGCAGGTACATCACAATCTTCCCATCAAGATTTTGGATATGACAGTGTGCTTCCACAATTGAAAGTCAAACCATCCATTACAGGAGCAGATGTTACTAACAACTGTGAAAACTCTGTCACTGCTGCCTCAACAGTTGTTGATCCACAAACCTCTGCCAGCTCAAAAAATCAAACCACTGTTGATAAAAGTCCATTTTATGTGAACAAAAATCAATCATCTTTCACACCCATCGCTCCTATACCTCCACCTCCATCTCAAACAGATGTTGGCTCTTTAAAATTGCCAACAGATGTTAGCTCAGATGATTCCCATCTGTAGCCTTCACCTCAAAATGATATCATTTCATGTAAGGGAGATCTAATCTACCTTAAAAGTCATCCATATGATCAGATCATTGGCAACATCAATGATGGGGTGCTCACAAGAAGCTAATCCTAAAACATTTATCTTTTTGCTGGTTAATAATCTCTCACACAACCTGTCAAGTACCAAGAGGCACTGAAAGACAACAGTTGGGTAGAAGCCATGCTAGAAGAACTCCTTCAATTCAAAAGACAACAAGTGAACTTGTACCACTGCCTAAGGATATATGTCCAATCGGCACAAAGTGGGTCTTCAGAACAAAACTGATGAAAGGGGTATTGTCGTCAAGAATAAAGCAAGGCTTGTGGTTCAAGGTTATATACAAGAAAAAGACATTGATTATGATCAAACCTTTGCTCCAGTAGCAAGGTTAGAATCCATCAGGGTGTTCTTAGCTTTTGATGCCAACCACAACATTAAGGTGTTTCAAATGGATAACAAAAGTGAATTCTTGTATGGTAAGATTAAAGAAGAGGTGTATGTTTCTCAACCTCCTGGATTTGAAGATGCATTTTATCTGGATCATGTCTACAAGCTTAATAAAGCTTTGTATGGCTTGAAGCAAGCACCAAGAGCCTGGTATGAAACTCTTTCCACTTTTCTCTTATCCATTGGTTTCAAAAGAGGTAGAATTGATAAAACCTTATTTTTGAAATGGAGAGGAAAAGATTTGTTTCTTGTCCAAATTTATGTGGATGACGTCATTTTTGGATCCACATGCACTGCCATCTATGAAGAGTTTAGACAACTCATGGCAGCAGAGTTTGAAATGAGTGCAATGGGTGAGCTCCAGTGTTTTCTTGGTCTCCAAGTAAAACAACTGCACAATGGTACATTTATTCACCAAAGTAAGTATGTCAAAGAACTACTTACCAAATTTGATACGAATGATTGTAAACCATGTAGCACACCCATGGCAACCTCAAAGCTTGTAACTGTTGATGACAAAGATGACTTGGTTGATTAAACTCTTTATAGAAGCATGATTGGGTCTTTATTGTACCTAACTGCTTCTAGGCTAGACATAATGTTTGCAACATGTGTTTGTGCCAGATCCCAGTCAGTACCTAGAAAGTCTAATCTTATTGCTGTTAAGAGGATACTCAGCTACATAAAAGGTGCTCCCAAACTTGGTATCTGGTATCCTGCTAATGGAAATATTGAGCTTTCAGGTTACACAGACAATGATTTTGCTAGTTGCCACACCACAAGGAGGTCCACATCTGGGGGAGTTCAGTTCCTAGGTGATTGTCTAGTGTCCTGGCAAAGCAAAAAGCAAGTTGCAGTATCCATATCCACTGCTGAAGTTGAATATATTGTTGCTGCAAGTTGCACTGCTCAACTCTTGTGGCTTCAAAATTAATTGCTGGATTTTGGTGTAACTGCTTTAAAGACTCCTCTGAAGTTAGATAGTCAAGCAGCTGAAAACATCATTAAAAATCCAGTTTCTTATTCCACAACAAAGCACATTGACATCAGACATCACTTTATGAGAGATTGTTGTGAAAAAGGTTTGATTTCTTTGCATCATGTTCCAACTAAAGATCAACTGGCAGATGTTCTAACAAAAGCATTAGATACATCTACCTTTGAAAGTCTGATCTCTAGGATTGGCATGCTAAACATGGATTGAAAACAAATTTTTGTGTTCCATGTGTAAATAGCATTAAAAATGTTTTCAGAAATAAAAAGTCATCCTTCAAAATAGTTTAAAATTGAAATTTTCAATAACTCTCAAAAGTCTGTTCATAGCGACTGATTTTCTCAAAGTTCTATTTGGCTTGAAAATCTATCCACTGATAAAGTGTATCCTCTGGTCAATTACTTCCATTCACTGCTTTGGTGAAACCTCTGTGTTGACTCTTAGCCACTGATATCTATCCTCTGATAGTGTTAAAATTACTTTTGTTCCCATCCACTAATGATACATATCAATGGTTTCCCGAACAACTGTCTTCCATTATTATCAGAGGTTACACGTGGAAAGATGATAGCCATAAGATCTTTGGAAACTGCTGCCACGTCAGCATTCATTTTTTTCTCTTTATAAACCCTGTTTTATCCAAACAGAAAAATGTAGCCTATTCCATCACTTCCAAAGTTGGTGAATCACTCATCCAAATCTCACCAACAACCATCTCCACCGTGTTTGGTCTAAATGACCTAGCACACCCAACCACATTCACAATAAAGGAGCTTCATGATGAATTCAATGAACGGGGATATGATGGCCAACTTACAGGTAAAACAATCTACAAACCTAATTTCTCTGCTGAGATGAAATTCTTTTTCCATACCTTGTTGGTGTGTTTGTCTGGCAAAATAACTTCTTTTAGTGAAATACCATTGAACATGCAGTACTTGGGTTATGCTATTTTAACAAAATCAAATTTTAATTTCTCCCAAGTACTGTTCAATGATTTGGTGACAAATTTTAATAACATTAAAAAGGGCGAAGCTTTTTTTATACATCCAAGGTTATTGAGTGTTTACATTCAATCACAAGTTTGTGAAAAAAGATGCTTCCCAAGGTGTTATCTGCCCGGTTGGCAGTCTCACCATGAAACTTTTACTAAAATTACTAACCAATCAAAATCTGCACAAACATCACAAGCTCCACCCACTTCTGCCGAGCCCACATGCTCCTGGTGCTACAACCAGTGCTTTGAAACCCACACCAGCTATCTCCAAAAGAAACCTTCCAATTCCAAAAAGCCCACCAAAACAAAACCCAAAAAGGTCACTCAGGAAGATGAGATGTCCGTGTATCCCGGTGGGCCCGCTGGGGAGTATTGTGACGTAAGTTCATAACATCATAACCAAACAACACAGTGTAACACAACTAAAGTCTTGGATTTTAATATTATTACAACCCGATAAAGTTCAAAGTTCAAAATAATAATACAGACGGATTGTAATAAAGATCCACATGCGGATCGTAAAAAAATATGTACAAAAAGATCAACAGACTTAATAGCACAACTAAGGGTCGCAAGTCCTCTACGTTGACACCTTCGCAGCTTCCGGCCTATTACGTGCTGTACCTGTATCTTAATCTTTTCGAAAATACGTCATTTTCACTGGTAAATACAATCAACCGACACATTTTGAAAATATTTTAAAAAATTGTTTAAGTGCACATAGCACATTTTATAAATAACTAGGACAGTAAAAATGACCTTGTATACATTATAAGCCTGTCAAGACATATGGGGCCCAGTACAGAAATTGAGACATGATCAACCGACACCACTTCTGAACTCCCAAGGAGCAGATAATAATAATATTTTGTATCAGACAGGTGTATGCCTACACCCCGTGCTTAGGTCGTGGTCATTAGCATTTTAATGAGCCTAAGGATATCCCAGACACGGTCGAGTTAACCCCCAATGTTTAAGTTATCAGACAATACACATTAAAACGAGTTATGAGATTTAGTTAAATCACAATCCGACAACATGATCCCATACTCGACCAAGCGGTAATAATTTACCTTATCCCAAGCCTATATACGGAAAATAGGTTAAAACTATTTACCTGAGCTAAATCTTCAAGAAGTAATAACTTAGCCGCAAGTCAAAAGAGATAAGTACAAGCACAATCTACCGGAAGGAATTTAGTCTTGAATGATGGTTTTTAATAACCAATTAGAATGCTAACGGGTCCTTAGTTGACTCATTGCCTCGAACCTGCTAGTCTTAAGTAATGATAACGGTGCGATATGCTAGATTAAGCGATAACCGGAATAGAATGTAGTTTAATCCCGACAGGTACTAAGACTTGTTTAATATGGGTAAACATATTACATTCTGGATTTTGAAGTAAAAGTGATAAGGTTAAACCAGTTCCGGTTAAATTATGTAAACTAACCATGTAGGCTTAACCATTGGCATATAAGCGAAACCGGGTAACCAGATGAGTCATATACAAGTTCCATATGCCAATATGTTTTAGATATTTTTTTAATATCAGTAAGACTTTAACATGAATGCCCGTTTATGTTTTAAAATCAAGTTACGCCTTAAAAGGGCGTTTTGGTCATTTTACGCTTTATAAAAGAGGTTTGCGAGTAAACTGATGTCAAGGTATGAACGTTCAGTAAAAATATGTATTTTATGATGTTATATCAGTAGGATATCAAATATATGTGTGGAAGTTAATTTTAAACCAAACTATGCCCCGTAAGGGTAATTTGGTCATTTCACACATAGTTTTGGTGTCATATTTGGGATTCTGAGTTTGGGACTTGTACCTACTATAAAATTATTTAAAATAAGTTTAGAAATAAGTAGGTAACAAGATTTGGTTCATAGTTATGGTTTTAAACCATAGTCGAAAAGGCGTAAAAGTCGCAAAATGCCGATTAATTCGATGTTTAATGAAAACTGAAGTTATGATCAGTTTTATATAACCAAAATAAGTCATTTAACATATTATATCAGTAGGTGAAAGATTTGGTTATGAAAAGTTTGGTTAAAACCATTTTATGCGAAAAAGGGTAATTTAGTCATTTATCGGCATTACACACACGAATCTTAAGCATCAACTCAGTTCATAATCTGAATTAACTTCCCAATAGGTCCTACTTGTGATATTACATCATTAGGTAAATGTTTTTGGTGAAGAAATTATGTTTAAACCTTCTAAAATGCCGGAAAGGGCAATTTAGTCATATAAAAGCATTATTAACGACACTTAATCAAAACGCAGCTTATGACCAAAATGTTGACATCAAAATAATTTATTTAAGTTAAAAAATCAGTATATAAATCATTTGTGTGCTTGTTGGTTTTTAAAACCTTAGTATGCAAAAAGGGCATTTTAGTCAAGATTTGGCATATAATTGGATACTTGCATAAAACGTAGAATACTAAGCGACCATGTAGTATAACTCCAGAGGGTTATACTACAATATAACATGGTCATAATACAACTTAAGATCAGTCTCTAAAGTTGCTAATTCAGGTCAGAACTGTAAGTCAAAGCAGGAGTCAATCCTTGCGACTTTCGGTTGCGAACAGTCCTTAAACCTGGAATTGACGGGCTGAACATGTTCATACATGTTATTATAATTATTACCAAGTTATTAAGGGGATAAAACACATTTTATAACACCTATATTGGCCCATATGAATTATTTTCAAAAACTGACCCGTTGACTTTTATTGACCATAACTTTGACCCGTCAATTGACCAAGCAAACATGGTAATTAGGAGGTGCCCTTTAAGGGATTAACACCTACCTAATTATGATCACGTAGCCATGTTTGCATCGAACAATGGCTGGACCATAATGGTCTTAGCCGAAGGTCAAAGCGTTTTTTCGTAAAAGCTTTGACTTTGGCTTAAAGCCTAACAAAAACAACTAAAACAAGATGGAACACTTACAAGTGATCCAAGAACGACTTAATAGCTCAGAGGATGCTCCTAAATGCTTCAGGAACTTCCAAGTTTGAGCAAGAGAGGAGAAAGATGAAGATGAGCAAGGAATGAGGCAAACATGATGCCCTTTTATAGTTGAGGAGGGGTGTGTGAGGCCAAGACAAGTGGCCAGGGGTGTTATGAGAAGCCTCAAGGTGTTTTTGGACGTGTCAAAGGCTGCTCAAATGGTGGCATTCGCGACAAAGGTGGCAGGGCAGCAAGCTGCCACATTTTCTATTACTGGAAGGTCCTCTTGGACCGTAACCAGATATGGTTGCAGTCCGTAAGGACCTCAAGGTGCCCCTGGTTTTGGTTTGGTTACGGACTGTAACCATATATGGTTGCGGTCCATAACCGCCTCTCAGAAACCAAACTTTTGGCATTTTTCACATTTGGTCCCTCAACTTTTAGAGGTGTCGTTAAGAGGTTATAACTTTAACATAACAGCAACCTTGGTCCCTCTCGCTTAGCACGTGGCATACGAGGATCAGCAGGACACATGTCGGATTTTATTGGACAGGTTTTTATGAGGTGTTACATCCTCACCCCCTTAAAATAAATCTCGACCTCAAGATTTTGATTCAAACAAATGGGGGTACTTTTGTCGCATAGTGGACTCGACCTCCCAATTATATTCGGGACCTCGACGGGCATCCCATTTGACCTTCACAATAGGCACATGCTTCCTCTGAAGCTTTTTAACCTGTCGTTCTTCGATCGCTATTGGTTTTTTTTACGAACCTCAGGCTTTCATCAATTTGCACATCCTCGTGCGGCATTGCTAGCGACTCACCGGCTAGACATTTCTTCAAATTTGAAATGTGGTACACATCGTTAATTCCACTGAGCTTTTCGGGTAACTTTAGCTTGTAAGATACGGACCCGGCACGTTCGATAATTTCGAACGATCCTATATATCTTGGGCTCAATTTGCCCTTTTTACCGAATCGCATGACGCCTTTCCAAGGCGACACCTTCAGTAAAACCTTGTCCCCTAGCTTTAACTGAAGAGGTATGCGCCTCTTACCTGCGTAGCTCTTCTGCCTATCTCGGGTAGCTTTGAGACGGTAGCGCATTTGAATAATTTTATCCGTCGTCTCCAGGACTATCTTGGGCTTCCCCAACTTCTGCCCAGCAAACAGCCGTTCGGCACTTTCTCCCATACAAGGATTCAAACGGAGCGGCCTTGATGCTTGTATGATAACTGTTGTTATAGGAGAATTCTATTAGGGGTAAGTGGTTATGCGAACTTCCACCTAAGTCTATTACACATGCATGTAGCATGTCTTCCAACGTTTGAATTGTACGCTCACTTTGTCCGTCAGTCTGCGGATGGTAAGCCGTACTGAAGTTCAATCTCGTGCCTAAGGATTGCTGGAATCTTTTATAGAAATGAGAAGTGTATCTAGTATCTCTATCTGATACAATAGATATTGGCATGCCATGTAGGGACACAATCTCGTCCACATATAACTTGGCCAATTTATCAGAATTGTAAGTCTCCTTTATTGGCATAAAGTGTGCTGACTTAGTCAGCCTGTCTACTATGACCCATATTGTGTCACAACCACGTTTGGTCTTTGGTAACTTGGTGATAAAATCCATAGTTACGCATTCCCATTTCCATGTGGGAATTTCTAATTGTTGTAGAAGTCCTGACGGTTTCTGATGTTCGGCTTTAACTTGTGAACACGTCAGACACTTAGCTACATGAGTGGCTATAGATTTCTTCAAACCCATCCACCAATAATTAGCTTTCAAGTCCTTGTATATCTTGTCACCTCCAGGGTGAACAGAGTACTTTGAGTTATGCGCCTCTTGGAGAATTAGATCCCTAAGTCCTCCAAAATTTGGAATCCAAATTCGTCCATTCAATCTGAGAATCTCATCATTTCCAGGTGTGAACTGGTCAACAGTTCTACCCAATTCTTCGCTTGGAAGGTTTGCCTCTAATAGCGCTTGCTTTTGCGCTTCTAATATTTTCTCATTTAAGCTATTCTTGAGCTCAATGCTTTTAGCATTAATTCTAATGGGTTTAACCCTTTCCTTGCGACTTTATGCATCAACGACTACATTTGCCTTGCCGGGATGGTAGCGGATCTCACAATCGTAGTCATTAAGTGTTTCCATCCACCGGCGTTGTGGCATATTAAGATCTTTCTGATTGAACAAGTGTTGGAGACTTTTGTGGTCCGTGTATATGATACACATAGTTCCATATAGATAATGTCTCCATAGTTTAACTGCAAACACAACAGCACCCAATTCCAAATCATGGGTGGTGTAATTTCTTTCATGCACCTTTAGTTCTCGTGATGCATAGGCAATCACTTTGCCCCTCTTCATTAACACACAACCTATACCTATGTGTGCGACGTCACAATAGACAACAAACTCCCCAATGCCTTCTGGCAGAGTCAAAACTGGAGCATTCCTCAATTTCTGCTTCAAGATCTCGAAGGCTTCTTGTTGTTTAGGACCCTAGTTAAACTTAACATCCTTGTGGGTTGATGTAGTTAAAGGAGTAGCTATCCTTGAGAAATTTTCTATAAATCTTCTTGTTAGGATCTGAGTTTGGATTGATTGTATTGTTTTAACTAATTTTACACCCGTGATAAATCATAAAGGATTTTACAGCGGAAGAATAGTTAAAATAATATAACACAAACAACGAGAGAATAGTTTTCATCATAACATGTTTTCATTACTCAAACGATTAGAATGATTAATAGATAACTTACATGTACGAATCACTAACTCCCCCTCGGACCGAGCTTACACAGAAAAGAATGTGCAACAAAGTGAAAATATGTGAAAAGCTAAATAGAACAGTACAGGCACTGTCTATTTATAGTACTAATCTAACCACTGTTAGTTTATGCTGACATCATCTTGACAATGACATCTAACAATACTAACAAACTCTAACCACTGCCTAACCTAAACTCCGTTTGTAAAGCACTGATGACCCTAACCGCTGATAGACATAAACTCTGATGAAGGTGTTGGCAGATGTTCTTCAAAGGATGATCAGACCTTTGACTTCCAACAGACCTTGACTTAAAAGCAGACCTTTGACCCATCAGTGGTTTGGTGAATCAACAGACTTTATAACTGGCCGAGCTTTGGCATAAGGCTGTTGTTAGAACTATCAGTGGTTTAGAAGCTGGTCTTTGGAAGGAGTGAATCTAAACTCTGTTTATTTTGGATCATATAAAGCAGACCTGTTTTTGGCTTTCTATCATCTGTTCTTTTGTAGGGTTCAATCCTAACAATCTCCCCCTAGAACAGATGATGCCAAAACTCTTCTTTATTCATGATCTTCATGTCTCATTAGTTTTTCCCTGATTTGTTCTTTGAATTTTGTTTCAAAGTTCAAGGAATCTTCATCCTCCTCATCCCTGCACAGTGGTAGTTCCAAAAGATCTTGAAGGTCAGCTACACCCAGGCTTAGTGCATACTTCCTTGACATACTAACAACTTTCCCATTGGACCTGAGCAGAGTCAATACATGGGTCTTTTTATCAGAGAGCCACTTTAGTATTTTTGAGTTCAATGGGTTTCTTGAGAGAGGAGTTATTTGTGATGAGAATTGAAAAGGTGGACTTTTTGAAAGCCTTTGAAAAAGATCTTCGGCATTTGGTAAAGGCTTCAATGGTTCTTTATTCAAGTCAGGCAAAGGTTCCTTAGTGATAGCCTGCTTACTTTTGTTAGCATTGCTTTGTTGATCTTGCATATCCATCTGCAGCTGCCTCTTCCTTTGGTTGAGGTCTTGAATGGTTGTTTCCAAGACCAGATTTGCACTTAAGTTTTTAACATTTTTCCAATCTGGTGCATCCTGTCTTATTTGAGGGTCTTTCTTCATCCTGTCAATTCTGTCTGCTTCTTGCTTGAGAGCTAGGATGGACCACTCTTTAAACTGGTTCTCCTTAGCTTGATAGGGTTTTTCTTTCATAATGAATCTGATGAGATTTACCCTTTGCTTCATTTGAGGATCATCTTTTAGAGAATTCACAGTCATTTTCTCAGTTAATTCACTTGCATACTCTTCTAATTTCTTAACTTTACTTAGCTCATGTTGTTCCAATCTTGATAAGTAAGCATTTCCATTTCCTTCACTCTCCTTTTTGGCTATGGTTTTGGCTTTCCTAGTCTCCAATTTAAGATAATCCTTAATGGTTTTGGGATTTCTATAGCCGTGAAGAGATAGTAAGGTTCTTTTGGATGGATCAGCTTCTGTATAGAATTGTAGCATTTCTCCCTTTACTGCAGCCAACTCTAAAGGATGTGATATCTCCATTGGAATATTTCTTGTTGGATTTTGGCCTTTGAGTGACTCAGCAAAGCTAATTTGTAATGATGATGATTTGGTGATAGCTGGTTTTGGTATTGGATTTGTCTGGACAACAATTATAGATGGTACATCATTATCTTCCGCTGTAGCCATTCTTCTTCTTTTCCTAGCATAAACCAGTTTTGGTGCAGGAGCATTTGTGCAAACCACTGCTGTCGTAACATCTGCTATACTTTTGGTAGTATCAACATCTGCTACTGTGACAGGTGGTTGCTGAGATGAGGAAGGCAATACAATTGAACCGTCAGTGGTTGGCCTTTTAGAACCAGTAGTGGTTTTGAGATTAGCAGTGGCATCCTTCATCTCCTTCTCTTTTATCCTGACATAACTTTGAACTATCCTCATTTGTGTATCTTCATCATCTGCTTGAATTTTTAGGGTTTCATCACCTCCCTTTTCTTTTTCTTTGACAGATGTTTCAGTAGAAGTTACTGAGAGATTTTCCTCATAGTCTATTTTCTCCCCCTTTTTGGCATCATCAACTCTTTCGAAGATAGATGCAGGGGTAGTGCCAAGAATGAGAATTTTCTTGATTTCTCTAAGCTCTTCCTGTGTGTCTTTATACCTTGCTTCAACTTCTTCTTTAAATGTCTGCACTTTTGAATCATATAACTGATTAGCATACTGACTGTGTTGTTGAAGCAAATGATACATTTGTGTTGCAATTCTGGTGGCTTGAGCAGAGGATTGAGTAGTGTTTTGAGATTTTGTAGAGTGTAACATCTGTTGCAGCACATTTTTGATATCTCCCACTATACTTCAATCTTTGTGACTTTATCCATCAATTCCTTGTGTTTTAGCTCATCTCCTAAATTAACAGGATCATCTGAGCTCCTACCCAAGGTGGTAGTTTATTCTAGAGTATCATGAGCATGTGATTTATCACTTGCTTAACTTTAGATGCCCCCTTTTTCTTGGTACTAGGGTCTTCCTACTGCAGCAGAGGTTACCTGAGTAGCCTCAACAGTGGTTGCCTTCAAAGGAGACTTACATATGAAACTACTGGTCCAGATGTAAATCAGTGGATTCAACATCTGTAGTAGCTGCTCCTATTGAACTATCAACAAGGATTTCAGGAAATCCAAGTGATGTAGCCTCCTTAATTGTTTATGGGATAACCAGTTGATTTTTGTCAGACACAGCCATTGTAGAGGTTTTGCTCTCAGTAATATGTTGGTGAGAGTGGCCTTTTTGTGACTGACTATCAAAGGTTTCAAACAGTGATGTGGTGGTTGTTGTAATTTGAGGTGTGAAGAATGGTGTGGAAAGCAGATTTGTCCTGGGAGATGGACATTGTAACATACTCTCAAATGAGGGTGATGTTATCAGTTGTGGGTTCCCTGTGCTTTCAACATGTTCCTTTTGTAAGGAATCATGAGGAGTCATGGTTTTGGGTGGAGATCTTTCTACCATCTGCTGTGAGGAAGTAGCAGCAGTGGTTTCATGTGACTTTTGTGTTGTCACTGGATTAACTTCTGGGATCTCATCTTCCAGAAGGTCCTTTTTGATAGGTTTGGTGGGTTTTGATGGTTTCTTTTTGGTCGTTTTGGGAGTTTTTGGTGTGGGTTGCACAGTAGCGGTTTTGCTGCTGTGGTCACCAAGAGCAGTGGGCTCAGCAGCTGGAATCTGAGGAACAGATGTGGACTCATCTAAATTTTGCTCAGACTCCCCTGCTTGTGTTTTTGAAACTTTTGACTCTTTAGCCATAAAGCGAGTATATGTTTCAGATGATAGACTATTTATTTGGAAAGAGACACCTTGAACAAGAACATGTGCACTTTTATTTGGAATTTTCTGTTTTAGATAATAACTTAAAAACCTAGGAAATAGCAGAAAAGCATTTTCCCTTTTGTTTTTCATATTTTCTAGATTTGTTACCAAATCATTAAATAATACTTGGGAGTAATTGTAATCAGATTTAGACAAAATGGCATACTCCAAGTATTGAATTTTCAATGGTATTTCATCAAAACCAGTTGTTTTATTTGAAACACATGTGCGCAGGGTATGAAACAAAAATTTCATAGGAGGTGGGAATTTTCCCTTTTTCATGGTTAACTTTTATAAATCTCCTGTATACCCTTTGTTTTTCAAAACAATTTGATATTCACTTTTGGGGAAAGAAGTTTTACCTTCTAGGTCGTTTATCTGAAAAACCTCTAAGATGGTTTGTGGGGTTATTGGAATCAAGATTCCTCTCACTTTTGACGTGTTTGCCCAAGGTTTTTGATTCAGATTTTCAATTCAGCATTTGCCCAGAAATCTCGAAGGGCGTTCTGATAGATCGGTGCGTTACATGTTAACAGAGTCTTGTACTTTGAGGAAGAGAATATATCGATAATTTCATGAAATTATGTATTGTTCTTTGTCTTCTCAAAAGTACAGAGATAGTTGTGTGGATTTTTGATGTTAAGAGTGTGTTTCGGAGGTTCTTGTGTTGATTTTGCTTTGGGTGCCATGATTTTAAGAGGAAATATTTTTCAGAGTTTTTGAAATGGCACAGTAAAAGTGAAAACTTTGTTTGTGAATGAAATAGGGTTTTATAGAGTTTTCAAAAAGTGACGATGATGTGGCGTCTGATGCAACATCTGTCGAATAACATCTGTCCACGTGTAACCTCTGTTTGACAATGGAAAACAGTTGTTTTGGCTAACCACTGATAGAGTAACTTATCAGTGGTTGTGACCAAAAGTTAATACTATCAGAGGTTTGCATCAGTGGATAGATTTTTTTTCTTTAAACAACAGTGTTTTTGTGCTATCAGAGCTTTGAACAGACTTTAAGGATTTTATTGAAAATTTCAATTTTAACTATTTTTAAGGATGAATTTCTGATTTTCTAAAAACATTTTATTGCTATTTACACATGGATCACAAAAAAATTGTTTTTAATCCATGTTTAGCATTCCAAGCCTAGATATCAGACTGTCAAATGTGGAAGCATCAAGTGCTTTTGTCAACACATTTGCTAGTTGATCCTTGGTATGGACATTTTGTAAAGAAATCATACCTTTTTCATAGCAATCCCTCACAAAATGATGTCTGATAGTCAAAGAATTTGTTGAAGTTTTAAATAATTTGCCAGGAAAGTTTTGATAGACCAAAATGTCCTTCGAGAATTTTCTAATGACATACGTTTTTTTTAAACTCTTCAGTCAAAGCTTCATTTACCTGCTTGTCCTTGTGTACAGACACTTTACAGGCTTTTGCAAAGGTTGAATATCTCAGATGGTACAACTATTTTGTTTGTAGGGACAGGTTTTCAAGGACACTTGAATTTGTTTTGAAACTAGTTATCATCCAGAGTCCTCTTGATTCACTATCAGAGGAAGTATCTTCCCTTAAAAAAAATAGGGTTCTACTTCAGGCAGGTACTTAAGTTTTGTCTATAAAAACAAACACAACTCAAGGTGTATTATCTTCGACAAAAAATTCAGAAGAACAATACAAAAACCTGATATAAGCAAGAAATTTTAACTAAAAAATTCGTAGAAAATTTCGTGATATGTGAATCAATTAGATCTGATAGATTTCCAGCCATCCTTTTGATAAATTTAGGAATTAAGAGTTCATCTCAGTCATTGATATGAAACTGATATGGATCCTCTTCATCAAATAATCCTGAAAACAACGTAGATTCCAACACAATAAACTAAAAACAACATAGACTCCAACTCAATAAAAACCACATGAATTGTGAATTTCTACACAATCTCAACTCTGTTTTTGACAATTAAGAGTAGCACAATATCATGAAATCGAGCTGATCTTTTTAGGTCAAATTGACGATTAGATCAATTTGACTAACCAAGCTCTAATACCAATTGTTAGGATCTGAGTTTGGATTGATTATATTGTTTTAAGTAATTTTACACCAGAATGATAAATCATAAAGGATTCTGCAGCGGAAGAACAGTTAAAAAAATATAACACAATCAAGGTGAGAGTAGTTTTCATCATAACATGTTTTCATTACTCAAACGATTAGAATGATTAACAGATAACTTACATGTATGAATCACTAACTCCCCCTCAGACCGAGCTTACACAGAAAAGAATGTGCAATAAAGTGAAAATATGTGAAAAGCTAAAAAGAACAGTACAGGCACTGTCTATTTATAGTACTAATCTAACCACTGTTAGTTTATGCTGACATCATCTTGACAATGACATCTAACAATACTAACAAACTCTAACCACTGCCTAACCTAAACTATGTTTGTAAAGCACTGATGACCCTAACCACTGATAGACATAAACTCTGATGAAAGTGTTGGTAGATGTTCGTCAAAGGATGATCAGACCTTTAACTTCCAACAAACCTTTAACTTAAAAGCAGACCTTTGACCCATCAGTGGTTTGGTGAATCAACGGACTTTATAACTGGCAGAGCTTTGGCATAAGGCTGTTGTTAGAACTATCAGTGGTTTGGAAGCTGGTTTTTGGAAGGAGTGAATCTAAACTCTGTTTATTTTGGATCATATAAAGCAGACCTGTTTTTGGCTTTCTATCATCTGTTCTTTTGTAGGGTTCAATCCCAACACTTCTATAATAACCAGCTAATCCCAAGAAGCTACGGATTTCTGAGGGTGTTTTAGGTGCTTGCCAATTCATAATTGCCTCAATCTTTGCCGGATCTACTTGAATACCGCTCCCACTGACAACATGTCCGAAATTGGACCTCGCGAAGCCAGAATTCGCATTTGGAGAATTTGGCATAAAGCTCCTCCTTTTGTAATAACTCCAGGATGCACCTTAAAGGTTTCTCGTGATCAGAATGATTACGAAGGCTGCAGGTGCATTCGTGAGTCCGAATGGCATCACTAAGAACTCGTAATAACCATATCTTGTTCTGAAGGCCGTCTTCAGAACATCTTCAGTTCTAACCTTTAATTGATGATAACCCGATCTTAAATCAATCTTCGAGAAGTAACTTGCCCCTTGAAGTTGGTCAAACAAATCGTCGATCCTGGGCATTGGATAACGATTCTTGATCGTTATCTTATTCAACTCGCGGTAATCAGTGCTCATACACATTGATCCATCTTTCTTCTTAATAAACAATATCGGAGCTCCCCATGGAGATGAACTAGGCTGTTTGAAGCCTTTCTCCGGCAGTTCATCTAATTGAGTTCTCAATTCTTTCATCTCGGTCGGCGCTAAACGATCAGGGTAGGATATCGATCCTAAACTCCACTTGTCTGTCAGGAGGTAAACCGGGTAATTCTTCTGGAATACATCTGGATACTCAGAGATGATAGGTATATCTTCGATCTTCGGCTTTGGCTCCTCGACGGTTACTTGTGCATGTAGATGACACAACCTTTCTTTAAGCATCTGGATGCCTTAAGTAAATGACGCTTTCTCAGGCAATCCATAGTGTAGGTCTCCTTGAATGGTAAATATGTCACCAATTGGGGATTTGATTTCGATGAGTTTCTTACCGCAAGCTATATGGGCTTGATTTTGAGATAGCCAATCCATACCCAAAACTACATCGAACCCCGCCAATTTCATTGGCAGTAAAGAGATAGGAACGGAATGATTCTTGATGGTTATAAGGCATCCATCAAGAATAGAAGAAGCGGTTTCTATTGTTCCATCAGCGAGTTCTACTTCGTATGTTATGTCTAGAGTTCTTATGGGCATATTCAAAAGTTTGATAAAGTTATGGTCCACAAACAACTTATCTGCGCCCGAATAAAAAAGAACTCTAGCATATATGTCATTAATGAGGAAAGTACCTATGATGACATTATTATCGTTGACAGCTTCCCTGGCTTTCATTTGAAAAGCTCGAGCATTTGACTTTTTCGCCCCACCATTTTTGGCATTTTTATCTTTATTCTTGGGGCAGTTTTTTTAATGTGTCCCTTCTCGCCACAAGTGAAACAAGTTGCATCTTTTAAGTCTTTGCATTCCAGGGTCTTATGCCCCATTTTCTTACAAATTCCGCAAGGCCTCGCTTGCTGATCAAAGAGACATTGTCCTCTGTGTCGTCGGTTGCAGGTCTTGCACACAGGCTTGTCATTCGATTTATTGTGGTTCTTGTTGAACCCAGACTTTCCTTTCTTGTTAAACCTCTGGGAGTTATCATCCTCCCGCTTTCTTTTTCCATAACTTTCAAATTTGATGGACCTTTGCCTTAGTAGGTCCTGAGTCAGTGTTAGGGATAGGTCCACAGCAGACCTATAAGTATCTGGCTTTGAAGCCCTAACGTTCCCTTTATCTCTGGTGCTAATCCACCAATGAAGCGTGCAATAAGCTTGGGTTCAGGAGTTATCAAATAAGGCACAAACCTTGACAGAGAATTGTAGTCAGACACGTACTTCCGACAGTCCAAATTTTTCATAGAAAGAGCAAAGAAGTCTGACTCGATCTTTTCCACCTCGTGAGGTGGGCAAAGGTATCCTTAACCAAATCAACAAACTTAGACCAGCTAAGATTATATAGATACACCTTGCCTGCTGACTGCACCATGGCTTTCCACCAGATCGAGGCATCGCCCTTAAACGACTGCGCAATAAACTTCACTACATCTCTATCAGCACAACTGCTGATTTCAATATCAGTCTCTATCTCATCCAACCATCTAAGAGCTTCCACAGCTCCTTTTCCCTGTTGAAATCTCGGGCCTACAAGACACGAAATACTTATAGGAACAACCGTCCTTGTTATATGTCTTGTGCTAGTGTTCTTGCCTCTCGTTCCTCACATTTGAGGAGTGTATTGAGTTTTCCTTTTTATCCGAATGAGGAGGCTTTGATAACGGTTTAGTATGTTTAGAGGCGTGTTTGGATGTATGTTTGGAATGAGATGCACTCGACTCCAGTTGCTTTTCAGCATAATCCTTTACTGCCTTGCCAACTTCCTTGGCAATCAAAGTTTGTAAATCGTCTTTGCTTATGACGATTTTAGCATTTGCATTATCGTTGTTCCGTTGGCTGTGGGCTTCGTCAGAATGAGCCATTTTATCTGTTTGGCACTAATCACCAAAATATTTTAATTAATTCCTTGCAATTGGTGATTTATTGTGCAAATGATATGGTATTATTAACCATTTAAAGTTTTAAAATTTCAGATATGTAAATCCTTCGCCCTTTTTAAGACTAGTGGTCAAAATGCCTTTTTTGCCAGGCTTAGTTATTTTATTTGTGGCACAAAGGCCTATCCCAGGGGATATTTAAAATATGGCACAAAAGGCCTGTCATGAAAGACTTATAAAAGTAGCACTAATGGCTTGACATAATGTCTTGGAATACATGAGCCGTGATCTCAAAGATCATAAGGCCATGAGGTTTGAACGAAATCTATTACCTCTGGACAGGGGGTCATAGACCACAATTGTCATTGTCGTTAATGGACATAAATATGGCTCGTAAGCGTCACATCACTAATGGACGTTGTTTTAATAACCCGTAGGTGTTACATCACTAATGGATGTTTAATCATGCCCCGTAAGCATTACACCACAAATGGATGTTTTTTTTATAATAATAGCTTGTAAGCTATACATCAATAATGGATGATATGATCATCATATTGATGATACTAGCCATGATCAAATTTTTTATCACGAGGGCTTTAAGGTTTGGACACAGTCCATTACCTAGACGGCTAGTGGGTTTAATATTACTTGAATGTTAACACAGAATAATTGTCTTAATGGTTTAAATGATCTAGTTATGGTCGCAATGACTGCATAGACTAGGAGGTGCAAACATAGTTCACCACCTCTAGATAGAAGGGATGATCTTCCTTAACTATCATGGTAGAAGGCTTTACTTCTTAACTACCATATTTGCCAATTAGTGTGACCTTATCACTCGACTGGTGTAAACCATTAAGAAGATCTTTTGGAAATATATAGCGGATCAATAAAGTTCAAACTAATATCGAGACGATCGCTTGAAAAAAGGATATAGCGGAATACTTATATTATGGAAAATTCCCAAAGACTTTCATTAAAAGAAATTTACATTACAAAGGTGCCTTAAACAGGACTTTTAAATACAAAACTTTGTCTGCGCAAGGACTAAATAAGAAAACATGCCCACGCAGGGGATTAAAAGAAATACTATGTCCTCGCAGGGACTTTTGGAATTAAAAATGCATAAAATAAATAAATACTACTTATTCGTCCTTCTTCCCTTTGATAGCCCTTGTTAGCCTTTTGAAGAACTTGGTTGTTTGCTTCTCGGATTTTTCAGCTTTTTGCTAAATTTTCTTCATTCTATCTATGGCCTCTTGCATAGCCTCGAGCGGTGCCTGAGGTTGAGGCTGCTGTTGTGGTTGAGGTGGTGGTTGTGGTTGAGGCACAACCGGATATGGGTACCCATAAGGTGGATATCCAGCAGATGTGTATGAGGTGTAAGGAGGTGGATAGCCTGGAAAGGGAGTGGATAATATGCATAGAACATAGCTGCTTTAAGATACGGGTCATATGTTGGAGCAGCAAGATCAGGGTCGTATCCAGGCAATCCTGGATAGGTGGGAATCGAGTTACCTAATCCCGATGGTGATGGCTGAACTACCGGTTGGGGCATCGGATCAGCAGCAGGTTGTGGTTGGAACCACCACAGGTGATGTGTTTGAGGGTCCACCCATTTGTGGATCCCCAGGGATAACGGGGTAAGATGGTGGCAAAGGTGGTAGCGAACCCGACCTTTTTCCAGCACGCACTGACATGCATGTATCACGCTTTCGACGTGGTTGTAAGGATTAAGGCGGTGGTTGAGGTTGGTCCACCTGTTGCATATGTTCATCCTCTATGTGAGGATGTGGTGAAGGAGCATGATAGGGAGGGGTGTTGTGGTAGGAAGGAGTGTTTTAGGAGTTATACTTTTCCTACCGTTGTTGGAACTCATCGGGACCTCGATAAGGTGATCCCGCTAAGGAATTGGACCCACTAGACAGCTCGATTCGATGTCCATATGATCCTGTCGGCGGTATATTCAGGATCCGGATCTTCATCCATGTGTGTAGGTGAATCGACGGGAGGAGTTACTGATATGTGGTCGAAACCCGATGCTATGATGTGTTTAAGTTCGTGTATTTACATAACTTTTAGTTTCGAATAGCCTACTTTTGATTAGAATTGTGGTATACGTATCTTTTAGTTTCAAAAAGCCTACTATTGATTAGAATTGTGTTTGGCAGGTCTAAACGGAGTTTAAGGAGCTATTCGGAGTACCGGGAGCGAACGAGATCAACCGGAAACGCGTGAAACGAAGAACCGGAGGAAAACCCCCCAGAGGGGGCGTCGGCGACGCATCGGTGGCGTCAGTGAAGTGTTGCGTCGATGAAAACCCGCGTAGACAGCATATAACGACGTCAGTAGAAACAACATTTAGCAGGTGGCGTCAGCGACGCGGGGGCAACGTCGGCGACACCGTCACCGGCTACGCGGGGGCAGCGTCGGCGATGCCGTCTCAGGCTCTCCGTCGCGAAAGTTTGTTGTTTGTTCAGTTTTGACGAGTTTTAATGAGGGGTTTCGACCATTCTTCCACACTTACGCAATTTTGAACCTAGGAACTTCACCTTGGAGCCAAGAACACCATTACCATGATCCAAAACCATTCCCAATCGATCCAACAACCCGAATTCATCAAATCGATCATCTTTACACCAAATCCAATCCATCATCACCATCCTCCATATTCTCCATTTTCCATCATAAACCCTAATTCCTCATTCAAGGCTTTGAGATGTCAAGATCCAAGTTTTAATCATCCGGTGATCGAGTTCCTTCAACCATTAGCGGCTAATCACCTCGGTTTCACCCCGGTATATGTAGTTGTTCAATCTAGGGTTTTGAATTTTTATTTGATTCTAATTTGTGACAACTTGTATTGGTTTTTGAAATCATTAACAATAGCTTACATTTGTTTCGTATTCGTAAATTGTCAAACGATGATAAAGTTATGACTTTGAGAAAGGGTTATGTGTATTTATGCATTGTTATGATTAGGTTTTACTTGTTGTGATTATAAAGTGCATTCTTGTCCGTTCTTCGGAACTTTAATAGTTATTGGCACCTACGTCACGGTACACTAAATCCATTAACCACTATACAATTGAGTTGAATCTAAAACTTGTAAAAATCCTCGGTTGACAATTACCGAAACCGGGTGTGAACCCTTTTTATCAAATCTTGTTTGAATCGTTAGTTGTGTTTTCGTTAATTATAATTAATCATTCATAGTAGCTAATCAAATTTATTACAATCACCGTTGGTTAATTCCAACATCTTTTCTCAAATAACCAAACAAATTAAGATAGCAAGCTTCATAAAACGTGACACCTTCATAATCAAACTATTCCATACGTAAACCATAAACTCTTCATGGATCGACCCCTTACTGCCACTAACACATTTGTGAAGGGTAATTTGAGCTTATAAGTATTATCTTTACCGGGGCGCGACACTCCGATCAAAGTTTGGCCGCCGTTGTCGGGGAGTTAGTGCGCTTTACGTTTGGATTGTGTTTGAAAATTTGTGATAAATTGTTTAAGTGCGTGGTTCTTTTGTTTCATTTGCTTTTGTGTTACGCGGGGTGTGTTACTTGTGTAGATTTCAGGTAGTGAATGCGTACACGGAATTCCAGGCGAATGTCACCATTAGTCTACGAACCGGAAATCGAGTGAGTGGCAAGAAGGAACCTAGCAAACCAGTTAGATGCAACACTTGCCCCTAGGCAAAACACCCAAAAATCACTATCAACACCATCCATTGGAACATTCCAATGGATGAACAAAACAATCAGAACCGTAACAACCGTTCGGGGGGTAACAACAACCGCCCTCCTGCCAACCCACTTCGCCAGCTTGATCCTCAAAATCAAAATCAACCTCCCAACCTTAACAACCGTAACCGAAACCAAAACCCGGGTGCTGGACTCGACTTCAACCAACCGAAGAGGAGGAGAATGATGGATATGGGGAGAATGAAGTCAACGGAAATTTCTACAACGGTAGGGGTTTCAACAGAGATGATGGATTTCAAAATGCCAAAATCTACAATGGCAATGATGAGTGGGATAACGGCGTTGGTTATAATGAAGAGGATTATTATGGTGAGTATAACTTGAATGATGGTTATGGAAACAACCGGCAACCCCGGAACAACAATCGAAGGAATCCGAATAACAACCACAATAACAACAATGCACAGATTCCCGACTTTGTGGGTATGGCGAATCAATACCCGAACCGACGGGTGAATCGTGGACCACCAGTGAATCAAGAGGTGGATGGTCCACCAAGGCATAACCGCAACAACAATCGACGCCAACCGCCACAAAGAGTTGATGGCCGATTCCGACCTATGATTTTGGAGAAAGATTCTCCGACTGTACCACCCCACCGGGAAGAGTGGCATTCGATTGCAAACCAAATTACATTAACATCCCTCCTCACTTCAACTGGCGATCGAATGACGAACCGTATATGCATCTACAAGAATTCTCGGCTATTTGTAGCACTATTGGGGGTGGTCATTTCACCCAAGATGAGGTTCGATTACGTCTCTTCCAATTCTCATTAAAGGACAAGGCTAAGCATTGGTTCTTGACGTTGCCCACTAATAGCATTCACAATTGTGTGGAGATGCAACAAGCCTTCCTTGATGAATATTACTCAATGGCCAAGACTGATGATGCACGTGACGAGATTAGAACGTTTAAACAGTTATCGAGTGAGCCATTATACGAGGCATTCAGCCGGTATAAAGAGTTGATTAGAAAGTGCCTGCATCATCAAATTGAAAAGTGGGAGTTAGTGAAATGTTTTGTGAGGGGCTTGGATGGAGAGACGTGGAACCACCTTGAGTCAATGAGTAATGGGACGCTACTAAGTAATCATGAGGACGACGATTGGGAATTCCTCGAAAGGATGGCAAAGAGGTCAAAGGCTAAGGAGTCGGCCGATCAAGCTAAGAAGCATCCTATATCTCAATCACTCCCCGATCTTGATTCTAGTTCTAAGGGTCGGATCTCCACTTTAGAATGGGAGTTGGCACGCCTGAAAAAGAAAGATGTGAATGCGGTGCAGTTTGCGGTTTGCGAAGATTGCGGGGAGCTTGGCCATCGGACTGGTGAATGTCAAATGGGCACGACCGAAGACACCGAGGAGGAAAATCAAGTATTTGGTGATCGCAAGAATAACGATATGAATTCAAATACTTATCATCCCGGTTTGAGAAACCATCCAAACTTCTGTTATGGGAACGCCGTAAACAAATGAACCCGAATTTTCAAGTGGGTAACCAAGGCGGATCGTCATACCAAAATCGTCAAGGGGGTAATCAAGGGGGTTACCAACGTAATTACAATCAAGGGTACCAAGGACGTGATAACAACTGCCAAGGTGGGTGCCAAAGGATTTACAACAACGAAGGCCGTGGTGGAAGCGGCTCGGGTAATCAAAGTGGAGGTGGTAGTGATTTGAATGCTAAGATGGAGGCAATGCTCTCAATGATGCAAGAGTCGAAGAAAGAGAACGAGATTCGAGATAAGTCACATGAAGCATTAGCGAAACAAGTGGGCCAACTTGCGGAGGAAATGGCTCAAATGCGGGGAAGCGGAGGACGGATTCCAAGCGACACCATGGTGAATCCGAAACATCAAGGCTCTTCCGGAAAGAACACACGAGAGGTACTAATTAATAAGATATCTTTACGTAGTGGTCGAGTCGTTGATAATGGTGTCAAAACACCACCACCTCAGTTTGTTGAAGGGGTGGTGGAAGAGGTGAGTGATGAGGAGGTTGATGACGGTCAAACGGGTCAAAACAAAAATACTTCTAAAAATGACAAAAATACAACCGTTATGACCGCATCCGTCCCGATTGCTAAGGAAAAGGGTGTAGAGGTTAATACTGCCCCTTATCCCGAAGCATTGAAGGGGCCCGTGAAAAAGATGGTAAACAAAAGAGGTCCACAACAAGAAGAGTTGTTGGAGGTTTTCAAATAAGTTAAAATAAATTTACCTCTTTTGGATGCAATTAAGCAAGTACCATCATATGTGAAGTACTTAAAAGAATTGTGTACTCAGAAACGAACCCACAATTTCCAAAAAAATGGATTTGACTGAAAATGTGAGTTTGATTCTTTCGGGTGCACTTCCACCTAAACTCCAAGATCCGGGGGCACCAATCATTTCAATTCAAGTGGGTGATTTCAAAATCGGTCGAGCGCTTTTAGATCTTGGAGCTAGTGTGAGCATTCTACCGGGTAGTTTGTATGACCAATACGACTTTGGTCCTCTTCAAGCAGCGAATACCACTGTGGTGTTAGCTGACTTGACTCCTAAATTACCCCGTGGGATAGTCTCTGATGTGATAGTGAAAACTGAGGATTTCTACTATCCGGTGGACTTTTTAGTACTTGATTATGTGGCCATGGATTCAACTAAGCAACCTACGGTGATTTTGGGTCGATCGTTCTTAGAAACTGCTAATTCTCAAATTGATTGTAAAACGGGAACGGTTGATATGACATTTGGAAACCGAAGGTTGAGGTTGCATGTTTTTTCCAGATTGACGAATCCTTCAGTCGATGACGAATGCTACATGGCCGACGTCATTGACCAGTGTATGCCTCTCTGCGACACTGTTGTAAATGAGGAGAACACAATGGAGGAATGTTCTATGTTTGATAGGTCACAAGTGGAGATGAATCGGAGCATAGACGTGGAGGTAAAAAGTTTGGAGGTGCTTGCGGTTAAAGAAGGGAAACCGATATGGACGTACCAAGTGGAGAGCTTACCGGAGACCATTGATACAAAGTTGAAGCCGTCTTTAGTGAAGCCTCCAGAAATTGAGTTGAAGGTGTTGCCTAAGCATCTCAAGTATGTTTATGTTAGTGAGGGAAACACGCTTCCGGTCATAATTGCTTCGAATTTGACCGAGTAGCAAGAGAGGAAGTTGATGGAGATTTTAGTCACCAATAGGGCGGCTATTGGGTACCATCACGGATTTGAAGGGTATTAGTCCCTCGATAGTGATGCATAAGATCATCACTGATGACACCATCACACCCGCCCGTGATGCACAAAGGAGGTTAATCCAAACATGCGGGTGATCAAGAAAGAAGTGCTAAAGTGGCTCGATACGGAAATAATTTACCCCATCTCTGATAGTCAATGGGTGAGTCCCCACAGACCATCCCGAAGAAAGCAGGTATTCAGGTCGTCAAGAATGACGCAGGTGAGGAGGTGGCTACCCGGCCGGTAACCGGGTGGTGGATTTGTATTGATTATAGGAAGTTAAATCATGCTACTTCTAAAGATCATTTCCCCTTACCGTTTATTGACCAAATTATGGAAAAATTAGCCGGACAAAAATTTTATTGTTTGTTGGATGGATATTCAGGATACAATCAAATAAATATTCATCTGAAAGGTCAACAAAGACTACGTTTTACATGTCCCTACGGCACTTCCGTGTTCAGGCGGATGCCATTTGGATTATGTAACGCCCCCGCCACCTTTCAAAGGTGTATGATGAGTATCTTCTCAGATATGGTGGGGGAGTCATTGGAGATCTTCATGGATGACTTTTCCATTTTCGGGTCATCTATTGAAACTTGTTTGGACCAATTAGAAAATGTGTTGAAACGATGTGTTGAAACAAACTTGGTTATGAGTTGGGAGAAGAGCCATTTCATGGTTCAGGAATAGTGTTGGGACACTTGGTGTCAAGTCGTGGGATAGAGGTAGACCATGCCAAAATTAAAGTAATTTCTACTCTACCATATCCCACGAGTGTAAAGGGCATTAGGTCATTGTTGGGACATGCCGGTTTCTATAGGAGGTTTATTAAAGGGTTTATTGACATTTCAAAACTGTTATGTAACCTTTTATTAAAAGACGTGCCATTTGAATTTATCAAAAAATGTAAAGCTGCCTTTAATGTTTTGAAGCAAAAGTTAATTGAGGCCCCAATTTTGCAATCACCAAATTGGTCACTTCCATTTGAAATTATGTGTGATGCAAGCGACTATGCGGTTGGGGCCGTGTTGGGTCAAAGGGTGGATAGGAAACCGGTTGCGGTGTACTATGTGAGTAAGACTCTTTCGGATACACAATTGAATTACACAACAACCAAAAAAGAGCTACTTGCGGTGGTATACGCGTTGGATAAGTTTAGGGCTTATATTTGGGGTAGTAAAGTGATTATCTACTCGGACCATAGTGACGTAAGGTACCTTATGGAAAAGAAGGATGCTAAGCCTAGACTAATCCGTTGGGTCTTGTTGTTATAGGAATTTGACCTAGAGATCCGGGACAAAAAAGGAAGTGAGAATGTGGTAGCTGACCACTTGTCTCGTGTGGTTTTTGAGGAGGATCCTACATTTGTAGAGATCAACGAATCGTTCCCAGATGAACATATTTTGAGTGTATCTGAGTTACCATGGTATGCTAACATAGTTAACTATCTTGTTACAGGTGACTTACCGGCTCATTGGGATAGAAGGAAGAGACAACATTTTTTGTCTCAAATCAAGTATTACCGGTTGGAGGAACCGGATTTGTGGAGAGAATGTGCGGATCAAAGGATCCGGAGATGTGTAGCCGATGAAGAGATTCCAAGTGTGTTGAAACATGTGCACTCATTTGCGTGCGTTGGTAATTTTAGTGGTCACAAAACGGGTCACAAAGTGTTGAATAGTGGCCTTTATTGGCCGACTATATTTAAAGATGCATTTGAGTTTTAAAAGAATTGTGTTGAGGGCCAAATATTAGGGGGTATATCGAAAAGGGACGAGATGCCCATGCAGCCAATCCTCATTGTTGATGTTTTCGATGTTTGGGGTATTGACTTTATGGGTCCGTTTCCCAATTATTATGGCAATTTGTATATCTTGGTGGCCGTTGACTATGTGTCAAAATGGGTCGAAGCAATAGCTACCAAGACAAATGATCATACCGTAGTTTGTAGTTTTGTCCAATCCCATATTTTTTCAAGGTTTGGGATTCCTCGTGTCATCATAAGTGATGGAGGATCCCATTTTAAAAGCTTTCTGTTTGGCAAACTCTTAAAACGATATGGTGTTGACCATAGATTTGCTACCCCCTATCATCCGCAAACAAGTGGGCAAGTGGAAGTGTCAAATCGGCAAATCAAAGAGATTTTGCAAAAGACCGTACGGACGGACCTTAAGGATTGGTCAATTAAGTTGAATGATGCCTTATGGGCCTACCAGACGGCACATGAGACACCCATTGGCACTACACCTTACCGATTAGTTAATGGTAAAAATTGTCATTTACCGATTGAACTTGTGCATCGATTGTTATGGGCTATTAAAGAGGTCAATGTTAAATTTGATGATGCAGGTAAGGAGAGGAAGCTCAATCTTTGCAAGTTGGAGGAGCTAAGGGAAATGGCATATGACTGCGCGTCCAAGTACAAGGACGGAATGAAAAGGGCACATGATGCTAAGATAAGGAAGAAAGAGTTGGTAGTAGGGCAAAAGGTATGGCTTTACAACTCAAAGCTCAAGTTCTTTCCCGGAAAGCTCCGAAGCAAATGGATGGGACCCTATGTGATCACCCGGGTCGGACAATTGGGTGATGTTAGCATCGAGGATATAAAGGATGGGTCGCGGCAAACGGTTAACGGTCATATTAAGCCGTTTCTTGATGGTAACGAAAGGATGGAGGAAGATAAGGAATCGGTGAGCTTCTTGGCGAGCATCCCGGTCTATGAGGTCGACTAGATAAGGCCGGTAACATATTTGTAGGGTTTTATATATTTTAATTGTTTGAGTTTTGAGTGTGTGTTAGTCGTTATTATGGTTCATATTAGCTCTCTTGTGGTGTGTGAAGTTCCGGAAACCATGGACGAGTCGTGAATGTGCAAGGTATGTTTTTGGACTTGTTTATGTGTATTATGGACAATACACGACTATTCGGGGGGTGGTAGGATCGTTTAACGATTGTTTGTTTGTAAGAGTTAAAAACCGAAAAATTTCACAAAAAGATTTTTAATAATTTTTAGGATTTTAATTAGCATAGGCCCCTTTTGTAAAAAGTGAGTGTTTTTGCCTATGTTTTCAAAAAAAATTAATTAAATTGGCATTTGGGGGTGGCGTCGCCGTCGCACCCCGGTTGGTCACGTCGCTCGAAAATTCGCGTAGGCAGCATGAATTGGTGTCGGCCAATTTTTGGGATTTCTAGGTCGCGTTGCCGACGCTGGGGTGGCGTCGCCGACGCTGCCCCCGTGTCTTCGACGCTGAAATTCATGTGTGGTTTGTTTTTTCACTAACTGGGTCACCCAAACCCATTTTTAAACACCCTAGGACGAGTTTTTGACCACAGATCCGACCCAACCCTATTCACATCTGCTTATTAACCTTCCACTACCACAAACACACCTCTTTCACTTCATCTTCTTCATCAAAACTTCACAAACACACCTCAGCCGATTCAAGTGATTCTTGAGCCTAAATCGCGTAGATTTTCAAAAGAAACAAAACCCCCATCTTTGTTTTTAGTAATTCTTGCTTATTTATGAGATTTTTGAGCTGCAAGTTTCGGGTTTTCTAGAGAGTGTTGAACAAATCACTTGTTTTTACATTCCTTAGAGTTTTCTTGCTTCTACATTGATAAAGGTATGAAATTTACAAACTTTTGAGCTTGATTATCGTATGGTATGTGATTTCTTTCGAAATTTTTAAGCTTCATTGTTTAAGAGTAGGTTGTTCATGATATGCTTGTGATACCTTAGCTTGAATAGTGGGTAAAAACATGGATTGGGTTGGAATTGAACACAGAACAAGTGTGGGGATGTGATTACACCCACTTGTTCATATGGTTAAGTATGAACATTATGATGAACATTGTTAAAGAATCTTATAGATTTAGGATTGAAGCATGAAAGTTTGATTCTTGTGAGATGTTAAAGTTGGCTACTTGGTGAGTTTAAAATTGGCTAATTTACATCAAGCGGTTAAACTTATGTTCATCAATATGGTTCATACTTAGAGTTGAATTGTTTAGAGGTTTAAAAGGTGTATTGATTGTTTTGTGGTGTTGTTTTGTAAACATGGCCAGCCGCAAGATATCTAAGACTATTTATGCGGAAGCTTCATCATCGAGTGACGTGCAAGTTAAATGGCAACAACGCTGCAACTTGCCGGATATAGAAGACAGGTTATTCAGGCAAAATTGGGATTGGTCCCGATTTGATGATCTGAATGTCGGGGCTCAGTGGGAGCAAAGTCAGAAGACACCGTTGTATCGGTTTGACAATAAGCAAGTTGAAGCCAATTTGTGGAAGTTTAAAATCTAAAGTGAGTGCAATAGACAAGGTGTGTGTATGTGAAAGAGTAGTTAACGTGGAAGAGTTTCGCAAGATAGGGGTTACACAAAAGTTCGAAAGACTAGGTTGGGAACAAGTTTTGGATTGGTGTGAGGGTGTGACTCCAAGAATTTATCTGAAAGCGGTGGCAAAATGGTACGCAACATTGCGTTTAGAGCATTCGGAGGAGCACCCTAGTAGGTGGCGTTTAGTTGGTGATACAGGAAAGGGACAAATGACAATGTGTTTCGACACATTGAACCGGATTGCCAATTTTGACTCGTTGGGCACTGATGGTTATTTTTTCTATGATATAAATCTGTTTTGGCAACCAGAGCTGGTTCAGGCATATCCAGTTAATATACTCGTGACCACTTTGCCAAATTACACGACTGGTAGATATGACCAAATTCATTTGTCCGGTGAAGGGAAGATTCTACAGAACATTTCTGTGGAGAACGTTATGGTTAGATTGGGAGACTGTGGGAAGCTACGGATGTGGGATCTCTGTGTGTTGCACGCCTTGCTTTTTGGTACACCCAAGTTATCATGGCGACACATAGTCATGATGAACATTTGGGACACAAGGAACCAGTATTAGAGGAAGATGATTCCTTATGTTCGTCTCATTAGTGCGATGATCTTTCAGCAAAACCACCTACCCGACAATTCACTGTAGGTGGTCAAGGGTATTGATACGCTCAGCTAAGATCGAGGGAGAATATATATGTGGAGGTTCTGAACAAGAAGGCAAGAATTGTTGATCGAAAAACGGGATTTCAATTTGAGTATGTGCAAAGGGGTGAAGACGAAGAAATGGAAGAAGGTGATGAAGGAGGTGATGAAGAAGGTGATGAGGAAGAAGAGGAGGAAGATAGGGGCGAAGGCCCTCTAGGCAAAGGTATGCTCGGCGACATAACGAATCGTCGCACACAATGGCACAGTTTATCAACAATCGAGAAGAGCAGCCTACGCCAGTTATCCTCTTGGAACTCAAGACACCTATGATAACGTTTCTGCGGTTATGGGGAAAACCGTGAGTATCAT
This sequence comes from Scalesia atractyloides, assembly GCA_947069175.1. Classification (NCBI taxonomy): domain Eukaryota; kingdom Viridiplantae; phylum Streptophyta; class Magnoliopsida; order Asterales; family Asteraceae; genus Scalesia; species Scalesia atractyloides. Next base: position 60,892,151 of record CAMTDV010000030.1, read on the forward strand.
GAGGAGAGACGACAATGGGATCATAGTTTTCAGGCCCAATACCAAACACATTGGGATGAGGAAGCCGCCCAACGGGCTAGGATAGAAAAACATTGGGAAGAGCAACAGAGATTTCAAACTCAACAGATAGAACAGTGGGAAAGGATGGAGCAGCAAAGGGCACATGAAATAGCCCAAAGAAGGGCTTGGGAACAAGAGCAGGATCGTCTCCGTAGAGAACAAAATGCTTTAGAGGATCGTCGTTGGTTGGCGCTAGGTATGGATCAACAAATGGCGGTCAATAATACAAAGGCTCTCCATGACCAAGAATGGCATATATGGGATTACATTTCCGGCTTGCCTTATAGCGAGCACACACCATGGACCAACTTCGAGAACCTACCCGTGCCCCGAGGTCCCTCCGACCCATCTCCCCATTGGCTCGAGGCACCAGGCTCTAGTTTCCTCCCACCACAGCTACCGACACTCCCAGAAGGGGAACCTGGTCCTCTTGACAATTGGAGGGAGGTGATGTCATCTTTCACCGGGTACCCCTATAACCCACACCCGCCAGTTCACCCGAATCAGCGCTATTAGAGATAGGTGAGGTATGTTTTGTGTTGTTGTTGTATTCTTTTCATGTTTTAGCAGATAGTTTTCACTGCTTTCCTAGATAAATGAACGTTGTGGGCGTGTTCTCTACATAACCCTCACGAGACCTACTCGTCCTCCCGAGCTATCGGAAGGTTTAAAAGGGCTTGTTGCATAAGCTAAGTGCAATCGTGATTCCTACGAAAGTGAGTTAGGTCTGTTGTTATTGTACATTATTTTTCCACATAAATCAAAGTGAAATAATGTATGGCTTGGTAATATTTTCATAAAAGTGGTAGAACTAGGTAACTAACAAATTTTGATGGTTGTGAGAAGCATGCTTCTACACAAGGTTGAGATTTGTAGGTAAATCATGTTCGTGAGACGACCATTTGGTTGAAGGATGAAGAGCACATGAAAGACGAGCTCGAAAATCAGGTGCATACATTTCTTTTTACTTTGATTCTTAGTTAGTAATAAGTGGAGTATGTTCTGGGGTGTTTTGGGAAATTATCCATGTCACATCCCTTGTGTGTTTAAAAGCTCCATTCTTACACATTGAGGACAATGTGGACCTCAAGTATGGGGATGGGAAGAAAAAGTTTTCAATTTTGACCCGTTCATTTAAACATTGCACATTAAGGACAATGTTAGCCTCAAGTGTGGGGATGGGGGGAAATTTCAAAATTTTTTAAAAAATGTCTTTGTTTCAAGCGATCTAAAAAGCAAGTAACTAAGTTGATGAGGGATAACAAGTCCCATGTGGTCTTTTGTCATGGTCAAAGTTCAATTTAATAGCATGATGGGTATTTAGCGGATGGTTATTTGGGAATAATCCGCCTAAGAAACTTGTAATTTGTGTATATCATATTCCATACCCTTTATACGTGAAATTTTGAGCCGCTGTTATACATCAAATATACATATATTTCTTTGTTTGAGTGGACCATTAGTCATGTATTGTAGAACTTGCATCTTTTGATACGTTTGAGACCATAGCTTGAATAAAAGCACGAGAATGATTAAGGCATTCGGTAAACCTTTTCCTTTTACACCATTTATTTATCCTCACCCGAAATCTATCCCTTAGTCGCCAACTTTGAGCCTAAACCTTTCGTTTGACCAACCCATTTAGCCCTTAACCTTTAAACCTCTTTTAACCCGTGTGATGAAAATTCGATTTTAGGATTAGTTGTTTGTAAAGTTGTGTTTTGCGTAAAAAAAATCAGAATACATTGCGAGAAAGAATAGAAATCATTGAGAAAAATACAAAAAGATGAGTTTGAGTTGTTGAATAAAAAGCGAAAATTGTTGCCTCGTAATTGATATCTATAGTTCGTTTTGTTTAGAGTAGTGGTTTTGTAATAAAAATCGAATTTTCATCATCTTAACCACTTTCAAAACATCCTATTTCCTACCCTTCGCCTAACCTCATTACAACCCTTTGAAGACCTTTTGACTTGTGCTTAGTATTCATGTTCGGTGGTGGAGAATGATTGAGTTGCAAGCCTATGCGGGTACGTGGTCTAGTCAGTTTTGAGTGATTATTTTAAAACATGCTAATACATCAAAATTAGCTAAGTTATAAACCGAGTGGAGTGAACATTGTGAGGGATGTGTACGAATTGTGAGTTTCAAGGGCGGGTTAATCTTGGATAACCGTTTTTACATGATTAATTAGTTATCGCTAAATATTTTGAAAAGTTGTAAAAATATTGAACCGAGTATGACATTAGGCCTTAACTTACGTCTCAAGAATGGGAAGTGTGTTTCTCATTTGACCCACGTGAAAGTGAAAACCAAATTTGTTTGAGGGCAATCAAAAGACAAGTGTGGGGAAGTGATACTGGTCGAAAACTGGTGCTATGATGTGTTTAAGTTCGTGTATTTACATAACTTTTAGTTTCGAATAGCCTACTTTTGATTAGAATTGTGTTTTGCAGGTCTAACGGAGTTTAAGGAGCTATTCAGGAGCTATTCGAAGTACCGGGAGCGAACGTGATCAACCGGAAACGCGTGAAACGAAGAACCGAAGGAAAACCCCCTAGAGGGGGCGTCGGCGATGCATCGGTGGCGTCGGCGATGCGTTGCGTCGATGAAAACCCGCGTAGACAGCATATAACAGCGTCAACAGAAAACAACATTTAGCAGGTGGCATTGGCGACACCGTCTCCTGCTCTCCGTCGTGAAAGTTTGTTTTTTATTCAGTTTTGACGAGTTTTACTGAGGGGTTTTGACATTCTTCCACAATTACGCAATTTTGAACCTAGGAACTTCACCTTGGAGCCAAGAACACCATTACCTTGATCCAAAACCATTCCCAATCGATCCAACAACCCAAATTCATCAAATCGATCATCTTTACACCAAATCCAATCCACCATCACCATCCTCCATATTCTCCATTTTCCATCATAAACCCTAATTCCTCATTCAAGGCTTCGAGATTTCAAGATCCAAGCTTCAGTCATCCGGTGATCGAGTTCCTTCAACCATGAGCGGCTAATAACATCGGTTTCACCCCGTGTAGGTAGTTATTCAATCTAGGGTTTTGAATTGTTATTTGATTCTACTTTGTGACAACTTGTATTGGTTATTGAAATCATTAACAATAGCTTACATTTGTTTCGTATTCGTAAATTGTCAAACGATGATAAAGTTATGACTTTGCGAAAGGGTTATGTGTATTTATGCATTGTTATGATTAGGTTTTACTTGTTGTGATTATAAAGTGCATTCTTGTTCGTTCTTCGGAACTTTGATAGTTATTGGCACCTACGTCACGGTACACTAAATCCATTAACCACTATACAATTGAGTTGAATCTAAAATTTATAGAAATCCTCGGTTGGCAATTAGTGAAACCGGGTGTGAACCCTTTTTATCAAATCTTGTTTGAATCATTAGTTGTGTTTTCGTTAAGTATAATTAATCATTCGTAGTAGTTAATCAAATTTACAATCACCGTTGGTTAATTCCAACATTTTTTCTCAAATCACTAAATAAATTAAGATATCAAGCTTCATAAAACGTGACACCTTCATAATCAAACTATTCCATACGTAAAACATAAACTCTTCGTGGATCGACCCCTTACTACCACTAACACATTTGTTAATGGTAATTTGGGCTTATAATTATTATCTTTGACCGGGGCGCGACACTCCGATCAGTTACTTGTGGCTATTGCACATGGTCAATTGGGTTAAAATTTAGGAATTCATGGTGTGAATGGGAATGGGTATGGTGAGAGTGGTGCGAATTGTATGAATGGTGAGAATGTTGGGAATGGGATTGGGGTAGTGAGTACTCGTGGGATATAGAATGGCGATAAGGTTCCCAAGGTGATGTAGAATCACAAGATCCTTTGTAAGGGTTAGGGCTTGGAATATGAGATGGCCCTTGCATCGATGGTCCGCCTCGCATCGTACCTTTGCCTTTGCCTAAACGTCCTCGGAATCTGGGTGGCATATTTCCTGCTTCAAAAACAAGTTAAAACAAAAACAAAGCGATAATGAATAAAACAATGTAATGAGTAGTCCTAGGTCAAAGCCTAAACTCGGAAGTCTAAGGAATGTGTTACTGTGTCGTTGAGATCAAACACAAATGACTAGTGTTGAATTCACTCAAACGTTGGCTTTGATACCAACCTGTCACACCCCGATTTCCACGTGTATCCCGGTGGGGAGTATTGTGACGTAAGTTGATAACATCATAACCAAACAACACAGATTAACACATCGGAAGTCTTGGATTTAAATATTATTACAACCCGATAAAGTTCCAAGTTCAAAATAATAATACATACGGATTGTAATAAATATCAACATGCGGATCGTAAAAAAATATGTACAAAAAATCAACAAACTTAATAGCACAACTAAGGGTCGCAAGTCCTCTACGTCGACGCCTTCGTAGCTTCCGGCCTATTACGTGCTGTACCTGTATCTTAATCGTTTTGAAAATACGTCAGTTTTCACTGGTAAATACAATCAATCTACACATTTTGAAAATATTTTCAAAAATTGTTTAATTGCACATGGCACATTTTATAAATAACCTGGGACAGTACAAATGACCTTGTATACAGTTTTATAAGCCTGTCAATACATATGGGGCCTAGTACAGAAATCGAGACATGATCAACCGACACCACTTCTGAACTCCCAAGGAGTAGATAATAATAATATTTTGCATCTGACGGGTGTATGCCTACACTCCGTGCTTAGGCCGTTCTCATTAGCATTTTAATGAGCCTAAGGATATCCCAGACACGGTCGAGTTAACCCCAATGTTTAAGTTATCAGAAAATACAGATTAACACGAGTTATGAGATTTAGTTAAATCACAATCCGACAACATGATCTCATACCCGACCAAGCGGTAATAATTTACCGTATCCCAAGCCCGTATAGGGAAAATAGGTAAAAGTATTTACCTGAGCTAAATCTTCAAAAAGTAATAACTCAGCCGCAAGTCAAAAGAGATAAGTACAAGCACAATCTACCGGAAGGCATTTAGTCTAGAATGATGGTTTTTAATAACCAATTAGAATGCTAACGGGTCCTTTGTTGACTCATTGCCTCGAACCTGCTAGTCTTAAGTAATGATAACGGAGCGATATGCTAGATTAAGCGATGACCGGAATAGAATGTAGTTTAAACCCGACAAGTAGTAAGACTTGTTTAATATGGGTAAACATATTACATTCTGGATTTTGAAGTAAAAGTGATAAGGTTAAACCCGTTCTGCTTAAATTATGTAAACTAACCACGTAGGCTTAACCATTGGCATATAAGCGAAACCGGGTAACCGGATGAGTCATATACAAGTTCCATATGCCAATATGTTTTAAATATGTTTTAATATCAGTATGACTTTAACATGAATGCCCGTTTATGTTTTAAAATCAAGTTATGCCTTAAAAGGGCGTTTTGGTCATTTTACGCTTTATAAAAGAGGTTTGCGAGTAAACTGATGTCAAGGTCATAAACTTTCAATAAAAATATGTATTTTATGATGTTATCAGTAGGATATCAAATATATGTGTGTTAGTTAATTTTAAACCAAACTATGCCCCGTAAGGGTAATTTGGTCATTTCACACATAGTTTTGATGTCATATTTGGGATTTTGAGTTTGGGTCTTGTACCTACTGTAAAAGTATTTAAAATAAGTTTAGAAATAAGTAGGTAATAAGCTTTGGTTCATAGTTATGGTTTTAAACCATAGCCGAAAAGGCGTAAAAGTCGCTAAATGCAGATTAATTTGATGTTTAATGAAACTGAAGTTATGATCAGTTTTATATAACCAAAATAAGTCATTTAACATATTATATCAGTAGGTGAAATATTTGGTTATGAAAAGTTTGGTTAAAACCATTTTATGCGAAAAGGGTAATTTAGTCATTTATCAGCATTACACGAATCTCAAGCATCAACTCAGTTCATAATCTGAATTAACATCCCAATAGGTCCTACTTATGATATTACATCAGTAGGTAAATGTTTTGGTGAAGAAATTATGTTTAAACCTTCTAAAATGTTGGAAAGGGCATTTTAGTCATTTAAAAGCATTATTAACGACACTTAATTCAAACGCAGCTTATGACCCGAATGTTGACATCAAAATAATTTATTTAAGTTAACAAATTAGTATGTAAATCATTGTATGCTTGTTGGTGTTTGAAACCTTAGTTTATGCAAAAAGGGCATTTTAGTCAAGATTTGGCATATAATTGGATACTTGCATAAAACGTAGAATACTAAGCGACCATGTAGTATAACTCTAGAGGGTTATACTACAATATAACATGGTTATAATACAACTTAAGATCAGTCTCTAAATTTGCTAATTCAGGTCAGGACTGTAAGTCAAAGAAGGAGTCAATCCTTGCGACTTTCGGTTGCAAACCGACCTTAAACCTGGAATTGATGGGCTGGACATGTTCATACATGTTCTTATAATTATTACCAAGTTATTAAGGTGATAAAACACATTTTATAACACCTATATTGGCCTATATGAATTATTTTCAAAAACTGACCCGTTGACCTTTATTGACCATAACTTTGACCCGTCAATTGACCAAGCAAACGTGGTAATTATGAGGTGCCCTTTTAAGGGATTAACACATACCTAATTACGACCACGTAGCCATGTTTGCATCGAACAATGGCTGGACCATATGGTCTTAGCCGAAGGTCAAAGCGTTTTTACGTAAACGCTTTGACTTTGGTTTAAAGCCTAACAACCACAACTAAAACAAGATGGAACACTTAGAGCATTCACATCCAAAGAACCAAAATATGTGTGTAGGGTTTTTAAAATATAAAAATTATAAAAAGTGATTATGAGTGGAGGAGAGAGAAAATGTTAATGTTCATCTGTATATTTGAGGGGACACTGTTCACCCCCTATATTTTTTTAATATTTATTGAAAGTGGTTGTGAGTGAAGGAGAGAGAAAATGTAATGATAAAGGTATAAAAATATTATTTAATTGAAAAGGATAGAGAAAAAGTATTTGTTTTTAGTGAAAATATATTGATATAGGAGTTGTTTTTTAGTAGAATGTATGTATAATTTTAAGGTGCTGGATGTGAATGCTCTTACAAGTGATCCAAGAAAGACTTAATAGCTCAGAGGATGCTCCTAAATGCTTCAGGAACTTCCAAGTTTGAGCAAGAAAGGAGAAAGATGAAGATGAGGAAGGAATGATGCAAACATGGTGCCCTTTTATAGTTGAGGAGGGAGTGTGAGACCAAGACAAGTGTCCAGGGGTGTTATGAGAAGCCTCCAGGTGTTGTTGGACGTGTCAAAGGCTGCTCAAATGGTGGCATTCGCGACAAAGGTGGTAGGGCAGCAAATTGCCACATTTTCTGTTACTGGCAGGTCCATGCGGACCGTAACCGGATATGTTTGCGGTCGGTAAGGACCTCAAGGCGCCCCTGGATTTGGTTTGGTTACGAACCGTAACCATATATGGTTGCGGTCGTAACCGCCTCTCAGAAACCAAACTTTTGGCATTTTTCACATTTGGTTTCTCAACTTTTATAGGTGTCATTCAGAGGTTATAACTTTAACATAACAGCAACCTTGGTCCCTCTCGATTAGAACGTGGCATACGAGGATCAGCGGGACACATGTCGGGATTTTATTGGACAGGTTTTTACAAGGTGTTACATGAGTTCCCAGAGATACCTATGACAACACAAAAGTTACTTGAAACCACTGCTGGTACTTCCTCACATTAGTTGGAAGAAAGATCTTAGCCCATCAGCCTACCTCCTCATGTATCCTCACAAAAGGAACAAGTTGTAAGCACAGGGACACCAACTTATGAAGCACTGGATCCACTTGGATCTATCTTTCGCAGCCCCTCTCCTAGGGCAACGTCGCTTTCTACTCCACAACCCTCTCCAACATAACTTCAGCCCACCATCTTACCTCTGTTGAAAGCACTTGACATTGTTCAGACACAAATAAGTTTCTCTTAATCACCTATACATGAGAGTTCACATCTACAAGTGACTGAGTCTGAGCACACTGTCTTTGCTATCCCATCAACAGCTAAGGAGGCTACATCCTTGGGTTACAAGTAACCCTTGGTGATATTTCAAATGAAGCAGCCACTACAATTGCAGAACTTCCTGTTTCTCAATTGGACAGTGGTTACATACCTAAGACTTCCTTGAAGGAAACAACTGTTGAGGTTACAACTGTAACCTCTACTCCAATTGGAAGTCCCCAGAACCAAGACAAAGGGGCATCTGGTACTGATGACATGTGATTTATTTCCATTGAAGTCCCAGATACAACTACCACTGGTAGGAGTTCAGATGATCCTATTAAATTAGGTGTTGAGCTAAGATATAAAGAATTGACGGAGAGGATGACATCAATGGAATCTTCTATTGGTGATCTTAAAAGCATGATGCAACAACTCCTGCAAAGTCAATCACAATCTTCCTCCTCTACTCCTCAAACTGCTTATGAGCTATGGAAAATTGTAGAATCCATTATAATGGCTCAAAGACAATTGGTAGAGATTCAACATACAACTCAAATGAAGCTTATAAGAGAAATGGTTGAAGCTAGGTATAAAGATACACAAGCTGAAATCAAGGCAATGAAAGGTCATTTTTTGAAAAAAAACTGGCACTACCCCTACTCATGTATTTCCAGTAGAAGTTGTTATAGATGATGCCAAAAAGGGGGAGAAAGATTTCTTGAGAAAATTAAAACCTGATTCCAAGGCAAAACCAAAAGAGCCTGAAACCACTGCTTCAGCATCTGTTACTATTCCTGAAAAAGGGATTGATGAATCTCTGATAGAGAAGCTGAAGAAAAGCGGACGAGAGAAAAGAACTTGAGGGCAGAAGGGAAAAGTTTGGTTAAACAAAAGTTGGAACAGCAAAAAGAAAAAGAAGACATTGGTTCTTCAAGAAAGAATAGACCAGCTAGAAAAGCAGGGCAACCAATATCCACCCCTTCTGAAACCACTGCTGTTGAAATTCCAGCTATTGCAGTTGTACCCTCTGCCAAATCTAAACCAAGTTCACCACGACAAATCATAACATCAAAACCTATTTCAGCAGATGTTGTAACCCTGTTATGTCAACAATTGTTGATATAGCAGAGGTTACAGCAGATATTTCTCAAACCTCTACCATGATCACATTTCCCACTTCAACTCACCCACTAGCCACACCACCAAAATTTCCCACATGTCCACCATCACCTCAAATCATCTTCAAACACAGAAGAAAAGCTTCTAATGTTGATGATGACCAAGTAATTTCTTCACCACTTCCCTTGTCTTCACAACCACTAACCACTTCATCAATTCCATCCAAACTCACTTCACTCCCATCAAAAACCATACCATCACCACCTAAATCAACTCCTTTTCCAGATGCTTACTTGTCAACATCATTTGTTCCACTGGCTGGTCTGTACCCACTTGAGCTGCATGCTGTAAGAAAAGAAATAGAGTCTTTCTATGATATAGAAGATCACTCAAAAAGGGAATTTCCTTCTCTCCTTGGATATAGAAAGCCAAACAATTTAGAAGAATATCTAAAGCTTAAAGTCAGACAAGCTGAACAGATTGCAAAGGAAGAGAACAAGGGAAAAGATGACAGAAATCTCCAAAATTCAATGCAGCTTCAACTTGAGAAAGTAAGATATATTGAAGACTTTGCCAAAGATCTCTGCAAATCCAGGTCAGAAAAGGTAACAGTAGTTGCACCTGATCTAAGACAAGATCTTCTTTAACACATCATGGTACATAGACAAACCAGAGCTCAGTTCAAGAATTGGTCTGTAGAAGATCTTCAAGAAGAGGTTGAAAGGATTCAGATTTTGCGCAAAAATCCAGCTCTAAAGGCAACTCCACCAAATTGGAAAAGAGCAAAGTTTGTTGATCAAGATCAAGTCATGAAGATAAAAAGAATGAAAGAGGAACTGGTAGCTGCCCAATATGGCACAGCTAAACAAATTGCAAGGTGGACTGAGTCAAAGGTGCTAGACACTTACAAAGGGCTTGAAAAACTTAGATTGAAAGATCCAAGTGTTCCAAGAAAGCCAGACTATCCAACCACAACCACTGCTTCAAAACAGACCCATGGCCATCTTCATCCTCTGATTTATCCACAATTTCCTTGAACCATCCAAAAGGCAAAGACAGATGGAAAAAGATGATCAGCTGAGATATGAAGAAAACATAAAAGAAGCTTTGAAATTTCAACTCCTTTACCACACTGATGCTGCAAGTGTCCGACTAAGAGATACACTGTCAAAGCTTGTTAGCAGACCTTCTTCACCAAACTCATCTTCAATAAAAGTTCACCCAAGAAAGCCAACAGATCTAAAAATTTGAAAGTGGAGTGCCAACAAAGATACCCACTAATTGACGTTGGACAGGTCTGATGGCAAAGTTCGATGCATTACAATGGAGGCAACATATGGTTTGTGTGCTTAATATCTCCAAGATCTTTTGAACCTCGAACTTGAAAGGGATTTTGAAGACTTAGTAGCCCTAGACTTTGAACTTCAATTCAAAGGTCAGATAAGGGAACTATTGATGAGAAATAAAGATCAACAATAAAGTTAGTTTTGGCATCATCTGTTGGAGATTGCTAGGATTGAACCCTTTGCAAAGAAACAGATGATTGAAATCCGAAACATCTATCAGATGTTGATCCAGCAATAACAGTGTTCTCAAGCTTTCCTGCAAACCACTGCCCAAGCTAAAGTCTGCCTTACAAGCACTGCCAAAGATAAAGCCCTGCTATGAAGAGAACATCTGTTGAAGGGAACCTATGATGAAGACCAACAGTGGATAGGCTCATTAGTGTTTTACTTTATCAGTGTTTATCAATGTAACAGTGTCTGTATAGCAGAGTTTAGTATTAGTAGTGTTTATAGTTAGTTATATTTGTTAGCTGTCACTTTCACCTCTGACATCATCAAAGATGCTCAGAGGTTTGGAATGTACTATAAATAGACAGTGCCTTTTTACTATTCTATTATCTATTGAAAAGATCATTTTGCATTTATCCAATCATCTTCTTTACATTCTGTACGAACAAACACTTGTGTTATAAGGTTGGGGGGAGTTGTAATTCACATGCAAACGTATTGTTGATGATGAAAACAATCTTCCATTAGTTGTGATACAAAAGTTTTTCTAAATTCCGCTGCACATCACCCTATTTTTATCTTCATTCATCAATTCATCTTACAAACTTTCATAACTAATTAAACTCAGATCCTAACAGAAGTAACGGTAGGGAAGACGGTCGTGACCAGTGATTGTTAGAATGTTTTGAAACCGTTGGAACTTGAGTTTAATAGTTTAGGGCTTGTATTTAATAGTTTAGCAATGTAAAGAGACTAAAGGTGCATATTTTGTATTAAGTCCCATTAGGGGCGGCATATTTATGATCCCAGCGTAATTATAATTACGCTGGGTAATCAGTTCTTATATATATCAAGGCACCGCATCTTAGGTTTTCAAGTTTCTTGGACGAAGGTGGTTTTTGAGTTATTCAAGTGTGTAATCTCTGATTTGTTGTGCTAAATCCGATATCCAGGGTCTTTGATTGTGTTATACATTATGGGATTCCAGATCAACATTGGTTGATTCATCCTTGGTCAAGATTCTTCATCTTATTCTTTTTTTTTTTTACTTTTATCACTCAAACACCTAATCAATAGGTGTTTGTGTGGTTGTCAATCATTATCATTGTGATCCAAAGCTGATTTGGGACTTGCAATTTGGTATCAGAGCCTTTATGCTTTTGATTGATTGATATTTGTTAAGATTTTCAAGGTTTTAAATATTTTTGAAGGTTTTTCAAAGTTTTTATAGTTTTTCAAAAGTTCTTGGTGCAAATGGCTTGATTTGGTGTGTTTAATGATAAGGTTGTTGTTAACAGTGTTTAGATTTGCATCTGGTTCATTTTGATACAAAATACCATGGTTTTTGGGTTGTTTTGGTGTGATTAGGGGGTCTTTGTTCATACTAAAACCCTTTTGGTCGTATTTAACATGAAGATAGCGTAGATAATTTGAAGGCTGCGTAATTATATTTACGCCACCTTTAAAGGGTATGCAATTGTGTTAATCAGCTTTTTTGTCGGAAGGCGACTTCGGGGTCAGTGATATAAATCTCTTACGATGTTATCACGGTGTTCAGCGTTTTTAGCCATAGTCCTCGTGGGTGTCTGGTCTGTCCGTGTAATTGTTATTGTCGCCGGTCCAAGAAACTTTTTTTTGAATGGGAAGGGACGACGTGCCAACCACCGTGACACCGGGCGTTGTGGCCAAGGTTGACTACTCGACCGCCGGCAGCCTCTTGGCTCTCCCCAGATGCCCGGAAACCCGACCTCCACCCGCCCGAAGGCACGACAGTGGAATAACCGGTAAAACCTCGCCTCCCATCCAAGTCGTACCAGCGCCACCCATATTCGTTCTTCACCTGGATGCCGTATAAAATAATGAGGAGAGTGGGAATCGAACCTGGGTCACAATGAACACTAATTCTCTCCCCAACCACTCCACCACTACCTCATTGGCTATTGCTTCAAGAAACTAATGATTCAAACCAGCCAAAATGAACTCTTGAGCGTAATTGACTGTTTAGACTAAGAACTGATTGACCTGCGTAATTAAGCCCAGTAACACTTTCCTGCGTAATTAGCAATGTATTTGTCCCCAGTACCAGTTTAACCTACGTAATTAACTTGCTGTTAACAAATTGAACTTAAAACCGAATCAAAATGTCGCTTAATCAACTAAACCCAATTACACAAGCTGAACTTGAAACCGGAACCGCAACCGGGCCTCCAAAGTTGAAAGGATCAGCCGATTTCGGTAGTTGGAAGAACCGAATCAAATCATTCTTTGAGTATAAAGACTATATTCAACGGATCTCGGTTACCATCGGACCTTATGTCCCAATGACAGTTCATGATGATATACCCGTGTAATCAACAATGATCCCTCAACCTTTATCAATGAAGATAAGGCATTGATCCAACGTGACCGTCGGGCTCACGCAGCTCTGACAATGGCCTTATCAACTGAAGACTGCAACATGTTCGAAGAATACATTACTGAAAATGAACTCTGGTTGGCCTTAATTGATTACTATGAAGGCAATGAAGAAATGATTCAGAACAAGAGAGACATGGTTCATAAAGAATATGAAATGTTCGGAAGCGTTCGCGAAGAAAGTCCTTCAGATCACATCAGTCGATTCTTGAACATGATGACGGAAACAAAGAAGGCAGGTAACCCCATTACTAATCATACTGCAATCAAGAAGCTTTTCGACTCTCTTCCAAAAGAATGGAACTTGCAATGTATGATGATCAAAAGAGACTTCTTGAATAGTCTGAATCCAGCCACACTCTCGGATCTGATCAACACTTTGAAGTCTTTGAAATGGATGTCATTAAACGAGAAATGAATCAAGTCAGATACTCTAAGAAATCTATCCAATCCGCTGCTGCTCCCAAGCACATGGCATTTCTTGCACCCATAACCTCTGGTGGTTCGAACTCACAAGCTGCAAATGCATCTTACTTTAATGCTTCCACAAAATCTGCAAAGGCTCCACAATCAAACGATAAGACTACTATGGTCGGTGATTCTCAATCTCTCAAGATCTCGACTGACCATGTTGCTCTATTTAACACCTTTCTAAGAAGTTATGAAGAACTTATGTCAGGAGAGTTGAAATGAGATGTTTTTACCGCTGAAGACATGTATCATGTAGATCCAGATGATATGGAGGAAATGGACTTGAAATGGAGAATGACAATGATCACTCTAAGGCTGAAGAAGTTCCAAGACCAAACGGGAAAAAGGTTGTCACTTGGGAAGGCTGGCTTCGACAAATCCAAGCTTCCGTGCTACAACTGCAAGAATCTAGGGCACTTCAAAAGAGACTGTCTGATGCTCAAGAATGAAAACACTAAAGCTGCTCCAGCTAGAAGGTCGATTGCTAATGAAGGAAATGACAATGTTGCTCCTAACACTCCAAAGGCTCTGGTGGTGGAAGACTATAATTGGGCCAAGGAGATTGCTTAAGCAAAAGATGAAGTCAACAAAGCTCTTATGGCAAAGATTTCCACTAGATCGGCTCCACGTGCATCAAACTTTCTTGGCAACAAAAATGCAGGTATTCCCAATGGCGGCGAATCTGCGGACAAAGGACTGAAAAGCATCATCAACACCAAGCCTGTAGCTAACAAAGAAAGGAAAAGGCGGGAAAAGCTGATCCCAAAGAGAAATCTTAAGAAGCTAGCAGCAGTGTCAAGAAAGAGAAAGAACAAGTCCCTGAAGCAGCAATGAAAATGGAGTTCCGACAAAGAAAAGGAGGAAAAGGACTTGGTAAACAACATTCTCTATGAATTCAAAATCAAACTATGCTCACAGTCGTGTGTCAATGTCGTGGCTCATTATAAATCTCTCAACTGTGACCTAATCATAGAAAAAGACAGAGTTATGAAATTTAACAAAGAACTAAAATAGAATGAAGCTGCATATAAGAGAAAGTTGAATTCAACTTTGGCTGAAATGCAAACTTTAAAATAATTTGTTTTCAGAAAAGATTTCCTAATAAATGATTTAACAGAAAGACTAAAGAAATCTAAAAATGAAAATAATAAATTGCAAATCATAATTGATAAATAGAATGTAAGCAAAAAGGCACTGGTTAAAATAAATAAATTGCTAGCGACCGACACAGTATTGGGTACAAAGATAAGCTTGGAAACGAAAGAAAAATTTTCCTCCTCCTCACAACAAAAACTATGTGCCATGCCTACTCCTCTTCCGGATAACGATTTAATCAATAAAAATGATTTAATTGCTCAAAATATCAGCTGTGAAAATGATAAAATTACTGCAGATGTGATTGAGCGTGAGGAGGATGTGTGGGATGAGGATTGTGGAGGATCGAAAATAGGGACAGGGTATTCTAGCGACAGTTATACTACTGTTAACTGGTTCGCCTGGAACTGTGATAAAACAAACAAGACTTTTATTTGGGATGAATGTAATAATTTTACTAGGATGGATGACTGTATTAAACCTAGCTTAAATATTCGGGATGATTGTAATAGGCATGTGCCTAAACCTGTGACCTGTGACCATGAGAATGTAGTGGTTGAATGCTTTGATTTGCAATATGCTTTTGTGACGAAAATGTTATGTGTGAACCTCCTGTATTTGTTCCAGAGTTGAAACAAAACAAATTTGGAAAATTCCTCACTGAGGAAATTCCAGAATTTGTTCCATCTCATGCAGGAATGTCAGAGTCTGACAAGGAATCAAACGAAGAAAGTAGCAGTGAAGATTCAAACACAACAACTTCAGAGTGTGGCGAAGGAAGCTCAAGTGAAGATCAAGGATCAGATGCCTCAACAGACAATGAGGACGATGAAGATTACACAAAAGATGAAACTCGTCTTGACAAGAAAATGATAAGCTCAACTGCATCTGGACAACATATCATGCAGTTCAAGACTCTCATCAAATACATCATCTTCCAATGCATCAACCTCTACGAGGAAAAAAGACACGTTGCATCAAATGTTTTCCTTGCGGTCATTTAGGACACACATCAAAACATTGCAAAAGCAAGAAATGTTCCAAACCAGATAAAAAATTTGCTAAAAATATCGCAGAACAATTTGATAATTTAAAAAAACGGTCAAAAATTTTGTCAACACAACTTGTTTTTGGAAAAGAAAAGAAGACATTCTCAAAAAAAATCATTATAAATTAAAATTTAAACAAGTCTGGGTTCCGAAAGCTAACTAACTTGTATATATATTCTTTGTTTGTTGTTGTATAACATAATAAAATCCAAAAATTGCTTTGAATGTTAATGGAGTATTTGGCATGTGGACAGTGATGCTCTAGCTATATGACGGGTCTAAAGGAGCTTCTCAAGAATTTCATATTCATAGATGGTGATCTCGTTTCTTTCACCGGCGACAAGAAAGGAGGGAAAATAGTTGGACTTGGAGATGTTGTCTCGGATGCTATTACTCTGGAAGATGTTAACTATGTACCAGAATTGTGCTACAATCTTATGGGTGTATCACAAGTCTGTGACAAAGGAATATATGTGCACTTCAATCAACGATGTAGAATGTATCTTCCTCAAGCCTCGCTACTTAGTTCCTCCTGAAATGATTATTCTTACAGCACCCCGTCAAGACAATACATATCTCCTTAATATGAAAAATGCCAAATCTGCTGAACATATGACTTGCTTAATCTCTAAAGCATCAGAATCGGAATCACTGCTTTGGAATAGGCAAATGGGGCATGTAAACTTCAAAAATATGAATAAACTCCCCAAATTAAATTTAGTAAGAGGTTTACCTATCAAATAATTCCCTTTTTTAGAAAAATGTATTGCATGCGCCCCAGGCAAACAGTACAAAAAGCCGCACAAGTCTAAAGCAGTGAATATGATAACCTCTCCATTGTAGTTGTTGCACATGGATCTGTTTGGCCTTATTAGCATTAAATTTTGGCTAAAAGTTCTTATTGCTTGGTGATTACAGATGACTTTTCTCGATTTTA
This sequence comes from Scalesia atractyloides, assembly GCA_947069175.1. NCBI lineage: Eukaryota > Viridiplantae > Streptophyta > Magnoliopsida > Asterales > Asteraceae > Scalesia > Scalesia atractyloides. The sequence continues at coordinate 60,908,832 of CAMTDV010000030.1, forward strand.
ATGGGTTTATTTTCTTGAAGCTAAAAACGAAACTGCTCTCATCCTAAAGACTTTCATTCCTGTGATCGAAAATGTCATCAACCTGAAGGTTAAATCAATTAGACGTGATAACGGGTCTGAATTCAAAAATCAAACGTTTATCTCTTTCTGTGAAGAAAAAGGAATTCGCCTTCAGTATAGTGCAGCTAGAACTCCTCAGCAAAACGGCGTAGCAGAACGAAAGAACAGAACACTCATCGAAGCTGCTCGAACTATGCTCGTAGACTCCAAGTTGCCAATCATATTTTGGGCGGAGGAAGTGAACACATCATGCTATGTTTTGAATCGAGTTCTAATCGTTAAACCTCACAGAAAAACTGCTTATGAACTTCTTTTCAAGCGAAAGCCTCATTTGGATTCTCATGCACGCTTCTCAACACTCAAGATAATCTGATAAAGTTTGAAGTAGTCGGCGATGAATGTTACTTTATGGGCTATTCATCTACTCAAAAGGCATATAGAGTCTACAACAAAAGAACCAAGATGGTGCTTGAATCATACTACGTCGATTCTCAGGGAAGAAACTACACCAACACTTGCAATTCTCCTGATTGGTTTTATGATGTAGATGTTGTTATCGATACCTTCGACATTCCCAAAACCGTTTCTGAAACCGAACCTGCTGAGGCCACTCAAATTGAACCATTGTTTGACTCGTCAGACATTGGTCTCACTCTAGCTATATGACGAGTCTAAAGGAGCTTCTCAAGAACTTCAGATTCATAGCCGGTGATTTTGTTTCTTTCGCGGGGGATGAAAAAGGAGGGAAAATAGTTGGACTTGGAGATGTTTTCTCGGATGCTATAACTCTGTAAAATGTTAACTATGTACCAGAATTGTGCTACAATCTTATGAGTGTATCACAAGTCTGTGACAAAGGAAATATATGTGCTCTTCAATGATGTAGAATGCATCTTCCTCAAGCCTGGTTACTCAGTTCCTCCCGAAATGATTATTCTTACAGCACCACGTCAAGACAATACATATGTCCTTAATATGAAAATGTCAAATCTGCTGAACATATGACTTGCTTAATCTCTAAAGCATCAGAATCGGAATCACTGCTTTGGAATAGGCAAATAGGGCATGTAAACTTCAAAAATATGAATAAACTCCCTAAATTAAATTTAGTAAGAGGTTTACCTATCAAATAATTCCCTTTTTTAGAAAAATGTATTGCATGCGCCCCAGGCAAACAGCACAAAAAGCCGCACAAGTCTAAAGCAGTGAATATGATAACCTCTCCATTGTAGTTGTTGCACATGGATCTGTTTGGCCTTATTAGCATTAAAGTTTGGCTAAAAGTTCTTATTGCTTGGTGATTACAGATGACTTTTCTCGATTTTAATGGGTTTATTTTCTTGAAGCTAAAAACGAAACTGCTCTCATCCTAAAGACTTTCATTCCTATGATCGAAAATGTCATCAACCTGAAGGTTAAATCAATTAGACGTGATAACAGGTCTGAATTCAAAAATCAAACGTTTATCTCTTTCTGTGAAGAAAAAGGAATTCGCCTTCAGTATAGTGCAGCTAGAACTCCTCAGCAAAATGGCGTAGCAGACGAAAGAACAGAACACTCATCGAAGCTGCTCGAACTATGCTCGTAGACTCCAAGTTGCCAATCATATTTTGGGCGGAGGAAGTGAACACATCATGCAATGTTTTGAATCGAATTCTAATTGTTAAACCTCACAGAAAAACTGCTTATGAACTTCTTTTCAAGCGAAAGCCTCTGATAGATTTCTTTAGACCATTTGGATGCTCATGCACGCTTCTCAACACTCAAGATAATTTGATAAAGTTTGAAGTAGTCGGTGATGAATGTTACTTTATGGGCTATTCATCTACTCAAAAATCATATAGAGTCTACAACAAAAGAACCAAGATGGTGCTTGAATCATACTACGTCGATTCTTAGGGAGGAAACTACACCAACACTGGCAATTCTCCTGATTGGTTTTATGATGTAGATGTTGTTATCGATAACTTCGACATTCCCGAAACCGTTTCTGAAACCGAACCTGCTGAGGCCACTCAAATTGAACCATTGTTTGACTCATCAAACATTGGTCTCACACCTTTCACCACCCGTTTCACTCCGTTGTTAGTTGATCCAATCCTTCCCGTTGAAGAAGTTAATGGTGACACTTTGGCTGAGAATGCATCCGCAAGTGATGCTTCTTCTTTACAGACGAATGTGGGTGAACCTATTCAGTATAACGGACTGCCAATCATTTATGTCAATGAACACTTCACCAATCTACCTCAACATATTGAAACCTACACCAACGCAGGTTACAAGTTCCGAATCACCCTCTTGAAAATGTTATCGGTCCTGTGGAAGACGGCGTGCGAACTCATGGATAGACATACATTATCAACAAAGGATTGTACGCTACATTTCTTTTGCAATCCGTACCAAACGATATAGAAGAAGCTATTTAAGACTCCAGCTCCAGTGCAGGCCATGCAGGAAGAATTATGTCAATTCCGAAAGCTTAAAGTGTGGGAACTAGTGGATCTGCCAGAAGGCAAGTATCCAATTGGCACAAGATGGTTTTCCACAACAAGATGGATGATCGGGTGTGGTTATCAAGAACAAGGCAAGATTGGAAATTCAGGGTTTTCGACAAGAGGAAGGGATTGATTATGAAGAAGCTTTTGCTCCGATTGTAAGATTGGAAGCGATTAGAATCTTTTTGGAGTATGCATCGTACAAAAAATTCAAGGTGTTTCAAATAGATGTGAAGAGTGCATTCCTCTATGGTAAGGTGAAAGAAGAAGTATATGTCTGTTAACCTCCTGGCTTCGAAGATCCACACTTCCCCCAAACACTACTACAAGTTAGACAAAGTTCTCTATGGTCTTCATCAAGCTCCACGCGCTTGGTATGAGACTTTGTCAACATATTTTTTGGAATGTGGATACACAAGAGGAAGAATCGACATGACTCTCTTTACAAAAAGGATCGGAGACGATGTAATGCTGGTTCAGATTTACGTAGACGATATCATTTTTTGGTCGACAAATGAAGCTCTTTGCAAGGAGTTCAAGACGGTGATGAAAGCAAAGTCAGAAATGAGCATGATGAGGGAGCTCACATTTTTCTTGGGATTGAAAGTGAAGCAGAGAGATGACGGGATTCTCATTCATCAAGCTAAATACATTAGGGATATTCTTGCTAAATATAGTATGGCCGATTGTAAAACAGCAAGTACACCGTTTGCATCTCAGACTAAACTCACACCTGATCTTCAAGGGAAACCCGTGAAAAAAGTCCTTTTTTCACTCAATGATTGGCTCTCTAATGTATCTGACCCCAAGTTGGCTTGACATTATGTCAGATGTCTGTATCTGTGCTCGCTTTTAGACTAACCCTAAAGAATCTCATAAAACTGCGGTTAAATGAATCTTTCGCTATCTAAAAGGAACACCTAAACTTGGTCTTTGGTATCCTAAAGATAGTAATTTTGATCTTATTGCTTATTCTGACAGTGACCATGCAGGTTGTAAAGTTGATCGCAAATCAGTTTCAGGAGGGTGTCAATTCTTGGGGAACCGTCTTATATCGTGGCAAAGCAAAAAGCAGACAACAATCTCCACCTCTACTGCTCAAGCTGAAGATACGGCGGCCTACAGTTGCTGTTCACAAGTTCTTGGGATACAAAATTAGTTGCTGGATTATGGGATCAACATCATGAAGACTCTGATATTTATCGACAATGAAGCGTGTCTAGGAATTGTGAAGAATCCAATTCATCACTCGAGGACAAAACATATCAAGATTCACATTCATGCGATTCGAGATGCGTACAAAAATGGATACATTCAAGTGGTTCCAGTGGATACTATGCAACAGAAAGCCAACATCTTCATAAAAGCCTTCGATAAAACTAGTTTCAACCGGTTGGTAACCTGGTTGGAGATGAACAATTTCCTTGAGTGGAAATAAATTTTGTTTCTATAATCGCCTGTATATCTCTATCGTTTTCTGTTAAAAATGTTTTCTAAAATAAACAAGTCTCTTAAAACAGTGCCCAACAAAAAGATTTTCTGATTATTAAAAATTTTATTTTCGGGCAATGGACATACGAAAATAGAATTTTAGGGGGGGGGGGTTATATCCAGAAAATTCGAAAGAAAAGATATTCAAAATAAAAGAAAAGAATATTTGATCTCTTTCTGACACCTGCTCGCTAAAGAAATGATAGAACACTGCTAACACTTAGTCTATTTTTTAAATAGAAAAGCAAGGAGAATCGGGGTGCTAAGCAAAGGCGTGTCAGTAGATTCAGCAACACCATCGAGTAAACTGCGATTAGGTGACAAAGATAAAGATCGCACAAAAATTCTAGATACCCACAATATTGTGCATCTTGCGGGTAACATGTTGCAGTATATGGCTTAATGGTCTTAAATCTTGCACTAACATATTACCATATTTCGGGTCTTTATATCGATTAATCATTCGGGGAAATCATAGTCGCTCTTTTGTTGCATCCAGGTATATGCAGACCTAGACACAATTATGATATCTTTTCAAAAGTGCCAAAAAGGCCAGAAACCCCACAATTGAAAAAGCTCAATTAAACGAGCCATTCAAAAATAATCGTACCAAAACCATCGTATGTGCCTAGCCATAGTTAGGTCAACATTGGTCGATTTGACTGTATAAAAGTGCATATCTGTTCACCAATGCCCTGACCGTGTATCTATCAAACGAATGAAATCAATATACTCACCTGCTATGAGGAAGCTTTGCGCATACCTTGATTGTGGGGTTATGTCCTGACGTGGGACTCATGGGCATATTATTCTACTTTCCTAGCTTGAGTGGGGGCCATTGCAATTTTGGTCAATATTACCACAACTTGATAAAATTTTCACCAAAGCATGTTGAAAGAAGGATGCATGGATTTAAAGGGACAAACATACTGACAATTTTTCTTGTGTCTCGATTAGTCAAAAGAAAAATAATAAATTAACAAGTGTTGCAAGTATGATCTTTTGTAGGAATGTCAAGGAGTGTCAAACAAAAGAAAATTGCGAAAAGGAATCCCTCGGTTCGAAAAACAGATTTTGGTGTCCAAATTGCCCAATTTCTATTTTTCTCAAAATATTTTTCTTCTTTTTGCATTTTTTAACAAAAAGGGCACGTTTTTCGAGAAGATTTAAAATTTTCGAGCGTATTTGTTATGCGTTTCTTAAACATGAAGATTCCCTTCTTTGCAAAAGGGGCAGCGTAATTTTATTCCAACGTAATTATAATTATGCTGGAAAGTAAATTTGAAATGTATATATTTGTTTTTCAGTTTGTCTTTCAAATCTTCTACCTTATCACTTCATTAACATCATCATCTTCATCATAAAATCTCACTAAATCAGAACTGATCTAACAACTCTTGTGTCGATTGAACAAGATCATCAAGGTATGGTGAAATCGAACTTTGAATCGCATCGGAAACATCGCATCATATGGCCTTGTTTAAATGATTGACCCTTGTGTTAAAGAAATCGGATCAGTTTAGGTTTTAAAGGGGTTTTTCAAGAACACTTTGAATGTGGCGTATTTCATGAGGACAGCGTAAATGACTGAAGACGATGGGTCGTGCATTTAAAGTCTCGAACGCGAGTTCGAGCACACGGCATATTTGATAAATACGTTGGGTTGTCAGCATAGAGGAACATCTACGCTGACCAAGAACTCGTGATCGGACCTAATTATGCGATTCACTGTTAACGTAAATAACCTTATTGAACCAGCGAACTTGACTAGGATTCACAGATTTCACTGCGTGATTAAAACAATTTACCGGAGTAAATATCTTTGTAACCAGCGTAGTTAATTTAGGTTAAATAATCATACAAAGCATTTGTAGCTGCGTTTTTTTTTTTCAAAATTTTTGTTTTTATTATTTTATTCCTTTTGTAAATATAAATCTAACCTAATCTTAACATTTCGGAACCTAGATCTCACTTGGCTCATTTCTGTGTTTTAGAATGGCTAAACAGATAGGATGGGACGGAATAAGGAAACACAACCAGCCCATAACACTAGTTCCACCAGAACAAGATTTTGATGATGTGATGGACTGGCTATCAAGGAGCAAAATGAGTTATGCAATTCTCGCCAATCCAAATATTTACTGCATGATGGATTAAATCGCACCAGAGAAGAAAGCAAGAAGAAAGAATTAGCTGAAAAGATTACACAAGAATTTTGCTCGGGTAATACCTATTGAAGGAAAGGAGTTGGCCAGTCTTCTTCACCACCTGTCTGTACAAACTGTAGAAGGAAGCATTCAGGAAAATGCAATTTTAGGAGAACACCCTATTGTAACTTCTGCAAGACAACCGGGCATGTAGAGGAAGAATGTAGAAGGAAACTAGTTTCTATATTAACTACGGAGAGACAGGTCACATTAAGCCATATTGCCCGAAACTGACTAAAGCACCCGACAATAAGGCAAAAGTAGTAGACGGAGCTAAGAAGAACGCGCGAGCATTCATACTTACTACGCAGGAGGCAGCGATGATTCTCAACGTGATCGCTAGTACGTTTCTTGTCCATGATATATATAATAAAGTATTATTTGACTCTGGTGCAAATCAAAGTTTTATAAATACTGCATTTTTTCAAGCACTTAATCAACCATTAATTGAGCTTAGTCAAGCTTGTACGGTAGAAACCGCAAAAGGAAACTCCACCAACTTACGTGAAGTACTTCAAGGAAGGAAGATAGAACTACTAGGACATAAGTTCACGGCAAACCTACAACCAATGAATCTAGCTGGATTCAATGTAGTATTAGGAATGGATTGGTTAGTGGCCAATCAGGCCTCGAATCCTATGTGATCAAAATACTGTTGAGATTCGTACGCCAACAGGAGCAATGATCATGATTCGAGGAGACAAGCTAACCAAGTCTACCAAATTCATCTCTGTGATGAAAGCTGCAAGTTATGCATGGAAGCAAGGCATAGTGTATATGATCTCTATGATCCTTAACACTAAAGGCAATGAACTGAAGGAAATTCTGGTAGTATCAGAGTACCCCGACGTTTTCCCAGAAGATCCACCTGGACTATCGTTTGTCCGAGAAGTGGAATTCAGAATTCATCTAATTCCTGAAACTGCACCAATTGCTAAAGCACCTTATCAACACCGACGGAGATGCTGGAATTAAAGAAGTAATTAGATAAATTGCTAGAAAAAGGTTTCATACAACCAAGTTCATACCCTTGGGGAGCTCCTGTAATGTTTGTCAAGGAGAAAGATGGTTTGATGCGTATGTGTATTGATTATAGGGAACTGAATATGGTCAGAATCAAGAATCGGTACCCATTACCAAGAATTGATGATATATTCGATCAACTCCAAGGAACTTGGTATTTTTCCAAGAATGATTTACGCTCAGGATACCATCAACTGAAATTACATGAAGAGGAAATTCCTAAAAATGCTTTCAAAACTAGCTATATGGTCACTACGATTTTACAGTAATGTCATTTAGCCTAACAAATGATCCAGCAGTATTTATAGACATGATGAATAGGATATGTAAACCATATCTGGATAAATTTGTAATTGTCTTCATAGACGATATACTTATTTATTCCAAGGGTGAGGAAGATCATATCAACATCTTCATTTTCTTTTAACATTGTTGAGAAAAGAAAAGCTTTATGCTAAATTCTCTGAGTGTGAATTCTGGTTGTAAGAAGTGAAATTTTTAGGACATTTGATTAATCAGGAAGGGATTCATGTGGATCCTACAAAGATCGAAGCAATTACCAAATTGGAGTCCCTAAGTCACCTACGGAAGTCAGAAGTTTCCTAGGACTAGCGGGATACTATTGACATTTTATTCAAGATTGTTTACAGATCGTTGTTCCGTTAACCAAGTTAACATGTAAATCGGTTAAGTTTGAATGGGGACCCAAGCAGGAAGAAGCTTTTAAAACCTTGAAGAAAGATTAACGAGTGCACTGATACTTGCATACCCGAAGGTACTAAAGATTTAGTAGTCTTTTGTGATGCTTCTAAATGAGGATTAGGATGTGTTTTTGATGCAATGTAATAAGGTGATTGATTATGTGTCTAGGCAACTAAAGAAGCACGAAGAAAACTATACAACTCATGATTTAGAATAAGGAGCGATAATTTTCGCCCTCAAAATTTGGAGACATTATTTGTATGGTAGTAAGTTTACCATCTTTATGGATCATAAAAGCTTAAGATATATATTCTTGGGCAAAAATAATTGAACATGAGGCAAAGACGATGAATGGAAATTCAAAGTGATTATGATTGTGATATCCAATATCACGAAGGTAAAGCTAATGTGGTAGTTGTTGCTTTATGTCATAAGTATCATGAAAGACCAAGTAGATTACGTGCCCTCAGATTAAATTTGCAGATAGATTTAATAGAACAATTGAAAAGTACCTAGGAAACAACAATCAAGGATGATGCTAAAACATTAAAATGAATGATGAAGGAATTAGAAAAAGAAATAGATGGAATTTGGAGATTTCATAAGATAGGATTTGGGTAGCCATCCATGAAAACCTACGATATAGAATTTTAGAAGAAGCTCATAAGTCTAAGTATACGATGCATCCTAGTAGTGACAGGATGTATCAAGATTTGAGGAAGAATTTTTGGTGGATATGAATGAAAAAAGGATATAGCTATTTACGTCTCTAAGTGCTTAACTTGTTTGCAAGTTAAAGCTCAACATCAGAAACCTTCAGGTTTACTTCAACAATTAGAAATGCCAGTATGAAAATGGGAATTGATAACAATGGACTTTGTTACCAAATTACCCAAAACAAGAAAAGGTAACGACACAATCTGGGTGATTGTGGATCGACTAACCAAGTCAACTCATTTTCTACCAATGAAGGAAACCTTTAGTATGGAAAGATTAGCCAAGCTATATGTAGATGAAGTAGTTTCATTACATGGAGTTCCGTTATCCATAGTGTCTGATAGAGATAGTCGTTTTACTTCTCATTTTTGGAAAAGTTTCCAAAAAGCAATGGGAACACGACTAAAGTTAAGTGCAACCTATCATCCTCAAACAGATGGACAGAGTGAAAGGACAATCCAAACATTGGAAGACATGCTGAGGGATGCGTAATAGATTTTGGAGGAAGTTGGGACGATCATTTGCCATTAATAGAATTCTCCTATAGCAATAGTTATCATACAAGCATTAATGCTGCTTCATTTGAAGCACTTTATGGATGAAAGTGCCGAACCCCAGTATGTTGGGCAGAAATAGGGGAAAAGCAATTATCGGGTCCTGAGATTGTACAAGAAACAACTGATAAGATAATTTAAGTCAAGGAAAGGTTAAAGACAGCTCGAGATCGTCAAAAGAGTTATGCAGATAATCGACGTAAGCCATTGGAATTTCAAGTTGGAGACAAAGTATTGTTAAAAGTTTCTCCATGGAAAGGAGTAGTCCGATTTGGTAAAAAGGAAAGTTAAGCCCAAGATATGTTGGACCATTTAAGGTTATCAAGTGAATTGGACCAGTATATTATCAGCTACAGTTACCTGAAGAAATTGGTGGTATACATGATGTATTTCATGTATGTAATCTAAAGAAATGTTTAGCTAGTGAATCTTTGTTGGTACCTCTTCAAGATATAGAGGTAAGTGAAAAATTAAAATTTGTTGAGAAACCTTTCCAAATCGAAGATAGAAAGGTTAAGAATCTCAAACATAAGAGATTGATTATGGTCAAAACAAAATGGGATTTAAAATGAGGACCAGAATATACTTAATAATTACAATCAAAGATGAACAGATATATCCATACTTGTTTCAGTGAATCTCGAGGACGAGATTTTAAACAAGGTGGGGAGAATGTAACAACACCCAAAATACCCTACAAAGAACCTTGATCGAAACCCCAGACATGCACGAGGAGACCCAGCAAAAAAATGTGGACATCCCAGGCGCCATGCGGGAGAATCCCCTGATTCTCCAGCTACGCGCGGAGAGATGCCAGGCCACGTGGCATTTTTGTGACAAGTGGCAAGGCTATGTGGTTGACGAGGCTGACGTAGCCCTAATAGGCAGCTGTCGCGCCACGCGAGGGAGTCCCTGGTTCTCTAGCGACGCGTGGGAGAAACCCAGGTGGGCTATATAATGGCAGCCGTGGGAGAAGTCTCGGTGCACTTTTTGATTTATATATCGATTCTCTTTCTCTCTCAAATTGTTGTTCAAATACCGAGGCCCCTAAACCCCTAAAATCTGCTCCGTAGCCAGCGCACTAACCCTAATCACTGGTACGATACCCTGTCTGATCGATCTGAAACCAAATCAACTGATGTTTAAGTGTTGCCTGAATAAGGCTATACTTTGTCATCTACGTTGAGGTTTTAATCTCGTGATTATCGTTAAAGTTTGAATTGGGTTAGTACACTAACACGTGTTGCATTGTGTGTTTAATTAGGAGCCCAGGACTTAGACCTGAAGGCTATTACCAAAAACCCTAAATCTGCAAAGTGACTCATTCTCTTTTTTCTCACAACATTATGCGTCATTCTCTTTTATCAAATGCTTTTAAAACCCTAAATGTTTTCCAATTGTTACTTATATTACAGTGATTAAGTCTTTGTATTCTTACTGGGAAATAACTGCCAGTATGTGGGGTTTTGTATACACTACTTGATAAGCTTCAGTACTTGAGAGAATGATCAACAATGATATGACCACAGTCACAGGAATTGCCGACTGACAAATACCTTTAAGTAATAGAAAGATGTGTTGTAATTATAAGAAAGTGTCTTTTTGATTAATTTGAATTTGAATGAACTCACCAGTATTTTTCATTGATCAAATGTTTTTAAAACACGTTTCAGGTGATTACTGTGAAGAGAAGAAAAAGTGCTATAAGGCACTCAATAAGTGGCTATGTAACCTGAATAAAACATAGTTTTTAGTCAAGGGTTTATCCCTGTGAAAATTCTTTATGTAAATAAGGGTTTCATCCCATAGTTTATGAAATGAAAACTAAGGTGTTTTGAAAACCGGTACTACTTATATCTGCTCCGGCTCCCGTCTACGGTAGTCGGGGGTTGTGACAGAAGGTTCCTCCCGAACAGCCCGTTATGCTCACAAACTTTAAAAAGTGGTTCTATGATGGTAAAATCGGAGAAACAGTCATCAGATCTAACTTCAATAAAGACATCCGAAAGTTCGATCCGATGGACATGTTTATGTTCTGCTTATCCGATCTGAACATTTTGTACGAGCACAAGATACATGTGGGAGTGGGAAATGAATACTTGGAAGAAGGAATGCTCTTCCAACGTGTTGTGGAAAGAGCAAGAGACAGAAAGAAAGAAATGCTGGAGATCTTGTTTTCGTATAGAAGAACAAAAAGAGCATGATGAAGCGAGAAAAAAGAGGCTGAAAAGCCAACTGAACCACAAACTTCTACTCCTTAAGAGAAAGACCCGTCATCAGAATCAGACGTCCAGGTAATACCACCTTCGACTTCATCCATATATGAAGTCACTATGAAGGATCCACCATCAACTAGTAAAGCTGCTACTCATCAAATAACACCACCAAGCAATGCTGAAGAAGCAGCCACAAGCCCTGAAGCTCAAGACAAGAAATGAAGACTCTCACCGTACGCAACGGTCTAGGGGGATATTGTTAGAACGTTTTGAAACTGTTGGTACTTGAGTTTAATAGGTTCGGCTTGTATGTTATAGTATAGCAATGTAAAGGGACTAAAGGTGCACATTTGGTATTAAGTCCCATCAGGGGCGGCGTATTTATGATCCCAACGTAATTATAATTACGCTGGTAATAAGTTCTTATATATATCAAGGCACCACATCTTAGGTTTCCAAGTTTCTTGGGCTAAGGTGGTTTTTGTGTTATTCAAGTGTGTAGTCTCTGATTTCTTGTGCTAAATCCGATATCCAGGCTCTTTGATTGTGTTATACATTATGAGATTCCAAATCAACATTGGTTGATTCATCCTTTGTCAAGATTCTTCATCTTATTCTTGTTTTTCTTACTTTTAACACTCAAACACCTAATCAATAAGTGTTTGTGTGGGTGTCAATCATTATCACTGTGATCCGGATTTGGGACTCACAGTGATCAATTGAAATCTGGTTCTTCCCGCCAGGGATTAAATGGAGTAACCAGGGTAGGTTGTTTTTTTGGTTTTGTTTTGTTTTAGTTTTTTTGTTTGTTTGTTTTTTTAGTAGATTTCTGATTGGATTTGTGGGTAGGAGGGCGAAAGAAGATTCGTCAAAACAGGAGGCTTTAAAGCTTGTCGTTTCTAGTAAGGGAAGAAGAAAATGGTGGAAGCGGTGAGGTTTATTTTCTTTGATCGGTGGTCAAGAATGGTGTAGTTCTAGGACTCGGGAAGAGGGATATCTGGCTTGGTCATGGGAATGAAGTTGTCTGTAATGGTGTGGATATGAAGAAACAGTACAATTAAAGATTAAGGGGAAATGAAGACATTAATCTTGAATTAAGGAGTTAGGGAACAAACGGGCTATAAATAATTCTTGATGAATTATTTATGGAGTCATTTATATTTAATTTAAATATAATTGTTAAGTAAAATTAATAAGGTTTATATTGTTTGTTTATATAATTATTGAAATATAGTTTAAGTTGGATTAGTATTAATAAGAGTATAATATAAACAAATCGTCATAGCTATCGTAAATGGTGTGTTTTGTTCTTTTCTGATTTATTGTGATAACAAAAGAGTCAAACAAATTCGTTGAATCTCGTGTTTCTGTGTTCGATCAAGGGCTTGATTTTCCAATACGTTCAACCACCAAACAAGTCTTTGAGCTCTCTAGACGCATGACCGGGCTGGTTTCCGCGTAATTGTCCAGCCAAAATCTGATGCTAGACACATTTCCAAGGACCCATTTAATTAGGTTATTATTAAGGTGAACACTAGAGCAGGATAGGGACCGATTAATTTTGTTATCTTTTTTACCGGTGATTTTGTGACCCACTAAAAAAGTAAATCGTGGATCCATCGTTGGGTGTAGGTGGATTAAATAGTGAAATAACCCTCAACTGACCGCACATACTTCTTTTCAAATTTATACGTGGGGGTATGGCAAAATTTATTGACCGTACCATTCTAAATAACGTGAAGTATTATTCCAAATGAGTTTACATGGTCTCATTCAGTCATTTGTTTGCAGCATAGATGACAGAAAACATGGAGAAGTACCTACACTTAAATGCTAAATTACGGATGAAGATATCAATTATCCTATATATTGATATTAATTTAAAATATTACATTTTAGTGAATTATATATATATATATATATGGATCCCATTAAGTCTAACTACCATCCAAATCGATATCCACCGTCAGATCATGCTGAGATGAACAGCCGTTTAAACTCACAAAAATAACTGCTATAGTGACGGTTCAAAGAAGTTTTTTACGGTTTTCCTAGATGATGGTTAGCTCCACCTTTTCCTCCCATGATCTCCATAACTCAAGCCTCCTATATTGGTTGTTCTCAGCAGTACCCTTATTTTCCTCCTAACCGCTCCTTACAACCCTTTTTCTTTATTTCTATCAAAAACATCACTCACTCGCACACATGTTTTAGTCATCTTTCTCTCTCGTCTGAAAAGCCACTAGACCACGATGTGCACAAACCTTTCGACGATACCATTATCGCCTATAGTTAGAATCGCTTTGGATCTTCCCTTTCCTTTCTCCACACTGTCGTTGCAGTTGAAGAGCAACAAAACGTCCCTTCCCAGGTTCTTTTGTTTTTTTACCAGCTCCTCCCCCATAACCGGTGAAAGTCCGTCCATCAACACTCTAAACGCTCACATATTCACTTTTGAACTTCTGCATAAACCAGGCTAGATAAAAGATCTTTTAATACTATTAATAATAAACCAGGTTTGATTTTGTGAAACTTTTACTTTTTGTTCGAAGCATAAACAAACCAGGTTTAATTTTGTTCTACTATTAGGATTCTAGATTTCTGAACTTTTGATTTTGTTCCACCAGGTTTGATTTCAGTTTTGTTCCACCAGGTTTGATTTCAGTTTTTTTGGATGTGGCGGAAGATCCTGCCCTTGAAATCAAATAGTTTTGTCATCGGATTCCTGACATTAGCTTTTATGACGTGTTATTTCTATATTAATTCATGTAATACGATAGAGAAACTACACGGAATCGGCTTGTGTTGTGGTACTTCTCCGGCGAGGGGAAACACGCGGCCTATATGTGTTCGTATTCCATCTTTTAGCTCTTATCTTTACCAGTGTTATGTTATTTGTTCATTTTACGGTTTGAATTGCGTAATTTTGGAGCAGGTTAACAGATTACCTTTCAATCGATACACATGGCTGACAACTCATACATAATCCATTTACGGGTTTCGGGTACAAAATCGCCCACCGGGTACTCGCTTCTGGCTAGGCTAATCAGGAAGATTATGTTGCATCAAAACTGAAGGTATATCAAAACTTATCTTTCAAGTTTTTTTTAATTATTATTAGATTAATGATTAATATTCAAGACCATCAGTCAGTACTAAAAAAAATTAATTTTCAATTTGTTAATGATTTATGTGTCCATATGTAGCATAATTAATATCCGCCAGGAAAAAATGTAGCACAGTTAAAGGGTCAATAAGCTTCTTGATTCACCCACATTTCTTTTGGTTTTCCTTTTTTAGTTTATTTAATAATTTATTCATGATGCAAGGACTGCTATTTTGGACGAGGCTATCCTCACAGGGAGCCTACCCCCAATAGAAGGTTGTTCTCTCTTTCAATGTGTGTTTTTCTTCATATTTTTGTAGTGGTATTTATTTTACTTCCGTTGCCATACACAAGTACTAACTTATGCATGCATGTATGGTTTTAATAGGAAAGGACTTCCTTCAAGAAAATTGAAAGGGAAAAGCGGAAGTAGGGTATCTCTGGCTTTCAAACGGGGAGAATTTTGAGTCCTTATCGGAAGTAAGCATGTCTTTCAAGATTTTTTAGCTTTTTTACAAATGTGAATTTCTCTTGCAAACATTCAAAATCAATGTAGTTTGTAATAACTCCTCTGTTCCAAGATATATTTGGCAAGATGGGTGGGATTAGAGATGGGCATAAAAACCGGTTCCGAACCGGTAGAACCGAACTGGAACCGGTTCCAGTTCCTACCCGACATTAAGTAGAACCGGTTCCGGGTTCAAAATACCTGTTGGTTCCAACCCGGTTCCACAATTTTACCATTTGAATCAGATAGTAACCGGTTCCTACCCGTACCCGGTTCCTACCCGTACCCGGAAATTCAGTTCTAGAAGGAACCGGTTATACCCGTTAAAATGTTACCGTTGGAACCGGTTATACTCGTTATAATGTTACCGTTGGAACTGGTTATACCCGTTAAAATGTTACCGTTGGAATAGAAAGAAACATTACACAAACTTTATTAAAACACCAACGGTAACATTTATCAGGAACCGGTAAGTAGGAAGGGGTTTTATATATAAAAAAAACGATTTTTTAATCAGGAACCGGTTCCAACGGTAACATTTTATCAGGAACCGGTTCTGAACAGTAAAAGTCAGGTTTTTACTGTCAGGAACCGGTTCTGAACAGTAAAAGTCAGGTTTTGACTGCCAGGAACCGGTTCCGCACCATACCCGGTTCTATAATACCCGTACCCGGTTCTACACGGTTCCATATTCTTG
This sequence comes from Scalesia atractyloides, assembly GCA_947069175.1. NCBI lineage: Eukaryota > Viridiplantae > Streptophyta > Magnoliopsida > Asterales > Asteraceae > Scalesia > Scalesia atractyloides. The sequence goes on from CAMTDV010000030.1 coordinate 60,924,608, forward strand.
GGTGTGAACCCGGGTAGGAACTGGACCCGGTTCCACACCATACCCGGTTCCAATGACATCCAAGCAGAACCGGGTCCGGGTTGGAACCGGTTCCGGGTAATAATAAAACCCGATTATGCCCATCTCTAGGTGGGATGGGTAACGGGTCAAAACTGTTAATCTTTTATGCCGGCTATAATAAAATGGGCCTGGTCAGTTTGGTCGACCCGCCAACACTTCTTTGTCCATTTATTTTCTTATAAATTAGTAAAGTTTATAATACAAATATAAACTATACAGTATTAACATTAATCTATATTTTGGGAAGCGAAAGTTTTAAACATTTGAATACACTTTGGGTGACTTTCTACCTGTTCGACACATTTTACTTTTAGCTAAGTTATAGAATTTTAATAGTTTACATGTTGGAGATAAAGTAACCAAATTAACTGTTTCAAGATAAATGGATCGAAATGATCACCTTTATAATTTACAAGGAGCTTTTGCATATATATGTTAGTTATGTGATGGAAATTATCCTAGGAAATACTTATCCAAGACATGTTAGTTAGTTGTATAGCACATTTGAATTGTAAAGCATGTACTTCTGTTATTTCATCTTATTACTTTCCTATTTGCATAAATGTTTTGTATCATGATTGAGTTATTCTGAAAGTAGTATATACTTTGTTAAGTATGTACAATATATAAGGAGTCAAGTACCAAGTATGAAATCAGGTTAAGGTGTAGTTACAAGTTTGGTCTCCGTTGATGCTTAATTTGTGCTTTAATCTCCAGGAGTTTTCTGGAGTTGGTGGGCTGTGTAATGATATCGAACTAGAAAAGGATACTAATAAAGTGTCGAGCCGTACTTTTGAAATTCTTGCTTCTTGCCATGCAGTGTGGTCAGCCTATTTCAACAAGCATCGTTGAAAAATCAAATAACTGTCTTTTCCATTGCTGACAAGGAAAACACGACAAACCTAACACGGAAGTTGCGAGTTTGGGTTCAGTCTAAACTAGGGATGAGCTTGGTACCGGTACCGGAACCGAATTTCGCGGTATCGAAATTACCGGTACAGATCGCCAAATTTGGGTTCCGGTACCGAAAATGTTTGGTACGGTATGGTACCGGTATTCTACCGGTATTCAAGGCTAAATTTCGGTAAAATACCAGTACCGAAAACACCAAAAAGTGGGGTCCGATTCGTTACCAAAAAAGAACCGGTACCTGTACCAGGTACGATATGCTCATTCCTAGGCTAAACGGGGTTCGTTGAATCTTGGGTTCAAGTTGACCCGTTTATTTTTTAATTTTCGCTATATTATGTTTTTATGCTAGAAGTTGCTACATTATGCCATATTTAAAAAATTAAAAGAGAAAATAACATTATATTTTGCAACTAAATACGATTGTTTTATGTACAAGTTGTGTTTGCGTCAACATTCGGCAACTCATGAATGGGAGTGCTAATAATGATGTGTTTTGTTAGTGCCATCTCACTGGTTGAAGTTTCTAAAGACTACAAGAAGGCACATTATTCTCTAAGTGGAATGACCTTTATTATGTTCTATCTCAGCAACCCTTGAAGGAAGAAAGTGATGCTTGGAGGTGGAGGTATGTTGATCGGATGGTAGACTTCTCGATTAAGCAGGTTAGGCAAGAGCTAGAGGAAAGTAGCGACTGGGGGGATTCTAAATTAGTTCATTTGGAGTAGATCGTGGTGTTGAAGGTGAAGTGTTTTGTACGGAGCGCCACAACCCCTGCGACTATAGCCTTGGCGTAACATGATGGCCATGCCCGATGTGTGGCATAATGAACAAAAACGTTGACCACCTTCTTGTCAAGTGCCACTTAACTAATCATGATTTTTAACTACTCATATCAACCGAATTTTGATGGTTTGCGGAATTGCGGGTGGTGTTCATTTAATCCAACTTGATCATAACCCTAATACTGGTAACCCGTACATGACTTTTGTAACCCGTTTATCTAAATAGGTTTAATGAGTTGGTTGGTGACCCCTTTTAGAAGAAAAAAAAAGAATGAAAAATAAGTTCTGAGTTGAAAATGAGTTCGTGATCCAAACCCACTTAGCCCTAACTTTAACCTTTGTTTCTGTGCTAGGTTGGGCATTGCCACCCCTACACTAGCTTGATATTATCACACAACACATGCATTATAAACGACGATATTATGGATAATTTTGATGGAAAATGGCAATCATGCAGTTACAAATACTTTTGTAATAAACTATGAATATTTAATTTAACTTTCTTTTCAATTCATGTCAAATTTCAGGTCCGTTTAATAGGTTTGGTGTGCAAATATAAGTACATGACCCATTTAACACTCGACATGCAAAAACAAGTACACGACCTATTTAATACCTTACACTCATACTAGTATAACAACTTTAGGTGGTTGTTAATGTGAAACATGAGGTCGACACTTATATTTCTAAATGTCCCCCAGTAGATGATGCTAGATGTACACCAGATTCATCAGATGGGCACATTGCAACAAGTCAAACAAGTCAGCAGGAATCGTTAATTGTTCTTGTACATGTAAAGAAACTTTATATCCTTACTCTCATACTTGTATAACAACTTTCAGGTGGTTGTTGATGTGAAACACGAGGTTGCCTCGGTAGACGATGCCAAAAATACACCAAGTTTGACAAATGAGCACCATGCATCAAGTCAACAAGTCGAAAAGCGGCCACCTTTGAGGTTAAAGAGGACGATCTAAAAACCGAAAAAAATTGAGGCAGTAAACCATAGTGTTTACTTCTGCATTAAAATGACATCATTTCATGTTTTACCACTCTATCACTTTTATTTTATATTGTTTTGTGGTTGTACACTCTTCACGTTCGTTTTCCTTTTATAAATTAAAAATGGTGCTTTTGTTTATAATGTTGTTTAGACTTATGTCCACTTAATGTGGGTGTTTGGGATTTCTATTTTGAGCTCCTTTTTAACTTTTTAATTTCTTAAGAGTTAATAAGTTATTTTTGTAGTGTTTGAATAATGTGTTGAGATTGAGTTTTTGTGGTTTAAAAAGAAGAAAAAGAAAAGTTAGATGGCTATAACTTTTTCAAAAAAGAGATGGAAAAGAAGAAAATGAGAAACAATCCCAAACACCCTCAATATAGATTGTCTTTGTTTGTTACGTTGTTAGCGTAACCCGTCCACCGGACGGGCATTAAACTAGTTTATTTGATTCATAATGAGTGTGACGAATGCTCAACCTATTTCAGGACCTTAAGTATAAGATTAATTCAAGTCGTTTTCATATTTTTGTGGTGTCAAAGAAAATGTCTATAAAACTAGAAAGAAAATATATTTCTTTTTTGGTATTGTGTTCAACTTATAAGGAACAGTCCTTAAAACTATATGAAGTTCGGCATCGTAACTAAGTCTTAAATCAGTAGATTATTGCACAAGAAGATATGTAGCTTGTATAGAGAACACCATTTTACCATCTAGCTATGAAGCATTTTGGTTAGTATTAGGATCACAACAAAATCTTGTTATGTTATGTTTTAGTTATTGGTTTGATCATCCAAATATTAACAATACTCCCTTAATATTAATTATTACAATACTGTCAAGATCATCATATGAATTAATATTTTATGAATCAAAAGGTTTTAGGTATATAATAACAATAGCTCATATTGAATCATGATAAGATTGTAATGTATTTAAATTTAAGACTAAAGTGTATAAATGGTTTCTGCGGCTTAAAACTAAATTATACAAATAGTTTCTATGGTATATTCATATTGCATTTTTGTCATTTCTTTTTAAAAATTATATATATGGTCCTTGTTATGCAACGTTAAATATCATGTTTGATTTATTCATTATTATATTATATTATATTATATTATATTACAACTTGGATATCTATAGTAATTTGCATTTATAAAACATAGGGTACAAAATCATTAAAGCACATGTAAAGAATCTTTTAAAGAAATCAACATGTGAGTTCAATCTATTTAAGTGTACAATAAGGATGCAGTAGGTTACAAGTAGTTTATATTACAACTTGGATATCTATAGTAATTTGCATTTATAAAATATAGGGTACAAAATCATTAAGCACATGTGAAGAATCTTTTAAAGAAATCAACATGTGAGTCAATGCTATTTAAGTGTACAATAAGGATGCAGTAGGTTACAAGTAGTTTATATTACAACTTGGATATCTATAGTAATTTGCATTTATAAAATATAGGGTACAAAATCATTAAGCACATGTGAAGAATCTTTTAAAGAAATCAACATGTGAGTCAATGCTATTTAAGTGTACAATAAGGATGCAGTAGGTTACAAGTAGTTTATATTACAACTTGGATATCTATAGTAATTTGCATTTATAAAATATAGGGTACAAAATCATTAAGCACATGTGAAGAATCTTTTAAAGAAATCAACATGTGAGTCAATGCTATTTAAGTGTACAATAAGGATGCAGTAGGTTACAAGTAGTTTATATTACAACTTGGATATCTATAGTAATTTGCATTTATAAAACATAGGGTACAAAATCATTAAGCACATGTGAAGAATCTTTTAAAGAAATCAACATGTGAGTCAATGCTATTTAAGTGTACAATAAGGATGCAGTAGGTTACAAGTAGTTTATATTACAACTTGGATATCTATAGTAATTTGCATTTATAAAACATAGGGTACAAAATCATTAAGCACATGTGAAGAATAAATCAACATGTGAGTCAATGCTATTTAAGTGTACAATAAGGATGCAGTAGGTTACAAGTAGTTTATATTACAACTTGGATATCTATAGTAATTTGCATTTATAAAACATAGGGTACAAAATCATTAAGCACATGTGAAGAATCTTTTAAAGAAATCAACATGTGAGTCAATGCTATTTAAGTGTACAATAAGGATGCAGTAGGTTACAAGTAGTATAAACTAATAACATACCCTACGTATTATCTCACTAAAGATAGACATATACATATAGATAGACCAACGTTACAGTTCAGCCATCTGTAAAACAAAAAAAAATACGCTGATAGGGGACCGGCATACTATATGTAATGCTTCACAAGCACGGGTAAAAGACGGCCTCACACCCCTACCTTCTTTAAGCATCCAACTTCTCACTTCTTCCACATCATTGCATCTGTACATTTTATTCTTTACATCTTTTTTGTAATTTCTTAGCTATGAACTTGTACCAGGTTTATTGGTTATCACTTTTCATTTTGAAGTTAGTTAATTCAATAATATGTTTTTACTTTCGAAAACGTTAATCTTTTTCGCGGTTTAACGCATCATAAAGATACCACCCTATGTATTGTTTTTATTCATTTTTGTAATTTTGATATGTTTTGATATCTTCTTGGGCATATTTTTTTCGGTTGCTATACCGAGTGCCGTGTCGTACCAAACCGACCGAAACCCCGCTGCGTAGCACGGGTTTTTGTACTAGTTGATATTAAAATTTATTCAAGTATACTTTATATTAATAATAACATAATAAACAATAAAATATGTATAACAATTGTATTTGCATTTGTACCATAGAATCCTGTGCGTTGTAACGGGAATTCAGTTCGCTATAATAACCGAAAGAGAAAGCCTAAAAACTAAAGTTGTGATATGCCCAAAAAGATATTGACATTTGTTTTACGTCGATCGAAAGCTATCATATAAGTATCGGTAGCGTACATAGATTAAACTCGTGGTACGTGGTTGCGTTTAGTTTGTTTCTCAACATTGCGATATACATTTTATTTGAAAAAGAGTTGTATTCAAAACAACGGTAATATGACGAACCGAGTAGGTACAGTAATACTTACAATGGTTTTATTACACAAAAGTTTTATAATGTAACTCAAAAAATCAAGTCGTGTTTTACATTGATCGAAAATCACAAAAACGAATATCAATAATGTAACATTTGTCAAGAACGGGTTTCCAAAACCCGCTCCGTTTTGTAATCGAATATCAAGTTATAAATGCCACGTTGTGTATTTATGGTTATTTTGGTTTTTAATGATACATAATTAATAAACAAACTAAACTATAAAAATTATATTTGATAAAAAGTAAAAACAAAATAAATAAAAAAAAGAAATGTTGCTGCCGGGACTCGAACCCGGGTCAGCCGGTTCATAACTTCAAAGTCTTAACACACACCCACATCACCACTCTGCCACTTGTTGTTTTCTGTTATCTCTAGGAAACCAATAACATTTATACACAAACTCGGTTAAACCGGTTGCGCCAACTGAAAAACAGAAATCGGCAATTCAATCGTCAAATCGTTTGGTTACTCGCACATTCAGGTTATAACCGATGCACCGACGTTTTCTAATCAATTCAGATTAAATGAACATCAAATGTCATCACCATCGGTTTTTATAACCGAAAAATAATCAAGTCCAGATTACTTCAATCCTAGACCCCTCCTGCGACTCAAAACACTCTGCAAGACTTTCAATTACATTTCCGCAACCTTACAATCCACCGGAGAAGCTTAAATCAACTTGCCGGAAAAATTCTGCAAGTCGCCGGAAAACCGAGACTCACATCCACACGGTAATCCCTTCGACTCTTTCTGTTTCAATCATGTGATTAATCGGTCACTAACACAACTCCACCATCAGAATCAGTCCTAGTCAACGTTTGTCGAAAATCCTACCTTCGTCGGAAAACTTCTGAAACTTCCGAAAACCCACCGAGAACTGACCTTTCAAACTTCTGTTAAACTTTGTTTAAGTGCCTCAACTTCTTAAATAATCGAACAAAGCTGTTAATTGATTTTAACAGCCGGAGTTCACTCTCAAAACCGACGAACCTCTGCCGGAATTCTGTGAACAACATTAATCGGTACATTCTTTTCCCCAAACTCTCTCCATTCTTTACTTTTAAATTACTTATAATGTTTGAAAAGCGAATATGTCATGAATCGGTCATAACAATCGGAATAAGTTTTCTGGGTAAAATTAACGAAGAAGACGAAGACGCAATATAACATAAGACTAATAAAAACCGATAAAATGAACGGGTTAGACACACAGTCCAGCGGTGGACTGTGTGCAAATAATACGCACACGTCACGAGTTCGATCCCTGATACACGCACCCTCTAAGTAATAAAATGCCTTTTCTGATTAAAGCTGAACCGGGTTAATCCCGTTAGTTGTTAAGTATAATAAAAACCGAGATAATAACCAGGTTAGACACACAGTCCAGCGGTGGACTGTGTGCAACACTAAGTCGCACGTCACGCGTTCGAAACCCGTTACTGGCACCGTTTTGTTGAATTAAAATGTTTTTGAAATTAAAAGAATTTTGGTTAAACTGAATTAGTATATAAATATAATTAAAAACAAGATTATTTCGGGTTAGACACGTAGCTCAGTTGGTAGAGCTGCGTGCACGCGTACGGGAGGTCTCGGGTTCGAGCCTCACCTGGCGCAAACAATTCCACTGACCGAACCGGTCAACAAGTCAACAAGTAAACGGTCAACGGTCAACGCAAAATAAACAATTTTTTTTATATTATTATTTATTTAATTTAATTTAAAAATCAATTAAAAATACTTAAAAATAACATTTTTAAAGATAGAAAATAGCCTTAAACTCACAAAAATATATCTAAAAATTTCATTAAAATCCTTAATAAAATCCACTCATTTAATATATTTTTCCGTTATTATTTAGGTTAGTATTTCTCGTTGTTCCGCTCATCCAATTCGTGCGCATCTCACCATCTCCAATCCAACGCACCCAATGTGAGTGAATCTTTACAAAATCCCCGTTTAATCACGCTTTAGGGTGTATCATGTGTCTTGTCATATATACTATATTTAAATCATTGTGCATACATCATATCATGAACATGTGTACTCAGTTTGTTTCAACTGTTGTGTAGTTATTGTTAGATGCAATTTATTATTTTCAGTACATGCAATTTCATAGGCCGCCGCTCCCCATTACATTATGAGCGTTGAGCATGTTCCCCATTTCATTATGAGCGTGAACCTGGCTTGCCCACATACGATCGGCTCCGTTTGATTGAGCCTTGATCGCACAGACATTTTCATTTTCAGTACATGCAATACGATCGGCTCCGTTTGATTGAGCCTTGATCGCACAGTTTCATTTATGTTATTTATCGTATGATGTTGGTATGTTTATGTATGCTATCATATGTTATTGTATGTTATAGTTGTGATTGCTATTTGCCACTGCTTGATTATTTACATTTGCTCATTATGATTATGCACAATTTTTATTGATAAACTAACAAGTAAATCAATAATAAATGTTTATCTAACAAGGTTCACTCGCCAACTTATGTTGACCCAAAAACCCCCATTTTTACACATGATACATGTGAGCCAGCTGCAGTCAGGAACACATAGGATTGGACTAGAAGAATGAAATGAATTAGAGTTTGGGATTGTTATGTTTGGTTTATTATCTTTGTATTGTATGGACATGTTTGGATATTTGGAAATGTAACTTTGACTTTAATAAATATGAAACATATTAGTAAATATCATGAGCTTTGGTGATAACCCAATTATGCCCCGACTCTTATTCCGCTGCGGGTCGGGGTGTGACAGATTGGTATCAGAGCCATGACTATAGGGATATAGGATAGGTTATTAGACCCTTAGAGCCTATACTATAGTTGATTAGAAACTTATAAGATTTTTGTGTGTTACATGCCAAATTTCATGATGTTTATATGTTCTATGTTAAATGTTACATTCAATATTATGCAAGCATGTTCATAATTATGTATTATCATATAATTCCTATCATGAATCATATTCTCATATCACATCATATCCATGAAAGCACACACCACATCATGATTTTTTTACAATGATTTTTGTGTTTTCAAATCTCATCAAAGTGAGTTCTCATGACGGGCATGTAGTAACTGGAAGGGTACCAGTACCGGTAGTCGGAACGTCCTGTCTAGGCTGGCATTCGTATAAATCCAAAATAAAGGACCAGTTTGCCTACCTGGGGACTAACGATGAGAGTACGAAGTACCTATTAGGCCAAAGCATGCTATACCAAACGTCGTGTGAGCTAACCCCACTTTGAGTTGTCATTGTGTCTACACCTGGACACGTTCCGACCAAACATCTCATGAACATATTTTGTGGTTTGCATTCGGGTGATGCGAGTGTTAAATTGCCAATACTAATGTGAATCCTACCAAGCCAATAGCCATGGGGGCCCACATGACTATATAGGTGAAGGTATGGGGGACATTTGAGGCCCAACATGAGCAAACCCAAGACATCCTATGGATGTAGTTGCATTATTGATATTTATGTTATTTTCATTTTCTTAAAGACACATGACACCTAAAAAGACACCATAAACTCACAATCTTCTCATGTATGTTCCTGTAGATGTCGTCCAGACAACAACGAAGGGGTAAAGATCAGGAAGGTCTCAGGAACACTTGGCCACACAAATCGCGAAACAAATGGCCACGATACTGTCTGACATTATGGTCCAAGTACAACAAGCCCTCGCTACAAATCCTACTAACCCTCCCCAACAACATGACCAGAACATCGACAACCCTCCTACCAGCAAGTGCTCTTACAAACATTTCAAATCTTGTGATCCTCCTAAATTTGAGGGGACCGAAGGTGTCACTGCTCTCCTCCACTGGTTCGAGGAAATGGAAAACACCTTCCTCAATTGCGATTGTCCTGAGGATCGCAAGGTTCGATACGCCACCGGGAGACTATTTGGGGTAGCTCTCACTTGGTGGAATACTGAGAAAGGGAAGAGGGGAACTGAAGATGCAATGGCCTTAACTTGGGAGGAGTTAAGGGAAATCATGACTAGGCGTTCTGTCCTAGGAGTGAAATTAAAAAGTTGGAGGATGAATTTCATGCTCTAAAGCAGAAGGAGGGAGACCATACCACTTATAACAAGAGGTTCTTGGAGTTGAACCAAATGGTTCCAAATTTGTTCACCCCAACTTATCGTCTGATTGAGCATTATATTCGTGGACTTCCCTCGAAAATTCAAGATTCAGTCCTCAGCACTTCACCGGTAACACTTGAAGCTGCTATGGAGCTAGCAACTGAACTGACCGAGAATCGAATTCGCAACGGGAAGTTCAAAGAAGAGAAAAAGAAAGCCCCTGTTGAGGGTCAACCTTCAAACCATCCCATCTCTTCCTCTAAGTTTGCTAACAAGAGGAAGCGCAACACCAGAAACTTCGCCGTTACACAAACCAACCTCCCAATTCCTGCTGCACCCATTACCCAAGTCGCTCCTTCACCCGCACCATACAGAAGACCTTACACTGGCCCGTTACCAAAATGCAACCGTTGCCAATATCACCATTCTCCTGAGCATCCTTGCCAATATTGCACCGGCTGCGGTCGCGCAGGTCATACTGTTCAAACCTGCCGCATGCCTCAGCGAACAAACCGCCACCAGCCTTCAACCCAAACCCACCAACAAATAATGGGTCAAGCTCAACAACCCCTACTATATCCACCCACCCAACACCTAGCCCAAACATATTACCAACCCAATTATCCTATGGGCCAACCTATGCGGGCTTGCTACAATTGCGGAGACGCAAGCCATTTCAGAAACACTTGTCCAAGGTTGGTAAACATTATTCATGCTCAAGCTCAAGCCAACCCAGTGAATCAAGCGAACCAAGCTCCACCACCTGCAAGAGGAAGAGCTTTCAATATCAACGCTAATCAGGCTAGGGCCGACGACAATGTGGTTAATAGTACGTTCCTTATAAATGGTAGATATGCATCTATGTTATTTGATACTGGTGCGGATAGAAGTTTTGTGTCTTTAGAATTTGAACCTATCTTAAACCAAAATCGGGATAAGCTCATGGAATCCATAACGGTAGAAGTTGCTGACGGGAAACCAGTTTCATTAAGCACTATTATACGCAACTGTACACTCACCCTAAACGACCACGATTTCTCAGTCGACCTTATTCCTATGAAGCTGGGAAGTTTCGATATCATAATTGGTATGGACTGGCTCAGTCAACATCAGGCAGAAGTTGTATGTCGCGAAAAATTTATACGTATTCCTCTTTCAAACGGTCAGACTCTTCGAATCTTTGGAGAAACCTCGTCAAAAGGGCTCAGCTTAATGTCTTGTCTTCAAGCTCAAAAATACCTTCGCAAAAATTATGTCGCGTTTTTAGCTCATATCATCAAAAAGGGGACAATGGAGAAGAAACTCGAAGACATTCCAGTAGTAAAAGATTTCCCACAAGTTTTTCCTGATGACATTTCAGGACTTCCTCCAGTTAGAGACGTCGAATTCCGTATTGATCTTATACCTGGTGCTACAACAGTTGAAAATCTCCTTATAGGTTAGCCCCCTCTGAAATGCAAGAGTTAGCCAGTCAATTACAAGAGTTGACTGACAAGGGATTCATACGTCCTATCTCATCGCCTTGGGGTGCACCTGTCCTTTTTGTAAAGAAGAAAGATGGATCGTTTCGTATGTGCATCGACTACAGAGAGCTCAACAAATTAACAATCAAGAATCGCTATCCTTTACCACGCATTGATGATCTTCTTGACCAACTTCAAGGTGCCAATTGCTTTTCAAAAATCGACCTTCGATCGGGCTATCATCAACTTAGAGTACATGAAGAAGACGTCCCAAAGACTGCTTTCCGAACTCGTTATGGCCATTATGAATTCATGGTTATGCCATTTGGTTTAACCAACGCACCAGCTGTCTTCATGGACCTAATGAACAGAGTCTGCAAACCTTATCTTGATCGATTTGTTATAGTCTTCATCGATGATATTCTTATTTATTCAAAATCTAAATCTGATCATGAGCGTCATCTTCGACTCATCCTTGCACTTCTAGAGAAGGAAAAGCTTTACGCCAAATTCTCCAAATGTGAATTCTGGTTAAAAGAGGTGCAATTCCTCGGACATGTAGTCAATGATAAGGGAATACATGTCGACCCCTCAAAGATCAAAGCAGTACAAGAATGGCAAGCTCCACGTACACCAACTGAAGTAAGATCTTTTCTTGGTTTGGCTGGTTATTATCGTCGATTCATTTCAAATTTCTCTCGCATCGCTGTACCACTCACGGCTTTAACTCATAAGGGAAAACCTTTTATATGGGGACCCGAGCAAGAAGAAGCCTTTCAAACTCTTAAACAAAAACTTTGTGATGCACCAATCCTCACTCTTCCTGAAGGTTGTGATGATTTTGTGGTCTATTGCGATGCGTCAGGGCAAGGATTAGGCTGCGTTCTAATGCAAAGAGGAAAAGTTATAGCTTATGCTTCGAGACAACTCAAGACGCATGAGTAGAACTACACCACTCATGACCTAGAACTTGGAGCCGTTGTGTTCGCTCTTAAGATATGGAGGCATTATCTCTATGGTACTAAGTGTGAAATATACACTGACCACAAGAGTCTTCAACATATCTTCAATCTAAAGGAGTTAAACATGAGGCAACGAATATGGGTACGAACTTCTAAATGATTACGACTGTGAAATTCGATACCACCCTGGCAAAGCAAATGTGGTGGCTGATGCACTTAGTCGAAAGGGTTATGCGAACTCCATTCGTCTTCTATGTTCGCAAATCATAACTGACATGAAAGATCAAATTCGAGAAGCCCAACACGTTTCAATAACAGAAGGTGATGTACGAAAGGAGATGTCCTGTGGAGCTGAGCTAAAAATTGAAACTAAATCTGACGGTATTCTGTACTACCTAGATCGTATCTGGATTCCTAACCACAACAATCTTCGTGAAATTCTTATGAATGAAGCTCACAAAACGCGATATTCTATACACCCAGGAGCCGATAAGATGTATCAAGACCTACGATATACCTAATGGTGGCCTGGAATGAAGAAGGATATTGCTGTTTTTGTTTCTAAATGCCTTACATGTTCCAAGGTGAAAGCTGAACACCAAAGACCCTCAGGACTTCTGGTCCAACCTGAAATACCTGTATGGAAGTGGGAAAATATAACCATGGACTTCATTACCGGGTTACCTCGCACTTCTGGTGGGCATGACACTATATGGGTAATAATTGACCGACTTACAAAATCAGCTCACTTTATTCCTATCCGCCAAGATTTCAAGAACGAAAAGCTTGCTCGTATTTATATCAGCGAAATCGTAAGCCGACATGGGGTACCGTTAAGCATTATTTCTGATCGTGATGGTCGTTTCACTTCCCGAACATGGCAAGCAGTACAATCCGCTATGGGTACGCGACTAGATCTCAGTACCGCCTATCATCCTCAAACTGATGGACAATCTGAGCGCACCATTCAAACCCTTGAAGATATGCTGCGAGCATGTGTCATAGACTTCAAGGGAAATTGGGACGCCCACCTACCATTAGTTGAATTTTCGTACAACAACAGCTATCATTCAAGCATCGGCATGGCACCTTTCGAAGCCTTATATGGTCGTAAGTGCCGATCTCCTGTATGTTGGCACGAAATTGGGGAAGCTCAAATCACTGGTCCAGAATTGATCCAAGAAACCACAGACAAGATCCATCAAATCCGAAACAATCTTCTAGCGGCTCAGAGTCGTCAAAAGAGTTATGCAGATAAACGACGGAAGCCTTTAGAGTTTAACATTGGTGATCATGTACTTCTAAAAGTATCACCGTGGAAGGGAGTAGTTCGTTTTGGTCAAAAAGGCAAACTAGCACCACGCTACGTAGGACCTTTCAAGATACTCGAAAGAGTCGGACCTGTAGCATACAAGCTTGATCTACCAGAAGAACTCAACAGGATTCATCCCACATTCCACGTATCAAACTTGAAGAAGTGCCTCGCTGATGAAAACCTCCACATTCCTCTGGAAGATATTCAGATTGATGAATCTATGCATTTTCTTGAAAGACCAGTAGAGATCATGGACTTCGGAGAGAAACGTCTACGATGAAGTCGCATTCCAATTGTTAGGGTACGCTGGGAGTCGAAACGGGGACCTGAGTTTACTTGGGAACGTGAAGACTCAATACGTGAAAAATACCCGCATCTTTTTCCTACTACTTCAACTATTTAAATTTCGGGACGAAATTCCTAAAAGTAGGGGATACTGTAACATTTGTCAAAAACGGGTTTCCAAAACCCGCTCCATTTTGTAATCGAATATCAAGTTATAAATGTCACGTTGTGTATTTATGGTTATTTTGGTTTTTAATGATACATAATTAATAAACAAACTAAACTATAAAAAATATATTTGATAAAAAGTGAAAACAAAATAAATAAAAAAAGAAATGTTGTTGCCGGGACTCGAACCCGGGTCAGCCGGTTCATAACTTCAAAGTCTTAACACACACCCACATCACCACTCCGCCACTTGTTGTTTTCTGTTATCTCTAGGAAACAAATAACATTTATACACAAACTCGGTTAAACCCGTTGCGCCAACTGAGAAACGGAAATCGGCAATTCAATCGTCAAATCGTTTGGTTACTCACACATTCAGGTTATAACCGATGCACCGACGTTTTCTCATCAATTCAGATTGAATGAACATCAAATGTCATTACCATCGGTTTTTATAACCGAAAAATAATCAAGTCCAGATTACTTCAATCCTAGACCCCTCCTGCGACTCAAAACACTCTGCAAGACTTTCAATTACATTTCCGCAACCTTACAATCCACCGGAGAAGCTTAAATCAACTCGCCGGAAAAATTCAGCAAGTCGCCGGAAAACCGAGACTCACATCCACACGGTAATCCCTTCGACTCTTTCTGTTTCAATCATGTGATTAATCGGTCACTAACACAACTCCACCATCAGAATCAGTCCTAGTCAACGTTTGTCGAAAATCCTACCTTCGCCGGAAAACTTCTGAAACTTCCGAAAACCCATCGAGAACTGGTATGACCTTTCAAACTTCTGTTAAACTTTGTTTAAGTGCCTCAGCTTCTTAAATAATCGAACAAAGCTGTTAATTGATTTTAACAGCCGGAGTTCACTCTCAGAACCGACGAACCTCTGCCGAAATTCTGTGAACAACATTAATCGGTACATTCTTTTCCCCAAACTCTCTCCATTCTTTACTTTTAAATTACTTATAATGTTTGAAAAGCGAATATGTCATGAATCGGTCATAACAATCGGAATAAGTTTTCTGGGTAAAATTAACGAAGAAGACGAAGACGTAATATAACATAAGACTAATAAAAACCGATAAAATGAACGGGTTAGACACACAGTCCAGCGGTGGACTGTGTGCAAATAATACGCACACGTCACGAGTTCGATCCCTGATACACGCACCCTCTAAGTAATAAAATGCCTTTTTTGATTAAAGCTGAACCGGGTTAATCCCGTTAGTTGTTAAGTATAATAAAAACCGAGATAATAACCAGGTTAGACACACAGTCCAGCGGTGGACTGTTTGCAACACTAAGTCGCACGTCACGCGTTCGAAACCCGTTACTGGCACCGGTTTGTTGAATTAAAATGTTTTTGAAATTAAAAGAATTTTGGTTAAACTGAATTAGTATATAAATATAATTAAAAACAAGATTATTTCGGGTTAGACACGTACCTCAGTTGGTAGAGCTGCGTGCACGCGTACGGGAGGTCTCGGGTTCGAGCCTCACCTGGCGCAAACAATTCCACTGACCGAACCGGTCAACAAGTCAACAAGTAAACGGTCAACGGTCAACGGTCAACGCAAAATAAACAATTTTTTTTATATTATTATTTATTTAATTTAATTTAAAAATCAATTAAAAATACTTAAAAATAACATTTTTAAAGATAGAAAATAGCCTTAAACTCACAAAAATATATCTAAAAATTTCATTAAAATCCTTAATAAAATCCACTCATTTAATATATTTTTCCGTTATTATTTAGGTTAGTATTTCTCGTTGTTCCGCTCATCCAATTCGTGCGCATCTCACCATCTCCAATCCAACGCACCCAATGTGAGTGAATCTTTACAAAATCCCCGTTTAATCACGCTTTGGGGTGTATCATGTGTCTTGTCATATATACTATATTTAAACCATTGTGCATACATCATATCATGAACATGTGTACTCAGTTTGTTTCAACTGTTGTGTAGTTATTGTTAGATGCAATTTATTATTTTCAGTACATGCAATTTCATAGGCCGCCGCTCCCCATTACATTATGAGCGTTGAGCATGTTCCCCATTTCATTATGAGCGTGAACCTGGCGTGCCCACATACGATCGGCTCTGTTTGATTGAGCCTTGATCGCACAGACATTTTCATTTTCAGTACATGCAATACGATCGGCTCCGTTTGATTGAGCCTTGATCGCACAGTTTCATTTATGTTATTTATCGTATGATGTTGGTATGTTTATGTATGCTATCATATGTTATTGTATGTTATAGTTGTGATTGCTATTTGCCACTGCTTGATTATTTACATTTGCTCATTATGATTATGCACAATTTTTCATTGATAAACTAACAAGTAAATCAATAATAAATGTTTATCTAACAAGGTTCACTCGCCAACTTATGTTGACCCAAAAACCCCATTTTTACACATGATACAGGTGAGCCAGCTGCAGTCAGGAACACATAGGATTGGACTAGAAGAATAAAATGAATTAGAGTTTGGGATTGTTATGTTTGGTTTATTATCTTTGTATTGTATGGACATGTTTGGATATTTGAAAATGTAACTTTGACTTTAATAAATATGAAACATATTAGTAAATATCATGAGCTTTGGTGATAACCCAATTATGCCCCGACTCTTATTCCGCTGCGGGTCGGGGTGTGACAAATAATGGTTCCAATAGCACCGAGACCTGTACCGATTTTTTGTTGGTCAGTACCGACTCATTTCTTCATCATATGATCATTTCTATAACAACTCCATTTTAAATAAAACTTCGAATACAACTCTGTTTTAAATAAAATTTATATCGAAATGTAGAGAAATAATTTTAACGCAACCGCGTATTTAGTCTCTATAAAAAAACAAACGAACGAAAGTTATAAGAAAAAAAAATATAGGATTAATGTCACACCCCAACTGATGATGGAAACATCGGAGCTAGTGAGACGAAACTAGATTGTAAGAGACTTCAAAACGAGTATTTGTGACAAGTATGTAAAGTAACGACTTTCATTTCATGCTAAAAGAAATACACTATTTCAAAGGAAATTACAACAATTATAACATTAAAATTTAAACAACAAAAACATAATTTTAACTAAGTGTGTATCTAGTTCATCCTTCTAGATTCTTTTTATAACACAGCAACATCAAGCTCCTGCAATATATATTAAAGTAACATGTCAACACAAAAGCATTGGTGAGCATACAAGTTTAGTGTACTAGCATACGTATAAAAAGCATTTAACGAAATCCACATGGCATTAACGTATACTAAAGCATAACATGACATGAACTAGCATGCATCACATACATGTCAACCCTAAGATTCCACTAGCGTAATCTTGCTTTTTGTATTACTTAACATGACCACAAGAATACGGGCAGTGTGCTACTCCTATAGTGCTATACATGTTAAGGGAGGCTTCTACGAAGTTAATGACAAAGTATAATGCAAGAATGGCTTTCTAGCATGCATGTATTTCTAGAGTATAAGTGTAGTAAGCATGTATATCGGATTCGTTTGTATGAATATGGTATTTGCATAAGTGTGTTGTGTGAGTTTTTTTATATGGAATATATATCGCATACAAAAGTGTAAAAACGGAAAGAGGGTCATATATACTCACGGTTTGCGTGGAGATTCCATGAAAGTGAGTTGAATGAGTCTTGAGTTTATGGAACACAGAAGTTACCCAAAAAGAGGAATGAAGGCGTGTGAGTTGTGGTTTTTGTTCAACAGATCGAATTTGGAAACTACAAGTTAACGTGTTATTAGTTAAATTAAAGTATCATAAGAATGGTCATGCAAGGAGGTAGGATGAATTCCATCCATTTAACCTCATTATATAATTCATCAAAGTTCTTGATGATTTCTGTTGGTCATGAATATGAAAATAATAAGAATGTAACCCTACTAAATCTACAAACAACCAAGTGAGCTAGCTAGATGCGTGCATCCCAAACATGGAAAGTGTTTAGGGACGTGATGTAGCCTTGTCCCTTTGTTGGAAATTGTTTGAGACTTAGTGGGTATGAAGATAACCAATCAACAAGTGAAGTAGTGGAACAAGATTGGAGAGCCAAAGCTTCCATGTTTCACACTTTCACCAAAACACAAGTCTCTATTGAAGATGGTGGAGCCTGGATGGTCTCAACACTTGTAGGTTGTCTAAAACCTTGTCAAAACAGAAAGTTTAGAAGTGTTTGCACCTCTAAACTTATAGCAATAAACCATACTCAAGCTCCATAACCATATGTTTGGTTAGAAGAAATGTAGGTGCAAGATTGTGCAAGTTTAAACATGTTTATAGAAGTTTAAGTAAAAGCTTTCCCAAAATAGAAAGTTTAGGCCTCAAAATGGTGATGCTCCACCTTAGTTTACCATGGTAAACTTGTGGAAACACTCTTAGAGGTGTTCCAATCTTTCAAGAAGAAAAAGAAGTGAAAAACTTGAAGAAAAGTGACATAGAAGCTCACTTTGGAACTTAGAAGAATCATGCCTTAACTCGAGTTTGCAGCTGATTAGAGAGTGTTATGTGTGAATTTGGAGAGTTGAAAAAGTGAAATGGAGGTGTGAGAGGGTTGGTTTATATAGTAGTGAAGTAGGGTTTGTGTTTAAAGTTAGATACGTGATTGGGGAAGAAGAGATATGGGAAAAAGGTGACCAACTCATATGCCCTAAACAACTCGCTGCAGATTAATCCCCCTTGCCACCCGCGGCGAGTAAGGGGTTAGTCCCTTGCCCCCCGAGACGGGCTCTTTCTCCTGCCCAAGTTTGGTTTTTAGCATTTTGGCCCCTGAACTTCCATAAGTTAGTTTTTTTATGCCCAAAGTTGTGTTTTAACTTGTTTTCGAGTATGGAACATGTTTGTGAATATGTGACGAGTATCGTGTACATATAAATGATAACTCAAGCGTATAATAAGTCTCGGTTTGCACATAAACATGTATCCAAAGATTGATTGAGAATAAGTATAACAAGTGTAAGTATAAAAGTAAATTTCCATTATGATCGAAGTCTCGGATTACAAGTTTGGAAGTGAAATACGAATACATCACGAATACAAGTTTTCAAAAATAGAAATACGATTACAAGTTTCTAATTAAGGAAAGTACATAAATGCAAAGCGTTACAATTTAAAAAGTATATTATTTTTAGTATAAAAATGTGTAAAAAAACTTATAAAAAAAGTCAAAGTTATTGCCGACACAAGTTGGTAACTATTATAGACTATAGGGTTAGAACTGGATATTATTTATACTATAAGGTGTGTAATTGAAACTAAAAATAAAAAACGAAAACTCAAAATTACTATTTATCAAAGTTGGTAATTGTAATATATACTAGCATTCCATAACATATTATTTCCATTTAAGTTAAGATTCTTATTATTACATTTTATGTTGACATGTTTTTGAAGGTCACACAACCTCAACTTCTCACCTTATGTTAAGTTTACAGCATCTAGAATATGTTTTCATCTTATTTAGGGAACAATTATAACAAGAAAATGCAACCATTATAGCACAAAAAGACTCAAATACATTACAAGTTTTACTCAAAGATATAGAAATCAAGAAAGAAGACCAAAATTGTGCATCCACAAACCTATTTTGGTAAGGTATATATTCCCTGGTAAAGTAATGACTTTATGTCTCCGCCTCAAGTCCTCAACTACCCTCTATTGAAATATAATGTATTACAAACAAGCAAAAGGGCTGTAAACGAATTGATCGAACACGAACAAGGCCATGTTTGTGTTCGTTCGTTAAGGAAATTAACATGTTCGTGAACTGTTCACGAACACATACCGAACATAAGTTTATGTTCGTGTTCGTTCGTTAAGGAAATTAGTTGTTCACGAACGGTTCGTGAACAAGGTCTCGAACACAAATGCAGCAAATGAAAACAAACCCAACGAACGTTTAACTTGAAAATAAAAAATAAAAACATTGTTATCCTTAAACATTGGATATTAGTAGTTAAATACAACCAACCAATGATAAATCAAAACGCAAGAAGTTTACGACACCACCAAACGATGAATCAGTTTAACTAACTTAGACATATAAGGTTTCAACTTTTCAATATGTTTAGATAAAATGTTTATGATTTATTATTTTTTCATATAATCAAACGAACACAAACAAGCGTAAACGAACGAACGTAACCGAACAAATTACCAAACATTCACGAACGCAGTCGAACGAACGAGACCTATGTTCGTGTTCGGTCGCTAACCTAAGCGAACGAAATTTTTTGTTCATGTTCGTTCGTTAAGCTAATCGAACGAACATAAACGAACTTCCGGTCAAATGGTTCACGAACTATTCGATGAACGTTCAGTCATGTACAGCCCTATTAAAATCATTGGTAGATGAAAACAATAACTAGTTTTGTGATTTTCTCTTTTCCAGATTCTATTTTACCTCCCTCTCCATACATACATACATACATACATACATACATAAATTATATTTCAAGACATGTATGTTTAAGTTATTAAAGTTATATGATACATATTATGTAGGGTAGGGATCATTTCAGAACTCTAAATATTTACAGAACTTGTAAAACTCATAATAAACAATCCTTTTATTCATATATACTATATGTATTTTTATGATTAAATACATGTTAAAAGTAATTTTATCATTTTTTATATGTAATTTTATGATTACACATATGTAAACTAGTTTTTTTACGTATATGTAATTAGTTATTACACATATATAATTTGACAATTACACATATTTAAACTACTCTTAACATGTATGTAATCATGAAAATATATATAATAAATGATAAAAGCTCTATAAAAATAGAAAAATATATATAATGACTGTTTATTAGCAGTTCTATAATTATTTAGAGTTCTGAAATGAACCCAACCCCGTATACCCACACATCATTTGTTTATTTTTTTAAATCTCCAAAGCAACCACGTTGACCTTTAAATAAAAAAGATTTGAAATATTGTATGCTTTATAAATTGATCATTTGATTCATTTTGATGTGTTCAACCCGTTCCTCTTTTAGACTAAAACTCATAGGTATGATTCGCTTAATCGGTTTGATATAATCTCTAATTCAAACTAACATATTCATAAAGAAAAAGAGAGGAAATTATCAGCTATTACGTCGAGAGACATATATACTAAATAATACGCTCATTGCATTATAGCCTAGTGTCATCTTGGGATGTGATAAACGCTTATGGGCCATTAGGTCTTGGGTTCGATTCCCACAAGAGGGTTTTTTTCCATATTTATTAGGTTTCATCCTGAATTGATGTATAGACATTATTGTCTATGGAGATGGATATGATCGGATGGTTCCGCTGATGGCATGCTGATATTCCAGTAATCTATCAGTGATTCAAAATTGCCGTTAAAAAAAACTAAATAATACTAAAGATATAGGAATCCTTGACTAGTAGAAAGAGAACAGGAACCATGCATTTATAACAGCAGAAAAGAACTCATCGTACCAGGAATGTGACTTCTCCCCATCTGTGTTAGGTGTAAATGTGACTTGTACCACACTTCAAATATTCTCACATATAAATATTATTATATATATTCAGTGCCGGACCTAATAATTTTTTTCATTGGGGGCAGAATTCTAAGGGTCAGTTTTTTACTGCTGAATATTAAAAATGGTCCGCTTTGAGTCGGGTCAGGTTGGGTAAACTTGTTGTCGGCCAAAGCTAATGTTTAGTTCTTTAATATAATAGTTAATTTAGCAACAACAACGTTACCTAAAGCACACTTTAACAAACAAGTTTTAATAATCTAATACTAAGAGTAAATTGCACTTTCCGTCCTTAACGTTTTATCAAACGGTGATCTTTAACTATTGAAAGTACGCTGGATGCAGTGTAGGATCAATAAAAAAATTTAATGCGGGGCATAAAATATTAGGGTAGAGGTCGGTTCTCTATCTCCAAATATGAAGCTTTTTCCATCCACTTCGATTTGGAATCAAATTAAATTTCAAATACACTTATATAGTAATAAATAGTGTAAATTATATATATGCATGGTAATAAATCACTAAAAAAAATTAAAACTATATATATTTAATATTGTAGAAGATATGAAAATAGTTTAGAGTATAAGTTATAAACAAATCAGTAAAACAAAAAATATAATACAGGAAAAACAAAAGAGCAATAATGAATATAACTAGGTTTATTAAAAGACGCCGCGTTGTGGTGAACTTCTTTTGTTGTTTAGTCTGTGTTTACATGTGTTTTGAAATCACTACGAGCGTGTCGCACACAGAACCACTAACAAGAATAAAAAGAAAATGTAGAAAAAAACGCTAAAAGATAACCGAGAGAAAATCAACAAAAAAAGTTGTATGGTAATGATATTGTTCGTATGAAACTCGTGGTCAGAGATGAGCAAATGGTACAGGGTAACGGTAGATTTTAAGTACCAATTTGGTACTAACTTTTGGCGTTCCTGGTACCGGTTCACTGCCGGATTTTATCTTCATATACCGGTACCGTAACTGGTATTTTCGGTACCAATATCGATTTGGTATGGGTTGGCACCGAGCTCAACCCTACCCCTGAAACTAAAATAAAGAAATCATTAAAAGTTGAACGAACTAAAAAAAATGTGCGATGCCTTTGTTGTTCGTACGGTACCCGTGATTAGGGATGAATAAATAGTACCGGGTAACGAACTAAAAAAATGTGTGAGCTTTGTTGTTCGTACGGCACCCGTGATTAGGGATGAACAAATGATACCAGGTAACATGTATCCTAACATGTGAGAAAAAAATCATTAAAGTTAAGAAAAATAATAAAGAAAAAAAGCTATATGTTACCATTATTATAACAAAAACACTATTCATTGGGTTTGTTAGATAATATATAGATAATTAATTTGAAAAATTACAATTTCATTTCTCAATGCAATGGACTTTTCGATGAGTGGCATTAATTAAATTGCATTCAATGTCCATCTTCCTCTTTTTACCTATTTGAAGTTATTTTTTCGTTCAATGTCCTTCTTCCTTCTTTTACCTACTTTCAAGTTCTTTTTAGTTTTTTCAGTTTCTTCCCCGAGCTCCACCATTAAGCTGTGCAACTTCTTTCCGTCCCCCGTAAAAAAAATTATTTGTTCTACTATTTCTTTTGTTGATCATGGGGTGCGTTGTTAATATTTTATGGAGTGCGATATCAAAATTTCATAGGGAACGCATCATGTATGTATACTAACCGGAAAAAAATTTATGGGGTGCGCCCGCCCACCCAGAGGACAACATAGGTCCGCCCCTGTGTATATTTGTAACAACGTTGAAAATACTATTAATTATATTTCTTTCAATATTCTATAGTATATGTAATTTCGATGCAGGTAAACGACTATGGAACCGCTTTAGGGTAATAAGGAGTATTATTGTGATAGAAAGTTTTATTCTTAATCTTGTAGTATCATATCTGACCCGTACTGAGTACCCATGGCCAATACCCTTTCTGAATGTTTTAAGTTTCGATTAAGGTTTTTCTTTTTCTGCCATTTCCCCATTTATTTTGTTTGTCACTGATCCAAAACGTGTACACACATGAAACACAAGGTAACATTTAAGAGTATGAGATGAAACTGAAATAGTAACGAACGTAACATTAGCATATATATTTTATTTTATATACGAATGCTAGATGAAAATGAAATGGTAACACATGTAAACATAAATGTTGTTCCATTTACATGAAAATTAACACGGTTGACTACCTCCTGATGGATATGGTATAAAACAAAAAAACTACGGTCGCAGTCCCATGGAACACCCTCCGGTCAGGTTAATGTATTATGGATATAAAGAACACGCATATATGCTTGTTTATGTGTAAGCGGGTGCGGTTGGGTGGGTGCATATATAGTGGTTAATTACATAACGCTAAATTATTATGAGACAAAAAATAACAAAGTTAAATTGTTTCTTTTATCAACATACATTGTTGTAGTAGTCGCTAGTTGTTAGTCAGGCGGTGGGGTGGGGACTAGCAATCAATCGGGGATTAGTCGGAATTAACTGGAATTAATCGGGACTAATTGTGATTAATCAGCGATTAATCAGGATTATCGGCACCTAGTCGGGATTTTTACAATCATGTCAACAATTTTTTTTAAATGTATTTTTTACATACAAATGCATATTTTATGTACATATATTATTTTATAAAAACGTCTAATTACACTTGTGTAAGTTATGTATAGGCAATGTAGCCTACACATGTGTGGGTTTAAACGAGATTTTATTCATTTTTTTTTATTTTAAGAGTGATGAATAAATACTAAACTTCAACCATTTAAAAAAACTTTTAAAATTAATATATTTTGTAAACCGGAAACCCATTTTATTTCCTTTTTGTTGTATGAGCTCTCAATTTGGGCATTTTCATTACCTAAGAACTTAAATTAAAAGAGTGTTTGGGAGCCCAGTTTTTTTTTTTTTTTTCACATGAGCTCTCAATTTGGGCCTTTTCCTTATCTAAGGACATAGGAGGGTTTGGGTTCATGGATTATTGTATTCTCTATAGAGATACGCATAATAACCGGTTTCAAACCCGACCCGGTGGAACCTACCCGGGACCGGTTCCGGTTCCAACCCGACAAAGGGCTTACCCGGTTCCGGGTCTAAAATACTTGACAAGTACTACCCAGTTCCATTATTTATATAAAAAATATACCCGTAACCGGTTCTTACCCGGACTCGGTTCCTGTTTTATACCCATACCCGGTTCCTGTGTTATACCGTACCCGGTTCCTCCGGTAAGTTGTACCCGGTTCCAAAAATATGACCGTTGGAATCGATTCCAACGGTACAAAACAGCATTTAATGCCCATGTTACCGTTAGAACCGATTCTTCTTTACCGTTGGAACCGGTTCCATGTATAAATAGCCACTATTTTTCAAGATTATCACACCAAAACCATCTTCTTCTTGTTTCTTATGTAATCGGTTATATTATTTTTAATGTGAAATTTTTAAGAAGTCTTTACTCTTCACTAGAACAAACTAAAAACATAAACATAAAACTCTTGATTAACACAAACAAATAACCGGTGACACAAACCAGTTACAAAACATTAAAACAAACCACATAAACCAAATAAAATACTAAACATTATAATCATAACACAACCTAAGCTTTAGAAGACCCGGTCCCGGAAGCTTCACCCTTTTCCTTGTTTTTCGCCTTTGTCACCGGACAATGGAGGTTGGTGTGTTTCTTTAGCGTCGAATTGGCCGACGCTTTCATAAACTTCCCACAACCCTTGCATCGAGCCATCTCATGGCTATCCGACATTAAGCACAAATCAAAGTGCTTCCAAATCTCCGGGTTTCTTTTGGTCTCCAAAATAGTCACGATTTCTTCGTTGCATGCCATTGGTTCAGTTTCAAAACAAGGATTTAGAGATGAAATGAAATTTTTTAGAAGTAATGAAATGAGATAAGAATGGATGAAGTAAATGGTGATTAAATACAAAAAAAAACCGAATATAATATCAATATTCGGTTTCAAACATTTGTAACCGGTTTTTAATAGTGTAAAGCAGCTTTTCAGGCTACAAGACCCGAGGGAACCGGTTTTAAATAGTGTTTGCAGCTTTTTTCTTCGCATAAAGAACATAACCGGATACGAACTGGAACCGGTTCCACATTAACTGGAACCGGGTAGACACTAACTGGAACCGGGTACACAGGTTCCACATTTATATGCTTATACCCGGGTACGAACTGGAATCGGTTATCACAGGAACCGGGTTCACTGGGTTGCATGAGGAACCGGGTCCGGTTTGAAACCGGGTCCGGGTACTAATAATACCCGATTTTACCCATCTCTAGTTCTCTAGAAGATAAAAATCATTTCCTGGACTTTGGTATTGTCTTTTGAGAAAATTATTATATTTCATTGCAAAACACAATAATATTTAAAAACTTATTCAAAAAACATGATATTATATTTTTAATAGGCATCTAAAATCCATCTATTATTTATTTAATAAAAGTATTTTCTTCCTAGATACTTCGTATGTTTTGCACGAAAAAATCACTTAATATAGTATGTTTTGCATAAAAAATCACTTAATACAGATATCAACATCTCTCTATGTTAAATTAGTTAAATGGGAAAGTTAATAAAATGAAGAAAATTTAATTTTGATTGATATAAAGTAGTGTTTTCTTATGATAATGCTGTTACATTTGATTTGCATAAAATATGGCATTATGGCACATATATACAAAAGACCACGTATACTACATGTGGGATAAAAAAAACAACTTAGGGGTTGTTTGTTTAGCTCTTAATGAGTTTTTTAATAGTTCAGACCTCTTACTCTCTTACTGATTCAGCACTTAATGGTTCAGACTGTTTGTTTCGCGAGCATATGTCTGAATGACTCAGACATTTGCCTCTAAATGGTTAAGTATTATACTGAGTCTGAGTGGTTAAGACCTCTTATCTGAATTGGTCAGTTATTTGCCTCTGAACGGTTAAGCATTATACTGGCTCTTAATGGTTCAGACCTCTTACAGGTTCAGCACTTAATGGTTCATAATTGGTTCAATACTTAACCCTTCAGAAGTTGCCAAAGAGTCCCTTAGTTTATATATAGAGTAGTTAGCAGCTCTGGAATGTTAAAAAATGGTTGGATTTGTGAAGAATATTATCATACCTAACTCATTGATGAAGTCATGTGATGTGCTTGAAGCTTGTATAGAGTGTTTCACGTGAGGACATCACATGAGCATTGATGAAAAAGCTTTAAGCATTAACGGTGTATGAATATATTATTGTGGTTTGGTTGGTTTTTGACTTAAAATGATGTATATATTTAGGAGTTTAAATACACTTAAAATATTTGATATTATATAAAAACAATGAAATTATATTAAATTCACACGTTTCTATGTGAGATGATCTTGTGTGCCACATGTTTGCATGCATATATTTATGCGGATTTTGTATTCTTCTAGAAATGTTTATACTAGTAAATTTCTTTTTTCTGATCTATAGTGAACAATTTGTTACAAACATAACATAATTATAAAATAAACTTGTTAAAACAATTTGTTCCTTACACGAATTGTGTATTGCAAACTAATGGCCATTTAGTCATAAAGTTTAAACACATTCGTATTTAAAAGAAATGTACATCGATACACACAATAAGTTATGTCACTTTTCATATGTAATTAATACCATTCAATGATTTAAAATTTAAATGAAAAGTCAAGATCTATTTTTACAGTTTTAACAATTAGTATAGTTTGTATCAGATCTTAACTCACTTGTATCATGTTTTTATTGAATGTTTAAACACTTATTTAAACTTATCTTACATTATAATCGTTAATTTTGAACTTGTTTTATGTTTATTCAGTCTTTGGATGCTTATCAAAATGAACTTTTTCATTTTTTATTGTTTGAACTTTCAACTTAGTGATGTTGAGTTTAAGTTGAATTTTGTAAAGATTTGATTTGTTATCTAATGATGATATCATTAAGATGACTTGTTTTAACAAATCGATTAGTTTTGCTAGCCATGCTAATTAAATATGAATATGTGATACGTAATCTGACTACGCTCTCACTCTCCCCTCCCATATTCCTACGACTGGAACTTTTAGACACGAACACGATTACATGACACGAATCTACATGACCTTAACGTGTTTCATGTATGACCTAAATAGGTTTCTTGTACTAAACACGTAGACACGATAGAACCTGTTAGTTTTCGTGTCTAAACAGATAAAATACATGTTTACATGACATTTTGATTGCTCTTCTATTTTCTTTTTCATTTGATTTCATTATTTAAATACTTGTTGAACAGGTCTTAACATGTATTTTTTTTATGTATACTAGGTTCCTAAACATGTGATTATTATAGCATTCTAGAAAACAGGTCTTAACAGGTATTTTTCGTGTATACATGTTAAAAAATAAATCGTCTTCGTGTTTGAAAAAAAGGACACGATAAGTTATCGTATCGTGTTCTTGTCTAACTTTTCGTGTATTCGTGTCTTATCATGTCGTGTATACACGGTATCCTAGCCTTACATATTCCCTAGAGCAAATTACAATTTTCGTACTGGTTCTGTCAAATTCTCGGTTTTAATTCATTTTTTTTGTTCACATTAGAGGAAAAATATTCACACTACCATTGTAACAATCGTCTCCGGCCAGCCTTTCATATTTTTGGCAATAAATTTTCTTGCAATCAATACTGTAACAATTTCCTTGTGCAAAATTGGGGATATAAACCATGAATCAAAATTAGTGTGGTGATAAAAACCCATGATGGTGATGTTAACCCTAAAAGCATAAAAGCCGCCAGCGATTTTTGAGGATGATGGTGATGATCTAACTTATAAATTACCTCTTTTTTTATGGTGTGTCAAGCTTAAATTCAAAAAGAAAATTCTTAAAAAAAAATGCCTTTTTGATTTAATAGAAAATATAGACAATTTAATCAAACCATGTGAATGGAAACCGAAATTTAGTCTATCCTTTTTTTTTCTTGCACTTTTAATTTTAAGAGTAAATTACAAGTGTCATTTACGTTTGTATCAAATTACAATCGGTGTCCTTTAACTAAAGAAATTACAGGCTCTGTCCTTCATGTTATCAGTTTTTAACATGTTCTGTTCTTTAACCCTAACTTAGTTAAGGTTTTTGGTTAAGTCTTACCATATGCCTCTCACATAAGGGCAACATGGTCTTTCATCTCAATTTAACATGAATTTCGATTTTCCCCCTTGCATCTCTCATTATTTAAACATTTTACTTTGATTTTATAATTCCAATTCCAAACCATGCATTATTTTTTTGTTTGGATTAATTGAGAAAAAAAGAGCGGTCGACTGAAAAAATGGAGGGGAATAAAGAAATTTATTTATTTCATTTTTTAATATCAAATTGAGACGAAAAGACCATGTTCCTCTCATGTGAGAGGCACATAGTTAGACATAATAAAAAAAACTTAATTAGGTTAGGTTTATAGGACATAACGTGTTAAAAACCGGTAACATAAAGGACGGAGCCTGTAATTTCTTTAGTTAAAGGACACCGATTGTAATTTGATGCAAACGTAAAAGGCAACGGTTACTACTGGGAAAGAACAGTTTCAATATTGTCCATACGCAATCAAGTGTATAGACGTTGGCTAGACACCACCCAAAACGATATCTAGTTGAACTGATGCACAAAAGCATCACAGGTTAATACGTGAAGATTATTTGATCTGGGTATCGCTTTGATGACATGGTTGTGCTCCGCAGAACGTGTTGGGCTTGTGGAAGAAATGGGCTGGCTAGTTATGGAATAAAGAAGCAAGGGGACGATTTATTTGTTTTTTTTCCCTAGTTTATTCGAATTAGTTACTATTATCTTGTATTGATTTAGTTTCTTAGTTTATCTTTAAGATTAACATAAATATTAGGTTATTTTCTCAATGTCTTATGTGGTTGATTATTTCTTATATAAAAAGTTGTAAAGCTTTTAGCTTTTCTTTTTTTTTGAACGATAACTTTTAGCAAGAACTTAGACCACACAATACTCACGTAGGCCATGCCGGGTACGAGAACTCGCCACATCCGAGCGCAGAAAGGAGCCAGGCAAACCACATTGACGATTTCATATTTTTCTTTTAACTTTAAATAATATACCCACCTAGTAATCATTTTAATATTTAAACCTTTAACATATAGGTTCGGTGTGGGGATGAATATGTTAATGTGATACCTTGAGCAGGTGGGCTTTGGGGGGGCCTTGTTTATTATTATTATTATTATTCTCTTTAAATTAAAACCTTTTGGTCCTTCTTTATTGTTTGGTTTATGTCATATTACGTGTATATATTTATAATTAAGATAGATCCATTGCATTATAGTCTAGTGGTATTTTAAAAGTGAGATAATGCTTAGGGACTATGAGATTCTGGATTTGATCCACACAAGAGGGTTTTCCAGATTTATTGGGTTTACTCCTGAATTTGTATATAAGCATTTAGTGTAGCAGCGGAGTTTCGCTCAGTAATGGTTCGTTTTGGTACGCCACTAACACTTGGTATAGCAATCAAAAAAATATGTCTAAGAGGATATCGATACGTGTTTTACATTTATCGAAAACCATTAAAACAAACTTACATTGGATAGTATCGTTGTGGTGCATTTAAGAAAAAAGAAATATATCAAAATATTGAAAAAAAAAATAGTTAAACACAATTGCAAATTTACAATTTAAAAAAAATCAACAAACAGTTATTAAAAAAATCATTCATGTGTGGATCTCCATGTTAAATATGAGATGTCTCATACAAAATTAAATGTACATAAGAATCTATTAATATAAAGGTTATAGTCGCTAGTAACTATGTCGATTTAATATTAGTCTTCTTTAAACTTAGATTATATGTCTGAAAGATTAGATAATTTCTCTGTTCTTATGAGAGTAAATTGAAGTTAATATATCATATTTGATTAAGGAATTACTGTTAAATTAAATTAAATATTTTAGAAATGTGTAAATAAAAAATTTTAATCTGTTTTGCTTTATTTTACATATTTGATTGAAATTTTGTAGCTGAACTGTTAAATAGTAATAATTAAGATATAAAATATATAAAGATAATTATATTAAATTAAAAGTAAAAGATGTAAAATGTTGGTGAAAACATCGGGCTGGTTAGTTGGTCCTGTCTTTTGATTCAAACACCAAGTGATGATCTCATCTTAACATCAACCTAAATCATAAGTGAAAAAAAAAAGAACGAAAAAGAAAAGATAAAGATGCATCAAATCCCAAACATGAGTTGGACCAATCTATACTATTTATTGTTAATCAAACTTGCAAATGATCTTAACATCAACCTAAATCCTAAGTTAAAAAAAAGGAAAAAAAGAAAAAAAAAATGCATCAAATCCTAAGCATAAGGTGGACCAATCTATAGCTTTACTAATATTAATCAAACTTGCAAAATGTAGATAGATGTATTATAAATAATATATGGTCATAGATAAGGTTAATAGGGGTAAAATTAAATAAAAGGTTGATTTTATCTAAGGTGGATAAGAATAAATCTTAAAGGCTGTTTGGCAACTTTTGAATGGTTAAGTGTTGAACTAGTAAGAGGTCTGAACCATTAATTACTGAACTAGTAAGAGGCCTGAACCATTAAGAGCCAGTATAATGTTAACCGTTCAGAGGCAAATGTCTGACCAATTCAGATTAGAGGTCTTAGTCATTCAGACTCTGTATAATACTTATCATCAGAGCAGATGTCTGAACCATTCAGACATCTGTCATAACAAACAGTCTGAACATTAAGTGTTGAACAGTAAGAGGTCTGAACCATTAAGAGTCTCATTAAAAGGTAAACAAACAGCTCTTAACCTTCATTTTGGAATCAATGTTTAAGATGAAAGTGCAAGAATAAAGATGGGTGTAATGGTATTTTGGTATTAGCATATTAGATAACTTTGTCTCTCCACATGCAAGGCATATGTCTATTCTCCCCTTTTTTTTTAAATGCACATAACTTTTTAATATGACATTACTTTTAAAAAAATTGCATCATAAAATCGAGCATTTTTTATCTTTAATTTGAGCACCATATTGTTATATAAAATACGAGATCTAAAAAAACTCAAAAATTTATCTTAGTTTTCGATGTTCTATAACATTTTTGTGCTGGATTTTTCGTACTAGATTTTTGTGCTACATTTTTATACTATATTTTTTGTGTTTAATTTTTTTACTAGATTTTATTTTCTGCTGGGTTTTTTTTTGTTATGAATTTTTTATACTACATTTTTTACTAGATTTTTATGCTAATTTTTTTAAAAAGATTATTTTGTATTTTATTTTATTTGAAAAAACAAAAGGGTGAGAGTTTGTGCGTATGACCAAAATGGTTTTTGATAATTGAAAACCGAAACCGAACCGTTAAATTCTTAAATCTAACCAAACCAAACCAAACCATTATTAATGGTTTGGTTTTGATTCAGTTTCACGGTTTCAGTCTTATTTGCTAAAAATGATAAACAAAACAAAAGAATAAAAAGAAAAACAAACTGTCCAAATTCGAGAATATCATAACACTTGTTTATGGACTTATGTTAAAATATTGGCTGACATGTACAATATTTACCCACCACTCTGTCTCTCTCTCCCTCCCTCTCTTGGTTAGAAAAAAATAAGTATACGGATCTGATTAGTTTACACAACGATCTAAAGTCTACAATAGAACCGTCACCGCCAACGGTGGTGGAGCTAATTGCGGCAGAAGGTGGGCTCCGACCCAAGTCGGTTTATTGAAGTGTGCGGCCGCTACATCTAGGTTGTGGTGGTGGATGAGTGGTTCGAATTTAATATTTCCTTTAAAATCTCGCCGGAAATTGTACATTCCCCACCCAACCACCACCTTAACCACCACGACTGGGTTTTATATAGAGAATGAAACCGATAGGGCTTTTACTTTTTAGAGAGAGACATATGAAGAGAAAGTGTGGTGGTGTGGTGGGGGCCGTGGCGGTCATGTCGTCGTGGAGGTGGTGTGACAACGACTTTGGTGGTGGTGTGGCATAGGCAATGGTGAATTCTTTCTTGGCGGAGTTAGGTTTCGAAGGTTGCCGTGGTGCTTGATGATGGTCGGAGGTTGAAGGTTGGATGGTGGTGCTGGAGTGGTGGCGGTTTTGTGGTGATCAATGTGACGCAGAGGAACAAAGTTTATGGTGGTGATAGAAATGGTTTTTTTCTAGAAATAAACAGACATTACGTTTTCTTAATAATTTTTCCTAAGCATTGTTTTTATAACATGCATTATTTACCCGGTCATTAATTTTGTATATGTTATACTTAATTTATTAACATACTTCTGTTTTTTAATAATGTTTAATTTATCATTTTATTTAAAATTAAAATTTTGACAACTCATGTTTGTTAAAGTTTTCTTTGAATATCTAAGCACCAGTTATATTTTTGTTTGGAGTTTACTGAATATCAGAACTATATCTATATCGTACTGTTACCAGTAATGTTTCATTTTATTAGAATTTTAGTTGATGAAATAGAGGATATATCATTTTACTATTAATCATAATGTTTAGATATCGATTTTACTTTTAGTTTGGTTTTTTAAAATTACGTTTTTTGCATCCGTCTACATTTTAACACCGCAACAAATGTGCGTGGCTCACCACTTTCAAATCTGATTTTTGTTTGCTTTAACAATCTCGTCGCATTGCGCGGGTCCTAATTACCTCGTTAGATATTGAAATTAAAAGTTTGCATATGGCACATTTTAAATTTACATTATTAATTTACTTACTTACATATTAAATTTAGATTTAAATTTATTTACGCCCATATATATGTAATATATGAAATATAAAAAATTAAATAAAATCTTACGGCGGTTTATTACGATTGGTTTTTGCTATAAACCGTAAACCAAACGCTTTGCTACGGTTTGCAAATATTAAAATCGACCAACCGAAAGATAACTAAAAAACCGACCTTGAAATGGAACCAATGACCGGTTTAGACGGTTTCACAGTTTGAAATCGAACCGTAAACACCCCTACTATAAAAGGGTCACACACCATCTTCCCTTTCCTTCTTACACTACTCGTACAAAACCTACTTTTTAATAAATCTAAAATATCACACCACAAAGTAAAATAATTAGATATATTTTTAGTGCACAGGTGTCAGACTATAAAATATCACACCACAAAGTGACATAATTAGATATATTTTTAGTCGACAGGTGTGAGAGTATATCTCATTTCTACTAACATGTATACCATTTTTTTAATTGCAATATTTTTTACGGCTAATAAATCAATTCCGATGATTCTTGGGGTACTTACTGGATAAACGAAGTACTCCAAGAGTAACCCGAATCGTCCATCACCATTTTCAGAAAAAAACCCTGTAACGCATCCGCTCATAGACACGACGTAAAAATTACCGGTAAAACCTGTTAGTAAATTACTAGTAAAAGTTGGTGTATCAAAAAACATGCCAGCACTAAAATTATTTCTATGTGTTTCATCTAATAATACAGATCTCATGTTTTATGTTATAGTACTACATCAAATAGTAAATAATATTACACCTAAAATTTACAACATTTTAATGTGTTGGTTGGAGACCATTTAAAATATTTTCTGACTTTTTTGGAAATGTAGCAATAACTATTAATGTTTAAATTTTAATTCTAACTAGATGTAACACCCGCCGCGTTGCGGCCGGGTTCACATTCACATACCATAGAAGCCAAAAAGACTGGTCGATACTCATTTGATTCGTTACAACATCGGCACACACTAGAGGCAAGTTCTTTTTCACATATTTATATTACAAACATACATATGAACATGATTACATATTTACATTTCGAGCATTGAGGTAACGAACATTGTGAGCAACACATAGATTTTGCATACTTTCTTCAATCTTATGTTGTTGTAGAAGATGAATCCATAGCAATCCCACACGGGCCTTCTTTAGCACTAACATCTCTTTCTATCATTATGTATCCGTTATCTCTCCAACTTGCACCGCATGAGTTGTTGACCAACCAATACTTTGTACCATCAGTTGTTCCATATCCGACTACTGTAAAACCATGATCCAAATCAGTTCCGCAATCTCCTGTAAAAACCCCAATCGAGTAAAACTGGAACCCATATCCACTTGCATCTATAGAAATGACACGGGTTGATTCGCCAATGACTGTAATAATGCCTTTTCATTGTTAGCCGGTACCTTTTCACACCCACCAATTTTCGTAGCGTGAATGGATTCTTCCTTGGTGTCGCGGGTTCAATTGGCAACTTGGTATGGGTATCCTACTTCTGTGTTAATGTTTTTGTTTTTTACGATGAATTCAAATCCAAAATGGAGATCATCTAGGGTTGGCAAACTCATATTTAGAAGAATTGGATAGAGACAAATGTGCTAGAAAGCCAACTTAAAATGGTCCTAACTACCGCTCGGTTTGGTGTTATAGACCGATATGTCATGGGCGTAGCGTCTCAACGGGTTGAACGCTTGAAAAAAAAACTATAGGAGCTTTGCCTCAACCCTATTGTCCCCCACTCCAACTCAACGTATTTGTTACCACCGTACTGGCTGCGAGTAGGTTAATTTGGCATCAGTTGGTTGTTTAGGTAGTCATCATTCACCCATTTCCATAAAGAAAATGTACCATATTACCAATCCCTCATCACTACAGCATGAGTGCAAATTCATGTCGCCATAGTAGGTGTGTGAGAAGCCATGCACCAATTCGATCTACAAAAATAGTTCCTAACATAAAGATTTCACCGAATAAAACAACTATTTGAATAAAATTCAATATACAAAGAATACCAATTTCATGTATAAGTAACAAATGATAACAATAATCATTCCATGGGTATTAGACACAATATAATTTAATTACATTTGCTGGGATATGGTAATAATCTAAGTGCGCATAACCCTACTCAAATTCATCATAAACACTAATGTAACTATGTAAGCACCTATAAACCAAAAATATCTGATTTATATTAAAACCCACACCCACCATTAAAGGCAACAAACAAAGTACACTCTTTTATACATAGCATACAACTCCTAATACACCATGATCTTTTTTTTAAAAGCACCCAAAGCCAAGGGTACAACTACCCTAAGCTTAGAAGTGTTGCTTATTTATAATATATAATAACTGTTTTTCAATTTTTGATTTGTTAATGAGTTGGTTAAAACCATATCTTATATTATACCAGTTTAATAGGTAAACCTGAAAGTATAGTTAGTTAAATTTGAAATTCGTTTGGCGTTTTGCATATTTGAATCAGAGATGTATTAATGAAGTTTACTTTAAAAAAATTAAATATCAAACCTAAAAAAAAGAAAAAAAAAGTTTTTGCGTTTGCGCTATGCGACAGAAGTTTGATTGTTTTTCCTCATGCTACGTAGTGTGACTTAGGTCGTTATCGGCTCCACTCATCCAAAACCACAAAAGAGAATATCGATACCGGGTTTTTCCCTTGCGTTATGCGAAGGGAGTATGATCGGTTTTCCATGTTGTCACGCGACGTGACTTTGGACGTTATCGGCTCGAATCAAGGAAAAACCATAAAAGCAAATATCGATAAAAGTGAATATTGTTATCCGTTTCGATAATACCAATTAACAGATAGGTTTTCCCACCGCAGTATGCGGCGGGAGTTTAATCGTTTTCCCCTGTGCTACGCAGCGTGACTTTGGTCTTTATATGCTCTACTAATTAAAAACCATAAGAGCGAGAATCAATAAAAGCGAATATCAATACCGATTTTAATTATCTCAATAAAAAAACAACAACAAAAACCACTAAAGTAATAAACTATAAAAGACAAAAAAAACAAAAAACAAAAAAGTCCACTAAAGTAAAGAAACCATAAAAAAGAGTTAAATGTCATTTTAGTCCCTGTGGTTTGGGTTATTTTGTTACTTTAGTCAAAGATTTCTTTTTTCGCCTGTGGGTCCTAAAAGGTTTCATCGTTGTCATTTTAGTCCAGTGAGTTAACTTCATCCATTTTTTCTGTTAATGAGAAGAGCAATTCGGTCCTTTTATATGTAATTATGTTAACTAGAAGTGGAATTCGGCCATATAAAATGATTGAATTGCCCTTCTCGTTAACAGAAATAATGGATGAAGTTAACCCAGTGGACTAAAATGGCAACGGTGAAACCTTTTTGGATCCACGAGCGAAAAATGAAACCTTTGGACTAAACTGGCAAAATGACCCAAACCACAAGGACTATTGACATTTAACTCTAAAAAAAGTAAAAATAAAAAAAATATTATGCATGAAAGATTTCCAATTATATATAAGTAACATTCTCGGGCGCTTCGCTGCAGTTCTTTGGTCGTTATCGGTCTGCTTTATTACATTGCTAGTACGATACTGACACTCGATCTAGCATTGCTGACTGACACATTTTTTACATCGACTGATAACCCATAAAAACGAATACCGGTACCAGTGTTGACTAGGAATGGCAATGGGTCGGGTTTGGGCCGGGTATTGGTAATCCCAAGCCCATGCCCGGTTGTAATTCTTTGGCCCATACCCGGCCCGTCATCCGTCGGGTATATTTCGGGTAATTACCCATCGGGTATCGGCTATACCCGCGGGTATCGGGTATACCCGTTAATTTGTTAAAAATACAATTGAGACTCTCGTATGCATTTTTTTACTCTAATGTTTATATAATTTACTATTTTAATAAATTCAATAAAGGAAAATATAACCAATAACATACTTACATATCCTATTAAAATGCATATTTGAAACATATATCTACATAATTAACTAATTAATGTACTACTACTTTGGATGATAAAAAATTTAAAAAACATAAAATCTTATATGTGTATGTTAAAGTATTGAAAACAAAATTGTATGTATTAAAGTTTATATAAATAGAAAATTTAATTTAATATAGTTTTCGGGTATAATTCGGGTAAACGGGTCGGGTATTGGGCGGGTATTACTAAATCCCATACCCGTACCTGAATTTTTTTATATTTTTAAGCCCATACCCGGCCCATACCCGTCAGGCTTCGGGTATACCCGGCCCATATATTTCGGGCTTCGGGTATACCCGTCGGGCTTGGGCTTTTTTGCCATCCCTAGGTGTTGTTTGGTCGGTATCAATCCATTACGATACCAGTATCGGTTTGTTACGATTAAGGGTGCTAAACGGGTCGTGTTCACGGGTTCGTGGGTTCAACCCGACCTGAACCCGAAAATTTTACACGAACCCCAACCTAACCCGAAACCGAAAATCGTATATACATATGAACCCGAACACGACCTGAAGTTTCGTGGGTTGACCTGAACACGACCCGTTTAACCCGTATTTTTTTAATTTTTTCTGAAATTAATACATTAAAATTAAAATTTACTTGAAAACACAAATCTATATAATAATATCATATTTAAATAATAAAATCTATGTTAATTTCTTCTTTTAAGTTATAATCATGGCATAAAATACACATTCCATTTAATTTATGACATAAAACGGGTCAACCCCGTCAACCCGACAAGGTTGACCCAACCTGACCCATTAACCTAAACGGGTTCGCATGTTCAACCTGAAACTGAACCGAACCCGTTTAGACTAAACCTAAACCCGCGAATTCCGTGTCAGGTTCCGTGGTTTTCAGGTCGTGTCAGAAATTCACACCCCTAGTTATGATATCGGCATCGTACAGGCACTCGATATAGCTTACGATACCTGATGTACTACAAAGTACATATGTTTATAGTGTATATTTAGGTAGTTTGAGTCTAGTTTAGGTTAGAATTTCGATACTGCTGACGTTAAGCTGTGATTTCACGTCCCGTTGCTTAAAGTGATGAAACCGAGTTAAAACGAGCAGTTTAGAGGAGAAACGGGATTCGTACGCGAGTCGGAGAGCTGAACGAGCATGAAATAAATAAAACTGCACAAAGGAGGGTGTCGCCGTACGTGACGCCTAGTACCATACCCGTCGCGTAGCGCGACGGGTCCAATACGCAGAAAACCTGGTTTTTTGTTAGGTTTTGGAGGCTTTTCGGATATAAATACAAATTAAGCTGCCACCGGTAAAGGGTTACGAATTTGTGAAGTCCAAAAGCTAAGTTTGGAGGTTGAAGTGCTGTTTGAAGAATTTGGATCACGGGAATCATTCGTTCGAGTTCGGTTTGAAGATTGAAGACTTGCACGGGTTTTGAGTTCCTTGTTTGTTTGATTTCTCTCTTTCTGAAACTTGTAACCATGAATTCTTGTTTGAACAATTTTGTTTTGCTTTCATTGATTAACATGCTCTACTAAACGCTTAAACTACCTAGACTTGGATGAATGTATTTGAATAAAGTTTGAACCTTTTAGTTCATTGCATGTATTTTATAAATTAATTGTGTTTTGTAAGAAGTTTGGTTGATTGATTTGGTGTGCATGCGTACTTAATTTTGGTTAATTGTTATCTATTGCTTCGTGTGAATGTAGGTGGTTGTCTGCAACAGAATAGGTTCATGCTAGATCTTTGACCTTGTGTCTTCGACCTTTAGGGTGAATTGGCCAATAAACCTTAGAAGTGGTAGTTGATAATTTCCTAGATTTCAGTATTCTACTAGTCTTTATAGCTGGAAGGTGCAGGGCTATTGGTAGGTCTTACCCAGCGAATCGCTTTAGACAATCTTTGGAAAAAGTCGTGCCTTAGTTACCTCGTCGGTTTATTAATCTATCAAGTCAAGTCAAGAATCTCAAACTACCCTAGATCTATAATTGGAAAAGAGTAGGTCAACATTAGGGTACTTACACAATAATTAGATAACCGGAAGGAAGTCTAATAACCGGTAGGATTAACAGCCTAGGTAGTGCCATAAGTTTCACCTCGAGAAGGGTTGAGGGGCTTAGTTGGTGTCTTAATAGGTTTAGTATCGCAAGATCTCGATTCCATAAAATATGCAGTTAACTTAATTGGTAAATTCCTAAAATCAATCCAGGATTCTAGTCTAGGTAGTCTTCATCATCATCATCTGAGAACAGTCTTCTTATTAGTTCGTATTTGTAACACCTCGTGTTTTTACATCCAACAAAGTTCCGACACGTGTCCCGAAAATCCTCGTGTGCCGTATGGTGAATTAGGAGGGACCGAAGTCGTTGAAACGATAATAATATTCGTATTTTATTATATGAAATAAAGTTGGGGGACTTAAGTGAAATTTTGGAATTTTTCAAGTTCTGAAGACCCCTTGCGGACCGCCATGGTTGCAAAAGTCACTAGGCGCTCCCTAGTCGGTCGACCAGGGAGCTGAGAGTACTCGGTCTAAGTGGAGAGTACCCGGGGAGTACTCGGACATGTTAAATTATAAAAAAATTATCTTTTGGAGATTAAATATATGTGAAATAACATAAATTTACTAATATTTATAACAAAATACGTGAAAATGATATTCACTCTTTAATATCATAAGCATATAAACTATGTTTTATTATTTTTAAGTCAAACTAGGTCCGAGTTGATCTACTAGATCCAATTTTGACCGAGGTTGACCGTGTTTGACCGACTCCGAGTAATTAGGCGAAGTCGAAGAAAGTCGCCTCGGCAGCCTGCCTTGTAGCGACTACTCGGGAAGTACTCGGCCTTGGAAACCTTGTTTTACAACCATGCGGACCGCAAGGCTCTTGCCATACGGTTCGCAAGGCAACCTGATTATGTGGGCGCCTGAGGTCTAAGGACCGTAAGGCATAACCCATACGGTCCGTAAGGACCTCCCAGCGAACAGAAAGGTGGCAGCAGCTTGTTCTGCCACATTTGCCGAGTTTTGGCACCATCTTTGCATGCTTGCCACGCCTAGGGACACTTGTTGACGTCCTATAACACCTGGAAACACTTCTTAGCTCCCATTAACCCTTTATGATGCATTCTATGTTGCAACATTATTCTTCACTACCTCAGTTTCAAACAAGCTCACTTTGGAGAGGTTCTAGGCAACTTTGTGCATTCTCTACTGATCTTAGTACCCTCTGGACTTTGTGTAAGTATCCCAAATTCGTGCTAAGTCGTTTCATCAAGTTTTAAGCCATAGTCAAAGTCTTGACGTAAATACGCCTTGACTTTGATCTAAGGTCATTATAAACTAGCCATTAATCGTAACGAAAGTGGCTACGTGATTGTAATGATGTAGGTGTTAATCCCTTAAAAAGGCACCTCCTGATTACCACGAATTCTTGATCAATTGACGAGTCAAACGAAAAGTCAACAAAAGTCAAACCGTCCAGTTTTGCAAAAGTTCCTAAATGATCATGTAAATGTTATAAAATATGTTTTGATGCATAAACAACTTAAAAATAAGTGTTAGAACTTTTATAAACTGTTTTGGCTCGTCAAGTCTCGATCTAGCATCTGTTCGCAATCGAAGGTCACAATATTTGACTTTTCATTTACTTTTCGGTTCTAACCCGATTTAGCCATTTTGGCTACTGACTTTTGGTCAATTTAAGTCCATATTTAAGTATAGGATGACCTCCTAAATTTTCGTTACTCAATTCATTAGAAATATGAGTTTTTATATAAAGTTCCATAATTATTTATTAAAACTTTGCAAAAAGGTCCTTTTCATACAAATTGAGGTTTTAAACACACATGCATATAAGAATAAGTTATAAACTGATTCATAATCATAATTTGTATATTGATGTCAAGAATCTGATTCTAATCCGAGTTTTCACAAAAGATGCATTTATGGCATTAAAATGACTAAAATGCCCTTTTCGGCATTTTAGAAATACTTAACATGATTTTATGACCAAGATGATATATTTACTGATGTAATATGATAAGTAGGACCATTTGGGATGTTCGTTCAGATTATAACCTAAATGAAGGCTTAATATTCGTTAATTGACAATAAATGACTAAATTACCCTTATTCACGCAAAATGATTTTTATTAATCTTTTTATAACCTAAACTTAAACCTACTGATGTAATAATTTAAATGACATATTTTGGTTATATAACACAGGTCTTAACTTCAGTTTAACTTAAAAATCGATTTAAACGGCATTTTAGCGACTTTTACGCCTTTTCGGCATATAGTATGGTTTAAAACCATAACTATGAGCTATGACTTGATACCTACTAAATTATAAATTTATTTTCAACATCTTAACAGTAAGTCCCAAACTCAGAATTCCAATTTTGGTTTGACATCAAAACCGTCAAACACACATATATTTGATATCCTACTGTTGTAACATCATAAAATAAGTATTTTTACAGATTAATAAGGGTCTTGACATCAGATTCATTTTAAACATCTTTTATAAACACGAAAATGACCAAATCGCCCTTGTAAGGCATAATTCGGTTTTAAATATACCTCGGGCCTATCTTTTGCAAAACTACTGATCTTATAACATATTTCAAGCATATATTCATGTGGGACTTATATATGACTCCACCGGTTACCCGGTTTCACCTATTTGCGTTCGGTTAAGCTTACGTAGCTAATTTACGTACTTAAACCGAAACGGGTATAACTTTTTCATTTCTTTATTAAAATCCAGAAGGTTGTTGGTTTACCCATATTATACAAGTTTATATACTTGTCGGGTCCAACTAACATTCTATCCCGGTCACCGCTTAATCTAGTGTATCATATCGTATTGTTTTAGCGTAAGACTAACCGGTTCAAGTCTAAGTCTTAACTAAGGACCCGTTAGCATTCTAATACTGGTTAATAATCACCATCATTCCCAGACTAAACGCCTTCCGGTAAATTGTACTTGTACTTATCTTGGATCTACGGCTGAGTTTTAGACTTCAAGAAGACTTAACCTCAGGTAAATACTCTTAACCTATTTTCCCTATACGGGTTTGGGATACGGTAAACTATTACCGCTTGGTCGGGTATGAAAATTATGTTTTATCCAGTTGTGATAATTAACTAAAATTGCATAACCCGGTTTTGATCTGTTTTGTCTGAAACTCAAACATTGGGGGTGGGCTTGACCGTGTCCAGGATATCCTTGGCTCACTAAAGTATTAGTGGCTACGACTAAAGCATGGCGTGTAGGCATACACTGGGTAATTGCTAACTGCTTTCTTTGTGAAAGTTCAGAGTGGTGTGTCAGTCGATCATGTCTCGGTTTCTGTACCGGGCCCCATATGTAAAAGACAGACATGTAAATCTGTATACAAGGTCTTTTGTACTGTCCCAAGTTATTTACGAAAATGTGTCTCGTGCACCTAAAACCATTTATAAAGGATTTTCAAAATGAGTCGGTTGATTGTATTTACCAGTGTAAACTGCCGTATTTTCAAAGATTAAAATACAGGTACAAGTATGAAATAGGCCGGAAGCTGCGGGGCGTTGACATTAAGGAGTTGCGACCTTAAGTCTGTTATCAATTTGTGTTATTTTATTTCCGATCCGCCTGTGGATCTTATTACAAGCCGTATTGTATA
This sequence comes from Scalesia atractyloides, assembly GCA_947069175.1. NCBI lineage: Eukaryota > Viridiplantae > Streptophyta > Magnoliopsida > Asterales > Asteraceae > Scalesia > Scalesia atractyloides. Next base: position 60,967,805 of record CAMTDV010000030.1, read on the forward strand.
ATTGTTTTTCGAACTCTTGGACACTTTTGGTTTGTAATAGTTATATTTATTTCCAAGCCTTCCACTGTGTTGCTCTGTGTTGTAATTGGTAATGGTGATATCAACTATACGTCACAATACTCCCCGCCGGGCCCACCAGAATACATGTGGAAACTGGGGTGTGACAGGTTGGTATCAGAGCCAACGTTTGAGGGAATTCGACACTTGCCTTTAGTGTTTGATCTCAAACGACACAGTAACACATTCCTTTGACTCTTGAGTCTAGGCTTTGACCTAGGATTATTCATTTCCTTGTTTTATTATGAATCTGCTTTGTTTGGTGTTTTGACTTATTTTTGGAGCAGGAATCACGCCGCCAAAGTTTTCTCGAGGAGCGAAAGGAAAGGGATTAATGAGGAGTGGATCCTCAAAGCAAGGGCCTTCCAACAGCCCTATTTATAACCCGTATGAGGGCTCAGACGACTCTTCATCACCATGGGAACCTTACCCAAATTTACCTCATGAGTACTCACCACCTTCTGAGTCACAACATGCCCAACAACCCCAGCATTCGCACCATTGCCATCAATCCTACCATTCACATTCCCATTCTTCTCAAGGGAATTATAACACTGATATACAACTTCATTCACTTTTAGTACTCCACCCGAAGATTCTCCTGAACCTATGGAGGAAGATTCGGAACCTGAAATGCCAGCAACAGGATCGATGGGTCATCCCATTGACATATCCAGCGGTTCTAACTCGTACAATGGAACCCCTCATCATTACACTGATAGCTACGAAGAGAGGTAGGGACAATACGTTTTCTACAACACTCCTTCAGTCCATGATACCCCATCCTACCACAACACACCTCCATACCACACTCCACCACTAGAACCACCAATGGAGCAGGCACAACCACCTCCACCACCAAGAAGACGTGGAGCGCGCATGTCAGTGCGCCTAGGACCGAGAGTAGGGTCACTCTCACCTAACCCTTACCCTACTATTCCCAAGGACCCACAAATGGATGGACCCTCACATACTTCACCTTTTATGGAGAACCAACCACAACCAACCGTTGAGCCTTTGCCTCAACCACCACAATCCACTATTGGGCCTTCGACCCAACTACCACCATTGCCCCAGGGTTTTGAAAACCCAATTCCTACTTATCCAGATCCATCTGGATACCATCACATTGACACCTCCAACTGGCCTAACTACATTCTTGATGGACCTTCCACTGACCCGTATCTAGAAATGGCCATAAATGCTCACTATCCTACCCCTATCCCTACCAACCAAGTGGATATCCCTATTATAGTTATCAACATCCGGTTGCACCATTTCAACTCCAACCTCAAACGCAACCGCAGTAGCCACCGCCAACATGGAAGTTCTTACTGAAGCAACAAAAAAAGTCAAGGAGCTTCAAGCATAAACAGCCAAGGATAATAAGAAGAACAAAAAGCTGTTGAAAAGACTAGTAAAGAAACTAAGAGGAAAAAAGGATTAAATTCATAATTTTCTTTCTATTTTGTATCTTGTTATTTTAAATTAAGTCCCTTCGTGGACATTGCTTCTTTTATTTAAAAGTCCTAATATATTAGGCATATGTAATTCTGTTATGATTAATGGAAGTTTTCAGTTATTTTGATTATTATGTTTCGCCTTATCCGTTGTTCAAGCAAAAGTCTCGATTTTAATTCAAAATTTATGATCTGCGAAATATATCCAAAAGATCTTCTTAATGGTTTACACCCGCCAGGTGCAATAGGTCACATATATTGGCAAAACGGTAGTTAAGATGGTCTTCTACCATGATAGTTAAGGTTGAGAAATCCCTTACGTGGAGTCCCTTCTATCCAGAGATGGTGAACTACGTTCTAAACCTCACTAGTCTGCCCGATCTAGGCTAGTTATTTAAACCATTTTAAGATTATCCTAAAGTTAATATGTTTAAGGTCTTAACCTCCTGGCAGTGTGACTTGAGGAACCACACGAGCTATCTAGGTAATGGACTATGTCCGACCTATGTGATCATTGTGATCCAATTAAATATCATCAGTGCGATGATCATAATGTATAAACATCCATTAGTGGTGTAGTGCCTACGGCCACAATATGTAACATCCATTAGTGATGTATCGCCTATGACTATATTATGTCCATTAGTGACAAACGACAGTTGTGGTCTACGACTCCCTGTCTCGAGGTAGTAAAACTACGTTGGAACTTTGAAACTTCACGATTCTTTTGTAATCTTGGCATTTTGTAAACCAAGACATTAAGGCAAGCCCTTGACGCTATTCTTTTGTCCTTAGTGACAGGCCTTTGTGCCATACATAAACACCCCCATAAAAAAAATTGACAAGTCTGTATTGCTTTATGCTATACCATACATTGCAAGTCATCAAGGATGTATGACTAATTTAAACTTATATTAATAATATTATAGTTTCATTAAGCAAGATGGCGGATTCTAACGAAGTGAATAGTCAAAGAAAGGATGATGACGCAAATGAGAACATCCTTATATCCAAAGGATATCTTCAAGCACTCATTGTCGCGGAAGTTGAAACGGCTATAAAGGATTGTGCTGACAAGCCATTAGAATCAAGTGCTTCACATTCTAAACACTCGTCCAAGCACTCCTCCAAGCATACCACCAAACAACACTCAAAACCTTCTTTGGAAAAGAAGGAACACTCGGAACTCTCCTCGAATATGAGGAGAGAGAGAGAGAGAGAGGAATATCAGAAAAAGACTAAGTTTTCAAAGGACGGTTGCTCGTATAAGTATTTTGTGTCTTGCAAACCGGGAGATTTTACTGGAGAGAAAGGAGCAGTAGAAACTCTGAGATGGTTGGATGAGATTGAGACAGTTGTAGAAATTAGCGGATGTGCGGAAAAGGATGTGGTAAAGTATGTTGCACAATCATTCAAAGGTGATGCTTTGATATGGTGGAAGTCAATGATTCAATCATATGGGAAAGTTCATTTGTATAATTTGAGCTGGGAGAAATTTTTTGAACTAATAAAGGAAACTTATTGTCCACCTCATGAGGTGTAAAAGATTGAACAGATTTTTTGGGACTGCAAATGAAGAATTTAGACTGCAAAAGGTATTTGTCTGGTTACAACTCCCTGTCGAGATTGGTACCTTACCTAATTACCCTGAACCCAAACGCATCGCGCGTTTTATTGGTGGGTTAGAACCGAAAATCAAGGGGAATGTCAGGGCTTCAAGGCCCGAAACATTCAGATCTACAGCAGAGTTAGCTTTGACACTGACTCAGGACTTGAAGAGGCAACGGTCCATCAAGTTTGAAGCTGAGGGAAAGAGGAAAAGAGATGATGACCGGAATCACCGGTCGAATAAAAATCGTAGGTTTGGGTCAAATCGGTTTCAGCAAAGGTCGGATGACAGGCCAAAATGCAAGAAGTGCAACCGATGACACTTTGGATCATGTTAGGATGACTCTCAGTCCAAACCCTGTGGTATCTGTAAGAAGATGGGGCACAAGGCCCTAAATTGTAAAGATTTGAAGGAAGCCACTTGTTACAATTGTGGTGAGAAAGGGCACATCAAACCCAACTGCCCTAAATACAAGAAAGATGACGCTGCTAGGGATGATGGGTCGAAGAAAGGAAAGGCTCATGCTTTCCAGATGAAAGCAAAGGAAGCCGTGAATGATGACAATGTGATAACAGGTACGTTCCTTATTAATGATGTTTATGCTAGAGTTCTCTTTGATTCAGGAGCCGATAAATCATTTGTAGATCATAAGTTTAGTGCCTTATTAAACTTTCCTATAAGAACTCTAGACGTAACCTATGACATAGAACTCGCCGATGGAACGATTGAGACCGTTTACACGATTCTAGATGGATGCTCCATATCCATCAAGAATCATTCCATTCCTGTTTCACTTCTGCCAATGAAATTGGCGGGATTCGATGTAGTTCTTGGTATGGATTGGTTGTCTAGTAACCAAGCTCATATAGCCTGTAACAAGAAACTCATCGAGATCAAAACCCCAAATGGAGATACACTTGCTATACAAGGAGACCGATATTATGGGTTGTCGGAAAAAGCATCATTACTCAAAGCATCGAAGTGTTTGAAGAAAGGTTGTGTCATTTATATGGCACAAGTGACCATTGACGAGCCAAAACCAAAGATTGAAGACCTACCCGTTATCTCTGAGTTTACAGATGTTTTCCCTGAAGACTTGTCTGGTCTGCCTCTAGACAGACAGGTAGAGTTCAGAATCGATATCTTACCAGGAGCCGCTCCTGTTGCAAAAGCTCCATACCGATTGGCACCTACAGAAATGAAGGAATTGTGAACCCAGCTGGATGAAATACTGGAAAAGGGTTTTATTCAACCTAGTTCCTCACCTTGGGGAGCTCCAATCTTGTTTGTAAAGAAGAAGGATGGATCGATGCAGATGTGCATCGACTACCGTGAGTTGAATAAGTTAACAATCAAAAATCGCTATCCATTACCCAGGATCGATGATTTATTTGATCAACTTCAGGGAGCGAACTACTTTTCAAAGATTGATCTGAGGTCTGGATATCATCAACTCAAGGTTCGTACAGAAGATGTTCCAAAGACGGCATTTAGAACAAGGTATGGACACTACGAGTTTTTAGTGATGCCTTTTGGGCTCACAAATGCACCCGCGGCATTTATGGATTTAATGAATAGAGTTTGCAAACCGTAATTGGATAAGTTTGTCATTGTCTTCATAGACGACATTCTTATCTATTCTTGTAGTCCATTTGACCACGAGAAACATTTGAGGTGTATGTTAGAATTACTGAGACAAGAGAAACTCTACGCGAAGTTTTCAAAGTGAAAATTTTGGTTGCGTGAAGTTCAATTCTTAGGACACGTTGTCAGTAAACGTGGAATTCAAGTAGACCCCGCTAAGGTCGAGGCCGTAATGAATTGGCAAGCCCCCAAAACCCCGTCAGAAGTACGTAGCTTTCTGGGTTTAGCAGGTTATTACAGGAGATTTATTGAGAATTTCTCCAGAATAGCTACCCCACTAACTACATTGACCCGCAAGGATGTAAAATTTATTTGGGGTCCAAAACAGCGGGAAGCTTTTGAAGCATAAACTGAGTAATGCACCTGTATTAACCTTACCTGAAGGAATAGAAGATTTTGTGGTTTATTGTGACGTATCACACAAAGGATGGCTGTGTGCTTATGCAGAGAGGTATGGTAATCGTTTATGCATCAAGACAGTTAAAGGTTCATGAAAGAAACTACACCACGCACGATTTGGAATTAGGTGTCATGGTGTTTGCGCTCAAGTTATGGAGACACTATCTGTACGGGACAAAGTGTATTATATACACTGATCATAAAAGTCTCCAACATTTATTCAACCAGAAAGACTTGAATATGCGCCAACGGCGATGGATGGAAACGCTTAACGATTATGATTGCGAGATCCGTTATCACCCAGGCAAAGCAAATGTGGTTGCTGATGCATTAAGTCACAAGGAAAAGGTTAAGCCTATACGCATTAACACCAAAAGTATTGAGGTAAAGAATAGTTTGAAAGAGAAGATTTTCGAAGCCCAAAAGCAAGCCTTGTTAGAGGCAAATCTTCCAAGTGAAGAATTGGGGAAAGTTGTGGAACAACTAACACCGGGAAGGGACGGAATCCTTAGATTCGATGGATGAATTTGGATACCGATCTTCGGAGGACTTAGGGGGATCCTCCAGGAAGCGCATAGTTCCAGGTACTCGGTCCACCCAGGTAGTGATAAAATGTATAAGGATTTAAGGCGCGATTATTGGTGGTCAGGTTTAAAGAAATCTATAGCTACTTATTTAGCTAAATGTCTGACGTGTTCGCAAGTTAAAGCCGAGCATCAGAAACCGTCAGGTCTACTACAACTGTTGGAAATTCCCATGTGGAAGTGGGAATGTGTAACTATGGATTTCATCACCAAGTTACCAAAGACGAATCGTGGTAATGACGCAATTTGGGTAATCGTGAATAGACTGATAAATCGGCTCATTTCTTACCCATTAACGAGACCTAATAAATCGACTCATTTCTTACCCATTAACGAGACCTATAGCTTGGACAAGTTAGCAAAGCTTTATGTCGATGAAATTGTATCATTGCACGGTGTACCAGTATCCATTGTGTCGGATAGAGATACAAGGTATACTTCTCATTGTTGGAAAAGCTTTCAACAAGCCTTGGGCACACGACTGAATTTTAGTACGACATATCACCCGCAAACAGATGGACAAAGTGAACGTACTATACAAACATTGGAAGACATGTTGTGCGCATGTGTAATCGACCTAGGAGGAAGTTGGGACATACACTTACCCATGGTCGAGTTCTCCTACAATAATAGTTACCATGCAAGCATTCAAGCTGCTCCGTTTGAAGCTCTCTATGGAAGAAAGTGTAGGACGCCCGTTTGCGGGGCAGAAGTTGGGGAAGCTCAACTAACAGGACCGGAAATTGTTCTGGAGACGACATATAAGATTTTGCAGATCTTTGACCTTGCGTCTTCGACCTTTAGGGTGAATTTGCCAATAAACCTTAGAAGTGGTAGTTGATAATTTCCTAGATTTCAGTATTCTACTAGTCCTTATAGCTGGAAGGTGCAGGGCTATTGGTAGGTCTTACCCGGCGAATCGCTTTAGACAATCTTTGGAAAAAGTCGTGCCTTAGTTGCCTCGTCGGTTTATTAGTCTATCAAGTCAAGTCAAGAATCTCAAACTACCCTAGATCTATAATTGGAAAAGAGTAGGTCAATATTAGGGCACTTACACAATAATTAGATAACCGGAAGGAAGTCTAATAACTGGTAGGATTAACAGCCTAGGTAGTGCCATAAGTTTCACCTCGAGAAGGGTTGAGGGGCTTAGTTGGTTTCTTAATAGGTTTAGTATCGCAAGATCTCTGTTCCATAAAATATGCAGTTAACTTAATTGGTAAATTCCTAAAATCAATCCAGGATTCTAGTCTAGGTAGTCTTCATCATCATCTGAGAACAGTCTTCTTATTAGTTCGTATTTGTAACACCTCGTGTTTTTACGTCCAACAAAGTTCCGACACGTGTCCTGAAAATCCTCGTGTGCCGTATGGTGAATTAGGAGGGACAGAAGTCGTTGAAATGATAATAATATTCGTATTTTATTATATGAAATAAAGTTGGGGGACTTAAGTGAAATTTTGGAATTTTTCAAGTTCTGAAGACCCCTTGCGGACCGCCATGGTTGCAAAAGTCACTAGGCGCTCCCTCGTCGGTCGACCAGGGAGTTGAGAGTACTCGGTCTAAGTGGAGAGTACCCGGGGAGTACTCGGACATGTTAAATTATAAAAAAATTATCTTTTGGAGGTTAAATATATGTGAAATAACATAAATTTACTAATATTTATAACAAAACATGTGAAAATGATATTCACTCTTTAATATCATAAGCATATAAATTATGTTTTATTATTGTTTAAGTCAAACTAGGTCCGAGTTGATCTACTAGATCCAATTTTGACCGAGGTTGACCGACTCCGAGTAATTAGGCGAAGTCGAAGAAAGTCGCCTCGGCAGCCTGCCTTGTAGCGACTACTCGGGAAGTACTCGGCCTTGGAAACCTTGTTTTACAACCATGCGGACCGCAAGGCTCTTGCCATACGGTTCGCAAGGCAACCTGATTATGTGGGCGCCTGAGGTCTAAGGACCGTAAGGCATAACCCATACGGTCCGTAAGGACCTCCCAGCGAACAGAAAGGTGGCAGCAGCTTGTTCTGCCACATTTTCCGAGTTTTGGCACCATCTTTGCATGCTTGCCACGCCTAGGGACACTTGTTGACGTCCTATAACACCTGGAAACACTTCTTAGCTCCCCATTAACCCTTTATGATGCATTCTATGTTGCAACATTATTCTTCACTACCTCAGTTTCAAACAAGCTCACTTTGGAGAGGTTCTAGGCAACTTTGTGCATTCTCTACTGATCTTAGTACCCTCTGGACTTTGTGTAAGTATCCCAAATTCGTGCTAAGTCGTTTCATCAAGTTTTAAGCCATAGTCAAAGTCTTGACGTAAATACGCCTTGACTTTGATCTAAGGTCATTATAAACTAGCCATTAATCGTAACGAAAGTGGCTACGTGATTGTAATGATGTAGGTGTTAATCCCTTAAAAAGGCACCTCCTGATTACCACGAATTCTTGATCAATTGACGAGTCAAACGAAAAGTCAACAAAAGTCAAACCGTCCAGTTTTGCAAAAGTTCCTAAATGATCATGTAAATGTTATAAAATATGTTTTGATGCATAAACAACTTAAAAATAAGTGTTAGAACTTTTATAAACTGTTTTGGCTCGTCAAGTCTCGATCTAGCATCGGTTCGCAATCGAAGGTCACAATATTTGACTTTTCATTGACTTTTCGGTTCTAACGCGATTTAGCCATTTTGGCTACTGACTTTTGGTCACTTTAAGTCCATATTTAAGTATAGGATGACCTCCTAAAGTTTCGTTACTCGATTCATTAGAAATCTGAGTTTTTATATAAAGTTCCATAATTATTTATTAAAACTTTGCAACAAGGTCCTTTTCATACAAATTGAGGTTTTAAACACACATGCATATAAGAATAAGTTATAAACTGATTCATAATCATAATTTGTATATTGATGTCAAGAATCTGATTCTAATCCGAGTTTTCACAAAAGATGCATTTATGGCATTAAAATGACTAAAATGCCCTTTTCGGCATTTTAGAAATACTTAACATGATTTTATGACCAAGATGATATATTTACTGATGTAATATGATAAGTAGGACCATTTGGGATGTTCGTTCAGATTATAACCTAAATGAAGGCTTAATATTCGTTAATTGCCAATAAATGACTAAATTACCCTTATTCACGCAAAATGATTTTTATTAATCTTTTTATAACCAAAACTTAAACCTACTGATGTAATAATTTAAATGACATATTTTGGTTATATAACACAGGTCTTAACTTCATTTTAACTTAAAAATCGATTTAAACGGCATTTTAGCGACTTTTACGCCTTTTCGGCACATAGTATGGTTTAAAACCATAACTATGAGCTAAGACTTGATACCTACTAAATTATAAACTTATTTTCAACATCTTAACAGTAAGTACAAGTCCCAAACTCAGAATTCCAATTTTGGTTTGACATCAAAACCGTCAAACACACATATATTTGATATCCTACTGTTGTAACATCATAAAATAAGTATTTTTACAGATTAATAAGTGTCTTGACATCAGATTCATTTTAAACATCTTTTATAAATACGAAAATGACCAAATCGCCCTTGTAAGGCATAATTCGGTTTTAAATATACCTCGGGCCTATCTTTTGTAAAACTACTGATCTTATAACATATTTCAAGCATATATTCATGTGGGACTTATATATGACTCCACCAGTTACCCGGTTTCGCCTATGTGCGTTCGGTTAAGCTTACGTAGCTAATTTACGTACTTAAACCGAAACGGGTATAACTTTGTCATTTCTTTATTAAAATCCAGAAGGTTGTTGGTTTACCCATATTATACAAGTTTATATACTTGTCGGGTCCAACTAACATTCTATCCCGGTCACCGCTTAATCTAGCGTATCATATCGTATTGTTTTAGCGTAAGACTAACCGGTTCAAGTCTAAGTCTTAACTAAGGACCCGTTAGCATTCTAATACTGGTTAATAATCACCATCATTCCCAGACTAAACGCCTTCCGGTAAATTGTACTTGTACTTATCTTGGATCTGCGGCTGAGTTTTAGACTTCAAGAAGACTTAACCTCAGGTAAATACTCTTAACCTATTTTCCCTATACGGGTTTGGGATACGGTAAACTATTACCGCTTGGTCGGGTATGAAAATTATGTTTTATCCAGTTGTGATAATTAACTAAAATTGCATAACCCGGTTTTGATCTGTTTTGTCTGAAACTCAAACATTGGGGGTGGTCTTGACCGTGTCCAGGATATCCTTGGCTCACTAAAGTATTAGTGGCTACGACTAAAGCATGGCGTGTAGGCATACACTGGGTAATTGTTAACTGCTTTCTTTGTGAAAGTTCAGAGTGGTGTGTCAGTCGATCATGTCTCGGTTTCTGTACCAGGCCCCATATGTAAAAGACAGACATGTAAATCTGTATACAAGGTCTTTTGTACTGTCCCAAGTTATTTACGAAAATGTGTCTCGTGCACCTAAAACCATTTATAAAGGATTTTCAAAATGAGTCGGTTGATTGTATTTACCAGTGTAAACTGACGTATTTTCAAATATTAAAATACAGGTACAAGTATGAAATAGGCCGGAAGCTGCGGGGCGTTGACATTAAGGAGTTGCGACCTTAAGTCTGTTATCAATTTGTGTACGTTTATTTCCGATCCGCCTGTGGATCTTATTACAAGCCGTATTGTATAATTGTGTTTCGAACTCTTGGGCACTTTTGGTTTGTAATAGTTATATTTGACTCCAAGCCTTCCGTTGTGTTGCTCTGTGTTGTAATTGGTTATGATGATATTAACTGTACGTCACGATACTCCCCGCCGGGCCCACCGGAATACACGTGGAAACTGGGGTGTGACAGTATTCGTATAGTTCTAGTTAATAATTAGTTTGATAGATTTCCTTAGACTCCCCCCCAAACAATGAAACAGTTTGAGTCGTGTTAGTTAGAGTCTGTTAGAGTTTAGTAACGTAATCATAGAGTCTCGTGAGTTCGATATCCGGACTTGCTTAGGTTGTACTACATTGATCGGTACACTTGCCGGTTGTGTGGTTTAGGTTGAGTTTAGATTTAAAGCTTTTTAGTGTCTAGCATAGAGAGTCTAATTTAGTTAATTTTAGTAGTCTGTTTAGCACACATCAATACCTAAAAATACTTTATTGCGAATATTACTTTGAATTCATTGAATTTTATATTGCGACGTCGAGAATTCTATAAAAACGAATACAACATTGTTACCAATATTGTTTGGTCGGTATATGTTCGGTTTGTGATGATAAAAAAAATTAACTATATAAGACCCGTTAGAATACTGATGTTGTTTGGTCGGCATATGTTCGGTTTGTGATGATAAATTTTAAATCAATTATATATGATCCGTTCGAATACCGATGTTGCTTGGTCGGTATATGTTCGGTTTGTGATGATAAAGAAAATCAACCATATATACCTATCGAGTATAACTTTTATCGAATCGTACATGATCATAGGCACATGGTGACGTTAATAATAATAAAAAACTATACAACTGTTATACGATATCGATACAGATGTTGTTTAGACAATATCAGTAATATTAAAAAAAGAATATCATTAAAAGTTAACATTAAAGAAATATGTTTAAGGTTAAAGGTAAATATACTAATAATCTATTGTAAAATTAAAATGATAAAAAATAAAAGAAAAACTATATATATTATTATAAAAATCAAATTACTATTCATGAATAAAGAAACTATATATATTATTATAAAATCAAACTCCTATTCATACTCACTTTCAAATTATATATACTAGCGTCGTATTTAACCGTACGTTGCACAGAAACGCGGTTGAAATTCAGAACATATAGAACCCCGTGAAAACTGATAAATAAATTTGTAAAACTAATTAAAATGATAAATTAATGGGTTATGCTATTTGATTCGTAACTCAGTTCTGAACATCAAAATTATGACAAAAGATAAAACGATATAGTAAATAACAAGGAAAAAATAAGGTAAACGAAAAAGAAACGATAGAAGCTTGGTCGGTTTCGGCACACTCGTTATAGCAAATTAAAAAAAAGTTAAAAAGATATGTTCAAAATAGTATCGGCGTGTTCGTTAAAAATATTAAACTAAAAAAAACCTTTGACATACCCGTTATAGCAAAAAAAAGTTTAAAACTATGTCTAAAACGGCATTAATGTGTTCGTTAAAAAAACTATTTAGGAGTAGAAAAGTAATTTGGTTAAATTTTAAAAGAAAAATACAATAGTTAAACATTATGGGTTGTAAATGAAAAAGTTTACACTAAATTACGAAATAGAATAAAAGACAAAAAAATATGAACTTGTAAAATATGCATTAGATGTGGTGTAACACTATTCATCTTCTCTTCTTTAGTATTATATATAACTAGATTTTCCTATTGCTCGTTGCAGCAGGAAATCCATATACGAAGCAAACATTAAAGATCAATTTAAGCAATAAAATTACACAGACATATATACATATATTAAAAACTAACTCGTTCTAATTAACAATGACTCATTTAAAACATCACTTTTAGATTATATAAGAAAATAAAAATCCAAAAAGTGCAGGAAACTGTTTTAGTAAAGATACTTATTTCTTTTGTCATAAAGTTGTTAATGATAATTATTATTTTTATTTACATGAAATAAAACAGTTATTAATTATAAAAAAATGCGAATGCGAGTTTACGGGTTTGATTTTACACACCGTGTTATACAAAACCGATATTTTTCATACCACCTTTTTAGAATTTCCATTTTATTTTTTCGTTTTATATTAAGATTTGTTTTTAACCTAAACGAAACTAAAAAAATAAAAGAAGTAAATAAAATTATAAAAAAAATTAAAAAAGAAAGACATAAATAGAAGTGGACAGTGGACCCCATTTCTTAATTTTGTATGACATTTCTATCTTTATCTATAAAAAATTCACCACAAATCCTCTTATGATGGCACTCTTGTAATTAACATAAATAATATGGATACTCTATCTAGTGTAGTTACAAGATGTTCTTTAATATATATATAGTATGATTTGTCGCACGATGCAGCGGACAATCGGTCAGTATGGTTTTGGTTTGTTATAACAACGTATGTAGAATAACAACATATAGTATAACAACCAGAAAGATATGAACAAAATGATATCTACACGTGATTTATAACGTTCGAAAACGATAAAATGAGTCTATTTGAATAATACCGATATTGGTACTGATGACCAATTCGGTTTGTGATAACACCATACATAACTGATTTGGTTCATAAAGCATTCAACTATATCATAAAAATAACAAAAAGAGTATCCCACGTCAATTTATACAATTAAACATTCTTTTATTGAAATGTAAATAAAAGTATACACATTGCAACGGTTATAAGGAATTTTATAAAACATTTAACTATATTATTAAAATAGCGAAAAATAAGTCAATTGTGTCTATTTATATATAAAAAACAAAACCGTGAGACAACTTTTATGACATAATTGTTCGTGTTTCGATTACGTGTATATTACTATTTTTTAAAACTCGGTTTTAAATAAAATTTATTATGAGACATATATAAAAATAAGAATATTGAAAGAGCATAGTCAAATATTCAGAAAATATCGTATTTTAAAAGTTTGAAAAATTAAAATACTCTCAAAAAATTTTATGATGATAAAATAATATTAAATATTGATATTGTTAAACTTGTTAATTATATTATTTTATATAAAGTTTAGTAAGTTTTGAATTTAAAAAGAAAAGTAGAAGCTATAACTTTTCGTTTTACGTTTCATACTAAATTTTACGAGTTAACATGGAACAACGTGCGTGTGTAATTCAACGTTTTTACGTTTCGTTTATAATTTTGCTAGTTAACACGGTACAACATCCATGTGTTGTTCAATGTTTTTACGTCTATTTTTTTTCATTTGACAGATTTGTCGCAACGCATGAGCCCTATATCGATTTAGTTATTTTTTTAAATGATCTACATTTCGATCTATTTCTTCGTTTTAACACCTGTTTAGAATCATTTTATTGTTCAAACTCGTTATTCCTAAGTGGAAGTTTGACGCACGAATGCAATTTTCTTTTTTCACCTTTTCTGTTCTATGATGTTGATTCTCACCGGATTGCTATTTCTCTTAATTCGTTACTTTTTCGTTGGCTTGAATATTAAATAATCTTGCAATGTGGTCCAAGATGGATTTATGCCAAAGTGGTTCAGTGGTTGTGCTGTAATTTTCACATCAAGTCACCAATAATAGATAACTAGCAAGGACCCCGCGTTGCTGGGCGTTAAACCGCGAAGAGAAGATAACATCGAAGCATCCGTGCAAACATGGCGTTGATTACATATGTAAGTTCATACAAAACAAACATGTACATCGTAAGTGTCGGAAACCCACTCGTGGGGAAAAAAGATTAGAGCGACAATTTGAATAGGCCTATACGTGATTTGTGAACATATTGGTTGTTTTGTTGGATATGTATCTTTGTAATCTTAGATTTGGAACTAAAGGATAAAAATGAGTCATATAATAAATCCTGCCCAGGCACCCAACCTTTACACATACGGTTTAAGAGCCAAATCCCTTTCACTTATGTTAAGAGAACAATACTCCTACCTATCTCTCCACCTTCACGGCTTCACCTCCACTCGACTGTCGTCGCACCTCCACCGACTCCAGTCACACCGTCACCACCATCGACTTCGGCCACACCATCACCACCATCGACTTCTGCCAAACCATCGACTCACACCAGCCCCACCGATTCTACGCACACAGCAGCAGCATCAGTGGGAGAGACTGGAACTTTAGCGAAGATCTGCCGCTGTCATGGCGCGACGGCAACTGCATGTGGCAAATACGTCAAATCCGATGTAATCAGCTCAGGTATCAAGTTATTTTGGGATGTGGTATCATATGTATGGCATCTAGGTTTTAGAATTTCCCACATCAGACACCGCTTTTCCGGCGAGAAGTGCCAACTCACCGACTTTGGAAAATAGGGTACGACATGCATACTGGCCGGAACATGGCGATGAAGATTGTGGCGAAGGAGATGGTGATTAACGTCGGCATGGCAGAGCAACACAAGCGACAAATTTTGGTACACAAAACCTAAAAGGACTACATGTGAACATACCTAAAGTATACTCTTTATCCCAATTTCCTTCAAAGTGATGCTAGTGGGAATCGAACTTGAGATCTCAAAGAAAACCCAAAACTAACCACTAGACCAATTTGTAAGATAGTTATGAGTTTAATTTAATTAGCCAATTTAGATGGAAGACAACTAATGAATTAATAACTTTTTTATTGTTTTTAAAATTGTTCTTTTTATTCTTAAAAGACATTTTCTTCTTATTTAAATTTTCCACTATATAATAGTATTAAAAACCATTACTTTCTTAAGTAGTATCATATCATAACACGTCAATTTTTAAATATTTAAACATCCTTCAATCATCATTTGTTCTCTGGATGATCATTTATTTTATGATAAATATATATTAACTAAAGTTATGACCGAATGACATAATATGTAAGGGTTTGCATACATTAAGTACGTTTTTTATTATTTTTGAAAACAAAGGACACACTTTGCAATCTGGTGTCAACATAAATGACGATTTTTGTAATTTACTCTAACTAAAATTAACCGTAAGCAGTGGCGGACTCAGAAATTGTTTACTGGGGTTGCGAATGTGGGTCTTAACCAACATTTCAAGGGGTGCGGTCGGGATGTTCGCCTATAAAATATACTAATTTTTTTTTCAAGTGGTGCATCCGTCCGCCCACCCTGTAACCTAGATCCGCCGCCCTTGACCGTAAGCAAAGCAGTGAGCTTTGTATTTTCAAAACCTCACACGTTCGTATGGAAGGATGAACCAAGCTATGAAGTTGCTCTGAAAACTCGAAACAACCAACAACCCTTTTCTTCTTTCACACCACATCACCTACCATCACGTTCCTTCTTGAGGAGATCCTAGGATTAAAAATCTTATAACTAACAATGTGAACAAAAAGATAATCCTACTTTAAAAATCTTATAACTAACAATGTGAACAAAAAGATAATCCTACTTACCACCACCCAAACACAAATAAAATATTGAGTTAAATGCCTGGTTGGTCCTGTGGTTTGCGAAAATTGCAGACTTGGTCCCAGGGGTTCACTAATTACACGCTTGGTCCCAGTGGTTGCAATTTTTAAATACGGGTGGTCCTTAACACTAACCTTTGTTAAATTTTCCAGTTAAGTCTTTGTGAAATGACTATATTATCCCTAAACAATTAAAAAAAGACAAAAAAAAGATGGGTCCACCCTTCATCTTCTTCTCCCATGTCTCTCTCTAACCCACCACCACCACCTCCACCCTCCTCCTTCTTCCCCACTCCACCACCCTTAAGCCACCTACCACCACCATGATCTCCAATTCACAAAAACAACTATAATTTGAACTTATATTAATCAAAACCCACAACAGGCTATTCATAAAATATCAAACTAACACAAACCCCAAGTCGCAGACTACATAATAAACAATGTTTTCTCACAGTAACAATCAAGAATACAAGAACTCATCAAATCACACAAATCATAAGCAGCAAACTTTACTTAAAGACGAAATGAACAAAATCTGCATATGGGTTTCACCAATTTTGTATAAAGATTCAAACTTGCAGAACTTTTGAGTGAAATTGTAACAACTAAGAATCGATGCTAATGTTGTGTTGATAGTTATTGGCGGTGCAGAGGTGTTAATAGCAACCACGATGGTTAACGGTCAAGAGTGTCGGCACAAGGTGGTTTTTTCGGCCGAAGGTGATTTCCGCCGATGTTGGATGGCAGTACAGGGTGGTTAACGGTGTGCAATAGATGATACAGGTGATTTCCGAAGGTGATTTCCGCTGGCTAGTTTGAAGATGACCGGAATTCGTTTTTCGTTTGTCAGAGATGTATGTTATTCTGATGATGTTTGCGGCTAGGGTTCAGAAGATGCAAGAGTGATGGGCTTTGGGGGATGGTGGTTATGACGAAGATGAAGATGGTGGTTGGTGATGGTAATGCAAGGTGGTGGTGGTGGGTGGTTTTTAATGGGTGGAGCAGGAAGGAGAAGGGTGGGATGGGGTGGGGTCCACTTATTTCTGTTTGTTTTTTTATTCTTAAGGGTAATATAGACATTTCACACACATTTAACTAAGATATTTAACAAAGGTTAGTGTTAAGGACCACCTATGTTTAAAATTGCAACCACTAGGACCAAGTGTGTAATTAGTGAACCCTTGAGACCAAGTCTGTAATTTCCGCAAATCACAGAACCAACCAGTCATTTAACTCTAAAATATTAAAATCAGAAATAAACAATTAAATATAAAAATCTATGTAGTGTTTCTGACATCACAAGGAACAAAGCTTGGGAGTATTAATGGCTCAAACGACGCCGAATCACAAACTCACCGTCTCCGGTTGGGCTGCCCGTGACAAGTCCGGCGTTATCACTCCGTACACCTTCAAAAGAAGGTATATCTATATATCTATATCCTATATATATATATAATGGATGGGTATCTCAATTGTTATACTATATTAGTCTTTTTGGATTTTAATAAAGTGTTTGAATAAACTATGTATGATTTTGTGTTTTACTTGTAGGGTGAACGGGCCGGATGATGTTTCGATCAAGATCTTATATTGTGGAATTTGTCACACTGATATTCACCATGTCAAGGACGAGTGGGGCATCACTATGTACCCCGTTGTTCCAGGGAAAATATCCATCATTGTTTATCGAGTAAAATTGTTTCTCCAAAATGAATTTTTGCGGCATTCAGGTTTGCGTTTATTGTTATTTTCATCCTTGAGTTTGACAATTTAGTGCGACTTTCGTCCCACGAAATTTGGCCATCAGGGATGAAAATGACAAGATATCAAAGTTTTTGAGTGAAAATGAAGTCGCAAAAATGGTCAAACCTTAGGAGTGAAAATAACATTGTACCCTTCTTTGTCTCTCTTAGTCACTTTAAACTCTCGATTAACTATGTTACGTACGTGTATGTGTATGTGTAGTGTAATATGAATTTTAGGGGATGGGGTTTCACAACAGGATTTTACTTTATTATGTTCATTTCAACTACTTGCTAAAGGTCATATACACATACATATGTGTCTAAAAAAGGAAGCATTGAGAGGAAAAGAAAAATAAATATTCTAAAATACCAAAACTAATAAATGCAGTCTATTTACACGGTTTCTTAAACTTGAAATGAAATATATAAAGCAGAAAAGTTGTTGAAATTCGCAATTGGGGATCTCAATGTTAAATGTTGTTCATTTAGACCTTTATGTCCAATAATCATGGATCCGTAACTTCATATTGAGTGAAAGTTATGTCCGTTTTAAGTTTGCTCGTTTTTAATCCACTTATACATGGCTAGGTGGTCAAAATATGAACACAGATCCGTTAATTGTTAAATCAACTCCATATTAGCATGGGCATCAATTTATGTACATACACATGGCCAGGTGGTCAAAATATGAACACAGATCCGTTAATTGTTAAATCAACTCCATATTAGCATGTGCATCAATTTATGTACATACACATGTGCACAAACACATACACATACATGTGTGCCGTTTACGATATTTAAGGATCTTTGGTCTAACTTATGGATAATGCCAAGACATATATCGGTAGTTGGCATCTTATGAATTGAAGTAAGACAAAAGATCATGACAAAAAGTTGTATGTTTTTGTCTGTCAAGTGTCATATTTAATTACATTTTCTTAGTTTAATTTATTTAAAAAAGAATAAACTATTAATGCATAAGGTGACTTGTTTTATGATGAATATTTTGTCGATTAATTTCTTAGCCACGAGATAACCGGAGTGATAACTGAAGTCGGGAGCAATGTGAAAGGGTTCAAGATCGGGGATCGAGTTGGAGTAGGATGTCTGGCAGCAACGTGTTTGGAATGTGAGTTCTGCAAAAGCTCCCAGAAAATTACTGTGACAAAGTCCAATTTACTTACAACGACATCTTTTGGGATGGCAGCATCACCTACGGTGGTTACTCGGAAATGTTGGTTGCCGATCATAGGTATAACTATAACACCCAAAAAAGTTGAAACGATCCTAATAGAAACTGAACCTGATCAGTTATGAAAATTTAAAATCATCAGTCTGATGTGTACTAACCAAACCGATTTATACCCGACCCGTTCTTAATACGTCAACATAGAACTACTTTGAACATTAATATTACAACATATAATGCGATGGTTGTTGGGTCTTAATGGCATTATCTACCTGTCAAGGTAGTCAGTGATTATAAAGAAAGTGGGTGGACCACCAATAAATTCAAGTCAAAACTTCAAATATAGGTAATACGACCATTATATTTAAATGGGCCCGGTCCACGCACAAATGGGCCCGCTGCCTTTTCAGCCTACCAGCTATGACCCATTTCCTTACCACTCATATTATTATATGTATATATTTAATTATTTTTTCTATCTTGTTGTATATGTATATATTTAATTAATTATTTTTGCTATCTTTTTGTTTTAATCCTTTAACTTTTTTCTCCTATCGTGCTCGACCGGTGGGGTAGGTTGGGTAGTGTGTGAATCACACGGGTTTAAATCAAAAAGTTTGGATTGATGTTTTTTTCTTATATTTTTTAGTTTCATAAATAGACAATATATTAAATATGATCGTAAAACTATATTGCTAGAAGAATAATCTAAGTTTTTCAATCACTTTATAATTTTACCTGCTTTTAACCATTGAACTTAATGGGTGTTCATCCAAATTTGGTAAACAAGTAATAAATATATAAAGCATGTGCATATATAATTCAAATGTTTAGGTCAAATTGGTTTGAAAATTACAAATTCAAATTCGAAATAAAAATTCAAAATTCGGTTCAGTGGCGATGCTTGAGATTTCCGACCGGGATGGTCGAAAACGTATATACTTCAAAATTTATACGAAAACTACATACTAGATACTATTGAGCGAAAAGTTCGAGGGGTCCCCGACCCTTTTATCCTACGCCCCTGATTCGGTTGTTCAGCTTTTGGATTTTTTAGTACAATTCGAATAATCAACACCCTAACCTATATAGGTATTTTTCTGGGTTTAAGATTACATTTAAAAAAAATAGTCTTGCAAAAAAAGTTTTATGTTATGCAACTTTTTTTGGTTCTTCAAACTAAAAACATAGAATAAATTTGCGTAATTCATTTTTTTTTTGCTATGAAGGTATGTCGCACATGTACCGGAGAACTTGCCTATAGATGCAACGGCACCATTGCTATGCGCAGGAATCACAGTGTACACACCGATGATTGACAGCAAATTACATGAGTCCACTGGAAAGCGAATCGGGATTGTTGGGCTAGGAGGGCTTGGTCATGTGGCTATCAAATTCGGTAAGCATTCGGCCACCACGTAACCGTCATTAGCACCTCCCCTTCGAAAGAGAAAGAGGCCCGAGAACGCTTGGGTGCCGACGATTTCATCATTAGCAAAGATCCTAAACAAATGCAGGTTTGTTTTCTTAAATAAGAAATTGTACTAGGCAAATGAGTATCATCAAAAGAATTCCAACGGAGCCCACTAAAGGCAAAAAAATGATAATAAATATATTTTTTATTATAGAGAGATTCAATAAAGTCTTGTTGGCAACCACTTTTACAGACGGAAGCATCTGTAGATGATACTCGTTTGTTCAGTAGTAAAATCGAGTATTGTAACATAATTTGGTAAACGTTAAGTTGACTTATATTTTGTTTAGTCGAAGACGAGAACACTTGACTTCATACTGGACACAGTGGCTGCACCACACTCGCTTGGGCCATTATTGGAGTTACTTAAAGTGAACGGAGAGTTGTCGCTTGTGGGTGCACCGGATAAGCCACTAGAGTTGCCTTGTTTCCCTTTGATCTTTGGTAAGCTTCTCAACTGAAAGATTTACCTTATGCGTGAGACTTATAATAACTATAATCAAAGGAACTTTATTCACGAATAAATCACATATATGTTATTAAAGGTCTGTGGAGAAACTGAGTATGGGTAAAAACTTGACCAAATTATCATTGAAAAGTGTATGCAAACTAAAAAGTGATGTATAGATCACTTTATGCATGTCTCAAACAACATCCATTTCCTCGTTAAGTTTAACCCTTGTGCGTGTCATGTAATGGGCATCTTGGTAATTTTCCCTACTAAACTCAAGAAACCTTACATAGTCCAAATCTCACTCACGCCTGTTCGTTTATTCCAAGGAAAAAAAGACATTCTCCAACATCCCTATATTCATTCGATCCTACACAAAATGCAAAACCCTAATTCCATTCAATCTAGACATTCAGCCTCTCGACAAAATCTCAAACCGGAACCACAAAGTTGTTTGAAACCATCTAATCTCAGGCCATAATAGTTCCGGTTCTAGATGACCGAGATGCATAACGAGTATAATCAATATGGGTTAAACATAACGAGGAAATAGATGTTGTTAAAGGTCTGGATAAAAATAAACCAATTGATGAAACTTTTGGAGTAAATTGATGTTTTTAATATTTTGGAAGAAAATCATGATTTTTGTCAAACCACATGAAGCAAAACTGAATTTAACTCTTTCATAAATATTGCTTATTAGTTATAATTATGATAATCATTTATGATAATTAGTATATTAAACTATTTGAAATTTTGGTAATTTTTAAACTTCCAACCATTTTCTAGTGACCATTTGTGTCCGGGTCAACTCATTTATCTACAACCAAAACCACAACTGACTAGGCATGTTAGACAATTCAATCAGTTTAGACCTAACCCAAACCTCTTCAACTTTTATATGAAATATGCAAGTACAAGTACTCATACACACATATGTATATTGTTTTCGGTAAATGTGTCGTGCTAAGTATAAGGATGTTTGAATATACCAGGAAAAAAGGTGGTGAGAGGTAGCATTATTGGAGGAATGAAAGAGACACAAGAAATGTTGAATTTTTTGTGGGAAGCACAACATCACATGTGATATCGAAACAGTTACACCCGACAAAATTAACGAAGCCTTAACCCGATTGGCGAACAATGATGTCAAGTATCGTTTTGTTATCAACATCGGAGACGAGAAGCCCAACCTTTAGTTCAATGTCTCAGATATATTCATGTCTTGTTTCCTTTTAGTGTCTACTAGAGAGGATACACTATGTTGAAATTTCAAAATCATTTTGTTTTCTACAATAATGTGAACAATTTATTCTGCAAGCTTTTGCTTATGAAAGGGTTTCTATATGCCAGTAGTGTGTTTGGATACATATATAAGTTTACATGATTCTGTTTGTTTGGAATTTGGCCGGATAATTGATGTAGGGTGTGAAATATGGGTGTTTAAGTGCCTATCTTACGTGATTCTTTGGTTTTATATGATTATATGCTATGAATAGGTTGATTCCGAGTGTTGGTATGTTTGTAGGTAAGAACGTGAAATGTGGTGAAGTTACGTGGTTTAAGGATCAAGTGGAACGTGTGATGTTGATCAAGGTAGCTAACAGAAGCATTCAGAAAGGTTTTGGATTGAAAGACTACTTGGAATCGAGAAAAAAATATGAATCAAGAAGTGAAGGGACCTTTCAGTCATTATCGGAAAGTGAATTATAGAGTGATGTTCGAGTTTAATGAAGTATATTTAAGTTGGAGGGTCTTTGTGTCATTAACATGAAGTTGGATTTAGTGAAAATATAAAGGGAATGAAGAATAGTGAAGTGGAGGGGTTTAATTATCATTAAGTGAAAGTTGTATGTGTGAAGAGTGGAGGATTTGACATCTGCGATGTGGCTAACGGTTTGGAAAACGTAACTTACGGTTTGGATCAGATGGTTATAATATTAACAGCAAGTTGGACTTGGGGCTTACGGAACGTGGCTTACAGTTTACATCAGATGTCCATAAAAGTTAACAGCAACAATGACTTGTGGCTTACGGTTTCGAAAATGGGGTTTACGGTTTGGGGATAACGGAAATTAGGTTTAAAGTGCGAAAATTAGGTTTTTGCAAGTATCTTCAACGCTATTCGACTGGGAACGATCTGGGGAGACCATTAGGGGATTTTTGGGCATTCTTGTAACATTTGTATAAATCGGGTTTCCAAAACCCGCTCCGTTTTGTAATCAAATACCAATTTATGAAATGACATTAAGTATTTATGAGTATTTTGAGTTTAAACGTTACATAATTAATATATAAACTAAACTATAAAAATTATATTTGATAAAAAGTTGAAATAAAATAAATAAAAAATATTTGGAGCTGACCGGACTCGAACCCGGGTCAACTGCCTCCAACGACTTATCTTTCCGTCTCCAAACCACTCCGCCATCAATTGTTTTCTGTTAACATTATGAAAGCAATTGAATTTTATACGCAAACACGACTTAACGGTTAATGATATCTGAATAACGGAAATCGGTAAACCTAATCGCCAAATCTGTTTCTGCTCGCTTAGTTAACTTATAACCGATGAATATCGGTTTCTAATTAAGTTCTAATTGAATGAACTTAAAGATCTCCTCACTTCCGGTATTTGAAACCGAAGAGATATCAAACTCTAATATAATCCAAGTACTGATCATTTGCGCGATTCATAACAGTCACAATAACTCTCAATTTCATTTTCGTCAAGACTCTGAGCCGTAAAACCTTCTAAATTCGATCGCCGGAAATTTTCTGCAACTCACCGGAAAACCGGGACTTGCATTTTCACGGTAAATTTTTTCGACTCTTTTGTTTAAATCATGTGATTAGTCAATCTCTAACACAATTCCATCATCAGAACCAATCTTAGTCAACACTTATCGGAAATCCCATTGTCGCCGGAAAGTTCCTGAAATTGCCGGAGTTTCACTGTGAAAGGGTAAGACATCCTACACTTCATTTAAACCTTGTTTAGATGATTTAACTCTATAAATAATCGACCCACACCGTTAATTGTTTCAACAGTCGGAGCTCAATTTCTGCACCGACAAAACTCTCGCCGGATTCCTGTGTTTATCTCCAATCGGTAAATCCTGTCCTTTACACTTTTCCCATTCCTTAATATTGAATTACTGATAGTGTTTAAGTCGCAAAATCAAATCTTAACCGGTTGGAATACGCTGACAGTTTATATGACGAAGAAGATGAACTTATTTCAGAACATAAGAGTAATTAAAATTTGGTTTATAAACAGGTTAGACACACAGTCCAGCGGTGGACTGTGTGCAAAGTTTATATACGAGTCCCGAGTTCGATCCTTACTACACACACTCTGCGTAATAAACGTTCCTTTTTATTCATAAACTAACCGGGTTGAAACGAGTAGTTGTTAAGTATAATATAAATCAAGAATATAACCGGGTTAGACACACAGTCCAGCGGTGGACTGTGTGCAAAACAAACTACACGTCACGCGATCGAGTCCCGTCCCAAACACCGGTTCAATGAGATTAAAACGTTTTGCAAAATAAAGGAATTTTCGGTAAAATCGAATAAGTGTATAAATATAATAAGAACTGGATTCCTAACGGGTTAGTCACGTAGCTCAGCTGGTAGAGCTACGTGCGCGTGAACGGAAGGTCACCGGTTCGAATCCCGCTCGGCGCAAGAATTACCGCTGACCGAACCGGTCAACGGTCAAACAGTAAAAAAAAATATTATTTTTTTTTAAATAATTATTTGTTTTATTTAAATTAAAAATCAATTAAAAATACTTAAAAATAACATTTTTAAGGATAGAAAATAGCCATAAAAATATATCTAAAAATCCCATTAAAAATCTTTAATAAAATCCATCCATTTAATATATTTTCCCATTATTATTTAGGTCAGTGATTCCTCGTTAACTCGCCTCGTCTAAATCGTGCGCATCTCACCAACTCAAATCCAACGCACCCAATGTGAGTGAACCCTTCAAATTCCCCGTTTTAATCACATTTTTGGGGTGTATCATGTGTCTTGTTCATTTACTTATTATAATTAAGTTATTGTGCATATATCATATCATGACATGTGTGTTAGTTGTTGCTGATAGGTAGATATTATTGTTTGCAAATTATTATTTCAGTACATGCAATTGCTGAGGCCGTAGCTCCCCATCCCTCGAGGTTGAGTTTGATCCCCATTTTATTATGCGGTTGATCAGGGCGTGCCCGCACGATCGGCTCCGTTTGATTGAGCCTTGATCGGTCATTTATTCACATTTCAATACATGCAATACGCTCGGCTCCGTTTGATTGAGCCTTGAGTGCACAGATTTATTTACATTTTCAGTTCATGCAATACGATCGGCTCCGTTTGATTGAGCCTTGATCTCACAGTTCATTTATGTTAATTATCATATGATGTTGGTATGTTCATGTATGTTATCGATTGTTAATGTATGTTATAATTGTAACCGATGTTGCCATTGCTTGATTTCATACATATGCTCTTTTATGATTATGCACAATATTTTATTGATAAACTAACCAGAAAATCATTACTAAATGTTTATCTATAAGGTTCACTCGCCAACTTATGTTGACCCAAAAACCTCCCATTTTACACATGATACAGGTGAACCAGCAGCAGCTAGGAACACGTAGGACCTGGATTAGAAGAAATAAAACGATTTAGTGTTTGGATTATTATGTTTGGTTATTTTCCTTTGTAATGAATGAACATGTTTGAAGGTTTGAGAAATGTAACTTTGACTTCATTTAATTATGAAACATAATAGTAAATGTCATGTGCTTTGGTGATAACCCAATTATGCCCCGACTCTTATTTCCGCTGCGGGTCGGGGTGTGACAGATTGGTATCAGAGCCATGACTATAGGGATATAGGATAGGTTATTAGACCCTTAGAGCCTATACTATAGTCGATTAGAAACTTATCAGAATTTTGTGTGTTATATGCCAAATTTCATGATGTTTATATGTTTATGTTAAAATGTTACATTTGATATTGTTCAAGCATGTTCATAAGTATGTATTATCAAATAATGCCTATCATGAAATCGTATGATCATAATATATCACATCCATGCAAGCACACACCACATCATGATTGATTTTACAACGATTTTCGTGTTTTCAAATCTCATCAAAGTGAGTTCTCATGACGGGCATGTAGTAACTGGAAGGGTACTAGTACCGGTAGTCGGGACGTCCTGTCTAGGCTGGCATTTGTATAAATCCAAAATAAAGGACCAGTTTGCCTACCTGGGGACCAACGATGAGATTACGAAATACCTATTAGGCCAAAGCATGCTATACCAAACGTCGTGAGAGCTAATCCCACTTTGAGTTGTCATTGTGTCTACACCTGGACACGTTTCGACCAAACATCTCATGAACATATTTTGTGGTTAGCATTCGGGGGATGCGAGTGTTAAATTGCCAATACTAATGTGAATCCTACCAAACCAATAGCCATGGGGGCCCACAGACTATATAGGTGAAGGTATGGGGGACATTTGAGGCCCAACATGAGCGAACCCAAGACATCCTTCGGATGTAGTTGCATTATTGATATTTATGTTATTTTCATTTTTTTAAAGACACATGACACCTAAAAGATACCATAAACTCACAATCTTCTCATTTTATGATCCTGTAGATGTCGTATAGATCGCATCGAAGGAGTAGGAAATCGGAAAAGTCTCAGGAACGATTGGCCACTCATATCGCCAACCAAATGGCCACGATATTACCTGACATCGTAGTACAAGTACAACAAGCTCTTGCTGCAAATCCTACTAACCCTCCTCAACAACAGGACCAGATCATCAACGACCCTCCTACCAGCAAATGCACCTACAAACATTTTAAGTCTTGCGATCCCCCAAAATTCGAAGGGACTGAGGGAGTCACTGCTCTCCAGCGTTGGTTCGAGGAGATGGAAAACGTTTTCTTAAACTGCGATTGTCCTGAGGATCGCAAAGTTCGTTATGCCACCGGGAGACTACTTGGGGTAGCTCTCACTTGGTGGAATACCGAGAGGGAAAGAGGGGAACGGAAGATGCGATGGCCTTAACTTGGGAGGAGTTAAGGGAAATCATGACTAGGCGATTCTGTCCTAGGAGTGAGATTAAGAAATTGGAAGATGAATTTCATGCCCTGAAGCAAAAAGATGGTGATCACACTACTTACAACAAACGGTTCTTGGAGTTGAACCAGATGGTACCAAACTTATTCACTCCAACCTACCGTCTGATCGAACATTACATTCGAGGACTTCCCTCGAAAATCCAAGATTCGGTCCTCAGCGTTTCACCGGTAACACTAGAAGCTGCCATGGAATTGGCGACAGAACTGACCGAAAACCGAATTCGTAATGGGAAGTTCAAGGAGGAAAAGAAGAAAACCCCTGCTGAGGGACAAACCTCAAACCACCACACTCCTTCCTCTAAATTTGCTAACAAGAGGAAGCGTAACAACAGGAACTTTGCAGTCACCCACACCAACACCCCTGTTCCTGCTGCACCCATCACTCAAGCCACTCCTCCACCCGCGCCATACAAAAGACCATACACAGGACCACTACCAAAATGTAACCGTTGTCAGTATCACCACTCCCCTGACTATCCTTGCCAATACTGTACCAGCTGCGGTCGCGCTGGACACATTGTACAACACTGCCGCGCACCTCAACGAACAAAACGCCACCAACCTATAACCCAAACCCACCAACAATTTATGGGTCAAGCCCAACAACAACAACCATTTCCACCCACTCAACATTTAGCCCAAACATACTATCAACCCAACCACCCTATGGGCCAACCTATGCGGGCATGTTTCAATTGTGGAGATCCAAGTCATTTCAGGAACTCATGTCCAAGACTAGTCAATATTATTCATGCTCAGGCCCAAGCCAACCCTGTGAACCAAGCAAACCAAGCTCCTCCATCTGCTAGAGGAAGGGCTTTCAATATTAACGCAAACCAGGCCAGAGCTGACGGCAATGTGGTCAACGGTACGTTTCTTATAAATGGTAGATATGCCTCTATGTTATTTGATACTGGTGCGGATAGAAGTTTCGTGTCATTAGAGTTTGAACCTATCTTAAGTAAAAATCGAGATAAGCTCGCGGAATCCATAACAGTGGAAGTTGCAGATGGAAAACCAGTTTCGTTAGACTCTATTTTACGCAACTGTACGCTCACCCTAAACGATCACGATTTCTCAGTCGATCTTATTCCTATGAAGCTGGGAAGTTTCGACATCATAGTCGGAATGGATTGGCTCAGTCAGCATAATGCGGAAGTTGTATGTCGTGAGAAATTTATTCGTATTCCTCTTTCAAACGGTCAGACTCTTCGAATTATTGGAGAAACCTCGGCGAAAGGACTCAACTTAATGTCTTGCCTTCAAGCTCAAAAATACCTTCGCAAGAATTATGTCGCGTTTTTAGCCCATATCATCAAGAAGGGAACCGCAGAAAAGAAACTTGAAGATATTCCTGTTGTAAAAGATTTTCCACAAGTTTTCCCTGACGACATTTCAGGACTTCCTCCAATCAGAGATGTCGAATTTCGTATCGATCTTATACCTGGTGCTACACCAGTGGCAAAATCTCCATATAGGTTAGCCCCCTCTGAAATGCAAGAGCTAGCCAGTCAATTGCAAGAGTTGACTGACAAGGGATTTATACGCCCCAGCTCATCGCCTTGGGGTGCACTTGTACTTTTTGTAAAGAAGAAGGATGGATCTTTTCGCATGTGCATCGATTACAGAGAGCTCAACAAGTTAACTATCAAAAATCGATATCCTTTACCTCGTATAGATGACCTCCTAGACCAACTACAAGGTGCCAGTTGCTTTTCGAAAATCGACCTTCGATCGGGCTATCATCAGCTTAGGGTGCATGAAGAAGACGTCCCTAAAACTGCTTTTCGAACTCGATATGGTCACTATGAATTCATGGTTATGCCGTTTGGATTAACCAACGCACCATCTATTTTCATGGACCTAATGAATAGAGTCTGCAAACCTTACCTTGATCGATTTGTTATTGTGTTCATTGACGATATTCTTATCTATTCAAAATCCAAAGCTGATCATGAGCGTCATCTGTGACTTGTTCTTGCACTTCTAGAAAAGGAAAAGCTTTATGCCAAGTTCTCTAAATGTGAATTCTGGTTAAAAGAGGTGCAATTTCTTGGGCATGTAGTCAATGACAAAGGAATACATGTGGACCCATCAAAGATCAAAGCAGTTCAAGAATGGCAAGCTCCACGTACGCCAACTGAAGTAAGGTCTTTTCTTGGACTTGCTGGTTACTATCGTCGATTCATTTCAAACTTCTCTCGCATTGCGGTGCCACTCACGGCTTTAACCCATAAAGGGAAACCATTTGTATGGGGGCCCAAGCAAGAAGAAGCTTTTCAAACTCTCAAGCAAAAACTTTGTGATGCACCAATCCTCACTCTTCCTGAAGGTTGTGATGATTTTGTAGTCTATTACGACGCGTCAGGACAAGGGTTAGGTTGCGTTCTCATGCAAAGAGGAAAAGTCATAGCTTATGCCTCAAGGCAACTCAAGACTCACGAAAAGAACTACACCACTCATGACCTTGAACTTGGAGCCGTTGTATTCGCTCTTAAGATATGGAGACATTATCTTTATGGCACGAAGTGTGAAATATACACTGACCATAAGAGTCTTCAACACATCTTCAATCAGAAAGAGTTAAATATGAGGCAACGAAGATGGGTCGAACTCCTAAATGATTATGACTGTGAAATCAAATATCATCCTGGTAAAGCAAATGTGGTGGCTGATGCACTTAGTCGAAAGGGTTATGCGAACTCCATTCATATTCTATGTTCGCAAATTATAACCAAAATTAAGGATCAAATTCGAGAAGCTCAACACGTTTCAATAACAGAGGAAGATGTACAAAAGGAGATGTCCTGTGGAGCCGAGCTAAAGCTGGAAACTAAATCTGATGGTATTTTGTATTACTTAGATCGTATATGGATTCCTAACCACATCAATCTTCGTGAAACACTCATGCATGAAGCCCATAAGTCGCGATATTCTATACACCCAGGAGCCGATAAGATGTATCAAGACCTACGGTACACCTATTGGTGGCCTGGAATGAAGAAGGATATTGCCGTTTTTGTTTCCAAGTGTCTCACTTGTTCTAAAGTAAAGGCTGAGCACCAAAGACCCTCAGGACTTCTGGTCCAACCAGAAATACCTGTCTGGAAGTGGGAAAATATAACCATGGATTTTATTACCGGGTTACCTCGCACTTCTAGTGGGTATGACACTATATGGGTGATTATAGACCGACTCACAAAATCAGCTCACTTTATTCCTATTCGGGAAGATTTCAAGAACGAAAAGCTTGCTCGTATTTATATCAGCGAAATCGTCAGCCATCATGGAGTTACATTAAGTATTATTTCCGATCGTGATGGTCGTTTCACCTCACGGACATGGCAGGCAGTACAATCCGCTATGGGCACTCGACTAGATCTCAGTACCGCCTATCATCCCCAAACTGATGGACAGTCTGAGCGAACCATTCAAACCCTTGAGGACATGCTTAGAGCATGTGTCATAGACTTCAAGGGAAATTGGGACGCCCACCTACCGTTAGTCGAATTTTCGTACAACAACAGTTATCATTCTAGCATCGGCATGGCACCTTTTGAAGCTTTATATGGTCGAAAGTGTCGATCTCCTGTTTGTTGGCACGAAATTGGGGAAGCTCAAATTACTGGTCCGGAATTGATCCAAGAAACAACAGATAAGATTCATCAAATCCGAAACAATCTTCTAGCGGCTCAAAGTCGTCAAAAGAGTTACGCAGATAAACGTCGGAAGCCCTTGGAGTTTAGCGTTGGTGATCATGTGCTTTTAAAAGTATCACCGTGGAAGGGAGTAGTTCGTTTTGGTCAGAAGGGAAAGCTAGCACCACGTTACGTAGGACCTTTCAAGATACTCGAAAGAGTAGGTCCTGTAGCTTACAAGCTTGACCTACCGGAAGAACTCGACAGAATTCATCCCACATTCCACGTGTCGAACTTGAAGAAGTGCCTCGCTGATGAGAATCTTCATATTCCACTGGAGGATATTAAGATTGATGAATCCATGTATTTTATCGAAAGGCCAGTAGAGATTATGGACTATGGAGAAAAGCGTCTACGTCGAAGTCGCATTCCTATTGTTAGGGTACGCTGGGAGTCGAAACGGGGACCTGAGTTTACTTGGGAACGTGAAGACTCAATGCGTGAAAAATACCCTCATCTTTTCCCTACTACTTCAACTGTTTGAATTTCGGGACGAAATTCCTAAAAGTAGGGGATACTGTAACATTTGTATAAATCGGGTTTCCAAAACCCGCTCCGTTTTGTAATCAAATACCAATTTATGAAATGACATTAAGTATTTATGAGTATTTTGAGTTTAAACGTTACATAATTAATATATAAACTAAACTATAAAAATTATATTTGATAAAAAGTTGAAATAAAATAAATAAAAAATATTTGGAGCTGACCGGACTCGAACCCGGGTCAACTGCCTCCAACGACTTATCTTTCCGTCTCCAAACCACTCCGCCATCAATTGTTTTCTGTTAACATTATGAAAGCAATTGAATTTTATACGCAAACACGACTTAACGGTTAATGATATCTGAATAACGGAAATCGGTAAACCTAATCGCCAAATCTGTTTCTGCTCGCTTAGTTAACTTATAACCGATGAATATCGGTTTCTAATTAAGTTCTAATTGAATGAACTTAAAGATCTCCTCACTTCCGGTATTTGAAACCGAAGAGATATCAAACTCTAATATAATCCAAGTACTGATCATTTGCGCGATTCATAACAGTCACAATAACTCTCAATTTCATTTTCGTCAAGACTCTGAGCCGTAAAACCTTCTAAATTCGATCGCCGGAAATTTTCTGCAACTCACCGGAAAACCGGGACTTGCATTTTCACGGTAAATTTTTTCGACTCGTTTTGTTTAAATCATGTGATTAGTCAATCTCTAACACAATTCCATCATCAGAACCAATCTTAGTCAACACTTATCGGAAATCCCATTGTCGCCGGAAAGTTCCTGAAATTGCCGGAGTTTCACTGTGAAAGGGTAAGACATCCTACACTTCATTTAAACCTTGTTTAGATGATTTAACTCTATAAATAATCGACCCACACCGTTAATTGTTTCAACAGTCGGAGCTCAATTTCTGCACCGACAAAACTCTCGCCGGATTCCTGTGTTTATCTCCAATCGGTAAATCCTGTCCTTTACACTTTTCCCATTCCTTAATATTGAATTACTGATAGTGTTTAAGTCGCAAAATCAAATCTTAACCGGTTGGAATACGCTGACAGTTTATATGACGAAGAAGATGAACTTATTTCAGAACATAAGAGTAATTAAAATTTGGTTTATAAACAGGTTAGACACACAGTCCAGCGGTGGACTGTGTGCAAAGTTTATATACGAGTCCCGAGTTCGATCCTTACTACACACACTCTGCGTAATAAACGTTCCTTTTTATTCATAAACTAACCGGGTTGAAACGAGTAGTTGTTAAGTATAATATAAATCAAGAATATAACCGGGTTAGACACACAGTCCAGCGGTGGACTGTGTGCAAAACAAACTACACGTCACGCGATCGAGTCCCGTCCCAAACACCGGTTCAATGAGATTAAAACGTTTTGCAAAATAAAGGAATTTTCGGTAAAATCGAATAAGTGTATAAATATAATAAGAACTGGATTCCTAACGGGTTAGTCACGTAGCTCAGCTGGTAGAGCTACGTGCGCGTGAACGGAAGGTCACCGGTTCGAATCCCGCTCGGCGCAAGAATTACCGCTGACCGAACCGGTCAACGGTCAAACAGTAAAAAAAAATATTATTTTTTTTTAAATAATTATTTGTTTTATTTAAATTAAAAATCAATTAAAAATACTTAAAAATAACATTTTTAAGGATAGAAAATAGCCATAAAAATATATCTAAAAATCCCATTAAAAATCTTTAATAAAATCCATCCATTTAATATATTTTCCCATTATTATTTAGGTCAGTGATTCCTCGTTAACTCGCCTCGTCTAAATCGTGCGCATCTCACCAACTCAAATCCAACGCACCCAATGTGAGTGAACCCTTCAAATTCCCCGTTTTAATCACATTTTTGGGGTGTATCATGTGTCTTGTTCATTTACTTATTATAATTAAGTTATTGTGCATATATCATATCATGACATGTGTGTTAGTTGTTGCTGATAGGTAGATATTATTGTTTGCAAATTATTATTTCAGTACATGCAATTGCTGAGGCCGTAGCTCCCCATCCCTCGAGGTTGAGTTTGATCCCCATTTTATTATGCGGTTGATCAGGGCGTGCCCGCACGATCGGCTCCGTTTGATTGAGCCTTGATCGGTCATTTATTCACATTTCAATACATGCAATACGCTCGGCTCCGTTTGATTGAGCCTTGAGTGCACAGATTTATTTACATTTTCAGTTCATGCAATACGATCGGCTCCGTTTGATTGAGCCTTGATCTCACAGTTCATTTATGTTAATTATCATATGATGTTGGTATGTTCATGTATGTTATCGATTGTTAATGTATGTTATAATTGTAACCGATGTTGCCATTGCTTGATTTCATACATATGCTCTTTTATGATTATGCACAATATTTTATTGATAAACTAACCAGAAAATCATTACTAAATGTTTATCTATAAGGTTCACTCGCCAACTTATGTTGACCCAAAAACCTCCCATTTTACACATGATACAAGTGAACCAGCAGCAGCTAGGAACACGTAGGACCTGGATTAGAAGAAATAAAACGATTTAGTGTTTGGATTATTATGTTTGGTTATTTTCCTTTGTAATGAATGAACATGTTTGAAGGTTTGAGAAATGTAACTTTGACTTCATTTAATTATGAAACATAATAGTAAATGTCATGTGCTTTGGTGATAACCCAATTATGCCCCGACTCTTATTTCCGCTGCGGGTCGGGGTGTGACAATTCTTTCACCATTCCACACTTTCCAATCATCTTCAAATCATCAATCATGCAATTCCAAATCAAGATTGAAGATCAAATCAAGAACATGAGCGGCTAAACCACCCGTGATCATCTCCAGGGCTAGGGTTTGTGTTAGGAAACCTCGTATTTACATACCTTTGGATTGAGATTTGTCTAATCATTCGGTTAGTTTATCTTTATGTTTACTTGTTTTCGATTAAACATTTTTAGATTATCGTAATCATTCTTATTCATCAATTATTGGGTTTGTTTCATCAACAATTGGGATTAAGTTCTAAGTGGTCATTGATTTTTAAACCTTTAATCATTGAATCTGTTAGTGTTTATGAAATCTAGGATTGGTAATTAATTGGATTACTATTCATTTGCATCAATCTTTCGGTTTCGATCATGGATCATTGCATTCAAATATATTATTCGTTAATTATTTATCAAAACAAGTTTTCAAATCATGTCTATGTGATTTCCAATTAGTAGTAGTTATGTAAACTGGTTTTCTGCATAACCTGAAAACACGGAGATTGGTCCTTTTCTCATAACTGTTTACAACCACAATTTACATTTGTTTTCACAATCAATCTCAAAACTGCAAACAACATTTAGTTTAGACATAGATGATAACTAAAACAACAAGCTTTCATACTTTCCACTGATTCCACGTGGATTTGACACCCTTCTTGCTCTTTACTAGTAAAAGTGATTAGGAAACTTTTTAAACATATTTTTGACCGACCTTATGACATCGATCAAAATGGCGTTGTTGCCGGGGAATCGGTGCGCTTAGTTTTAGTCAGTTGTTTTTCATAGAAGTTAAAACATAAAACATAAAAAATTAGAAAAACAAAAAAAAATCCAAACATATTTCTTTTCGGTTTTAGTTTTCTTTATATGTTAGTTTTCTACGCGGGTATTTTAGTTTGTTTGTGCAGGAATTAAAATCTTTGGATCATGAATATAGCTCATCGGTCATCCCCTTGGTGTGGGAAAATTCACATCCATGAAGATTGCTAAGTGTTTTGGAAAGATGCAGTGTTTTGGAAAGAAAAATTGATGTCTAGTTACAAGGCACCTTCATATCATGGACGCTATCAGTCAAATGTCAAATACAACTATGAGCAAAATTGGAATTATGATGATTATGAATCTGAGGTGGTGCCCTTCTCAAGCTACCAAGAAGATTATAATGGCCATCACCATGATTACTTTCTGTCGACATACGAGGATATGGGTAATCAAGATGATTACCAAGAGAGTTCAAATCAAGAGCACCAAAGACAAAATCATTATCATGGTAATCACCAAAATTCTAAACTTGATGAAATCTTGAAATTTATGAAGGAAATGGTACAAGAGAGTAGGTTGAGAACTGAGGTTATGTTCCAACAATCGAATCAAATAGACGAACAAATTGATAGTTATTGGCGGTGCAGAGGTGTTAATAGCAATCACTATGGTTACCGGTCAAGAGTGTCGGCACAAGGTGGTTTTTTCGGCCGAAGGTGATTTCCGCCGATGTTGGATGGCAGTACAGGGTGGTTAACGGTGTGCAATAGATAATACAGGTGATTTTCGAAGGTGATTTCCGCCGGCTAGTTTGAAGATGACCGTAATTCGTTTTTCGTTTGTCAGAGATGTATGTTATTCTGATGATGTTTGCGGCTAAGGTTCAGAAGATGCAAGAGTGATGGGCTTTGGGGGGATGATGATTATGACGGAGATGAAGATGGTGGTTTGGGGAGATGGTGGTTGGTGATGGTAATGCAAGGTGGTGGTGGTGGGTGGTTTTTAATGGGTGGAGCAGGAAGGAGAAGGGTGGGATGGGGTGGAGTCCACTTATTTCTGTTTGTTTTTTATTCTTAAGGGTAATATAAACATTTCACACACTTTTAACTAAGATATTTAACAAAGGTTAGTGTTAAGGACCACCTATGTTTAAAATTACAACCACTAGGACCAAGTGTGTAATTATTGAACCCTTGGGACCAAGTCTGCAATTTCCGCAAATCACAGAACCAACCAGTCATTTAACTCTAAAATATTAAAATCAGAAATAAACAATTAAATATAAAAATCTATGTAGTGTTTCTGACATCACAAGGAACAAAGCTTGGGTGTATAAATATGAAGCATGCGCCTCTCTTTCTTTCTATATTTTAAAAACACCCACACACACATTTAGTGGTGAGGTGTAGGAGTATTAATGGCTCAAACGACGCCGAATCACAAACTCACCGTCTCCGGTTGGGCTGCCCGTGACAAGTCCGGCGTTATCACTCCGTACACCTTCAAAAGAAGGTATATCTATATATCTATATCCTATATATATATAATGGATGGATATCTCAATTGTTATACTGTATTAGTCTTTTTGGATTTTAATAAAGTGTTTGAATAAAGAATAAACTATGTATGATTTTGTGTTTTACTTGTAGGGTGAACGGGCCGGATGATGTTTCGATCAAGATCTTATATTGTGGAATTTGTCACACTGATATTCACCATGTCAAGGACGACTGGGGCATCACTATGTACCCCGTTGTTCCAGGGTAAATATCCATCATTGTTTATCGAGTAAAATTGTTTCTCCAAAATGAATTTTTGAGGCATTCGGGTTTGCGTTTTATTGTCATTTTCATTCTTGAGTTTGACAATTTAGTGCGACTTTCGTCCCATGAAATTTGACCATCAGGGATGAAAATGACAAGATATCAAACTTTTTGAGTGAAAATGAAGTCGCAAAAATGGTCAAACCTTAGGAGTGAAAATAACATTGTAGCCTTCTTTGTCTCTCTTAGTCACTTTAAGCTCTCGATTAACGATGTTACGTACGTGTATGTGTATGTGTATGTGTATGTGTATGTGTTGTGTATGTGTATGTGTAGTGCATGAATTTTAGGGGATGGGGTTTCACAACAGGATTTTACTTTATTATGTTCATTTCAACTACTTGCTAAAGGTCATATACACATACATATGTGTATAAAAAAGGAAGCATTGAGAGGAAAAGAAAAAGAAATATTCTAAAATACCAAAACCAATAAATGCAGTCTATAATTTACACGGTTTCTTAAACTTGAAATGAAATATATAAAGCAGAAAAGTTGTTGAAATTCGCAATTGGGGATCTCAATGTTAAATGTTGTTCATTTAGACCTTTATGTCCAATATTTTATGCCATAATCTGGGTCCGTAACCTCATATGGAGTGAAAGTTATGTCCGTTTTAGGTTTGCTCGTTTTTAATCCACTTATACATGGCTAGGTGGTCAAAATATGAACACAAATCCGTTAATTGTTAAATCAACTCCATATTAGCATGTGCATCAATTTATGTACATACACATGTGCACAAACACATACACATACATGTGTGCCGTTTACGATATTTAAGGATCTTTGGTCTAACTTATGGATAATGCCAAGACATATATCGGTAGTTGGCATCTTATGAATTGAAGTAAGACAAAAGATCATGACAAAAAGTTGTATGTTTTTGTCTGTCAAGTGTCATATTTAATTACATTTTCTTAGTTTAATTTATTTAAAAAAGAATAAACTATTAATACATAAGGTGACTTGTTTTATGATGAATATTTTGTCGATTAATTTCTTAGCCACGAGATAACCGGAGTGATAACTGAAGTCGGGAGCAATGTGAAAGGGTTCAAGATCGGGGATCGAGTTGGAGTAGGATGTCTGGCAGCAACGTGTTTGGAATGTGAGTTCTGCAAAAGCTCCCAGGAAAATTACTGTGACAAAGTCCAATTTACTTACAACGGCATCTTTTGGGATGGCAGCATCACCTACGGTGGTTACTCGGAAATGTTGGTTGCCGATCATAGGTATAACTATAACACCCAAAAAAGTTGAAACGATCCTAATAGAAACTGAACCTGATCAGTTATGAAAATTTAAAATCATCAGTCTGATGTGTACTAACCAAACCGATTTATACCCGACCCGTTCTTAATACGTCAACATAGAACTACTTTGAACATTAATATTACAACATATAATGCGATGGTTGTTGGGTCTTAATGGCATTATCTACCGGTCAAGGTAGTCAGTGATTATAAAGAAAGTGGGTGGACCACCAATAAATTCAAGTCAAAACTTCAAATATAGGTAATAGGACCATTATATTTAAATGGGCCCGGTCCACGCACAAATGGGCCCGCTGCCTGTTCAGCCTACCAGCTATGACCCATTTCCTTACCACTCATATTATTATATGTATATATTTAATTATTTTTTCTATCTTGTTGTATATGTATATATTTAATTAATTATTTTTGATATCTTTTTGTTTTAATCCTTTAACTTTTTTCTCCTATCGTGCTCGACCGGTGGGGTAGGTTGGGTAGTGTGTGAATCACACGGGTTTAAATCAAAAAGTTTGGATTGATGTTTTTTTCTTATATTTTTTAGTTTCATAAATAGACAATATATTAAATATGATCGTAAAACTATACTGCTAGAAGAATAATCTAAGTTTTTCAATCACTTTATAATTTTACCTGCTTTTAACCATTGAACTTAAAGGGTGTTCATCCAAATTTGGTAAACAAGTAATAAATATATGAAGCATGTGCATATATAATTCAAATGTTTAGGTCAAACTGGTTTGAAAATTACAAATTCAAATTCGAAATAAAAATTTAAAATTCGGTTCAGTAACGATGCTTGAGGTTTCCGACCGGGATGGTCGAAAATGTATATACTTCAAAATTTATACGAAAACTACATACTGGACACTATTGAGCGAAAAGTTCGGGGGGTCCCCGACCCTTTTATCCTACGCCCCTGATTCGGTTGTTCAGCTTTTGGATTTTTTTAGTACAATTCGAATAATAAACACCCTAACCCATATAGGTATTTTTCTGGGTTTAAGATTACATTTAAAAAATAGTCTTGCAAAAAAAGTTTTATGCTATGCAACTTTTTTTGGTTCTTCAAACTAAAAACATAGAATAAATTTGTGTAATATCATTTTTTTTGCTATGAAGGTATGTCGCACATGTACCGGAGAACTTGCCTATGGATGCAACGGCACCATTGCTATGCGCAGGAATCACCGTGTACACACCGATGATTGACAGCAAATTACATGAGTCCACTGGAAAGCGAATCGGGATTGTTGGGCTAGGAGGGCTTGGTCATGTGGCTATCAAATTCGGTAAGGCATTCGGCCACCACGTAACCGTCATTAGCACCTCCCCTTCAAAAGAGAAAGAGGCCCGAGAACGCTTGGGTGCCGACGATTTCATCATTAGCAAAGATCCTAAACAAATGCAGGTTTGTTTCTTAAATAAGAAATTGTACTAGGCAAATGAGTATCATCAAAAGAATTCCAACGGAGCCCACTAAAGGCAAAAAAATGATAATAATATATGTTTTATTATAGAGAGATTCAATAAAGTCTTGTTGGCAACCACTTTTACAGACGGAAGCATCTGTAGATGATACTCGTTTGTTCAGTAGTAAAATCGAGTATTGTAACATAATTTGGTAAACGTTAAGTTGACTTATATTTTGTTTAGTCGAAGACGAGAACACTTGACTTCATACTAGACACAGTGGCTGCACCACACTCGCTTGGGCCATTATTGGAGCTACTTAAAGTGAACGGAGAGTTGTCGCTTGTGGGTGCACCGGATAAGCCACTAGAGTTGCCTTGTTTCCCTTTGATCTTTGGTAAGCTTCTCAACTGAAAGATTTACCTTATGCGTGACACTTATAATAACTATAAATCAAAGGAACTTTATTCACGAATAAATCACATATATGTTATTAAAGGTCTGTGGAGAAACTGAGTATGGGTAAAAACTTGACCAAATTATCATTGAAAAGTGTATACAAACTAAAAAAATGATGTATAGATCACTTTATGCATGTCTCAAACAACATCCATTTCCTCGTTAAGTTTAACCCTTGTGCCTGTCATGTAATGGGCATCTTGGTAATTTTCCCTACTAAACTCAAGAAACCCTACATAGTCCAAATCTCACTCACGCCTGTTCGTTTATTCCAAGGAAAAAAAGACATTCTCCAACATCCCTATATTCATTCGATCCTACACAAAATGCAAAACCCTAATTTCATTCAATCTAGACATTCAGCCTCTCGACAAAATCTCAAACCGGAACCACAAAGTTGTTTGAAACCATCTAATCTCAGGCCATAATAGTTCCTGTTCAAGATGACCGAGATGCATAACGAGTATAATCAATATGGGTTAAACATAACGAGGAAATAGATGTTGTTAAAGGTCTGGATAAAAATAAACCAATTGATGAAACTTTTGGAGTAAATTGATGTTTTTAATATTTTGGAAGAAAATCATGATTTTGTCAAACCACATGAAGCAAAACTGAATTTAACTCTTTCATAAATATTGCTTATTAGTTATAATTATGATAATCATTTATGATAATTAGTATATTAAACTATTTGAAATTTTGGTAATTTTTAAACTTCCAACCGTTTTCTAGTGACCATTTGTGTCCGGGTCAACTCATTTATCTACAACCAAAACCAAAACTGACTAGGCATGTTAGACAATTCAATCAGTTTAGACCTAATCCAAACCTGTTCAAATTTTATATGAAATATGCAAGTACAAGTACTCATACACACATATGTATATTGTTTTCGGTAAATGTGTCGTGCTAAGTATAAGAATGTTTGAATATACCAGGAAAAAAGGTGGTGAGAGGTAGCATTATTGGAGGAATGAAAGAGACGCAAGAAATGTTGAATTTTTGTGGGAAGCACAACATCACATGTGATATCGAAACAGTTACACCCGACAAAATTAACAAAGCCTTAACCCGATTGGCGAACAATGATGTCAAGTATCGTTTTGTTATCAACATCGGTGACGAGAAGCCCAGCCTTTAGTTCAATATCTCAGATATATTCATGTCTTGTTTCCTTTTAGTGTATACTAGAGAGGATACACTATGTTGAAATTTCAAAATCATTTTGTTTTCTACAATAATGTGAACAATTTATTCTGCTAGCTTTTGCTTATGAAAGGGTTTCTATATGCCAGTTGTGTGTTTGGATACATATATAAGTTTACATGATTCTGTTTGTTTGGAATTTGGCCGGATAATTGATGTAGGGTGTGAAATATGGGTGTTTAAGTGCCTATCTTACGTGATTCGTTTGGTTTTATATGATTATACGCTATGAATAGGTTGATTGCGAGTGTTGGTATGTTTGTAGGTAAGAATGTGAAATGTGGTGAAGTTACGTGGTTTAAGGATCAAGTGGAACATGTGATGTTGATCAAGGTAGCTAACGGAAGCATTCAGAAAGGTTTTGGATTGAAAGACTACTTGGAATCGAGAAAAAATATGAATCAAGAAGTGAAGGGACCTTTCAGTCATTATCGGAAAGTGAATTATAGTGTTATGTTCGAGTTTAATGAAGTATATTTAAGTTGGAGGGTCTTTGTGTCATTAACATGAAGTTGGATTTAGTGAAAATACCAAGGGAATGAAGAATAATGAAGTGGAGGGGTTGAATTGTCATTAAGTGAAAGTTGTATGTGTGAAGAGTGGAGGATTTGACATCTGCGATGTGGCTAACGGTTTGGAAAACGTAACTTACGGTTTGGATCAGATGGTTATAATATTAACAGCAAGTTGGACTTGGGGCTTACGGTTTAGAGAACGTGGCTTATGGTTTACATCAGATGTCCATAAAAGTTAACAGCTACATTGACTTGTGGCTTACGGTTTGGGGATTACGGAAATTAAGTTTAAAGTGCAAAAATTAGGTTTTTACAAGTATCTTCTACGCTATTCGATTGCGAACAATTGGGGGAGACCATTAGGGGATTTTTGGGCATTCTTTCACCATTCCACACCTTCCAATCATCTTCAAATCATCAATCATGCAATTCCAAATCAAGATTGAAGATCAAATCAAGAACATGAGCGGCTAAACCACCCGTGATCATCTCCGGGGCTAGGGTTGTGTTAGGAAACCTCGTATTTACATACCTTTGGATTGAGATTTGTCTAATCATTCGGTTAGTTTATCTTTATGTTTACTTGTTTTCGATTAAACATTTTTAGATTATCGTAATCATTCTTATTCATCAATTATTGGGTTTGTTTCATCAACAATTGGGATTAAGTTCTAAGTTGTCATTGATTTTTAAACCTTTAATCATTGAATCTGTTAGTGTTTGTGAAATCAAGGATTGGTAATTAATCGGATTACTATTCATTTGCATCAATCTTTTGGTTTCGATCGTGGATCATTGCAATCAAATATATTATTCGTTAATTATTTATCAAAACAAGTTTTCAAATCATGTCTATGTGATTTCCAATTAGTAGTAGTTACGTAAACTGGTTTTCTGCATAACCTGAAAACCCGGAGATTGGTCCTTTTCTCATAACTGTTTACAACCACAATTTACATTTGTTTTCACAATCAATCTCAAAACTGCTAACAACATTTAGTTTAGACGTAGATGATAATTAAAACAACAAGCTTTCATACTTTCCACTGGTTCCACGTGGATTCGACACCCTACTTGCTCTTTACTAGTAAAGGTGATTAGGAAACTTTTTAAACATATTTTGACCGACCTTACGACATCGATCAAAATGGCGCTGTTGCCGGGGAATCGGTTGCGCTTAGTTTTAGTCAGTTGTTTTTCATAGAAGTTAAAACATAAAACATAAAAAATTAGAAAAACCAAAAAACATCCAAAAATATTTATTTTCCTTTTTAGT
Organism: Scalesia atractyloides; assembly: GCA_947069175.1. Lineage (NCBI taxonomy): Eukaryota > Viridiplantae > Streptophyta > Magnoliopsida > Asterales > Asteraceae > Scalesia > Scalesia atractyloides. The sequence goes on from CAMTDV010000030.1 coordinate 61,010,435, forward strand.
TTTCTTTATATGTTAGTTTTCTACGCGGGTATTTTAGTTTGTTTGTGCAGGAATTAAAATCTTTGGATCATGGATATAGCTCATCGGTCATGCCCTTGGTGTGGGAAAATTCACATCCATGAAGATTGCCAAGTGTTTTGGAAAGATGCAGTGTTTTGGAAAGAAAAATTGATGTCTGGTTACAAGGCACCTTCATATCATGGACGCTATCAGTCAAATGTCAACTACAACTATGAGCAAAATTGGAATTATGATGATTATGAATCTGAGGTGGTGCCCTTCTCAAGCTACCAAGAAGATTATAATGGCCATCACTATGATTACTTTCTGTCGACATACGAGGATATGGGTAATCAAGATGATTACCAAGAGAGTTCAAATCAAGAGCACCAAAGACAAAATCATTATCATGGTAATCACCAAAATTCTAAACTTGATGAAATCTTGAAATTTATGAAGGAAATGGTACAAGAGAGTAGGTTGAGAACTAAGGTTATGTTTCAACAATCGAGTAGAATAGACGAACAAATTGAAGCATGGAAGGTTCTGAAGGAAAATACCACGCCCATTTCTGTATTTGTTGGAGAAACAAAAGAAGTATTGGTTGTAGATGACGATGAAGAAGAAGATCTAGATCTTTCGGAGCACGAAGTTGGATGTTTAAACCCGAGTGAAAACATGAAATCACTTCTCCTAGTTGTTGATGAATCAAAGACTGGACTCATCAAGACTAGTGAAACATTAGAAGAAGAGGTTAAGAGGTTGCCAGCACAAGAATATAAATTTTTACATTCACTTGATGACACACCTTCCGAAGAACCAGTGAACGAGGTAATCCATGTGTATCCTAACCAACCTCCAGTCTTTATTATAAAAATCGACAAAGTTAGGGATGATGACTCGAGTGGGAAGAAGAGGAAGGTGAGTAAAGAAGACCTCAGACAAGGTATACTGAAGTGGCCAAGAAATGATCTAACAGACGTGTTCATGATAGGAAAGAGGGTGAAGACTCAACATGTCAACTACAGAACACACACTGGTAATTCGGTAGGCAAATGTGGATTTCACTTATTCCGTATTGATTCAACAAACATGGTTGGCATGAGAGAGCGGATAGGAATGTGGAATCTTAACTACCGAGCATATGCAGGAAACTCGATGGGTAAATGTTCACTTCGATCCCCATGGATGAACATCTGGTACCGGTCTGGCTGAAGACTCATAACTTAATGCTCTCGGGGGGCAACCCGAGTTTGTGTGTCAGCGTTCGTTTTGTTCTTCACCATGACAGCAGACAAGTGTGGGGATGTTTCGTTTGATCAGGTACATGTACTTTTTCCTTTATCTTAGTTTGTTGCTTGGTAGTCATGTTTTTCGTATTTGGTGGTGTTTAAACTTTGGTGTTTGGGAATGAGTGTTTGGTTTACGTTTGTGTATAGTTGTGTCAGTGAGTCACCCGGAGGAATTATGGGTTGAATTAGGGAACCTCATCCTTACGTGCGTAATGTTTAGATAAACCATACATTGGAGACAATTTATCCTAAGTGCGGGGATGGGGGAGTTGAGAAAAATTAAAAAAGAAATTGACAAATCTAAAAATTTTGTCATCATACGATTGAGCACTCACTGATCTGCATTATCGATCAGGTCCACGTGTTCGTTCTGTACTTTATTTGAACTATTTTATTTTGTTTTCTTGTTTTTGGTGTGTTTTGTGTTTTTGGTGGTGTTGAACTATTATGTGTTAGGGAATGTGTTACGTTATTTGTGTTAGGCACGATCGCTCATGGGGTTTGTTAGTCGGTATTCCCGGGTTTTGTTTAAAAAGCACTATACATTAGGGACAATGTCGCCCAAATGTGGGGATATGGAAACCCGGGACGGGAAGGTTTGGGACAAGAGTTTGAAAGAGGTTGAAAGTGATTGAAAATGATGGAAAACGAAAAAATTGAAAATTTTGAAAATTTTAAAGATTTTAATCGCCTTAAGTGAACTAAATGGATATGAAAATCGAATGTTTCAACCACTGATGAGCTCCTTTCTGGTAGCAAACTAACATAGTCCTTTGTCATGGTCGTTCTTTTAAGTTTCATGAGACCGACAGGTGTTTTTAGGATAAAGGAATTGAAAAGAGATGTTTATCTAGGGGTAATATGCTTTAGAATGCATATGCTACGTGTCGGCAGCCTTTTTACCTTTTCTTGGTGAGAATTTTGAGCCTGTAGAGTGAGAGGATGATTTACTTTATAAATTCATTTGCTGAGTGCAGGCCGCATGTTGATCTGTGTTAGAACTTGTATGATTTGATGCATGCTGAGGCTGTGATGTGATCCGTGCACATAGATGTTAAAGGCATTAGGATATCCCGTACACCCGTTTGTTTGTTATGTCTTTACCTAACCATCACCCTTAGTAGCCCCGTTGAGCCTATTTACTGTTCATTTGTCCACCCGATGTGAAGTGTTTTGGTACCGACCGTGAATGACAAATTATGATAAAATGAAAAAAAGAGAAAAAGAAAAAAAAGAGAGAGAAAAGAACAAAAATAGAAGTTTTGTGAATATTGTTTGTGTTCTTAGGTAGAAACCAACCCAAAAGTATGTTAAGTTGCGAATAAAGTTTTTACGGGTTGGTCGTTTGTTTAGTCACCACGTAAAACCTGTGAATATAAGCCGAAAATATTCCTACCCTTAACCTAAGCCCAAAACCGAAAGTCCTTTTGATATGTGTCGTGTTATATGATACAGTGGAAGTGTGATTGTTATACAAGCTTATGATTACAGAATTTCATGTGTGGTTTTGAGTGATATAAATACTAGTACATTACACGCTAGTTCAGTTGTTAAACTGAGAGGAGAGTTTATTGTGCGCGTAGCATGTGTTATATTCCTAAGCATGTTAGTTCTGAATGAACAAGTCTTAAGTTTTATGAAGTGCACCAACTGCTTGTCGGACTGTCAATCTTGATTGTATCAGTCTATGGAACGGGTATGACTTGGGACTTAAATTGTTGCATTGGTTTAGGGGTTTAGAGGTGTTGTTACTATGGTGATTAGTTTCGTATCGGTTTGCTTGAGGACAATCAAAGGTAAGTGTGGGGATGTGATGTAGGGTGTGAAATATGGGTGTTTAAGTGCCTATCTTACGTGATTCGTTTGGTTTTATATGATTATACGCTATGAATAGGTTGATTGCGAGTGTTGGTATGTTTGTAGGTAAGAACGTGAAATGTGGTGAAGTTACGTGGTTTAAGGATCAAGTGGAACGTGTGATGTTGATCAAGGTAGCTAACGGAAGCATTCAGAAAGGTTTTGGATTGAAAGACTACTTGGAATCGAGAAAAAATATGAATCAAGAGGTGAAGGGACCTTTCAGTCATTATCGGAAAGTGAATTATAGTGTTATGTTCGAGTTTAATGAAGTATATTTAAGTTGGAGAGTCTCTGTGTCATTAACATGAAGTTGGATTTAGTGAAAATACAAAGGGAATGAAGAATAATGAAGTGGAGGGGTTGAATTGTCATTAAGTAAAAGTTGTATGTGTGAAGAGTGGAGGATTTGACATCTGCGATATGGCTAACGGTTTGGATCAGATGGTTATAATATTAACAGCAAGTTGGACTTTGGGCTTACGGTTTGGAGAACGTGGCTTATGGTTTACATCTGATGTCCATAAAAGTTAACAGCTACATTGACTTGTGGCTTACGGTTTTGGAAATGGGGTTTACGGTTTGGGGATTACGGAAATTAGGTTTAAAGTGCGAAAATTAGGTTTTTACAAGTATCTTCTACGCTATTCGATTGGGAACAATTGGGGGAGACCATTAGGGGATTTTTGGGCATTCTTTCACCATTCCACACCTTCCAATCATCTTCAAATCATCAATCATGCAATTCAAAATCAAGATTGAAGATCAAATCAAGAACATGAGCGGCTAAACCACCCGTGATCATCTCCGGGGCTAGGGTTGTGTTAGGAAACCTCGTATTTACATACCTTTGGATTGAGATTTGTCTAATCATTCGGTTAGTTTATCTTTATGTTTACTTGTTTTCGATTAAACTTTTTTAGATTATCGTAATCATTCTTATTCATCAATTATTGGGTTTGTTTCATCAACAATTGGGATTAAGTTCTAAGTTGTCATTGATTTTAAACCTTTAATCATTGAATCTGTTAGTGTTTATGAAATCTAGGATTGGTAATTAATTGGATTACTATTCATTTGCATCAATCTTTTGGTTTCGATCGTGGATCATTGCAATCAAATATATTATTCGTTAATTATTTATCAAAACAAGTTTTCAAATCATGTCTTTGTGATTTCCAATTAGTAGTAGTTACGTAAATCGGTTTTCTGCATAACCTGAAAACCCAGAGATTGGTCCTTTTTCTCATAACTGTTTACAACCACAATTTACATTTGTTTTCACAATCAATCTTAAAACTGCAAACAACATTTAGTTTAGACGTAGATGATAATTAAAACAACAAGCTTTCATACTTTCCACTGATTCCCGTGGATTCGACACCCTACTTGCTCTTTACTAGTAAAGGTGATTAGCCAAACTATAGTATCATACTAGCTAAGGAGGCAAGTTAACGAAAATAAGTCCTAGTCACATGTTTCTAGTATCACGTATCGAGCATATACAATCAGATTATTCGCGTGTGATAAACAGTTTTGATTTGTGAAGTGATTTTGATATAGGAACGTATGTAACACCCAAAAAGTGCATTAAAGCGAAAATGGGTCAAGTATACTCACTGTGGGTGCGTTTTGGTAAGACTTAAGATTCTGAGGAGAGTTGCGGAGTGCGCCGGATCAGCCTGTAAACAGACAGAAGTGCATCAGTCTTCCGAAAAGCTGAAACGGTGAAGTTTGAGTTGAGCAGTAGCCAAGTTCGAGCGAACTTGTATGGTTTTGGGTGGTTTAGTATCAAGTTCGGTCGAGCTTGATGAGTTTCCTTGAGAAACTTGTCAAGTTCGGGCGAACTTGTGAGAAAACCTTACTGAGGAGGCAAGTTCGGGCGAACTTGTAAGAACTTCTTACTGAAATGACAAGTTTGGGCGAACTTATATAGTTTCCTAAGAAACTAGACAAGTTCGGTCGAACTCGTGAAGAGTTTGGTGAAAATAGCCCAAGTTCGGTCGAACTTGACCCATTTGGGTGCAAGTTCGTCGAACTTGACCTGGGGAGTTGGTGACTCTTGAGCGAACTTGATGTTTTCGGGTCCAAAATCTTGCGTTTTCGCGTCGTTTGCTGAGGAAATCGAGTGTTCATCCCTCCAACCCTGTGCTACTGAGCAAACTTAGGTCGGAGAGGTCTTTTAGAGCTGTCTTAGCCGTTTTAGCGTGGGCTAATCCAGGTGAACTCAGGGTTCGTTCGGATTAGTCCGGCTCGTGTAAACCAATATAAACGTACTTGTGCTTCCAGATCTGGGATCTTGAATGATAAATGCTTCGTTTCATATCAGAAAATGAACAAAACATCATCAAAAGTCAGTATTTTGTGTAAAAATCAACGTTCAAAAGGTTTTGCTCAGATCTAAGCATAGATCTTAGTGAAAAACAGAAGTTTTATGTAAAAAGATGAAGATTTTCGTAAACAGAGAAGATTTGATGAAAACGAAGGCTACGCCTTTTGCCAAAATCGTTGTAAACCGTTGTAAAATGTTGATAAACGTTGTTGTAGTTGAAATCGGGTTGATTCTTACTTAGAACACAAAAGTTTCGTGTTTGAGAGCTCTGAGTGAAGTTGCAGCAAGTTCAAATGAGAGAATGGAGCTGAGTATTTATAGGTGAAGGCAAGGTTTGAGCTGGTGGAGTCAAGTTCGGCGAACTTGCATGTTTTCATGCAAGTTCGCACGAACTTGTGAGATTCTGAGAGAAAGAGAGCCAAGTTCGACCGAACTTGACCTCCCTTAGGTTAAGTTCGAGCGAACTTGAGGTTTCTGAGGAGTTTAATTGGCCAGTCAAGTTCGGCCGAACTTGGTATCACCAAGTTCGAGCGAACTTGATCCAATTATTGGGTTTTCTTTGTTTGTTTCGCGTTTAAAAGTTCGTTTGGCCATTCGGTTCGTATTAGATAGTTATATTAAACGTTATATTTGATACAATAGTGCGATTCAACGATTCGAGTGTGCGAGAGCGATGCGATAGCGTTTGTAATCATAACCAAACACACACAACCACGTAATTATCATATAAACACGTAACTAATATTACCACATAATTCCAATAAATAAAATAATTAATTGCGTTGCGATTGCGATGAGATAACGATGAGATTTAATAAGCGATTAGATGCGATAATAACGTACAGTACCACAATTAATTAACATAAACTTTTTTATCAACCGAATCTCTGGATTACAAAAGATAGGTACACCGGAAAGACAATAAAAAGATAACACGAATTTCCGAGTTGTTATAGTCTCCCCTACTTTAGGGAATTTCGTCTCGAAATTAAGTAGTAGCCATAACAAAGAGATGTGGATATTTCGTTTTCATATCACTTTCGAGTTCCCAAGTGAACTCGGCACCGCGTTTGCCTTCCCATCGGACCTTCACGATAGGTATGCGAGAGGCGTCGAAGTTTCTTGGTCTCCCGATCCATGATTTCAACGGGTTTTTCCACGAAATGGAGCGTCTCATTGATTTGCAGATCTTCGAGAGGGACATGCAGATTTTCTTCGGCTAGGTAATTTTTGAGATTAGACACGTGGAAAGTCGGATGTACATATTAAGTTCCGCCGGTAGTTCGAGTCGTAAGCCACTTTACCGATCCTTTCCAGAATCTTAAAGGGTCCTACGTATCGAGGCGCTAGCTTTCCTTTCTTCCCGAAGCAGACCACTCCCTTCCAAGGTGCAACCTTTAGGAGTACGTGATCTCCCACTTCGAATTGCAGGGGCTTGCGTCGTTTGTCGGCGTAACTCTTTTGACGACTCCGTGCATTCAGAAGATTGTCTCTGATCTGGAGGATTTTGTCTGTCGTTTCTTGAATCAGCTCAAGACCGGTGATTTGTGCCTCTCCGATCTCGTGCCATGCAATAGGCGATCGACATTTTCTTCCATACAGTGCCTCAAAAGGAGCCATTTGAATGCTGGTATGATAACTATTATTGTACAAGAATTCGATTAAAGGTAAATGCGTATCCCAGTTACCACCGAAATCTATGATGCATGCACGAAACATGTCTTCGAGGGTGCGGATCGTGCGCTCAGTATGACCGTCGATTTGAGGGTGAAAAGCGGTACTGAGATTGAGAGTAGTACCGAGAGCGGATTGAAAAGTCTCCTAGAGACGTGAAGTAAAGCGAGCGTCTCGGTCAGAGATGATGTCACGAGGCATCCCGTGTCGACAGATGACTTCGTCGGTATAAATTCGGGCTAACCGTTCGACCTTAAAGTCTTTTCGTAAAGCAATAAAGTGCGCAGATTTGGTAAGACGATCAACGATAACCCAAATGCTATCGTGACCAGATGAGGTACGCGGGAGTTTGGTAATAAAGTCCATAGCTATACTCTCCCACTTCCACATCGGGATTTCGGGTTGTTCGAGCAAGCCAGAGGGCCTTTGATGTTCGGCTTTGACCTTCGAACAAGTTAAGCACTTTGAGACGTAGACGGCGGTATCCTTTTTCATGCCTGGCCACCAATACTTAGGATGAAGGTCCTGGTACATCTTGTCGGCACCGAGATGAATGGAATATCGAGATTTATGAGCTTCGGTCATTAGCAACTTTCGAATATTATCACGACTGGGAATCCAAATGCGATTGAGATAGTAACAAATACCATTAGGCTTAGCTACGAGTTGGGTTTCGGCACCACATTTCATTTCTTCCTTCAAAGTATTCTCGTTAAAACAAGCAAATTGAGCAGAGCGAATCATGATTTCAAGATCATTCAAAGCTTGAGAGTCACAAACACTATACACATAGCTTCGTCGACTTAGAGCATCAGCGACGACGTTTGCTTTGCCGGGATGGTAGCGTATCTCACAATCATAATCGTTGAGAAGTTCAACCCATCGTCATTGGCGCATATTTAGTTCCTTTTGATTGAAGATATGTTGTAAACTCTTATGGTCGGTGAAGACCGTACACTTTGTACCGTAAAGGTAGTGTCGCCATATCTTCAATGCAAAAACAACTGCACCGAGTTCGAGATCGTGGGTAGTGTAGTTCTTCTCGTGGATCTTGAGTTGTCGAGACGTGTACGCGATAACCTTGTCTCGTTGCATGAGAACACAATCAAGGCCAAGATTAGAGGCATCGCTATAAACAACGAAATCGTCGTTTCCGTCGGGTAGAGCGAGAACGGAGCGTTGCATAGCATACGCTTGAGAGTTTGAAAGGCTTCCTCTTGCTTAGAATCCCAAACAAAAGGTTTATCCTTATGCATTAAAGCGGTAAGCAGAACGGCGATTTTCGAGAAGTCGGCGATGAATTGACGGTAGTACCTCGCCAATCTGAGAAATGAACGGATTTCGGAGGCATTCTTCGGTGTAATCCAACTCTTGACGGCTTCAATCTTTGCAAGGTCGACGTGAATTCCTTGACTATTAACGATGTGGCCGAGAAACTGGACTTCTTCGAGCCAGAATTAACATTTAGAGAACTTAGCATAAAGGCGATTACCTTGAAGGAGTTCGAGGACTAAACGAAGATGACGCGCGTGTTCGTCTCTCGACTTCGAATAGACAAGGATATCATCGATGAAAACAATGACAAAACGATCTAAGAAAGCTTTACACACACGGTTCATCAAATCCATGAAAACCGCGGGTGCATTGGTTAGACCAAAAGGCATGACCACGAATTCGAAATGGCCATAGCGACTATGAAAGGCGGTTTTCGGAATGTCTTCTTCCAATATGCGCAATTGATGATAGCCGAAACGAAGATCGATCTTGGAAAAACACGTAGCACCTTGAAGCTGATTTCAAATAAATCGTCGATACGAGGAAGAGGGTAGCGGTTCTTTATCGTGAGTTTGTTAAGTTCACGATAATCGATGCACATCCGGAACGATCCATCCTTCTTTTTCACAAAAAGGACGGGTGCGCCCCATGGCGAAGTGCTCGGGCGTATGAAACCTTTATCAAGAAGCTCTTGAAGTTGGCTTGATAGCTTGCGCATTTCGGATGGTGCAAGGCGATAAGGAGCTTTAGCAACGGGAGTAGCTCCGGGAACTAAATCGATACAGAATTCAACATCTCGAGTAGGGGATAAACCGGGTAAATCGTCAGGAAAGACTTTAGGAAATTCACAAACAATGGGAACATCTTTATAAGTCTTCTTTTCTTTCTCCGGGTTCACGATATGAGCGAAGAAAGCAACACATCGCTTTTGCAAGCATTTGTGTGCTCGAGTACATGACAAAAGCATCAACTTCTTTGAGGGAGTTTCACCATAAACATGAAGTTGATCACCGTTAGGAAGAGGAAAACGAATCATTTTATCGAAGCATACAACTTCAGCATGATTCTCACGAAGAAAATCCATGCCTACTATGATATCGAAACTACCTAACTGCATAGGTATGAGATTGATCGAGAAGACATGGTTGTTGAGATCGAGAGAACAACCACGTAAGACGGAATCAACGGTAACGGATTTTCCGATGGTGACTTCCACATCGAAAGTATTTGGGAGTTTAGTGCGCTTACATTTTAAAACATTTTCAAATTCTAATGATACAAAACAGTTATCGGCACCAGTATCAAATAAACATGAAGCATAAATACCATTAACGAGAAACGTACCTTTGAGAACATTGTTGTCATTCTGAGCCTGGCGGTGGTTGAGATTGAAGGCTCTGCCACGCGCAGCTTGTGGTTGTTGCTGCTGCTACTGCGGCGGCTGAGGCTGCGGTGCTGGCTGCTCTTGCTTGACAGGACGATTCGGACAGACATTGGCGAACTGATTCGGATCACCACACACATAGCACACACGTGCTTTTGGAGTTTGCTGCTGATTGACTTGAGGAGGAGCGGGTAAAGCTGGAGCTGCTGGAGCCTGAGGAGCTGGTTGACGAGGACCTGATCGGCAACTCACAGTAAAGTGGCCGTAAATATTGCAGTTTGTGCAAAAACGGCAGTTGCCACCAACGGCATGATGATAAGTGCACTTAGGGCACAGAGGGTGAGGTCCGGTATATGCACGCTTAGCTGGAGGTGCGTTTGGAGCGGATGACTGAAGCGGCTGAGGGTTTGCTGGAGCGGCGAGGGCATAGTTCTTGCTCGGGTTTCCTCTTTTGTGTCCCTGACGCTTTCCCTTCGGACACTGGGTGGTTCAGTAGCAGCGGTTGATTCGACGATGACTTGATTGGCGAGTTTAGCAGAATTCTTGAAATAACCATCCTGAACTCGCTGATCGTTGATCTCAGCGGCGAGCATGTAGGTTTCCTCGATGATAGTGGTACGAGCAACTTTCATGAAACTTGCAACACACTCGGGTAAACCACGGATGTACTTGTTGATAGCTTTCTCAGTCGTATCAACCTGGCTGGGACAGATGATGCTCAAAATCTTAAAACGAGCAGTAAAACCAGCATTGTCGGGACCATCTTGTTTGATACCCCAAAACTCATTCTTGAGCTTTTGCATTTCCTGCGGAGGACAGAACTCCTTCATCATTATTTCCTTGAGTTCCTCCCAAGATAGATTGTAGGCTTCATCATTTCCACGCTTGTTTCTTTCAGCTGTCCACCAGTCGAGAGCACGGGACTGGAAGACTCCGGTAGCGTTCACGGTGCGGAGGTCATCGGGGCATCCACTTTGCCTAAAAGTGACCTCAATAGCATCGAACCAGTGAAACATAGAAGTCGGTCCGGCATTGCCCGTGAAGGCGAGAGGTGCACAAGCCTTGAAGTTCTTGAAGCTGAATCGCGGCTTGGGATTTTCAGTTTTTGAGTCGACCGAGGAGTTGCTGCTCACAGCATGAATTTCCGAGACGATTTGCGGGATGACTTTTGCCACTTCCTTGGCGACTAGTGAAGCGATGCGCTTGTTGTCGATGTGGCGTTGAGCTAAATGGCGAGTATGAGATCCGAGTGACGACATCTACACAAAGATTTGGATTAGACGAGATTCGATTACAATAAGTTTATGTCTAAAATATTTATTATTATTATTCATACAAGGCACAAAAACACATAAGCACGTATCCACATAAGCACATAATCACGTAAGCACGTAGGCACATATGCAAGTAAGCACGCAATCACATAAGCACGTAAGCATATATGCACGTATTTCACGTAAGCATATACTTTGCACATATTCACTTTCTTATAAGTAAAGCGTTAGCGCGTTCGAGATGCGATAAAATAGCGAGATATAAGCGATATATATAAGCGAGATAAGCGAGATAGGAGAGATAAGCGATTTAGTTTGGTTGGTGTATTAATTAGCATTTTAGATTACGAGAGCTGTGCGAGTTGTGCATGGGTTTATGGAGCGTAAAGCGATAAAGCGAGAAATCGATGATATGATAAATCATTAAAGCGAGGAATCGAATAAAGCGAAAATTCCCAAAATTTTCAACAAATAATAATAATAGACTCGATGATGCGTAAATCGACGATATAGGCTTAAATCAATTGGGAGTGTCCGGGGTTTTGAGACGTTGACTATTCAAAGTGATTCGATCATCCTTTGACTTTGGACCCACGCTTTGGCCTAATAGATAGATGCTCTCACCGCAGGCGGCTAACGGCATCATCCTTTGGTGAGATTGAAAATCGAAAGGCGGAATTTGTTATTAAGGTGCGAGTTTCACCCCTAACTTAGCAACGTCGTTCCTAGTTGTGGCTACGCGCACCGATCACACCGGGCGTTCCACTAGATAGAAATGGAGATTCTCGTCGAGGTTTGGATATCACTCCTAACTCAAAGAAGGTATCTCGTGCGAGAGAATGCGCGGAGTGAATGATCTCATCAAGAGATCTCGGTTTTCACACCTATTCTCGACTTGATCACTCGTTTTGTGTGATACAAGCGTTTCCAAGCGTGTATTATTGTATTAGCCTTCGGAAAGGCACATTTAAGCATTTATGGCAAGTAGTTTAACATTTAAGTCAAAGATAGGTCAATCGGGTACTTAAACATGCTACTAGGTCGAATCATGGCAATTCTACATATTATCCTAAGGTTATGGGCTCTGATACCAATCTGTCACACCCCAACCGATGGCGGAATCATCGGGGTAGTGGCACTAGGCGAATCAGATCGATGAAGAGATCCCATAACAGTCATTTCAAAGATAATAATCAACATTCAATATCCCATACTATCAAACTCAAATAACCTTCAAAACAACCATTATAATTCAACAAAATCTCTTAAACACAATCCAATTCGATCTCCCCTAGATTTTATTACAAACCGTTCTAAAACAAACTAAATAAAACAAACTAATCTAAGCACGCAACACCCAAGGCATCCAAGCTAAAGATCCTCAACCTGTTACATACGGTAAAATACAAGTCAATACAATTAAGTAAAGGTGAGCATACGAGTTTGAATAATACTAGCATAGTCGAGAAAGAGTTTGCGAAACAATCTAATTACATATCATGATACACCAAAACACTTAACATAACATAGGCTTATTCCTCATGCTAACTACCTTGAAAAGGCTTGCGCGACCATCCTAACTAGCCAAACTATAGTACCATACTAGCTAAGGAGGCAAGTTAACGAAAATAAGTCCTAGTCACATGTTTCTAGTATCACGTATCGAGCATATACAATCAGACTATTCGTGTGTGATAAACAGTTTTGATTTGTGAAGTGATTTTGATATAGGAACGTATGTAACACCCAAAAAGTGCATTAAAGCGAAAATGAGTCAAGTATACTCACTGTGGGTGCGTTTTGGTAAGACTTAAGATTCTGAGGAGGGTTGCGGAGTGCGCCGGATCAGCCTGTAAACGGACAGAAGTGCATCAGTCTTCCTAAAAGCTGAAACGTTGAAGTTTCGTTGAGCAATAGCCAAGTTCGGGCGAACTTGTGTGTAAACACACAAGTTCGAGCGAACTTGTATGGTTTTGGGTGGTTTAGTGTCAAGTTCGGTCGAACTTGATGAGTTTCCTTGAGAAAATTGTCAAGTTCGGGCGAACTTGTGAGAAAACCTTACTGAGGAGGCAAGTTCGGGCGAACTTGTAAGAACTTCTTACTGAAACGACAAGTTCGGGCGAACTTATATAGTTTCCTAAGAAACTAGACAAGTTCGGTCGAACCCGTGAAGAGTTTGGTGAAAACAGCACAAGTTCGGTCGAACTTGACCCATTTGGGTGTAAGTCGGTCGAACTTGACCTGGGGAGTTGGTGACTCTTGAGCGAACTTGATGTTTTCGGGTCCAAAATCTTGCGTTTTCACGTCGTTTGCTGAGGAAATCGAGTGTTCATCCCTCCAACCCTGTGCTACTGAGCAAACTTAGGTCGGAGAGGTCTTTTAGAGCTGTTTTAGCCGTTTTACAAAAGCGTGGGCTAATCCGGGCGAACTCGGGGTTCGTTCGGATTAGTCCTGCTTGTGTAAACCAATATAAACGTCCTTGTGCTTCTAGATCTGGGATCTTAAATGATAAATGCTTCGTTTCATATCAGAAAATGAACAAAACATCATCAAAAGTCCGTATATTGTGTAAAAATCAATGTTCAAAAGGTTTTTCTCAGATCTAAGCATAGATCTGAGTGAAAAACAGAAGTTTTATGTAAAAAGATGAAGATTTTTCATAAACAGAGAAGATTTGATGAAAACGAAGGCTACGCCTTATGCCAAAATCATTGTAAACCGTTGTAAAACGTTGATAAACGTTGTTGTAGCTGAAATCGGGTTGATTCTTACTTAGAACACAAAAGTTTCATGTTTGAGAGCTCTGAGCGAAGTTGCAGTAAGTTCAAATGAGAGAATGGAGCTGAGTATTTATAGGTAAAGGCAAGGTTTGAGCTGGTGGAGTCAAGTTCGGCCGAACTTGTGAGATTCTGAGAGAAAGAGAGCCAAGTTCGAACGAAGTTGACCTCCCTGAGGTTAAGTTCGAGCGAACTTGAGGTTTCTGAGGAGTTTAATTGGCCAGTCAAGTTCGGCCGAACTTGGTACCAAGTTCGGCCGAACTTGACCGAATTATTGGGTTTTCTTCGTTTGTTTCGTGTTAAAAGCTCGTTTGGCCATTCAGTTCGTATTAGATAGTTATATTAAATGTTATAATTGATACAATAGTGCGATTCAGCGATTCGAGTGTGCGAGAGTGATGCGATAGCGTTTGTAATCATAACCAAACACACACAACCACGTAATTATCATATAAACACGTAACTAATATTACCACATAATTCCCATAAACAAAATAAGTAATTGCGTCGCGATTGCGATGAGATTTAATAAGCGATTAGATGCGATAATAACGTACAATACCATAATTAATTAACATAAACTCTATTATCAACCGAATCTCGGGATTACAAAAGATAGGTACACCGGAAAGATAAATGAAAAGATAACAACGAATTTCCGAGTTGTTACAAGTGTGTGGATTTTGATGATCAGATCGAGAAAAATGCCGCCAAACAAGTCCTCCATTATTAGTTGTTAATGAGTCGGATATCTTTTCATATTTGACCTGATGCACAAATTTATAATTTTATAAGAAGACTAGGTTAGTTCCCCGTGTGTTACACGGGAACTGTTGGAAATTTTAGTGAAAATATCTTTTTCCCTAAATATTTTGGACATCAATAATAATATTTATATATGTGTTGTATAAATAATATTTATGGGTTTGTGTTCTATGTTGTGAAACTTCATAACGAACTAAACTATGTCTAAAATGGAGCTAAGATGAATGAGATATCAAAGCTTGAAGTTGTATGTTTGGAACAAATAAAAAAATGAGAAAATGGATTAAGCTTTGTCAACTTGTCCCACATAGGTGGGATGGCAAAACTTGAAGTGGTTTATAAGGAGGAGCACTCCTTGTATATGGCAAACACTAGTGGGACCCTAAAGGGTGCACGACACCCTAACTTGCGCACGCGCAAGGCATGGGCGATGGGCACAACGCCGCGAGCCACTTGAGAGCCGCAATTGTATTTTTTGTCCACGAGCGCATGGTCAAGTACATGGCGGATGGCGGGCCCGCTTATGGCGTACCTTTGGGTGGCGTAGGCGGATGCCATGGCATGACGCATGTCGATGTGGCACGAGCTCCTTAGGCGCATGGCACACGCCATTGGCTAAGGCGGAGAGTGAAGGTGGCGCACGAGTATGGATGACGCATGACCAGGTGGCGTCCTGGTATGCGAAGTGGCATCCGTGTGGCGCGCGGCTTCATATGGTGTGGCGTGACATCCTTGAAGCGTGTGCGCGGACGGGCGGACCAGTTTAGGCGCGCACACAGGTTTGCAGTAGTAACAGGAGAGCTGGTTGGACCTGGTCAAACCATCTGTTATAACTCGTTTAATTCGTGTCATGATGAATATGAACGTTTTTGACTAAAAAATTTAAATCCACTTATTGGAGATTAAAACTCAATTAATTATCTTGTTTATTACAAGATTAGTTGTGATGTTTATTACAAATTAAATGTCTTGTTTATTACAAGATTAATCTCTATGTGTATATATATGAACATGGTAGTTCATATTCTATGAGACTAGAAGAGAAATACACATACAATTCTCATTTTTATTCCTTGGAAATTTAGAGAAGATCATTCTCTAAATTGTTGTTTTGTATACAACTTAATATTTTCCTATGTGAAGAATACCATTATACCCGGTGTAATCTCGGGCATGAGAGCCATCTCCGGCAGTACACATACTGTTCCGGTTGTTGTACCCTGGGAGACAGAACCGTCTGAGAGGAGGCGCGGAATCTGTTTTAAGGGCCCCGTGTCAAACACGATCCTCAACCAAAACCGCCAATGATATTTTACTTGTCTTGCAACGGAGTTTCGAACATGAAGGTGTTGCTAAAACTTTCCAAAGACGTCGACTTGAATCAAGATTGGTACAATTAAATTGTATTTTATATTTATTTATTCAGTTTATGTAACCGGTATTGTAGAAGTAGAATTTCCCACGAATAACGAGAGTCTCGTTATTATTTATTATATATTTTGTATTATATTTTATTGAAAAGTGAACCTAATTCCTACAATCTTAAAACATACTTTCGTGAAGATTGTTACCGCAATCTTAAATCCCTTTTCTACGAGGATTTAGGTTCACGAAAGTTAAAATATTAATTGAGATTTTGCTAAAATCTTGTAAGTATTTTCGGGAAATATTCATTTAGTACAACGAGTCGGATTAATTTAATGATTGGAAGACAATCTTTAATCCGAATACCGTGTTACAAAAACGAACGTTTTGATTCAAGTTTTCGTGTTCGTGTTTAGATAAACCGAACCATATACAAAATAATATGCATATCAATATGTTTTGAAATACTAAAACTTTTCTAATGAGCGTATTAGAAAAGTATATTTTGTAACCCTCTTATATAGTGTTTGTAACATTTAATTTCTTTCTAATGAGCATGTTAGAAATTATAATTGGTATATTAATGTTGGTTTCAAAAGTCCTATTTTCTAATGAGCGTATTAGAAAATAATTATTTTATAAATAACAAGTTTTAATATTTTCTAACGAGCGTGTTAGAAACGTTGATGTTGAAAGAATAACAAGATTAAAACTTTTTATATCTCTAACAAGCATGTTAGAATATTTTGTAGAAATAAGTTTTAATATCATCTATTATATCTAATGAGCGTGTTAGATATTATGATTCTGGAAAACTAACTAGTTAAAAGACGATTACATTTTCTAACGAGCGTGTTAGAAAAGATTATTATTCTAAATAATTACTAATGAGCGTGTTCAAAACAATTATTTCGGATAATAATTAACCTTGTAACGGTTTCGTCTAAAACTATTAATGTCTAACAAGGGAGTTAGAAACGGTTATCTACATAAATGTTAATAACAGTTTATTCTACATAAGTGTTAAAACGGTTTCGTATTTGCTTATTTCTAATGAGCGTGTTAGAAATGATTTACAGAATTTGCCAATCTTATTTCTAAACGAGCATTTTAGAAAAGGTTTATTTTTATTTCTAACGAGCGTGTTAGAAAACATTTATTTAAATAAACCAACATGTGTATTCGGTTAATTTCTAACGAGCGCGTTAGAGACAGTTTAATATATATAGAACCAAATATTTTGAATGTATGTTAAATGTTCAAGTTCTAATGAGCACATTAGAATCGGTTCTCTTAGAAACTACTCATTTTAACAATTTGTAATCGTTACTTTCTAACGAGCGGGTTAGAAACGGTTTGAATGTGATAAACCATTTATTAAAACGATGTTTTGTTTTCTTTTCAAACGAGAGAGTTTGAAACTGTTTTATTTAATAAACTATTATAACGTTTATTGTCTTGATTTGTAATCAAAACATAAATATATATATAGTTTAATTTTATAAAACACTTGCAAAAATGAAAAAAATGTTTTGAATGAATAAAACATGTCTTTGCGATTTATAAGTGATCCGATGCTCCCATGAAAAGTATTTCTTCTTGAACCATATAATAGTCTCGGAAAGACTATTTGGTGAAAAACAACTCAATGTTGTTATGGATATAATAAGTTGCTCAACTACTTGTGAGTAGTTAATTTTTATTTTGGACAACTAGTAACTATTCAATTTTAGAGTTTTAATATGAAACAAGTTATATGTGTTTCATTGAGGGAGTACCTCAAAACATGACACATAACGATATAATTGCGTTTATTTCGGACAAAAGTGTTGAAGATAATAACACTTGGGAATTTGATGTTTAGATATCATTGGTGTATCCGTTTTATTTATGTTCGCTTTTATTTTATTTAAAATGGTGGACTACCGTTTGGGTTTATTTTACATAAACGAATGGATTAAAATATAATAAAAGATAAATATTTATTTTGAAATGGTAATAATTTGTCAAAAGGATACACATTTTGATACAAATTGTAAAATGTAATTTACACGAACACAACGAGCGGGTTGTGATCGTGACTTGTGTAATAAGTCACAAAATCAAACATCAAACATATACCAACTTCGTGAGAAACGTGGTGAATGGTTTGAGATGAAATACACGAAAACAAGATATGTGATCTATGTTGAGAATATCAACATGGAAATGCACATGTAAGTTTTCAAAGAATATAACATATGAAAGAAAAATATGTTATTATTGTAAATGACATTAATAAATTTAGCAAATTTATTACAATAGTGATGGACATGTAGACGTTTTCTACATTTGTCAACGTTGTTTGAACTGTGGAGGATTGGTCCCTCAATTTGGGAGAGTATCCCAATACATGGTATTAATGAAACAACAACGTAAATATATATATCACTATAGGCATACGGGAATGCTTTGTTGTTGAGAGTCAATCTAATTGACTATATCTCAAGACTCGAGTGATTTTATACAAAGATCGTTCATCAAAGTGACTTGGATTAAGACTTATGGTTAAGTCCTTAGGAAGTCAATGTGAGGCCTTGGGGATAAAAGGTAAACGAGTTATGATCCTAATGGATGGAGTTAACTATGGTTTTGAGACCTTCCTAAAACCGAGGGTTTTGGAATGGTGAAACAAAAT
Organism: Scalesia atractyloides; assembly: GCA_947069175.1. NCBI lineage: Eukaryota > Viridiplantae > Streptophyta > Magnoliopsida > Asterales > Asteraceae > Scalesia > Scalesia atractyloides. Next base: position 61,029,107 of record CAMTDV010000030.1, read on the forward strand.
TTCATTATTGTGTCTAAACTAAGAAACGAATGTTCGGAAGAGATAGTGCGTTATCTCTTTAAGGCTGTGAAGAATCAGAATGATGCATCTTCTGTTCACATGCTAGAGCATTGTGGTCTAAATCATGCTAGACTAATACTTGTTAATTTATATGCTCGACGGAGATTAAACTAACTTTAAACATTCAAAATATGTGGTGACATAAGAACGAATTTTGTGCTAAAACAAAACTATAAATATAACTTCATTTTGGTCCAAAGGGATAACTTGGGAGGACTGGCTAAATAGATCATTTGTAATGATTCTATGCGGTTTCATATGTGAAGAACTCGTATAGCTCAGAAGCTCTTATGAGTAATATTAATATGAGTAGAGTAATATAATTGGATGACTACATTGACAAAAAGATATGGATAATTTTATCCTATCACACGGGTCTAAAAAGTCATCAAGAGTGATATTACTCAATCTTAATTAATATGCAAGCAATGTGGGGGAGGAGCCATTTAAGAAACATACACTTTAGGGTATGTAGAAATGGTAGTTGAGAAGTTTTCTCAAACTCAAAATGAAAGGGACAACCTTTCATCACCCCATTTGGATGTTATCCAATTACACTTAAACGTGGGGGTGACTTGCATTTGAATGTGGAAGGTTTGGCAGTAAGGATTTTAGCAATCCTAATACATATTGCAAACACGTGACCAAGTGGAGTACACAATCGAGTAGATTGGACTCGAATGCCAATTGGTTAGATTCAAAATGATGAAACGTGTTTAGCCATGAATTGGGTTACATGTAATTCTAAAAACAAGGTACATAACTAGATCCAAGTTGAGATCACAAGTTATAAGTCTTACGAATCAACTAAAAGGCATAACTGACTAACGAGTCAAGAACACGTTAGGACAACTGATCTCAATTGTTGTTGACTTAGCGAAGCCAACAAATAACTTTGGATCCAACAACCAGTGGGTTGATAAGAGATCAAGTTGTGGAATGAGACTAAAGCCCATGGAAAAAAAGGACATGAGGGAAACCTAACCTAGTTGACTGGAGATCCCAAGATCTAGGTTCAATAGGCAAACTTAATCATGAACCGAAGAGTAGTCACTGTAGGGGCAAAGCTAATATATATGTTTATATATGTGCTGGTATATATGTTTATATATCCCCATAAAACTATAAAAGGGTGTTTAAATATGTCCTAGTCCATTGCTATAATATTCAGTGACATTGCTGTGAGGCTAAGCATAATATATGGTTAATTGATTTGTGAAAATCATAGTAAGCCATAATGCTTTTAATGATTCACGGGAATCACCTATGTGAGAAAGAAGTAGGGTCTTTTCGAATGGCTTTGTGGGGTATGCAATCATAGAGCTCTTGCAGAACCAGGCTAGTGTTCCAGGACCATAATAGGACACGCTAATGAGGGGATGGCCCGGCTAGGGAAAGTATTGTGTGAAGCATATTGTTGTTTACACAAACAGTGGTATGTTCAAAGACATTACGTCTAGATATCGCTAGTAAGCTAAGTATGAGTCACAAAGGAAGGTTCAAAGGCTACACCTACCTATCCTGCAATACTCGATTGTTTAGTTTTCATCGGGGAATTTTGTGTGTTTTAACCGATCTCCATTCATGTGGAGGATTGTTGGAAATTTTAGTGAAAATGTGTTTTTCCCTAAATATTTTGGACATCAATAATAATATTTATATATGTGTTGTATAAATAATATTTATGGGTTTGTGTTCTACGTTGTGAAACTTCATAACGAACTAAACTATGTCCAAAATGGAGCTAAGAGGAATGAGATATCGAAGCTTGAAGTTGTATGTTTGGAACAAATAAAAAAATGAGAAAATGGATTAAGCTTTGTCAACTTGTCCCACATAGGTGGGATGACAAAACTTGAAGTGGTTTATAAGGAGGAGCACTCCTTGTATATGGCAAACACTAGTGGGACCATAAAGGGTGCGCGGCACCCTAACTTGCGCACGCGCAAGGCATGGGCGATGGGCACAACGCCGCGAGCCACTTGAGAGCCGCAATTGTATTTTTTTGTCCACGAGCGCATGGTCAAGTACATGGCGGATGCCATGGCATGACGCATGTCGATGTGGCACGAGCTCCTTAGGCGCATGGCACAGGCCATTGGCTAAGGCGGAGAGTGAAGGTGGCGCACGAGTATGGATGGCGCATGACCAGGTGGCGTCCTGGTATGCGAAGTGGCATCCGTGTGGCGCACGGCTTCATATGGTGTGGCGTGAGATCCTTGAAGCGTGTGCGCGGACGGGCGGACCAGTTTAGGCGCGCACACATGTTTGCAGCAGTAACAGGAGAGCTGGTTGGACCTAGTCAAACAATCTGTTATAACTCGTTTAATTCGTGTCATGATGAATATGACCGCTTTTGACTAAAAAGTTTAAATCCAGTTATTAGAGATTAAAACTCAATTAATTATCTTGTTTATTAAAAGGTTAATTGTGATGTTTATTACAAATTAAATGTCTTGTTTATTACAAGATTAATCTATATGTGTATATATATGAACATGGTAGTTCATATTCTATGAGACTAGAAGAGAAATACACATACGATTCTCATTTTTATTCCTTGGAAATTTAGAGAAGATCATTCTCTAAATTGTTGTTTTGTATACAACTTAATATTTTCCTATGTGAAGAATACCATTATACCGGGTGTAATCTCGGGCATGAGAGCCATCTCCAGCAGTACACATACTGTTGCGGTTGTTGTACCCTGTGAGACAGAACCGTCTGAGAGGAGGCGCGGAATCTGTTTTAAGGGCCCGTGTCAAACACGGTCCTCAACCAATACCGCCAACGATATTTTACTTGTCTTGCAGCGGAGTTTCGAACATGAAGGTGTTGCTAAAACTTTCCAAAGACGTCGACTTGAATCAGGATTGGTACAATTAAATTGTATTTTATATTTATTTATTCAGTTTATGTAACCGGTATTGTACAAGTAGAATTTCCCACGAATAACGAGAGTCTCGTTATTATTTATTATATATTTTGTATTATATTTTATTAAAAAAGTGAACCTAATTCCTACAGGAACAATCTAAACTTTTTAATAAATATATCTTGTAAATACAAATCAAAGAAGGAGACATTTATATACCAATTTGACATAAATAAGTTAATATAAAGATGATGTATGTTAGTATTATAAAATTCATCAGAAAAACATGTAATCAAATTGTCGCTGAAAATAATACAAGAATAAATATATTATATAATACGTATTATTGTATTTACGCATTACATTACATTTAAATTTAATGATAAATAAAAAGTTAGAATGGATGTAAAGAGTTAAATGTCTGGTTGGTCACTGTGGTTTGCGAAAATTGCAGACTTTGTCCTAAGGGTTCACTAATTTTATATTTCTTCCTAGTGGTTGCAGTTTTTAAACTCGGGTGGTCCTTAACACTAACCTTTGTTAAATTTTCTAGTTAAATGTGTGTGAAATTTCTGTTTTGCTCCTAAGATTAAAAAAAATAAAAATAAATGGGCCCCACCCATCCCACCCTTCAACTTCCTATTCCACCCTTTAAAAGTTAAAATGGATGTAAAGAGTTAAATGCCTGGTTGGTCTCTGTGGTCAGTGACGGATCTAGACTAAAATTTAAGGGGTGACGTTCTACTTTTACATAGTGTAAACAAAACAAGAATATAAACACTATATATATACACACACCCAATAACGGTCCGGGTTGGGTTACTCGCATAATAAAATACTAAAAATACTATGCAATAAAAAACGTACACCCGAAAAAAATAAAGCAATAACAATATATCACACAATATAAAGAGGTAGAACCAAAACTCTTAGCAAGAGAGTCCCCTAATATATATATCCTATTAGTGATTTAGTGTACAATAATAACTTTTTTTTACTTATTCAAGTAAATAAATATATACAAATTTGCAAATATTTTAAGCTAATTTAAATTTACTAACAAAATAAAAGTAAATAAAAAGGTAAAAACTTCAAGTACAGATACATTAATATTCCACATTTATAATTTATAATATGATAAATTTCAAGAAAAGTCAAATTTATATTATGCATTGGTGTCCTCGCTTTTTTTTAAGTGAATTTGGTTATTTACCAAAACACCCCTATTCTAATTTAACCTGCAAAATAAAAGACAAGTCATCATCTTCTTCACATGTTCGCTTCAAGCCATCAACTGCTCTAGATTAAGTTTCAATAATCACCTATCTTTTTATTAAGGAGTAACCTAAAATAATCTCGGGGTAACGTAATATTTTTCGAGGGTAACAAAATACCAAAAAACGTAAAAAGAATAAAAAAATTGCGCTTAGACGTAAAAGTTGAGGGGTAGCGGGTGCTACCCCTGCCAAAGAGCTAAATCCCCCGTGCTTGTGGTTTGTGAATTGCAGACTTGATCCTAAGGGCTCACTAATTACACACTTGGTCCCAATGGTTGCAGTTTTTAAACTCGGGTGGTCCTTAACACTAACTTTGTTAAATTTTCCAGTTAAATGTGTGTGAAATGTCTGTTTTACCCCTAAGATTAAAAAAACAAATAAAAATAAGTGAGCCCCACCCATCCCACCCTCTTTCTTCTTCCCATTCCACCCTTTAAGCCACCCACCACCACCACCTCCCTAAACCACCACCAACCACCATCTCTCAAACACCATCATCATCTTCGTCACAACCTTTACTGATTATCTTCTCATCCTTCAAACACTCTTAACACATCTTCAACTTTCAGATCTAACTGCTGAACTGTTCATATCACCTAATTTACTCTGAATGTCACAAGTAAATTGATTCTGAGACAAATTCAAAGTTGATCTTGGAAACACACCGGCTGAAATCAAGTGACGTAAGCTGCACGCAAGTTGAAACCGATGCTGGAATTTGACTGATTATAGTTGTTTATGGATTTTGACTTTTATGTTTGATCTTGGATATAAGTTGAATGTGATCAATTAACATTATGTTTAGATGTTTCGGATTTCGGTCTTGTTATACGAACTTTGTTTGTTAGAGTAAAGAGGAAAATAAGTATTTGACATTAACTTTGAATCAATGTATTGCAAATTTATGAAGGTTTACTCATTTTAATTATTGTAGTTCTGTTGGGTAGAGTTGGCATGACGAGAGTGTTTGAAGTTTGTAGGGTGGTGGGCTGGTGGAGGTTTTGGGAGATGGGAGGTGGTGGGCTGAAGGTGGAGGTGGAGGTAGAGGTGGAGGTGGTGGTGATGGTGGGTTAGAGAGAGAGAGAGAGAGATTGGGGGGAAGAAGATTAGGGGTGAGTCCATCTCTTTTTTTAATTGTTCAGGACAATTTAGTCATTTCACAAAGACTTAACTGGAAATTTAACACCTCAAAACTCGAATTTTGAAATTCGGGCAACACCTTTCCATATGATTATAGCATACTAGGCTAACTTCGCGTTTCAAATAAAGTTATAAAATATTATTTTGTAATTAATTGGGAATTATTAATGAGGGAAAATAACTTGCAGGGTAGCAACATATTGTAACGGAATATATTCTAGTAATATACGTCGATAAATATGACGGGTTCGGTTCAGAGAATACGGCTACCTCCTATTGTGGCTCCCCCGAACTTAAAAGGCCATTGTCGTAAAAATATCAAACATGAGGGGAGCATTATATAAATAACCAAAGTCTAATGTATAAAAGCCCCTTTTGGCTCATTTTTGGGCATAATTCTCTCTCAAGTTAGAGAGAGAAATAAGAGAGAGAGAGAACTAGAGAAAGAGGAGTGGCCGGTGGTGGCATTTGGCGGTGATTCGCGGTGGCCGGAGGTGGTCGTGTAATGCTTCGCATTTCTGGACTTTCCTTATTTAGAAGGTGTAACCGTATTTATATTTTGAAACATGTATCGTACTTTGTACCTTTCATTTCAACTCTTGTAATCCGAGATATTGAACATAATGGAAACTTTATTCAACACTTATACGTCTTTATACACTTGATTCATACTGTAACATCCGTAAAAAACCGGGTTAACCAAACCCGCTTCGTTTATTAACCGAACATCCAGTTAAAATTTTCGTTGCGTATTTAATGCTCAAATTAATTTTATACAATACATAATTAATAAACATTTTAGTATTTAAAAACTATAATTATTAAAGGTTAAAAATTTGTGCAAAAAAAATAATAACAAGCTGCCGGGTTTCGAACCCGGGTCAGCTAGTTCACCAAACAACCAACACACCACTCCGCCACACGCTTAGTTTGGAATATTACTGACACAATTAATACTTAATATAAAACTCGAAACTCAAAACCAGCGCGCCCAAATCCGCAGACACCGGAAAATACGCAAATCTACGACTGTTTCCTTTGACTCCGGAATCAAGCAAGTGTAACTGACGATTAACGTCAGTTATAACCGAAGACTCAATCAATTTCATTCATGGACCATAATTTCCGTTCGAAACCGAAAATCCAAACCGGTTGAAGAAGTTTATACACACCCTGTGCGATTTTTCCTAGCTCGCTCATTTTTATCCAATCTACACTCTCAACTCTCACACTCTGTTCAAAAGTTCTTGATCATCGGAGAACATCATACTCGCCGGAATTCTCTGCAAGTCGCCGGAAAACCGAACCCATTTCATCTCTGTTGCCCTACTTTATAAACAGAACATCTAGAGCTCATACCGAAGTCACCCACACTCACCTCAAACTTCCTGAAGATCCTCTGCCGCAAGATACACGTCGCCGGAATAACCTGCTGTCATCGGAATCTCGCCGGAGAAGCAGGGATCTCTGTTCGGTATATCTTACACCTAATCTCTCTCATTTTTATTAATCTCATATGTAGTTAATTACAATTTACTAAAGAATTTGATTAATGTATCGAAACAGTCGGGATTGGGAGTTCTGGGTTGTTTAACGAAGAAGATGAAGTTTCGGTTGTATATATATTTAATATAAATCGAGTTATATCTCGGGTTAGACACACAGTCCAGCGGTGGACTGTGTGCATTTGAAACATAGAGATACCGATTTCGAGTCTGTCCTTGTTCCGATTCGTCACAATATTCAACCCTTTTTATAAAACCCAAATACAGAACCTTCCAGTTAGTATTTAAGTATAATAAAAACCGGAATAATAACCAAGTTAGACACACAGTCCAGTGGTGAACTGTGTGCAAAAACAGTAAGCACGTCGCGGGTTCGAGTCCAGGCTACCGCACCGGTTCTGGCAATTATCAAGTTTTTAAATAAGGACAGAAATGAATTTATCTAATTTGTATATAAATATAATTAAAAACAGAAATATTTCGGATTAGACACGTAGCTCAGTTGGTAGAGCTGCGTGCACGCGTACGGGAGGTCACAAGTTCGAACCTCACTCAGTGCAAACATATACACAACCGAACCGGTCAACAGTCAAACGGTCAACGGTCAACTGGTCAACGGTCAACTGGTCAAAAAGTCAAAAAAATTTATTTTCTTTTATTTATTTATTTTATTTAAAAATCAATTAAAAATATTTAAAAACAATATTTTTAAAGTTAGAAAATTTCCTTGAACTTACAAAAATAAACCGAACAATCCCATTAAGAACACTAATTAAAAATACTAATCTCAAATAAGAGTTTATTTATTTATCGAAATATTATGTTATTATTTAGGTTAGTTCCCTTGCCAATTAAATCCAAATTCGTGCGCATTCATCATCAATCCAAGAAACGCACACACTTTGAGTGAATTCTTACAAATTCCCCTTTTTATTCATGTTTTGGGGTGTATCATGTGTCGCTTAAACTAATTCGTTTATTCAAACTCGTGCTATACCATATTATGATCTAAACTTAGAATGCAAATATTGTTTGTTGTTATGTATTACATATTGTCAAGTTGTATGCAAATTATTTGTTAGGCCCATCAGTTCCTCGTGGGAGACGAGTTGAACAACGCGTGCCTTAAAACTCATTCATTAGGCCCATCAGTTCGTAGAACAACGTGTGCCTCAAAACTCATTCATTAGGCCCATCAGTTCGTCGTGGGAGACGAGTTGAACAACGCGTGCCTCAAAACAATCACTTGTTGTATGTGTGTGAAATATTTAATATTATGTGTATTGTGAATAGATTTACATCTACATTTACTCATATGTGGTTATGCACTTTAATTTATAATCAATAAAATAAACTCGTTTAAATGTTTTTCATAGGATTCACTCGCCAACTTTTTGTTGACCCAAAAACCATTTTTACATATGATACAGGTGGACAGGATGAAGCAAGGAACACATAGGAAAGTGCCTTAGAAGAAAAATAATGAAGCCTAGAAAGATGTATAGAACATGTTGTACTTGTATGATTTGATTGTATGATCTTCTTTAAAATTGTAATAATAAATATGAAACATTATAATAAATGTCATGAGCTTTGATGAAAACCCAATCATGCCCCGGTCACCTTTTCTGCTGCGGGTCGGGGTGTGACAGATTGGTATCAGAGCTTTTGACTATAGGGATATAGGATAGGTTATTAGACCCTTAGAGCCTATACTATAGTTGATTAGATTTTAATTGTTTATGTGGTTACATGCAAACTCATGATGTTTATTTCTTTCATATTTATTACATACACAAATACATGCAAACACTTCCAATATTACATTTTGTGATACATAGTGAATTATACTTACAGTCAAACATACATACTTACATACACATTCATCATACATATTTTAATGTTCACATATTCAATTCATCTTCATACTTCCGTTATTCAAGATTTTGTCGCATTTTTCATTTTTCAAATCTCATCAAAGTGAGTTCTGCGACGGGCATGTAGTAACTGTAAGGGTACAAGTACCGGTAGTCGGAACGTCCTGTCTAGGTTGGCATTCGTATAAATCCAAAATAACGGACCAGTTTGCCTACCTGGGGACTAACGATGAGAGTACGAAGGACCTATTAGGCCAAAGCATGCCACACCAAACGTCGTTCGAACTAACCCCACTTTGAGGTGTCACCGTGTCCACACTTGGATACATTCCGAATATCATACGTTACATACATATTTCTCGATTTTCTCCGGGTTTTAGTGTACGTAACCAGGCTAACACATGCGAACCATTTGAAAAACCCGGTAGTCATGGGGGCCCACATGATTACGAAGGTGAAGTATGGCGGCATGCAAGGCCCAATTACGAGCAAAGCCCAAGACATCCTATGGATGTAGTAGATTTATTATTCTATATTTATTTTATGAATGATCATTCCTAAATACGACACATGACCCCTAAAAACGTCCAACTCATACTCTTGATATGTATTCCTTCTAGATGTCTTCTAATTCCGCTCGTAGGAAGATGAGATCAGGAAAAGCCCGCGAGCGCATGGCTGCCCAAATCGCTCAACAAATGGCTGCCGTAATACCCAACATTGTAGTTCAAGTTCAACAAGCCCTTACCGCTAATCCCGTCAATCAAGAAGATCAAAATGTTGTCAACCCTCCCCCAATTACCACTAAATGCACCTTCAAGCATTTCAAATCCTGCGACCCTCCAAAATACGAAGGGACTGAAGGTATCACCGCTCTCCTCCATTGGTTTGAAGAAATGGAAAACACTTTTCTAAATTGCGATTGCCCCGATGATCGCAAAGTGCGATATGCTACTAGTCGCTTACTTGGAATAGCACTTACATGGTGGAATACAGAGAAGGCCAAACGAGGTGTTGAAGATGCTATGACTTTGACTTGGGAAGAATTGAAGGAAATCATGACAAGACGTTTCTGTCCAAGAAGCGAAATCAAGAAATTAGAAGATGAGTTCTATTCTTTGAAACAAAAGGAAGGCGACCACACAACGTACAACAAGAGGTTCCTTGAGTTAAATCAAATGGTCCCCAACTTGTTCACTCCCCTCTACCGTTTGATCGAGCACTAAATTCGAGGTTTTCCTTCAAAAATTCAAGACTATGTAATAAGTACCACACCTGCAACTTTGGAAGCAGCAATGGAGTTAGCTACAGAGCTCACCGAAAACCGCATACGAAATAAGGACTTCAAGGAGGAGAAGAAGAAGGATAAAGCATCAACTGAAACCTCAAACTCCACCCAAACCGAATCCCCTTCTCAACCCATTTCTAAGAGAAAACGAGATGGGCAAATTTTCGCTGTCACCCAACGCAAACAACCAGCCTCACAAGCCGTACCCCTTCAAGCTATCCCAATCACTCAAGTAGCACCCAACTCAACTTACCCAAATAAGAAACCTTACCTTGGACCTCACCCTTAATGTAACACCTGTTTTTATCACCATCCATCTACCTTACCTTGTCGACTATGTGCGAATTGTGGACGCTATGGTCATTTGAGCAAGGCTTGCCGCACCCCTCAAAACCAAACCTCACCCTCTACTCAAAACATGATCCAAACATATCAGCAACCCCAATACCCCATGTTCCCATATGTTCGAGCTTGTTTCAATTGTGGCGACCCGACTCACTTTAGAAACACGTGCCCTCGATTGGTTAACATCATAAACGCCCAAGCTCAAGCAAACCCAGTTAACCAAGCAAACCCAGCTCCGCCGCCAGCAAGAGGAAGAGTTTACAACATCAACGCCAATCCTGTTGAAGATAATGACGGCCTAAACGAAACACCCAACTAGTCTCATTCACCAAAAATCAAGATTCAAGTCCAACCGCTTAGTTTTTATATTTTTCTTTATGTTATCTCAATTTTCACGTATCTCAATTACAAATTGGAAATTTATCCAAGAATCTTAATGCGAATTACTATTTCAGTTTTGTTTATACTCATTGATTTAACATTCATATCATCATACCTCACAACGTATTTCAATCTCATCATTCAAAGAAGTTAGGCTGTGTCTCACTTCTACATAGACTAACCTCTCCATCATAACAAACGAGAGAGGTACTGTCATCATTCAAACATGTATACTATCAGAATTAAAACTCAAGCTTTGGTTGTTGTGTTTGTTTATGTTTTAGAGTCACATAGAACTAATCATAATTTGCTGATAAAGCCAATGAAAATTTGACAAGAATATGGTGGATACGCCGCTGGTACTTCCTATATATAAGTATTCTTGCCAAAGGATCAGAGGCATTGTCAGGCGGTTATGAGAAGTTCCATGTAGGATTTACTAATGTCTTGGTTGAAGTTTGTTTTATACTCACTGATTTAGCATTCATATCATCATACATCTCAACGTATTTCAATATCATCATTCAAAGAAGTTAGGCTGTGTCTCACTTCTACATAGACTAACCTCTTCATTATAACAAACGAGAGAGGTACTGTCATCATTCAAACATGTATACTTTCAGAATTAAGACTCAAGTTTTGGTTGTTGTGTTTAGAGTCACATAGAACTAATCATAATTTACTGATAAAGCCAATGAAAATTTGACAAGAATATGGTGGATACGCCGCTGGTACTTCCTATGTATAAGTATTCTTGCCAAAGGATCAAAGGCATTGTCAGGCGGTTATGAGAAGTTCCATGTAGGTTTTAGTGGTAGAAGTTTTGTTTTAGGGTATAACCTTATCTTTCCAAACGTATCAAAACTCTTATGCATAAAATCATACTTAGTCAATCAACTATGTTTATCAATATTCTTTATCTTAGGCAACAAAAAGCGATTCCTGTAGCAGGGTATTCAACCCTTATAAGGAACGTTACCGCCTCAAACAAAATTTAAAAACTCTTACCCCCTTCTAAGTATGTAATTGTCAAATTAAAACACCATCCTTTTGAGTCAAACATGCCACTACTTAAATTTCGGGACGAAATTTCTAAAAGTAGGGGATACTGTAACATCCGTAAAAAACCGGGTTAACCAAACCCGCTTCGTTTATTAACCGAACATCCAGTTAAAATTTTCGTTGCGTATTTAATGCTCAAATTAATATTATACAATACATAATTAATAAACATTTTAGTATTTAAAAACTATAATTATTAAAAGTTAAAAATTTGTGCAAAAAAAATAATAACAAGCTGTCGGGTTTCGAACCCGGGTCAGCTAGTTCACCAAACAACCAACACACCACTCCGCCACACGCTTAGTTTGGAATATTACTAAAACAATTAATACTTAATATAAAACTCGAAACTCAAAACCAGCGCGCCCAAATCCGCAGACGCCGGAAAATACGCGAATCTACGACTGTTTCCTTTGACTCCGGAATCAAGCAAGTGTAACTGACGATTAACGTCAGTTATAACCGAAGACTCAATCAATTTCATTCATGGACCATAATTTCCGTTCGAAACCGAAAATCCAAACCGGTTGAAGAAGTTTATACACACCCTGTGCGATTTTTCCTAGCTCGCTCATTTTTATCCAATCTACACTCTCAACTCTCACTCTCTGTTCAAAAGTTCTTGATCATCGGAGAACATCATACTCGCCGGAATTCTCTGCAAGTCGCCGGAAAACCGAACCCATTTCATCTCTGTTGCCCTACTTTATAAACAGAACATCTAGAGCTCATACCGAAGTCACCCACACTCACCTCAAACTTCCTGAAGATCCTCTGCCGCAAGATACACGTCGCCGGAATAACCTGTTGTCATCGGAATCTCGCCGGAGAAGCAGGGGATCTCTGTTCGGTATATCTTACACCTAATCTCTCTCATTTTTATTAATATCATATGTAGTTAATTACAATTTACTAAAGAATTTGATTAATGTATCGAAACAGTCGGGATTGGGAGTTCTGGGTTGTTTAACGAAGAAGATGAAGTTTCGGTTGTATATGTATTTAATATAAATCAAGTTATATCTCGGGTTAGACACACAGTCCAGCGGTGGACTGTGTGCATTTGAAACATAGAGATACCGAGTTCGAGTCTGTCCTTGTTCCGATTCGTCACAATATTCAACCCTTTTTATAAAACCCAAATACGGAACCTTCCAGTTAGTATTTAAGTATAATAAAAACCGGAATAATAACCAAGTTAGACACACAGTCCAGTGGTGAACTGTGTGCAAAAACAGTAAGCACGTCGCGGGTTCGAGTCCAGGCTACCGCACCGGTTCCGGCAATTATCAAGTTTTTAAATAAGGACAGAAATGAATTTATCTAATTTGTATATAAGTATAATTAAAAACAGAAATATTTTGGGTTAGACACGTAGCTCAGTTGGTAGAGCTGCGTGCACGCGTACGGGAGGTCACAAGTTCGAACCTCACTCAGTGCAAACATATACACGACCGAACCGGTCAACAGTCAAACGGTCAACGGTCAACTGGTCAGCGGTCAACTGGTCAAAAAGTCAAAAATTTTTATTTTCTTTTATTTATTTATTTTATTTAAAAATCAATTAAAAATATTTAAAACAATATTTTTAAAGTTAGAAAATTTCCTTGAACTCACAAAAATAAACCGAACAATCCCATTAAGAACACTAATTAAAAATACTAATCTCAAATAAGAGGTTATTTATTTATCGAACTATTATGTTATTATTTAGGTTAGTTCCCTTGCCGATTAAATCCGAATTCGTGCGCATTCATCATCAATCCAAGAAACGCACACACTGTGAGTGAATTCTTACAAATTCCCCTTTTTATTCATGTTTTGGGGTGTATCATGTGTCGCTTAAACTAATTCGTTTATTCAAACTCGTGCTATACCATATTATGATCTAAACTTAGAATGTAAATATTGTTTGTTGTTATGTATTATATATTGTCAAGTTGTATGCAAATTATTTGTTAGGCCCATCAGTTCCTCGTGGGAGACGAGTTGAACAACGCGTGCCTTAAAACTCATTCACTAGGCCCACCAGTTCGTTGAACAACGTGTGCCTCAAAACTCATTCATTAGGCCCATCAGTTCGTCGTGGGAGACGAGTTGAACAACGCGTGCCTCAAAACAATCAATTGTTGTATGTGTGTGCAATATTTAATATTATGTGTATTGTGAATAGATTTACATCTACATTTACTCATATGTGGTTATACACTTTAATTTATAATCAATAAAATAAACTCGTTTAAATGTTTTTCATAGGATTCACTCGCCAACTTTTTGTTGACCCAAAAACCATTTTTACACATGATACAGGTGGACAGGATGAAGCAAGGAACACATAGGAAAGTGCCTTAGAAGAAAAATAATGAAGCCTAGAAAGATGTATAGAACATGTTGTACTTGTATGATTTGATTGTATGATCTTCTTTAAAATTGTAATAATAAATATGAAACATTATAATAAATGTCATGAGCTTTGATGAAAACCCAATCATGCCCCGGTCACTTTTTCCGCTGCGGGTCGGGGTGTGACACATACTTTGCAAACTTTAAAACGTGATTATATGCAAGAAACTCATACTTGAATGCTCAAATACTCAACTCTTGTGTGCATCATACTTATACATCATCCTCTCATATTTAGAACACTTAAAAACAAGAAAAAACACGTAAACACAGCCTCAACTAACCTTTTCGTATGAGTTGAAACCCATTTCGTACGAAGTGTGCACACCTCGTACAAAGTGGAGCACGCCTCGTACGAAGTGGACACACTTCTCACTCTCCAATTCTTGAATTTTCAGCAGAAGTATCTCAGATTTTTCTAAGTGAGTTTAACTCATTAAAACTTTGTAATTTTATAACTCTTCTTCTCCTTTTATTTCTTTTTCTTTTGTACCAAGTGTTGTAAGCTGACCTAGTTCATCATCCTCATGGGATTGGATTCGTGTTCTAACTAGTGAGAACGTTGGGAGCTTTGGCTACCCGAATTAAGTTCCATACCTTAATTGAACATGTTTACATTTTACTTTCTATTAATTCATGACCAACCGGGTTGTTATTTGCAACCTTGTGCTTTGGTGAATCATATAATGAAATTTAACATCTCCATGCTTGACTTCTTTGACGAACTTGACTAGAACATATCTAAACTATACATAACTTTCATATTTTCATAATAAACTAGTCTGAACAGAATATTAATCATTTATGATTAAGTATTTCGATCTTAGATTATTCTGCCTCGTTGCCAATTCCCTGCTCGCGTAAATTAGTGTCTAAACGGGTGCAAAACGAGCTAAAACGTTCCAGAAACAGTCCCTTCGGACTAGGTAGACTGCCACTTCGCACAAGGTGGACTGCCACTTCGCACGAGATGGACTGTCACCTCGCACGAGATGGACACTTCGTACAAAGTAGCATTTTTCCTTTTTTTCATATTTTATGTTTTCCGTATCTTTCAACTCCGAATCTGAATCTTTCACCAAATACAGCCTATTCACACACCTCTGTTTACCCCTTGTAGGGTGACTTTTGTGTGCATCACTTCAACACTCCAACTCAATGACTCGTGGAATTCTAGGAAGCTTGCAAAACTCTGAGCATACTCGAACCGCTTTTACTTTTACACACTTGGGGTGCAATACATGTTCTTTACACGAAATCACATAAACATGCTTATACATAAATCACAAAACATCCTATACTATGCTCTATGTGCTATACTTGAAGTCACACATGCTTATACTCGAATGCTCATACTTAGTCATTAACTTCGATCAAGCCTCCCTTAACATGTATAGCGCTACAGGAGTAACACATCGCTTGTAAACTTGAGGTCATGTTAAGTTATACACATACGGTCTTTTCATTGCTATGAATAGATTACGCTAGCGGGAAACTTTGGGTTGACTAGTATATTTGCATGCTCGTATATTACATGTTAGCCTCGAGATTAGATATTTATACATGAGGATTCGTTTAAAAAAAATTATTATGCTATTATTTAAACCTGTATGCTCGCCAATGTCTTGTGTGTTGAACTATATTTTAACATGTGTTGCAGGTTAAATGTTGATGAGGATGACTTTGGAAACGAGTAGGATGACTAAGATACTCATCAGAATTTTGTATTAGATGTGTTGTTGTACTTGTATTTCGTATCAAACATGTTGTATTTGATGTCAAACAGTTGTACTTGGTCTTTATCAATGAAATGAAATTTTGTTAATTAAATACCTCGAGCAATCTCGTTCGTCCCACCCTGATGTTTCCGCCATCGGTTGGGGTGTGAAAGGTTGGATTTGTGGGATTCAACTTGGAACCAATTATCGATGCTATGAACGTAATGGTAAGCTCTAATTTCCCTAAATCCTTGCTTAAAGTTGTTAAAATTGTATAAATCAAATATGTCCAGAATGTTATTCTATAACCCAGTTACAAAGAATCGGATGATCCGCGAAATCTAACCGTTGAAACATCTTGCTTTTTTTATATAAGGTTCAAAACACTTAGATGATCATTTTTAACGGTGGAAATGAAAAATAGAGTTGTTTAAGCTCGACCTTGGAACCCATTTTCAAAGCTGTTCGTATTCCCGTTTTAGTTAAAATACAACCTAGTAAAATTGATTTTCCCGAAGATCCGACTGTCGGGAACTATAGTTTTGAAAATTGACAGTTTATAACAAATTTCTTGTACGAAAATAAGGAAGTTGAGGGTGTTGTATGGATGGTCTAATAGTATTGCATGTGCAATCTGTGACTAGAGAAACGTTCCTGAAGCATGATGTTATGAACTAGGAAGGTAGGCATAAGATACTTGTACAATATGCTTAGAGAATAGTATGCACATCAAGTGTTTGAGGAAATGTCTAAGTGAAGTTAGAAGGTGAATTTGTATGCAAGAACTTGGTGAATAGGTATAAAATGTGATAATGATGTAATTGTTATTAAACATGCATGAGGAAGGTGTAATTGATTGAATTCGTGTGGGTAATCTTGTTGATTTCATAATTGTGTAGAAATGTGCATTAGTTGTACTACTATATGCTTTGAAGGTATGATGCACACCATACGCATGATTAATTGCTTGATTATGATTAGTAAATGACCAAGTACTAATTATGAAATGTGTGCACTTACTAGCAAATAAAGATGGTAGACTTATGTTAAATTGGCTAACTTTCAATGTAGGTGTCAATTGTAGGATCATGAAGGTATTAGTATGTGTAGAATCGACTATGTGTTTATATGTGCATATAACTAGGTGATCATTTAGTTGTATGTGCCACCCAACATGAATATGAAATATGCATGACATTGTTATTATGGTCTACCATATCGATATGAGTGTTTGTTCATAAGTTGGAAGTAATATGCTACGAAGGATGACTTTCTAAAAGTCAACAATGTATACATAGCATGGTTAGGAATTTTGACACAAATGTAAGATTTGGGGGATCATGCGACATGTGTTAGTCTGATTATGTCTTTTGTATGATGACGTATTAGAATTCGTTCATGTTGAATAATGTGATTACCGATTCATGTCTTATGCATATTAATGATTGACTAATAAACGTCAATATAACTAAGGATTTGAAATGAAAGTATTATGAATGAATATGCATGCTAACAATGTTGTGCATATGATGGCATGAAAGGATAGGAATCTCATTAGCATGGACTCAAGAACGGAAGGCTACGGGTCAAGAAGCGACAAGAAAACAAGAACGAACACGGACGCTTGAGGTAAGTGATTACTGAACTCACTTATTAATTTATCTAAATGAAGTTAGATATGCTTATTATCGGGAATCATAAAAAGATGGGAATGTAGTAGTCGTATCAAGGTAAGAATGACGAAATCATTACTATATGTAGTTAATTATGTTTGATATCATATAGAAAAAGTAAACGGGTCACAAATACGAAAGTGATTAACCAAGTTGTGAAAATTAGATGGAAATGAGAATTAGAATAGTAATGATTTGGGGACTTAGGAAAATGTCAATTCATGTTTCGGGACCCTCGGGGTGCGTGAAAAGGGGTCGAAACGCTCAAAGAAACGAAATTCGGCATCGGACCTGCAGGTCGCGTTGCCGACGCCCCTGAAGGCCGTCGCCATGCTCTTTTTCAGCCAACACCTTAAGTTGCTTTCTACACGAGTCCAATTCCAGAAAGTAGTTTTTCTCGGTTTTCTTTGTTTCCAAGGCCTCGTGAAGCTTCCTAAAGGTACCCAAGCCTACTATAGAGTTTTGTGGGGTACAAGTAAGGACGGAATCCGTATGAGAGCTTGCACGAAGATGCAACATGTGTGTTGGTGCATGTAAATGTGGATTTCATTATGTGTGTGAGTGATTCTCATGGGAATGATTGTACTTTGATGTAACACACGTGTGAATGGACGGAACTAGTACATAAGCATGTTTATATACGAAAAATGGCATGCCTAACTAAGTATGGTGTTTGAAGGAAATTAAATGGATGTGATTGTATATGAGTATATAAATAAGAATTCATAGTGAGTGTATGTAGTACAAACTTATAGGTGTATATATGTATTGGAAACGTAAGTGTGTGCTCGGATATATGAACGTGTACGTATGTGATGTAATATAATGAATGTAGATTAATAGAATGTGTTTATGCAAAGTTGTGAGTTTTTAATATGTTTAAGAGTACACGTTGCTAATCTTGTTATCGTTGAGAATGAAATGAAAAGTGCAGGTGTGATAATGTTGGGTCCAAGTGAGTTGATGTCGGGAAATAGTGGACGAATTTGAAAGGATGATCAAACAAGATATCTTGCATCGTTAGAATGCAATATGGTCCTTTAGCTGTATGTTTATAATAAAAGTATGATGTCATAATTTACTAATGTGTCAGTTGTTTATGGTGACCGCAGGTTACATGGATCATTACCATTTATCACGAAGGACAAGCGGGCGAAGATCGATTTATAGAACATGGATTGTACGGAAGGGTGGTCACTTAGTTTGTATCTACATGTTATATTTGGTATATTAATTAAAGACGAATGATGTAATTCTTTTAAAGGAATCGTTTTAAATGGTTTTCAAGTATGTTAGAACATTTATAAAGAAAGAAATTTTGAGGTATGTACTTTCTGTCGAGAAGTTTGGTTTAAAACATATTAGGGTTTAAGAAGTTGGTATCAGAGCCCTGGTTTTAGTGAATCAAGTATAACGAGGCAAATACTTGAACTTAAACATGTGTGCTCTTGTGACTATGAACCCGTACAATCCGAGACTCGATCAAGACCTGAAGGTAAAAACAAATGGAAGCATGTATATGTATGTTCATATGAAGAACTAACTGTGTGGTTTATGTAAGGTAAGCTTGGATGAATAAGAAGGATGATCCAAGGATGCGATCTAGAATGGAAACCAAAGCATGTGATTGAGCTATTGGACTTAAGTACACAATTTTAATAAATATGGGTACCGATGTTGAGAGAATCTCTCGAGGAAGGGCTAATGTTAAACAAAGGACATTGATGTTGCTTGGGCAAGATCTTATTGATGATGCACGAACTGAAACCCACTTCCCCGCGCATAAGGTGATGATTACATGATGGCACGGGGCTAGTATGTGGATTGTGCACCTGGCCAGTACGCAAGAAGCATAAGAAACTTGTGAGACCATAATAATTATCACAGATATGTCCGATAGAATTGGAAAGTAAGTGGTCGTGTGAGTGAAAGAAGAAATAAGATTCTTAAGAAAATGAGAGTATTCCTTACAAGAATGAAAAGTTTGAATCCGTAAGCGGGTACGGATCAAACTTATAAGAATGAAAAGTATGAATGAAAACTTTGAATCTGTAAGCGGGTATGGATCAAACATATAATAATGAAAAGTTGAATTCGTAAGTGGGTACGGATCAAAGTTATAAGAATGAAAAGTTTGAATCTGTAAGCGGGTATAGATCAAACTTATAAGAATGAAAAGTTTGAATCCTTAAGCGGGTATGGATCAAACTTATAAGCGAGTACAAATCAAACTTATAAGAGTGAAACGTATTAATGAAAAGTTTAAATACGTAATCGAATATGGATCAAACAAGTAAAAAAATAAAATAAAAAATAAAGTAAGAATGCAGTCTTGAATCCTTAAGTATGTACAAACTAAACACGAGGGAATGAAAGATCTGGTCCATAAACAAGGAAAAATCGGGTGAGAATAAAGGAGGGAAATGCGTTTCTCCTTCCCACCTAAGGTAAGTATCAACCTTGTAAGTAAGTGGTGTCGGTCACACTGCCGGGTCACGCATGTTGCTTGACTTAAAGGATATATATACACACACACATGTAACACATATATGAAGATTCAAAGAAATGGTTTGTAGTTAATTGTTGGAACCCAGTTGAGAATGTGTTGACAGTTTGACCATGTCAGGGAGGTCAGACGAGTTATATATGAGTAAGTATAAGGCAAGTGTCAACAAGATAGCAAGAAGAGCGACGGTAATTAGCACGTAAATAGAAGTTTATTTTAAAGAAAGAAGTGTTGAGTAAAGTTATGTTATAAAGATATTAGAAATCAACTCATGATAGTTGGGGTGAATGATGGGCTAAGACCCGGACGGATGACTTAAGTAGGACGGGAAGGGGAAAGTTTTTGCAATAAACGCTAAACTGATGAAATGACATATTAGTAAGCATGTTCGAACTGAAGGTAAGGTATAAACGCGTACTACAATATGTATGAATACAATAAGTAAGAAGATGGGAAAATAATAAATGAATTGTAGTGATTGTATGTAAGAAGTAAAACATGAAATGTCACACCCTCAATTTCCACTTGCGAAGTTTTACCGCGAGGCGTGTGAACAAACCAGAATCTGAAACACTAGTACGTCGAACGACTCTATATGATTTGATAATACGTTTTCCAAAAATCATTTGTTTAACCATTCATCGTAGATTTTATATTGTCTTAGTTAGTTACCAATGTTTAGCGGAAGCATTGGTTTTTATGGTTGTGCGGAAGCATGAAATAAGTAGAGAAACGGGCGCCAACACAAACGCCAAGACAAATGAAAAACCCAAAACAATGTTTGTAAATGAGACTCGATAAAAGATGTCTTGATCAATGCAAGTGAGTGCACCTAGAGCTCCTAGCGTCCTGAGAAACATGTAAAGAAACAAGTGTCAACATTAAAGATGAGTGAGTTCACAGGTTTTCGTAAATTCGTTTGTTTGGTTATGAGTTTGTTTCCCCCATTACCCCTAACCCGGGATAACGATTTAGTTCCATTATTCCCAACCCGGAATAATACTGATAGTTCCATTATTCCTAACCCGGAATAATAACGTTGTTGGTTCCATTATCCCTAACCTGGGATAATATTGCTGATGGTTCCATTATTCCTAACCCGGAATAATATTGTTGTTTGTTCCATTATTCCTAACCCGGAATAATATTGTTGATTCGTAATTAAGTTCAATGTTAACATATATAGGTAGCTAGCCTAAAGTTATGTCACGTAAGTGTTCGCGATCGAAGCTGACTGTTGTGCCTCCGTGTTGCCAGGCCTATCACTGACCATGGCGAAGTTAGGCCAAATTATTCACCCGTTGACCATACCCGGTCGACTAGCGCGACTAGCTCGGATGGGGCTTGTCGGGCCCAGTAGTACTACTTATAATTTCCCCGCTATTTAAACCCAATACTAACGATCCGAGAGATTGTCGAGGACTTATGTGATATAGCTGCTTAGTGACCATAACGTTACATTAACATTAACTTAGTTACCGAATAGTTATGTGACGTTGATTTCGTATAACGTAAAGAGATTGAGTTGAAGAGTGTATACATGTTTCTTCCCCTGTTGTTTAAAACCAGATAAAATTAGGGGCCGTGAACTCACCTTTAGTTGCTCGGTTAGTGTAACACAGAAGTTGCAAATGATGGGACCGCTAATTGCGTCCTAATAAACCAATTGATTCCAAGTCAGTGTGTGAACACACTAATACAAATTCTACACATAATTTACGCACAAAGTGATACACACAATCAAAATTCCTAACACTCAAACATGCATGCAAGTATCCTCATGTGAACATAGTAATCAAAACAATTTATCATGAACATAATCCAATCCATGCAACACTTTGGTGCACACATTCACAAGTTATCAAGTTTCAGCTTACATACTCATAATTCGGCTGTTTTCTAGGATTTTTATATAATAGTTCCAACGTTCCAAAATTCCAATTATTTTACAGCAGGTGACAACTATACTGTAGAAATTTATATAAATTTTTCAAGTCCTAATACTTTACCAATTATCCATAAATATTAATATACTAGGCTGCAGTCAGATTCGTCACTTTCTGACTGCAGTCCACGGAAGAATTTATTTAAAAATCACTGTTCGTCCAATTAACAAAATTCCAGTGGGAGTTGCCCGGAAATTTCCATACCTAGTTGCTGTACAAATTTCACAGTTCGACTCCCTACAGATTTTAAATCCAACTCGATAAACAACTAACAAAATTTCAGGATTTTCACAGCTTTAGTTACTGAACTTAATTGGCCACTTAAAAATATCAAACGACTTCAGAAAAATATGAATCCAGTGCCATTAGATTCGTTATTTAAAACTCTACGTTTTAGACTTCAGAAAATCCGTTTTCCGACAACTAATGACCGAGTTACAGCCAGTTGAAGTCGGCTGTAACCATCATTCAGCAGCCTGATTCAGCACTTTATCACAAACTAACTCGCTTAAGCCGTTTATATATTGAACATATGCGATCAAGAACAGATTTTTCCAATCATATATCATTATATATATCATATCCATGCAAACCCTAATCATAATCTCTAGTTTTTATCGATCAAAACGCAGCCTATGTTACATTATTTCCGAAAACATCAAACTTTCAAACTAGCATAATCCATCCGAAAACAACACAATCACTACATTCAAACACATATATCCGAATATGATCTTGTAACAATGATAAATCCTAACCTTTAATGACAAGGTAAATGAGCCGAGACTTGGATGGGAATGGATTCGGCTTGAAGGTAGATCGCGACCGAGAAGGGGGGCTTGTTTGCGACCGAGAAGAAGAGTGGGAAAGCGGCTGTTTGCGATCGAGGAGGTGAACAAGGGGCTGCCGTCGGCTGATTTCTCACTAGGGTTTTTGTGTTTTTGTTTTGTGAAGAAAGCATGCATGTGTGTTTGTATATATAGGCGCAAGAGATAAGGAAAAGGGAAGGGTTGCGGTTTGGGTTCTTTGCTCGCGGCCGAAGGGTTTGGGTGGGGCGGTTTGGGTTTAAGACTTGATCCCCAAGTTTGGTTCCTTGAGTCGCAAGAAAAGAGGCTGGCTCGTGTCGCGGTTCGGCTCGATTCGTTTATATATTTATTATATATATATTTCGTAACTAAAACAAATCACGTAATCGAACATCACATATTCACCAACTCAAAACGTTTATACACATAGCACGTAATTAGTTTGACAAGTTCACTAAATTATCGTAACTATTTCGAGCGTGCAAATTCAAGTCTCCGAATTAATAACCGTGAAGTAGTGCGTTTAAGTTATCCGAAAAACCGGGATGTCACATTATCCCCATGTTGAAAGAATTTTCGTCCCGAAAATTGAGTAAACGCGGTTTAGAATGCGGCGTACATGTTTAGAGTGCCACGCACAAAGAGTTAGTTCGTTAACAATGGTACGCGAAGTTACAAGAAGTTCCCAAGTGCCATGCACAAAGATTCCCAAGTGCCATGCACAAGGATTTAGTTCACAATGGTATGCGAAAGTATGAGAAATTTCCAGGTTGTCACATCATCCCCATGTTGAAAGAATTTTCGTCCCGAAAATTTAGTTACTGGTATCGTTAGTTTGCTGCTTAGCTGCGAAGAGGTGTGGGTATTTGCTTTTCATTTGGTCCTCTCTTTCTCACGTGAACTCCGGTCCACGCTTAGAGTCCCAACGAACCTTAACGATCGGAATCTTGCTGTGCCTTCGAGTCTTGATCTCACGATCCATGATCTCGATAGGCTGTTCCACAAAGTGCAGTTGTTCATCCACTTGGATCTCATCCAATGGAATGACTAGAGTTTCATCTGATAGACACTTCTTCAGATTTAATACGTGAAAAACGTTGTGAACTCCACTGAGTTCGGTAGGAAGGTCTAATTGATAAGCTACGGGTCCAATACGTTTCAAGATCACAAACGGACCTACGTACCGTGGGTTTAGTTTGCCCCGTTTTCCGAAGCGGATTACACCCTTCCGGGGTGACACCTTCAGTAGGACGCGGTCGCCTACTTGAAATTCGAGCGGTTTGCGTCGTTGATCAGCGTAGCTTTTCTGTCGGTCTCGTGCCGCCGCCATGCGGTTTCTGATTTGTACAACCTTTTCAGTAGCCTCAAGTATCAACTCAGGGCCTGTAAGTTGGCTGTCACCGACTTCTGCCCAACAGACCGGTGATCTACATTTACGACCGTATAATGCCTCAAACGGTGATGCCGATATACTTGTATGGTAACTGTTGTTATACGAGAATTCCACTAAAGGCAGGTGGATTTCCCAACTATTTCCAAAGTCTACTACACATGCCCTGAGCATGTCTTCCAAGGTCTGTATGGTCCTTTCGCTTTGACCATCAGTCTGAGGGTGATAGGCTGTGCTCATATCTAAGCGTGTTCCCAACGCTTTCTGAAGTGACTGCCAAAAGTTGGACGTGAAGCGAGCATCTCTGTCTGAGATGATGGACGTTGGCACTCCGTGCCGAGAAACTACTTCCTTAATGTAGATGCGAGTCAACTTCTCCATCTTATCTGTTTCTTTAATAGCTAGGAAGTGTGCGGACTTAGTTAAACGATCCACAATCACCCAGATGGTATCGCAACCACCCAAAGTTCGCGGGAGTTCAGTGATGAAGTCCATCGAGATCTGATCCCATTTCCACACTGGGATCTCAGGTTGTTGGAGTAGCCCCGATGGCTTTTGATACTCTACCTTGACTTTTGCACAAGTCAAACACTTACTCACGTAGGTGGCTATATCAGCTTTCATGTTGGGCCACCAATACGCAGCTTTAAGGTCTTGATACATCTTATCCGAACCAGGATGGACAGAGTATCGAGATTTGTGAGCTTCGTCCATGACTAGCTCTCTGAGGTTTCCGTAGAGAGGTACCCATATGCGATTCATGAAATACCGGGCTCCATTAGGTTTTACTTCCCAATCGCGTTCCATTTTTCCCACCGATTCGGCCTTGATGTTTTCCTCCTTAACTGCTTCTAACTGCGCGTCGCGTATTTGTTCGGGTAACCCCAAATGAATAGTGAGCTGTAATGCTCGTACACGACGAGGTTTCAAGTGTTCCTTCCTACTGAGGGCATCAGCTACCACGTTAGCTTTACCCGGGTGATACCGAATGGCACACTCATAATCGTTCAAGAGTTCGACCCAGCGACGCTGTCGCATGTTCAACTCCTTCTGATCAAAGATGTGTTGGAGGCTCTTGTGGTCTGTGAAGATTGTGCACTTCGTTCCATAGAGGTAGTGTCTCCAAATCTTGAGTGCAAACACTACTGCTCCCAATTCCAGGTCATGCGTTGTGTAGTTTTTCTCGTGAACCTTCAGTTGTCGGGACGCATACGCGATGACCTTATCGCGTTGCATGAGTACGCATCCCAACCCCTGAATGGAAGCATCACAATATACTACAAAGTCATCTGTCCCTTCCGGCAAGGACAGAATGGGTGCACTGCAAAGTTTCTGTTTCAGCAATTGAAATGCCGCTTCCTGCTTGTCACCCCAAGCATACTTGATGCCTTTCTGGGTGAGGGTAGTAAGCGGTTGCGCGATCTTTGAAAATCCCTCGATGAAACGCCTGTAGTAACCAGCCAAACCCAAAAATTGGCGGATCTCTGTCGGTGTCCTGTGTGCTTCCCAGTTTTTGATAGCTTCAATCTTGGCAGGGTCGACATGGATACCCTTTTCATTTACGATATGCCCGAGAAACTGAACTTCCCGAATCCAGAAATCACACTTCGAAAGCTTGGCATATAGTTTCTCCTGTTGAAGTAATCCTAGCAGTAATCGTAGATGTTCAGCATGTTCTTCTTCACTTTTAGAGTAGATGAGTATGTCATCGATGAATACAATGACAAACTTGTCGAGGTATGGTTTACACACACGGTTCATGAGGTCCATGAACACCGTGGGTGCGTTGGTGAGACCGAAGGGCATGACCAAGAACTCATAATGGCCATACCGAGTACGAAATGCTGTCTTAGCAATATCCTCCTCCCTGACGCGCAACTGATGGTAACCGGACCGTAGATCAATCTTGGAGTAGTAGCTTGACCCTTGCAGTTGGTCGAAGAGATCGCCGATGCGAGGTAACGGGTATCGGTTCTTGACAGTAACCTTGTTGAGTTCCCTGTAGTCGATGCACATGCGGAAGGTCCCGTCCTTCTTCTTGACAAAAAGGACTGGAGCTCCCCATGGCGAAGCGCTTGGTCGGATAAATCCCTTTTCTAACAGCTCCTGAAGTTGGGTAGAAAGCTCCTGCAGCTCGGCTGGAGCTAGGCGGTATGGAGCCTTGGCGATAGGAGTTGCATGGTTCGCCAATTCGATTTCAAACTCCAATTGTCGATGGGGTGGAAGACCAGGTAATTCATCTGGGAATACATCAGAAAAATCACGGACGACAGGGATGTCTTCTATACGTTTCTCGTCCTTAGGCTGTTCGGTAACCAGTGCGAGTAAAGCGAAGGAGTTCTTTCTCCGAAGATACTTCTGCGCTTGCATGTAAGAGATGATGTTTGTGACGGCGCCTGCCTTCTCGCCTTGCACCGTCAAGATTTCGTCATTAGAGAGCGGAATACGGATAGATTTTTCGAAGCAGAGAACTTCAGCTCGGACGTCGGATAGCCAGTCCATTCCGACTACCACGTCAAAACTACCCAGGGTAGTTGTCATCAGATCAACGGTAAAGGTGTGACCCGCGAGTTTGAGTTGACAGCCAGATACTATATGGGTCACATCTACAGATTTACCATCGGCTAGTTCTATGATATAAGGGGTCTCTAAGGGTTTAGGCGTGAGATTTAGGTTCTTCCTAAAAGACTCAGATATAAAGCTCCTATCCGCACCCGTATCAAAAAGCACAGTAGCAAAATGTTCATTAAGGGGAAACTTACCGGTGACCACGTTCGAGTCGTTTCTGGCCTCTCCGCGGCCCAATGTAAATGCGCGACCTTTGGCACCTCCTGTGCCACCATTTCCATTATTGTTGTTATTATTGTTGTTGTTGTGGTTATTGTGGTTGTGGTTGTTCCCACCATTGTTGTTGTTGTTACGAAGCTGTGGGCAGTCTCTTTTGAAGTGGGCAGTGCTACCACACTGATAGCATCCCCGGTTAACACCCTGTTGCTGGCCCTGGGGTTGATTTTGGTTTTGTCGGGACATGATTTCCCCGCGACAATCCTTTGCCGCATGTCCCACCTTGCCACATCGTTGGCAGCGATTCCCGGCACAAGGGCCGTGATGATGAAGATTACAGCGATTGCACTGCGGCTTTCGACCTACATAGCCGCTTGCGTTCGGGTTGTTGTTGGCGGGCTGATTTTGGTGACCCCGGTGGCTGTTGTAATGATTGAACCGTTTCTGGTTCCCCTGTTGCGGCTGGGATGACGAAGACTGTCGAACGGACGAGTCTTCAAACTTTCTTTTATTATCAGGGGCAACTTCAGTTGTACCCCGAGCTGGCAACTTCTTTTGTTCCACCGCCTTATCGGTGAGTTTGTGCGCCAATCTAATTGCTTGATGTTCAGTTGCAGGGTTGCTAGCCATTACCATACCCTGAATCTCCGGAACCAAACCCCTAAGGTAAAACTCGAGTCGTTTCTCCGCAGTGTTGGCCAGATCGGGACATAGAAATACCAAGTCGTGATGTTTTGCTGTGTATGCTTTGATTTCAGATCCCACCATCTTGTGGTTCCATAAGGCTGCTCCAACTGTTGCACTCTGTCTCGTGGACAGTACTCCTCTTTGATTAGGGCCTTAAACTCGACCCAGGCCATTGCATTTGCAGCAATAAGTCCACGCGTTTGGACTTGTGCATTCCACCGAGTTAATGCCCCATCTTCCAGTGTTGAGGCTGCATACTTGACCTTGTTGGCCTCCAGACAATTGCACATTTCAAATACTGATTCAGATTTTTCGATCCAGCGGACCAGTCCTATGGGTCCTTCTGCTCCCGAGAATTTGCTTGGTTTCGCGTCGAGGAACATCTTGTAGGGGTTAAAACCCCTCCTACTGACAGAGGACAGGTAGTCAGCGAGGAATTCTACTAGCCCAACTATTAGATTTTCTCCTGAAAATTTAATAATGGTTACCTGCCGGTTGGTTCTGAGCACCCGCTAGAGCTGCGTTCACGTGCTCTTGAATCATTGCAGCTAGTTCTTCGGGCGTCATGTTAAGGTTTCCACGTCGTCCAGTTGCCATTTAGATCTTCGAAAGACAACATAAACATACCCCGATAAGTCTATATATCCAATATAGTTATCCTACTTCGTACTTAAATAATTCTCAAGTTATGTCAGCTCAAATATATTAAATAGTCAAAAGAAGTACTTGATTAAATAAAGTTACAACGTCTTACAAAGTGCCAACCAAACATATGAATTCACTATAAAGTCTCAAGTTTAAACACAAGTGGGAAAATAAATAGACTGAAGGAAAGTAAATAAAATAAGCGAGACGTGTTAGTCGTCTACGTCTCCATCCCCCAAATCACTATTGTTGCCGTCATCCTGCGCGGCATTTCCGGCTTCTGCAGCTGGGTCCTCCTCCGGATCCTCCTCTGGATCCTCCTCAGGATCCTCTTCTGCATCCTCTTCTGGATCCTCTTCCGGATCCTCTTCTGGATCCTCCTCTACCGGCACTGGAGGGGCCGGTGCTGGTGCAGGTGCTTGATTTTGCTCTAGCTCCTGAATTCTCCAACTAGATTCCAGGACTCTGTCTTCGAGCCAGTCGGCTCTTATCTGCTCAGCACGCAGATCTCTGGCTAAAGTGTTACGAGCTATCTTACTCGTATGTTGCTCTTCCTCGAGCGAGTCGGTTTTACCTGTCAATTGTCGTATCATCCATCCCTGTGCTAGGATGGTTTCCTGCATTCTTTCTAATTGTTCTTGTTGTTTCTGTATCATATTTCTAAGTAGGTCATTCCCTACTTCTACCGAGTTAACCGGTTCAACCGGCACAGCGATGATTGGGCGTGATGACGACTCCTCCCCCAGAGCGAGCCTTTTCCTCGCAGCTGAGCGTGTCTCCACGCCATAAGATGGTAAGGGTTCCACCATAGGTGCCTTTCCTGGCGCTCTTGGTGGCGTAAGTTTGTCGGATGATGACGATGATGATGATGATGACATTGCCTGTTAGGTTGTGTAGTTAGTTACGAGTTGCATTCATTTCTTACTATGCATTCATATTCTTCATAACACAGTTGTGGTACATCACATAACAAGATATAACAGTTCGGTGCCAAACTACGTCTAGTGTCATGTATTCAGCTATAGTTTAGGTCTACTTCTAATGCAAACCTGGTTCTCTATAGCTAGTGGCTCTGATACCAATCTGTCACACCCTCAATTTCCACTTGCGGAGTTTTACCGCGAGGCGTGTGAACAAACCAGAATCTGAAACACTAGTACGTCGAACGACTCTATATGATTTGATAATACGTTTTCCAAAAATCATTTGTTTAACCATTCATCGTAGATTTTATATTGTCTTAGTTAGTTACCAATGTTTAGCGGAAGCATTGGTTTTTATGGTTGTGCGGAAGCATGAAATAAGTAGAGAAACGGGCGCCAACACAAACGCCAAGACAAATGAAAAACCCAAAACAATGTTTGTAAATGAGACTCGATAAAAGATGTCTTGATCAATGCAAGTGAGTGCACCTAGAGCTCCTAGCGTCCTGAGAAACATGTAAAGAAACAAGTGTCAACATTAAAGATGAGTGAGTTCACAGGTTTTCGTAAATTCGTTTGTTTGGTTATGAGTTTGTTTCCCCCGTTACCCCTAACCCGGGATAACGATTTAGTTCCATTATTCCCAACCCGGAATAATACTGATAGTTCCATTATTCCTAACCCGGAATAATAACGTTGTTGGTTCCATTATCCCTAACCTGGGATAATATTGCTGATGGTTCCATTATTCCTAACCCGGAATAATATTGTTGTTTGTTCCATTATTCCTAACCCGGAATAATATTGTTGATTCGTAATTAAGTTCAATGTTAACATATATAGGTAGCTAGCCTAAAGTTATGTCACGTAAGTGTTCGCGATCGAAGCTGACTGTTGTGCCTCCGTGTTGCCAGGCCTATCACTGACCATGGCGAAGTTAGGCCAAATTATTCACCCGTTGACCATACCCGGTCGACTAGCGCGACTAGCTCGGATGGGGCTTGTCGGGCCCAGTAGTACTACTTATAATTTCCCCGCTATTTAAACCCAATACTAACGATCCGAGAGATTGTCGAGGACTTATGTGATATAGCTGCTTAGTGACCATAACGTTACATTAACATTAACTTAGTTACCGAATAGTTATGTGACGTTGATTTCGTATAACGTAAAGAGATTGAGTTGAAGAGTGTATACATGTTTCTCCCCCTGTTGTTTAAAACCTGATAAAATTAGGGGCCGTGAACTCACCTTTAGTTGCTCGGTTAGTGTAACACAGAAGTTGCAAATGATGGGACCGCTAATTGCGTCCTAATAAACCAATTGATTCCAAGTCAGTGTGTGAACACACTAATACAAATTCTACACATAATTTACGCACAAAGTGATACACACAATCAAAATTCCTAACACTCAAACATGCATGCAAGTATCCTCATGTGAACATAGTAATCAAAACAATTTATCATGAACATAATCCAATCCATGCAACACTTTGGTGCACACATTCACAAGTTATCAAGTTTCAGCTTACATACTCATAATTCGGCTGTTTTCTAGGATTTTTATATAATAGTTCCAACGTTCCAAAAATTCCAATTATTTTACAGCAGGTGACAACTATACTGTAGAAATTTATATAAATTTTTCAAGTCCTAATACTTTACCAATTATCCATAAATATTAATATACTAGGCTGCAGTCAGATTCGTCACTTTCTGACTGCAGTCCACGGAAGAATTTATTTAAAAATCACTGTTCGTCCAATTAACAAAATTCCAGTGGGAGTTGCCCGGAAATTTCCATACCTAGTTGCTGTACAAATTTCACAGTTCGACTCCCTACAGATTTTAAATCCAACTCGATAAACAACTAACAAAATTTCAGGATTTTCACAGCTTTAGTTACTGAACTTAATTGGCCACTTAAAAATATCAAACGACTTCAGAAAAATATGAATCCAGTGCCATTAGATTCGTTATTTAAAACTCTATGTTTTAGACTTCAGAAAATCCGTTTTCCGACAACTAATGACCGAGTTACAGCCAGTTGAAGTCGGCTGTAACCATCATTCAGCAGCCTGATTCAGCACTTTATCACAAACTAACTCGCTTAAGCCGTTTATATATTGAACATATGCGATCAAGAACAGATTTTTCCAATCATATATCATTATATATATCATATCCATGCAAACCGTAATCATAATCTCTAGTTTTTATCGATCAAAACGCAGCCTATGTTACATTATTTCCGAAAACATCAAACTTTCAAACTAGCATAATCAATCCGAAAACAACACAATCACTACATTCAAACACATATATCCGAATATGATCTTGTAACAATGATAAATCCTAACCTTTAATGACAAGGTAAATGAGCCGAGACTTGGATGGGAATGGATTCGGCTTGAAGGTAGATCGAGACCGAGAAGGGGGGCTTGTTTGCGACCGAGAAGAAGAGTGGGAAAGTGGCTGTTTGCGATCGAGGAGGTGAACAAGGGGCTGCCGTCGGCTGATTTCTCACTAGGGTTTTTGTGTTTTTGTTTTGTGAAGAAAGCATGCATGTGTGTTTGTATATATAGGCGTAAGAGATAAGGGAAAAGGGAAGGGTTGCGGTTTGGGTTCTTTGCTCGCGGCCGAAGGGTTTGGGTGGGGCGGTTTGGGTTTAAGACTTGATCCCCAAGTTTGGTTCCTTGAGTCGCAAGAAAAGAGGCTGGCTCGTGTCGCGGTTCGGCTCGATTCGTTTTATATTTATTATATATATATTTCGTAACTAAAACAAATCACGTAATCGAACATCACATATTCACCAACTCACAAACGTTTATACACATGGCACGTAATTAGTTTGACAAGTTCACTAAATTATCGTAACTATTTCGAGCGTGCAAATTCAAGTCTCCGAATTAATAACCGTGAAGTAGTGCGTTTAAGTTATCCGAAAAACCGGGATGTCACATTATCCCCATGTTGAAAGAATTTTCGTCCCGAAAATTGAGTAAACGCGGTTTAGAATGCGGCGTACATGTTTAGAGTGCCACGCACAAAGAGTTAGTTCGTTAACAATGGTACGCGAAGTTACAAGAAGTTCCCAAGTGCCATGCACAAAGATTCCCAAGTGCCATGCACAAGGATTTAGTTCACAATGGTATGCGAAAGTATGAGAAATTTCCAGGTTGTCACATCATCCCCATGTTGAAAGAATTTTCGTCCCGAAAATTTAGTTACTGGTATCGTTAGTTTGCTGCTTAGCTGCGAAGAGGTGTGGGTATTTGCTTTTCATTTGGTCCTCTCTTTCCCACGTGAACTCCGGTCCACGCTTAGAGTCCCAACGATGCTAGTGATAATGGAATGATGCTAAACCTTTTTGTAAGTTCGAATGAATGAGAATGAAATAATAACTATATGGTGATAGCGATGGCCCTAAATGAATGTTGGCAATATGCGTAGATACGTGGTCAAAAAAATTTGTGTGTTAAGGAAGGTGCTTAGAAAAGAATACTGATAGTATAATACCGAAGTAACTCACGATAAGTACTCATGTGGCCGACGCCAACATGAAATACCTGGTATGATGTACAAGTAAGATTGAATTAATCGATACATTATGATTAGTAAACGTATAAAAGTTTTACATTTAGTTAAGAACGTTGAAACACGACATATACTTATGTTTGTATGTTAATAAAATCCTTGCGTAACCATGAGTGCGTTCTTACTATAGTATGCACTTTGAATTAGTCGAATGAATGGACCGATGGTGATGACGTTTGCTAGGAACTAGCATTATGCACGTATACGAAACCTAAAGGTGTGTATTCTATGTCACACCCCAACCGATGACAGAATCATCGGGGCAGACGAAATAGATTGCTCGAGACTTCATAACACTATTTTGCGACAAGTATTTAAACAACAATATTTCATTACATTTCTAAAATTCAAATACATTGTTTTGGAAACATAATATAACAACATAATCAAAGACAAACTACAACATAAGTTTAAATTAAAAGTGGATTTCTAGTTCATCCTACTAGATTCCATGCATCCTCATCATCATCATAATCCTGCAACATATATTAAAGTATAGTTCAACACACAAGACATTGGCGAGTTTACAAGTTTCAATACTAAATAATAAAAGTTTTAAACATTCCACATGGCATAAACGTTTACTTAAGCTAACATACAACACCCGTAATGCGACTATACATGTCAACCCAAAGTTTACCGCTAGCGTAATCTAATCATAGCAATGACTAGACCATTTTGTTTACTTAACATGACCTCACGAATACGGGCGGTGCGTTAATCCTATAGTGCTATACATGTTAAGGGAGGCTTGTACACAGTTAATGATGTAGTATAAAGCATTCGACTCTAGCATATAAGTTTGCAAGTATTCATATTAAGCATGTATAAATGAATGTTTGTTTTGTGGATTAAGCATAAAGTTTTGTGATTTTAGAACATATATGTTGCACCCCAAAAGTGTAAAGATGAGAAAGGGGAGTCGAGTATACTCACAGTATTGCGAAGTTTCCCTTGAAAACCGTGAGTCACTATGATGATGGATAGAACACCGAAGTTACCCTACATGAGGGGAACAGAGGTGTGTGAGTAATTTTAGATACAGAACCGAAATTGAAAAAATTAACGTAAGAAAAATGTCACTTCGTGCGAAGTGACTACTTAATTCGTGCGAAGGGACGGTTTTTGAAAAATGTAGCTCGTTTAACACTCCTTTCAACACTAATTTCTGTGAACGAGGATTTCAGCAACGAGGCAGAATAACATGAGCTCATAACGTCTAACCATAACCAGTTAGGGTTATGAACTTGGTTAGATTTATATGAAAATATGTATATATAATATATAAATTATGTTTCTTAGTCCTTCAAGCATATCATAGAGGTCAAGCATGGGGGTACGAATACATCATTATATAATTCACCAAAGCTCAAAGTTTATCAACATAGTTGATAAACTCAGTTGGTCATGAATAACGGAAATAAAATACGACTAAAGTGCAGAAGTGAGATGTGGAACTTAATTCGGAAAGCCAAGGCTCCCATCATTCTCACATCTGTTTGAACACAAGTTCATCCTCACTAAGGATGGTGAACTTGGTTAGACTTTACACTTGGTGCAAAAGAAAAGGAAGATGTAGAAAAAGTTAAGAACAAAGGTAACAGTGAGTTAAAACTCACTTAAACAGCTGGAAAACACTCTACCAAAAGTCTAAAATTTCAGTGTGAATGAGTGAAGATTCGGAAAGTTTGAAGGAGTGAAGTGGGTTCTTATTTATAAGGATAGGTTGCTACGAGCTTCGCTTTGTGCGAAGTGGCTCTTCCTGCGGAGTGTCCACTTCGTGCGAAGAGGTCCAGTTCGCACGAGAAGTTTAGTTTGGGCCGTTTTCTCGTATTTCAGTTCGATTTTAAGTATTTCAAGTATAAAGGTGTAACATATGAGTATTGCACGTATGATAAGTATTACTTTGCATGAACAACGCATATTTAAATGATTGATTGCATGTATAACAAGTATGAATAAAGTATGAATTTTATTATGATCAAAGTCTCGGATTACAAAACTGGAAACGGAATATGAACACGACATGGATACAAGTTTCCCAAAATGGAAATACAATTACACTTTTTAAATAAGGAAAGTATAAGAATGCGAGGTGTTACATTCTATGAGTGGGTTCCTAGTTGTACAATTGAAGGAATAATATTGATCGAGAAGGAAAGGTAGTTATTGTTAAGTGGAAATGAACAAGGTTTCGGGGATGAAACCTCTTTTAATGGAGGTAGACTTGTAACACCCCAAAGGCCAAAACTGGCTGAAATTCGAGTAAGACCTTTCCATATGAGTATAAGATGAAATAAAATACTAGGCTAACAATGCGTATCAAATAAAGTTATAAAATATTATTTTGTAATTCGTTGGTAATTATTAATGAGGGAAAATAACTTGCCAGGTAGCAACATATTGTAACGGAATGTATTCTAGTAATATACGTCGATAAATATGACGGGTTCGGTTCAGGGAAATACGACTACCTCATATTGTGACTCTCCCGAACTTGAAAGGGCATTGTCGTAAAAAAATCAAACATGAGGGGAGTATTATGTAAATAACCAAAGTCCAATGTATAAAAGCCCCCTCTGGCTCATTTTTGTGCATAATTCTCTCTCAAGCTAGAGAGAGAAACAAGAGAGAGAGAGAGAACTAGAGAAAGAGGGGTGGTCGGTGGTGGCCTTTGGCGCCAATTCACGGAGGCCGATGGTAACCTGAGGTGGTCGGATTTGTGGGATTCAACTTGGAACCAATTATCGATGCTGCGAACATAATGGTAAGCTCCGATTTCCCTAAATCCTTGCTTAAAGTTGTTAAAATTGTATAAATCAAATTTGTCCAGAATGTTATTCTATACCCAGTTACAAAGAATCAGATGATCCGCGAAATCTAACCGTTGAAACATCTTGATTTTTTTATATAAGGTTTAAAACACTTAGATGATCATTTTGAATGGGAGAAATGAGAAATAGGGTTGTTTAAGCTCGACAGTGGAACCTATTTTCAAAGATGTTCGTATTCTCGTTTTAGTTAAAATATAGCCTAGTAAAATTGATTTCCCGAAGATCCGACCATTGGAATGAGTTAAAATTTTGACTGTAGCTTTCTGGAATATTGGTTTTTAATAATTCCGAAGGAAATTATGATTAGAGATCAGGAACTATAGTTTTGAAAATAAACAGTTTATAACAAATTTCTTGTACGAAAATAAGGAAGTTGAGGGTGTTGTATGGATGGTCTAATGGTATTGCATGTGCAATCTGTGACTAGAGAAACGCTCATGATGCTTGATGTTAAGAACTAGGAAGGTAGGCATAAGATACTTGTAAAATGTGCTTGGAGAATAGTATGCACATCAAGTGTTTGAGGAAATGTCTAAGTGAAGTTAGAAGGTGAATTTGTATGCAAGAACTTGGTGAATAGGTATAAAATGTGATAATGATGTAATTGTTATTAAACCTGCACGAGGAAGGTGTAATTGATTGAATTCATGTGGGTAATCTTGTTGATTTCATAATTGTGTAGAAATGTGCATTAGTTGTACTACTATATGCTTTGAAGGTATGATGCACACCATACGTGGGATTAATTGCTTGATTATGATTACTAAATGAACAAGTAGTAATTATGAAATGTGTGCACTTACTAGCAAGTAAAGATGGTAGAGTTATGTTAAATTGGCTAACTTTCAATGTAGTTGTCAATTGTAGGATCATGAAGGCATTAATATGTGTAGAATCGACTATGTGTTTATATGTGCATATAACTAGGTGATCGTGTAGTTGTATGTGCCACCCAACATGAATATGAAATGTGCATGACGTTATTATGGTCTACCATATCGATGTGAGTGTGTGTTCATAAGTTGGAAGTAATATGCTTAGAAGGTTGACTTTCTAAAAGTCAACAATTTATACATAGCATGGTTAGGAATTTTGACATAAATGTAAGATTTGGGGGATCACGCGACATGTGTTAGTCCGATTATGTCTTATGTATGATGACGTATTGGAATTCATTGATGTTGAATAATGTGATTACCGATTCATGTCTTATACATATA
Source organism: Scalesia atractyloides (assembly GCA_947069175.1). Taxonomy (NCBI): domain Eukaryota; kingdom Viridiplantae; phylum Streptophyta; class Magnoliopsida; order Asterales; family Asteraceae; genus Scalesia; species Scalesia atractyloides. Next base: position 61,066,051 of record CAMTDV010000030.1, read on the forward strand.
TTAATGATTGATTACTAGGACCAAGTGTTTAATTAGTGAACCCTTAGGACAAAGTCTGCAAAATTCACAAACCACAGGGACCAACAGGCATTTAACTCTGGATGTAAATTACAAAGACACACAATGTTTAAAAAAAAGATGTAACATGAATATACAATTTACAAATATCTTCATTAACTGTATTATTGAAGATTTGGAAAGTTGTTACTGAGATTTCAGGGTTTTTTTTTAATTTTGGATTAATTATTACCGAGATTTCAAGATTAATATGTTTTTTAATTTAGGGTGAACTATGAAACTAAGAGATAAGTAAACCAATGTGTGACACGTCATTCATTGGAACCATCTAATTTTCTATTTAAAATCACATTATGTGGTTCTAACTTTTCATCTTGTAACAACCTGGGGTATCAACACTAACTTTTGTTAATTTATCTTTCAAGTTTTATTGAAATTACTTAAATACTCTTTTACAACTAGAAGGGTAATTTATCTAATTAAATTTATTAATTATTTTCCAGGGACCATTTGTGTAACTATTATATAATACAATAAGTAATTTTGCCACATCACACGTACTTTTCTGTACAAAGATACAAAGGTAGCCAAAAGCAAGGAAAGCAGAACATTGTTTAACTTCAACAATAATCTACCACCATAAGAAGTGCTAAACAAATGGAGATTGCCAACCTACACTTATTAACATCTTTTAAACATCATGATGATCAAGTGGAACGATTTTGGCCAAAAAAGGAGAGTGACCACTAAAATCACCATCATATCTGCTGCTCAATCACTAAATGTAAACAATCTGGTCTCACCTTTTTCCTTGGAACACCATCGCCGTGGCCGATAACAACCATCACCACAACATCACCGTCATCGTCAGAACCCTTGTCAGAAACCTGGTTTCTTCGACGGAACCTGTTCAAGTGTTCATAGCTGCCACTGTCACTGTTAACGCCACCACTGTCATGACCACCACTGACATCATCACGAAACCCACCGTTGTTTCCATGTCTTCGAACCCAAACCACCACCGTCATCACCGTCTTCCCCTTCAACACCATCGATCATTGAAAACACTAACGCCATCGTTCGTTGCCGTCGACTAAAGCCGTATCACGCCGGAATCCTTTCCAGAATCACCGTCTTCTCCAGAGCAGCACGACCAACCGGTTGGAGACCATGTTAATGCCCAAAGTTGTTATAAAATGAAAAGTTAAAACCTTAGAATGTGATTTTAAACTATTAATACCGTACCTTGTTTCTTTCCATAAACCACAGGGATTAACGGTATATTTAACTCTTAATTAAATAATAAATGAATATTAAATCTTATCCTACTTTGAATTTGAAATCGAATCCTTCTATTTTTCTAACAAAATATTACCTTTAAATTTAAATTGTTAATTTAAAATAAAAGGTTTTTAATTTTTCTTTAGGAAAATGAAACTAGATGACTCTAATGAATGACACTTGTCACACATTAATCTACTTATATAGTATAAATTTTGGTGTATAAAATTACATTTATTCAACATGTAAAATACACGAGGTTCCTTAAAGTTGTTCTTTTATTTAATATGTAAAATTATATAAAATAAAATAAAGGATTTCAAATAATGTCACGTGGCACTCTCTCATTCAATCTTACAATTTTAATTTATATAGTATTTTATTTAATATATTTTTAATTATTAATATGTGTATCACTTATTAGTTAATCTATAATCATATATTTGATTGCTTTTATATGTTTTTAAACGGATAATTAATAATAATAATAATAATAATAATAATAATAATAATAATAATAATAATAATAAATGATATGTGAAGGGAAATCAGATTTCATGATTTTTTTTAAATTTTAGTATGTATATCACTTATCAGTTAATCTATAATCTTATGTTTGATTTGCTTTTATATGTTTTTAAATGGAACAATAATAATAATAATAATAATAATAAATAATAATAATAATAATAATAATAATAATAATAATAATAATAATAATAATAATAATAATAATAATAATAATAAAAACTGATATGTGAAGGAAGATCAGATTTCAGGATTTTTTTTAATTTAGATTAACTATGAAACTAAAATGATTATATTTTAGGTGGGAAAATAGAATTCTATGTGAAGGAAGATCAGATTTCAGGATTTTTTTTAATTTAGGGTTAACTATGAAACTAAAATGATTATATTTTAGGCGGGAAAACAGAATTCTAGATAGTCTCAATGATTATCATGTGACTTAAATTGGTTTACTTTATTATACGTATCGAGAGATAGACATATTATATTTTTGTCATAATATTTTTGATATATTTTCATTTATGCCGTATTGTTTCTTAAATACACCCCTTTAGAAGGATTGAAAGAAACATCTAATAGAGTAATAGATGACTTGGACTTTGACTCCATTTGACAATAGAGTGATCAACAAACTCAAGTTTATATTATGTTATCCACACACAAAATTTAGTCGATCTACCTAATCCACCAAAAAGGACCATGGTGTTCATAAGTGATAAAGGAAATACATAAAAGTTGACCATAAACTATCACATCTAATTACAAATACATCTTTTTTTGTCTACCGAATTTAACATGATATAAGCTCGGATTAGTACTATTTTACAGCCTTATTTGCAATTACCTTTACTAACCAAGAACTACTAGATCACCCTTTTAATTTTGGGGAGACGAAGTTAGGGATATAATCAAGTTGAGTCAAGGTTGCGCTTAAATAAGCTCGAGCTTTGTTTATTTCAAGTTTGATAGCTAAGGCTCAAGCATGACTTGTGATTTTTTTAAGCTTGATCTTTGGTCGTATATTATTTATTAATTACATAATTATATTATTAAAATACATGCATAATTCTTTTATAATTATCATTTTATTAATATAATAATTATATATATGTATATATATTTGGTTTATTATCATAATTATATACATGATTAATTATACAAATAGTATATGTGATTTGACAGAAGTAAGAAAACAAATATACCAAAGAAAACAAAAATCACATACAAAAATAAAGACTCTAAGACTACCTTGATACCCCATCTCCGTTTCCCTAAAAGATTTATCATGTATAAATAGCAACACCACATACAAAGAAGTGATATTCTTGGCGCGTACCCGTTTTTCCGACGAAGGTATGTTCTGGTTATCAAAACGTTTATTAAAAACCCAAGTCTTGGTGCTATAGAGGCACTCGAACAGTCTCCTTCTCTTGAGATACGCTACTTTTCTCGGTAGTAAAACAAACAAAAATAAGAAAAAGTCGATGGTAAACTCGGTTACAAGTTTGAATGAAGTAAAATAAAAATAAGCCCATCACAAATGGTTGTTTTATGGTTAGTTTATTGATCATCAAATCAAACATGATATATGATCATACTAGCTAGTACGCTTTTACAGCACTATTCGACACTACTTCTAATTCAACTAATATCTAAGTATCTAACCTAATATGAAGTATAGCTATGATAGCTAAGCTATTTGTTCCAAAGTGTATTCCTAAATTCCCACCTATTCACAATGCAAAATAAATAATCATCAACTTTTTTTTATTTTTTATTTTTTATTTTTACCATAAACCACTAACTCTCTAGCTTTTCTATCAAACACCACTATTCAATAAAGAGATTTGCTCACCTGATTTTGCCAACACCTTCATGTCAATCTTCAATTCTTGTCATACAAATACCAACATTTCTCTCAATCATGATCTTCATCAAAACTCAAAGTTTCAAACACCACCAGAAAGCTCTTTGCTTCCAACAATGACAGCCAAGAACACCACCATGTTTTCCTTTTTTTCAACTCTCATTTTCTTCGGTTTAATCCATTCTAATCAGACTGATGCGCTGAATACTAACTACTACGATCACACATGCCCCAATGTCGAATCAACCATTACAAGTGTTATAAAGAAAGCTATGATGTTCCTGCTGCACTTCTTAGAATGCATTTTCATGATTGCTTCATCAGGGTGACGATTCTTCTGTCACTTAAATCTTTTATATGTGTATCGCACGCCTAATAAATAAGGAACTAGTTCCACGTGTCCTGTGGGCCCAAAATTTTCTTTCCCGCTTCAGATATTTCTTTTTCTTGGTTTTAATAATTAATTAAGAAAAGAATAACGGTAACATGCTATTATAATATATTAAATTATTAGTTAGTAACATATATGGAATTTCAGTCATATCTTATCTCAAAATATTGTTTTACAATTCCTAACTTTCATTCTTAACTATTTACTATTTTCCTTTATTCAATCCGTGTAATATAAAGGTTTATAACCTATTGTATATATCATTTTGTTGTAATCACTATATCATTTTGTTTGATTACTGACATAGCTATATAACCAAGTATTTGTTACGGCCAAATATACTAGCAAATGCGTAATGAAAGCCAATTTTGCTACGTTTGGTCCTGAGCTAATCATCTCGTCGCTAATCTCTTTTCCCACGGAATCACATTTGCTGTAGTTTTAGCGACAACAAAATCTCGAGTTATGGATTTTGCTACGTATTTTTTTATTTAGAAATTTGGGCTAAGAAACTTTGCTAAGGATCTATTTTCATAATTTCTACTAAGAATTTAGCTACGGAAGTTTGCACGGTTTTTCTCTAGATTTTGTCTAGAACCTAAAAAAAAGTTTCCTTATTATATATTATATCATCTTTTTTCTTGTAAACAAGATATTCAAATTCCCTGAAATAGATTTGTATCATAGTAGTGTGATGACTAAATATTTGTTTTTGAAGGGTTGTGACGGTTCGGTGTTGTTGAATTCAACTGGAAAGAACAAAGCTGAGAACGATGGACCACCAAACATATCTTTGCATGCATTTTATGTAATTGATAATGCCAAGAAAGCACTAGAGGCTTTATGCCCCAAAACTGTTTCTTGTGCAGATATCTTGGCATTAGCTGCAAGGGATGCAGTCACTTTGGTCAGTAATGAATTCATGCTTTAAAATCTTAAATTCACATGTTTTGATCTTAACTCTTAATATTATTCGTTTGTGTGATTCGAGTGTAATCCGGAGGGCCAACATGGGATGTTCCTAAAGGAAGGAAAGATGGAAGAATCTCAAAAGCAACCGAAACCCGACAATTACCCGCTCCAACTTTCAATATTTCTCAGCTGCAACAAAGTTTTGCTCACAGAGGTCTTTCTATGGATGATTTAGTCGCACTCTCAGGTACATAAACTAGTTTTGGAGGCAACAAAGTTTTGCTCACATGGACACATTGGTCACTTACTAAATTATTACTTTCCGTCCCTGACGTTTTACTTTTAGATTTTTTTTTCTTTCAAACGGCGGCATTTTTATGAAGTATTATAAAAATACAATCAAGGGGCCAATGAGAATCTGGAAATCCCAAAAACAACAACCATCACTGTCAGAAAGGGAAGTCAAAACTCGGAGAAAATCCTTAGCAAAACGGGCGTTGACAGCTGCAAATTGACAGCTGATCAACAGCCGGATCACAGCAAATCAACAGCCGATTGCTAGCAAATCAACAGCCGATCTTGTGCACTATTTCCTTTTACGTTCCTTTGTAAAAATTATAAATCCCTGCACTTGTAATCAAAACAATATAACAAACAATTATGAATGAATAGCCTGGTTCGGTAATCCACTCTGAAACTCTGATTTTAACATGGTATCAGAGCGGGTTATTTAGCTTGCTCATCATCTACCCAAAACACAACCGAGCCACAACCGAGTCACCATGTCCGGAGACGGTAACTCGAGTAGTGATCTCACCTTACAACTAGCCAACCTTCTCAAAAATTCCCAGCAAAAAAGCCCCAAAATGTCCGATAGTTTACAGATAAATCTGAAACTAAACGGCCAGAATTATCCCCTATGGACCCGAATGATTCGAGTCGCCATAGGCGGAAAATCAAAAACCCTGCTGCAACATTTAACCACAAATCCACCAGACCAAAATCATGAAACCTACGATCAATGGGAGCAAGATGACCTAATCGTTTTTTCATGGTTAATTCAAAATATTGAACCTGTTCTTGCGGGTAACCTCACCGAGTTTCCCACAGCGAAATCGCTGTGGGATGCCTTGGTAGTCACATACACCAGTGGACGGGACAAGCTCCAAACCTTTAATCTTCATGTCAAAGCAAATGACATCAAACAGAACAATACTTCTCTCGAAGAATTGTGGATCACCCTCCAAGGCGTATGGGAGAAATCGACCGCATTGATCTGAATCCGATGACTTGTTCAACGGATATTCAAACATACTCCAGAATCCGAACAGAGCAAAAGCTCTTCCGGTTCTTAAATGCCCTTGATCGGAAGTATGACCCTATAAAGAGGGAAATACTCCGGTCAGAACCACTTCCGACTGCAGAAGCCGCATATGCCACTGTTCGCAAGGAGGCCGCTCACCAAAAACTTCTCGGAACACCTCTCAATGACGCACAGGGCATCGCAGCAGGTCTAATAGCCTCAGAAATAGAAGGGGCAGGACTTGCATCGAAAGGGCTCCGACGGTTTGACGGAAGAAGAACTGGATCGGTAAGCAGAGATGACAAAACTCATCTCAAATGCGACCACTGTGGCATGACGAAGCATACAAAGGAACAATGTTTCAGACTCGTCGGATATCCCGATTGGTGGTCTGACAAGAAGGGCGCAAAGGCCACTGCTCACGAGAAAGGAAAATCACCCAGCACCGGCAACTGAGAGGGTCCAGGAGATGGAAGCCGGAGTAGGGTGGGTTTCGGCGGAATGGCCGACGCAACAGGCGAAGGAGAAGAAGGGTTAGGTAATGGCGGAGAAAACAAAGGAGAAGGTAACGGGTCTGTTTTTGGGGCGGATAACACAAATCCATGGGTTTATAACCCAGAATTGGATATGTCACATTTGGTCCCGGGAAATAGTGGGAATGCTAATATGGCCCAAAAACATCATGAAAAACAAAAACGATGGATATTCGATTGTGGCGCAACCGACACAATGACTTATGAGTCATCGGATATAATCTCAACAACTAAACCAATAAGAACACATATTCAAACGGCAAACGGAGGGATAATGGATGTAAAATCGGGAGGGACAATTGAGATTTCACCCACAATAAAAATCTCTAACTGTCTTTATGTCCCCTCGTTGTCACATAAACTGCTTTCCATTAGCCACGTCACTAAAGAACTCAACTGTATTGTTCTAATGTACCCTACGTTTTGCATTTTACAGGATATCAGGACGGGAGCGATCATTGGGCGTGGCACTGAAAGTCAAGGGTTATATTATGTGGACGAAGTAACTCAAAATGGTGCTGTGATGTTAACTCATGGTACATCGGAACGAAAAGCATGGCTGTGGCACCGAAGATTAAGTCATCCCTCTACAAGTTATTTACATATTTTATTTCCAAAACTATTTCCGGTTAATTCCTTGTCAAATTGTGAAACATGCGTTTTAGCAAAGAGCCACAGGAAAACTTTTAAGCCCAATAACACTAAAGTTGCTTTACCATTTTCATTAATCCACTCTGATGTATGGGGTCCTGCTCCCGTTCTTGGGGGGCAAAACCTTCGCTACTTTGTGATGTTCGTTGATGATTGTACCCGAAGATTTGTATTCCATTGGATGTTCAAAGTGTATTGCTACAAAAGTTAGTAACGTTTTGTATTGTATTTTGATTTATGGGGGAAAATATCATCTTTTAAGTTTTTTTAGGCTGCCACTAATCCCACACTTTCACAACCCTATATGTATACGGGTCGTATAATGTTATACGGATCGTATGGAGTGTGGTTGCACAGAATTAAATGTAATGGAACGTTTTGTTTTGACTTGTTGTATTTGGGCCGTATAATGTTATACGGGTCGTATACAGTGTATACGACCAATATAACATTAGACGACCAAACTTGTTTATTTTGATGGGTTTTTTTATCAGGTTTTAGGTTCTTTTACACATGTATATGGGCCGTATAATGTTATACGGTCCGAATATTATTAAATTATTTTTTTAATTTTAGAAAACCGAAAGCACGTAATGTATAATAAGTTTTTTTTGATATAATACTATATTAGGGATAAATGTACACGTATGGTCCGTAAATTATTAAATGCTTTATTTTTATTTTTTAGATTTTATAAACCGAAAGAACGTATAATTAATAAGTTTTTTTAATATACGACTATGTTAGCGATAAACGTCCATATATTATTAAATGTTATTTTTTTTTAATTTAATAAAACCAAAAGGACGGATAATAAGTTTTTTAATATGTGTCTATATTAGCGATAAACGTACACGTACGGTCCGTATATAATTAAGTGTTTTTTTTAATTTCATAAAAATGAAAGAACGTATAATAAGTTTTTTTTTACATACGACTATATTAGCAATAAATGTACAGTGGTGGTGAATAATTTTCGACTTTATTATGCTACGAGTTTGTAATGCGCCGCCGATTATGTTACGCTAGCATTTTTAGATTATTAATCAAGATATACTAACAACAAAACATGTGCATAAGATAAGCAATACGACAACATTCATCAAACAAACAAAATAAAATATAAACAAAAGATAAACATTACAATGTTTCAAATATAAAACAACAAAAGCAAAATACAATAAGCAGCTACGGGGCGGTGGTGGTGGTACAGCGCCAGCTCATGGAGGTAGGGGCGTGCCAGCATGCATAACAGTAATCACCTCCACCATCCACCGTACATCTCTCCGCATACAGGATACATCAACCCGTATGGCAGCTACATCTGACTCAACCCAAGCCACTCTCTCCTCCAACCCCGGTGGAGGCATCAAGCGTTGTCTCACGCTCTATCGCTCGTACGGGCGCTCGACCGGTACATTCTCCGCACCTATCTTTGATATGTCGACCACAACCTCACATGCCCCTCTCCCTCGACGCCTCTGCCCTCACACTCGCCCCTGCCCCCACCCTCACCACGATCGCCCCCTCACCGGTTTGTCATGGTCACCCGTTGTACAGCTCCTGCTTTCTTCAATGCTGCATCTTATTCATGTTACCTAGTTTTTTAGGACTTAATCGATAAGTGGTACAACTTTAACCAGCATTTTGTTTGATTCGTCGAGGTATCTCTTCAAAAGCGCGTGTTAACTCTCCACCCTGTTGGTTGTACGCTAACCGAAGTTCAAATGTTGATCGGTCCAAAAAGAAACAAATTGTTCTCTATATTGGTGTCACACCCACATTAGGGACGAATGACCCTCAGGATACAGAAAGGGTTCATGGTTATGCTTAGCTTTATCAAACTTTAGAGTCCAAACTCGTGACCTCTTTTTGTATGTTCCGATCATTTGGAACTTGCAACCCGTTTTCCTGCTTTCGCTACTCTGACCATGGCTGTTTGCTTATGGTGGCCAGCACAATCTTAGTAAGCCATATTTTTAACGACTGGTCGCTAGGGGGTTTCTCGTAGATCATGCATTTAGTGACTATGGCATACCCATTATGACGTCCAACTACTCTAAACCAGTTCACCAAATCATCCATGCTGTCAAATTTCTAACGAAACACTTTGGGGTTATAAAATAGGTCTATTAAACGTCCGACAAATAAACGCATAAATAATTGTTATCCCTGGTTGATTTCAAACTCACTAGGTTCCTTGTCACCGTTACGACCCCCGGCCGGCGATCCTCCACTACCAAGAGGGGATTCTATGCTACCGGGCGGAGGTGGATCACGTCCGACTTTGTCACCAAACCCAAAATCGTTGGGAATTTCACTAGCATAATTACCCTGATAGATTAACCCCACATATCCTAACTTGCATCACACGCAAGACTTAGATCGAACGGAAGATTTAAATCAAAGAAGCTCGAATTGTTACTTCGATTGATATTATACATCATCTAATTCGACGCGATAGCCGAGTCACCACCGAAAAAATTATTGTCGTCCCAAAATTGTGAGTCCCAAATCAGCTACGGATCACAGTGGTTTGATTGTTATCACTCAAACACCTATTGATTAAGTGTTTGAATGTGAAGATATAAGAAAAACTCAAGAATGAAGATGAAGATTCTTGTTTTGATGAAAGACACTAGTGTTGTATTTGAATCCCAAATGATGACAACGATTTAAGCACCTGGATATACGGATTAAGCACAAGAACAAACACAGAAATCACAACACAAGAAATCACCAAAAGTTGCTAGTCTAAGAACCTTGGCTAGGGTTTCACTCATTAACATATATATAGTTTCTGGGCATCTGGCGTATTTAATAATTACGCTAGAACATTAAATACGCCGCCCGATACACAACTTTACAATATTACATTTTCAGTCCCTGATCTATTTAAAACATGACAAACTAACATAAAACTATCCAAAACATAAGTTAATCAAGTATCAACGATCTCAAAAGTTCCAACAATATCCCCCCTAGATCATTGCGTACTTGACTGTTCTTCATTTGTTTGCTTCCGGTTCTGGATTCGTTGTAGCTTTCTCATAGGACTGTTTAGGTGGTGCTTCGGTTGTTGGTGGTTGATTTGTTGCAGCTTCACTTGTTTGTGATTGTCCCTCCATAGTAACTTCATATGTGGATGAAGTCGGAGGTGGTGGAATGATGACTTGAGGATCAGATTCTGATGGAAGAGTTGATGAGGATGTAGTCTCCGTAGGCTTTTTAGCAGCCTTTTCTTGTCTTGGATTCTCAATCCTGCTTAAGATTTCCATCATTTCTATCTTTCTTTCTCTAGCACGTTCGACTGCACGCTGAAATATCATACCTTCTTCCAAGAACTCATTACCTGCACCGACGTGAATTTTATGTCCGTAAAGAATGTTCAGATCGGACAAACAAAACATGAACACGTCCATAGGATCCAGAATTCTGATGTCTTCATTTGTGTTGGATCAGATAATCGCTTCACCGGTTTTTCCATCATAAAATCATTTCTTGAAGTTGGTGAGCATGACAGGTTGTTCTGGAGGAATTCTCACCCTTGTAACAATCTTCGTTGGATTAATAACCCACGTAACTTTCCCTTTTCCTTTGATTGGATCAATCGTTGTCTTTGATACTCTTCTTCGTGGTCGCTGTGGTTTGAAGACGGTAAATCCACGCACGCATTCTCTTAGTATAAGCCTTTCAAAATCTCCACCGATGCTGATGTTGGTGGGATTGATCATATCCTGCTTGCTGAGCTCTCTGAGGTCCCAAGTAGGTAAGCTCTGCATGGCATTTCCATTGTGGAAATACTAGATTACCCCTCCTCTATGCTTTACTATGAACCACCCAGTCAGATTGTCGTATTTCCAGCTAATGATTCGGTCTGTTGCCTCAGTTTTCTCCATCGTGATTACTTGATAAAACTCTGGAAACTTGGCTCTTTCTTTTCTGAACCATTCAGGGTGCTAAGACGTAAATAAATCACCACCATCTGCTTTATACAGAACCTCATCCTCCAAACCCCATTCCAATAATCTTTCGGGCATATCAATTTTATCAATTTCCTCCTCATCGCTTTCACCATCCAAACTTGCATCCACTACAGAGTCTAATCGTTTCTTTTTCTTTTCCGCAAGTTCAGTCTTGCGTTTCTCCTCTCGTTCTCTGAAACTTTCGAAATAAAAAATATCTTCGCTTGAGTATCTTGGCTCTCGATTAGCACCTCTGTATAGATCTTGCACTAGTTCATGCAGCTTTTCTAACACCTCTTGTTGAAATCTGATGAAATCAGTCTGCTTTGACACGTACAAGCTCAATTCTTTGTTCTTCTTTTGTTGCTCTTTTAACTTTTCACGGAGCAAATTCGTGCCATTTACCTGATTCTTTAACAAACAAAATTCCTTTGCAGGAAACTTTCCGATGTCTTTTGAGAGACGATCGTAAAGATCCTGGAAAGGACTTGGCCTGGTTGGCGCTCGTGGTGGTGTAGCAGAGGTATGCTGACTTGGTTTTGACGGTGCATCTTTGGAGGATCCTTCCTCAGTTCCTTGTTTCTTTGGAGCAGGAGACTTGCTGGGGCCAGTTTCAGTTGGATCACTGATTAAACTTTCAACAAACCGATCCAGATTCTCTTGTTCTTCTGTCACCACCACATGAGTTTCCGATTCTATCATTTTTCTTCTCCTCAAATGACGTTCACGCTTCTCGGCTTCCCTTACAGCATGAATAGCTTGCATTTGTTCAATGCCCTCAAGTGTTAAACCAGCTCGAATGCTATCACCCATCACTCGCTCAGGACCAGATGTATCTTTCTTGTTTTTCTTTTTGAGAGGTTCCTCTTCAGCTATCTTCTTTCCTTTGTCTTTATGTTTTCGCACTAAAGGAGTTTCATCTTCAATTTCTGCTTCTTCACCAGCCGCCTGTTTGGCCTTTCGTTCTCTGGCTTGCCTAACTTCCTCTCTGTACTTTTTGTATGCTGCCTGAACTATAGGAAGTCTTTCTACTCTGTACATGTAGTTGTGAAGCATCACCCACTGCTCCGTTCTCAACTCTGCTATCTGTCTTCCTTTAGCTCGTTGAAACTGGTACAAGTATCCATCGTGTGGCGGGTCTTTGTGATTATCGTTTATGAGTAGCTGCACAAACCTGGGATACATTTCCCAAGCACCCTTGCTCACATTATCAACCATATAGAAAATTAACCCTGAGATGTTGAACGGTTGATTTGTACACAGATTAAGCATGACCACTCCAAATTTAAACCGTCGTAGCCACCTTTTCGATGTGCCAAACTTATTGCAAACACATGTAGGATATATCTCCAATCCCTTGTTAACCCGCTCCTCTTTATCTCATTTTTATTTTGAAAATCTCCTTGATAATTCATTCCCCGAAAACCTTCCAGAATTGCTTCTTTACCCATCCTCATCGGGTCGTCTGAATTGTCTCCCAGACTTAATACTTTACGAATTCTCTCTTCCAGTAACTATAACTTCCTTGTTATGAACAGTTGCAGTAACGATTTTGACTCGATCCACTGTTTTGGCCTTTGCTGTTTTCCAGAATTCTTCAATATGGACTTGGTAGATTTCAGGATCCGCTTGAACCGCATAGCTGATTCTGCTTCTAAAAAACAAATCCATCACGTCCTCAAAGTCTTTTATCGGATCATTCAGCATTATGGGTTGATTGTGCTTCATTGTGGAATCCCAGAACATTTCTTTCACCATTTCTGTTACGCATGAAAACGTGCCAAGTAAGATTCGAGATAGATATGAGATGTTAGAGTGTTAGTGTATTTACAGAAATATTATTTATAAAAGGCAAAAGAAAATTAAAAAAAATAAGCAGAAGTACGCTGATATTTACATAATTTCGCTGAAATCTTAACTATTTACCCTGGAAAATTGGTTATAATTTAGTCAAATACGTTGAGATAAGACAGCGTAGTTAGATTAGCGTAGAAGTTTATCCACTCTGAGATACCGACGTAATAAGCAATTACGCCGGTTGCTCGAACTCGCGTTCAAGACTTAACTTCGCTACCCAGCGATTTTCCCAATTACGCTATCTTCAACTTTAAATACGCTATATTCAAAAGTATCTACGCTATATTCAAGATTTTTTTCATAAACCCTTGAAAACCCCCATTTTCAATACCCCAAAACACAATATGATCAATGCCGATCGATTAACTAATCGTTCGAACCATTTTCTATTTTATACGATGTGTAGACAATCGACTGTTGGTTCGTGGATTTTGAGTACCTACCAATAATATCAACGACACATTGAACTAATCGATTATTTTGTTTTTCTTGAAAAGGAGATATTGACGAAGAGTGTGCAAAGATGAACAATTAAGAAGAGAAGTAAAAGAATATGTTTATATACAAAAAATATCTAACCAGCATAATTAACAATTATGCTGCAAAGATAAATACGCCGCGTCCGTACTTTAAACATTACTTCTTTTTAAAAGATTAAAACAAATACGCTCAAAAATCTTGAATTTTCTCGAAAAGCGTGCCCATTTTTGTTATAATTAAAGCAAGAATTAAAAAATTAAAAAATTTAGAAAAATCAGAGATTTAGCAATTTGGACACTGAAACTTGTTTTTCGACCCGAGGAATCTCCTTTTTCACGATTATGCAATTGCTTCAATCTCCGTGACAATCCTGCGGAAGATCATACTGTTACCACTTATTAGTTTATTGACTAAATTTCTGAATAACCAAGGCACAAGAAAAACTGTCAGTATGTTTGTCCACTTAAATCCATGCATCCTTCTTTCAACATGCTTTCGGTGTGCATTTTATCATGTTGTAGTAATATTGACAAAAATTGCAATGGCCCCCACTCCAGCTAGATAAGTAGAATACTGTGTCCGTGAGTCCCACATCAGGACATACCCCCGCGATCAAGGTATGCGCAAATATTCATCATAACGGGTGAGTATGCCGAGTTCATTCGTTTAAGAGATACAAGATCAGCGCAATGGTGAACAGGTATGCACCTTCGTGCAGTTAAAGAGACCAGTTGCAGTCCTGACCAGGGTTAGGCAGATACCTCATTGTGGTATGATTACTTTTGATTTGCTCTTTTGATTTGAGCGTTTTCAATTTAAGGGTTTTGGCCTCTTGGACACTTTTAGATAGGATAGCATAATCGTATCTAGGTCTGCATGTTTCTTGATGCAACAGAAGAGCGACTATGATATCCCCGAACAACAAACGACATAAAGACCCGAAATCTCAGACTTGGGCAATCTGTCAACGCAAGATTTAAGACCATTAAGCCATATGCCGCAATGTGTTACCCGCAGGAAGCACAGTATTGTGGGTATCAAGAATTCTTGTGTAATCTTTTTCTTTTGACGCCTAATCGCAGTTTACTCAAGAGTATTGCTAAATCTACTGACACGTTGTTGCTTGGTACCCCGATCTTCTTTGCGTAGCATCTTGATTTTGCTTTTTCTGTTTCAAAAATTAACAAAAGTGTTAGCAGTTTTCTATCATTTCTCAAAACAAGTGTCAAACAGGAGATCAAAAGCATTTATTTAATTTTCAAACTTAATTTTCTGAATATTCTTCCCCCCTTAAAATTTAATTTTCGAGTGTCCATTGCTTGAAAAGGAAATTTTAAAGTGCAGAATATCTTCTTTTGCTGGGCACGATTTTACGATACTTATTCATCGTTTTTTTTTAATCAAAAGATAGAGTATATACAATTGGTCATGCCAGCAAAGTTCATTTCCACTCAAGGAAATTAACCATTTCCAACCAGGTTACCAACTGGTTGAAACGAGTGTTATCAAAGGCTTTTGTGAAGATGTCGGCTTTCTGTTGCGTGGTATCCACTGGAACCACTTGAATGTAACCCTTTTCGTACGCATCTCGAATCACGTGAATACGAATCTCGATGTGTTTAGTTCTCGAGTGATGGATAGGATTCTTCACAATTCCCAGATATGTGTGGTTGTCGATGAATATAGGAGTCTTCATGAGGTTGATTCCATAATCCAGCAACTGATTTTGTATCCAAAGGACTTGTGAGTAGCAACTATAAGCAGCCGTGTATTCAGCTTGAGCAGTAAAGGTGGACACTGTTGTCTGCTTCTTGCTTTGCCACGATATTAGACGATTTCCTAGGAATTGGCAACCACCTGAGACAGATTTCCGATCAACCTTGCAACCTGCATGATCACTATCAGAATAAGCAATTAAATCAAAATTACTATCTTTAGGATACCAAAGCCCAAGCTTGGGCGTTCCTTTCAGATAGCAGAAGATTCTTTTGACAGCTATCTCATGAGATTCTTTGGGTTCGTCTGAAAGCGTGCATAGATGCAGACTGGCCCCATAATGTCAGGCCTACTTGCTGTTAAGTACATCAAGGAGCCTATCATTGAGCGGTAGAAGGACTTATTCACCGGCTTTCCTTGAGGATCGAGAGTAAGTTTGGTTTGAGGTGCGAACGGTGTACTTGCAGTCTTACAGTCAATCAAGTTGTACTTGGCAAGTATATCTCTGATATATTTAGCTTGATGAATTAGAATCCTGTCCTCTCTCTGTTTCACTTCCAATCCTAAGAAAAAGGTGATTTCGCCTATCATACTCATCTCGAACTTTGCTTTCATAACCTTTTCGAACTCCTTGCATAACGCTTCATCGGTTGACCCAAAAATGATATCGTCTACATAAATTTGAACCAACATCACATTGTCTCCGATCCTTTTTGTGAAGAGAGTCATGTCAATTTTGCCTCTAGTGTAGCCACATTCCAGAAGATAGGTTGACAAAGTCTCGTACCATGCTCGAGGAGCTTGGTGAAGACCATAAAGAGCTTTATCTAGCTTGTAGTATCGTTTGGGAAAGTGTGGATCTTCGAAGCCAGGAGGCTGACAGACATACACTTCTTCCTTGATATCTCCGTACAGAAAGGCACTTTTCACGTCCATTTGAAATACCTTGAAGTTCTTGAATGATGCATATGCCAATAATATTCTGATAGCTTCCAAACGTGCAACAGGTGCAAAAACCTCTTCGTAATCAATCCCTTCTTCTTGCCGAAAACCCTGGACGACTAATCTTCCCTTGTTCTTAGTAACCACCCCACGGTCATCCATCTTGTTACGAAATACCCACTTTGTTCCAATTGGAAACTTCCCTTCAGGTCGATCAACTAGTTCCCACACTTTAAGTTTCCGGAACTGAGATAATTCTTCCTGCATCGCTTGCACCCAGCTATAGTCTTGAATTGCTTCTTCTATGTCGTGTGGCACTGATTGCGATAGGAAGGCGGCATACAATCCTTTGTTAATGACATAAGTTTGGTCACGAGTTCGTACACCATCTTCCACTTGACCAATAACATTCTCAATTGGATGATTCCGATTTGTCTTGTATCCTACATTGATGTGGGTTTCAATTTGTTGTGGTAGATTTGTGAAGTGTTCATCGACGTAGATGATTGGTAGTCCATCTTCCTGAGTTGGTTCATTCACGTTCGTCTGTGAAGAAGAGGCATCGTTTGCAGACGCATTCTCAGCTGAAGTTTCACCATTTGTTTCTTCCACAAGAAGAATAGGATCAGCAGAGAAGGGAGTGAAACGAGTGGTAAAAGGAGTGAAACCAATATCTGATGAATCAAACAATGGTTCCACATGAGCGGTTTCTGCAGGTTCGGGAATAGGTTCTGGAATGTCAAAGGTGTTGAAGATGATGACTGCATCATAGAACCAATCAGGAGAGTTCCAGTGTTAGTGTAATTTCCTTCTTGAAAATCGATGTATTAAGACTCAACCACCATTTTGGTTCGGTTGTTGTAGACACGATACGCCTTTTGAGTATATGAATAACCCATGAAATAGCACACATCACCGACTGCTTCGAACTTGATAAGATTGTCTTCAGTGTTGAGGAGTGTACACGAGCAACCACATGGTCTAAAGAAATCTATTAGAGGCTTTCTCTTGAAAAGAAGATCATATGTTGTTTTTCCATGAGGTTTGACAATGAGAACTCGATTCAAGACATAGCATGCTGTCTTGACTGCTTCTGCCCAGAAGATAACAGGAAGCTTTGAGTCTACAAGCATAGTTCGAGCAGCTTCGATAAGTGTCCTGTTTTTGTGTTCAGCTACACCGTTTTGCTGAGGAGTTCTTGCTGCACTGTACTAAAGTCGAATCCCTTTTTCTTCACAAAATGAGATAACCGATTGATTCTTGAATTCTGGTCCGTTATCACTTCTAATTGATTTGACTTTCAGTTTGATGACATTCTCGATCATAGGAATAAATGTCTGAATAATAGATGCCATTTCGCTCTTTGCTTCAAGAAAATAAACCCATGAAAAGCGAGAAAAGCCATCTGTAATCACCAAGCAATAAGATCTTTTAGCTAAACTTTTAACACTAATAGGGCCAAAAAGATCCATGTGCAGCAGTTGCAATGGTACTGTGATCGTATTCACTGCTTTGGACTTGTGTGGCTTTTTGTGTTGCTTGCCTTGAGCGCATGCGATACATTTTTCAGAAAAAGGAAATTCTTTTATTGGTAAACCTCTTACAAGATTTAGTTTTGAAAAGTTTATTGATATTTTTAAAATTCACATGCCCTAGGCGCCTGTGCCAAAGCAGTGATTCTGATTCTGAGGCCTTAGAAATCAGGCATGTCATTTGCTCATTAGTTTTGGCATTTTTCATTGTAACAACCCGCTTCCTCGCAAGCTCGTCACTCTCGTTACGCCTAGCACCCGAGATTCGGATCATAATGTAACCTGTATCGCTCACTATGCTACATCGCATATTTTTGCACTACATCGCTTATTTTCGCACATACATCGCACTTCACAACACTCATATCGCACTCGCTAAATACTACACACTTTGCGTGAAATTTCCAAGGCTATCTGCTCGCTTAAACTGCAACGCAACTCTCGCAAGACTTGGGAACAAAAGCCGCATACTACCTCGCTTATCCATTCAAATCTTTACTTAATTTAATCGATTAATACGCTTAACGCTTTGCTAAAACGCTTAATACAATTAACTAATACGAACGAAAGCATTACAAAAGGATTTTTAATAATTTGTAGGAATTTTTCTAGCATATGTTCCTTTTGTAAAAAGTGCATGTTTTAACCATTAGAATCCAAAAAATAAATAATAATAATAATTAATAAAAAAAATAAAAAAAATAATTTTCATAGGAAAATTGTATTTTTCGTTCGAAAAGTATGTTTTTTGGCTCCGAATGGCCGTTTTCATGCGAAAAAGATATATTTAATGCGAAAATCGCATATTTGGTGCGAAAATGACCATTTTCGCACGAAAATATGGATTTCCGCACGAAAATTTCACCAAACCACCTCCATTCCTCTCCGCCTATAAATACAACCCTTCACCATTCATTCCAACTTGCTGCCATTCCGCACCAAAACGCTATCCAGCCCGATTCTCTCTGTTCTAAGTAAGAAAACTACGTTTTTTACACGAATCACAACGGTTTTTACGATGATTTTGCACGAGATTATCTCCGATTTAATCTAAACTTCTCTGTTTTACGAAAACTTTCATCTTTTTCATAAAACTTTCTGATTTTCTTAAGGATTTAGCACTTAACCGAGCATGTTTGAGTTAGCCTTGGCTTCTCAGACCCGAAACCTTGTTGTTTCAAACTCACCAAGTGTTTATCCTAACAAAACTGTTTTATCAAATCGATTTTCACACGAAAACGGATCAGACCGACTAATGTTTCGTTCACTAAGTAGTGGAACGAGGCATTGTCAAAATCATCACGAAATAGACTCGAAAATACATCTGTTTCAGACGAAGTCTTAGTCCCGAACGCACCAAGACGCAAGAACAGTCACTTGTGCGGTCTGGACTGGCTCGCGTGAACCATACTTGGTCCAGTCCGAGTTCATACAAGAGACTCACTCGCTTAAAAGACCTCTCCGATGCTAGTTTGATCAGTAACCTAAGGTTGGAGGGATGAACACTCGATTTCCAGAAGTCAGACGCGAAAACACTCGATTTTTAGACATAAAACAGGCATTTCCGCACGAAAATTTTGCTTTAATGCACTTTTTGGGTGTAACATACGTTCTTATCAAAAATACACAACGCACGCTAAACTGATTTATCACATGTTTATATCCGTTATACATATTTATACGTGATTGCTAGAACATATATGCTAGGGCACTTTTCATTATCTCCACCTTGGCTAGTATGGTACTGTAGATGGGCTCTCACCCGACGGGATTTAGCTAAGATGTACGTGCGAGTTCTCTGCGAGTATAGCATGAGAAATTGTCTTGTGAGTTTATGTGTTGTATAAATCATGTTTATGTATGAAGGAATTCGCTATACTTTTATCTACTATGCTATTATATCAAAACCTGTATGCTCGCCAATACATTTAGTATTGACAATTATTTTAACGCATGTTGCAGGTTATTGAGATCTACTTGCTGCAAACTGGATTTAGGATTTATCATTAGAAACGCATTGTAATAGAAAATCTAGGGAAGATCGAATTTGATATGTTTTATGAGATGTTATGTTTTGTAATGATTGATTATGGAATATTGGTTGATTGTATGGGAAATCGGACTATTTAAATATTGTCATTATTAGTTGTTATGGAATTTCTCGTGAACAATCTGATTCGCCTAGTGCCGCCCCGATTCCGCCATCGGTTGGGGTGTGACAGATTGGTATCAGAGCCATAACTATAAGGAATTAGGTAAATTGCCTAGTCTATAGTAGGAAACTATATGCTTATCCCTTGCTTATCCGCTTAAAACATTGTCTTTGTACTTAAAATACTATACAAAGTCTTTCCTAAGAGTTGGACACAACACACGAAGCTACAAAGATACTCGTACAACACCAACGAGTCGATTTGGCGAGATTAGGTGTGAAAACCGCGAACTCTCGACGAATCACTCACTCCGCGTATTTCGATTAGCACGAAATCTCCGTTAAGTTAGGAGTGATATCCACATCTTAGTAGAAATTTCCCATTTTATCCGGTGGAAACCTCCTGATGGGTCCGGGAGGGAAACCACGATCAGGGATTCGAAGTTATTAAGTTAGGGGTGAAACCCGAACCTGGAAAACTCATCCCACTCAACGATTTTCAATCTCACCAAAGTCTCGACTATTTCGCGGATTTGGGATACGTAGTAACCGGAAGGGTAATGCCATTAGCCGTGAGGCGGTGAGAGCATTTACCTACTAGGCCAAAGCGTGTGCCCCAAACTCAACGGAATGATCGAATCACTTAGGGTAGTCGCTGTCTCAAAACCCAGGACGCTCTATTAATTTTAAGCCTGCAATCGTCGATTTTACGCATCATCGAATTTTATTGCGCTTATATGTTTTCGAATTGAAGATTTTTACACTTTATCGATTTCTCGATTTATCGCTTTTTGCTCCATAAACATACGCACAACTCGCACAACCATTGCAATCCAAAACAAGAGCTAATACTCGCAACAAAACTAAATCATAACAACTCTCTTAAACGCGTCCTCGCGTTCCCTCTCCCTATATATATACGTATACATATATACACATATAGTATGTGGTTACATGTGCTTATGTGAAAACGTAAGAATCTAGAAAATATGTGTTTTCCTATGTGATCTTTGAAATACGTGTTACTATAACAACTATAACAAGTTTTTAACGCGCTAAATCGCATCGCAATTTCAAAATTATTAAGATCGAATCTCATTCCATATCTCTTTGTCTAGATGTCTTCGAACGCTTCCAACTCGCGACGTCAAGCAAGAAGAAACTCCGACAAGAGGATTGCTTCGCTTGTGGCCAAGGAAATGGCCAAGGTCATTCCTCAAATCGTCACTCAAGTTGAAGCCCTCAGCAACTCTCAGACATCGGAAGATTCTAAGTCCGACGCACCAAAGTCTACTTTCTCCTACAAGCAATTCAAGGCATGTGACCCGATGGTCTTCACAGGTGAAGGAAGTGTATCTCAAATGCTCCAGTGGTTTGATGCCATCAAGGTTTCCCTTCGTCAGAGTGGGTGCCCTGAGAATTTTCAGACCACTTGTGCTACCGGAGTATTTCAATCCCGAGCCCTCGACTGGTGGACAGCCGAGCGCATTAAGCGTGGGAACGCCGTAGCTTACGCATTATCGTGGGAGGAACTGAAGGAGCTTATGAAGAGAGAATACTGTCCTACCCACGAAGTCCAAAAACTCGAGAACGAATTCTGGAAAATCAAGCAGATCGAAGGTGACAACGCCGGCTTCACAGCAAGGTTCAAACAGCTTAGCATTATCTGCCCTAATAAGGTCGACACTCCTAAAAAGGCCATCAAAAAGTACATGCGTGCTTTGCCGAAGTGCGTGGGCGATTTTTCGAAGCTGCAAGACCGGCTACCATTGAAGAAACTTATCAACTGGCCGCAGAAATCAACGACAAACGGGCATTGGAAGGGTTCTTCTCCAAAAATCCTGCCAAGAATCTGAATCAAGCTACTGTCGAATTGTCCGATGATTCCGACAACGATTCCGACAACGAATCAGAGAACGATTCCGACGACGACGACGACACACCACCACAAGCTGCCGCCGAGCCTAGCCGCAAGAGAAAAAGCTCGAGCCTCAAATACTCTGCAACTGAGCCGCTCAATCCTGAACCTCTTCGAGCAGTTCCATTCTACCCAAGGCGTAATTACACCGGACCTTATCCCCAGTGTCAGATGTGTACTTATCACCACCGGGCCGAAGCCAGTTGCCGTTATTGCACCAACTGCGACCGTTACGGCCACTTCACCAGCAAATGTCGCACAGGACCACGACAGCAAGATGAGTCGACACCCCCGGAGTCACCGACCAAGCCGCAGCCCCAGCAGAGGAAGACGTCGACACCAACCTCGACCAGGCGCGGGACGACGTTAACGAAGGTACGAATTTCAACGTTAGTGCTTATTCTTTATAATCATTATATTGTTTGATATCGCTTCAACACACGAATGATGTCTCTCTATCCCTCTCTCGACTCCTCGCACTTAGTCTAAGCGGACACACTAATTATTATTATTAGTACTAATGTATATAGTATATCACGATATAATGCATTTTCTACCCCTACTACACGTCTTTAAAACAGGTTACGATAAACATGCAAACACCAAACTAATCACGGGTGCACACGGGATTATCTTAGGGTCTGCATGGGGATCGTAATGAGTTCTAATGGTACCCTCAAACGTTAAAAGCGTGGTTAAAACGTGGTGGATACGCCGATGGTACTTCCTATATATAAGCGTTTTAACCATGTCGACAAAGCGCGACACCTATCCACGGGACGGAAGAGGTGTGGTTAAAGCATGGTGGATACGCCACTGGTACTTCCTATATATAAGTGCTTTGCCATGCTAACAAACTTCCGTGGAGACGTGCCATGTGTAGTTGAACGTTATTAGACCTTCTATAATATGATGATTATTTTCACACGCAAAACTCCTCCGCAAGGGCGTAACATCTCATCGCTTTCTCGATCGCGCAAACGCTAGATACCCCGTGAGCCTACAGCAACGCAATCGCACTATCGCAGGGATCTACCTCGTATCGCTTATTGCTTCTCGCTTGTCGCTTGTCGCTTGTCGCTTGTCGCTTATCGCTTATCGCTCATCTCCCTCGACGCTCGAACACTATCGCTTCGCGTATCGTCTTCGATTCATGTCGTTTTAACGCTTATCGTATCTTTGTTCTTACCGCTTCGCTATTCCAATCGTCAATCTATCCATGTCATGTCGGCACACATGACATCACTCCACGGGACGGAGGCAGTATGGCTAAAACATGGTGGATACGCCGTTGGTACTTCCTATATATAAGTGTTTTAGCTGTATTTACGAACTTCCGTGAAAGGATGCCATGTGGGGTTCGACGTTATTGGTCCCCCCTTCACCGCGTGGACCTAGGATACCGAAATCTATCTATATCGTGTCAGCACGCCTGACATCGCTCCACGAAACGGAGGCGATATGGCTAAAACATGGTGGATACGCCGCTGGTATTCCTATATATAAGTGTTTTAGCCATATTACAAACCTCCGTGGAAAGATGCCATACGGGGTTTGACACTAATTAAACTTTTTGATACCTTTAAAAATTAGTTTTACGGTTATGTTTTGTAATTAAATGGAAAAAATATATATTTAAGTATTTTGAATTTTTACAAAAACCTTTTTGGCAAGCAAAACCCTTCTCACAATGGGAATCGACCGCCTAGCGCCACGTTGTGAGAAGATTTTCATAAATTGAATTTCTTTAAAACGCTTTTTGTGGTGCTTAACAAACTTTTAAAAACTTAAAAAGCTTTCTCTTGATTACCAGTTCGTGAGTTATCAACCACGAGTCAATTAATCCGTTTTACTCATCGACTCTTTACACTTTCGAGACGCTTTCACTCGTCAATCCTATATCGATCGCTCATTCATCCTCAACTTACGCCAAACGCCCTACCGCTATCTATCGCTATCTATTCGTGTCAAATCTCAAGTCTTCCTATTGAATAAATTTCGGGATGAAATTTCCTAAAGTAGGGGAGACTGTAACAACCCGCTTCATCGCAAGCCCATCACTCTTGTTAGCCTAGCACCCGAGATTCGGATCATAATGTAACCTATATCGCTTACTACGCTACATCACATATTTTTGCACTACATCGCTTATTTTCGCACATACATCACACTTCACAACACTCATATCGCACTCGATAAATACTACAGACTTTGCGAGAAGTTTCCAAGGCTATCTGCTCGCTTAAACTGCAAGGCGACTCTCGCAAGACTTGGGAACAAAAGCCGCATACTACCTCGCTTATCCATTCGAATATTTACTTAATTTAATCGATTAATACGCTTAATGCTTTGCTAAAACACTTAATACAATTAACTAATACGAACGAATGCATTACAAAACGATTTTTAATAATTTTTAGGAATTTTTCTAGCATATGTTCCTTTTGTAAAAAGTGCGTGTTTTAACCATTAGAATCCAAAAAAAATAATAATAATAATTAATAAATAATAATAAAAAAATAATTTTCGTACGAGAATTGTATTTTCGTACGAGAATTGTATTTTCGTACGAAAATTGTATTTTTCGTGCGAAAAAGTATGTTTTTTTTTGCTCCGAATGGCAGTTTTCATGCGAAAAAGACATATTTTCGTGCGAAAATCGCATATTTGGTGCGAAAATGACCATTTTCGCACGAAAAATCTCACCAAACCACCTCCATTCCTCTCCGCCTATAAATACATCCCTTCACCATTCATTCCAACTTGCTGCCATTCCGCACCAAAACGCTATCCAGCCCGATTCTCTCTGTTCCAAGTAAGAAAACTACGTTTTTCACACGAGTCACAACGGTTTTTACGATGATTTTACACGAGATTATCTCCGATTTAATCTAAACTTCTCTGTTTTACGAAAACTTTCATCTTTTTCATAAAACTTTCTGATTTTCTTAAGGATTTAGCACTTAACCGAGCATGTTTGAGTTAGCCTTGGCTTCTCAGACCCGAAACCTTGTTGTTTCAAACTCACCAAGTGTTTATCCTAACAAAACTATTTTATCAAATCGATTTTCACACGAAAACAGATCAGACTAATGTTTCGTTCACTAAGTAGTGGAACGAGGCGTTGTTGAAACCATCACGAAATAGACTCGAAAATACATCTGTTTCAGACGAAGTCTTAGTCCCGAACGCACCAAGACGCAAGAACAGTCACTTGTGCGGTCTGGACTGGCTCGCGTGAACCATACTTGGTTCACATGGTCCAGTCCGAGTTCATACAAGAGACTCACTCACTCAAAAGACCTCTCCGATGCTAGGTTGATCAGTAACCTAAGGTTGGAGGGATGAACACTCGATTTCCGGAAGTCAGACGTGAAAACACTCGATTTTTAGACACAAAACAGGCATTTCCGCATGAAAATTTCCACTTGAAATTTTCACACGAAAATTTTCGCACGAAAAATCCATTTTCCTACGAAAATTTTTGCACGACACGACTCTTCGTTTCAACTGTTTCAACACTCTGGAAGACTGATGCCCTTCCGTCTCTACGCGCAGGCTAAACCGAGACTCTTTTCTCTCCTCTCATCAACTCTCGGTGTTCGCTGTTACGCACCCGCTGTGAGTATACTTGACTCATTTTCGCTTTAATGCACTTTTTGGGTGTAACATACGTTCTTATCAAAAATACACAACGCACGCTAAACTGATTTATCACATGCGAATATCCGTTATACTATTTATACGTGATTGCTAGAACATATATGCTAGGGCACTTTTCGTTATCTCCACCTTGGCTAGTATGGTACTATAGATGGGCTCTCACCCGACGGGGTTTAGCTAAGATGTACGCGCGAGTTCTCTGTGAGTATAGCATGAGAAATTGTCTTGTGAGTTTATGTGTTGTACGAATCATGTTTATGTATGAAGGAATTCGCTATACTTTTATCTACTATGCTATTATATCAAAACTTGTATGCTCTCCAATACATTTTTGTATTGACAATTATTTTAACGTATATTGCAGGTTATTGAGATCCACTTGCTGCAAACTGGATTTAGGATTTATCGTTAGAAACGCGTTGTAATAGAAAATCTAGGGAAGATCGAATTTGATATGTTTTATGAGATGCTATGTTTTGTAATGATTGATTATGGTATATTGGTTGATTGTATGGGAAATTGAACTATTTAAATATTGTCATTATTAGTTGTTATGGAATTTCTCGGGAAACAATCTGATTCGCCTAGTGTCGCGCCCCGATGATTCCGCCATCGGTTGGGGTGTGACATTCATGTTGAGGACGTAGGTGTTGTTTTGGCGAGGACCGGTTAGCATAATCATTTCTGCTAGAACTGAATATTCTGGCTTGAGAAAGAGACATTCGACATCATTAAAAAGAACAGAGATCCCTTTGTCACAGACTTGTGATACACTCATAAGATTGTAGCACAATTCTGGAACATAGTTCACATTCTCCAGAGTTATTGCCTCCGATACTACATCTCCGATCCCAACAATTTTTCCACCCTTTTCATCTCCGGCAAATGACACAAAGTAAATGATGAATCGGAAATTCTTCAGCAAATCCTTTAACCCCATCATATGCCTTGAGCAACCACTATCCCGTGCCAAATGTATTCCATGAGCATCCTAAGCCATTTTTACAGCTTATTATATAATACAACAACAGACAAAATATGCATAAGTTAGTTAGATATCGGAACCCAAACTTGCTTCAATTTTAATCTATCATGATTTTGAATATTTAGATCTTCTTTTCTTTTCCAAAACAAGATGAGTTAACTAAATTCTTTACTGATTTTGAAAAACTATCAAATTGCTCTGTGAAGTTTTTGTCAAAATTTGTTTTAGGTTCAGGAAAATTCTTGTTTTTGCAATGCTTCGATGTATGTCCTAAATGACCACAACGAAAACATTTCATGCAACGTCGTTTCTTTTGTTTCGAGGATGAGGCGTTTGAAGATGATGTATGTGATGAGTTTCTTGAGTTTCAAGGATCTTTGTTTGTTTTGTCGGTGCTTGATTTAATCATTTTCTTTATTTTCTTGTCAATCCGACTTTCATCTTCTGTGAATTCATCTTCTGACTCATATTCTGATGAGGATGATTCTTGATTTAAACTTGAGTCATATGATCTTTGATCATCACTTGAGTCTTCTTCACTTCTACATTCTTGACTTGAGTCTTGATGATCTTTCGATACACCTGCACATGATGGAACAAACTCGTAAATTTCCTTAGTAAGGAACTTTCCGAATCTGTTGTTCTTCAATTCTGGAACAAACATAGGTGATTCACGGGTAACATTTTCATCACAAAAGATAGAATTCAAGTCCATACATTCAACCACTACATTCTCATGGCTTTGGATAAAAGGTTTAGGCATACGCCTATTACAGTCTTCCCAAATATTTAAACTAGGTTTAATACAGTCATCCATCCTAGTTAAATTATTACATTCATCCCGAATAGATTTGTCCTTTGTTTTTCCACAATTCCAGGCAAACCAGTTAACTGTAGTATAGTTGTCCCCTGAATATCCTCTGCCTATTTTTGTGCCTTCACCATCCTCATCGCACACGTCTCCTTTACGCTCATTTGCATCTGCATTACTCATAGAAACATTAGTATTTTTATCATTCAAGTAATCGACACTTTGAGCAATTAAGTCAGTTTTATCAATTAAATCATTTTCAGGATGAGGAGTTGGCATTGTTACATAGTTCTTGCTATGGGGAGGATGAAATATCTTTCTTTCATTTCCAAGCTTATCTTTGTACCCAATGCCATCTTTCATGTATGTTGGTCGTTGGCTATTTTTTATATCAACCAGTGCCTTTTTGCTAACATTCCATTTATCAATGGTGAGTTTCAATTTAGTGTTTTTTATTTCAGAATTTTCTAAACGTTTAGCTTGATCATTAATAATGAAATCATTTTTAAAAAGCAACTCCTTTAAAGACTTCATTTCAGTTAAAGTTGAGTTCAACTTTCTCTGATATGCAGCTTCGTTCAGTTTCATTTCTTTATTTACTTGTAAAACTTTTTCTTTTTCTCTAATAAGGTCACGGTTGATTGATTTGTAGTGAGCCATGACGTTCATACACGGCTTCGAACACAGTTTTTCTTTGAACTCGTATGGAATGCTATTTACCAGCTCCTTATCCTCCTTCTCTTTTGCTGACTCAGTCTTCATTGCAGATGCAGACGCCTCACCATCTTGCTTCTTTTCTGCTTTGCCATCCTCTGGAGCTTCCTTTTTAGCTTCATAATTTGATGAATTTGCAATGCTTTTCAGACCCTTGTCAACATAATTTTCCTTTGGGATACTGGCAATTTTGTTTTGAACATATTTCGTGGGTGCAGCTGCTGATTCTGTTGTTATCTTGGTTGCGGAAACCTAAACTGATGCTTTTGGTTCTTTTGAGATTTTAGCCATCAAGCTTTGTTAACTTCTTCTTTTGTCTCAGCTATCTCGTCTGCCCAATCGTAATCTTCCACAACTAGAGCCTTTGGAGTATTATCAGTAGCATTTGAGTTTCCTTCTATGGCAATCGGCCTTCGGACAGGAGCAATTTCAGCATTATCCTTCTTCAGCAGAGGACAATCTCTCTTGAAGTGACCAAGATCCTTGCAGTTGTAACAACGTAGTTTTGACTTGTCAAAACCAGCTTTACCGAGAGACAATCTTTTCCCTGTTTTATCCTGGAACTTTTTCAAGCGAAGAGTGATCATAGCCATTTGCCATTTCAAGTCCATCTCTTCCATGTCATTTGGATCCACCTGGTACATATCTTCAGTGGTGAGATAGTCTCGCTTCATTTCTCCGGACATAAGAGCTTCATAACTGCTTATGAATGTATTGAACAAAGCAACATGTTCGGTTGATATTTTGAGTTCTTGAGCATCTGCCACCACAGAGGATTTCATATTAGACTGTGAAGATGTAGCAGAGTTTGCGGAAGCATTGTTGTAGGATGCATGAGCACTTTGAGAACTTGAACCTCCTAAGCTTGTTGGTGCAAGAAAAGCCATGTTCTTGGGATGATTACAGCAGCCAATTTTTTATTAGATTAATTCATTTCTCTCTTGATGACGTCCATTTTGAATACTTTCAGAGTGTTAATCAGATCTGAAAGAGTTACGGGGGTTGTACTGTGCAAGAAGGTTCTTTTGATCATCATGCATTGCAGGCTCCATTCTTTAGGAAGTGAGTCAAAGAGTTCCTTCTTTGATGCATAGTTGGCAACAGGATTTCCCACTTTCTTCATCTTGGTCAACACATTTAGAAAGCGACTGATATGATCAGATAGGCTTTCTCCTTGGATACTTCCAAACATATCATATTCCTTTTGCACTATATCTCTTTTATTGTCCATCAATTCTTGATTTCCCTCGTAGTGTTCAATAAGTGCCAACCAAAGTTCATGAGCTGAAGTGTACTCTTCGAACAGGTTGTTGTCTGACTTGTTCAATGCCATGGTTAGAGCAGCATGAGCACGGCGGTCACTTTGAATCAGAGCTCTATTTTCATCCGTGAAGGTAGTAGGATCTTCGTTTACAACCCGAACATCATCTTCTATGCTCACCGGAATATGGGGTCCAACGGTGACAGACGTCCATTGAGTGTAGTTAGTGTACTCAAAGAACGCCCTAATGCGGGTTTTCCAACTGTTAAAGTCCTCGGATCCTTTCAACTTAGGAGGCCTAGTTGCAGTTCCAGTTTCAAGTTCGGCTTGTGCGACAGTGGTCAATTGACTTAGAGACATTTTGATTAACGTTTTGAATTCAAGAACTTAATCAGGTTGTTAATTACGCCGGTTACTGTATTAGCAGATGAGAAATACGCTGGTCCGAAATTAAGTTCGCTGAACGAGTCCATAAATAACTACGCCAAAAATATATCCTTGAGTCCTGAGCCTGCGTAGATGCTAAATCCGCTGACAAACACAACACAAACAAGAGTTCTGTTAAGTTCGCCGATCACCGTAATAAGGTCACTGAGAATCCTTATTACTGACTTCGAAGTCGCCTTTGATTAAATTCGCTTACACTGTTTTGCAGAAGATCGACAAATGCGCTGGTGAGTCTCCAACGTATTTGTCAATTACGCGACCTTTAAAGACAAACATGCTGTCTTCAAAGATACCTATGCCAAATTTAAAATTATCTACGTTATCTTCAAATTTAAATATGCCCAGCAGGGTTTTAACACGAACAAAAACCCTCTAATCACCCAAAAATGACTCAAAATCCATGTTTCTTTGTACCAAAATGACTCAAAAGTTTGTCTAAACACTGATTAACAAAAACCCATTGATTAAACGCACTAAATCAAGCCATTTCAAGTCCAAAAATTTGAAAAACCTTTAAACTTTGAAAAACCTTCAAATCTTGAAAAATCTCAACGAAAATCAAACAATCAAGAGCACAAAGGCTCTGATATCGAATTGTGAGTCCAAAATCAGCTACGAATCACAGTGGTTTGATTGTTATCACTCAAACACCTATTGATTAAGTGTTTGAATGTGAAGATATAAGAAAAACTCAAGAATGAAGATGAAGATTCTTGTTTTGATGATAGATACTAGTGTTGTATTTGAATCCCAAATGATGACAATGATTTAAGCACCTGGATATACGGATTAAGCACAAGAACAAACACAGAAATCACAACACAAGAAATCACCAAAAGTTGCTAGTCCAAGAACATTGGCTAGGGTTTCATTCATTAACACATATATAGTGTCTGGGCATCTGGCGTATTTAATAATTACGCTAGAACATTAAATACGCCCCCCAGTACACAACTTTACAATATTACATTTTCAGTCCCTGATCTATTTAAAACATGACAAACTAACACAAAACTATCCAAAACATAAGTTAATCAAGTATCAACGATCTCAAAAGTTCCAACAAAAATGACATTAATAGCGTAATATAATTTGAATATAAAGAGAATATAGAAGAAACGAATAGAAGTTGAATGAAAATGAATAAGACTATATTCGTTTGTATAGTAAGTTTTACAGAATATTACATCTTGTCAAATGATTAACGCGCGAATCGAGGAATATTACGTTGAATCAAATAACTTGCACGAAAAATCGAGGAATCTAACGTTAAATCAAATAACTCGCACGAAAATCGAGGAATATAACGCTGGATCGTGTTTCAAGAAATCTTACGTCGATTCGCACACGTATCCATGAATAATACGCATTGATTCGACGTTTTATTCATGGATACGTATGCTCAAATGGTAATTAACTATTATGCTCAAATGGTTAATTACCATTTTAACCCTGAGTTAGGCCTAGACTGGGGGTGTCTCAGGGCTAAAAAGGTAATTTGCCATTTATTTATTAAAATTTTTAAATTTCAAGGGGGGGTTTGCAAAATAAAAATATACGCCGTGTACAGGGCTAGACTGGGTGTCTAGGATTGTTTAAAAGACTATTATACCCCTGAGTTATGGCTAGACTGGGGGCAACACAGGGCTATAATGGTCTTTTGGACCACACTAGACGCTCAGTCTAGCCTTGTATGCGATGTATATTTTTTTTCTCTTTTTAATCAATAACACTTTTATTAAAAAGAGAAAACAAAAAAAATATATATGTCGCATACAAGGCTAGACTGGGCGCTTAGGGTTGTTTAAAAGACTATTATACCCCTGAGTTAGGGCTATACTGGGCAAAATAGGGCTATAATGGTCTTTTGGACCACACTAGACGCTCAGTCTAGCCCTGTATGCGGCGTATATGTTTTTTCTCTTTTTTAATATCAATAACACTAATATTAAAAAGAGAAAACAAAAGAAAATATGTGTCGCATACAAGGTTAGACTGGGCGTTTAGGGTTGTTTAAAAGACTATTATACCCCTGAGTTAGGGCTAGACTGGGGCAAAACAGGGCTATAATGGTCTTT
Organism: Scalesia atractyloides; assembly: GCA_947069175.1. NCBI lineage: Eukaryota > Viridiplantae > Streptophyta > Magnoliopsida > Asterales > Asteraceae > Scalesia > Scalesia atractyloides. Next base: position 61,098,056 of record CAMTDV010000030.1, read on the forward strand.
TGGACCATACTAGATTCCCAATCTAGACCTGTATGCGGCGTATATTTTTATTTTTTTCTCATTTTAATATCAATAACACTAATATTAAAAAGAGAAAACAAAATAAAAAATACGGCGTATACAGGGCTAGACCGGGCGTCTAGAGTTGTTTAAAAGGCTATTATACTCCCGAGTTAGGGCTAGACTAGGTAAAAACATGGCTATAATGGTCTTTTGGACCATACTAGACTCCCAATCTCGCCTTGTATGCGACATATACTTTTTTTTGTTTTCTCTTTTTAATATCAATAACACTAATATTATTACTCGAGTTTGGGTTTGGTTTGGTTTCAGATTTATTATCGGTAAAAATATTTGAAGACGTCTAGAGGGCTGTAAACGAACCGAACGAACACGAACAAAACCTTGTTCGTGTTTGTTCGTTAAGGAAATAAATGTGTTCACGAACGGTTCATGAACGCTAACCGAACGAGATTCTATGTTCATGTTCGTTTATTAAGGAAATGGGTGTGTTCGCAAACGGTTCACGAACACAAACGAACACATGGCAAACATGACAAAGGATAGAGGTGGATGGATCCCTTATTGTGGAACGAAAGTGGATCGTATTCGTTGATGTATATAATGAGAAATAAAAGGGAAACGGTGCATAAACAAGATGAAATAGGGTTTCCTAGTTTAATTGTTAGGGTTCCTTATTAAAGAACGAAGAGCGATCGTATTCGTTGATCTTCCACTATTTTTTTCATGTTTAAATTTTATTTTATTAAGTTTTTATTTCACAATTAACTTAAGTTTTATCTAACTAGTGTATGCCCCGCCCGCGTTGCGGGGCGATGACCGAATAATTCTCAACCAATTAAAAAACAATCATGTAGTTTTGCTAGAAAAAAAAACGAAAACGAGACAAGACTGTTTTGAGCTCAGGGCAAAACAGTAATTTGTCAGGACTAATGAGCGAGTGTTGGGCAGCTACTTGACACGAAAAAACAATTAAATCGAGTAAAGCAATGAAAACAAAAAACTTTTATACTTTTGCTAAAATAAACCAAAACAATGGCAGTACTGTAATTTTTAACTGACCCGCAAAGTTGTATTTTTTTTACTGTTTTCCAAAAGTTAAAGTGACGGCAATACCAAAATCGTAAATTTGCGCAGAGCCATATGCATAATTTTTAACTTGGGTGGTATTGTAATATGAATTTGAATTTAGGGCACAATAGTAATTTGAAGCTGGAGGAAAACCTTAATTATATTTTACCTGAGGGGGAAATTGTAATTTTAGGGTTGGGCCAAAAGGATAATTGTATTTAACTGAGGGGAAAATGATAATTTTGAACACAGGGAAAATTCGTATTATTTAGCTGGGGGAAAACATAATTTTAAACGGGGCGAAACGGTAAATTTGAACCAACGAAAAAATTGAGAATTTTAGCTGGGTGCAAAACCGTAATTTTATTTTGAACTGGGGACAGAAACGTAATTCTGCACTGATGACAAACTGGTAATTTTAAAGCGAAAATAAAAACATAAATTAATTGGACCAATAGAAAAGTGTCAGGCAGCTGCCTGGCACTATACCCTTACCGCCCATTTTAGCCAATAAATGGCGGCCTCGACATAACAAAGTTGTAAATGTAAATATAGTAAATAGCATCCATGTATCTAACATTTTTTAATGTTCCAGAAAACACTTTTTTTTCAACGTTTTGTTGAGTTCTTATTCAAAACCGAGTTATTCAAAATAATATTTTTGTAAATCTACGAGGCCAAGAAAATACGTTGTTTGGGATATAGCTTGGTTTTCAATAAGAATATATTAACGTTTGAATCAAGGTTTTCTTTATCTGCATTTGAATTTCTTGTTTGCATGTCAGCTTGTAAAAATATGTAAGTGGGTTCGGTATTTGCTGATTTCAAACAGCGAACGTGCCATTTTGCAGCAAGTGCTAAAAACACGCCATTTTTACAAAAAAAAAAAGTTCTAAAAACACGTTATTTTTACAAACACAAAAAAAAAAACATTTTTTTAAAACACGCCATTTTTAAAAACCTTTTTGAAAAAATGCCTACCTTTAAGAAAACTCTTTTAAAACCAGCCCGAAACGTTTTGACCACCTTCGACTAGCTAGCAAAGAAATTATACGGATCATAACGCATTTGACTTACCCTAATGAAGCAATCATGGAAGTGCATTCTGAGAAGTGCAGCAGGATCTGTGCGATCATTCAACATAGCTCTCTTCACTGCACCTGTGGCCGTCGATTCAACCATGGGACATGTTTGATCATAGTAGTTAGAACTTAGTGCATTAGTCTAGTTAAAATGGATTACTGCAAGCACAAGAAACCCTATAAGAAATGAAAAATATTGCAGGATGCCACTAAAAAAGAGAATTAAGGAAAAAATTCAGTTTTTTGTTGTAGGAAAAGAGACACCCCAAGTATTTGTACGCAAGAAAAGTGAGCTTTTATGTATTTGCTTATTTTTAAAAGTAACGTTTTGGCAATAGTGATGTTTATAATTTGGTGAGCCCCATTAGGTTTATCATAGACTCAAAGTGAATTGTTGGCGAAGAATTCTAATACAAAAGAACATGGGGACAACATATAGATACATTATTGTAAGGAAAATAGCAAGAACAAATTTTTTTTAGAGTTAATTACTGTTTTCGTCCCTGTGGTTTGTTAAAAATCACTATTTCAGTCCATTAGTTTAAAAATTACGATTTTAGTCCCTGTGGTTTCACTTTCGTAACCATTTCAGTCCCTGTGGTTTCACTTTCTTAACCACTTCAATCCATTTATTCTGTAAGTACAGGGACTGAAATGATTGCGAGGTGGACTGAAATGGTTACGAAAGTGAAACCACAGGGACTGAAATCACAATTTTTAAACTAATAGACTAAAATAGTGATTTTTGACAAACCATAGGGACGAAAACAATAATTAACTCTTTTTTTTATCTATAGCCATAAATATATTAGCTATCATATACGAAAACAAATTGTTGGAAGTTTGGTGAATGGATATTTAATATATTTATAATTAAATGAAATTATAAATATTAATTAGAATCTTCATGGTGAAAAACACTTAGAGTAGAGTTTTTGTGTCACTTGATTAGTTTTGATTAGACTTTTTATGTCTTTAACTAAATCACTAATTACTAGTACACAAGTAAGCATTAGATGGGGTTAAATCTTGTTTTTAGATGCGGTAATGCACATAACCCCGTCTAAAAACACACACACAATCTCAACCCATTAGGATCTTAGCGAAATATCCTTTAACAATAATAAAATTCGCGTCTTTTGATACGAGCCCTGACTTAAAATATGCTTACATAGCTTTAGACGGTGTTTACAAACCCCCACTTAAAATACAATTAAAAACCCCGGCTTAAAATACGTCAACCCAGACAATTAATAGCACATAATTGTTTTAAGTTTGATACGGAATTATTTGAGTTTTTTTTATGTACGATATGGATAGAGATAAAAAGGACATGTTCCAAATTGGTGTAAGTCAGTTTTTTAGTGTTTCTTATTTGCAGTAAGTTTGTATTTTATTAGGATGGTAGCTTGGGTTAATAAATATATATGCAAGGTTGAGTTTTGAATAAGAAAAAAAGGTTTGTTTTCTTTTGGTGCTATAACGTTTTTTTGTTTGATCAAAGGCTGTAAGCAAGAATATTAATTGGAGTTGTGTGTTCTTGGTTCACTTGTGTAAGCAACATCAGGTTTAACAATCATCTCCGTTAAAATTCTACATTCTTTTAACTCACCATTGATAACCTTCAAGAATTATAAGGTTAGTTATTTTGTAATAATATAAATGTCCTATTTAATTGTAGAATCATAGCTATATGTTTTTACTTGCTTCTAATTGCTATAATCTAACTTTTTTTGCTTGCTATAATCTAACTTTTTTTGCATTTAACTATGCTTTAATATCAAACTTTGTTTTGATATATATATGAACAATGTGTGTTAAAGTTAGGGATGACAAAAATACCCATGCCCGATGGTATACATGAAACCCGAAACATCGAGGACGGATATTAAACCGAGTATGGCATTAGTTTAAAAAAATATTACGGGTATAGGATTAGGTGATACTCTACCCGATTACCCGAACCACATACTTATTTACCCGGATCATATACACTAGTACACAATTGATCAAAAGATGCTATGGGTGTTTTCAAAAGATACGGTTCCCCTCTCTAACCGCATCTTATAGGTGATTTAAAAAAATTCAATAGCCAAAAGATGTGGTTCTGGAACCGCATCTCTTGATCTAACAATATTAAATATAAACTAATAACAAAAATTAGTATTAAGTAAATACTAATACTGATTAATAAATAAAAACTAATAATAAAGATAAGTATATGCTAATATGAATTTTTTTTTATTAATGATACTAATAAAAAAAATATATAGAAAAGGTTTTCATATATATAAATAAATAATTTTAATAATAAAGATAAGTATATGCTAATATGAATTTTTTTTATTAATGATACTAAATAAAAAAAAATATATAGAAAAGGTTTTCATATATATAAATAAATAATTTTCTTAGGATAACCAACTTACCTTTTTCATGATTATAATTTTTTTATTTATTGATTTATTGTGTATACGTTTCCATACTTATATATTTATATGTATATATGTATGTGTTAGTGTACGTATATATGTATATATCGATGTATCGTTAAGTGATTAATAAAATAGGGTTTAATTATACATTGATGATCACGTGCATTTTACTTAAACATATAGTGAATGGTCAACTAAGGTTGTTCATACTGCATTTTTGTTAATGAAGGTCGGTTAGGATGATTATGTCCGTTGGGGACAATGGTGTTCAACTAAGGTTGTGCATGCTCCATTTTTTTCCAGCGAAGGGGTTTAAGGATAATTTGTGGTCTATTAGGATGATTGATGGACCAATTAGGCCAGTAATGATCAACTAGGGTTGCTCATGCCACATTAGTGTCAACGAAGCTTTTTTAAGATAATTAATGGTCCATTAGGATGATTGATAGATCAATTAGAATAGTGGTGGTCAACTAGGTTTGTTCGTTTTGTTAATGAAGGACATTTAGGATGATTGGTAGTCCATTAGGATGATTGATAAATTAATTAGGGGCAGTGGTGGTCAACTAGATAGTCACTTAGGATAAATGATGGTCAATTAGAGTCAATAATAGTCAATTAAAGCCATTTATTATTAGTTAGGATCGTTTAGTTTCAGTCGTGGTCAAATTGGGTCATTGATGATCAATGATAATTAATTATAGTATATAATGGTTAAATAGTGGCAGCTGTAGTCAAGTAAAATCATTAGTGGTTAAATAATACATGTTATAGTCAATTAAGTTCAATGATGGTTAGTTAGAACTATTGATAGTCATATATGGTCATTAATATTTATTAGTTAGGCCAATGTTGATCAATTAGATACATTGGTAGGTTAATTAGGGTCGTTGATGGTTAGCTAAGATCACTGATGCTCAATTAAGGTGATAAATTGTTAACTAGAGTCAATGTATGTCAATTAGGGTGATTGACCATGTTATGGTTCTTACTTCCCAATAGAACTAATTAAGATATGCATGATCCATTATAACTCTTGGTTAACAATTAATACTATGTTTGTTAATCAAAGTCTCACTTAGTCAAACAAGGACAAACGTTGGTCACTCATGATTAGTCATGAACATAATCTACCAAATCTAACACATTAGAGACCCTATTGTGATATAATAACACCCATTATGCCTCGTCATAAGCTATTGTAACTCTTAAAACTCACCATGGCTTGATAAGAGATGGCTATAAACACCTGATATGGATCATTAAGACATGTATGGTCTATTATATTTCTTTACGGGCTATCTTGGTTATCCAATAAAATCCAATCTAACAAAAAACTAGTAGATTTTTTTTATCTTAAAAATTCCCATTAATTCATCGCATTGGCCCTTATTGGGTATTTGTTATTGAGCTATATTAGGTGGCATTAAATTATTTTTTATAGCCTTTTCTATATTAGGTGACATTAAATTATTTTTATAGCTTTTCTTAGTTTTATACTAATATTTTTTTATATAGAGCTTGCAACTTATTACATTTTATTTTGAAGGGCTTGTAACTTATTACTTATATAAGGGTGTATACATATTAGTTATTTTATTGGTAAAAGTTTAAAGAAAAGTATACTCCTCCCCCGCCCGTTTTTCCCCAAATGAAAAAATCAAAACTTTTCATTCCCTCCTAATCCCCACTTATCACACAAAAAATTTGATCTCCCTCATCCCGGCTCCCTCCCTCTTTAACCTACCTAGCCTAAATCAACTCACCTCAATGGGGACTCATCGGTTGTGTGGTACTAGCGGGCGTCTGTTGCGGGATAGTCGAACCAGGAAGAGGTAAGGCTGAAATCTCTGGAAAGCAGGTTGATTCTCCCTCAATCATTGTTATATTTTGATGTGTCCTTGTTGTTGTTGTTGAATAATCGTCACTTGAAAGGTCCGATGCTCACTGATTTGATTTCAAGAAAACGATACGTAACACTAAATTGTATAAAGAACAAATACTAATTACATTAACGAATTAATAAAAAAGAGATAGATGAGTTTAGTACTTTCATGATATGACCTACAAAATGGGAATTAACTCTTTTTTTTTTCTTATCTCTCGTGCTAAATGGAGATATGGATCTAAGTTAGAAAAGTTTTCTTCATTAGTGGGAAATAGACTCAAAGGTAAAAGGCGTTCTGGTTGATGTGACGTTGATCATTCCCTTTTAGAAAGGTATCAAGAACTAAACCATGTGGTCCTAATTTGGTGGAGGTAAGTTCATTAATTGCAGTATTTTACTCAATTAGTTTGAAGAATTGAAGTTATGGCTTGATAATGTTTGAACTAATGCAACAATATTACGCGTATCCCAAGCAATGACTTCATTCTGTTTTTACATGTGTTTGCTGCCTAGTAGGGGTGCAAACGAGCAGTGCCAAACTCGAGCCCGACTAGGCTTGAACTTGATTAACTTATAAAGGCTCGAGCTTTAGCTTAGCTTGTGGGTTCAGCTTGTTTATTATTTAACTTATATTAGTTTTAGATATTTATTTTAAAAAAATATTTTATTTCATAATTTTATAAATAATAATCATTATTATTAACATATTATAATAATAATTAGCTCGTTTAGGCTCTCAAGTCGGCAAGAACAATCTGTCTTAGAGGGATGGGATGAGAATGGGATTTGGTATTGGTTTATCTGGACATGAGTGTTACAGAGTAATAACAGAGGTAGTCTCTCCTTAAAACAGCCGATAATTGTTGTGCTAGAAATGACTTGGTTGCATTTTCTAAATTGTAATAGTTATATTAGTTGTTTTTTTTTTCTTTCAGAAAATCGAATTGGTTTATTCCCTGCATTTTGATTTGCTTACATGGCGGCAAAACATCCAAGAGAAGGATTGGAGTGGATCAGAACAATTGGAAATCTGGTATAATGGTATGTATCTATCATACTCGTAGGAAGTATTTATGTTATAATTCACAGTAGGAATGAAAAATTGAAATATTGTGCGTAGTTTAATTACTTACTCAGTATGAGCCCGTCCTTTGGGTCTCTTTAATTTATAAAGCTGTCATTTATCATGAGAAACTAACCTCTTTTTGTTATGTATTTATCTCTTTGTATAAAAAAGATCAAGAAATCTAGAATCTTCATGACCGATTAATGTTAAATTTTTATATGGTGTGTAGTTTTAAGGTTGCTGTAGCCATGCAAAATCTGGATAAGTTGCTGAAAGATACACCAACCCATGAATTGCTTCTGTCTGGTTTGAATGGAGGAAGGCAGTTTTATTTTTATTCTACTAGTTACAGTGAATTTATTCGCCTGGCCTGGTGCTCTTTATAAGTAAGCAAATTTTGATGGTTCTAATCAAGTAATGATTTTTTTGGTTAGATTAAGTTATCATAGGTTTGAATTTTTTAGTATGTATACTTACTATACTTTCTTTGTTGTAAATAGATATGGTGGGATCTATCTTGATTCTGATGTTATAGTGATGAAACCACTCTATCTGCTATCTAATTTTATGGTGGGCTTAGAGGATTAATCATCTGCAAGTGATTTGAATGGAGTTGTGATGGTATTTAGAAAGCACAGGTATTTAAGTAGCACCTACATGCTATCATCTACACCGATCAAATGTGTTGCAAAATTGTTTATTTTATAATTTTTAAAAAGTTTGCACAAGGTGTTTATGATGGAGTGCTTGAAGGAGTTTTATATGCAATTTATACGGTTCCGTTTGCAGGTATGTATTAACTGAAGGCGTTGATTTGCGTTACAAGTGATTGAAAGCTCCTTGCTGCCAATAAAACCACATTTGATATGGTTAATGTAAGTTTGTTTTCTATTTCCTAGTTTGATTTTCAAAAATGTTGAATAAATAATAATTGTTAATTTATTGTAGTGCAATCAACAAGCCGAGACATGGGAATGTGGCTATATATGTTCGACTTTGTCAATGTGTATCAAAATCAATTTCCCAAAGTAAGTATTCTTAATCATTTTTTAGATGTACATAAGTATATACAAGATAACATACGCACAAATGCTCACAGACACATACGAGTAGTTATGTGTTTGTAACAATTTGTTCATCGATGTTAACTAAATTCTAATAATTATAATATTTTCTACTCTTTTAGGTGTGGAACGATACGAAAGAGGCTATAGATGAACATATAGAAATGACGTTGAAGGAATTGATGCCGATTTTATTTGATGGGTTGGGTATTCCTTAGTTTAAATATAGTTTGTTTATGGTTTTGAATAGATTAAGTAGTGAATTGTTATTTTACCAATTAATATTCTAGACTTTTGGGTTGAATGTGTATTGGGTCACGGTTTACTTGTCCGGATTTGACTACGTTTAATATATAAAAAGATTGATTAAATTCGACGTCTATGTTGGGGTGCAGATTATTTTTTTTTACTGCATACTATTTTACTTTTACATATATCTCTTTTTTACTACAGATTTTTGTTTGAAATTAGACAACATATTACATCATTGGTTATAAGTCGCGGTTCCTAAAATTGTAAAACGATTTTAAGTCGCGGTTCAGAATGCTGACTAAAATCATTTCCATAAAAGTATCAACATCTTTTTAGTCGTGGTGGTTTATTTTAAGATGGAGTTTAGCAAACCGCGTCTTATAAACAACACATTTTTAGTCATGACATTTTAAGTCACGGTTTGAAACCGCGACTAAAAATTGTTTTAACCGCGTCTAATGCTCACTTCTGTACTAGTATAAGTGAAACTTTTATTAGAGTTTATGCCTCCAATAAAATCATCAATTAAGAGAAACTTTTGTAACCCACAACTCTTGTATAAATGGTAGGCTATGTGCCTCATTGGAAGAATGAGAAAAATACTAGAGAAAGGTTACAAGAAAAATACATGAATATATGGAGAGTTCTTGGAAAGATGAAATACTTGAAGACCCATGTGTTGGGTACTTAGAGAGATATGTTTTCTCTATACGATTTCATCGCCTTCGTATCATAATTTTCCATAGGTTCTAACACTATAATTCTATCCGGTGTAACCTTGGGTGTGTGGCCATCTCCGGCTGTACATACTGCTTCGGCTGTTGTACTCTGGCAAACAGTCGCGTCGTCTTTAGTAGAGGCGCGAAATCTGTTTTACGGGAAGCGTGTTGAACACGTGCCTCAACCAAAACTGTCAACAATTTTTGTTTGTCTTGTAGCGGAGTTTCAAACAACAAGGTGCGGTTGAAGTTTTCCAAAGAAGTCGACTTGAATCAAGATTGGTACAATGTATTTGTATTTCACTTATTTTTATATAATTTTGTAACCGGATTGTGCTATCACATTTCCTATAAATAACTAGAGTCTCGTTATTATATATTTCATAATATATTTTAATAAAAAATGAACCTAGTTCCTACAAACTTAAAACATATTTCGTGAGATTGTTGCTACAATCTTAAACTTTATAAGTATTTTAGGTTCACAAAGGATTTATTATAAAAAATATTTTAGAGTTATGATCTTATAAATATTTTTCTTTGGGAAATATGTATGTAATACAACTTGGTGTGTTTGGATTTATTGAGAATGTGGTAGAATCTTAAGTCCTATATCGTGGTACAAAACGGATAGTTTTGGTTCAATCGTTTGGTTTTGAAACGATTTTGTAATCGTTAATTTTTTCTAACCTTTGTGTAGAATGGGTTTATTGTGTAAACCATACGTTTTTTGTAAACCTTAAATTTTTCTAACTTGTGTGTTAGATCGGAATTATGGGTGTAAACCATACGTTTTTTGTAAGCGTTAAATTCTCTTGAGTAGAATTTCCATGTCTTTAAATAAGAGTTTTATGTTACTTGATTGGAGTTTTATGTCTCCATTTAAGTCTCTGTTTAAAATAAACTCTTCATTCACCCATGGATTGATATGAACAAATAAGTCTTATAATGATTTTTTGTAATCATTTGTCTTCTAACATGTGTGTTAGAAACATTCATGGAAAGCGTTAGTTTGGAAGCAATTTTTTAATTGTTCATTTTCTAACGTGTATATTGGAAATGACTTATTTATTTGAACGATATATGTGTTTATAGCAAGTCGAATTAACATTTTGTGTAAATGTTAATATTTCTAACATGCGCGTTAGAACTTCGTTCATTTAACATGATTGTTAAAATGGTTAAAATACAAATGCTTTAAAATGTTTTATCTAAACATTTTATATAAGTAATTTGTTGTAGCATTGATTTCAATGAATATAAACACTTATGTTATATTTTGTATGGTTTAGAAATAGAATGTCATACATCGAAGTTGATTGGCTTCAAGAATTAAATCACCATAAAGTGATGGTGTTGTTATATGACTTTAATGAAATTAAAATCATTTACTAGACTCTTTATATGGAAGTTAAACTCTCAAGTAGAGTTTTATGTCAATTTATTAGTTTTTATTAAAGTTTATGTCTCTAATAAAATATCTAATTAAGTGAGACTTTTATCCACCCCATGTCTCTTGTATTAAAAGTAGGCTAATTGCCTAACTTGATGAGATTGGAAAACTACAAGAGTAAGAATTAAATCACCATAAAGTGATGGTGTGGTTGTGTGGGATTTATCACGAACTTTAGTTTGTGATTTCTAAATCCAAATGGTCATGTTTATATATATAAAATGACAAAAATTTTCTAACACGTGTGTTAGAAAATGTGTATCACAAATACAATGTTAGAGATTGTACATTGTATAAGCCATAATGAATACTGAATGGAAATGTTTTATGTAAACATTTAATTACCTATGTGTGCATTAAAAACATTGAGAAATAGTTTATTTTATAAACTTTATCATTGGAAAACGTTTTATGTAAACGTTTGATTCTATAACGTGCCCTTACAACATATATTTTTTTTCTAACATGCGTGTTAGAAAACGTTTAGTACATGTGTAGTAAGACTAAACAACGTAAACCGTTTGATATTTTGGTTTTTTATTTATGTTATCATAAACTATAATTGATATTATTAATATTGTACATTGCAAAACTAAGTAAATACTTTAAAATGATTTGAAAGAGTTTTGCATATTTTTTAGAATTCAAATGGTTTGCTACTCTTGTTAGAAGTAGCATTTGTTGAACAAAGTTATAATCACGTGGATATTATTTGATGGAAAACAACTTATGTTATTGTGAACAAATTTAATTGTTCAAGTTTACTACTTAAATGTAGCCTTTATAATAGCTTGGTGTTGTTATGGGCATAATTGTCCAAGTTTTAAAGTTTCAAGATGAAATGGTGAACGTGTACTTACAAGTGTATGGAGTCTTATTGAGGGAGTACCTCAAGACATGCCATAGGACGATATCGTTGAGACGATTTCGGTAAGAATATGAAGTGTGGAAGATAAAACCACTTTGATATTTGATGTCTACATTATGCACCCGCTTAAATTCCAAAAGTGTTTGGCACTTATGATTTAGTTTCCAATGTATTTTATTGTTTTGTGTTCAATATCTTCGGATAACACAGGCAATTTTTTACAAAGAAATAAATCACTAGTTGTGGCGTATAAATTATTTTATGGAAAATAATTATAACGTCAAAACGGATAGTACATGAAAACATTTGGACATAAACAACTTTAGAGTTGTTGCGTTGACTAAAAGTCAAAGACGGGACATCAAATGTGTAACCACATCACGAGTGAGTAGTGAGTGTATTGAGATGAAATACACAAACGAGATTCATGTTGAATACTTCGTTAGAAGTCATTGGGAAATTGACAAGTGTGAATTCTAACATATGAAAGAAAAAGTACTATATGTATTTGTATACCTTTCATAAATCTTGCGAGATTTGTTTCGAGTGATCTATACGTAGATGTGTCTACCACTTGATTATTGTTATAACTATATGGAGATTTTATATTCGTTTAGGAGGGAATCCTAAATATACATATCTCCTAATGAATAACAATAGATGTATACAAATCACTTATGGCAAATTATGAATGCCATGTTTTTGAGTGTCGATTTAGTTGACCCTATCTCACACATAATAGTGACTGTAGATGAGGAACATTCATCTTGTCGGTGATGAATGGTTTCGCCAAATGACTTGGATTAAGACTTATGTTTAAGTCCTTATGAGTCAATGGTAAAACGTTGGAGATCAAAGGTAAACAAGTTATGTTCCTTAATTGAATGATAAATCTTGGCTATGTGCTATATACAATAATTTGTGAGACTTTCCTAAATATTAATGTTTTAAGATTTATGAATAAGTCTCATTATTTTGTCTTAACAAAGGATGAATGTTGCAAAGTGATATTATGATATCCTTGGGGCTGTGAAGAATCAGAATGATGCATCTTCTATTCACATGCTAAATGCATTGTAGTCTAAAGCATGCTAGACTAGTACTTGGTTAATTATGGTCTTGACGGAGACTAATTAACTCTAAACATTAAAATGTGTATGAACACAATAACAATTTGTGTATAGACAAAGTTGAGGACAAATTTTCATTCATTATAAGAAAAATACATGTAACTTTTGAAAAGTTTGTTCGAAAAGCTAATGAGGAGAACTCATTGTCTAGGCTTATTCAAGATGTTAAATTGGAATAATTCTAATTTGGCGACAAACTTATGACAATGGCATGTGTTGCTTTGGTTAGCTCGGAAGCATATGTAAGCTAATGCAATATGAGTTGAATTCACTGATACAATGAGGTTGATCTTGTTCAATCATATGCGTATAAATGTCGTCATAAGTGAAGTTACGAAAATGTTGATCAAATGGCAAGAAATGTGGGGGGGATCCATTTAGAAACAACCTTATAAGGGTGTGTAGAAATGGTTTTCATTACCCCATCTGGATGAGATCCTATAACACTTAAATGTGGGGGTGTCTTGCATTTGTATCATAAAAGTTTGGCAATAAGGATTTTGTAATCCAATCTAACATTGCAAACATACAACTAAGTGGAGGACACAAAGGTCGTAGTGCATAATGGAGATGTGTTTGCCTTAAATGATACGCGTATCTTACAAAGACATATGATATAACTGTAGGTCTGTTGTACGGATCTTTCTGGTCCTAATTTGGAAAACCTAAGGTAAACGTGCGGAATCCGTTTGCATATGCGACATTGTAGACAAGTTTGTTACTGTTTAATCACTGTTTCATTGATTAGTAAACGTTACAAATCCTGGAAACACTTGGACAGAGCTTCGCCGTCCAGTACACAAAATCTCTGAATCTTAAAAATTAAATACCAAGTTTATTTACAGGACGACAAGTTCGCTTGAACTGTGTCATGGACAAGTTCGGGCGAACTTGTCCTAGGCATGACAAGTTCGGGCGAACTTGTCCTAGGCATGACAAGTTCGTTCGAACTTGTCCCTAGACAACACAAGTTCGGGCGAACTTGGCTCTAAAGATACATAAACTTCAACATTTTGCTCCTAAATACAGACTCGACTTTATACGATGATGCAGGCAACAGACATATGCATCAACAGACTCCCCCTTGGATGTTGTCGTAGTCATCATTCTTCAATTAAGTTCCAGAGTCTTTAATATGTCTTGATCTTTACTTCTTGAATAACTTTAACATCCATTATCTTCATAGCTTCTACAATCATTTTCTCTTTTCTTGAGCTTGTCTTGATAAAACTTGAATCACCATGCTCCCCCTTGCTTTGAGCTTTCTGGTATCTTCAATCAACGTTTTTATCCAGCTCCCCCTTAGAATCTACTTCCTGTTTCAAAGTTCCTCAAACATTCAAAGAAATATTTCAGATTCAAACTTTGAAATTTCATAACACAAACATTTCAAATTTTAATCTTCTATCACTTCTATCAGTTTTAAACCCTCTCAGTTAATCAAGTCCAAATTAATGACCTTGAATATCTGATTCGTGTATCAAGTTCAACTTAATGTCTTGATTAAACTTTTTGACACTAAACTGACACATTTATTGAAATGTAAGTTTCAACTTAATGAACTTTTAAACTTTTCAGATCAATTTTCAAAAGTTGTTAGATTTTGTTCAGCAACTCTAGACTTTGAAAAATCAGCTTTTCATCATCAGTGGTCGAAACTAAAAGATAATATAATCTTTTTGTTTTTATGAAATGAATATCAAACACTAAGTATGTACAACATATTTATAAATATATTTACAGACATATTTATGTTGAGTTTGTGTTAAAGGATCATATCAGTTTTTGAGACAAATCACAAGTACCATTGACCTCTTCATGACACTAAGTTTTAAACAAATTTACCTAGATTGTCGATATATTTGTACTCTTAAACTTCAACAGATTTCTCAATTGTTCCAAGATACGTTATGTAGAATTAAGAACCTTGACTTAACTATGGTTCCCATCTCAGAATATACTCCCGCATCAAGATTTCATCTTACAGGTGAGTATAGCGTAACTGATATCTGTATCTGGGTTATGCGAGACCTTGAGAGCTCAGGTTAGTACCACCGTACAGAAAAAGAGATGAAGGCTCGACTTATAAGGTAGTGTTCCATATTTGGAATCTTTTTTACTGCAATTGATTAGATCTTTCGATTTTTTCAATTTTGTTGCAGTTTTGGAGTTTTTAGCAAAAGCATTATAGAAGTTCTAGGCTATTGCTTCCGCAAAATCATAAGAACTTGTATAATACCCCAGATATCAATCATCTATAAAGACCTCGTATCTCAGAATCAGGCAATCTCTCAAACGAAATTTCGGAGTACTAAGTCCATATATCCAAGATATGTTAATCCACAAGTTTAAGCAGTTGTAAAATTTAGTTTATATCCTGGAAACAATTTACTGAACGTGTAAAGTCTATCGACACATCCACAGTAAGACTTGTTTATCACTTTTAAACTTTACAATTCTTTAGCATACTGTGATGGTCCACTGATGTACTATCATTTCCTTTGTGACACAAAATTCTTTTTGTCTTTTTCAATGTTTTTGTACTTTTTGATTTTTCATATGTTTTTATATTTTCTCGTAATTTTCTCCCCCTAAAATCAAAAACATATTTTTGTATTTTAGTTTTTAAGAAATACTAATCTAAAAGATAGACAAACCAATGTGGATCACGTGAACTCGACGTCCGGTCCATATGCAACCTCTGCCTCCGCACCTGTCAACAAATTTATAATACCGTTAAGCCTAATTAGATATTTAAATCTCGTTAAAGGAAAAGTTATGGTATAAAAATCAGCTTTGTGTTCATCGGTGTGGATTTTTTCTATTCGTACCACTTCTTTTCGTAGCAGTCACGAATGAAGTGATAACGAATTTCTATGTGTTTAGTTCGAGAGTGATGAACAGGATTTTTACTGATGTCGATTGCTGCCTTATTGTCTACATATAAAGGCGTATCAAGAAATTGCAATCCATAGTCTCTCATTTGTTGTTGAATCCATAGGATTTGTGAACAACAGCTGGAAGTGGAAATGTATTCTGCCTCACAGGTAGAAAGAGAGACCGTGATTTGTTTCTTGCATTGCCACGTTACTAAACGGGTTCCAAAGAACTGGCAACCAGCCATTGTAGACATTGAATTAAGCTTGTCCACCCTAAAGTCCGAATCAACGTATCCCGACAGATAAAAATTATCGTTCTTTAGATACCACAAGCCGGTGCTTGGATATCCCTTCAGGTAACGGAATATTCGCTTGACTATCTGCATGTGTGACACTTTGGGACTGGACTGATATCTCGCGCAAAGACAGGTAGGATACATGATATCTGGGCGAGATGCCATCAGATACATAAGAGATCCTATCATCGACCGATAGAGCGTATCATCCACTTTGGTTCCTGTTTCGTCAATGCAAATCCCGTGATTCAGCGCCAGAGGAGTAGAAAGCGGCTTCGAGCTATCCATTTCAAACTTCTTCAAAATATCGTGAACTTACTTCGTTTGATGAATGAATATGTCGTTTGGTAATTGATCAATTTGTAACCCGAGGAAGAACTTCATTTCGCCCATAGAAGACATTTTGAACTTCTTCTTCATAATCTTCTCGAATTCTTTTCAATTACTATCATCCGTTGAACCAAAGATGATATCAACCACATAGATTTGTACGATGATTAGATGACTTCCGACTTCTTTGGTAAACAATGTACTATCCACTGTGGCTCTCGTAAAGCCGTTTCCAAGGAGATGTTGAGATAACGTCTCGTACCAAGCTCCCGGGGCTTAATGTAATCCGTATAAGGCTTTGTCCAGGAGATAAGCTTTGTTCTTGTTCAGTGGATCGACGAACCCCGGTGGTTGTCCGACGTACACTTGCTCGCGTAGCTTACCATAGAGAAATGCAGATTTCACATCTAACTGGTACACTTTAAAACCTTTCCAAGCAGCGAATGCAAGGAAAATGTGGATTGACTCTAAGCGTGCAACAAGTGCATAGACTTCCGTGTAGTCAATTCCTTCTTACTGGTGGAAACCTTTGACAACAAACCGAGCTTTGTTTCTAACGATCACACCTCGATCATCCCTTTTACACTTGAAGACCCGCTTTGTATCTATCGCTTTCTGCTTTGGTGGTAAGTTGACAAGTCTCCAGACTCCCAGTTTCTCAAACTGTAACAACTCTTCATGCATCGCTATCACCCAGTTCTCATGACCCAAAGCTTCATTCACAGTATTCGGCTCGATTTGAGATATGAAACATGAATAATAACAATAATCTTGAGTAGGAGCCACTCGAGTATAGAAACAACTTAAAGCTTTGTTGATTTGGTTTCGCGTTTTCACACCAGTCTGTAGCTCTCCAATAATGTTTGTTGAAAGGTGATATGAATAAGATCATGGCATCTCCTCGCTAGGAACATCAATTGAGCTATTCTGATTTGAAATATTCATATCAACTATCAAATCAACTTCAGGAGCACTCGATGTTGCTTCGTTTTGAGTGCTAGGGCCAGCAGATTGGTTTAACATATTGGATATCTGCTCGGATTCTTCATTAGAAGAAGATTCTCCATCATCGTCGAAAGTTGGAGCTTCATCGGAGTCGGAATTCTGATTCTGAGGAATAATGGGCTCTGTAGTTGCATTTCCTGGTTCAGTGGAAACATTTGCTGGAGTTGTAGTAGGTGCTGCTTCTGCTTCAGAAACTTGTTCATCCGGAACACCACTATTACTCGGACCTGCGCCAAAAGACGATGTAGAACCAGTAGGTTGATTAACCAGAATTGGCCTTAGAATCTGTTCTTGACTAGCCGACTGTTGAAGATAATAAAGAGTTGCAAGTTCTTCTTCAGCCGGTTCTTCTGGCAAGTCGAATGACTTCCACAAATATTGGTAATTGAACAACCACGCGCCACCTTTCCTCTGAATAGGAGTTGTGTACCGAAAGCAATCAACATGTTGTGCTTCGACCACTTTTCTCAACACAGGAATATAGACTCTCCTTAGCGGACTAGCATACCCGACAAAGAAACCTTCAAGCGTTTTGGCACCAAATTTTCCATCTTGATCAATCACTGTACACGATGCGCCAAACGGCTCTAGGTATTTGAGATTTGGTTTCCTTCGGTTGATCATTCCGAAGCATGTCTTTTTAGTCGGTTTGACAGTTAAGACCCTATTCATAGTGTAGCATGCCGCTGCAACCGCCTCACTCCAAAAGCTGACAGGAAGCTTTGAGTCAGCAAACATAGTTCTTGCTATTTCAATCAACGTTCTGTTCTTCCTCTCTGCTACGCCATTTTGTTGTGGAGTGTACGGTGCACTGAATTCGCGCAATATTCCTTTGGCATCGCAAAATTCTTTGCCATTTTGTTCCTCTCTGCTATTCCTTTGTTATTTTTGAACTCCGTTCCATTATCGCTTCGAATACGTCTGACAGGGAGATGATATAGATTTTCGAGTTTCTTGAAGAGAATCACAAGATTGTCGAACGTTTCATCTTTAGACTCTTGAAAGAAAACCCATGAATATCGAGAATAATCATCTGTGATGACCAAACAATACAGATCTCCTGATATACTTCGGACGTTCACCGGACCGAAAAGATCCATATGTAGACGTTCAAGCAGCAACTTTATGGAATTAAGAATATTCTTAGGATGTGACTTCTTAATCTGCTTCCTTTTCTTAAATTGAAGACAATGATCCGTCATATGGAACCTTCGAAGATTTACTCCTTCAACCAGGTCGTTGTAAACCAGAAAGTTCATTTTCCTCAGATGTATATGCCCCATCTTCCTGTGCCATAGAATCGAATCCTTCTCTGTGGCTTTTGTGACAAAACATTGAGCTGATTTCGACGATGTGGTAGCAACACCCATGTCTAACACGTAGAGATAGTTTTCGAGTGGAGCGCGCATTAGTATCCACTCATCAGGAATCGTGAAGCCCTGCTTCAGTATCATGCACTCCTTGCTATTGAAATGAACTGTGAACTGCTTGTCGCAAATCTATGAAATGCTGAGAAGATTGTTCTCCAGCTCGGCGATATAGTTAACACAATCAAAAGACACCACACCTTTCGAAAGTTTTCCTTCAGCTACAATCCGGCCTCCTTGATTTCCAGCGAAGCCTACATACCCTCGATTTATCGCTTTGATATCGAAGAGTAGTGCTTTCATCCCGGTCATGTGCCTCTGCACACATTAACATTCAGTGAAAAAGTGCAACCCAAGCCTTTTTGGTCTTGGGTTTGGGATAATAATCTTCGTAAACATCCTCAAATTCACCAGCTAAGACTTCATCGACATTATCGTTTTCAAACTTGACCTTTTTCTTATCTTTTGAAAGTTTTGGACAAACTTTGACAGTTTCAGTTTTATTTTTTGAATCCGACACTTTGTCGACTTTGTTTTTAACTGACTCAGACTTTGCAACTTCAGATGTTGTTTTTTTAGCAACCCTGGATTGCGATTTAACTCTTTCTTTCTTTATGTAAAACCTTGAATCTTTGTTTTCATTCGATTGGGAAGTTTCTCCTTTCTCAAAAGTTGAGTTTTCAAACTTCGATTCAGTTTTAGGTTTAACTTCAATTTTAGATTCATTGTTTCGTTTTAGAATTGTGATGTGTTTTACAATCTCTGTTTGCTTGAATTTCTCAACATCTGAACTTGTTTTTCTTCGAGGATAAACAGGCTTAGATTTCGGACACTTGCGTGCAATGTGACCAACTTCATTGCATTTAAAGCAAGTCCAAGTGTCATGAGAATGTCCACCAGTGGGTTTTACTCCACTTGCGGATTTAGCCTTATCCTGAAGTTCTTTTTCCTTTTTGAACTCGTCATTTGATTGCTTTCCAATCAAATTCTCTTCATGAACCGTACTAGACCCATACACAAAAGCCATATTTTTATTCTTGTATTCATGAAATGATGACTTCTATTTCTTATTCGGTTCATCTTCAACCTCCAAACCCAAACCCGCTCTCCTGTTTTCAGGAAAGTCACCACCATTCCTTCGGTAGTTGTCATAGTTTCTTTTAGGTATAGAATAAAATTTCTTTTCATTTCTCTCCAAATTTTCTGATGATACTTCGACAAGTTTGAACAATTTATCAATTTGGTCTCTTTCACATTTTGAATCGGAAAACTGTCATTGAAATATAGTCTATCAGATTCCTTAACTCTGTACATGACAACGTTAGGATCATCACTTAGAATATCTTCCGATGATG
Source organism: Scalesia atractyloides (assembly GCA_947069175.1). Classification (NCBI taxonomy): domain Eukaryota; kingdom Viridiplantae; phylum Streptophyta; class Magnoliopsida; order Asterales; family Asteraceae; genus Scalesia; species Scalesia atractyloides. The sequence continues at coordinate 61,118,337 of CAMTDV010000030.1, forward strand.
TATCGTCATCTTCAGATTGTGATTCATAATTGTTCGAACTTTAGTTGGCGCTCTCAAAGCTGCCATCATCAGATTCACTCAAAACATTTTCAACAACATTTTTAACCACTGCTTCGCTGTCATCTCTTATGTAGGTTATATCAATGTTCTCAGGCAACTCATTTTTCTTTTCAGTCAAAAGTTCAATGTTAAACCCCTTTTCCATCCCTTCAGCTTTCCTGCGACAATATTTTTCGCACAAGGGTGGTGGAACATTGCTATAATCCCCACGTTTCTTACCTTTTGATTTCTAAACATCTTCTTCCGACAGAATCGTAGAAAGAATATGATCTATGACGTAAGCATTTGTGGTATAGGTCTTCAAAAGCTGTCTTACCCTTTCGGTTTCGATTTTCATGTCTTGAAGCTCTTGTTTTACTTCAGCAATGTTGTTTATGTAAGTGTTAATAGCTTTTTGTTTTTCCATTAACGTGGCTTTTAACATTCTCACTGTGTCAGTTTGTTCAATGTTATTATTATCATGCTAATATTGTTAAAAAAGTTTTAACAAATTTTACTTGTTTTACAGATTAAAGCCAAAAAGATTTTCAGTGTGTTTTAGCATAAACTTGCAAAAATACAAAAAGATTTTGTTTCTACATTAGTTTCTACAAGCCAATGTTGGAGAACGGATCTTCGAAGTCTGGTAAGGTGCTAAACTGGTGGGAATCTAAGTGACAACAGGCTGGGAGCTAATCTGTAAAATCTGATAAGAGAAAACGATTAAAAGTTCATTAATTTGAAACTTGAATTTGAGAAAAACCAACGGTTTGTTCATAACGGGTCGAACCGAGGTCATTAACTTGGACTCGGCAGACAAATCGGTTAACCAAGGTCATTATCTTGGACTTGGTCAACTGAGTGGATTGTTAAAACCGGTAAAATTGGAAAGTTCAGGGTCTAAATTGAAAATTTTGAAAAATTTGATTTTGGGTTGATCAAGTTCACCCGAACTTGTTATCAAGTTCGACCGAACTTGTTTGTGCTTTATAGACATTATTAAATGACAAGTTCGCCCAGACTTATAACTGATCTTAGTTTATTGGTTTGACAAGTTCGCCCGGACTTGTTCGGTATAAATAGATCATAAGTTCGCCCGGACTTCATTATCTGTTTTCACATATTCTGAGCGAACTTGTGCGATTTTGAGCGAACATCAAATTGGTCACATTTAAGTAGAATTGCTGCCCGATTTTAAAGTGAATCTTAGTGATTTGCACACTAAGAATCATGGCTATGGTAAGTAATTAGACATTGAACCGTGAATTGATAGAGTTTGAACCATTATAGATCTGTGTTGGACAATTGGACTTAAATATGAATGTTTTAGGACAAATTGAACATTAAAATGTGCTAAACAACATTAATCGATCCTAAACATGTCATAAATTTGAATCCAGAACCTCTGGATATGATGTTGCAGGTTTTTGTCATGAAAGAGATGACAAGTTCGCCCGAACTTGTCAACTGGTTCTTTGAACCAAGTTCGACCGAACTTGTCCTCAACTATAATAGAATGATCATCTCTCAAGTCTGCCCGAACTTGTCCTCAAGTGTAAAACAATGAATGTTTTACAAGTTCGCCCGAACTTGTTTGAGAGTTTCAAAAATCATGATCTTTGACAAGTTCGCCCGGACTTGTCTGAATCTGTTTCAATCGCAAAAGCTTTACAAGTTCTCCCAAACTTGTTTAAGATTTGGTTAAAATTGCCAATCAAGTTCGCCCGAACTTGATATTAGGGTTTGTGAAAATTGTTGAAATTTTGCTAATTTTGTCTTGATTTTCGTGCTTGCAGAATATTCAGCTCTCGTTTAATAAGTTCCACAATAAGTGTATCACGCTCGACAAGACTGTCTGTCCATCTCTTGAAGCATATGACAGTATTCTCGGATTTATGGAGTGTATTCTGATTCATAAGGCGATCACGGAAAAGACAGTGGTATATAGGTCTCATGTCTATAGATTTTGGAATGGCGCATCCCTAAATGAAGACAGCACAGTGATAAAGTCAATCGTCCGCGTGGGAAATGAAGATAAAGAGTTCACAGTGAAAGAAGCTGATATTTGAAAGGTGCCACTTTAAAGTCAAGCCTTCATCTCTTTGTCGATATAGGGGTACTAACCTGAGCTCTCAAGGCCTTGCAAAACCCAGATACAGATATCAGTTACGCTATATTCACCTGTAAGATGAAATCTAGGGAATCTTGATACGGGAGTATATTCTGAGATGGGAACCATAGTTGAGTCAAGTTTCATAATTCTAACTAAGATATCTTGGAACAATTGAGAAATGTGTCGAAGTTTAAGTGGATAAACATATCGACAATCTAGGTAAACGAGTTTAAAACTTAAAGTCATCAAAAGGTCAACGGTACTGGTGATATCAATCAACTGATATGATCCTTAGACACAAATTCACAAAAATATGTCTGTAACAAATGAACACACACCTATATATAGGCATACAAGTTCGCCCGAAGTGTGGATAGGACAAGTTCAGGCGAACTTGTCCACCATATGACAAGTTCGGGCGAACTTGTCCTCCACATATCAAGTTCGGGCGAACTTGTCCTCCTCATTACAAGTTCGGGCGAACTTGTACCCTTTTTCACTATACGCTCCGTATTTTGGTCGTGTGTTCGATTCTAACCTATACAATATTCAACACACGCTCAATCTAGCCTATTCAACAAGTGACGAACATAAATGCATCAAAATATTCCCCTTGTTCGTTACTGTCGAAGCTTGGTCTTGATCTTCAAAAACTCTGAACCGTGTTTGAATATTCCTCAACTTCAATCAAGGTGTCTGCCGATGTCGTCGAGACGCGTCAACAGATTCCCCCTTAATTGATGATCCGGGTTCGCATTATCAACTTACAATTCCGCTGAAATCTCCAGTTCAGAACTTTAGTTGCATGGTTTTCGACCTCCTCTGATTTGCTTGATCAATGAAATTTTCTTGAATAATCATCAACTCAAAGCTAATCAATGCAGCTTCTTCTCCGTTCCGACGATAACCACATCTGAGTTTAGTTTTTGAATAAGCGTTGAGCATCGAGAGTTTATTCCGCACACTCCTAAAATATCAAAAACTCAACCGGCAATTGATAGAAACTTTGAATCACCGCACCGGAGAACTACAAATCAACGAATACCCTCGAAAATCTGAAATCCGAATTTCCGTAATCGCAGTTACTGGTAGGAACGCCCTCCATTAGCATAGGAACCTAGATTTATTTCTAACGTTCTATTAGGCGGAAACTAATAACGTGTTAATCAAATAACAAGAATTACTCATTTAACTGTTTGTTTATTGAGCTTAATGTTCAATAAATTCAAGTTCCGGATCCGACATAGCTTCGCCGTCTCTGTGCCAAAATCTCTGATTCTTACAAATGAAAACCCAAGGCACCTATTTATAGGAATTCAAGTTCGCTTGGGATGGTTAACAAGTTCGGGCGAACTTGTCTTGAACAAGTTCGGCCGAACTTGTTCTCACATCTAGTTTCCGGGCGAACTTGACCATTTACATACATAAATACGCCTCGTTTCTAACAGATTAAGCTCTAATCACTCAGACTCAATATACAATGATGTAGGCAACAGACATACGCACCAACAAACTCCCCTTGGATGTTGCCGTAGTCATCTTGACTTCAAATATGCTCCTGAGTCTTTAACATTCTCATGATCTTTAGTCTTGAATAACTGTAACGTCTTTGATCTTCAAATCTTTTTTCAGTTTCTTGAGCTAGCGTTTGATAAACGACCATGCTCCCCCTTGCTGTGAGCTTTGCTCCCCTTACTTTGAGCTTTCTGGTATCTTCAACATTTTATCCTGCTCCCCCTAAAACTTTACTTCTGTTTCAAAGTTCTCAGACATTCAAATAAACATTTCAGATTCAAACTTTGAAATTTTATAACATCAACATTTCAAATTTTAATCTCCAATTTAAATTTTAGTTATTCAAGTTCAATTCAATGACCTTGAACATTTTTACATTTAAGACTTTGACCATTCACATGTTTATCAATTATGGAATCCACTTAGTTGACCAAGTCCAAGTTAATGACCTTGGTTAACCAATTTCATTTATCGAGTCCAAATTAATGACCTTGATTTGAAACCGTTGTGAATAAACAAACGCTTTTCTGCCCATTTAAAGTTTCAAATTAATGAACGTTTTTCAACACTTTCGATCATTTTGATTATTTTAACATATGTCGTCAAGATTTTCACCATAATAGCACCTTACGAGACTTCGAAGAACCGTTCTCCATCATTGGCTTGTTGAAACTAATGAAGAAACAAAATCTTTTTGACTTTTTAGAAAGTTTATGCTAAAACACACTGAAAATCTTTTGGTTTTAATCTGTAAAGCATAAAAAGATAACAAACCAATGAGGATCCCGGGAACTCGTCGTCCGATCCTTTCTCCAACATCTGCATCTGCACCTGTTCAACAAATAAACCATTAAACTCATTTACGTGAAAGAATAAATGGTTTTGTCATAAAATCAGTTTTGTGTTCAACGGTGTGGATTTGCATAATTTGATTTTTTACGAATTTTCTTTTCAACTACTCCCCCTCAAAATGACAAAGATATGACATATTCAGAATAAGTTAAGAAACATGAAACTTCGCTATCCAGATTCAACTTTGACAATGTGGATCTTTAGAGCCCCTGCACATGAAAAGTAACTACTTGAATAGTGAAACCTAAACCTTTTTGGTTTTGGGTTGAACTGATAAAGATCATCGTAATCACTTTCAAAATCATCATAGTAATCAAAATCATCATCAGACATTTCGTCCGATGTCAATTTTGAAGACTTTTCAACCTTTTCTTTCTTTGTTTGTTTTGAAAAATTTGACTTTGAAAGATCATTTTTTATTTCTGATTCATTTGATTTGACAATTTTATTCTTATCAGAAATAGACTTTGGTTTTTCAGATGATGAAGACTCTTTCTTCACAACCCAGGATTGTGATTTACTTCTAGCTTTCTTGATATAGAATCTAGAATCTTTGTTTTCGTTCGATTTTGAAGTTTCACCTTTCTCAAAAGTTGAGTTTTCAAATTTTGATCCAGTTTTAGGTTTCACTTCGAATTTAGATTCATAGTTTCTATTTAACACTTTGATTGGTTTCACAATCTCTGGTTGTTTTTGTCTTTCATCTTTTGACACTGTTTTTCTTCGTGGAAGCACAGGCTTTGATTTCTGACACTTGCGAGAAATATGACCAACTTCATTGCATTTAAAGCAAGTCCGATTATGATGAACATGCCCACTAGTGGGTTTCACTCCACTTGTGGACTTAGCCTTGTGCCGAAGTTCTTTCTCTTTCTTGAACTCTTCATTTGATTGCTTACCGATCAAGCTATCTTCCTGAACCGTGTTTGTCCCATACACAAACTTCATGTTTTTACCTTGTATTCATGGAATGGTGACTTCTGGTTCTTTTTCGGCTCATCTTCACTTACTTCCAAACCCAACCCTACTCTCCTGTTCTCAGGAAAATCACCACCATTCTTTCGGTAGTTGTTAAAGTTCCTTTTGGGTTTCGAGTAAAATCTTTTCTCATTTTTCTCAAGATCATCTGACGAAACTTCTACAAGTTTGAACAATTTGTCAATTTGATCTTCTTTCACGTTTCGAATCGGAAAGCTATCATCAAAATATAATCTATCAAATTCCTTAACCTTGTACATGACAACATTAGGATCATCACTTAAATCATTTTCAGACGATGTATCGTCATCTTCGGATTGTGATTCCGAGTTGTTCGAACTTGAGTTGGCGCTTTCAGAGCTGCCATCGTCAGAATTATTTCCTAAGACATTCTTTACCATAATTTTCACAACCACTTCACTGTCATTGTTTGATTTCGTATAGACTACATCAATGTTCTCAGGCAATTGATCTTTATTTTCAGATAAAAGCATTATGTTTATTGCCTTTCCAATACCATCCTCTTTCTTGCGGCAGTAACTCGCAAGTAGTGGCGGTGGAACATTTCCGTACTCTTTACGCTTTAGACCTTTTGGCTTATCATCTTTTTCCTCCGATTTAATCGTAGGAAGAATGTGATCAATGACATATGCATTTGTGATGTAGCTTTTTAACAATTGCCTTACCCTCTCAGTTTCAATCTTCATGTCTTGAAGCTCTTGACTTGTTTCAGCTATTGTGTTAATATACATGTTAATTGCTTTTTGTTTTTCAATGACAATTACACTTAACATTCTAACATTAGCACTTAATTCTAGATTAGCTTTTCGACATTACAATACGTTCCTTTTAATTTTTCATAAGCCTCTTTCATTGTTCTGTAACCATAACGAAAATTTTCGTTATGCACAGTTATTTCGCTTATGATTTTATACTGCTCAGCTAACTGTTCACAAGGATTTGCGTACTTTGTGCAAGGTTTTTCAACCTCCACAACTTTCACAATCTCCTTTTCTATAACTCTTACCTCAGAACTTACTTTCTCATCCTCCTATTTCTTTTCTTCATTCACCAGCTCAGACGATGCTGCATCAGAATAACCTGCAAAACTAGAAACACTATTAGGAGAAGCAGCATTCTGCAACATCGTGTGATGATAAATCTCCTCTTCTTCTCTTTGCTGCATGTATTGTTCCAGAATTGCATTCTCTAGAGCTGCATTCTCAGCAGACATATCTTGCTCTTCAATAATCTCAGCCATAAGAGCAACTCCAGTCTTCTTGTTAATATACTTGTTCCAATCAAAACCTTCATTATCATTTGAAGCTACCATAGCTTTCTCTGTGGTGTTGGATGATTGATCTTGAACTTCAATTTTTCTTGGGAGTGGTTTGTATTGTAAAGCTTTCTTGTAGTAATCATTTCCACTTCCGAAAGGATTTTGGTTGCCACTTACTTCTTGATTCGTGCATTCGCGTTTAAAATGTCCCTTTTGTCGGCATTTGAAGCATGTGACTTTTGACTTGTCAAAACCAAGTTTGTTACTTGAATTACCAATGTCTCTTCCGGTTAGCGCTACAAATTTGGTAACTCTTCTGATGATTGAAGCCAGACTCCACTTAATGTCCATCAGCTCCAGCTCTTCTTCATCCACCTGATCGTAATCCTCAGCAGTCATTTCAGGATTTCCGATCTTTCCAGCAACTAAACATTCATACGATTCCAGAACAGTAGCAAGAAGTGCTATGTGTTGTTTAGCCACTTTCTCAGGAAAAACATTCTTCAAGTTAACAACGATGTTGCACTGGAAAACATTCGGATCAGAACTTGATTGGTGTGTCTGATGTGACTGATTGTTCTTATTTTGAAAGAAGATCCTAAAGAAGTGTTTGAATATCCAGTACTTGGAGAACTTTGAGTGGAACTCATGTTAGCACTAAAGGATGTCTGAATTTTCGGACTCTGGATCTGAGTATCATGAACACCTCCTTTGTAATAGACTCCGACATCTTGAACAACGTTGGTATTCTTTGATTTTGCAATTTTTAATAATTCCATCTCATGACCCTCAAGTTTATATTATATATGAACGATGACAACTTTAAATGCCTCCATCCTGGACTGGTCTTCAATATCAGTAGATAAGTTAACCATTCTCCCTCGGGAAGTGCATCAGCCAACTTCTCTATTTGCTCTTCGTTAGATCTTTTAATGTCATGCCTTCGCATCTGGACCATAAGATGACAATATCGTCAATCATCTGTTTCATCGTCTCTCCTTTAATCATTGTGAAGATCTTGAATTCTATCTTGATTAACGCCTTTTTGCTCTTTATCATCTCATCGCTTCCTTTAAACTTGTCACAAAGAGCATGCCACAAATCTTGTGAAGTTTCACATTCTGGTAACAGTATCAAAATATCTTCCATCACAGATTGTTGAATCAGACTAATCTTTTTCTTTTCGGCCACATACGCCTCTTTATCAGCAGGTGTAAACTTAATCAAAGGTAGATCTTGTTCGCATTCATCCTTTGGCCATTTGTATCCGTTTTCTACTGCAACCCAACTATGGAACTGATTAGCTTGTACCCAGTTTACAAACTTCTCTTTCCATTCCTCAAACTCGTCCATACTCATAAGCTTTAGCGGTTTAGTAGTAGTACCCATCTCATTATCGAGATTCATCTGATTGACCACAATAGTATTGACATTTGACGAAGAAGCCACTTGTGAAACAAACGCGTTATGAAAATCTTCCATCTTGAAAAACTGACGAATATCACTGAAAACACACGTTCACAAACTTCGAAAAATGATCAGTACACTGACAAGTTCGGGCGAACTTGCAATTTGTGAGAAATCAGATTTTGATTTTATCACAAGTTCGGGCGAACTTGTGTTGAAAATTTGAAAAAATTCCTCCCTGATACAAGTTCGGTCGGACTTGTATGGAAAGTTCAGAGAACAAGCAAGTTCGAGCGAACTTATTTTGATTTTCAAATAAATTTTCAAGTTCGGGCGAACTTATGCTACTTTTTCAACAAGATTTAATCAAGTTCGGGCGAACTTGATAAAACTTGAAGTAAAATAGGTAAGTTCGAGCGGACTTATATGAAAATCTTTGAAATATCAGTCAAGTTCGGGCGAACTTGATTAAAATCAATGAATTTTAATCAAGTCCGGGCGAACTTGACCCTAAGTTCGACCAAAATCAGTTTTTGAAACATGGTTTTTTCAACTTTTTTATATCAAATCGTGTGAATTTGATGTTCAAACTCTCAGGGGTTTACCACAAGTGTATTTTACATGACATATTCAAGTTTTAGACATTTTTGACCGTGAATTCTTCAAATGTGTGAAAAAGTTAAGAAAAATGGTAGAAAGAGGTAGAATAAGAGTGATTCTTGAAGTGATTCCACCAAATCTATGTATCCAGGCTCTGGTACCACTTGATAAGACCATCCTCCATTAGCATAGGAACTTAGATTTATTTCTAACGTTCAATTAGGAGGAAACTAATGACGTGTTAATCAAATAACAAGAATTACTCATTTAACTGTTTGTTTATTGAGCTTAATGTTCAATACATTCAAATGAAAACCTAAGGCACCTATTTATAGCTTCGCCGTCTTTGTGCCAAAATCTCTGATTTTTACAAATGAAAACCCAAGGCACCTATTTATAGGAATTCAAGTTCGCTTGGGATGGTTAACAAGTTCGGGCGAACTTGTCTTGAACAAGTTCGGGCGAACTTGTTCTCACATCTAGTTTCCGGGCGAACTTGACCCTTTACATACATAAATACGCCTCGTTTCTAACAGATTAAGCTCTAATCACTCAGACTCGATATACAATGACGTAGGCAACAGACATACGCACCAACAGACTCCCCCTTGGATGTTGCCGTAGTCATCTTGACTTCAAATATGCTCCTGAGTCTTTAACATTCTCTTGATCTTTAGTCTTGAATAACTGTAACGTCTTTGATCTTCAAATCTTTTTTCAGTTTCTTGAGCTAGCGTTTGATAAACGACCATGCTCCCCCTTGCTGTGAGCTTTGCTCCCCCTTACTTTGAGCTTTCTTGTATCTTCAACATTTTATCCTGCTCCCCCTAAAACTTTACTTCTGTTTCAAAGTTCTCAGACATTCAAATAAACATTTCAGATTCAAACTTTGAAATTTTATAACATCAACATTTCAAATTTTAATCTCCAATTTAAATTTTTAGTTATTCAAGTTCAAATCAATGACCTTGAACATTTTTACATTTAAGACTTTGACCATTCACATGTTTATCAATTATGAAATCCACTTAGTTGACCAAGTCCAAGTTAATGACCTTGGTTAACCAATTTCATTTATCGAGTCCAAATTAATGACCTTGATTTGAAACCTTTGTGAATAAACAAATGTTTTTCTGCCATTTTAAAGATTCAAATTAATGAACTTTTTTCTACACTTTCGATCATTTTGATTATTTTAACAGATGTCGTCAAGATTTTCACCATAATAGCACCTTACGAGACTTCGAAGAACCGTTCTCCATCATTGGCTTGTTGAAACTAATGAAGAAACAAAATCTTTTTGACTTTTTAGAAAGTTTATGCTAAAACACACTGAAAATCTTTTGGTTTTAATCTGTAAAGCAAGTAAAGAAAGTAAACTATGTCCAAACATATTTACAGACATATTTTTGTGAATTTGTGTCTAAGGATCATATCAGTTGATTGAGACATATCACCGTACCTTTGACCTTTTGATGACTTTAAGTTTTAAACTTGTTTACCTAGATTGTCGACATGTTTGTCCACTTAAACTTCGACACATTTCTCAATTGTTCCAAGATATGTTAGGTATGAATTATGAAACTTAACTTAACTATGGTTCCCATCTCAGAATATACTCCCGTATCAAGACTCCCTAGATTTCATCTTACAGGTGAATATAGCGTAATTGATATCCGTATCCGGGTTAATGCGAAGCCTTGAGAGCTCAGGTTAATACCACTGTATCGACAAAGAGATGAAGGCTCGACTTAAAGGTGTGTTCCACTTAAGGAATCTTTTAAGCATTGCAAATGATTAGATCTTTCGATTCTTTTCAGCTTTGCATGCAGTTTGGGTTTTTTAGCAAAAGCATTATAGAAGTTCTAGTCTATTGCTTCCGCAAAATAAGAAGAACTTATATAATACCCCAGATATCAATCATCTATAAAGACCTCGTATCTCAGAATCAGGCAATCTCTCAAATGAAATTTCGGAGTACTAAGTCCATATATCCGAGAGATGTTAATCCACAAGATTAAGCAGTTGTAAAATTTACTTTATATCTCAGAAACAATTTACTGAACGTGTAAAGTCTATCGACACATCCACAGTAAGACTTGTTTATCAATTTAAACTTTACAATTCTTTAGCATACTGTGATAGTCCACTGATGTACTGCCATTTCCTTTTTGACACAAAATTCTTTTGTCTTTTTCAATGTTTTTGTAATTTTGAATTTTCAAATGTTTTTGAATTTTCAACTTTTTCATATGTTTTTTATTTTTCTAAAATTTTCTTACTCCTGAAAGATTAATTAGGAAATCGGTAATCTGCTCAATCAGCAAATCTTCATCAAAAACAGACAATCTGGTAACGCATCGAATCTGAGAAACACACGTCCGTAACCAAAATCACATTCTTCCTCTTCAATCACAATGCTAGATATATAGCTATCTCCGATAGACCAGCGCCACTTAGTCAACAAACATCATCATCCAACGACGGTTAGTCAAAAGAGAAGAATGATTCATCTGCTTGAAGACTAAAAATAAAGGCCACCAAAGGCTATCATCAGTTATATCTTGGATAACTTCAGATCTCCTCGGTAATTTTTAAAACTATCCATCTTCAGAGCTAGTCGTTAATTCCTAAGATCATCACTGAACGTTTTTAACTTCCTCAGTTCCTCACTGGTTCTAATGACTCCTAATCCAGCTAATTGTTCCTTCACCGGAGATCAGGACTCTAACCCTTAAGCATCAATCTGTATCATGGCCTGAAAAATCATGACTTCCTGTGATCACAGAATCCCAAATATATAGCCTCTTTTGTCAGCAACCGGTACACTTCTTTGTCTGAAAGATCCGATCCCATAAATCATCTTCTTTAATCATGGTACCGCGTACAACCCGGGGTAACTGAAACTTCAGAGCATCCTTACCTCCTGGCGGTTAGTCCAGTCAATAATTCATGTGCAAAGCAGAGTTGAAGATAGGCAGTCGTATGTGCTTCCAAACCATACGCGCGACTCAGGTGTCAATTCACAACCATGACCTTAGAATCTGATAAACAACTCCTCCAAGGCTTAGTTATGTAACCGGCCGCTTTCAAACTAGACATCAACTTGAAATACCCAATGAATCTCAATCCTCTACATTTCCCGATAATCTGCAATCGGTAACCACCTGGATACTATTGCAGTAGTCATGAATTTCAAAAATGCCGGAATCTTCATATATCGTAAACTTTTTATTCCCCCTCATTTTTGCAAATTCTGACTATACCGAAATTTTCACTGAAATTCCCCTCAAATCCGGAACTTTCAGTATTCATCAAATGCGGATTTAATGTTTAGGCCCATTACTAGTCACGACACCTAATGACCAATGTTCTGCACTGGTATCAATGACTCTATGGGAAATGTAGAAATGAACGGGAAATCACGATGTTATACGCGCCGCCATACAACAGTCCTCGTTCTTTTCGGTAATGGACGAAGGCGAAGTACTAAGCCAAACCGTGTGCAAGAGCACACGTCCTCTTGTACAGCAAACAGTACAAGAAAAAGAGGTCGGTGGTCGTACACCACCCATAATTCTTCTCACGAGTCGTGATGGAAATGCAAATCAACCTGTGTATATACCTGTAGAGAGTGTTTGAGAAATACGTAAAATTTATAAATAATAATAACAATGAAAATAATTACAATATAAACACACGTACCTACACAACGGGTCGATTACAGCTAAAACCCTCCATTTAGATATGGTATGGTCCTAAGTCCAAGGCTTTGCAATCACCCAAAACCCTAGAAGGGTGGGTCTCCCAACTACTACTAGTCCCTATGTATAAAGATCTATAGCGCTCTCGGGCTCGTAGTATAAACCACAACGGACTGCAAATCGTGCTAGCATTATCTGACGTTGCATATCGCCAAGTCGGAAAGAAACCTCGGCTGGAGGGGGTGATAATGTGGCTACGCAGCATAGTCGTCCCTAGGGGTTGAAATGTGAAAGACGATAAGAACTCGACCAGCAGCTCTAGGTAAGAAGGCATATGCAATAACTCGAAAAGACAGTCCCAAGGCGAATCCACCGGAACCAATGGCCTCTAATGCATCCCATTCGATCGCACAATGTTGTCCGATATGCATCCTCCTAAGCTTCATGCAATGCACGGAGGCATCGGTGTTAGAGGGAAACTCCAAGAACGGGTGACCATATAGCAGATCCACCGGAGGAGGTGGAGCTTATGACAGATGCTGATGCTCATGGTGATCCCGTCGTACATCTCGCTATCCATCATCATCCTAAAAAAATATGGTATACGTGTACGTATTATAATAAAAATAATATTGTTTTAATAATAATAATAATAATAATAATAATAATAACATTGTTTTAATAAGATTAATTTTAATATTAATAAATATCGTATACGTATAACAATAATTATTATTATTATTATAACAATAATAATAATAATAATAATAATAAGAATAATATCATGAAAAAAAATACAGGGCATCGTATGTGCCACGTACATGGGTTTACACGGCGTCTAGCTCAACCTCAACCCATCTCCTTCAAAACCCTAAAACCTCAAATTTCATCGATTTATACCCAAATCTACGGTCCAAACTCGAATTAAACTTGAAAATATTAAACTACGGTGTGAAATACGTACATGTTGTCACACCCCAACCGATGGCGGAAACATCGGGGCGTGGCACTAGGTGAACCAGATTGTCTCATGAGAAATTCCATAACACTATTTAAGCGACAATATTTAAGTGTCAACATCCCATACTATTAACATATAATCCTTAAATAAGTTACAAAATACCAAGTAATCTCATAACACAATTCAAGCTCGATCTCCCCTGGATTTTATTACAATGCGTTTCTAAAAGTAAGATCCTAAATCCAATTCAGCAAGAAGTCATCAACCTGCCACATATATTAAAATAAAACGTCAATACAATTAAGTAAAAGTGAGCATACAGGTTTGCGTACACAATAGATATAAAAGCGTTTAGCATACACCGCATGACATACGTAAGAGTTATAACTATGTATCTACTATATTCAAGTAAACCAACAAACCGCGATTGATCGAGGCATGCGAACAAGTGTCCACATCCTAAAGAGAAAATAAATGCGAAATAAAAATGTGAGCCTTAATAACCCCGGGCCTCCGGGTGGCGGGTCAACCTCTAGCAAGCTATCATGTTAAGGGTGGCGTACCAGCAATCAAGTAATACATACAATTCAGCAGATTTCACGTATAGGCATGTATAGCGGATTGCGAATAAGAGTTTGAGTTGTGTGATGTGATTTGATATAGAACATATGTGACACCCAAAAGTGCGTTTAAGCGTAAAGGGGTTCAAGTATACTCACAGTCGGTGCAATTAGAGGAGATACGGGATCTGAGGTAAGTTGAGGAGAGCGCCGGATCAGCCTGTAAGCGAACAGAAGTGCATCAGTCTTCCGAAATGCTAAAACGGTTAATGGTTGAAGGAACAGTAGACAAGTTCGGGCGAACTTGTACCTTGGGGTACAAGTTCGGGCGAACTTGACTGTTTAGACTTACTAGAGGTACAAGTTCGGGCAAACTTGCCCTATTTGCTGAGGTGTGATACAAGTTCGAGCAAACTTGTCTGGTTCTCTTGAGAATTGGACATGTTCGGGCGAACTTGCCTGAATTGCTGAAGATTTTAGACAAGTTCGAGCGAACTTGAGGTTTTCCGACAAACTTGATTGTTTTGGTCACCAATTCGAGCGTTTTCGCGTTGTTTGCTGAGGAAATCGAGTGTCCATCCCTCCAACCTTAAGCTACTGAGCAAAACCTAGGTTGGAGAGTCTTTTGGAGTGAGTTTTAGCCATTTTAAAGAAACTCGTACTAATCTGGGCGAACTTGAAGGTTCGAACAGGTTAGTATAGTTTGTGCAAAGTGACGATTTCGTCCTTGTGCTTCCGGATCTGAGATTTTGCTTGACAACGCCTTGTTCCACTTCAAAGTGAATGAAACATACATCATTGGTCCGTATTTTGTGTGAAAATAGATGTTTAAAAGGGTTTTACTTAGATCTAAGCATAGATCTAAGTGAAAAACAGAAGTTTTGTAGAAAAAGATGAAGATTTTCGTAAACAGAAGAGTTTTGGTGAAATCGAAGGTAAAACCTTGTTTAAAATCGTTGTAAAATGTTGTTGTAGATTGAAAACGGGTTGATTCTCACTTAGAAAATGGAAGTATTCAATCGGGAGAGCTCAGAGCGAACTTGGTCAGCAATGGGAGCATGAATGAGGAGCTGGGTATTTATTGGAGGAGAGGAGAAGTGGGCTGGATACATCAAGTTCGGGCGAACTTGATGAATTTCCTTGATTTGGAAGCCAGTTCGGGCGAACTTGGCTTATAAGCTGGGTTCTGATAGACTGAGCAAGTTCGGGCGACCTTGTGATGCACAAGTTCAGCCGAACTTGGCCGATTGGCGAAGTTTCGTTTGTTATTTTCGCATTAAGTGTTCGTTTGGCGATTTGGTTCGTATTAGATAGTTATATTAAGTGTTTTAGCGAAGCGTTATATTATCATCGAATTGCGAGCGAGTGAGTTATGTGAGCGTGCGATTGTTTTAGCGATATCAAACCATAACATAAACAAATATAACACATATAAAACATAATTCCACATAATTAACTGCGTTTTGAGATGCGATGAGATAAGCGATGCGATGGCACAAGTGGTTATTGTACAACAACACACTCGGTTGTTAAAGTAACATAGTTACTTGTGATTGCGTTTGAATTAGCGTTTAATAAGTGATTAGATGCGATATGGTCGTGATAAAATATAATTTAACCAACATAAACTTTTCCACAATCAAATCTTGGAGTACAACGGTAGATACAAAGGAATTACACGGAATCAAATTAACAAGGAAAATGCGAGTTGTTACAGTCTCCCCTACTTTAGGAAATTTCATCCCGAAATTTAAGTAGTGGCCGTAACAAAGAGATGTGGATATTTAGCTTTCATATCACTTTCCAATTCCCAAGTGAACTCGGCACCGCGTTTGCCTTCCCATCAGACTTTCACAATAGGAATGCGAGAGCGTCGAAGTTTCTTGGTCTCTCGGTCCATGATTTCTACTGGCTTTTCCACGAAGTGAAGAGTCTTGTTTATTTGCAAATCCTCGAGCGATACCTGGAGATTCTCTTCAGCTAGGCATTTCTTGAGGTTTGAGACGTGGAAGTCAGATGGACGTTGTTAAGTTCTGCTAGTAGTTCGAGTAGATAGGCCACTTTGCCAATTCTTTCAAGAATCTTAAAGGGATCCACATAACGTGGTGCTAGCTTTCCCTTCTTCTCGAAACGGATCACTCCTTTCCAAGGTGCAACCTTTAAGAGAACATGATCTCCCACTTCGAACTGTAGGGGCTTGCGGCGTTTATCGGCATAACTCTTTTGACGACTCCGAGCTTTCAAGATATTGTCTCTGATTTGGAGGATCTTGTCTGTCGTTTATTGAATTAACTTAGGACCGGTGATTTTTGCTTCTCCGATCTCGTGCCATGCGATAGGCGATTGACATTTTCTTCCATACAATGCCTCAAAAGGAGCCATTTGAATACTAGTAGGATAACTATTATTGTACGAGAATTCTATTAAAGGTAAATGCGTATCCCAATTACCACCGAAATCTATGATGCACGCACGAAGCATGTCTTCGAGGGTGCGGATCGTGCGCTCAGTCTGACCGTCGGTTTGAGGATGAAAAGTGGTACTAAGATTAAGCGTAGTACCGAGAGCGGATTGAAAAGTCTCCCAGAGACGTGAGGTAAAGCGACCACCGCGATCAGAGATGATGTCACGAGGCGTCCCGTGTCGACATATGACTTCATCGGTGTAGATTCGTGCTAATCGTTCTACCTTAAAGTCTTCTCGTATGGCAATAAAGTGAGCGGATTTAGTAAGACGATTAACGATAACCCAAATGCTATCGTGACGAGAGGAGGTGCGAGGAAGTTTCGTAACAAAGTCCATGGCTATGCTTTCTCACTTCCACATCAGAATTTCGAGTTGTTCGAGCAAACCAGAGGGCCTTTGATGTTCGGATCTAACTTTTGAGCAAGTTAAGCACTTTGAGACGTAAACGGCGATATCCTTTTTTATGCCCGGCCACCAATACTTAGGACGAAGGTCCTGGTACATCTTGTCGGCTCCAGGATGAATGGAGTATCGAGATTTATGAGCTTCGGTCATTAGCAATTCTCGAAGATTATCACGGTTAGAGTCCAAATACGATCGAGATAATAGTAAATGCTGTTGGGTTTAACTACGAGCTGGGTTTCGGCACCACGTTTCATTTCTTCTTGCAGGGTATTCTCGTTAAAACAAGCAAACTGGGCGGAGCGAATCATAATTTCGAGATTATTCAAAGCTTGAGAGTCACGAACACTATACACATAGCTTCGTCGACTGAGGGCATCGGCTACGACATTTTCTTTGCCAGGATGGTAGTGTATCTCACAATCGTAATCGTTGAGAAGTTCAACCCATCTGCTTTAGCGCATATTCAGTTCCTTTTGCTTGAAGATATGGTGTAAGCTCTTATGATCGTGAAGACCGTACACTTAGTACTGTAAAGGTAGTGTCGCTATATCTTCAATGCAAAAACAACGGCACCGAGTTTGAGATCGTGGGTTGTGTAGTTCTTCTCGTGGATCTTGAGTTGTCGAGATGCATATGCGATAACCTTGTCTCGTTGCATAAGAACACAACCAAGGCCAAGATTAGAGGCATCGCAATAAACTACGAAATCGTCGTTTCCGTCGGGTAAGGCAAGTACGGGAGCGTTGCATAGCATACGCTTGAGTGTTTGAAAGGCTTCCTCTTGTTTGGAATCCCAAACGAAAGGTTTGTCCTTATGAGTTAAAGCGGTAAGCGGAACGGCGATTTTTGAAAAGTCGGTGATGAATCGACGGTAGTAACCCGCCAATCCAAGAAAGGAACGGATTTCAGATGCATTCTTCGGGTAATCTAACTCTTTACAGCTTCAATCCTCGTAGGGTCGACGTGAATTCCTTGACTATTAACGATGTGGCCGAGAAATTGGACTTCTTCGAGCCAGAATTCACACTTAGAGAACTTAGCATAAAGACGATTTCCTTGGAGAAGTTCGAGGACTAAACAGAGATGGCGCGCGTGTTCGTCTCTCGACTTCGAGTAGATAAGAATGTCATCAATAAACATAATGACAAAACGATCTAGGAAAGCTTTACACACACGGTTCATCAAATCCATGAAGACCGCGGGTGCATTGGTGAGACCGAAAGGCATGACCACGAATTCGAAATGGCCATAACGGGTACGAAAGGCGGTTTTCGGAATATCTTCTTCCAACACGCGTAACTGATGATAACCAGAACATAGATCAATCTTAGAAAAACAAGTAGCACCTTGAAGCTGATCAAACAAATCGTCGATTCGGGGAAGATGGTAGCGGTTCTTTATCATGAGTTTGTTAAGTTCACGATAATCGACGCACAGTCGGAATGTCCCATCTTTCTTTTTCACAAAAATAACGGGTGCGTCCCAAGGTGAAGTGCTCGGGCGTATCACGTATGAAGCCATTATCACAAAGCTCTTGAAATTGGCTAGATAGCTCGCGCATTTCGGATGGTGCGAGACGATAGGGAGCTTTAGCAACGGGAGTAGCATGGGGAACTAAATCGATACGGAATTCAACATCACGAGTAGGGGGTAAACCGGGTAAATCATCGGGAAAGACTTTAGGAAATTCACAAACAACGGGTACGTCTTTCCAGGTTTTCTTCTCTTTCTCCGGGTTCACGATGTGGGCTAGGAAGGCAACGCATTGCTTGTGCAAATGCTTGCTCGCTTGGGTACATGACATAAGCATCAACTTCTTTGAGGGAGTCTCGCCATAGATATGTAGCTGATCACCGTTAGGGAGAGGGAAGCGAATCATTTTATCGAAGCAAACAACTTAGCATGATTTTCACGAAGAAAATCCATGCCTACTATGATATCGAAGCTACCTAATTGCATAGGTATGAGATTGATCGAGAAGATGTGGTTGTTGAGATCGAGAGTACAACCACGTAGGATGGAGTTCACAGTAACGGTTCTTCCGGTGGCGACTTCCACATCGAAAGTCTTTGGGAGTTTAGCGCGTTTACATTTTAAAACCTTTCGAATTCTAACGATACAAAACAGTTATCGGCACCAGTATCAAATAAACATGAAGCATATATACCATTAACAAGGAACTTGCCATTGACAACATTGTTGTCGTTCTGAGCCTGGCGATGATTGAGATTGAAGGCTCTTCCACACGCAGCCTGTGGTTGCTACTGCTTCGGTGGCTGTGGTGGCTGCTGCTGTTGCGGTTCTTGTTTGACGGCTCTGTTTGGGCAGACATTACTAAAGTGGTTTGGATCACCACAAGTGTAGCAAGCACGTGCCTTTGGGGCTGGTGCTTGCGGCTGGAACTGTTCATGGTTGGCCTGAGGAGTACGAGGTGGAGCTGGTAATGTTAGCGCTGCTGGCGCTTGAAGAGCTAGTTGACGGGGACCTGAACGGCAGCTGACGGTAAAGTGGCCGTAAATGTTGCAGTTGGTACAGAAACGACAATTGCCTCCAACCGCATGGTGATAAGTACACTTTGAGCATAATGGATGAGGACCAGTATACGCACGCTTTGCCGGAGGTGCGTTTGGTGCGGCAGACTGAAGCGGCTGAGGGTTCGGTGGTGCGATAGCTGCACAATTCATGCATGGATTCTCTCTCTTGTGACCTCGGCGACTGGACTTTGACTCTCGAGACTGATCGGTAGGAGCACTCGGCTCAGTGATAGCTTGGTTCGCGACCGTGTTGTTCTTGAAGTAACCAGTCTGAACCCTTTTGTCGTTGATTTCTGCGGCGAGCTGATAAGTTTCCTCAATGATGACAGGACGAGCTGCTTGAACGAAATCAGCGACGCAATCTGGTAGAGCACGGAGGTATTTCTTGATTGCTTTCTCAGTAGTGTCCACCTGACCGGGACAGATGATACTCAGCTGTTTGAAACGAGCTGTTAGACCAGCGTTGTCGGATCGTCTTGTTTGATATCCCAGAACTCATTCTCCAGCTTTTGAACTTCATGTGGAGGACAGAACTCTTTCACCATGATTTCCTTGAGTTCCTCCCAAGTGAGCCCGTAAGCTTCATCGTTTCCACGCTTGTTGCGCTCGGTTGTCCACCAATCAAGTGCCCTTGACTGAAACACAATGGTAGCATTGACGGTATGCAGAGCTTCGGGGCATCCGCTTTGGCGGAAGGTAACCTCGATGGAATCGAACCAGTGGAACATGGCACTCGGTCCTTCCGTGACGGTGAAAGTGAGTGGTCCACATGCCTTGAATTGCTTAAAGCTGAAGGAGGACTTGGGTGCGTCGGCCTTTGAGTCCACTGACGTGTTACTGCTGGCAGCCTGAATCTCGCTGACGATCTGAGGAATGACTTTAGCCATCTGCTTGGCTACCAGCGAGGCGATGTGCTTGTCAGCGTTGTTGTGTTGGATGTTCCTCCTTGTGTGAGATCCCATGGAAGACATCTACATGAAGGATTTGATTTGGATGAGATTTGATTACAATAGGTTTATGTTCAAAAGTTTCATTATTATTATTATTATATAAATAAGGCACAAAAGCATTTAGCACATAGGCAAGTAAACACGTAAGCACATAAGCACATAGCACGTACGCACGTAAGCACATAATCACATAGGCACATAAGCATGTAAGCACATATGTTGCACATATTCATCTTCAATCTAAATAGGCATAGCACGTACGAGATGCGAGATATATGTGTAATAAGCGAGTAAAGCTGCGTGTCACACCCCGACCCGCAGTGGAATAAGAGTCGGGGCATAATTGGGTTATCACCAAAGCTCATGACATTTACTAATATGTTTCATATTTAATAAAGTCAAAGTTACATTTCAAAAGAGTTTCACGAAGATTATTGTGGTTAGGAATCCAGATACGATCTAGGTAATACAGAATACCATCTGATTTAGTTTCAAGTTTTAGCTCGGCTCCACAGGACATCTCCTTTCGTACATCTTCTTCTGTTATTGAAACGTGTTGGGCTTCTCGAATTTGATCTTTAATGTCGGTTATAATTTGCGAACATAGAAGATGAATGGAGTTCGCATAACCCTTTCGACTAAGTGCATCAGCCACCACATTTGCTTTACCAGGGTGGTATCTAATTTCACAGTCGTAATCATTCAGGAGTTCGACCCATCTTCGTTGCCTCATGTTTAACTCTTTTTGATTGAAGATATGTTGAAGACTCTTGTGGTCAGTGTATATTTCACACTTAGTACCATAGAGATAATGTCTCCATATCTTAAGAGCGAAGACAACGGCTCCAAGTTCTAGGTCATGAGTGGTGTAGTTCTTTTCATGCGTCTTGAGTTGTCTCGAGGCATAAGCTATGACTTTTCCTCTTTGCATGAGAACGCAGCCCAATCCTTGCCCTGACGCGTCGCAATAGACTACAAAATCATCACAACCTTCAGGAAGAGTGAGGATTGGTGCATCACAAAGTTTTTGTTTAAGAGTTTGAAAAGCTTCTTCTTGCTTGGGTCCCCATACGAAAGGTTTTCCCTTATGAGTTAAAGCCGTGAGTGGCACAGCAATGCGAGAGAAGTTTGAAATGAACCGACGATAATAGCCAGCTAGTCCAAGAAAAGATCTTACTTCAGTTGGTGTACGTGGGGCTTGCCATTCTTGAACTGCTTTGTTCTTTGAAGGGTCAACATGTATTCCTTTGTCATTGACCACATGCCCGAGGAATTGCACCTCTTTTAACCAGAATTCACATTTGGAGAACTTGGCATAAAGCTTTTCCTTTTCTAGAAGTGCAAGAACGAGTCGAAGATGACGCTCATGATCAGCTTTAGATTTTGAATAAATAAGAATATCGTCGATGAAGACTATAACAAATCGATCAAGATAAGGTTTGCAGACTCTGTTCATTAGGTCCATGAAGACAGCTGGTGCGTTGGTTAATCCAAACGGCATAACCATGAATTCATAGTGGCCATAACGAGTTCGAAAAGCAGTCTTAGGGACGTCTTCTTCATGCACTCTAAGTTGGTGATAGCCAGATCGAAGATCGATTTTTGAAAAGCAGCTGGCACCTTGTAGTTGGTCAAGAAGATCATCAATGCGAGGTAAAGGATAGCGATTTTTGATGGTTAACTTGTTGAGCTCTCTGTAGTCGATGCACATACGGAAAGATCCATCTTTCTTCTTTACGAAGAGGACATGTGCACCCCAAGGCGATGAGCTAGGACGTATGAATCCCTTGTCAGTCAACTCTTGCAATTGACTGGCTAGCTTTTGCATTTCAGAGGGGGCTAACCTATATGGATACTTTGCAACTGGTGAGCACCAGGTATAAGATCAATACGGAATTCGACGTCTCTAACTGGAGGAAGTCCTGAAATGTCGTCAGGAAAAACTTGTGGAAAATCTTTTACTACAGGAATGTCTTCAAGTTTCTTCTCTGTGGTCCCCTTCTTAATGATATGGGCTAAAAACGCGACATAATTCTTGCGAAGATATTTTTGAGCTTGAAGACAAGACATTAAGCTGAGCCCTTTCGACGAGGTTTCTCCAATGATTCGAAGAGTCTGACCGTTTGAAAGAGGAATACGAATAAATTTTTCACGACATATAACTTCCGCCTGATGTTGACTGAGCCAATCCATACCGATTATGATGTCAAAACTTCCCAGCTTCATAGGAATAAGGTCGACTGAGAAATCGTGGTCGTTTAAGGTGAGTGTACAGTTGCGTAATATAGAGTCTAATGAAACTGGTTTCCCGTCCGCAACGTCTACCGTTAATGATTCCGTGAGCTTATCCCGATTTTTGCTTAAGATAGGTTCAAATTCTAATGACACAAAACTTCTATCCGCACCAGTATCAAATAACATAGAGGCATATCTACCATTTATAAGGAACGTACCGTTGACCACATTGCCGTCAGCTCTGGCCTGGTTCGCATTAATATTGAAAGCTCTTCCTCTTGCAGGTGGAGGAGCTTGGTTCGCTTGATTCACTGGGTTGGCTTGGGCCTGAGCATGAATAATATTAACCAGCCTTGGACATGTGTTTCTGAAATGACTTGGGTCGCCGCAATTAAAGCAAGCCCGCATAGGTTGGCCCATAGGATAATTGGGTTGGTAGTATGTTTGGGCTAAATGTTGGGTGGGTGGAAATGGTAGGGGTTGTTGTGCTTGACCCATTAACTGTTGGTGGGTTTGGGTTAAAGGTTGGTGGCGGTTTGTTCGTTGAGGCATGCGGCAGTTTTGAACAGTATGTCCTGCGCGACCGCAGCCGGTGCAGTATTGGCAAGGATGATAAGGGAATGGTGATATTGACATCGGTTACATTTTGGTAACGGGCCTGTGTAGGGTCTTCTGTATGGTGCGGGTGAAGGAGTGACTTGAGTAATGGGTGCTGCAGGAATAGGGGTGTTGGTTTGGGTAACTGCAAAATTTCTGGTGTTACGCTTCCTCTTGTTAGCAAACTTAGAGGAAGGAATGGGGTGGTTTGAAGTTTGTCCCTCAACAGGGGCTTTCTTCTTCTCTTCTTTGAACTTCCCGTTGCGAATTCGGTTTTCAGTCAGTTCAGTCGCTAACTCCATGGCAGCTTCAAGTGTTACTGGTGAAACGCTGAGAACTGAATCTTGGATTTTCGAGGGAAGTCCTCGAATATAATGCTCGATCAGACGATAGGTTGGAGTGAATAAATTTGGAATCATTTGGTTCAACTCCAAGAACCTCTTGTTGTAGGTAGAGTGATCACCCTCCTTTTGCTTTAGAGCATGAAATTCATCCTCCAACTTCTTAATTTCACTTCTAGGACAGAAACGCCTAGTCATGATTTCCCTTAACTCCTCCCAAGTTAAGGCCATTGCATCTTCAGTTCCTCTCTTCCCTTTCTCAGTATTCCACCAAGTGAGAGCTACTCCAAGTAGTCTCCCGGTGGCGTATCGAACCTTGCGATCCTCAGGACAATCGCAGTTTAGGAAGGTGTTTTCCATCTCTTCGAACCAATGTAGGAGAGCAGTGACACCCTCGGTCCCCTCAAATTTAGGAGGATCACAGGACTTAAAATGTTTGTAAGAGCACTTGTTGGTAGGAGGGTTGTCGATGTTCTGGTCCTGTTGTTGGGGAGGGTTAGTAGGATTTGTAGCAAGGGCTTGTTGTACTTGTACCACAATGTCAGGCAACATCGTGGCCATTTGTTTCGCGATCTAAGTGGCCAAACGTTCCTGAGACCTTCCCGATCTTTTACCCCTTCGTTGCTGTCTAGACGACATCTACAGGATCATAAAATGAGAAGATTGTGAGTTTATGGTGTCTTTTTAAGTGTCATGTGTCTTTAAGAAAATGAAAATAACATAAATATCAATAATGCAACTACATCCATAGGATGTCTTGGGTTCGCTCATGTTGGGCCTCAAATGTCCCCCATACCTTCACCTACATAGTCATGTGGGCCCCCATGGCTATTGGCTTGGTAGGATTCACATTAGTATTGGCAATTTAACACTCGCATCCCCCGAATGCAAACCACAAAATATGTTCATGAGATGTTTGGTCGGAACGTGTCCAGGTGTAGACACAATGACAACTCAAAGTGGGGTTAGCTCACACGACGTTTGGTATAGCATGCTTTGGCCTAATAGGTACTTCGTACTCTCATCGTTAGTCCCCAGGTAGGCAAACTGGTCCTTTATTTTGGATTTATACGAATGCCAGCCTAGACAGGACGTTCCGACTACCGGTACTGGTACCCTTCCAGTTACTACATGCCCGTCATGAGAACTCACTTTGATGAGATTTGAAAACACACGAAAATCATTGTAAAAGCAATCATGATGTGGTGTGTGCTTTCATGGATGTGATATGTTATGAGCATACGATTCATGATAGGCATTATATGATAATACATACTTATGAACATGCTTGTACAATATCAAATGTAACATTTAACATAAAACATATAGACATCATGAAATTTGGCATATAACACACAAAAATCTTATAAGTTTCTAATCGACTATAGTATAGGCTCTAAGAGTCTAATAACCTATCCTATATCCCTATAGTCATGGCTCTGATACCAATCTGTCACACCCCGACCCGCAGCGGAATAAGAGTCGGGGCATAATTGGGTTATCACCAAAGCTCATGACATTTACTAATATGTTTCATATTTAATAAAGTCAAAGTTACATTTCAAAAATCCAAACATGTTCATTCAATACAAGGAAAATAAGCTAAGCATAACAATCCCAACACTAAATCGTTTTATTCTTCTAGTCCAAGTCCTATGTGTTCCTAGCTGCAGCTGCTTCACCTGTATCATGTGTAAAATGGGGGTTTTGGGGTCAACATAAGTTGGCGAGTGAACCTTATTAGATAAACATATATTAATAAATTAATTGTTAGTTTATCAATGAAAATTAGTGCATAATCATAGATGAACAAATGTAAATAATCAAGCAAAGGCAAATAGCAGTCACAACTATAACATACAATATCACATGACAGCATACATAATCATACCAACATCATACTGTAAATAACATAAATGAAACTGTGCGATCAAGGCTCAATCAAACGGAGCCGATCGTATTGCATGTACTGAAAATGAAAATGTCTGTGCGATCAAGGCTCAATCAAACAGAGCCGATCGTATGTGGGCACGCCAGGTTCAACCGCATAATAAAATGGGGAACATGCTCAACGCTCATAATGTAATGGGGAGCGGCGGCCTATGAAATTGCATGTACTGAGTAATAATTGCATCCGATAATAAGTACTTAACAGCAACAAACTGAATACACAAGTTCATGATATGATGTATGCACAATGGTTTAGTAATAATATATATATACAAAGACACATGATACACCCCAAAACGTGATTAAAACGGGGAATTTGTAAGATTCACTCACCTTGGGTGCGTTGGATTGGAGATGGTGATATGCGCACGATTTAGATGAGCGGAACAACGAGGATTACTAACCTAAATAATAACGGAAAATATATTAAATGAGTGGATTTTATTAAGGATTTTAATGAAATTTTTAGATATATTTTTGTGAGTTTATGGCTATTTTCTATCTTTAAAAATGTTATTTTTAAGTATTTTTAATTGATTTTTAAATTAAATTAAATAAATAAAAATATAAAAAAATTGTTTATTTAGTGTTGACCGTTGACCGTTGACCGGTCGGTCAGCGTATTAGTTTGCGCCGGGTGAGGCTCGAACCGGCGACCTCCCGTACGCGTGCACGCAGCTCTACCAACTGAGCTACGTGTCTAACCCGAAATAATCTTGTTTTTATTTATACTTATACACTTATTCAGTTAATCCGAATTTCCTTTATTTACAAAAACATTTTAATTCAATCGGACCGGTGCTCGTGAGGGGTTTCGAACGCGCGGCGTGTGGTTCATGTTGCACACAGTCCACCGCTGGACTGTCCTGGTTATTATCCCGGTTTTTATTATACTTAACAACTAACTGGGTTATCCCGGTTTAGTTTTTAAACAAAAAGGCGCGTTATTATATAAGGTGTGCGTGTAGCAGGGATCGAACTCGGGACGTGCGTGTGTATTTTGCACACAGTCCACCGCTGGACTGTGTGTCTAACCCGTTTAAAATACCGATTTTAATTAATCTTATGTTATGTTGCGTCTTCATCTTCTTCGTTGATTTTACACAGACAAACTTATTCCGACTGTTATGACCGATTCATGACATATACGCTTTTCAGACATTATCAGTAATTTAAAAGTAGCGAATGGAGAGAGTTTAAGGAAGAAGATATACCGATTGATGTTGTTCACAGAATTCCGGCGGAGGTGCGTCGGTACTGAAAGTGAACTCCGGCTGTTGAAACCAATTAACGGCTTTGTTCGAATATTTAAGAAGTTGAGTCACTTAAACAAGGTTTAACAGAAGTTTGGGAGATCATACCCGTTCACAGTGTGATTCCGGCAGTTTCAGGAGTTTTCCGGCGAAGGTAAGATTTTCGATAAACGCCGGCTAGGATCGATTCTGATGGTGGAGTTGTGTTAGTGACTGATTAATCACATGATTGAAACAGAAAGAGTCGGAGAAAATACCGTGTGGATGTGAGTCCCGGTTTTCCGGCGACTTGCAGAATTTTTCCGGCGATTAGATTTGAGCTTCTCCGGTGGACTGTAAGGTTGCGGAAATGCAATTGGAAGCTTTGCGGAGTGTTTTGAGTCGCAGGAAGAGTCTATGATTGAAGTAGTTCGAGAATTGACAACTTTCGGTTATTAAACCGATCTACTTCCGAATTCAAGTTCCACTCAAGGCAGCATTGATTGAAATCGTCCGTTTATCGGTTATACTCGCTGAATCGAGAGTATCCAAATCGATTTGGGTGATTGATAACCGGTTTCAGTTACAACGTGTAAAATCGATTGATTTACCTTAGTCCATAAAAACTATTTGTTTCCTAAACATGACAGAAAACAAACAAGTGGCGGAGTGGTCTTGTGATTAAGTGTTAAGTTGTTGAAGGGTGTCTTGGCTGACCCGGGTTCGAGTCCCGGCAGCGTTATATTTTTTTTATTTATTTTATTTTAACTTTTCATCAAATATATTTTTTATAGTTTAGTTTATTTATTAATTATGTATTGTTTTAAATCAAAATAATCATAAATATTCGACATAACTTTTATAACTTGATATTCGATTACAAAACGGAGCGGGTTTTGAAAACCCGTTTTTTTTACAAATGTTACACTGCGTATGAGGACATTCACGTGGGAGAGTTGAGTGTCTTAGTTTGGTTGGTGAATTAATAAGCGTTTTAGATTAGGAGAGCTGTGCGAGTTGTGCATATATCGATAAAGCGTAAAAGCGATAAATCGAGAAAACGATAAAGCGAGAAATCCATAAAAATTCAAACACATAAATAATAATAAAACTCGATGATGCATAAAAATCGGTGATTGTAGGCTTAAATCAATTTGGAGTGTCTTGGGTTTTCAGACAGCGACTACCCAAAGTGATTCGAAAATTCTTTGAGTTCGGACACACGGTTTGGCTTAATAGACAAATGCTCTCGCCGTACAACGGTTAACGGCATTTATACTTCCAGTTACGTCGTGTTCCGAGTCATCGAAATAATCGAGACTTTGGTGAGATTGAAAACCGAAGAGTGGACTAGTTATTAAGATGCGGGTTTCACCCCTAACTTAACAACTTCATTCCCAGATGTGGTTATGCTCACTGATCAAATCGGGAGTCCACCAAATAGAAATGGATATTTTCGTCGAGGTTTGGATATCACTCCTAACTCAACGAAGGTATCTCGTGCAAGAGAATGCGCTGAGTGAATGATCTTATCGAGAGTTCTTGGTTTTCACACCTAATTTCGACTTGACCACTCGTTTTGTGTGATACGAGTGTCTTCACATGTATTTTGGTAGCTTTAGGAAAAGCATACGTGGTTTAAAAGTCCGTTTCGAATGTGAGTGACCAAGTTCAGGCGAAGTTAACTATCTTCGGGCAAACTTGAACTTCGAGCGAACTTGTTTTAGGTTTGAGAGGGGACAGACAACTTCGGGCGAACTTGGTCAAGTTTGGGTGAACTTGGTCAAGTTCGGGCGAACTTGATCGAGTTCGGGCGAACTGGATCAATTTCGAGCGAACTTGCCCCAACTTCGGGCGAGCTTGTTTGTTCGTATAAGTTTTGAGCGTTTCATCGATGCGTAACGGTCTGATTGGTATCCTAACTATAGACTAGGTAAAACAGAGCAGTTCTACCTAATTTTCCCTATAGTTATGGCTCTGATACCAATCTGTCACACCCCAACCGATGGCGGAAACATCGGGGCGTGGCACTAGGCGAACCAGATTGTCTCATGAGAAATTCCATAACACTATTTAAGCGACAATATTTAAGCGTCTACATCCCATACTATCAACATATAATCCTTAAATAAGTTATAAAATACCAAGTAATCTTATAACACAATTCAAGTTCGATCTCCCCTAGATTTTATTACAATGCGTTTCTAAAAGTAAGATCCTAAATCCAATTCAGCAAGAAGTCATCAACCTGTCACATATGTTAAAATAAAACGTGAATACAATTAAATAAAGGTGAGCATACAGGTTTGCATACATAATAGATATAAAAGCGTTTAGCATACACCGCATGACATACATAAGAGTTGTGAACTATGTATCTACTAGATTCAAGTAAACCAACAAACCGCGATTGATCGAGGCATGCGAACAAGTGTCCACATCCTAAAGAGAAAATAAATGCGAAATAAAAATGCGAGCCTTAACAACCCCGGGCCTCCAGGTGGCGGGTCAACCTCTAGCAAGCTATCATGTTAAGGGTGACGTACTCGCAATCAAGTAATACATACGATTCAGCAGATTTCACGTATAGTCATGTATAGCGGATTGCGAATAAGAGTTTGAGAAGTGTGATGTGATTTGATATAGAACATATGTGACACCCAAAAGTGTGTTTAAGCGTAAAGGGGTTCAAGTATACTCACAGTCGGTGCAATTAGAGGAGATACGGGATCTGAGGTAAGTTGAGGAGAGCGCCGGATCAGCCTGTAAGCGAACAGAAGTGCATCAGTATTCCGAAATGCAGAAACGGTTAATGGTTGAAGGAACAGTAGACAAGTTCGGGCGAACTTATACCTTGGGGTACAAGTTCGGGTGAACTTGACTGTTTAGACTTACTAGAGGTACAAGTTCGGGCGAATTTGCCCTATTTGCTGAGGTGTGATACAAGTTCAAGCGAACTTGTCTGATTCTCTTGAGAATTGGACATGTTCGGGTGAACTTGCCTGAATTGCTGAAGATTTTAGACAAGTTCGGGCGAACTTGGTCACCATTCTGGTGACAAGTTCGAGTGAACTTGACGTTTTCCGACAAACTTGACTGTTTTGGTCACCAATTCGAGCGTTTTCGCGTCGTTTGTTGAGGAAATCGAGTGTCCATCCCTCCAACCTTAAGCTACTG
Organism: Scalesia atractyloides; assembly: GCA_947069175.1. Lineage (NCBI taxonomy): Eukaryota > Viridiplantae > Streptophyta > Magnoliopsida > Asterales > Asteraceae > Scalesia > Scalesia atractyloides. The sequence goes on from CAMTDV010000030.1 coordinate 61,148,232, forward strand.
AGCAAAACCTAGGCTGGAGAGTCTTTTGGAGCGAGTTTTAGCCATTTTAAAGAAACTCGTACTAATCCGGGCGAACTTGAAAGTTCGAACAGGTTAGTCCAGTTTGTGCAAAATGATGATTTCGTCCTTGTGCTTCCGGATCTGAGATTTTGCTTGACAACGCCTCGTTCCACTTCAAAGTGAATGAAACATACATCATTGGTCCGTATTTTGTGTGAAAATAGATGTTTAAAAGGGTTTTACTTAGATCTAAGCATAGATCTAAGTGAAAAACAGAAGTTTTGTAGAAAAAGATGAAGATTTTCGTAAACAGAAGAGTTTTGGTGAAATCGAAGGTAAACCTTGTCCAAAATCGTTGTAAAACATTGTTGTAGCTTGAAAACGGGTTAATTCTCACTTAGAAAATGAGTATTCAATCGGGAGAGCTCTGAGCGAACTTGGTCAGCAAGGGGAGCATGAATGAGGAGCTGGGTATTTCTAGGAGGAGAGGAGAAGTGGGCTGGATACATCAAGTTCGGGCGTACATGTACCAAGTTCGGGCGAACTTGTTACAAGTTCGAGCGAACTTGATGAATTTCCTTGATTTGGAAGCCAGTCCGGGCGAACTTGGCTTATAAGCTGGGTTCTGATAGACTGAGCAAGTTCAGGCGACCTTGTGATGCACAAGTTCGGCCGAACATGGCCCATTGGCTAAGTTTCGTTTGTTATTTTCGCATTAAGTGTTCGTTTGACGATTTGGTTCGTATTAGATTGTTATATTAAGTGTTTTAGCGAAGCGTTAAGCGTTATATTATCATCGAATTGCGAGCGAGCGAGTTATGTGAGCGTGCGAGTGTTTTAGCGATATCAAACCATAACATAAACAAATATAACACACATAAAACATAATTCCACATAATTAACTGCGTTTTGAGATGCAATGAGATAAGCGATGTGATGACATAAGTGGTTATTGTACAACAAAACACTCGGTTGTTAAAGTAACACAGTTACTTGTGATTGCGTTTGAATTAGCGTTTAATAAGTGATTAGATGCAATATGGTCGTGACAAAATATAATTTAACCAACATAAATTTTCCATAATCAAATCTCGGAGTACAACGGTAGATACAAAGGAATTACACGGAATCAAATTAACAAGGAAAATGCGAGTTGTTACAGTCTCCCCTACTTTAGGAAATTTCATCCCGAAATTTAAGTAGTGGCCGTAACAAAGAGATGTGGATATTTAGCTTTCATATCACTTTCCAATTCCCAAGTGAACTCGGCACCGCGTTTGCCTTCCCATCAGACTTTCACAATAGGAATGCGAGAGCGTCGAAGTTTCTTGGTCTCTCGGTCCATGATTTCTACTGGCTTTTCCACGAAGTGAAGAGTCTTGTTTATTTGCAAATCCTCGAGCGATACCTGGAGATTCTCTTCAGCTAGGCATTTCTTGAGGTTTGAGACGTGGAAGTCAGATGGACGTTGTTAAGTTCTGCTAGTAGTTCGAGTAGATAGGCCACTTTGCCAATTCTTTCAAGAATCTTAAAGGGATCCACATAACGTGGTGCTAGCTTTCCCTTCTTCTCGAAACGGATCACTCCTTTCCAAGGTGCAACCTTTAAGAGAACGTGATCTCCCACTTTGAACTGTAGGGGCTTGCGGCGTTTATCGGCATAACTCTTTTGACGACTCCGAGCTTTCAAGATATTGTCTCTGATTTGGAGGATCTTGTCTGTCGTTTATTGAATTAACTTAGGACCGGTGATTTGTGCTTCTCCGATCTCGTGCCATGCGATAGGCGATTGACATTTTCTTCCATACAATGCCTCAAAAGGAGCCATTTGAATACTAGTATGATAACTATTATTGTACGATAATTCTATTAAAAGTAAATGCGTATCCCAATTACCACCGAAATCTATGATGCACGCACGAAGCATGTCTTCGAGGGTGCGGATCGTGCGCTCAGTCTGACCTTCGGTTTGAGGATGAAAAGCAGTACTGAGATTAAGCGTAGTACCGAGAGCGGATTGAAAAGTCTCCCTGAGACGTGAGGTAAAGCGACCACCGCGATCAGAGATGATGTCACGAGGCGTCCCGTGTCGACATATGACTTCATCGGTGTAGATTCATGCTAATCGTTCTACCTTAAAGTCTTGCATCAGTCTTCCGAAATGCTGAAACGGTTAACGGTTGAAGGAACAGTAGACAAGTTTGGGCGAACTTGTACCTTGGGGTACAAGTTCGGACGAACTTGACTGTTTAGACTTACTGGAGGTACAAGTTCGGGCGAACTTGTCTGGTTTCCTGAGAAACTTGACATGTTCGGGCGAACTTGCCCTATTTCCTGAGGTGTGATACAAGTTTGAGCGAACTTGTCTAATTCTCTTGAGAATTGGACATGTTCGGGTGAACTTGCCTGAATTGCTGAAGGTGTTCGACATGTTTGGGCGAACTTGAGGTTTTCTGAGCGAACTTGACTGTTTTGGTCACCAATTCGAGTGTTTTCACGTCGTTTGCTGAGGAAATTGAGTGTCCATCCCTCCAACCTTAAGCTACTGAGCAAAACCTAGGCTGGAGAGGTCTTTTGGAGCGATTTTTAGCCATTTTACAGAAACTCGGACTAATCCGGGCGAACTTGAAGGTTCGACGGGTTAGTCCAGTTTCTGCAAAGTGACGATTTCTTCCTTGTGCTTCCGGATCTGAGATTTTGCTTGACAACACCTCGTTCCACTTCAAAATGAATGAAACAGACATCATTAGTCCGTATTTTGTGTGAAAATCGATGTTTAAAAGGGTTTTACTTAGATCTAAGCATAGATCTAAGTGAAAAACAGAAGTTTTGTAGAAAAAGATGAAGATTTTCATAAACAGAAGAGTTTTGGTGAAATCAAAGGTAAAACCTTGTGCAAAATCGCTATAAAACATTGTTGTAGCTTGAAAACGGGTTGATTCTTACTTAGAAAACGAAAGTATTCGATCGGGAGAGCTCAGAGCAAACTTGGTCAGCAAGGGAGACATGAATGAGGAGCTGGGTATTTATAGGAGGAGAGGAGAAGTGGGCTGGATACATCAAGTTCGGGCAAACTTGTACCAAGTTTGGGCGAACTTGTTACAAGTTCGAGCGAACTTGATGAATTTCCTTGATTTGGGAGCCAGTTCGGGCGAACTTGGCTTATAAGCTGGGTTCTGATTGACTGAGCAAGTTCGGGCGAACTTGTGATGCACAAGTTAGGCCAAACTTGGCCCATTGGCTAAGTTTCATTTGTTATTTTTGCATTAAGCGTTCGTTTGGCGATTCGGTTCGTATTAGATAGTTATATTAAGTGTTTTAGCGAAGCGTTAAGCGTTATATTGTCATTGAATTGCGAGAGAGCGAGTTATGTGAGCGTGCGAGTGTTTTAGCGATATCAAACCATAACATAAACAAATATAACACACATAAAACATAATTCCACATAATTAACTGCGTTTTGAGATGCGATAAGATAAGCGATGCGATGGCACAAGCGGTTATTGTACAACAACACACTCGGCTGTTAAAGTAACACAATTACTTGTGATTGCGTTTGAATTAGCGTTTAATAAGCGATTAGATGTGATATGGTCGTGAAAAAATATAATTTAACCAACATAAACTTTTCCAGAATCAAATCTCAGAGTACAACGATAGATTCAAACAAATTATACGGAATCAAATTAACAACGAAAATGCGTGTTGTTACACATGTGTAGCTCGATTGATGCAAAATACGATCCATATATGTTCCTCTGGCGTATATGCAGTGTATGTGTGTGTGGGTTATGAGCGTATACAGGGTCGTCGAGATGATGTCACTCCCTGATTTCCCGACGGGCACAGACTTGGGGTTTATGCGTGACGATTGATAATAGTATCACACTAGACAGCGGAAGAAGGAAAAAAAATAAAGTAATAAACATAAAAGCTTGAAATTTATAAAAATATTGAGCTAAAAATATCGAGGTGTTACAATATACAGCAGCCATGTACGCCTCGTACAAATCTGTACGACGCGTACATGGGGGCTGGCTAATTACCGTTTAACCTTGGGTTTCCCCATGTACACCCCTAACTCAGGACTAAAAAGCAGAATCTTTTTTAGAATGTAAATTACCATATAGCCCTGAGTTAGGGGTGTACGAGGGGTAAACTCAGGGCCAAAATGGTAATTAACCAATTTAAAACTTTTCATGTTTTAGGGGTATTTTTGCCGCCTACTTAGGATGAAACATACTGACATGTACGCGACGTCTATTAAAATGCAAAAGACCATTTTAGCCCTGGTAAGGTTGTACGTGGGGCAATACAGGATCATGCTGCATCACCATCAGATAAACTAGGTAACTGACTTTTTTGTTGTCGGTTTTTCTAACCGTTGTTGTAGTACGGTGCTCACCACCACGGTCGCATTCAAGCCCTACCCTCCCGGTCCTTTCACCAATTTAGAATCGTTTTTTAGAATGATTACCATTTAGCCCTGAGTTAGGGGTGTACGAGGGTAAACTCGGGGCCAAAATGGTAATTAACCAATTAAAATTTTAAAGCTTTTCAGGTTTTAGGGGTATTTTGCCGCCTACTTAGGACGCAGCGTACAGACATGTACGCGGCGTCTATTAAAATGCAAAAGACCATTTTAGCCCTGGGTAAGGGTTGTACTTAGGGCAATACAGGATCATGTCGCACACCATCAAATAAACGGGAAACCGACTTTTTTGTTGTCGGTTTTTCTAACCGTTGTTGTAGTATGGTGCTCACCACCACAGTCGCATTTAAGCCATACCCTCCCGGTCCTTCCACCAATTTTCTTTGATTGACGGGTCACAATAACGTAACCATCCTCGTTTTCCCTTTGTTGTATCCATTTATTTAGTTCAACAAGAGAGTTGAAAATCTGATAAACTGATAGAGTTAAGTTACATTCTATATTTATTAATCTATTTAATTCTTTTATATTATATTTATTAATTTTAATATATAACATTTAACTAAAATACATACATATATCACTATCTAATGTAACTAAATAAACTTGACACTTGCTTAGTTTGGTACGGATAGGCCAGGCTCAGGGACCGAAAATCATATGCCGGTATATGATTAATAGACATACCTCATTTTCATAATCATATAAAAATAGCATTAGGCAAAATCAGTCGGGATCGATTTATCGTTACCCGGTCTTGACTGATTTCTTCCAAAATCAGTTCTCCCTTTGGGCTCTAATTTAGCCCTGGCCTTTCTTAACTGAATCTCATCTTTGGTTAGCGCGAGGGTTAGGTCTACAAATGACCGAAAAGTAACGGGATTGGATGAATTTACCATCCCCTAAATTTTGGGTGCTAATTTCTTAATGTATCATGTGATACGCTTAGATTAAAAGGTAATTAGGTATAACACTAACTTAGACATTATAGTTAGAGGTATACTCCTTTCGGTCTAAGTTTCCATGGTCAGACTTAACAAGTGTGACTTTATTTTCTCAACCTCGTGAGGTGAGTAATAAATTTTCTCTATTAATATGATAAACTTTTCTCAGTTTTATATCATATAGGGTAATTCTCCTAATAGATTAAATCATGGCCTTCTACCATATTCAAGCGTCCACTTAAACGAACTGTGATGCATATTTGATCGCGTTATACTCAACACATCCACTGATATCTATAATGATTTCCATTTCATTGAGCCACTTCATAGCATCGGTGGCTCCTTATTCTCCAGTGAAGTCTTGAGGTTTATTTGAGACAAAATATTTATACGTACGCCCCCTTCTCAGAACTTGAGGTTTCTTCCTAGTGACACGGTCATAATTACTAGTCTTACTCATACTTGAGGATTCTGTAAGAACTAGTTGTTCAAGAGATATTTTCGCTTAATTGCTTAAGGTCTTTTATTTATACCTGACTATACAATTTGTTATAGCTCTAGAGACTTTAGTTTGACTTTTATTGCACTGTCAAGTCATCAACACTTACTTTAAATATTCTGGTATGAGGGATATTTTCCCATTATCATCACCATCTCAACCACTATCATGGTGGGAATATGTGCTTTTAGCCATAGTCTTACAGTTAACATGGTCAATCTGCCAGTCTTATTCCTATTGGAAGATTTGTAAGAACTAGTCGACTCGTAAGAAGTTGAGTGAGGGGTGGATATTGAAATTTGTCTTGATGGCTTGGGCCTTTTATAATTGGCTTATAAAATCAGTGGGAGTCTCATTTGACCTTAATGGCTATCAGGGATTGGAGATATCTCCTCTACCTTTTAAGCCATTGTGCACCACATTGTCACTACCGTCATTATTGTTGCCAGTATTTTGGCTTGCCATATATTCTTTTAAATTTGAGCTTCAATCCATCAAGAAGATTTATCGATTTAAGGCAGATCAAATAAATGTCGATCTTATTCTAAGAAATATCAAGATGAATACTCATATTTATGGTATAAAATTAAAATTTTATTAACTCAATAGAGTGCAATACAATGTCCGAATATTAGACTTTTGGAAGGATAAAATACAAATACAATGTCCAAAATGGACTTTTGTAAAGATAAAATACAATACTTTGTCCAAAATGGACTTTTTGGAATAACATAATTATAATACATAAAATTTTAAAACAATAAATATCCATTCATCTTTGGTTTGTTGTGCTCCATTTGGTGGCTGTTAGGGTCGAGGGTGAATCAGATCAAGGTTTAGATAAGTAAGTGAAGAAAATGAGGGATAGTAAAAGTTTTGATTCGTCGCTTGCATATAGTGCCCGTAGGATGTCGCTAAATTAGCATACTCCATTGTCGTTGAGGTATATGGGTTATCAAAGCCCATAAACATAAAGTCTATGTTGTAGATTTCTCCCATCAATGGGGTATTTGGGCGAAATTATTAGAAGATGAGAATGGAAAAAGTGGGGAATAAAGTTCGTCTTGCACATTCTCCTCCAAAAAGGGGGTCAAAGAAGGGTATAGGGATGTCACTGATGAAATCTGATGGGTTGATATAGTATGGGTGGTTAAAACCAGGTGAGTTTGGATGAGCATAAGCAAGCACTAGGTTATCAGGGCTTGTAGGTACAGGATTTATAGGAGGATCTGGTTTATCGATATTTGAATGTGTGGTGTTCACGGTAGGGATTGGCTTAGAGAGTTTTGTCACCCGTACATCCTTCGAGTGAGTGATAACTCGACCATAGTGTGGTGATAAAGAGCCAAATGGTATACCAGGTCGAACCGACATCCTCGGATTAGTGCGATACTTTCGTCATTGTTGTTGTTTCATTGGTTGTTGAGAAGTCATCAGGGGTTTCATCGGAGGTAAGGAAACCTCGGGTAGTACATCCTTTTCACGTCCTTCGTTTCTTGGTGACATGTTCCTGTCAAATCTATATATAAATAAAATCAATAGCTACAGGATTTCTAGCCTAGCCTTAGAAAGGGAGACTTAGACACAGAATTTTCCTATGAAATATGCAATTATGATATTTGACCTTAGACACAAAAGGCTAGTGTCTAATTCGCTCAAACTGTAGCTCTGATACCAACCGGAAACACCCTGATTTCCCGGTGGGCCCAGACTTGATGTTTATGCGTTGAGATTGATAACGGTATCACAATAGACAACAGAAGATGGAAATAGAATAAAGTAATAAACATAAAAACTTGAAATTATAAATAAAGTTATACAAGTTGTATTGTAAATATCCACAGGTGGATCGAAATAAAAAGCCACTTTAGACTAATATGGGTCATTTCCGTAGAGTTGCAAATTCCTATATCTTAATAGCGTGCCTATTCCATATTTGCAATAAACATGTGCTTAGTCTTTTCAAAATACGTGAGTTTTCACTGGTAAATACAATTAACCGGCTCTTTTGAAAATCTTTTCAAAAAGTATTTGATACCATTTGGTATTTTATATTTAAAAAACTTGGGACAAACTATATCTATTTTTACCAGTTTTACATGCTTGTCAATACAGTCGGGGACCAAAAATCCTATGTTGGTACATGATTAATAGATACACCACATTTTCATAATCATATAAATATAGCATTAGTGTCTATCAGGTGTATGCCTACACCACGCGCTTAAGTCATGGCCATTTGCAATTAAATGAGTTGGGACGCCCAGGACACGGTCTTATTAACTCCCAAGTGTTTAAGTTATCAAGCAAAACGGATTAAAATGGGTTATTTGCATTTCTATGACATCATTCGCCCTTCTGCAATATTCGGCCAAGTGGCTAGTGTCATATCCCAAGCCTTTATAAAATAAAATAGGCTAAGAGTATTTACATGTGATAGTCTTTAGTAATATCAATATTTAGCACAGTCGTAATTCAAAACAACTCAACTAAGTCGCAATTTACTAGAGGCTTCTAGTCTGGAATGAACGGAAATATTATCCATTAGAATATTAATGGGTCATTTATAAGTCTTTGACTTTGACCGGTTGACTTAACGGATACGCTTGGTTCGCTAGATTAAACGTTGACCGGATAGAATGTGTTTTATACCTTCTGGGTGCAAGGACTCGTATAATATGGGTTTAATAACGAAACATTCTGATTAGAAATGATTTTGAAAGGTTTTGACTCGATTTGGCTAGTTTATATATTTTATTTTATTTAAACTAGGCGTACGCGTATATACGGCATCGGGCGGTCAAATGGGTCTATCACAAGTCCGTTATGTCAAAATGTATTTTATAAAGTTGCATGATAAGTTTCAAGGTCCAATTATGTGCCTTATAGATTTTAAAACCATTTTTATGCCAGAAGGGCAATTTTGACATTTTCAAAGTATCAAATGGTGACTCGTCAATAAACCTATCAAATGACATGACCAAAAGGTATGACCTTAGAGAGTTATTCCCTATAATATCATGATCACATAACAAGCCTTAATCGGTTCTAAATTTGACTAAACTGGACAGAATCGAAAGTATAAGTCAAAGTGTTTGACTTTCGACTAGGAAATTAGCTCTAAATTGGAAATGACGATTTGGACATGATAATACATGTCTTAATATATTATATAAACTGTTATGATGTCAAAATTTAAGGTTTTGATACTTAGAATTCATTTATCGTAATTTACAAAATCTGCATATTTTGTTTTCATTTTATTCATGTTTGAATCGTCATTTTGCCTACTTAACGTGATGATCAGAGGGTCTAATCACAAGGGATTAACACCTTCATTATTATGATCACGTTGCAAAGTTCATTTTGAACTTTGACTTGACTAAATTGGTCAGAATCGAAAGTCAAAGAAAAAGTCAATTTGCTTGACTTTCGGCTAATAACTAGCCTATAAAATGAAATAGAATAGGAAGAGCACTTACTAGTGTTGAAGAACACTTTAAGAACTCAGAAGAAGGCTTCCAATAGTGAAAGCAAGCTCCAAAGAAGTTTGAGAATGAAGTGAAAAAGGTGTGAATGAAATGTGTTACAAAGTAGGCTATTTATACCATTTTTAAAGCTCTAAAATCCTGAGAAGTGTCCTTAGGTGTTTTCAAGGAGTCATTAGTGGCGGGAAATGTGTCCAAAGGAGATTTAAGGTGGCACTTTCATAGAGAGGTGATAATATATGCAGCAAGGCTGCTGCCAGCTCGAATATGTTCAGCGCCCCTTGCAGACCGCAAGGGGTATGCCTTACGGTCCATAAGAGGACTAGGCGCATGGAGGATTTTAAAAATCCTTACGAACCATAAGAGGATTTCCTTGGAGTCCGTAAGGGACTTCGAAAACTCATAAAGATTACGTTTTAGGCAGAATTAATCCCTCAACTTCAAATTATGATATTGTCATGATTTCTTAGCCCTTTCTAATATTATAATTTCTCTTATTTAACATATCTGAATTTATATGGAGAGATTTTAGACACGTGTCATACTAGGATTCGATCTAAAAATATCGAGGTGTTACAATATCCACCAGCCATGTTCGCCTCGTACAGATCTGTACGACGCGTACATGGGGGCTGGCTAATTACCGTTTAACCTTGGGTTTCCCCACGTACACCCCTAACTCAGGACTAAAATGGTAATTTCCATTTTAAGCAGAATCTTTTTTAGAATGTAAATTACCATATAGCCCTGAGTTAGGGGTGTACGGGGGTAAACTCAAGGCCAAAATGGTAATTAACCAATTTAAAACTTTTCATGTTTTAGGGGTATTTTTGCCGCCTACTTAGGATGAAACATACTGACATGTACGCGACGTCTATTAAAATGCAAAAGACCATTTTAGCCCTGGTAAGGGTTGTACGTGGGGCAATACAGGATCATGCTGCATCACCATCAGATAAACTAGGTAACTGACTTTTTTGTTGTCGGTTTTTCTAACCGTTGTTGTAGTACGGTGCTCACCACCACGGTCGCATTCAAGCCCTACCCTCCCGGTCCTTTCACCAATTTAGAATCGTTTTTTAGAATGATTACCATTTAGCCCTGAGTTAGGGGTGTACGAGGGTAAACTCGGGGCCAAAATGGTAATTAACCAATTAAAATTTTAAAGCTTTTCAGGTTTTAGGGGTATTTTGCCGCCTACTTAGGACGCAGCGTACAGACATGTACGCGGCGTCTATTAAAATGCAAAAGACCATTTTAGCCCTGGGTAAGGGTTGTACTTAGGGCAATACAGGATCATGTCGCACACCATCAGATAAACGGGAAACCGACTTTTTTGTTGTCGGTTTTCTAACCGTTGTTGTAGTATGGTGCTCACCACCACAGTCGCATTTAAGTCATACCCTCCCGGTCCTTCCACCAATTTTCTTTGATTGACGGGTCACAATAACGTAACCATCCTCGTTTTCCCTTTGTTGTATCCATTTATTTAGTTCAACTAGAGAGTTGAAAATCTGATAAACTGATAGAGTTAAGTTACATTCTATATTTATTAATCTAGTTTAATTCTTTTATATTATATTTATTAATTTTAATATATAACATTTAACTAAAATACATACATATATCACTATCTAATGTAACTAAATAAACTTGACACTTGCTTAGTTTGGTACGGATAGGCCAGGCTCGGGGGTTCCTCGTCATCAAATGATGGTGTGTTCGGAGGCTCATCACCATAGCATCCATCGTCCGGGTAGTCTTGTTGAACGTTCAAAGAATGTGATGCATTGTAATTTTCGTAAGGATTGCTTGGGTTAGTGAATTGTTCATCACCATAAAATGGGGTCAATGGAGGCTCACGACTGTATCCTCTGTATCCATCCAGATAGTCTTGTTGCACGTAAGAAGATTCACACACGTATCCGTAATCCGGATACCCTTGTTGCGCCGGATAATATGGTTCATTAATAGGGGGCTCGTTCAAATCTGGAAACATTTTGTTTTGATCGACATGTATTGTACAGCAGACACAATCTCCTCTTCCTCGTTAGAATCGGGAACGCCATACTCCTAAAACCGGTATGATAAATAGTAAATAATCAAAACAAGAAGAAATTTAAGTTAATAAATGTTACCAGATCGGTTTCGGACACCCATGACTCGTTAGCATAATGCCCGAAGATATAGTTGTCATCCCAGAATGATGACATTTGTAATGTGTTGAATTAATAATCTCTCGTTCGATATTGGTTAAACAAGCAACATAAATGCAAAGAAAAAGAGTAGAAGTGAAGATCTTTTGTTGAGATTGAAGAGTCATATGCATGTCACTATTCGAAAACTTTCAAATTCAGTATATACGTCGCGTACAGCTCTGTCCGCAACGTATAACTTTAATCATGCGCCCAGACAACAACGTATCATAGCCAAATCAGTCTAACGTACGCCGCGCACAAGGCTAAACGCAACGTCTACGTCTATAATATATACTGAGCATACATACCACATACTTGGCGTACATATGATAGATTTGACGTTGTTAGAAGGTTGACCACCTTGTCAGGAGACATGAATCCTATACATCTCGTACATGCCTGTATGAGGCGTACATGAGAATGTGCAAATAGACAGATGAATGTGTGAATATGTAGACCTAAAGTATAATATATAGCACACACTTTGTAGTTAATTTATTTTCATGTTTCTACATTTTCTTATACATATCTAGTTTATTATTTTTAAAGGTGGGTTGCATTTATATATTTTAAGATACTTATATGAGGATATAAAACTGAAACAAGAAATACAAATACTACTATTATGATTCTCTTATTGCTAGGGTCTAGTGTTTTTTTTTTCTTTTTCTGTTGTGAGGATTGGAAAATTTTTGAGATTTGAAGAACCCATAATATTAAAAAATTTAGAGTAAAATTCCGTTTTGCTCCATGTGGTTTGATAGTTTTAACGGTTTTGCTCCAATCCTTTAAAAATAGTCATTTTACTCCTTCATCTATAAAGCTTATCTCTATTTTACTCCCCATCTCTAACGTCATCCAATTCAACTGTTAAATCCTGGTCACATGCCCCTCACATGAGGGGCATTTTAGTCTTTCCCATATTTTAAATATTTTGTTTATAAATAAATAATACATATACAAAACAGATATACACTCTATTCTCTGTCTATTTTCTCTCTCTATACATGCTATCTTCTCCGTGAATCAGCCTCCCCATCAAACAACCTCCCCACCATCCTGCAGCACCACCACCATCATCTATCGACCACCACCTGCCGACATCGACACTACCCACCACCCCACTAACCACCACTTGCCGACACGACCACATTACCTACTGACCACCACCACCATCGTCTCTGTTCGGTATTGTGTCACACAATCATTGCAGATCTGTTCCCTACACCACCACCTTCAACCTTCACTTCCGTCATCATCAACGTGGTTCGCGTGGAAACCCTAGCCGCCGCCCTTTACCCCTTTTCAGATCTGATTTATGTTCCAGTTTGAAGATTGAATATGAAGCTTACCTAGTTTGGTGATATTAGCGGCGGATGGCGATGGTCCAATAGGCAGTTTTTGAACCGGCGACAATACTAGCCGGAGTTTACGGTGGCAGCAGGTGGATACCACCAACACTTCTTCAATCTGTTATGGTTTAGCCTTCAACAGTTGTCATCGTCGATTCAAGTAAGCTGGTGTCTCATGGCTGTGGTGATGTCTCATGGCGGTGGTGGTGGTGATGATACAGAAGTTAAAGAGAGAGAGAGAGAGACAATGATAGGAATGACGTGATAAATTGGTTGAATGTTTATCTAGTTTAAACGTATACATATAAATTAGTAAATAATTGATTATGATTTTTTTTATTAAAAAAATGAATTTTAGGCATTAATAATAAATAGTTAAATAATTAAATAGGGAAATTAATAAGTTTGAGTGGGAAAAGACTAAAATGAGGGGCATGTGATCAGGATTTAACAGTTGAAGTGGATGGCGTTAGAGGCGGGGAGTAAAATAGAGATAAACTTTATAGATCAGGGAGTAAAATGGCTATTTTTAAAGGATTTGAGAAAAACCGTTAAAACGACCAAATCACAGAGAGAAAACGAAAGTTTACTCCAAAATTTAATTTAGTGGAATAAGTGAGGCATAGTAAAGTAATAAAGTGTTTTTTTATTTGGTGGGAGATTCCAGGTTGAGCAACTAAAGTTTCATAGTTTGGTTTAAGAGTAAATTAAGTTTTTGGAAATTAAGTTTTTGGTCCATGTGGTTATATCATTTTTACTATATTAGCCTAAAATAAGAATTTTTAACATATCTGTCCCTATAGTCTCTATAACTAACCATTTTGGCCCCTAAGTCTAACCAAACCCTCAACTCTGGTTAATTACTTAGGGGCCAAAATGGTTAGTTATAGAGAACATGGAGACAGATATGTTAGACTTATGAGCCAAAATGGTTAGTTATAGAGACCATGGGGGCAGATATGTTAAAAATTCTTATTTTGGGCTAGTATAGTAAAAGTGATATAACCACATGTGCCAAAAACGTAATTTACTCTTGGTTTAATAAAGTACAATTTGTGTCATGAATGAGGATGGTGTGAAGGTGAGTCCTAAAATAAAAAATTTGTTTGTTAAGTCTTCAGTCATGTAAGAGCATTACAATTTGAGTCTTTGAAGTCAAGACCGTTAGTTTTTATCACTGAAATGACTATATTACCCTTATATCATATTCGTTTGCGTCCCTATGATTTTTAACATGTTCTTTGCATCACTGAACATAAAATTTTCTTAGGGTTAATTTAGAGGTATGATTTTTCAAAATTATGAAGTAAGAATCACATTGAATATTTGATTTGAATATTTCTAAATGTTCTAATCAGGTTTTGAATTAGACTTCTGTTTTCCCCAATCAAACTCCCACCATGGACCCCCATCCCCAATTTCCACAGCCACCGCAACCACCATCATCTTCTTTTCACCATCCTGCCATCCACCTTACCAACATCCAATTGACTGAATCATAGAAACATCATAAACTTTGCGATACTTCAGCCTCAGATCTAACAAGATATCATATCTCGTACCCGCATCCAATCGATTGAATCGCAACCTTTGCAGCTTATGTAACTGGAATCTTCAGCACCATTTTCAGCTCGAAACTGTTCGCATTCGCGAAATCTTCTTCGTCGCTGTTGTCGTCGCGCGCCTTACGCGGCCTTTTTCAATCTCACAGACTTTTTTACTTTCAACTTTTGTCTCTTATACTTTTCATATTTCGTAAATTCTTGGTTTCGTTCTAAATTTTGCGAGTTAACAGGCGTAACGTGCGTTTGTGGTTCAACGTTTTTACGTTTTGCTTTACACTTCATTCTAAGTTTTGCGAGTTAAGACGACACAACATGTGTGGTTCAACGTTTTTACATCGTCCATTTTTTTCTCGTTTGACAGGTTCGTCACAACACGCAGTCCTAAATCCATATTTACCTTATATTTTCTATGTTTTACGTTTCAGTCTAATTTGTTCTCATTAACACAGCGCAACTTTAATGTTTGCATTTGTGCTATTTAACACGGTTTTACGCCCCACCGCAGAGAGGGGGGAGGGGTTGGATTTCTAGTTTTAATAATTTTCAAATACTAATTTGATGATTAAATACTAGTTTGAGTTTTCAGTTAATTATCAAATACTCGGTTTCATATAGATGATTAATAATCAAATCCATGCATGCATTTGCCTAGTAACTACTTTCCCAAACCCACAACAAATTGCAAGAGTCACCTAACCATAATAATAATTTATGCATTTGTAATTGTACCCAAACACAAATATAAACAACTATTTTACATAAAGCCAAATCCATAATCCATAAATTATTAAAACTAGAAATGATACAAAGAAACCAACATCTTTATAGAAAAGTTAAAAGAGGTGCCTAAACAAATGGATATCATGGTTAAATTACCAAAATACCCCAATCAGTATGAGTAGTGTCCCAAACTAAAGTCAGTCAGTCCATGTTACCTCCAACACCACTTTGGTCATTTCTGCTACCCTTCCCACCAGTTGACCCCAAAGAATTGTTATCTACATTCCCCCTGAGTTGCTCACTACCACCACTGAGTTGACTCGGCATCCCACTCGGAACCGGTCCCACAATCCCACTGCCACTGTTAGCCACCATTCCCATCAACCCATGTCCACCGTTCATGTACGCCGCATAAACCGGCAATGGCAACGGACCACCCCTCATGCCAACCATCGCAGAACCGCCCCATGGAACCCTAGGTGAAACCGCTGTCAACCCATAACCACCAACCGGATAACCACCACCAAACATACCGCCACCGTAAGGATAACCACCATAGCCTGGAAACAGCCCATAACCAGGAAGAACCTCATAACTAGGTCTATATTGGGCTGCCGGTTGATGACCGCCACTAAAGTTAGAATCCCTATTGCCGCTAGTAGTGCCGCTAGTAACGTCTTTAGGTACTGCCCTTTTAACCTCCACAAGTTTACCACCCAATTCATGGAAGTTTTTTTGCATAACTTCTTCAACCGAATCTTCCGAGTCAAAAGTGATGAACCCGAACCCGCGTGGTCTATGGGTCACATTATCATGCATCACAACCACATCCGTTATTTTACCGAATTTTTCAAAGTAGAATTTGAAATCGTCTTCTGTTAAGTTAGCAGATAACCCGCCTACAAAAATCTTTTTAGTCTTTAAGTTATCCTGGCTTTTAGCACCGTTATTTCTGAAATTCCTATTCTGCCCTCGGTTCGGTTCTTGCTGATTGTGGTACTGTTCACTTCTTGGCACTGCTTTCTTCACTTCCACCTGTAAAAAACGGGTCAAATACGCAGTTCGGATCATAAACCAAAAAGAATATAAATGTGTGTAGAGTTGTTGATTATTTCATATCATAATTCATGGTGGGTTTGACTATTTTAGTCAATATATGCTTTCACACCTACAATGAATGTACCAACTTCCACAAAATTTATAAGTCATCGCCTAGAGGGGGCGATTTCGACCCATTAACTAATAAATGGGCCGATTCGCGTTATAAGTCATCTATAACAGGTCAAACAAGAAAATTTGAATAATCGAATATATTAGTTGAAATGAATACGGGTCAAAAAACACCAAAATGTGCTTCTAGATGACAAAATCAATATAAGCAATGCATAAATTTTGTATTCAAATTAATATTAAAAAAAATAGAAAAGTGAACGGTAACTATTTCAATTCAACCGATTAAATCCGTAAAAATTACAGATTGACACATTGACCCATTACTTGGCCCGCTCATTTTGCCACCTTAAGGCGTCAGTATCATATTTGGAACAAATTCATGACAGATTTTAATTCAAGGAAAAAAATTGCAACAAAAACGCGAAGTTTTATAAATGAATGGTTTTGGACAAAAAAGGGTCAAAGATTTACCTAATTTGTTCAAAATTACTCGTTCTTACAATCTATCGTTTTCTTTTGACGGTTTCATAAAACAATAACTAGATGAACCAATAAGCAAGTTAAAGTCAACAAAATCACTACTTGAAAAAGAAGTCAAAATTCAACCTTTTACAGTACTTTCAAATGTAAAATTGACCAACATTTTTGGTTGATTCAAAAATATATTCAAAATCACTCATTTTGGCAATCTAAGTTTTCTTTTAAGTTTTGACCTTTTTCCCATAACACAATTAGGCAAACAACAACTCCAAAAAGAAGTCAATATCAACCTAGAATTACCTATCAATGCAAAAGTAAGTCAAAAACTTAGTTTTATAACTCCAAAAACTTCTTTCACCAAAATTGATTTATCGCGGTGTGAAGCGATTGTAGTGTCAAAATACTTGTTTTGGAAAAAAAAAACCATGTAAAAAAAGAAGCTTTAAACAAAATTTATCCAGTAACAATCATTTTCTAAGCACAGCCAAACAACCACCTAATTTTCACTTCATAAAAACAACAAATAAAACCCTCAAAATCGAAGAATTCTAAAAATTACCAAACTATAGTCTCCCCAATTTATGTTTCCTATATGTAGCAACAATCATTTTCAACCCGAAAGTGGAAAAAACCGCCTAAGTTTTACTTCCAAAACAAACTGATAAAGACAACCAACAAACAAATACAATGCTATAACATGAAACAAAATCATCAGTCAAGTAATCAACACAATGGAAGCAATTAGTGATTAACCGAAAGAAAAAAAAAACCGAACCGTTCTGCCAAGAATGGTATGACTGTCAACAAGAACTTTATCAAGAGCTGATGCATCTGCGAACGAAACAAAAGCGAACCCACGAGGGCTACCAGTGGTTCGATCTTTAGCAATAACCGAACCCACAACGGTTCCATAGCTCCCAAAATGGTCCCTCAACACATCTTCTGTTGTCTCCCATGAAATCCCACCAACAAACACCTTACTTTGATCACAATCTTCCATTCTTACCCTTAAATAAACCCGAAAACAGCTATAAAGATGAATTATAAACAAGAAAATGAAAAAGAAAGCCCCTTTCTTGATCTTTGGTGAATTTCAAACCAAACTACCAAATTGAGTTTATAAACAAACATAAAGCAGACATTTTTCTTGATTTTCAACCCAATAAAACAATCTTAAACAACACCCAGAAAGAAATTGTTTGAGAAAACAAGAACTTGAAGCATAAAAAACTAAAAAAAAAGCCCTAGTTATGGTTTTCTAGGGTTTCAGAACATGAAAAAAGTGGTGGGGTTTTAAATTGAAACAAACATTGGCATTTTGAAATAGAAAGAAGACAAAATACACAACCCTTGTTCTTGATTTGTTTAGGGTTTCAAGAAAAGAAACCCAAAGAGGGGTAAATTGATTTCTAGGGTTTGGAATTGAAAGAGGGTTTTGGGTTTGGTAGAGGGTATGGATATAAAAATGGGTTTTGTGGGATTGTGATAATTGTAAGCATTTTTATTAGATTAGAAGATGCTGTCGAGAATCCAACTGAGTTGTGAAGCACAAAGTAGCGACCTTGGGTGTGGGAGTGGAGATGGGGTTGCTTTGACTTTGACCGGAGTTTCTTGTCCATTTTCCCCAAAGAGTGTTATTTGGATTAGGTAACTAGGTCAACTATATGAGGAGATCAATCCAAGTCATAATAATCATGAATTATGACATGTACAACTCTAAATAACTTCTTATTTTAATTAAGTAATATTTATTTTTAAAACTAAAAAGCATGTCAGATCAGTGGAGTAGTCTCACATCAAGTGTCGTAGTGCTCCTATATAAAAACAAAGGTGATGTTTGATGTTGTGAAAATTACTGGAAAATTCAGTTGCTAAATCACACTAAGAAATTACGGGACAGGATAACTGAGACTAGAACGAGAAGAAAAAAGGTTATTGTAAACCAAATTAATTTTATATGGGGGGGCCAACTACGGAAGCAATACACATTCTAATGAGATTGATGGAAATGTAGAAGGAGAGAAAACGATATCTACATATGATAGTGTGTCACGTAGACTAATTTGAGATAGTTTAGAGTATAGAAAGGTACCTAGAAAGTATATAGATATAATTGAGGATATGTATGGTAGGATTGAAACTAGTTTTTTTTTGTAGTTATCCACTAGGGGATATGTATAGTAGGATTGTTACCCTGTGGAGTCACCAGGGGTCTGCTTTGAGTTTGTTTCTCTTTCTAGTTTTCCTATATGAGTTGCCAAAGTTGATTTAGGAGTTAATTTTGTTGTGCTTGCTTTTCGCATATGATATTTTATTACTTGCAGAGACCAATTAAAGGTTGTATGCGAGATGTAACACCTCGTAAAATCGTGTCCAATAATGTATCAACACGTGTCCCTAATCCTAACGATGCTTAACGGTAGCTAGAAAGGACTATTTTTGCCAAAATTAAAAATTTTGGATGTGGAGGGACGAAAAGTGTCAACATGCTGAAATTAAGCCTCTGGATGACCATTTAACGAACCGAGAGTTTTATAATGTTAGTCATACTCTTGTGGGTGCCTATTATAGGCCAAGAAAGGCTTTATGCACTAATTATAACATTATACGAAAGTTTGGAGGTTAAGGGACTATTTACGACAAACTACGAAAAGTCTACCGATTCTCGTATTTTGAATACGAGCCCCTTATACAAATCCAAATATTTTGTATTCAATAAAATGTTGTATTTTATTGATGAGAATGCAAAAATGTCGATCGTTGCGAAATTTGGATCATTTTCGTATTCGTTAAAGCGTATTGCGAAACGCGTAACCGTACAACTGAACGAACCGACATCCATGATATCCCGGACAAAATCCAAGTCACATATCCCTTAACACCTTATTAGAGCCTAAAGATTAGGTTAAAAGGGGTTAAAGGTGACAAAACGCGACGAAACAAGTCCAGGGGCCAACGCTGCCAACAAGTGAAAGTTATGTTTCTTGACCAGGGTCCTTACGACCGTATATAGAGACCCATACAGTCCGTATGGGGATCTGGATATCAGATTTTTGCTTGTTCATCAAGCATATCACCATAACTTGACACCTAGCTCGTTTTTGGCACATTTCACCCGGTCTTGACACCTATTAAGCACTTGTAATCATCTCCTAAGGTCTCTAAACACCCGGAATCATCTCCTTGATCCTCTTCAAGTATAAATAGGTGTTGAGTTCATTTGAACAACTTGCACCTTTTATTGAAATCTTTTTATAAACTCTCTTGTGGAGGATTCTGAGCAATTGGGAACTTCCCTTTGAGTTTTATTCAGTCCATAGGACCACTTGTAAGTGTTCCTTTCATGGCTTATTCATTTTGTAGGCTTTTAAAGCCGGAAGTCAAGCGTTTTCGATAAACGCTTTGACTTTCAGTTATGACCATTATGGTCAAGCCAATGCTCGACCCGAGCATGGCTACGTGATCGTAATTAGGTAGGTGTTAATCCCTCTAAATGGCACCTCCTAAGAATCACATTTGCTTGGTCAATTGACGAGTCAACATATTAATACCTAAAAAGTCAAAAGGGCATATTTTAATATATTTATAATCTGAGTTTAGGAGTGTTATAAAATAGGTTTTGACACATAAACAACTTGGTAATAATTATTAGAACATGTGTAAACATATCCGACTCGTCAATTCCAGTTTTAGGATCGGTTCGCAACCGAAAGTCGTGAAGTTTGACTTCTCCTTTGACTTTCGCTTATAAACCGAATTAGACTAGTATGCTACTGATTTTAGGTCCCGTTGTGATCGTAATATGATGTAGCATAACCCTCTGAGGTTATATTACACGATCGTAATAGTAATATGAGTTTTATGCAACTTTCCGTTATTAAGCCATACTTTGATTATTTCGCCCTTTTTATTAAAAATGAGGTTTTAATCGCCAACGAACTTGCAAATGATTTAGGTACTAATATGTTAAAATGTTTAACATATTTTGATGTTACAAATCTGATCATAAACCAAGTTTTCGATTAATATCGTAAATGATGCTTTAAAGTGACCAAAATGCCCTTCCGGCGCATAGAACGGTTTTAAACATAATTTCTCATACCAAACTTATTATCTGCTGATATAATATCATAAATAGAATACTTTGGGATATCAAGTCAGTTTATAAACTGAATTTACGATCGAGTTCTTGCAATATGTCCTTAAATGACGGTAACGCCCTTTTGGCACTTAAAGAGGTTTTTAAACATGAACGTGATACAAAACCTTTTACATACTGATATGTTATACAAAATAACATATCCTAATCATATAAACCTGGTCATAACTTGTAAGAACCCGACTTTTAGTCATTCTGCTTATCTTTTCTGTTTGTAGATGCCTTGTAATCAGGGATTAGGTATTAATGAAGACTTATGTTAAACTATTTGTCACACAGCATAACGTTACTACTCTTAACGCTTATTACTCGCAACGCTGACGCAACACAAACTACAAGTAACTATGTTACTGTTAAGGGCCGAGTGTGTTGATTGTTCGTTAACCACTCAGGCCTTCTACCTCGCTTATCACATCGCTGTTAATTAAGTTATATTATTTGCATATGTTTGTTTATGTGTATTATGTGGTTAAACGCTCGCTAAACGCTCGCACACTCACGCAACTCGCTTTATCGCATTATTATGGTATTACAACGCTTACCGTAACTAACTAATACGAACCGAATCACCAAACGAACACTTAACGAACAAATAGCAAACAAAACTTAGCCCAAAGGACAAGTTCGCACAAAGTTGACCAGGGCAGAACAAAGGGAAAGTTCGCCCGAACTTACTTCAAAACTAGGGGAACTGGCCAAGTTCACCCGAACTTGTGCCAAGTTCGCCCGAAGTTGACCACTGCCACCTTGTTTCTCCTTCTCCTATAAATACTCAGCACCTCCATTCATGCTCTCCTTGCTGCAACTTCGCTCCAGAGCTCCCAAAACCGAATTTCTATGACTTCTAAGTAAGAATCCACTCGTTTTATGCAAACCACAATGTTTTCCACTACGATTTTACACAAGGATTACCTTCGTTTTCATCAAAATTTCTGTGTTTATAAAAATCTTCATCTTTTTCTATAAATCTTTTTATTTTAGCTTAGATCTACGCTTAAACGGGTATATTGGACTTAGCCTTGGCTTTCCAAGCTAGAAATCTTGATGATTTCGACTCACTAAGTGTTAGATCTGAGAAAAACTTTTCAAAACATTGATTTTTACACAAAAAACGGATTAACTGACATGTGTTTCGTTCACTAAGTAGTGGAACGAGGCATTGTCAACGAAATACTTGAAATGGATTCGAAATTACGTATGTTTCAAGCACCCAGATCCGGATGCACAAGGACGGTAAAGTCACTTCGCATGAACTGGACTAACTCATACGAATTACCAAGTTCGCATGAATTAGCCCGAGTTCCTATAAAATGGCTAAAACTCGCTCTCAAAGACCTCTCAAGCCTATGGTTTGCTCAGTAGCTCAAGGTTGGAGGGATGAACACTCGATTTCCTCAGCAAACGACGCGAAAACACACGATTTTGGAACCAAAACAGGCAACTTCGCATCAAATAGAGCAAGTTCGCTCGAAGTTGTCACCTGACTGGTGCAATTTCGCCCGAACTTGTACCTGACCAAAAGAAGGAGTGCAACTTCGCCCAAAGTTGTTCTCTAACCTGAATTAAAGCACAACTTCGCCCGAAGTTAGCTAATTGACCTAGGTTGAGGACAACTTCGCCTGAAGTTGTTGCTTGACTGAAGTCTGTTACAACTTCTCCCGAAGTTGTCTACCTGCCCCTTTGCATTTCGACCATTTCAGCACTTCGGAAGACTGATGCACTTATGTTCTCGCTTACAGGCTGACCCCGGCGCTCCCTTCAATCCACAACAGTTCGTGTTTCTTCGTTGAGCACCAACTGTGAATATACTTGAACCCTTTTACGCTTTAACGCACTTTTGGGTGTAACATACATTCTTATATCAAAACACATCACACGACTCTCAACGCTTTATTGCAACCCGCTCTTACATGACTATACGTGAATCGATGAATTGTATGTTTGCTTGATGACTTGTATGTCACCCTTAACATGATAGCTTGCTAGAGGTTGACCCGCCACCCGGAGGCCCGGGGTTGTTAAGGCTCGCACTTTTATTTCTCATTTATTTTTAGTACGTGGACACTTGTTCGCGTGACTTGCACTCGCAGTTTGTTGGTTTACTCGTATGGATTCATGTTATATAATTCACATCTCTTACGTATGTTCATGCGGTGTTTGCTAAACGCTTTTACTACTATACTTATGCAAAACCTGTATGCTCACCTTTACTTTATTGTATTGACTTTATTTTAACGTATGTGACAGGTTGATGATCTTCGCTGCAATCGACTTAGGGCTTATCTTTAGAAACGCATAATAGAAATCTATGTTGTCGGATTGGTTTTGTTTAAGGGATTATATGTTTTGTAATAATTGTTATGAAATATTGTTTTATTGTATGGGAAATCGGACCTTTAAAATATTGTCACTAATAGTTGCTATGGAAATTCTCTTGAACAATCTGATTCGCCTAGTGTCATGCCCCAATGATTCCACCATCGGTTGGGGTGTGACATAACTTCTGTTCTAACGCAAGATCGCAAATATCGTCAATTAACGACTTAAACGCCTTTACGGTGCGTAGTATGGTTTTAAACCATATTTACCAACCAAGACTTGTTATCTACTAATTTTATAACTCATTTAAAATGTTTTTACAGTAGGTACTTGATATAAACTCAGAATCCCAAATAAACTTTCGAAACTATGTGTGGAATGACCAAAATGCCCCTATGGAGCATAGTTTGGTCTTAAACTATAAAACACACATATGTTCGATATCATACTGATATTATATCATTAAATAAAGTATTTCCACATAATGTTTATGGTCGTAACATAAAATTATACGCAAGTTCCTTTTATACGTCGCTAAATGACCAAAACGCCCTAATGAGGCATAGTTTGATTTTAAAACCATAACAGGCATACAAGTTGATATCCTACTAATATTATAACTTGTTTAAAGTGTATTGGCATATGAAACTTGTTCATGACTTATACCTTTACCCGATATCGCTTATGTGCGCACGGTTAGACTTATGTAGCCCATTCACATAAGATTACCGAAACGGGTTTAACCTTATCATTTTCACTTCAAAATCCAGAATGTATTTTGTTTACCCATATTATACAAGTCCTGGTACTAGTTGGGTTTAAACCACATTCTATACAATATACGCTTAATCTAGCGAACCTATTCTTAAGTATCAGGTCATATTTTAAAAAGGGACTACATTTGACCCGTATACATTCTAACAGATAATAAATCTGTTCATTCCAGACTATAGTACCCCCCAGATAATCAGACTTGGGTCAATAATACTTAGACTTGCGGCTTTTTGCTAAATTATAATCTTATTGATTGGAAGCTAGCAAAAAGGTAAATACTCTTAGCCTAATTTCTTATACGGGTTTGGGATACGGTATAATATTACCGCATGGATCAAAGACCAATGTGTCGGGAATTCAGATAATTCGTTTTAATTCGTATTGCTTAATATTAAACATTGGGGGTTAATGCGACCGTGTCCTGGATATCCTCGGCTCATTTAATTGCAAATGGCCACGACTTAAAGCACGGGGTGTAGGCTTACACCTAACAGATGCTGAAATATTTTATAACCTAATATGGGTATACCTAATAAAGGTATTAAAGTGGCGTGTCGGTTAATCATGTCTCGGTTTTTATATTGGGCCCCAAATGTATTATTGGCATGTAAAACTGATAACATGAGATATAGTTTGTCCCAAGCTATAAAATATTTTTCGTGCCCCGTGCACCTGAGTCAAATGTTTGAAATGTTTTCAAAAAGAGTCGGTTAATCATTTTTACCAGCGAAAGCTGACGTATTTTCAAAAGATTGAACCGCAGGTACCGAACCTCATTATAAACTCGGAATTTGGGTCGACATGAATGAAGACTAAGGAATTTGCAACCCTTATGCTTAAGGCCTATCATGTCTAAAGCTCTGTTATTAGATCCTGCCTGTGGGCTTATATCGAACACTTGTAATACTTTTTTATATTCAATCATTAATAAATTCGATACTTTTACTCCAATACTTCCACTGCATATTATTACATTGTGATAACTGTTATCCAGCCGTCATGATTATGCCTCACCGGGCCCACTGGAAAATAGGGGTGTGACACGAGGTTAGAGGAGTGGAAGGCAATTTTAAAAAGGCAGAGGCTTAAGGATTAGTTGTTGAAAGACTGAGTACCTTTATTGTGATTTCAGTGGTGCAGGTGTAACCCTTGTGCCAAAATTTTGGGCTTTTAGAAACTTTTTTCTTTGAAGGCATTCTACAAACCGATACTTAAACGTAACCCGTTTATCACGACGTACACTACGGAACAAGGACATAAGCTTAACATACCTTACATACCCTTCACATGACTTAGAAATAAGTTTTGAGGGTTTCAGTATGGCAAAAACACACTATTGTAACTCCAGTGACTATTTTGCAAAATCTGCGAAAGTACGCCGATTCGCGTATTTCTTAATACGGAACATGTACGTACATCCAAAATTTTTTACGTTGGAATGCAAAAATATTAAACGTTGCACAATTTCGATCATCTTCGCGTCCGTTAAAGCGTTTTACACATTTTAACAAATCGCGTAACTGTACAACCGAACAAACCGACATCCATGAAATTTTTGGACAAATTCTAAGTTACATTTGCCTTAACACCTTTATAGAGCCTAAAAATTAGGTTAACGGGTGTTAGAAACGACAAAACGCGACAAAACAAGTCCAGGGGCCTATTCTGCCATTTTTCAAAATTGCTGCCCAGACTAGGCCCTTACGGACCGTAAGGAGAGACCCATACGGTCCGTATGGGGGGTGCCAGACAACAGATTTTGGGCAGAAACCTGGCAGCTTCTTGTTGCGTTGCTTGTACACCTATAACTCGAATTTGCCACACTCCTTCAGGTTGCAACACCTCACTAAACACTTGTTTTGATCCTACAACACCCCCGAACACTTGGCATGATCTTGTGATCTTGTTTCAAGTATAAATATCTAGCCATTTTCACCTCATTTCCTTGCTCAATTCTTTCCTTCCTCTAAATCTACTCTAAGTGGAGTTTGCTTCCCTTTGGAGGCCTCCTACCTGAGCTCTTGAGGGTACTACAACACAAGTAAGTGCTCTCTTCTAGTCTTGTTCATTCTTTTAGCTATTTGAGCTACAAGTCAAACAGTTTGACTTTCTATTTGACTTTTGGTTCTGACCAAATTTGGTCAAGTCAAAGTTCAATTGAACTCTGCAACGTGATCGTAATCACGATGGTTATGATCCATAGCGATCATGCCTACTGATTACCACGTTTACTAGACGAAGTGACGAGTCAAAGTTTCGGTCAAAATTGCGCATTATGTGCATTTTATGACGAAACTATTTTCGGGTATCAAAACACCAAGTTTTGATATCAAAACATTTTTATAACTAAGTTAGACATGTTTTGACATGTCTAACTCGTCACTTCTAGTTTAGTGCTTATTTAGGGTCGTAAGTCGAGCGGTCTTGACCACGCTTTGACTTTCGAATCTGACCCGTTTGGTCGCTTTTAGGATCTGACCAAACACATATTAGTGACCATATTTATATAGGGAATAACCCTATGAGGTTATACCTTATGGTCACATCGTTTCATTAGTGTTATGATAAGTCGCTTATTATGCCCTTAATAATGACCAAAGTGCCCTTTTTGCGCATAATTCCATCTTAAGCATATGTAGCCAACTTTTTGACATATAAACTGATGTTGCAACTTTATTAAACTTATTTTGGCATATAAGACTTATCATAGAACTAGTTTGACCATCCGAATGCGTTTTTACGCAAATGACACGTTAAAGTTGTAACGCCTCGTATTTTAGTATCCTTATTTTTATTCATTCGTATCGTAATTCGAGGTGTTAATCATAATATATATATATATATATATATATATATATATATATATATATAGGGGGTCGCTAAAACGAAAACCACCACGAGTTGTGAGAACCGTGAGAACTTTTTGATCCGGGGCGAGTTAGGCCAAAATATTTTTTTCATAAACGTAGATGAATATATTATAAACACATTTGTAAAAAAAATTCAAAAGAAAAAATTGTCGTGTATGTAGTTTTGACCACCACAAGTTTTTTTACGCTAGGTGTAAAAATTAAATTTAAAATTTACGGTAGGCGTAAAGAAAACTTGTGGTGGTAAAAGCTACACGCACGACAATTTTTTCTTTTGAAATTTTTTTACAAATTTGTTTATAATATATTCATCTACGTTTATTAAAAAAATATTTTGGCCCAACTCGCCCCGGATCAAAAAGTTCTCACGGTTCTCACAACTCGTGGTGGTTTTCGTTTTAGCGGCTCCATATATATATATGCATATATCTCTTATTACATATTCATTAATCACGCGACCGATCATTTAAATACGTATTATACGCAAACCGATACTTTCCGGTTTGTAATTACGCGATGACGAACTGACACCGGACCAAATACTGTCAACGCCGAAATTCTATGATATATTTAACTTCGTAATCGGATTTTATATACGCAGTTGAAACCGGAGCAAAAAACAGATTAAAAATGACAAACGACGCGCGTTACGATATTACGTATTTAACGAAACCGACAAACAAACACCTCACACATCGATTTCCGACACCATTTACGTATTTAAATCCTCAAATAATATTCTACGATATTACACGACGTTCGGGTCCTACAACGGGTTCACAGACGCGATTGGGCCGCTAACAGGCTTTAGGCCCAAAACGACTTAAAACCCTAGACCCTTATAAGCATATTAAACCCCATCTTTTAATCACAAAACCCTAGCCCCCCCTCTTCACTCACCATTTGTCCTCTCTAGTTCCAGCAACCGGAGCATTAATTCCGGCGAGCTTCCGACGTCGACCTCCGGCGACCATCTCCGACCACACCCCTACGACCCCCTTCTTCTCCGGCAAACACCGCACCACCACAACCTCTCCTTACATCTCCTCATCCCTCACCTCACAACCAACCGCCTTCCACTCGATTAACCGGCCGGCCATCATCTTACAGTGGTGGCACACGGCGGCCGACAAGGAGAGAGATCGGAGACGTGTGAACGACGACGGTAGAGGCGATGTCGTCTGCGGCGGCGCACAGTGTCGAGACAGATACAGACGGTGATGGGAATGAGGAGCGAAGAGAGAGAGATCAGAGATGAGGTAGCGACGACGGCAGTGGCGCAGTCGTCTGCAGCGGTGGCGGTGTCGGCATCTCGACGGTTCCGGTGCAAACTCCGGCAACCGTGTAATCCGGTAAGCGTTGTTTCCTTCCAGTCCTTGGTTCTAGCGCAGTTCAGATTTGGGTGTTTTGGTTCGGATTCGGTCACAATTTCGGGTTCAAGTCAACCCAGTCAACACATCTGGTTGACTGGTCAAAGATGGTTAACAAGGTCAGTTTCGATTCAGGTTTGCTCCGGGCCAGGTTCGTCACGGCTCAGTTTTAGTTTGGTTAGGGTTCGGTCAAACCCAGTCAACATAGTCAAAGCTGGTCAACTGTCGGGTCAAATCCTTCGGCGAGTGACTTGGTAAAATTCTACTTATATCTTTCATATACCTTGTTATTATTATTTTTATTAATTATTATATTTATTACGAACCGAGTCCCAACCGACATATTATGGCATAATTTTAACTTGTTATATTTCCGTTTATATATATATATATATATATAGGTTAGTATTCAACAAAATTACATTTTTGCACACCTAACAAAGTTATATATTGATATTGCATTATTTGATGGGTTTTGACAAAAAAAAACATGGACACTTAGATTGTCGGGTTAGTCCAAAAACAAGAGGAAACTCTGCCCGATTTTCGTAAAAATCCGCATTTTGAAAAGCATTTATCACACACTAAAGCCTATCGAACTCAAGTGACCGTTTTATAAAAATAAATATAAATGTATATTTATTTTTTTAAACATATCGGCAACCTCTAATATATATATACCTTGCGTGTACCCATGTATGATGACCTCGGCGTCCGCCGTCAACTCTTCAACTCCTCGCGGGATTTCCAAGGAAAGCGTTGTAATAAAGTGAGCATACTCGACCCCTTTTACTCTTTAATGCATTTTGGGTGCAACATGTATACAAAATCCATGCTATGCAATCGATCATCATTTAATACTCAAACCATCGAGCTCGTTCATTGTTATGCTTAGGTTACTTATACTTGTTAGTTCAACTTGTAATCTCACGATATTGCTATGCTTAGGTTATTATGCATGCTAGTTAAAGATTTTAATTATATACTATTTGTTATGCATAAGTTGTTTATGTATGCTCGTTCTATTTGAATATAAAATGCCATGTGAATTTGAGACAGCTTTTATATATATACTTAAATTCAAACTTGTATGCTCGCCGGTGCTTTTGAACTGATCCATGCTTTATTACATATTGCAGGATTGTGACCGACGAATCTAGTAGGATTGCCTAGAAACACACTTAAAATTTAACAATTGTTGTATTGTAATTTATTTTCAATCCTGTTGTATCTCAATTTCGATACTTGTACAAAAATCGTTTTAATGCAATAAAATTTATTTATTTGAATATTTATTGTACAATATCCATTTTAAACTTGTGGTATTCCTAGTTCAAGCATCGTAAAAAGAAATTATTTAATACTTGTCATTATTAGCGTTATGAAGTCTCTTGCAATCTCGTTTTCGTCTCATCCCGATGTTTCCGCCATCAGTTGGGGTGTGACAAAAGTAGCGTAAACTACCTTAACGGATCATAACAGGTCAGAGGCACTTAGGTTTCATTCCAAATCAGAATGTTAAGTCTAGTAAACCATTTCATATGAGTTCTAACACTCATTTGGTTTACAAGACTTCATTCTACCCGATCTCCCATTTTCAAGTTTCGACACTAACACATAGTATCTGATACACTAGGAACAACTTCAAAATTTAAACTCTTGATCCTTTGAACTTTTTTATATCATTTGAGCAAGACCTATACGCAATCCCATGTGAGTACATAGCTCCCCCCTTTTACGTGTTTCAAATGTTTTGGGGTGATTCATATGTGTAACCAATTTTTCTCAAATGTATGGCATGTATGTGTTTACTAAGTACTTTTTGTGTATTATTCCTATTATGCAAATACGACGATTGATGACACGAACCAAATCCTTGTAGGATCTTTCTATCTTCATAGTCGGATTCTTGTAGGATATTTTAAGTACAGTCTTAAATCTTCTATCTTCGTAGTAAGATTTCTAAGAAGTGTTTTACACGCCGATGACGATGGTTATTGTTTATGTATAGAGATTGTTGGTGATTTAGATAACAAAACTAGAGTAATACAATAAGGACATGGGGATACGCCGCTGGTACTTCCTATATATAAGTGTGCTTTACCCTTCGTAGCCTTATCCGAATCACCATTAGGATTTAGGATTTTGTGATTCAATGAGACAAGACAAGTGACTAAACCCAATCCTTAAAGTATCTATCTATCTTTATAGTTAAATTCTTGTAGGATGTTTAAAGTACTAAATGGTAGTCCTTTATTTGGATTCTTGTGTACTTTAATGCGTATGAGACAAGACGAAGTGACAAGACAAGTGACTAAACCAAATCCTTATAGCATCCGTCTATCTTTATAGATTGATTCTTGTGGGATGTTTAAAGTACTAAATGGTAGTCCTTTATTTGGATTCCTTGTGTACTTTAATGCGTATGTGACAAGACGATGTGACGAGACGATGATTATGTGGTTATTGTGATTAGTTGTAATTTAGATAACGAAACGAGTGTAATACTACAAGAACATGATGGATACACCGCTGCTACTTCCTATATATAAGTGTTCTTATTGTATTAGCCTTGTAGCGTTATCCGAATCACATTAGGATTTTGTGTTCATTTGGTTCAAAGTACAATTATCCAAATCCTTGTAGAACTCTTTCATATTATTATATGTTAGATTCTTAGAAGGATATCCAAAGTATTATTATAAATCATTGATTTGATTTCTGATAATACTCACGCGAGTTATGACCAATTTCAATATTGTTGTTATTAATTCTTGATTGGATTTCTAATAACATACTCACAAGTTTTATGACCGAATTCAATGCGATTACAAAAGAACAAAGTACAATTTTCAATGACATAAAAATTACTTAGTATTAATCATGTTGCCATATACAAAACACTTTTTGTCACAAGTTTCATAATCAAGTTAATGTATTGCAATAGTAAATCTTTTTGCCATTCCTTGGCTTCAAAGAGTCCATTTTCAATAGACAACTCTCGTAGTTGTCGAAGTATTGCAACACTAAAATTTTTGCCATTAACTTGGCCAACAAAACTATGTACTCGCCAACATTGTTTGTTGATGTCTTTTTTTACATATGTTTCAGGTTTCGATTATTCAAGCATGCAGCACATAGGAATGCATCCAGGCTTTAGACTTCTTTAATCAAAAGACAATTTCATGTATTCTTTGTATTGTAAAACAATGTTAACCATAATGAAACAATTTAGTACCAGTAGTTGTGAGCAATTTGTAACGTGACTCCCTGATATTTCCGCCGCGTGTTGTTGTATTACACGATTGGGATGTTAAGGCTGTGGACTACCAGGACCTCAAATCACCATTGATGCTCAATTGATCTCGCATGTTACTAGGTTTAAGTATTCAGGTGCGTTTATACAACATGGTGGGAGACTGATAATGGTATTGCCTGTCGCATCCAGGCTAGATTGTGTAGGTGGAGAGCAGCCAATTGGGTATTGTGTAACCATACGTTCCCAATAAAATTAGAGGAGAATTCTTATAGGATTACAGTTAGACATGTTATGTTATATGAAATAGATCATTGGGCTATCAGGAAGACATAGGCGCACAAGATGGAGGTAATAAAGATGAGAATGATGACTTATATGTGTGGGCACATAGGTTAGATCAGATAAAATATGATTTTTTAGGGAAATGCTAGGGGTGGTTAGTATATCGGGTAAGATAAAGGAGGGAAGATTGAGATGGATTGTGCATGTGAAGAAGTGGTTGATGATAGCGGCGCCGGTTAGAGTAGTGGAAAATCTTTGTGTGGAAGGGATGTGGAGTAGAGGAAGGCCTAAATTGACTTGGGGTGAGCGAATTAAGAAAGATTTGCTAGAATTGAACCTTTACGAGAACATGGTCCAAGATAAGAGTTCTTGAAGACGTGAGATTAATGTTCAGGATTTTTAAGGGAGGGTACAAAGGTGTATGAGCTTTGTCTTAGAGGTCTATATCTCCTACATTTTAGAGGGACTTTGCATATGATTACCATCTTCTGTGTGTCTGTGTTTATAATATATATATATATATATATATTATATATATATATATGTTGTTTGTGATGTTATATTTATGTCAATTTTACTATGTTACTATGTCGACACTTGATTTTTTTTATCAGTAGCTTTCTATTGCTATATTTCTAGTTTGGTTTATTTTCATGTTGTTTATTTTTGAGGTGGTCGTCACCTTGGAAGTAGTCTTTCTATTCACAAGGATAGAGGTAAAGTTTGTCTATATCCTCACTCTCCCTAGGCCTTACCAATAGCTTTGATATTTGTGAAATTTACTTTTAGTTGTTATTGTTGTTATATATACACTTCTCCATCATTGTGCGTTCGAATACATAATAACTTACATACCTTACCAATTGGGTTGGTCAAAAATGTTGCAACAAACGATTTAAGGAATTCATCTAGGTAACAAAGGTTGGGCGATATTTCATCTTGGATCAACTATGAACATTGAACACTTGATAAATAAAGGGGTTTAGGACTAGAATATTGGGGACCACTTGTTGGAATAATATGCCCAAATGACGACATTTTACAACACTACTATCGAGGTATGGTTTAAGGGTTACACCGAGAGGAAGACCTATGTAAAGGATTATTTAATTGTTAATGATCCAACACAAAATGCGAGTATACAGTGATGATCATTAGAGAATAACTAAATCTTGGTGTTAGTTATTACAATTATTTGTGAAATAATAATTAACATGCTAAACGATAGATATTGAATAAACAATTATTTATTGTTTTGTTTAATATAAAAGAGTTTGATTATTTAGTTAAGCTAGTTAATCAAATTAATTAAATGAAAAAATAAATAAGCTAGTTATTTATTTAATTAGGTTAAATAAATTAAATGTTTATTTTATTCAATTATCTTTATATAATTAGACCTGATAATTAGTTATTAGAAATTTAATCACTAAAATAGATAAAAACATAAGGTCATGGGTTTTGACATGGGTCCCCGTTTAAAAATTCCTAGATTTGGGGTTATGAAGTATTCTAAATACATTTTAAATAAGGAGGCAAAGTATTATTTTTCAGTTGAACTAAGTTGAAAAGAAAACTAAAACTCTAGCTCTATCCATTCTCTCTCCTTGCGCAACCCTAGTTGTCGACTCTTTGTCGTCGCCGAGCACCATAATTCGGTTGATCATCGTCGGCCAACCACCACCCAACGCCACCACTCCATGTGTTGTTGTACCACGTCGTCGTCGCCATTTTCGGTTTGGTTCAACCTGCTTTGTTCTGTTTCATTGTGGTGTGTTTATGAGTAGAAACTGAAGGCTCTCGGTTGTCGAGAACACTCGTGTTGTGGATTTCATGTTTCCGAAACCAGCGCCCATAGTTGTTTGAGGTGTTTCGCGTTTCATAGTCTATTACAGTTGGTTAAGGTATATGTTTATGAAACACCCTATATGAAACACCCTATGACTCCTGGTGGACGATCCAAAGTTTGATTTGAATGGTTTGTACACACATTTCCACTGCATTAATATTATTTAAAAATAGTGTACGAAACCCAACACTACCCTCAGACGATTAAGTAGTTAGCAAATAGAAGATACAAAGTTTGTATTTTGTAATAGAGTGTAGCGTAATATATAGTATATAGTGGATAGAGACGTTGGAGAACATAATATTGCAGGAGAGCTAAAAGAGAAGGGTTACAATATGGGTCCCATTAAGGAATAGAGTGTAACGTAATATATAGTATATAGTGGATTGAGATGTTGGAGAACATAATATTGCACGAGAGCTGTCCCTGAGAACTCTCAAATGGATTAGGCCCCGGCGACATAAAAATCTGGGACTAAAATTGTGGTTAAGAGGAAATTAATTAAAAAAATAAGGCCTTGGTGGTGAAGCCAAGACTTGAACTTAAGACCTCTAAATTATTTTTAGATGATTTTTTCCTCCATGCTATTTATCTATAATACATGGATCTGTATATAAAATATATAATTTTCTATATATATAAAAGTTTATAAAAACCTTTCGGGCCTTTTAAAAATTTGGGTCTTGAGCTACGACACATGTTGGCCAACCAAGAGCCGGCCCGGGTTGCATCTACACAACTCGGTCATTGGATTTCACAAATGAAGTTCTTTAATGGTTGTTTTCATTACATTTTTAGTAAATGCATAATCATCGCCTCATAAGGAGTATTGTTATCATTCTTTAAAAACATAGTAAATACAATACAATGTCATCTCATGTATGAAAATAGAGAGGGTTCAATGGTAATGATAGGTTAATGTGACTTCTGAAGATTTGCTAACTTGTACATGAAAGTAGAGAGGGTTCAATAGTAATGATAGGTTAATGTGAGTTATGAAGATTTGCCAACTTGTACTTTTTTTTACAAATGAACAAAAATTCTTTTGGACATATTTTTTTACTTTTTTTTTGTTATAACGAGTGCGCCGAAACCAATCGAGTTTCTATCGTTCTCTTTTTCGTTTACCTTTTTTACCTTTATTATTTACATTTTCTTATTGTTTTAATGTTTAGAGTCGAGCTACGACGCAAATAACATATCACATTTAATATAATTTTGTCTATTTTTACGATTTTATTCATCGATTGTCATTGTGTGTGATACGTACCGAATTCCAACCACGTCTCAACACAACACGCGAATAACTAAGACCCTAGTTATACTTCATAATTTATTGGGTACAATTTATAATGTTATAGAGTTTGCCTAAACCGAATTACAAGAGATCTTTGAACTTTGTGTAACTGTGAAAAACTATGGGCACAAGGACCTTTTGGTCATTGTTTCAAGGTAAATCTCTGATTCTCTGCCCATTTAGACTTTGAGAAAGTAAAAGAAAGAGAAAATGCAAGGGTTTTTTTAGGTGATAATAGGGTTGTGCAATCATATACGGATAAATTGCACAAAACGTCCTTTAAGTTTCACCAATCTTGCTGGTTCCGGCTTTAATGTTTAAAAGTTGCCAAAAACATCCTTTACGTTTATTTTTGTACGGGTTTCATCCTTTGTCACTAACCTAGTTATTAATCCTTGTTAAATGGCCTCACATGCATAGCATGTGAGGGTAAAACCGTCTTTTCTGCTAGTGAGGTTATAAAATCCAGGTAACCATCACACCATCCACCACTCCCCTTTCTTCTTCTTCATTCAGATCAAACCCATCCAGACCTCCATTAATGGCGACTCCAAGATCTCCACAAAAAATTACAGACTGGCCTTCAAGATCATCGCTCTCCTCTCCATCTTCTCTGTCCTCCTCCACCACCGACACCACCTCCTCTGCCACCACCTCCTCCACCGACACCACCTCCTCTGCTACCACCTCCACCTCCGACACCACCTCCTCTGCCACCACCTCCACCTTCGACAAAACCCCCAAAATCCCCAACACATCACCTCCTCCACCGACACCACCTCCTCTGCCACCACCTCCTCCACCGACACCACCTCCTCTGCCACCACCTCCACCTCCGACACCACCTCCTCTGCCACCACCTCCACCTTCGACAAAACCCCCAAAATCCCCAACACATCACCTCCTGCAAGAACAAAATCCCCAACACATCACCTCCACCTCCGTCTTTTCTGCTAGTGGGGTTATAAAACCCAAATAAAATCCCAGACCCATGTTCTTCTCTGCAAGAACAAAACCCACTTCTAACCAAACAACGTCTAAAGAATCACTTACAAACAACAATACATATACATACAGAAGAACGAGTGTTGAACAGAGTGGCGTGGAGCAGGGGGCGGCTTAGGCGGTCGAGTAGGAGGAGCAGGGCGGCGGCGGTCGAGCAAGGCGGTGCCGGAAGTGGAGATGGTGGGGGAGGAGCCGCGTGGAGCAGGGGGTGGCTGAGGCGGTCGAGTAGAAGGAGCAGGCGGTGGGGGCGGTCGAGCAAGGGGCGGCGGCGGTCGACCAGGGTAGTGGCGAAAGTGGAGATGGTGGGGGAGGAGCTTAGTGGCGTCTGGGGAGATGATGTTAGGTAGAGGTTTCTATATGTGGGGTTTTATAACCTCACTGGGGAGATGATGTTAGGTAGAGATGATGTTGGGTTTTATAACCTCACTAGCAGAAAAGACGGTTTTACCCTCACATGCTATGCATGTGAGGCCATTTAACAAGGATTAATAACTAGGTTAGTGACAAAGGATGAAACCCGTAACAAAAATAAACGTAAAGGATGTTTTTGGCAACTTTTAAACATTAAGGCTGGAACCAGCAAGATTGGTGAAACTTAAAGGACGTTTTGTGCAATTTACTCTTTAATTTTTATGTCTAAATTGAGCTTAACCATAAATGGTGATAATCTATGTTATGGATATCTTTTAAATGATACCAATAATGTTTAAAGATTATTAGATATCATCTAATTTTGAAATCTAACGATATTGGATTTGTGATGAAATGAGATAACAATAATCTAAATGGCATTGGTGTGTAAGTATGATTTTAACCGATACGATAGTCTAATTGGCTAATTGTGTTTAACTAGTCTAAGGCCATATGTAGTGGCATTTGCGTAAGAGAATGGGGTTATATCACATGAGTTTGTAGTGAGGTTATACCCATTCATTATATATATGTGTGTGTGTGAGAGAGAGAAAGAGAACGAATGACTACACGCGCCGTTAAAATCTTCACAGGGAGGCCGGAATCCGCCGTATGACGCCCCGGGATGGTGTGCGGCAGAGCGATAAGGCGCTATGGCAGGGAGTGGCACTATATCACATTCGACTACGGAATACTGAAGGACTAACACGAATACTGAAATGTCTTGGAATCTTTAAATGGTAAAACGAGTTGGCGGGAAGGGATTGGTTAATTGGACATTTTTGCACGTCAATAAAGTGATATATCAATCAATGCAACATAAGTAAAATGATTTAAGTATTGATATGTTGAATTAATCACGTTTGTTACTCATCCAACGAAAATATTAGCTAACACAATCGAAGATTTCATCAGACACTTAATTAGATAAAGCTGGAATTGTCTAATTGTACATAAAGCTTTTCTAAGACGGGTCACATATCGAAATGATGAAGTGTGTGTATGGGTTCTGATAAAAATTGATTTTAAGCCTTTTATCATATCTTAATCCATTATAATTAAGTGAGATCTTGGATAAGAGGAAGAGGGGCCGATGCTAGTTATGCTAAGTACTTTGCTTTCAAGAATAGAATTTTAGTTTGTCCCTTTCCATGTAAGTTTATCATATATGTGATTGGTTAAACTATCATTTCTTGGCTTGATTTAAGTTTGGATTGATGATTCTTAAGGAAGATTCCTTCCAACAAGCTTGGCTAAATAAGATTACCATTTATAAAACATTTTCAAGTAATCTTTCATCATATACCGTTTGATGCTTATCGACCTTGTGGTTTGTTACTTGATATTTATCGATCTTGGTCGCAGAGTCAATCCATTGTTGAGAAAAATATATGGTGCTTGCATACTCATTCCACACTCGGACCGTGGCATAGACCATATGTCTTCTACATTGCTCCAATTCTTGTAGTTTGTTTGACCATTTGGGGTTTATGCATGGTATAATCATGATATCTACCGTGGACTACCTAATGCAATTTTGAACATATTAGATACTAACGATCTACGATTGTTCCACCAATCGACCAGGAGGCGTCTATCACTTTATGTGTAGTTTTATTTTGAGCCCATCTTTGTGTTGTTTTTATACGACTTTTTGCCAAGGTTGAAGAACTCGCTAGTCGCTAGTCGGCCAGTGAGGTGGGGACTAGCGACTACTCTGGATTAATCGGATCGGGTTTTTTATATGTATTTTTCAGTTTTTTGTATACATGTACGCATTTTTATAGGTAAATTTTTTATGTAGCTAGGTTGTAACTCTTACTCAACTCATTTTTTTTAAGTTTACAAGATTAATTGTTAGAATTCACATGTTTTGGTTGAAAACTGGCCGGAATTTAGAGGTTTTGGCCGGAATATAGAGGTTTTTTGCCATAATCTGGCCGAAAACGCCGATTTTTGGCTAGCCGACTAGCGATTAATCGCCGCCAAATCGCGATTTTTACAACACTGTTTTTTCTTACAACGTCAAGGGAATAATTACCAATATATGATCATTTGCAAGTAACATTCACAACACATGTTTTTATTTTTATCATCATAATAAATGGTGCATTTATAATATTGTCTCCTCTTATTCAACTGATTCTTGCTTTCGTGTTTACAACTATATGTAACTATTTCTTTTTAGTTTAGAAAGTGAACCTGTTTGGAGAGTATTCATTGGTTCTTTGTATTTAAACATTTAGACCACATTTCAATTTCTGTTGTCATTTAAGGAATTGGGTTGGGAGAAGATGACGGGGCGGGTGGAAAATGAATGGGAGAAGGCTAAAGGAATTGGGACGTGGGTTCGGGTCGGTTTCTTTTAACAACAAAGGCACGATGATAATTATTATTATTATATTTATTTATATATATATATAATATATATATATATATATATATTAATAGGAAGTTGCCATGAACAGTATAACATTTCTTTTAATATTTTTTTCTAAGTTTCTATTATTTAATATTTTATTACTTTAATTGATTTCAAAATATTTATTTTCTTATATAATAACTTTTAAAATACGATCAAAATATTCGCTATTTAAGTTTCTATTATTTAATATTTTATTACTTTAATTGATTTAAAAAATATTTTTTCTTATATAATAACTTTTAAAATACGATCAAAATATTCGCTATTAAACACTAATCATAAAAACGAATCCAGATTGATATCGATATTTTTCGGTTCAGTTTGGTACAGATGGTAAGGATACGTTGCCAGTTTATCGAAAGTAAAAACTATAAAAAAATACCTGTAACTCTACAAATGTTCAATCGATTTCAATTCGGTTTGATACGATAGCCACACAATTGTTTTATTACTTTAATTGATTTAAACATAATTTTCTCTCATACAACTTTTAAGATACGATCAAAGTATCCCTTATCAAACAAAAAACCATAAAAAAGAATCCATACCGGTA
Organism: Scalesia atractyloides; assembly: GCA_947069175.1. Classification (NCBI taxonomy): domain Eukaryota; kingdom Viridiplantae; phylum Streptophyta; class Magnoliopsida; order Asterales; family Asteraceae; genus Scalesia; species Scalesia atractyloides. Next base: position 61,187,655 of record CAMTDV010000030.1, read on the forward strand.
CCGATGTTAGGGTTCAGTTTGGTATCTATGATCGTGATGTGATGTCAGTTGATCGAAAGCAATAATAATAAAAATAAATATTGATACCAATACAGATGTTGTTCAACCGATCTCGATTCAGTTTGGTATGATAGCGCATTTTTCAAAAGAAATTTATCGCAATGTTGAAATAAAATAAACACAGAATGCGAACGAACCAAACCAATATCAACTCAACAACATTAGTACCGGTATCAATATCTGCTTTTATTGTTTTAAATGAATGTAATGTTTTCTTTCAATTATTATAGCGAATACTGATACCGTAATGAATCGAATTGATGCCGACTAATTTCCTGCCGCAAAGCGCATAATATCTCACTAGTTTCATATTAAAAATAGAAGAATTGTTAACATCAATTAGTTCCTAGGACCAAACAGTTACGCCCGAGTGAACAATCAAGACTACCAAAAAATCGAGACTAAAACCTTAACTTGGATATACAAGTGTCAATTATGTCACTTGACGGGTTGAATTGTTCAACCCCCAACACGACCCATATTTGTATCAAGACTACCAAAAAATCAAGACTAAAACGTTAACTTGGATATACAAGTGTCAATCCAATCAGCTGGCGGGTTGAATTGTTCAACCCCCAACACGACCCATATTTGTATTCCCGTCAAATATCAAACCTAGTTCATGAACACTTAAAATCGAGTTCCACTCATTTTTCTAAACATGTCAAACGAGTTGGGGGCAGTAACCAAGTTGTTCACATGTTAATCGAGTTAGTAGGTAGTATAAAAACTGGTTAAGTGGATTAGTAGGTCAACCTATTTAACTAAATTAAACATGACCTGATAATTAAACATGTCAAGCTTAATACTATTAAGCTTGTTTTTAAACATATTATACATATCAACTTAAGAAATAGTTATTTTCGTATCGTGTATGACCTCTCATCAAATTACCACCCATAACAAATACACTTAGGGGTTGTTTGTTTAGCTCTTATTGAGGCTCTTAATGGTTTAACACTTAATGGTTTAGATTGTTTGTTTCGCAAGCAGATGTCTGAATGGTTCAGACATTTATCTCTGAATAGTTAAGCATTACACTGAGTCTAAATTGTTAAGACCTTTAATCTAGATTGGTCAGACATTTTCTTTTGAACGATTAAACATTATACTAGATCTTAATGGTTCAGACTTCTTACTGGTTCAACACTTAACCATTTAAAAGTTGTCAGTCGGCCCCTTATACACCATACATACCATCCTTGTGTTTCATTTAAAAAACGTATAAAAATGTACAAAGCAATAGGCCTGTAAACGAACCGAACGAACACAAACATAGGCATGTCCATGTTCATTCATTTAACTTTAATCGAACACATTTTTTTGTTCGTGTTCGTTCATTATGAAATGGGGCATGTTCGTGTTCGTTTATGTTCGTTCGTTTAAGGCCTATAAATGAACAATTCACGAACATAAACGAACATAAATAGAAAAAATTAACTGAACATATTTGAATAAACATAAACAAACATGATTTAACAAACATAAACGAACACAAATAAAAAAAATTAACTGAACATATTTGAATAAACATAAACAAACATGATTTAACAAACATAAACGAACGTAAAGAACAAATATAAACAAACACAATTTCACATTTTGAACACAGACAAACAAATCTAATATATACAGTTCATCCGAAAACACATTGTCACACCCCTAATATCCACGTGTAACCCGGTGGGCCCGGTTGGGGAATATCGTGACGTACGTTGATATCATCATTACCAAACAATACAATAATACACAGCGGAAGTCTGGATAATTACTATTACAAACGTTTGAATGTTCAAAGTTCAAAAATAATAATACAACGCTTGTAACTAGATCCACAGGTGGATCGAAATGTGAATACAAAAAGGAAACTTGACAGACTAAGGCCTTCTAAGCAAATGGTTTCAATTCCTCTTAAGCTTCGCCGAGTACTTCCAGCCTAATTACGTATACTTGTCACCTGCGCTTAGTCTTTTGAAAATACGTTAGTTTTCACTAGTAAATACATTTAACCGACTCATTTTGAAAACACCGTGGTACTTTGTTTTATAAATAACTTGGGATAAATAATTTTCATGTTATCAGTTTTACATGCTAATAATACATTTAGAGCCCGAAAACTATGTCGGGATCATGATTAATCGACACACCACTTTAACACCTTTAATAGGTGCACCCCTAATGGGTAATACTTTATTTTAGCATCTGACGGGTGTATGCCTACACCCCGTGCTTAGGTCGTGGCCATTTGCAATTAAATGAGTCGTGGATATCCAGGACACGGTCGTTTTAACCCCAAATATTTAATATTAAGCAATACGAATTAAAGTTGATTATTTGAATTCCTGACTCATTGGGGTTCTTTGATCCCATATCCAACCATGCGGTATTAGTATACTGTATCCCAAGCCCGTATAAGGAAAAATAAGTTAAAGTATTTACCTGGCTTGCAAAATCTTTAATAATAAGAAAAATAAGCAAAGCACAGCCGTAATCAAAATAACTGTCACACCCCGACCCGCAGCGGAAAAGGTGATCGGGGCATGATTGGGTTATCATCAAAGCTCATGACATTTATTTTAACGTTTCATATTCATTAATACAATTTAATGGAAATTTACAATAAATATTACAACATGTTCTAACTATCAATCTAAGCTTCTTTGTTTTCTTCTAAGGCATTTCCTATGTTTTCCTTGCTTCATCCTGTTCACCTGTATCATGTGTAAAAAGGTTTTTGGATCAACAAAAAGTTGGCGAGTGAATCCTATGGAAAACATTTGAACAAGTTTATTTAATTGATTATGAAATGAGTGCATAACCACACATGAGTAAAAATAGATATAAACTTATTCAACAATCATTAGATATTAAATAAAACACACATGAACAATAATGGAACGTTTAGAGGCACGCGTTGCTCTACTCGTCTCTCACGAGGAACTGATGGGCCTAATGAATGAATTGCATAAACATGATAATATGAAAGACATAACTACAAACAATATAAACTCAATGATACACACATGAACAATAATGGATTGGTTTTGAGGCACGCGTTGTTCAACTCGTCTCCCACGAGGAACTGATGGGCTTAATGAATGAATTTCATATAATTTGACAAAATGAAATAAGTAATCACAACAATATACACAATCTAAGTTTAGATCACGATATGGTATGGCACAAGTTTAAATAAACGAGTTAATTATTTTGTGACACATGACACACCCCAAAACGTGTAATTAAAAAGGGGAGTTGTAAGATTCACTCACAGTGGGTGCGTTTGGTTGATGATGTTGAATGCACGCGAAGTGGTTTTAACCACGAGTGAAATTAACCTAGATAAATAGCATTATGGTTCGGTAAGTAAACGGATTTTATTAATCCATTTTAGTAGGATTGTTGGGTGTATTTTTGTGAGTTTAAGGCTATTTTCTAACCTTAAAAATGTTATTTTTAAGTATTTTTAATTGATTTTTAATTAAAATAAATAAATAAAAATAATAAAAAAAATTTGACTTTTTTGACCGTTGACCATTGACCGTTGACCGTTGACCGTTGACTGTTGACCGGTTCGTATGCGTGTATATGTGCGCTGAGTGAGGCTCGAACCCGAGACCTCCCGTACGCGTGCACGCAGCTCTACCAACTGAGCTACGTGTCTAACCCGAAATATTTCTGTTTTTAATTACATATATATATTAATTAGATTAAACAGAAAATCTTTTATTTTCTAAAAACGATTTTAATCCAAGACTCGGTGCGCTCCACAGGTCTCGAACCCGGGACCTGTGGGTTATGCTAACACACAGTCCACCGCTGGACTGTGTGTCCAACTTGTTAACTAAACCGATTTTTATTATTCTTAAATACAAACTAAACATTTTCTTTTCTGTCTTCAATAAAAAGTTTAATAATTATCCGGGCCGGTGCGGTAGCCCGGACTCGAACTCGTGACCTGTGATTTAAACATACACACAGTCCACCGCTGGACTGTGTGTGTAACTTGGTTATTATTCCGGTTATTAATATACTTAACATATAACAGTGGTGACTTCGGTTCGGTTAACAAAAAAAGGCATTTTTATTAAGGCAGCGTGTGGAACAAGATTCGAACTCGAGACGTTAGTGTGTTTATTGTGCACACAGTCCACCGCTGGACTGTGTGTCTAACCCGAGTAATAACTTGATTTTAATTATACTTATATGATACCGAACTTCGTCTTCTTCGTTGAGTTATAACCAGAAATGATGACTGACTGGTTCGAAGTTTTTATTCATGTTTCTTTAGCGTTTTATGATTAATTACAGATGAGATATGAATAAAAAGAAAGAGAAATTAGGCGTAAGGTATACCGACTGGATTCCTCTGTTTTTCCGGCAGAACTCCGGCGACAGCAAACACTTCCGGCGACGTGTGTCTTGCAGCAGAGAATCTTCAGAAAGCTTGAAGAGGATGTGGGTGACTTCGGTATAAGCTCAGGGGGTTTAGTAAGGCTTAGAAGTGAAGAACCCGGTTTTCCGGCGATTTGCAGGAGATTTCCGGCGAGTGAGTTTTCGCCGAGAAAGGGTACGGTTTTGAGCGAAAAGGTTTGCAGAGGTTCGAGGGGGTATTTATAGTGCAGGTCGTCGATGAATTTGGTCCGATTTCCGACTTGATTCGTCGGTTTGAATTTCTCCGGCGGTTATAGATGGTGTCGCGGACTCAGACGTCAGTTATAACCGATGTCTTAGTAAATGTTTACGTTATAACTGAAGATGTCGTTAATTCTTGGCGAGATCGCCGGGATTTCCGACGACTGCATTTGGGCGCCGGTTTTGAATTCGGAAAGTCATGTTATGAATTAAATGATTCTAACATTTAACAGATAATACAAGTGGCACAGTGGTTTAAAAGTTGAATGTTAGGTCTTTGCTGACCGGTTACTGACCCGGGTTCGAAACCCGGCAGAACCAAATTATTTTTATCTTCTTATTTTTGATAGTTTTTCAAAAACTAATTATATATTCCCATATAATAATTAATTATGTATCGTTTAAAATTATTTTGGGCATTAAATTCGCAACGAAATTTTTAACTGATTGTTCGGTTAATAAACGGAGCGGGTTTGGTAAAATCCGTTTTTGACAGATGTTACAATAACTAGCTTGGCGACAATCTACCGGAAGTCTCTAGTCTGGAATAGATGGTATTATTAACCGATTAGTTAGTTAGCGGGTCTTTATTTTAGTCATTGACTTAGATCGGTTAACTTAAAATAAAGATAACGGTACGAAACGCTAGATTAAGCGGCGACCGGAAAAGAATGTATTTTGGACCCGACAAGTACTAGGACTTGTATAATATGGGTTACTTTTTTACAGTTTGGAATATGAGAATATTTCGATATGGTTATACCCGTTTCGATTAAATTACGTAAACTAGTCACGTAGGCTTAACCGTACGCATATAAGCGAAACCGGGTAACCAGGTGAGTCCTATACAAGTTCCATATGCCATTATGTTTAAAATATGTTATTATAATAGTAGGTTATAGATATAATGGCCCATGATGGTTTTAAAAGCAAACTATGTCTTAAAAGGGCAATTTCGTCATTTAAAATATAAATAAACGAGCTTATATGTAAATTGATGTTATTAATACAAACATTCTGTAAAAATACATATTTTATGATGTTATATCAGTAGGACATCAATTATATGTGTGGTTTATAGATTAAGACCAAACTATGTCCCAAGAAGTGCATTTTGGTCATTTCACATATAATTGATAACTTATTTGGGAATCTGAGTTCGGGACATGTACTTACTATTAATAGGTTGAAAATATGTTTTGAAATCAGTAGGTATCAAGTCTTTATATTCTAATATGGTTTTAAGCCATATTATGCGCCAAAGTGGCGATTATGTCGCTAAATGACGATAAAATGGTATTTTAAGTAAAACAGTTGTTGTGACCAGGTTTGTATGACTAAGATATGTTAATAAATATATTATATCAGTAGGTAATCGATTTTTGGTTCATTAGTATGCTTAAAACCCTTTTTAAAGTGTCGAAAGGGCAATATCGTCATTTAAGGACATGATTTGCGAACTATAGCTTAAACTCAGTTTGCAATCTGAATTAATTTCCCAATTAATCCTAATAATGATATTACATCAGTAGGATATGAGTTTTGATGTCAAAATTATGTTTGAACTATTTTATGCGTAAAAAGGGCGTTTTAGGCATATTTACGGATACTTGCATAATAACTCGGATTACTACATGACCATGTCCTATAACTCCAGAAGGTTATAGTACACTATAACATGGTCATAATGCAACTTAAGGACATAAGCTAATATTGCTAAATCGGGTCAGAACTGAAAGTCAAAGCAGAAGTCAAACTTTGTGACTTTCGGTTGCGAACCGACCTTAGACCTGGAATTGACGAGCCGAACATGTTCCTACATGTTCTCACAATTATTACCAAGTTTTTAGAGTGTCAAAACAGGTTTTATAACATCTACATTGCTAATTATGATTTTATTTCACAACTGACCCGTTTGACTTTTATTAACATAACTTTGACCCGTTAATTGACCAAGCAAACGTGGTAATCAGGAGGTGCCCTCTTGAGGGATTAACACCTACCTTATTACTAGCGTAGCCATGTTCGTTATGAACATTGGCTGGACCATAATGGTCTTAGCTCAAAGTCAAAGCGTTTTTACTTCAACACTTTGACATTGGTTTAAAACTAAATAAAACTGAAAAGGATGGCTAAGAACACTTACACAAGGTCCTTAGCACGAAATATGATTAATTAGGAAGTCCCCAAGGATCAGGAACCTCCAGATATGAAGAGAGGAGATAAAATAGAAGTGAGCAAGTTTGAAGCTTGCCTAAGGTGTCTATTTATAGCAATGGAGGAAGCATGGGATCCCTCCAGGTGTTATGAGCTGATCTAGGATGAGTACAAGTGGGTAGGATCGTGGCAAGAGCAGGAGAATGGTGGCAATGGCGAGCAAGGTGGCAGGGCAGCAGGTTGCCATGCATTCTGTCGCTGGCAGTCCCTTTCGGACCGTAAGGGTTAAGCCTTGCGGTCCGTAAGGACCTCTGGCGCCCACAGATTTGAACTGGTTACGGACCGTAACCATTGAGGCTTGCGGTCCGTAACCGCCTTACTAAAACAATGATTTGTTTAACCTTACGGTCCGTAACCTAGGATGGTTACGGTCCGTAAGGACCTTCAGAGATTGAAAGTTTGGCATTTTAATCACATTGGTCCCCGACTTTTCTTGATGCTCGTTCAGAGGTTATTAAAATAACATGACGGCGTCGTTGGTCCTTCTCGGCTACAGGTGGCAACCAAGAATCTTCAGGACACGTGTCGGAATTTTATCGGACGAAATTTTCGAGGTGTCACATCTTCACCCCCTTAATAAAAATCTCGACCTCGAGATTTATTCAAATAGATAAGGGTACTTTTGTCGCATATTGGACTCGACTTCCCAAGTATATTCGGGACCTCGACGGGCATCCCATTTGACCTTCACAATTGGTACCTGCTTCCTACGAAGCTTCTTAACTTGCCGATCCTCGATCGCAATTGGTTTCTCTATGAAACGCAAGTTTTCATCGATCTGTATATCTTCATGTGGCATTGCCAATGACTCATCCACGAGGCATTTCTTTAAATTGCTGACGTGAAAAACATCATAGATTCCACCGAGCTTCTCCGGTAGCTTGAGCCTATAAGCTACGGGTCCGACGCATTCGATTATTTCGAATGGTCTGATGTACCTTGGGCTTAACTTGCCCTTTTTCCCAAAACGCATTACACCTTTCCAAGGTAACACTTTTAACATAACCTTGTCCCCAACTTGGAACTGTAAGGGTTTACGCCTTTTGTCGGCATAGCTCTTTTGTCTATCTCGAGCTGCCTTAAGTTGATCACGGATTTGCACAATCTTTTCCGTGGTTTCGAGGACGATTTCAGGTCCAGGTAGTTGGGCTTCTCCAACTTCGGCCCAACACACAGGCGTCCTATATTTTCTTCCGTATAAGGCTTCAAAAGGAGCGGCCTTAATACTTGGGTGGTAACTGTTGTTATAAGAGAACTCTATTAGGGGTAAGTGATCATCCCAACTTCCACTTAAATCGATCACACAAGCTCGAAGCATGTCCTCCAAGGTTTGAATGGTACGTTCACTTTGTCCGTCCGTCTACGGATGGTAAGCCGTACTAAAGTTTAATCTCATGCCTAGAGATTATTGGAAGCTTTTCCAAAAGTGAGATGTGTATCTTGTATCTCTATCAGATACAATGGATACCGGCACACCGTGCAAGGACACAATCTCATCGACATAAAGCTTAGCCAGCTTGTCAGAATCATATGTTTCCTTAATCGGCAAGAAGTGAGCGGATTTGGTTAATCTATCCACGATAACCAAATCGTGTCATTGCCACGCTTAGTTTTGGGTAACTTAGTGATGAAATCCATTGTTATCATCTCCCATTTCCATACTGGGATTTCAAGTTGTTGTAGAAGTCCTGACGGTTTCTGGTGTTCTGCCTTAATATGAGAACACGCCAAGTACTTTGCTACGTAATTAGCTATATCTTTCTTCATACCCATCCACCAAAAATTGGGTTTAAGATCTTGATACATCTTGTCGCTTCCTGGGTGAACCGAATATTTAGAATTATGTGCTTCTTGGAGGATTACATCTCTAAGTCCTCCAAAGATCGGAACCCAGATCTGATCATTAAGCCTAAACATTTCATCCTTTCCAGGTGCCAACTGATCGATAGTTGCACCTAATCCTTCCTTGGCAATGTTGTCCTCAGACATGGCTTGCTTTTGTGCATTTAGCAGTTTTTCATTTAAGCTATTCTTCAATTCGATGCTTTTAGCATTGATCCTCAGAGGTTTGACTCTTTCCTTGCGACTAAGCGCATCAGCGACTACATTCGCCTTTCCTGGATGATATCGAATCTCGCAATCATAGTCGTTGAGTGTTTCCATCCAATGACGTTGCCTCATGTTCAAATCCTTTTGATTGAACAAGTGTTGCAGACTTTTATGGTCAGTATAGATAATACACTTTGTTCCATATAAATAATGTCTCCAAAGTTTAAGTGCGAATAGTTTCTCTCGTGCGCTTTTAGTTGTCGTGATGCATAGGCAATCACTTTGCCTCTCTGCATAAGCACACATCCCATGCCTGTGTGCGATGCATCACAATAAACTACGAACTCCTCCACACCTTCTGGCAGGGTTAACACCGGGGCATTGCTCAACTTATGCTTTAGCGTCTCAAAGGATTCTTGTTGTTTTGGGCCCCAGTTGAATTTAGCATCCTACGAGTTAGGATTGTCAAAGGAGCGGCGATTCGTGAGAAGTTCTCAATGAACCTTCGATAATAACCAGCCAGTCCTAAGAAACTACGTATCTCGAAAGGTGTCTTCGGGGCTTCCCAATTCGTTATTGCTTCTATCTTTGCTGGATCTACTTGGATACCATGTTCAGTTACTATGTGACCAAGGAACTGAACCTCACGTAGCCAGAATTCGCATTTGGAAAATTTTGCGTACAATTTTTCTTGACGCAGAATTTCAAGAATACACCTCAAATGTTTCTCGTGATCAGATTGATTACGAGAGTAGATGAGTATGTCGTCTATGAAGACAATGACAAACTTATCTAAGTATGGCTTGCAGACTCTATTCATGAGATCCATGAATAATGCAGGTGCATTAGTGAGCCCGAAAGGAATCACCAAGAACTCGTAGTGACCATATCTTGTTCTGAATGCAGTTTTCGGAACATCTTCATTTCTAACCTTAAGCTGGTGATATCCCAATCTTAAATATATTTTCGAGAAGTAGCTTGCGCCTTGCAATTGGTCAAACAAGTCATCGATCCTGGGCAGAGGATAATGATTCTTGATTGTTATCTTATTGAGTTCACGGTAATCAATGCACATCCGCATTGATCCATCCTTCTTTTTTACGAAAAGGATAGGAGCTCCCCAAGGCGAAGAGCTAGGTTGAATAAAACCTTTCTTTAATAGTTCGTCCAGTTGGGTTCTCAATTCCTTCATCTCGGTTGGCGCTAAACGGTATGGAGCTTTAGCTATGGGGGCTGCTCCGGGTATGATATCAATTTGAAATTCTACCTGCCTATCAGGAGGTAGGCCAGGTAGTTCTTCAGGGAACACGTCTAGGTATTCAGAAATGATAGGTATATCATAAATCTTTGGTTTGGGTTCATCAACGGTGACTTGTGCCATGTATATGACACATCCCTTCGTCATACATCTAGATGCCTTAAGTAAAACTGCTTTATCCGGCAGTCCAAAGTGTTTGTCTCCATGAATGGTGAGGATTTTACCAGACGGGGATTTGATCTCGATGAGTTTCTTATCGCAGGCAATGCATGCTTGGTTATACGATAATCAATCCATGCCTAAGACTACATCGAATCCCGCTAGTTTCATGGGTAAAAGAGAGACAGTGATAGAAAGATTCTTGATGGATATGAAGCATCCGTCAAGAATGGAAGAAGCGGTTTCGATAGTTCCATCAGCGAGCTCTACTTCATAGGTTATATCTACAGTTCTTATGGGCAAGTTTAAAAGTTCACTAAATTTATGATTTACAAACGATTTATTGCAGCCCGATGTCACACCCCGACCCGCAGCGGAAATGGTAGTCGGGGCATGATTGGGTTTTCATCAAAGCTCATGACATTTATTATAAAGTTTCATATTTATTATTTCTTTTTAAAGGAGAATCATTACAATCAATAATACAAGTACAACATGTTCTATACATCTTTCAAGACTTCATTAATTTTCTTCTAAGGCAATTTCCTATGTGTCCCTTGCTTCAACCTGTCCACCTGTATCATGTGTAAAAATAGGGTTTTTGGGTCAACAAAAAGTTGGCGAGTGAATCCTATGAAAACATTTAAGCGTGTTTGTTGTATCGATTATAAAATAAAGTGCATAACCACATATGAGTAAACGTAGATGTAAATTTAATCACAAAACACATAATATTAATTATTGCACACACATACACCAAATGATTGATTTTGAGGCACGCGATGTTCAACTCGTCTCCCACGAGGAACTGATGGGCCTAATGAATGATTTTGAGGCACACGATGTTCAACTCGTCTCCCACGAGGAACTGATGGGCCTAATGAATGATTTGCACGTAACTTGACAATATGTAAACACACATCACAACAAACAATATTTACATTATAAGTTTAGATCATATAATGGTAATGGCACGAGTTTGAATAAGCGAATTAATTTAAGCGACACATGATACACCTCAAAACATGAATAAAAAGGGGAATTTGTAAGAATTCACTCACAGTGGTTGCGTTTCTTGGATTGATGATGAATGCGCACGAATTTGGGTTTAACCACGAGAGAAACTAACCTAAATAATAACATAATAATTCGATAAATAAATAAACTTTTATTTGAGATTAATATTTTTAATTAGTGTTCTTAATGGGATTGTTAGATTTATTTTATGAGTTCAAAGAAATTTTCTAACTTCAAAAATATTATTTTTAAGTGTTTTTAATTGATTTTTAAATAAATAAATAAATAAAAAGAAAATAAAAATTTTGAATTTTTTTGACCGTTGACCGTTGACCGGTCGAACCGTGTTAATTATGTGCGCTGAGTGAGGTTCGAACTCGTGACCTCCCGTACGCGTGCATGCAGCTCTACCAACTGAGCTACGTGTCTAACCCGAAATAATATCAATTTTAATTATATATATATACTAGTCAGGTTAATACGGATTTTATTTATTTTAAAAAGATTTATAATTCTCCAAAACAGGTGGAGATTTCATGATTCGAACCCGTGGCTATCGACTTTTATTGCACCCAGCCCAACCAACTGGGCTGGGTGTCTAACCCGTTATAATCAGAATTTATATTATATTTATACACATACTGAAGCGAATCTGATTAAGCTTGTTTTAAAAAGGAACATTTTATTTCAGGAAACCGGCGTGGCACTAGGCTCGAACTCGGGACCGTGATTTAAAATTGCACACAGTCCACCACTGGACTGTGTGTCTAACCCGGTATAATTTCCGATTTTAAATTCATTTAACTATTGGTTTCAGTTCATCTTCTTCATTAAACCCAAAGCCCAGTACATAACCCGCCTGAAATCGATTTTTAGACAATTCTGGGTGATTGTTCAAAGATTCGTAACATATAGAATGATAGATAGAGAAGTTAAAGAAATATACCAACTAGAAGTAAAATCTCGGTTTTCCGGTGAAAATCTCCGGCGAGTGCACCAAATTCCGGCGATGTATTTCTTGCGACAGAGACTCTACAGGGAGTTTAAGGTGAGTGTGGGTGATTTCGGTCTGAGCTCTAGATGTCCTGTTTATAAAGTAAGGCAACAGTGGGATAGATTCTTCGGTTTTCCGGCGATTTGCAAAAAATTCCGGCGAGGTGTTCTTGATGAATAGAGACTTGTAGAGAGAGGTTAGCGAGAGTGTGTGCGCATTCCAATGGGTTCTCAGAGCTCCAATTTATAGAAGAGGAGGTCGTACAGTATAAACTTCGGTTTCGGTCAAAATGGGTTATGGCGGATTGATTGCTTAGCTAATTGGACGCATTTTGACTCGATTTGAGTCTTGGTTCAAGACTGGAAGCATTTTCTTCGGTTATTTGCGAATAATTCGCAAATCTTTGGTGATTGCCGGGGATTACAGCCGTTACTGGGCGCAACTTTGAATCAGTCTAGGAGATTATTAATACATAAAAGATTTGTTTGATTAAATCCTTTCAGATGTTGAGGTGTGGTGTAGCGGAGTGAAGTGTGTTTGGTTACAGGCGAGACCCTGGTTCGAAACCCGGCGTCTACATTAATTTTTTTGTTCATTATTTATTACTAATTTTTAATTATGCTTTTTAAATTCTAATATATTTATTAATTATGTATCGTTTAAATTTAATTTGAGAAATAAATATGCAATGAAAATTATAACTGGATATTTGATTAATAAACGAAGCGGGTTTTGGAAACCCGTTTTTCGACGGATGTTACAGTATCCCCTACTTTTAGAAATTTCGTCCCGAAATTTAAGTAGTGGATGTTTGACTCGAAAGGATGGTGGTTTTGACAATTACATACTTAGAAGGGGTAAGAGTTTAAATTTTATTTGAGGCGGTAACGTTCCTAGTAAGGGTTGAATACCTGCTACAGGAATCGCTTTTTGGTGCCTAAGATAAGGAATATTGATAAACATAGTTGATTGACTAGGTATGTTCTCATGCACAAGAGTTTTGAGAGAATCTATACGTTTGGAAAGATAAGGTTATATCCTAAAACAAAACTTCTACCATGACAATACTAAAACCTACATGGAACTTCTCATAACCCACTGACAATGCCTCTGATCCTTTGGCAAGAATACTTATATATAGGAAGTACCAGCGGCGTATCCACCATATTCTTGTCAAATTTTCATTGGCTTTATCAGTAAATTATGATTAGTTCTATGTGAATCTAAAACATAAACAAACACAACAACAAAAACTTGAGTCTCAAATATGAAAGTATACATGATTGAATGATGACAGTACCTCTCTCGTTTGTTATGATGAAGGGGTTAATCTAGGTAAAAGTGAGACACAACCCAACTTCTTTGAATGATGAGATTGAGATACGTCGAGATGTATGATGATATGAATGCTAAATCAATGTGTAACATCCGTCAAAAAAACGGGTTTCCAAAACCCGCTTCGTTTATTAACCGAATAGTTAATTTTCGTCGCGTATATATTGGTTATTTTAATTTTAAACGATACATAATTAATAATCATTGTTAGAATTTTAAAACATAATTAATAAATCATAAAAAATAAGATAATAAAAAATATTTGAGGCTGCCGGGTTTCGAACCCGGGTCAGCCGGTTCAACAAGTAAACAACACACCACTCCGCCACACGCTGTCTTTGTTAACATAATGAAACAATTAATACTTATAATAAAACTCAAAACTCAAACTCAGTAATCAGCGCGCCCTATTCACAGTCGCCGGAAATACCGACGATTTCGCCAATTGTCGACAGTTTCCTTTGACTAAACGCGTGTATTAACCTCAACATCGGTTATAACCGATGTCTAGTCCCCCAATTCAAGTCGTAACCGTCGGAGAAAACCTTGACCACGAATCAAGATCGAATTCGGACTCGATACATTCTGCTTCTTCCCTATAAATACACACCCAAGTCTATGGTAATCTTTTCGCTCAAAATCGCACAATTTCTCGAAGTATTAGCACTCGCCGGAGATATTCTGCAATCGCCGAACTTTCGCCGGAAAACCGAGACTTACATCAAATCGGTAAATTTCTCGATTCTTTCGTTTTCAATCCATTGTTAGACATATACTAACTTCAATCCTTCAACCAGAATCGGTCCCAGACAACGTTACCGGATATTCTGCACTTGCCGGAAAATCTCTGGAAATTTCCGAAATCACACTGTAAATCGGTACAATCATCTAAACCTCCTGATATCTCTTGTTTAGTCATTTAATTTCACAACTCATGGATCAAAATTGTTAATTGATTCAATCAGACGGATTTCACAAATCAGAGCCGACGACCATTGCCGGAATTCTGAGAAAAACATTCGATTCGGTACATTCGATTCCGTAACTCTCTTTATCCATTACATTTCAATCAATAAAATGTTCGACGAACGATTTAAACAAGAACAGTCGAACATCTTTGTCTGTGTCTTCATGAATGAAGAAGACGAAGTCGGACATTTTGTATAAGTATAATTAAAACAGGATATTAAACCGGGTTAGACACACAGTCTAGCGGTGGACTTTGTGCAAACACATAGCGCACGTCACGAGTTCGAACCTTACAAACGCACCGACTTTCCGAATTAAAACCATTTTTTTTAAAAACTGAATCAGAGCAAGTCCCAGTATGTTTATAAGATTAATATAAACCGTAAGTTAAACAGATAAGACACACAGCCCAACTGGTTGGGCTGTGCGCTTACAAATCGAAGGACCCGAGTTCGATCCGGGTCCCTGCAACCGGTTCGACCATTTTAAATCCTTTTGATATAAACCAAATAAATTAACATTTAATTAGTATATATATATAATTCAAACATAGAATATTTCGGGTTAGACACGTAGCTCAGTTGGTAGAGCTGCGTGCACGCGTACGAGAGGTCCCGGGTTCGAACCTCACTCAGTGCACACTCAGACCACAGTCCGACCGGTCAACGGTCAACGGACCGGTCAACGGTCAACAAAAGTCAAAATTTTTTTATTATTATTTTTTTTATTATTTATTTATTTAATTTAAAAATCAATTAAAAATACTTAAAAATAATATTTTTAAAGTTAGAAAATGACCTTAAACTCACAAAAATAAATCTAAAAATCCTAATAAAATTGTTAATAAAATCCACTTATTTACCGAACCATTTCGTTATTATTTTAGGTTAGTTTTTCCTCGTCGATTAAATCCCAAAACTCGTGCACATTCAACATCATCAAAAGAACGCACCCAATGTGAGTGAATCTCTACAAATTCCCCGTTTTAATCACATTTTGGGGTGTATCACGTGTCGCTTAATTATTTATTATATTTAAACACTTGTGCATCCATCATATCCATGATCAAATGTGTATCCAATATGTATCAATTGTTTGTGTGGTTAATGTTTAGATTAAATTTATCATTTTCAGTACATACATTTCATTAGGCCCAACAGCTCCCGTGGGAGACGGGTTGAGTACAGGTGCCTCATTTCGATCGGCTCCGTTTGATTGAGCCTTGATCTCACATACATCATCATAGGCTCGTCTGTTCCCCATTACCTATGAGCGGAACGTGACGTTGCCAACATACGAGGCCAGCTCCGTTTGATTGAGCCTGGATCTCACAATACATTATCATTCATGTCATATACTCATTCAAGGTGGTTTGTGATTGTTTGTTTATATACGTTTGCTCACATATGATTATTGCACAACTTTTCAATATCAAATACAACAAGAAATCAATAACAATGTTTTTAAACAAGATTCACTCGCCAACGTTTGTTGACCCAAAATTCCCCCATTTTTACACATGATACAGGTGATTCAGTTGAAGCAAGAAACACATAGGACGGCCTAGAAGAATAAATCAGTTTAGGCTTTGGATTGTTTTACTTAGTTTTCATTTCCTTGTATTGTATGAATTTGGTTTGAACATTTAAGTTGTAATTTGAATTTAATAAATATGAAACATTTTAGTAAACATCATGAGCTTTGGTGATAACCCAATTATGCCCCGACTCTTATTCCGCTGCGGGTCGGGGTGTGACATATTGGTATCAGAGCTTTTGACTATAGGTATATAGGATAGGTTATTAGACCCTTAGAGCCTATACTATAGTTGATTAGATTTTAATTGTTTATGTGGTTACATGCAAACTCATGATGTTTATTTGTTTCGTATTTATTACATACACACATGCATGTAAACACTTCCACTATCATACTGTGTGATATTTAATATGTTATACTTATAACATGCTTACATATACATTCATCACGCATATATCAATGTTCACATATTCAAGTCATCCTCATATTCCTTTATTCAAGATTTTGTCGCATTTTTTTTCGTTTTTCAATCTCATCAAAGTGAGTTCTACGACGGGCATGTAGTAACTGTAAGGGTACAAGTACCGGTAGTCGGAACGTCCTGTCTAGGTTGGCATTCGTATAAATCCAATATAACGGACCAGTTTGCCTACCTGGGGACTAACGATGAGAGTTCGAAGGACCTATTAGGCCAAAGCATGCCACACCAAACGTCGTTCGAACTAACCCCACTTTGAGGTATCACCGTGTCCACACCTGGATGCACTCCGAATTCCATACGTTACATACATATTTCTCGATTTTCTCCGGTTTTAGTGTACGTTACCAGGCTAACACATGCGAACCATATGAAAGACCCGGTAATCATGGGGGCCCACATGATTACGAAGGTGAAGTATGGCGGCATGCAAGGCCCAATTACGAGCAAAGCCCAAGACATCCTATGGATGTAGTAGATTTATTATTCTATATTTATTTTATGTTCATTCCTAAATACGACACATGACACCTAAAACGTCAAACTCATACTCTCGATGCGTATTTCTTGTAGATGTCTTCCAGTCTCTCTCGTAGAAAAATGAGATCAGGAAAATCCGGCGAGCGCATGGCTGCCCAAATCGCTCAACAAATGGCGGCCGTAATACCCAACATCGTAGTTCAAGTTCAACAGGCCCTTACCGCTAATCCCATCAACCCAATCCACCAAGAAGATCAAAACATTGTCAATCCTTCCCCAAAAGCCACTAAATGCACCTACAAACATTTCAAATCCTGCGATCCTCCAAAATACGAAGGGACTGAAGGTGTCACCGCTCTCCTCCATTGGTTTGAGGAGATGGAAAACACTTTTCTTAATTGCGACTGTCCCGATGATCGCAAGGTGCGATATGCTACCGGTCGTTTGCTCGGAGTAGCACTTACATGGTGGAATACAGAGAAGGCCAAGCGAGGTGTTGAAGATGCTATGACTTTGACTTGGGAAGAGTTGAAGGAAATCATGACAAGACGGTTTTGTCCAAGAAGCGAGATCAAGAACTTGGAAGATGAGTTCTATTCTTTGAAACAAAAGGAGGGCGACCACACCACATACAACAAGAGATTCCTTGAGTTAAATCAAATGGTCCCCAACTTGTTCACTCCCCTCTACCGTTTGATCGAGCACTACATTCGAGGTCTTCCTTCAAAAATTCAAGACTCTGTAATAAGTACCACACCTGCAACTTTGGAAGCAGCAATGGAGTTAGCTACAGAGCTCACCGAAAACCGCATACGTAATAAAGACTTCACGGAGGAGAAGAAGAAGGATAAAACATCAACCGAAACCTCAAACTCCACCCGAACCGAATAATCTTCACAACCCATTTCTAAGAGAAAACGAGATGGGTAAATTTTCGCTGTCACCCAACAAAATCAACCAACTTCACAAGCCATACCCCTCCAAGCTATCCCAATCACTCAAGTAGCACCCAATTCAACTTACCCAAATAAGAAACCTTGCTTTGGACCTCACCCTCAATGCAACACCTGTTTTTATCACCATCCATCTACCTTACCTTGTCGACTATGTGCGAATTGTGGACGCTATGGTCATTTGAGCAAGGTTTGCCGTACCTCTCAAAACCAAACCTCACCCCCTACTCAAAACATGATCCAAACATATCAACAACCCCAATACCCCATTTTCCATATGTTCGAGCTTGTTTTATTTGCAGCGACCCTACCCACTTTAGAAACACGTGCCCTCGATTGGTTAACATCATAAACGCCCAAGCTCAAGCAAACCCAGTTAACCAAGCAAATCAAGAAAACCTAACCACTAGGCCACCAGCAAGAGGAAGAGCTTACAACATCAACGCCAATCCTGTTGAAGATATTAACGGCCCAAACGAACCACCCAACTAGTTTTCTTCACCAAAAATCAAGATTCAACTCCAACCGCTTAGTTTTTATGTTTTCTTTATGTTATCTCAATCTTCACGTATCTCAATTATAAATTGGAAATTTATCCAAGAATCTTAATGCGAATTACTATTTCAGTTTTGTTTTATACTCATTGATTTAACATTCATATCATCATACATCTCGACGTATCTCAATCTCATCATTCAAAGAAGTTGGGTTGTGTCTCACTTTTACCTAGACTAACCCCTTCATCATAACAAGCGACAGAGGTACTGTCATCATTCAATCATGTATACCTTCAGATTTGAGACTCAAGTTTTGGTTGTTGTGTTTGTTTATGTTTTAGAGTCACATAGAACTAATCATAATTTACTGATAAAGCCAATGAAAATCTGACAAGAATATGGTGGATACGCTGCTGGTACTTCCTATATATAAGTATTCTTGCCAAAGGATCAGAGGCATTGTCAGGCGGTTATGAGAAGTTCCATGTAGGATTTAGTAATGTCATGGTTGAAGTTTGTTTCATACTCACTAATTTAGCATTCATATCATCATACATCTCAACGTATCTCAATCTCATCATTCAAAGAAGTTGGGTTGTGTCTCACTTCTACATAGACTAACCTCTTCATCATAACAAACGAGAGAGGTACTGTCATCATTCAAACATGTATACTTTCAGAATTAAGACTCAAGCTTTGGTTGTTGTGTTTGTTTATGTTCTAGAGTCACATAGAACTAATCATAACTTACTGATAAAGCCAATGAAAAATTGACAAGAATATGGTGGATACGCCGCTGGTACTTCCTATATACAAGTATTCTTGCCAAAGGATCAGAGGCATTGTCAGGCGGTTATGAGAGGTTCCATGTAGGTTATAGTGGTAGAAGTTTTGTTTTAGGATATAACCTTATCTTTCCAAACGTATCGATTCTCTCAAAACTCTTGTGCATGAGATCATATCTAGTCAATCAACTCTGTTTATCAATATTCCTTATCTTAGGCATCAAAAAGCGATTCATGTAGCAGGGTATCCAACCCTTACTAAGAACGTTACCGCCTCCAATAAAATTTAAACTTTCACCCTCTTTTGATTATGTAATTGTCAAATTAAAACACCCTCTCCACAAGTCAAATATACAACTATTACTTAAATTTCGGGACGAAATTTCTAAAAGTAGGGGATACTGTAACAGCCGTAAAAAAAACGGGTTTCCAAAACCCGCTTCGTTTATTAACTGAATAGTCAGTCATAATTTTCGTCACGTATATATTGGTTATTTTAATTTTAAACGATACATAATTAATAAACATTGTTAGAATTTTAAAACATAATTAATAAATCATAAAAAATAAGATAATAAAAAATATTTGAGGCTGCCGGGTTTCGAACACGGGTCAGCCGGTTCAACAAGTAAACAACACACCACTCCGCCACACGCTGTCTTTGTTAACATAATGAAACAATTAATACTTATAATAAAACTCAAAACTCAAACTCAGTAATCAGCGCGCCCAATTCGCAGTCGCCGGAAATACCGACGATTTAGCCAATTGTCGACAGTTTCCTTTGACTAAACGCGTGTATTAACCTCGACATCGGTTATAACCGATGTCTAGTCCCCCAATTCAAGTCGTAACCGCCGGAGAAAACCTTGACCACGAATCAAGATCGAATTCGGACTCGATACATTCTGCTTCTTCCCTATAAATACACACCCAAGTCTCTGGTAATCTTTTCGCTCAAAATCGCACAATTTCTCGAAGTATTAGCACTCGCCGGGGATATTCTGCAATCGCCGGACTTTCGCCAGAAAACGGGGACTTACATCAAATCGGTAAATTTCTCGATTCTTTCGTTTTCAATCCATTGTTAGACATATACTAACTTCAATCCTTCAACCAGAATCGGTCCCAGACGACGTACCGGATATTCTGCACTCGTCGGAAAATCTCTGGAAATTTCCGAAATCACACTGTAAATCGGTACAATCATCTAAACCTCCTGATATCTCTTGTTTAGTCATTTAATTTCACAACTCATCGATCAAAATTGTTAATTGATTCAATCAGACGGAAATCACAAATCAGAGCCGACGACCATTGCCGGAATTCTGAGAAAAACATTCGATTCAGCACATTCGATTCCGTAACTCTCTTTATCCATTACATTTCAATTAATAAAATGTTCGACGAACGATTTAAACAAGAACAGTCGAACATCTTTGTCTGTGTCTTCATGAATGAAGAAGACGAAGTCGGACATTTTGTATAAGTATAATTAAAACAGGATATTAAACCGGGTTAGACACACAGTCCAGCGGTGGACTGTGTGCAAACACATAGCGCACGTCACGAGTTCGAACCTTACAAATGCACCGACTTTCCGAATTAAAACCAATTTTTTTTAAAACTGAATCAGAGCAAGTCCCAGTATGTTTATAAGATTAATATAAACCGTAAGTTAAACAGATAAGACACACAGCCCAACTGGTTGGGCTGTGCGCTTACAAACCGAAGGACCCGAGTTCGATCTGGGTCCCTGCAACCGGTTCGACCATTTTAAATCCTTTTGATATAAACCAAATAAATTAACATTTAATTAGTATATATATATAATTACAACATAGAATATTTCGGGTTAGACGCGTAGCTCAGTAGGTAGAGCTGCGTGCACGCGTACGAGAGGTCCCGGGTTCGAACCTCACTCAGTGCACACTAAGACCACAGTCCGACCGGTCAACGGTCAACAAAAGTCAAATTTTATTATTATTATTTTTTATTATTTATTTATTTATTTTAAAAATCAATTAAAAATACTTAAAAATAATATTTTTAAAGTTAGAAAATGACCTTAAACTCACAAAAATAAATCTAAAAATCCTAATAAAATTGTTAATAAAATCCACTTATTTACCGAACCATTTCTTTATTATTTTAGGTTAGTTTTTCCTCGTCGATCAAATCCCAAAACTCGTGCACATTCAACATCATCAAAAGAACGCACCCAATGTGAGTGAATCTCTACAAATTCCCCGTTTTAATCACATTTTTGGGGTGTATCATGTGTCGCTTAATTATTTATTATATTTAAACACTTGTGCATCCATCATATCCATGATCAAATGTGTATCCAATATGTATCAATTTTTTTTGTGGTTAATGTTTAGATTAAATTTATCATTTTCAGTACATACATTTCATTAGGCCCAACAGTTCCCCGTGGGAGACGGGTTGAGTACAGGTGCCTCATTTCGATCGGCTCCGTTTGATTGAGCCTTGATCTCACATACATCATCATAGGCTCGTCTGTTCCCCATTACCTATGAGCGGAACGTGACGTTGCCAACATACGAGGCCAGCTCCGTTTAATTGAGCCTGGATGTCACAATACATTATCATTCATGTCATATACTCATTCAAGGTGGTTTGTGATTGTTTGTTTATATACGTTTGCTCACATATGATTATTGCACAACTTTTCAATATCAAATACAACAAGAAATCAATAACAATGTTTTTAAACAAGGTTCACTCGCCAACTTTTGTTGACCCAAAATTCCCCCATTTTTACACATGATACAGGTGATTCAGTTGAAGCAAGAAAAACATAGGACGGCCTAGAAGAAAAAATCAGTTTAGGCTTTGGATTGTTTTATTTAGTTTTCATTTCCTTGTATTGTATGAATTTGGTTTGAACATTTAAGTTGTAATTTGAATTTAATAAATATGAAACATTTTAGTATACATAATGAGCTCTGGTGATAACCCCCGACTCTTATTCCGCTGCGGGTCGGGGTGTGACACAATGAGTATAAAACAAAACTGGAAATATTAATTCGCATTAAGATTCTTGGATACATAAATTTCAAATTTAAAATTGAGATACGTAAAGATTGAGATAACATAGAGAAAACATAAAAACTAGACGGTTGGAGTTGAGTCCTGATTTTTGGTGAGGGAAGACTAGTTGGGTGGTTTGTTTGGGCCGTTATTATCTTCAACAGGATTGGCGTTGACGTTGTAAGCTCTTCTTCTTGCTGGTGGTGGAGCTGGGTTTGCTTGATTTGCTTGGTTAACTGGGTTTGCTTGAGCTTGGGCGTTTATGATGTTAACCAATCGAGGGCATGTGTTTCTAAAGTGGGTAGGGTCGCCACAATTAAAACAAGCTCGAACATATGGAAACATGGGGTATTGGGGTTGTTGATATGTTTGGATCATGTTTTGATTAGGGGGTGAGGTTTGGTTTTGAGAGGCGCAGCAAATCTTGCTCAAATGACCATAACGCCCACAATTTGCACATAGTCGACAAGGTAAGGTAGATGGATGGTGATAAAAACAGGTGTTGCATTGAGGGTGAGGTCCAATGTAAGGTTTCTTATTTGGGTAAGTACAGTTGGGTGCTACTTGAGTGATTGGAATAGCTTGGAGGGGTATGGCTTGTGAAGCTGGTTGATTGCCTTGGGTAATAGCGAAATTTTGTCCGTGTCGTTTTCTCTTGGGGTGGTTTGAGAAGGGAATTCGGTTTGGGTGGAGTTTGAGGTTTTGGTTGATGCTTTATCCTTCTGCTTCTCCTCCGTGAAGTCTTTATTCCGTATGCGGTTTTCGGTGAGCTCTGTAGCTAACTCCATTGCAGCTTCCAAAGTTGCAGGTGTGGTACTTATTACAGGGTCTTGAATTTTTGAAGGAAGACCTCGAATGTAGTGCTCGATCAAATGGTAGAGAGGAGTGAACAAGTTGGGGACCATCTGATTTAACTCAAGGAATCTCTTGTTGTATGTGGTGTGGTCGCCTTCCTTTTGTTTCAAAGAATAGAACTCATCGTCTAATTTCTTGATTTCGCTTCTTGGACAGAAACGTCTTGTCATGATCTCCCTCAATTCTTCCTAAGTCAAAGTCATAGCATTCTCAGTACCTCGCTTGGCCTTCTCTGTATTCCACCATGTAAGTGCTACTCCAAACAAACGACCGGTAGCATATCGCACCTTGCGATCATCGGGGCAGTCGCAATTGAGAAAGGTGTTTTCCATCTCCTCAAACCAATGGAGAAGAGCGGTGACACCTTCAGTCCCTTCGTATTTTGGAGGGTCGCAGGATTTGAAATGCTTGAAAGTGAATTTAGTGGCTTTGGGGGGAGGATTGACAATGTTTTGATCTTCTTAGTGGATTGGGTTGACGGGATTTGCGGTAAGGGCTTGTTGAACTTGAACTACGATGTTGGGTATTACGGCCGCCATTTGTTGAGCGATTTGGGCAGCCATGCGTTCGCGGGATTTTCCTGATTTCATTTTTCTATGAGCGATCTACAAGGAATACGTATCAAGAGTATGAGTTGGACGTTTTAGGGGTCATGTGTCGTATTTAGGAATGAACATTCATAAAATAAATGATGAATAATAAATTTACTACATCCATAGGATGTCTTGGGCTTTGCTCGTAATTGGGCCTTGCATGCCGCCATACTTCACCTTCGTAATCATGTGGGCCCCCATGATTACCGGGTCTTTCATATGGTTCGCATGTGTTAGCCTGGTAACGTACACTAAAACCCGGAGAAAATTGAGAAATATGTATGTAACGTATGAAATTCAGAGTGCATCCAGGTGTGGACATGGTGACACCTCAAAGTGGGGTTAGTTCGAACGACGTTTGGTGTGGCATGCTTTGGCCTAATAGGTCCTTCGTACTCTCATCGTTAGTCCCCAGGTAGGCAAACTGGTCCGTTATATTGGATTTATACGAATGCCAACCTAGACAGGACGTTCCGACTACCGGTACTTGTACCCATACAGTTACTACATACCCGTCGTAGAACTCACTTTGATGAGATTGAAAAACGAAAAATGCGACAAAATCTTGAATAAAGGAATATGAGGATGACTTGAATATGTGAACATTGAAATATGCGTGATGAGTGTATATGTAAGCATGTTATGTTTGACAATAAGTATAACTTATTAAATATCACACAATATGATAGTGGAAGTGTTTGCATGCATCTTGTGTGTGTAATAAATACAAAACAAATAAACATCATGAGTTTGCATGTAACCACATAAACAATTAAAATCTAATCAACTATAGTATAGGCTCTAAAGGTCTAATAACCTATCATATATCCCTATAGTCAAAAGCTCTTATACCAATCTGTCACACCCCGACCCGCAGCGGAAATGGTAGTCGGGGCATGATTGGGTTTTCATCAAAGCTCATGACATTTATTATAAAGTTTCATATTTATTATTTCTTTTTAAAGGAGAATCATTACAATCAATAATAAAAGTACAACATGTTCTATACATCTTTCAAGACTTCATTATTTTTCTTCTAAGGCAATTTCCTATGTGTCCCTTGCTTCAACCTGTCCACCTGTATCATGTGTAAAATAGGGTTTTTGGGCCAACAAAAAGTTGGCGAGTGAATCCTATGAAAACATTTAAACGTGTTTGTTGTATCGATTATAAAATAAAGTGCATAACCACATATGAGTAAACGTAGATGTAAATTTAATCACAAAACACATAATATTAATTATTGCACACACATACACCAAATGATTGATTTTGAGGCACGCGATGTTCAACTCGTCTCCCACGAGGAACTGATGGGCCTAATGAATGATTTTGAGGCACGCGATGTTCAACTCGTCTCCCACGAGGAACTGATGGGCCTAATGAATGATTTGCACGTAACTTGACAATATGTAAACACACATCACAACAAACAATATTTACATTATAAGTTTAGATCATATAATGGTAATGGCACGAGTTTGAATAAGCGAATTAATTTAAGCGACACATGATACACCTCAAAACATGAATAAAAAGGGGAATTTGTAAGAATTCACTCACAGTGGTTGCGTTTCTTGGATTGATGATGAATGCGCACGAATTTGGATTTAACCACGAGAGAAACTAACCTAAATAATAACATAATAATTCGATAAATAAATAAACTTTTATTTGAGATTAATATTTTTAATTAGTGTTCTTAATGGGATTGTTAGATTTATTTTTATGAGTTCAAGGAAATTTTCTAACTTCAAAAATATTATTTTTAAGTGTTTTTAATTGATTTTTAAATAAAATAAATAAATAAAAAGAAAATAAAAATTTTGAATTTTTTTGACCGTTGACCGTTGACCTGTCGGACCGTGTTAATTATGTGCACTGAGTGAGGTTCGAACTCGTGACCTCCCGTACGCATGCACGCAGCTCTACCAACTGAGCTACGTGTCTAACCCGAAATAATATCAATTTTAATTATATATATATACTAGTTAGGTTAATACGGATTTTATTTATTTTAAAAAGATTTATAATTCTCCAAAACCGGTGGAGATTTCATGATTCGAACCCGTGGCTATCGACTTTTATTGCACCCAGCCCAACCAACTGGGCTGGGTGTCTAACCCGTTATAATCAGAATTTATATTAAGCGAATCTGATTAAGCTTGTTTTAAAAAGGAACATTTTATTTCAGGAAAACCGGCGTGGCACTAGGCTCGAACTCGGGACCGTGATTTAAAATTGCACACAGTCCACCACTGGACTGTGTGTCTAACCCGGTATAATTTCCGATTTTAAATTCATTTAACTATTGGTTTTAGTTCATCTTCTTCATTAAACCCAAAGCCCAGTACATAACCCGCCTGAAATCGATTTCTAGACAATTCTGGGTGATTGTTCAAAGATTCGTAACATACAGAATGATAGATAGAGAAGTTAAAGAAATATACCAACTAGAAGTAAAATCTCGGTTTTCCGGTGAAAATCTCCGGCGAGTGCACCAAATTCCGGCGATGTATTTCTTGCGACAGAGACTCTACAGGGAGTTTAAGGTGAGTATAGGTGATTTCGGTCTGAGCTCTAGATGTCCTGTTTATAAAGTAAGGCAACAGTGGCATAGATTCTTCGGTTTTCCGGCGATTTGCAGAAAATTCCGGCGAGGTGTTCTTGATGAATAGAGACTTGTAGAGAGAGGTTAGCGAGAGTGTGTGTGCATTCCAATGGGTTCTCAGAGCTCTTATTTATAGAAGAGGAGGTCGTAGAGTATAAACTTCGGTTTTGGTCAAAATGGGTTATGGCGGATTGATTGCTTAGCTAATTCGACGCATTTTGACTCGATTTGAGTCTTGGTTCAAGACTGGAAGCATTTTCTTCGGTTATTTGCGAAGAATTCGTAAATCTTTGGTGATTGCCGGGGATTACAGCCGTTACTGGGCGCAACTTTGAATCAGTCTAGGAGATTATTAATACATAAAAGATTTGTTTGATTAAATCCTTTCAGATGTTGAGGTGTGGTGTAGCGGTGTGAAGTGTGTTTGGTTACAGGCGAGACCCTGTGTCGAAACCCGACGTCTACATTAATTTTTTTGTTCATTATTTATTAGTAATTTTTAATTATGGTTTTTAAATTCTAATATATTTATTAATTATGTATCGTTTAAATTTAATTTGAGAAATAAATATGCAATGAAAATTATAACTGGATATTTGATTAATAAACGAAGTGGGTTTTGGAAACCCGTTTTTCGACGGATGTTACACCCGAATCGAAAAGAACTCTAGCAAAAGCGTCGTTGATAAGGAACGTACCCGTTTTGACATTGTTATCCTTCACTGCTTCCCTCGCATTCATTTGAAAGGCTCTGGCAGTGGCTTTCTTTGCCTCTGAGGTTTTGGGTTTACCCTCGGTATTTGCCCTTGGGCAACTTGTTTTGATGTGGCCCTTTTCACCAGATCCGAAACAAGTGGCATCTTTAATATTACGGCACTCATGAGACCTATGCCCTGTTTTCTTGCAGATGTTGCACTGCTTCGGCTTCTGGTCTAGGCGACACTGCCCATAATGTTGCTTCCCACACGTTTTGCACGTGGGTTTGTCACCTGATTTCTGAGTGTCCTTGTTGAACCCATGTTTACCCTTCTTGTTAAACCTCTGGGAGAGTTATTATCCTCCTGTTTCCTCTTTCCATCAGTGTCAGTCTTAGCTGACAATTGCCTCACATAATCTTGTGTGAGGGAGAGGGATAACTCCACAGAAGACTTGTAGGTGCTAGGCTGCACCACTTTAACCATACTCCTGATTTCGGGAGCTAGCCCATTGATGAAACGCGCAATGTGTTTGGGCTCCGGAGTAACTAAATAGGGCACTAGCCTGGAGAGAGAGTTGTAGTCGGGGACGAACTTCCGAAAGTCCATGTTCTTCATTGTCAGATTTAGGAAATCTGACTCAATTTTCTCCACCTCGTGAGATGGGCAGTAGGTATCCTTTACAAGGTCTACAAACTTGGACCAACTCAAGTTGTAGAGATGAACCTTGCCTGTAGATTGGACTAAGGCTTTCCACGAGATAAGGGCATCACCCTTGAACGATTGTGATACATACTTAACCACATTTTTATCAGCGCAGCCGCTGATATCTACCACCGTCTCCATTTCGTCTAGCCATCTCAAACACTCTACAGCTCCTTTTTCCCCGTTAAAATCGTGGGGTCTACAAGACACGAAGTACTTGTAGGAGCATCCATCGCCATCGACATTCGGTTTCTTGGGATGCGCATCGCTCTTTGCTATGCTCCTCACATTCGAGGAGTGTACCTCACTTTTCTTCGACTTCGAGGGGCCTGGCTGAGATTTGGGTTTGGAAACAGGCTTTGAGCGAGAAGCACTCGACTCTGGTTTTCGTTCGGATTTATCCTTTAAAGCCTTGCCGACTTCTGCGGCAATAAGTTCTCTTAAATCATTCTTACTAATAAGAATGTTCTCATTGGCATCATCGTCATTGCGCTTGCTGTTCACTTCATTTGAATCAGCCATTTCTGTAGCTTACTTCGATAGATCAAGATGGATTCGGTTAGTTGCTATGGCGTACCCTTATTCATGACATGGTTCTATGACCATATAGAATTTAAATATTTAAATGTGGTATATTTATGTATAACCTAGGTCTCGAAGGACCATCATAGGCATTTATAGATTGGACATAGTCCAGAATTTATCAGTTAGTGCATCAAGTGTCATTACTGTATTTTGCACATTGGCTTTACACTACTATTGAATGTTTGAATAATTTAACCAGGATCTAACTGGATCACTTAGGCGACAGGGTGCGAACATTGTCATTTACCCATTTGACTAATGTGGCAATGATTGTCACAGGAAATTAAGGATAACTCCTCACTGAGAGTTACTATAGAGAAATGATAAATCATTGTTCACATTTGCTAGACAGAAGGTTACTTCCGAAATTTTCATTTGCCAATTCCTAGTTGATCATAGTCATTGGCTAATAGATCTTGGGATAATATAGCGGATCAATAAATTTGATTAAAAATCATGATGGTTGATTAAATAAAATACATAAATAAGGAAATCTTACTAAAAAGGACATTACATAATTGCCTAATATATAGGACGTGGAAATAACAAAATGGTTCACGCAGGAACCTAACAGAAATAATAATGTCCTCGCAGGGACTGAAAAGGAAATAACATTGTCCACGCATGGACTTTTGGAATTTAAATTACATATATGAAAATACAAAACTAGTCATCCTTCCTTCCTTTAACGGCCTTGTACAGCTTCTTGATAAATTTCGTTGTTTTCTTCTCTGATTTCTTGACCTGTTGTCGCCTTTCCCTTACTTGATCCAAGGCCTCATTAATGGCCTCGAGTGGTACTTGTGGTTGGGGTTGCGGCTGCGGTGGAGGCGGTTGCAGCTGAGGCGCAACTGGATACGAATATCCATAAGGTGGATACCCGGTAGAGGTATAAGGAGATGGGTAGGAAGGGTAAGAGGAATGATAAAGGTTATTATGAATGACTGCATCATAATAAGGGTCCTGCTCCATTCCATGATGGATATAGTTATATAGACCAGGAGGGTCGACCGTGTTAAATCCTGATGGCCCCGTATAAGTGGGTATGGGATTAGAAAAATCCTGTGGTGGTAGTGATGGTTGAGGTTGAGGCTCAACTGCTGGTTGCGGTGGGGGTTCCACCACTGGCGAAGTGTTTGAGGGCCCACCCATTTGCGGGTCCTCAAGGATAACTGGGTATGAGGGCGGTAAAGGTGGTAGCGAACCCGACCTTTGACCAGCACGTACTAACATACGTGCTCCACGCCTACGGCGTGGTTGTGATGATGATTCAGGTGGTGGCTGAGGTTGATCCACCTGTTGCATATCAACATCCTCTTGGTGAGGATGGGGTGATGGGTTTTGGTGTTGGGGAGTGCTATGGTATGAGGGCGTGTTGACGAACACATATTGTGCCCATCTTTGGTCAAATTCATCGGGACCTCTAAATGGAGATCCTGCCATGGAGTTCGAGCCGCTAGACAGCTCAATAGGATGACCATACGATCCGGTTTGCGGGAATTCCTCTGGGTCGGAATCTTCCTCCATATGTGTCGGTGAGTCAACTGGAGGGGTTTCGGGTGAGGGTTGGTTAACGGGGTTATCAACGTTAAAGTTTAAGTATTCTTGGTGTGAATGGGAGTGTGAATGGTGCGATTGGTGGGAGTGTTGAGAATGGTGAGAATGGTAAGAATGATGGGAATGCGATTGAGGCGGGGAGTATTCATGTGAGATCGAATGTCGGTAAAGTTCAAACAGGGACGAAGAATCTCCGGATCCTTCGTAGGGATTATGCTCGGGCAAATTGGCTGCTCCAGCCAGAGAGGGTCTGTATGGTGGTCTAAAGGATGGTCCAGTCATTGAGGGTCCACCCCTCATGGGTCCTTTGCCTTTTCCTCCGCGTCTGAATTTAGGCCGCATGTTCCTGCTTCAAAAACAAGTTAAATATAGTACAAAGCTAGAATTATAAGATGGAAATGATCAAGCCTAGGTCAAAGTCTAGACTCGAAAGTCTAAGAGATGTGTGTTATTATGTATTCCCGAGATTAAACACACAGAAGGCTAGTGTTTAATTCACTCGAGAGTTGGCTCTGAAACTAACCTGTCACACCCCTAATATCCACGTGTAACCCGGTGGGCCCGGTTGGGGAATATCGTGACGTACGTTGATATCATCATTACCAAACAATACAATAATACACAGCGGAAGTCTGGATAATTACTATTACAAACGTTTGAATGTTCAAAGTTCAAAAATAATAATACAACGCTTGTAACTAGATCCACAGGCGGATCGAAATGTGAAGGGAAACTTGACAGACTAAGGCCTTCTAAGCAAAGGGTTGCAATTCCTCTTAAGCTTCGCCGAGTACTTCCAGCCTAATTACGTATACTTGTCACCTGCGCTTAGTCTTTTGAAAATACGTCAGTTTTCACTGGTAAATACATTTAACCGACTCATTTTGAAAACATTTTGAAAACATTTTGTGTACACCGTGGTACTTTGTTTTATAAATAACTTGGGATAAATAATTTTCATGTTATCAGTTTTACATGCTAATAATACATTTAGAGCCCGAAAGCTATGTCGGGATCATGATTAATCGACACACCACTTTAACACCTTTAATAGGTGCACCCCTAATGGGTAATACTTTATTTTAGCATCTGACGAGTGTATGCCTACACCCCGTGCTTAGGTCGTGGCCCTTTGCAATTAAATGAGCCATGGATATCCAGGACACGGTCGTTTTAACCCCCAAATGTTTAATATTAAGCAATACGAATTAAAATGGATTATTTGAATTCCCGACTCATTGGTCTTTGATCCCATATCCAACCATGCGGTATTAGTATACCGTATCCCAAGCCCGTATAAGGGAAAATAAGTTAAAGTATTTACCTGGCTTGCAAAATCTTTAATAATAAGAAAAATAAGCAAAGCACAGTCGTAATCAAAATAACTAGCTTGGCGACAATCTACCGGAAGTCTCTAGTCTGGAATAGATGGTATTATTAACCGATTAGTTAGTTAGCGGGTCTTTATTTTAGTCATTGACTTAGACCGGTTAACTTAAAATAAAGATAACGGTATGAAACGCTAGATTAAGCGGCGACCGGAAAAGAATGTATTTTGGACCCGACAAGTACTAGGACTTGTATAATATGGGTTACCTTTTTACATTTTGGAATATGAGAATATTTCTATATGGTTATACCCGTTTCGATTAAATTACGTAAACAAGTCACGTAGGCTTAACCGTACGCATATAAGCAAAACCGGGTAATCGGGTGAGTCCTATACAAGTTCCATATGCCATTATGTTTAAAATATGTTATTATAACAGTAGGTTATAGATATGATGGCCCGTGATGGTTTTAAAAGCAAACTATGTCTTATAAAAGGGCAATTTCGTCATTTAAAATATAAATAAACAAGCTTATATGTAAACTGATATTATTAATATAAACATTCTGTAAAAAATACATATTTCATGATGTTATATCAGTAGGACATCAATTATATGTGTGGTTTATAGATTAAGACCAAACTATGTCCCAATAAGGGCATTTTGGTCATTTCACATATAATTTATAACTTATTTGGGAATCTGAGTTCGGGACATGTACCTACTGTTAATAGGTTGAAAATATGTTTTGAATCAGTAGGTATCAAGTCTTTATATTCTAATATGGTTTTAATCCATATTATGCGCCAAAGTGGCGATTATGTCGCTAAATGACGATAAAATGGTATTTAAAAAAAAATCTGTTGTTGTGACCAGGTTTGTATGACTAATATACGTTAATACATATATTATATCAGTAGGTAATCAATTTTTGGTTCATTAGTATGCTTAAAACCCTTTTTAAAGTGCCAAAAGGGCAATGTCGTCATTTAAGGACATGATTTGCGAACTATAGCTTAAACTCAGTTTGCAATCTGAATTAATTTCCCAATTAATCCTAATAATGATATTACATCAGTAGGATATGAGTTTTGATGTCAAAATTATGTTTGAACTATTTTATGCGTAAAAAAGGCGTTTTAGGCATATTTACGGATACTTGCATAATAACTTGGATTACTACATGACCATGTCCTATAACTCCAGAGGATTATAGTACACTATAACATGGTCATAATGCAACTTAAGTACATAAGCTAATGTTGCTAAATCGGGTCAGAACTGAAAGCCAAAGTAGAAGTCAAACTTTGCGACTTTCGGTTGCGAACCGACCTTAGACCTGGAATTGACGAGCCGAACATATTCCCACATGTTCTGTCACACCCCGACCCGCAGCGAAAAAGGTGATTGGGGCATGATTGGGTTTTCATCAAAGCTCATGACATTTATTATAACGTTTCATATTTATTATTACAATTTAAAGGGAAATCATACAATCATAATTACAACATGTTCTACACATCTTTCTAGACTTCATTATTTTCTTCTAAGGCATTTCCTATGTTTTCCTTGCTTCATCCTGTTCACCTGTATCATGTGTAAAATGGTTTTTGGATCAACAAAAAGTTGGCGAGTGAATCCTATGAAAAACATTTAAACAAGTTTATTGAATTGATTATAAACAAAGTGCGTAACCACATATGAGAAAATATAGATGTAAACTTCTTCACAAATCACTTAATATTAAATAATGCACACACATACAATAATAGGTTGTTTTGAGGCACGCGTTGCTCAACTCGTCTCCCACGAGGAACTGATGGGCCTAATGAATGAGTTTTGAGGCACGCGTTGTTCTACGAACTGATGGGCCTAATGAATGAGTTTTAAGGCACGCGTTGTTCAACTCGTCTCCCACGAGGAACTGATGG
This sequence comes from Scalesia atractyloides, assembly GCA_947069175.1. Lineage (NCBI taxonomy): Eukaryota > Viridiplantae > Streptophyta > Magnoliopsida > Asterales > Asteraceae > Scalesia > Scalesia atractyloides. The sequence continues at coordinate 61,221,000 of CAMTDV010000030.1, forward strand.
GCCTAACAAATAATTTGCATACAACTTGACAATATGTAATACATAACTACAAACAATATTTACATTCTAAGTTTAAATCATATTATGGTATGGCACGAGTTTGAATAAACGAATTAGTTTTAATGACACATGATACACCCCAAAACGTGTAATTAAAAAGAGGAGTTGTAAGATTCACTCACATTGGGTGCGTCCGGTTGATGATGTTGAATGCGCACGAAGTTGGATTTAACCACGAGTGAAACTAACCTAGATAATAACATAATGGTTCGGTAAATAAGCGGATTTTATTGATCAATTTTTAGTAGGATTATTGGATATATTTTTGTGAGTTTAAGGCTATTTTCTAACTTTAAAAATGTTATTTTATTAATTTAAATAAATAAAAGTATAAAAAAAATATTGATTTTTGACTGTTGACCATTGACTTGTTGACTTGTTGACCGTTGACTTGTTGACCGGTTTTATTGTGTATATGTATGGCCGGGCAGGACTCAAACCCGAGACCTCCCGTACGCGTGCACGCAGCTCTACCAACTGAGCTACGTGTCTAACCCGAAATATTTCTGTTTTTAATTATATTTATATACTAATTAAGTTAATCCAAAAATCACTTATTTTAAAATAAAGATTTAATGTATCGACTCGGCGCTCACCACAGGTCTCGAACCCGGGACCTGTGGTTTAGTTTGGCACACAGTCCACCGCTGGACTGTGTGTCTAACTTGGTAAATAATCTGGTTTTCATTATACTTATATACAAACTAGATAAATTCATTTCTGTCCTTATATAAAAAGTTTGATAATTGCCAGAACCGGTGCGGTAGCCTGGACTTGAACCCGCGACGTATGATTTAAACTCGCACACAGTCCACCACTGGACTGTGTGTCTATCTTGGTTATTATTCCGGTTTTTATTAAACAACATTTATTTGCAAGTGGATCTGGTTCAGTAAAAAAAGGAACATTTTTATTAAGGCGAGTGTGCGTGTGTCAAGGATCAAACTCGGGACGTATGCGTGTTTATTTGCACACAGTCCACCGCTGGACTGTGTGTCTAACCCGAGATATAACTTGATTTAAATTAAATTTATATATAACTGAAAACTTCATCTTCTTCGTTAAACTTGACCCAGAATCCATGTCCGACTGTTTCGACAAATTAATCAATGTCTTTAGTAAGTCGTGATTAACTTCATATGAGATAAATAAAAAATGAGAGAGATTAGGTATAAGATATACCGACAGAGATCCCCTGTTCCGCCGGCGAGATTCCGATGACAGCAGGTTATTCCGGCGACGTGTATTTTGCGGCAGAGGGTCTTTATGAAGCTTGAGGTAAGTGTGGGTGGCTTCGGTATGAGCTCTAGATGTTCTGTTTTTAGAGTAAGGCACATAGGTGAAGGGGTTCGGTTTTCCGGCGAGTTGTAGAAAGTTTCCGGTGAGTGAAATTACGTCGAGAATTTGTGTGATTGTGAGCGAAAAAGTTATCAGAAGCTTGTGGGTGTATTTATAGGGAAGAACATCGATGAATTTAGTTCGATTACCGTCTTGATTCGTCGGTCAATAATTTCTCCGGCGGTTATGACTGATGTCGCGGACTGGACATCGGTTATAAATGATGTAATAGTTATTATACGCGTTAAGTCACAAGAAACCGACGGTGTAGGGCGAAATCGTCGGGATTTCCGACGACTGCGAATTGGGCGCGACTTGGACTGGATTTGATTTCTGTGTTTCATTATTTGAATTAATTGTTTCGATATGTTATCAAATAACCAAAGTGGCGGAGTGGTTGGATTAGTGAGAGTTAAGACTTGTGGATTCCCGGCTGACCCGGGTTCGAAACCCGGCATCAGCAATATCTTTTTATTTCATTATTTTTAATGAATTTTCAATTATAAATTTTATATTCTAATACAATTATTAATTATGCATCGTTTAAAATTAATTTGAGCATTAAATTCGCAACGAAATTTTTAACTGGTTGTTCGGTTAATAAACGAAGCGGGTTTGGTAAAATCCGGTTTTTAACGGATGTTACATGTTCTCACAATTATTACCAAGTTTTTAGAGTGTCAAAACAGGTTTTATAACATCTACATTGCTAATTATGATTTTATTTCAAAACTGACCCGTTTGACTTTTATTAACATAACTTTGACCCGTCAATTGACCAAGCAAACGTGGTAATCAGGAGGTGCCCTCTTGAGGGATTAACACCTACCTTATTACGATCACGTAGCCATGTTCGTTACGAACATTGGCTGGACCATAATGGTCTTAGCTCAAAGTCAAAACATTTTTACGTCAACGCTTTGACATTGGTTTAAAACTAAATAAAACTGAAAAGGATGGCTAAGAACACTTACACAAGGTCCTTAGCACGAAATATGACTAATTAGGAAGTCCCCAAGGATCAGGAACCTCCAGATATGAAGAGAGGAGGTAAAATAGAAGTGAGCAAGTTTGAAGCTTGCCTAAGGTGGCTATTTATAGCAATGGAGGAAGCATGGGATCACTCCAGGTGTTAGGAGCTGATCTAGGATGAGTACAAGTTGGTAGGATCGTGGCAAGAGCAGGAGAATGGTGGCAATGACGAGCAAGGTGGCAGGGCAGCAGGCTGTCATGCATTCTGTTGCTGGCAGTCCCTTCGGACCGTAAGGGTTAAGCCTTGCGGTCCGTAAGGACCTCTGGCGTCCACAGATTTGAACTGGTTATGGACCGCAACCATTGAGGCTTGCGGTCCGTAACCGCCTTACTAAAACAATGATCTGTTTAACCTTATGGTCCGTAACCTAGGATGGTTACGGTGCGTAAGGACCTTCAGAGATTGAAAGTTTGACATTTTAATCACATTGGTCCCCCGACTTTTCTTGATGCTCGTTCAGAGGTTATTAAAATAACATGACGGCGTCTTTGGTCCTTCTCGGCTACACGTGGCAACCAAGAATCTTCGGGACACGTGTCGGAATTTTATCGGACGAAATTTTCGAGGTGTCACACACATCTAAATTAGGGTTCATGAAAAACTAAAATTAAGTATTTTTTTTAAATATTAAGTAAGTGATCGGTTACGATCTAAGAAAAAAATTAAAATTTCATTTTTTATTATTAGAAAACTCAATTACTAAAATTTAAACGAACGAACGTTCACGAACATAAATGAACGAATATAAACGAACGTTCACGAACATAAATGAACGAATATAGGGCGTGCTCACATTCGTTCATTTAATTAAACAAACAAAATTATGTGTTCGTGTTCGTTCGTTTATTAATAATAAACATAAACAAACTTTCCGCCAAACAAGTTTACAAACAGTTCATAAACGTAATAAACATAAACAAACTTTCCGCCAAACAAATTTATAAACAGTTCATGAACGTTCGATTCGTTTACACACAAAGCAACACCCTTTATATACACACTTGAGTACTTCAGCTTGACATGGGGACTAGAAAACTAAACTCATCAACACAAAATGTGGTTGATGTCATCTCTCACCCACCCGCCATTAACCCCCGCTTCAAGAACCCTAACAAACTCCTTAATCCTCCCTTCTCAATTTCGTGAAACACCTCAACCAAAAATTACATCAAAGGTGTTTCGTTATCTATTCAAGATGGGGTTCAACAGCTTCCATATCTGGTACGAACGACACACTTTAACAGGGAAGGACACATCATTATCCGTCAACGGAAGGAAATTGAGTGTTCAGGCTAAAGTGTTATGGAAGCTGGAAAACAGCTTGATGCTTGGTTTGCTAATAAATAGTGCGTTATGGTATTCATCACATTACTTTATGGTTAATGTCGTGGTTGAGTCAAATGTTTTTTGCTTGTGTTATTGAATTTTTATAGATTTTACAACATATAATTAATGCAAATGTTTCCACAATCAACATTGTAAGACAGGGTGATAAAGTTGAATGACTATTATTAAAACCCTGTTAAACCTGAAGGTAAAGATATCATTAGTATCATTATAATATAACGTATTGTTGTTAAAATACATATATACATCTATTTTGTAGGGTCGGTTGAAAATGCTTTTTTAAATCATTATATATTAATAAATTAAGGTTAATCGTAAAAAAAACAATTATAGTTTAATTTTTTTAAATATCGTTTTAAACCGAATTTGAAGATATATGTAGTTATATTAGATGTGTATATCAATAATATTTATAGAAACCGAGAGAAATCATAACAATATCTATTAATTAGATACTAAGACACTATGCATTAATGCGGTAAAATTCGGATATTAGTCAAGGACCGATATTTGAGATATAGGTTATCTCAGTGGGATATCGGTAATTTTAATACCGTGCAGAATATATATATATATATATACACACACACACATATATTGCAATTCAACGCTAACAATTCAGTGATATATCGATCAAATATCGGTTATATCGGTCAATATCGCCGATAATATCTCTACCGATATTCTGACCGATATTTTTACACTGGACCGATAACCAATATATCTAACAATCACTACGTACAAGTGCTATTTGGTTCTCGCGCTTTTCAACTTAAATTGGTTATAGATTGAACGCACGGCCCTTATATATATATATTAGAGGTAGTAAAATGGGTGGGTTGTTTAGTGGTTCAAAATGTGTAATTTTGGTGTGACCCGTTTGACTCGTGTCCTTTTAGACTAATTATAATTTTCCTTATTTGACCCGTCATCGAGAAATTATAAGTACATAACCCAAATGAGCTTTCATGAGTTTTTAATCATATATTCAGGTTGTTCATCCAGCACCTGGAAACGCTAGTGGAACATTAGTAAATGGAATTCTTCATCATTGCAGTCTACCGACACCTTCGTTTCAAAGTCACGAATTACTCTCAGATTCTGATGACTTATCTGATGATGAGCTAGATGAATCCTCTTCAAATCAGGGACACTTAAAGGATTTCGGTTTTGATACTAATCAAACATCAATCCGTCCTGGAATTGTGCATAGATTAGATAAAGGCACCAGTGGACTGCTTGTTGTTGCAAAGGTGGTTGACTTTTCTTGAACGACTTATTGACGTTTTGAACCACCGAATTTGACCTTCCTTGGTATATAAACCATTGTTCTTGCGAAAAATAGAAAGCTACACTACAATTTATGCAAACGGATATCGCAATTGTGGTTGACATTTTTTAAACTAATGATTTGACTTTTTGAACCGCGGACTTGACTTTTATTTTTAATAAACCAACTATTCCTGTGAAAAATTTTAGAAACTACATTACAGTTTACAAAAAAAAGTGGATGACTTTGACAAAATGAAAATGTCGACCATGCTTTTTTGTTGTTGCAAATGCAGTTGATGGTTTTTTTGTATGAGTGAGTTGACTTTTTTGAACCATGCAACTCTACTTTTCGATGAAACAAGCCGTTATTCTTGTGAAAATTTAAAACTATACTACAACTTACAAAAGTGGATCGTTTTGACCAAAACAGGTCAACCATGATTTTTGTTGTGGCATTTATGTAATTTGTCCTGACAGTGGGAGAATATATATTTTTCCATAATTTTATAGAAATGGTGGTTAGTTTGCTTGAAAACTCTACCAATTGTTCCTTTTAAAAGCCTATAATTCTGGTGCGGTATTGATCGATATCAATATTAAGGAAGCAAAATATCGGCGATATATTGGTCAATATCGCCGCTAATACCGGTCCCGATATACTGACCAATATCACCGAGCGATATTAACTGCATAGGTGCTAATGTCTTTTTTTTTAACTTTATTTTGGAGCAACACAGGATGAGCATTCACACGCCCATTTATCTCAACAATTCAAGGAACACACGATTCAGAGGATATATGTTAGTCTCACTTGTGGGGTCCCATTTCCAGCTTCGGGCCGTGTTGATATCCCAATCGGTCGGGATTTGACAAATAGGATTCGCATGACTGCTGACACGGGACCCACTAAATGTGGGAAGTCTCGTCACGCTGCTAGTAGGTGATTCAAGGTCTTCTTTTACTTGACCCTTTTCATGTAAGGTGATTTGTACACCACTATTTTACTATATACACCACCATATTGCAATATTAATCGCACATAAAACATCACTAATACTGCAAGCGGGTGGTGTACTTAGTAAATTTAGTGGTGTAGAAATTACCTGTTTTGACCTTATACCAGACCCACCCATTTTGCGTTATTTACGTATATGGCATATAAGGATTTGAATTTGTATCTACTAATTTATATTCGAACATACCCAAATTTGGTACATGCAAGCAATTGAAGAATCTAAACAATCAATGATTAAGCTAACTTATTTCATCATCAGGTACCGAGTAGTGGAGGTACTTGCTGGTGGTGGATGTGCATTAGTTGAATGGAGGTTAGAAACGGGCCGCACCCACCAGGTATTGTTTCCTTTTACATTAGTTATAGTTGTGTTCTCTTATATCTGTATAAGAGTCGATTTGGTTTATTTTTTATTACGTAACGGGTCGAACAAATTAGTTAAAAAGAGTGTTATAATATTGTCATAATGTAGTTTGTGGACACCTTATATATACTATAAATATGCAATTTTTTCACATCAATCAACTTTAGCCCCTCAACTTTGGCATTGACCAACTTTAGCCCCTTAACTTTGGTAATGACATGTTTAGCCCCTTAACTTTGGTAATGACATGTTTAGCCCGTTAACTAAAACAAATTTAACCCTTCAACTTTAATAATAAACAACTTTAGCCCCTTAACTTTAATAATAACATGTTTAGCTCCTTAACTTTAAAAATGATATGTTTAGCCCCTAACTACATCAAACAACTTTAGCCCATCAACTGTAATAATAAACAACTTTAGCCCCTCAACTTTAATAATGACATGTTTAGCTCCTCAACTTTAATTATAACATGTTTAGCCCCTTAACTAAAACAACTCTAGCCTCTCAACTTTAGTAATGACATGTTTAGCCGCTCAGCTTTAATAATGACATGTTTAGCCCCTTAACTAAAGCATCAAACAACTTCAACTCTCGCGATTCGCTTATTTTTATCTACGTTTCAAACCCGCTAGTTATTTATAACATATTGAGATATGGAAAGTGTTTTGGGTCAACCCAACCCATTTCAACCCGTACAAAAGTATTACTTATTTTGATCCGTTAGCCAGCCTAACCCATTCTTTTTATGATACTCTGAAACAGATTCGAGCACATGCAAAGTACCTTGGCATTCCTCTAATGGGAGATGAGGTGTACGGAGGTTCCAGAAACTTGGCCCTGTCACGGTTACAGCTCAAGAACCCATCAACCATACATTCTCGCCTTTCACAGCTCGTCTCAAAACTCGACAGACCATGCCTTCATGCTTTGACTCTTGGGTTAGTCAACTCAACCGAAACATTTTTCTTCTTTTCTCGAGTCCCTTAGCTTATTTTTAGGCGTGGTTAAATGAGTCGGTCCGCAGATTGGGTAACGGGTCAACGCGGACTGGGGTCAAAACAGGCCCTTTTTAGTATGGTCTAACCGTAAACGCTTTTATTCATTTGCTTTACTTGTGTAAATAATTAATGTATTAATATAATAAAAAAGTTATTTTGTTACAACTCTAGCAATGTAGATGGTTTTGGGCATTCTGAATACATTTTTGGATAACTTTTGACCCGTCTGACCTGCTCGACCCATTTAACCTGTTTTCGTATCTTAATATTTTGGCTTGACAGGTTTGAGTTGTTAAAGTATAACAGATGACTCAAATTACATGAATGGGTTGAAACTGCCACTGTTTTTATCCGACCGAGTTTAATTATATTTTATATATTTATGTTGTAGATTTACGCATCCTTGCACAGGAGAGAAAATGCAGTTTTCATGCTTACCTCCAGTAGATTTTGCAGAAATATTAACCGGGCTTCGTAATATAAGCACAGAGAAGGTATTCGAGCTCATACATTAAAAGCATTGTTTTATTTGTGAAGTATTTAAAGCTAAAATTGCCTACTTATACCATGTTATTTAAAAATTGACAATCACACTGATTTGAAGTAGAGGGGACAAAACGGGTGGATCAGGTAACGGGTCGGGTTGACCCAAGACACATTGTATATGTTTTTGTAAAACATGATTACAAAAGGATATAAAGCTTTTACTATGTCTTTTTATTGACCAAATCTAGAGCAATAGTGACGCGTACCTTGTGCAGTGAGACTTGTACATTGCTTAAAGTTCTACCCTATGGTCAAACAGTTTATGTTGTATCTAACTGCATTGCAGGTGAAAGGGGGCTGATCAAGTTTTGATCAATACAATTTTGGCATTTTGAATTAAAGATGGCAATCTTATTGGGATATAAGCTTCTACTTAATTTTCGGATAATTATATGCATCTGTCCCAGAGAAGAAATAACCAAATCTAGAGCAATATTGACATGTACCTCGCGCAGTAAGAGTTGTACCTATGGTGTCAACTGTTAAATAATTTAAGCTGTATTTTTGGATTGCAGATCAGTCTATTAAATTATGTGACAAGACCAAAAAATTGCAAAGTTCTATATGATTGTAAAAAAAAACAGGACAAAATGTATGGAAAACGTGTGATACGTTAGTCACGTCTTGTGTCGGCTATGGACACAAAAAATGAAAATTATTGGGTCCGGTCTAAATATTACAAAATACTAATGTAGATAGAACCAGTAAAACTACTAGTAACAATTCTTGACACAACCTGACGTATCTAACTTTTGAGTTAACATGTGTTTGGTCGACTTTTTAGTTCGATATTTAAACATGTGACCAATCATTTACGACCCGTTTAGTCAAGTTACTACAACCCCAATCTATTTATGACATGTTTAACATGTTTAGAAACCATTTAGAGCTCATTAGCATGTATGACTCGTTTAGATAATCTGTTTGACAGGTCGTGTTTGATTAGACGATTTTGAGCCGTCTACGCATTGTGAGTTTGTGACCCCTTAGGTAAAGTAAAACAAAACAATATTGAGGTTGGAATTTTGGATTTTAGAACATGTGTTAAATTTTACACCAATTGTTATTTGTGTAAGATTTTAAATAATTTTGTTTTGGTATAACCAACTTTTATTTTGTTTTTACCGGTAACAGCTTTTAAATATTTTGTAGCCTTTACAGATTTCGAAGTGCTCCTTTAACGTTTTTATTCCTAATGGAAAACACAAAAGAAAAAGGAATCATGGGTTGCCATGATGAATAATGATGTGTCAGTCTAAACTTTACATCTGCCACGTTGGTTTTAAAATTACTTTGTTTATTGTTGACTGTTAGAAAACCTTATTTATATGGTGTTTGTTGTCACACTTGGATTATAATATTATATAAAATTAGGAGCATGCTATAAATCTATAATACAACTTTGCAGAGTTGATCATAGGCTATTTGATAGAGAGATATGGCTCAAATTCAAACTTGAATAATAAAATAGTTTAGTATTATTGATGTTAACGAGTAACATTTGTCGTTCAAATAAAGATAGAAACGCCAATACCCTATACGCTCATTTGGGGAGATCTTTGGATCTGGGGAACTAGATAGGTGGTTTGGCTAAATGTTACAATGTTTATCTATTTTTCCTTCAAAATCTCATTTATAGAAATGTTACTACTTCACACTCTGTAATTTGTTAACATTGTAAATTCACATTAAAATATAAAATAAGGGGTAACTTTATAAAAATGTAACCAACTTTATTTATTGCTCCAATTAAATCACTCAAACATTTTATGTCTCTATAAAATCACTAAAGTTTAATTTAATATACTAATACTATGTAATTAACAGTTAACAGGTTACCAAGATGATGTGTCAGGTTTTACTATTTTTTAAAACTTTAATCACCGGATAGTCGGATACTACTCACCCCCGTCATCTTTTTTTCACTTCATATTAATCCCCACCTTTATTTATCATATTTATATTTTATAAACCGGAAGAACTGATAGTCCGGCAAGCCAGTGCAGTCATCCACCATTTTCAAACTATACATCTTAACTTTCCACCCATCCCTACCATCAACCATCATATTCCGCCGCCACCAGTGGCAGCTCTTCCACCACCGATTATGCCGCTCAAAGCCGGTCACACCATATTCTGGAGATGACCCGTTTCAAAGTCGACGGCGGCAGCGGAGATGGGGTATTCTGCGCCAATGGTTCAGAAACGAACGCAGCGGTGTGGTTTCTCCGGTGACGTCGTTTTTTCATCGTTGACTTGAGATATTGACGGGTTCAGCCGTCGATGTCTACCGGGTTCCACATCCGAATCTTTCTCAGGTTTCTTTCTGCCAGTAAGTCGATTGGCGGTGGTGGCGGGTTGTCGGACGGTGTGCGGATGCGTGTAGGAGGAGGGTTGCAGCGGTGGTGTGATGTGTTAAAAGTGTCTTCAAGGTCAAAATTAAACTCAAGTTTCAAAGAACGTAAATATAATCTAATTTTTCATTTTTTCTTCTATTTATTTTGATTTTGGTATTATGTCTTAGTATTTTATATTAATCCCTTATAAAAGATAACTAAAAATTATATAAAAAAGTGGTAACCTGATAAATACACATAAGTGGAACACTAAATTAAAGTTAATTTATTTTAACGGGACAAAAAAAGTTTGAATGACTTAACTGGAACAGTGAACAAACTTGATTACATTTCTATGACATTTTCCCTATAAAATAATTACATATTTCGTTTTGAAATAGCTATGTGTGTGTATATAGTTTGTAAATTAATAATGGCATCATCCAATTTCTAAAACTGGTCTGGTCAATTAGGGATAATGGTGAGATAAGTATTGGTAATCTCAGTTTCATATTTGATTGATAACCCGTAAGCTATTAGACACGCCGCGGGTATCATGTATGCACATTAGGCTGTTAAAAATATACTGTAAGATTAAATATTCATTTATTTATATTTAATCTAGTAGCCATCATTATCATTTATATAATTAGTTGGTAATTGTTGATGGGTCATATTACCCTAATTAACTAATTGAGTTTCCCCTTGGGTGTATATAAAGAGATTATTAGAGAGCGATTAGGGTTAGATATTCATAACATCAACTCACAATCGACCTCCTCTCTCTCCATTACTACGAGTTCTTCAACCCTAAAGAACTCAGTACTACCATCAAGAAGATACATCCTAAAGGGGAACCAGATCAAGCTGACAACTATGTCGAACTCCATGGCTGCGTCTCTAACTGGATTCTCTGCTGGCCTGTTTGCTGTATCAGGTATTATTTTCATGTTTTCCATTATGTTTATACATAACTGATCAACATATGATATCAGAGCATATGTTGATAAATCAGTTATGATTTTATCCATTATTCTGGGATTAAAATCTGGAAAACAATTTTTTTTGAAAACTTGATAAAACTCAAGAACAATAAATTCGACTAAACTTAATATTAACGGATTTTATGTTCTAAATGGATGTTTAATCACATCATAACTTACAATAAGTTTTGAAATCGGTATTGGCATCTTAAAGTTCAGATTTCGGTTCCAGAATTTTTTTTTTTTATGTTTTTGGGGTTCATCATGTTCTTATGAAAATTTGAATAAATTCCTATATTTTGGAATGAAATCAGGATCAAAGGGTGTTTTTTTTCTGTTTTGATCTAGTTTTATCTATTAAAAATTTTGAAATCTGTAATAATTTAATGGATAATATTTGCAAAATATTAATTATAAGGATAATATTTGCAAAATATTTAGATAAACATAAATCAGCATTAAAATAGGAAATATGATCCCATGATCCCTTAATTTTCGAATTTCAAAATTTATCACAACTAACTACCATGATTAGAGATTTTGGAAACTTGTTGAATAAGTTTCAAGATTAAATGGTTTCGACTAAGGTTCCAATAGAGATTTCGACTCGAAATCTCACTAAAATTCGAGGACAACTGAGATTGCGACTAAGTTTTCGACTCGCAATCAGGTTGTTGCGACTGAGAAAGACTATTGTTTGATTTCGACTGGGGTTTATCACTCGAAACCTCATAAGTCACTCGAAATCACTTTAAGACATTAGTCTTCATCACTCGAAACCTCGAGATTACGAGTGAGGTTGTGGCTGGCATTAGTAACTCGAAATCACCATAGATGTCGAAATCCCACTTAGAAGTTGAAATCTTATCACATCTCGACATCATTAAAGAACTCGAGATCTCATTAGGATTTCGAGATTAAAAGGCTACTCGAAATCATAAAGGAACTCATAATGAAGTCGAAATCTTACTCGAAACCTTACTCGAGATCTCACTCGAAATCTCATAACTAAGTCGAGATCTCATAACTGAGTCGAGATCTCACTCGCAATCCAAGATTTTATCCGAATCTCATTACTACATTAGGCTATTATTGTGAAACTAAATTTCAGCTCGGGGCTCCGCCCCGAACCCCTTCTAACAGGGGGTTTGCTATTAAATAATTGGTTTTGTTAACACTAAATTAATCAGAATCAGATAATTTTTATAAAACCAAAATAGCTTAACTTGAATGAGTTTCTAATGTATCACTTCTGGCCAAAGCTGATTTGATACATCTATTTATTGTTCAAGTATAATAAACGCTATGTTAATTATGCATTACAAACGTGAATATCTTATTTCTGGCCAAAGCTGATCTAATTCATTCATGTCTAGCATACTTAACAAGTGCATAACTAAGGGAATTGTCTCATTTCTGGCCAAAGCTGATTTGTCACGATTACTTTGCACACATACTTAGATGATTACACTTCTGGTCAAAGCTGATTTGTCTTCATTTAAGTAATTTTTAACTAAGTCTATTATTTTGATGTTAGTAATAGACAATATCACAACTTCTTCAAACAATGATCCTCACATAATGATCCTTCATTAGTCTTATGACCATATTTTGTCTGCTTTACTTTAATACCCCATAAGCTTACTCACTGTAATTTTCTTCTATAATTCAGTATCTCATCCACTCTAATTTTAAACCTAATATGTTTTGCCTAACTTAAAGTTTCTATAAGATTAGCTCTTATATAAAATCCTTGATTATCCCTTAAGACACGATAATCCTATTGCTCTATTCTAATAAAATTACTATAGAAGAAAAGTAGAGCATGGTGAATAGGACAAGTCCAACATGATGTCTCTTATGATAATCAATAACTCATTTAAACACAATGATATCACTAAAGTTATTCTAGATTAAGTTTTTCCTAAGACTAATCTAATTTTATGGAATAATCAGAAGAACTCCTAAGATGCATGTCTTCATTTCAAATTCTAAAATATAAGGTTAAGTGGTATCCATGAATACATCATAATATACAATACTATGACCGATAAAATAAAGGGCTTACACATGGAAATAAGTACATTTTCCAGTGCATTACATACTAATTTTCCACAAGTACAATTTGTTGCCTTAAAATCAATTAATAACACTCAGAAGTAACAAAGGAAAATGAGTAAGTTGAATAGCAACACACGTACAGGAAAAGAAATGCCTAAAACTGGAAAATAAGATGTTATTCATCTTACAACCACTAAAACCTTAAAAGATGATACTTCTAAGGTCCATAGACAAAATACAAGTACTAATTCCAACTCTAATGTTCTTATAGGGAGAATCTCATTACATAATTTATGCCGTTAGGTTAGGCGTAAGCAACGAGACTATCCGTAATTCGAAAGAACAGTTGGCTAAAATAGGTAGTCGCCTATTAATGATATATAAGTCTGATAATTTTAATATTCCAATTAACACATGATAAGTTGACTCTAGTTCTATACGTTTCCTTACTAGAATTCAACAAATAACTAACATTAGAGTTAGTGACAAAATTAAATGTTGAGGCTATAAGAACCATGAAATTAATCAGAATTTAGTATCAATACTAAAGCTATATTATGACAGTTGTAAGGTTTACATAGCCAACATAAAGTCACATTTACCTTAAACTCTCATATTATTTGTTCTCAATCTTTGGATAGAAACATTAATAAGATGAAACTAGATGATACCTTACACTTTCACAACTTTTGTTATCATGCAAATGATAATTTGACAAAAGAAAATGAGACCTATAAATTTCATCCATTGTAACCGAAATTCATGAGAAATATTGATATGGTTAATGAGGATGGTTTTTTCCATCTAATCTCATTCTAAATGATTTAAATCATGATGTTAAAAGCCCTAAAATATTTTGGCTTAAGGAATAAGTATGGGCCCACCATAAGTTATTATTGACATTCGTGGAACTTATTCGAAATGGAATATTCAAACATAATTCATTCATCAACTAAAGACTATCTACTTGTATCTAAATTTGTCTCATATGTCCCATGATCTTAAAGAAATCTATTCCTATATGTACTTAATAATATTTCTATTAAATATGTCCCTAAGCTTCTTACGACATCAGAACATTAAGGAAATCAAGTAAAGTCTAACATATATATGATAGGTTCCCACGTCACGTACCTCGTTGAAACTTCTCTTGTAGCATTTATAGAGATATCAAAGATCAGTGGGAGCATTAAGTGTCTTAATTATAACTTGCAAAAGTTGCAAGAGGTAGAGGAGTGAAAACTTCACATTACTTCAATTTACACCTCTTGTACAAGACATTGCTCTATATCGACACTGTTTCATTAAAACTTGTCACCTTAAAATCTAATGCTACTCTTACAAAAGTTTCATTGCTGCTTAATTGTGGGCACACTTAGATTTCTTAACTAAACTAACATAATCCTCAACAAGAGAAAATACAACGACTAACGTCATTAATATGTTTTCTCTATTAGAATTTGTTGGTCGTTAAATATTGACCTTAAGTATGCTGAGTTCCTAAAGACTTCTAAGGTCAGTGGGAGCAGTAAAAGTCTTTATCATGACTTGTAAGGAATACAAGAGGCGGGGAGAAGAGAGTCATTAAATTTTACTCCAAATTTAACTCCGCTTACACCTCTTGTACACCATACTGCACCAACTCTTACACACTTAGAATCCTGAAAATGATAACGACCTAACTAAGAGCTAATCCATAAAACTGAAACTTCTACTAAACCCAATAATCAACTCAGGATGTCATCTAGGTTTAAAAGCCTACTAACTTTGATGATTACATAACCTTCCTAACTAAAGTTGAAATGGATTTTAGAAAAGTTTACCGATCCTACTCTTCTAATTAAACCATTAGCGTCAATCAATCTTCTAAACAATCTTCTAAACGAAATAAAACTGTTTTCTAGTAAAACTGATTTTATGTGTTCGAATAACGTTTGGGATTTGATTGAATTACCTAAAAGTGTTCCTAACCAAAACAAATCCTAATATAAATGTTAAGACACGAAAAAGCATGATTAATTGCCAAAGGTTATACTAAGGAAGGGATAAATTATCAAAGAATTTTCTTACCTGTCTTATAAAAGATTTCTTTGAGGGTCATCACTGTTCAAGTAGCTTATAACAATTTAGAGCTACATTAGATGAACATTACATGGCTGACATATTTACATGCTCATAAAACAACCTGAAAGTTCTAAACTGAAGGTTAAAGAACATTTTGTTTGTAAGCCGATAAAATCCATCTATGGGTTAATGCAAACATCATAATGCGATGAAATCTTAACGCAATTATTTTCATCAAGAATCAAGTGGACTAATGTACCTACCTCAAGATAAGTGGAAATAACTAAAACAAACTTGTCCTTATATAGATAATATTCTTTTGACAAGTATATGTTACCTAAGTCAAAGCATTGTTAACACAAACTTTGATATAATAGATCTCAGAGATATCTCTTACGTGATAGATATCATAACATACCGAGATAGACCCAATGGGACATTACTTTCGTTCCATAAGTTTGACCTTAAATGGGTCCTTACATATGTAACAAACAAATTACTCTCCTTAAGAGGATAATAGGATCAATGATATCATTTACTTATGCTTCATTAATTAGAAGCCTTATGTATTTTAAGTCTATACTCGTTTAGATATTACTCACATTGCAACACACTAGGTATGTCTAGATTAATGTGATGCATCTTATGGAGTATTAAAATATCTATAAAGGAAACGAGAGACTACAATTTTAAAGAAGAAGTGAGAACTCAAACCGGTTGATTATTCTAACTTTGTATCATTCAAAGATAACAAAAGGTAATTTCAGGGTATATCCTTATGTCAGCAGACAAAACCTATCTCATGGAGGAGTCATAATGGACTGATATCAACAACCTAAATTACAATGACATAATATGTTGCTGATCACAAAGCAATAGTCACTAAATGTTGTTAAAAAAATTTATCAGTGGACTCATAAGGTTATTAACTCCATATAAATTATATATTGAAGACTTATTGTGATAAAGTCAGCTACCATGTCTCCTTGAACATTAACAGTTCGAGAGGTACTGCATTAAATTTCGATACGAAATTAATTATTCGTTTATGAACGAACTGAGGAAACTAAATCTTTGTACGAATACATTCATGATATGCTGAAGGATCCTAGAGATCTCATAAAAAGACGGGTTTTAATTGATGACCATGTACAACTGCATATCGTACTATGAATGACTAACGATTAATTAATTTTCCTCATCAGTTTGATTTTGTATGTCTTTAACATATGTTTTGCCGGTATAATGACATATAGACAACTATAAATACAAATCAAACGCTAAAGGGCTTATTTTGATCATAACTGTTAGGTTTTAAATTGAGGCTGTAGTATGATTAATGGGGGTCCTAAGTTGCATAATGACTCAACGGCTGTATTTCTCTGCTACGGTTCTTGGTTTAAAGCTAAAATGAGTATTAACTTCTGATCAGACTAATCTAATACTCATAGTAAATCATTATTCGGCTAAGTGGGAGAATATAAGATTAAATATTCATTTATTTATATTTAATCTAGTAGCCATCATTATCATTTATATAATATAGATCAAAATATATTAAAAACCTATAATATAAATAGTTGGTAATTGTTGATGTGCCATATTACCCTAATTAACTAATTGGGTTTCCCCTTGAGTGTATACAAGGAGATTATTAGAGAGGGTTTAGGGTTAGACATTCATAACATCAACTCACAGTTCGACCTCCTCTCTCTCCATTACTACGAGTTCTTCAACCCTAAAGAACTCGGTACTACCATCAAGAAGATACATCCTAAAGGGGAACCAGATCAAGCTGACAACTATGTCGAATTCCATAGCTGCGTCTCCAACTGGATTCTCTGCTGGTCTGTTTGCTGTATCATGTATTATTTTCATGTTTTCCATTATGTTTATACAGAACTGATCAACACATACTCGTTGATGTATCTAAGTAAATATCATTGTCACTAATAAATGTAGGAAATATGTTATATATGTAAATTTTATGATGATATAAATCCAATAAAATAGGTACGTACTACATGAGATACAAAATATATTCATCAAATACATATCCTAAAAAGAAAAGTTTCCATTTCACATAATAAAGTTATTAGAAGGAAACATTACTAGACAACGGATAAAGGAGAATAAAGATTCACATTTCTCAAGTATATGATTTTGTATAATAATCGATGTATCATCTAATACCATACAAATTTCGAATATTTCGGGTTTTGGGTCTTCTCATTGGTTCATGTTATTTTTCCATCCCTAAAACCACTTGACCGACATGGCAGCCAGTTCCCCGCTATATTGCCGGTATACTATATAAAAACATTGGTATGATATAAAAATGAGATAATAACTTGTTGGTATAGAAGGGAATGAAATTAGTGTAATTACGATAGTTTTATAACTAACATTCTTTTTAAGACTTTTAGTATTGTTTGGTTTACTTTGTACCCAAACCTTTTCTTTATTCTACGTTCCAACTAAGTCAAACTGTACTGAGGCAATAGAACCATTTTTCTTTAAGATTGATTCGAGCCCTAAAAGTAAAAAGTTGGTCCATTTAATCTAAATCTATGTAACCGAATTTTATCCATTTAATGTGTAGAAAAGTAAAAAGTTAATTAGTTGGTCCATCTCAATCAATTTGTCACATAATAATTATCTTATTTTCTTCCAATGATAATGAAAATAACTCTTTTTAAAAATTAAAAAGAAACTTTTTAAGTCTCATATGGAGAACAAAGACTAGCCCCCCACATAAGAGTGTATTACATATTCAAGTGAGTAAACCAAACAGATAATAATCAAAACAATTGGCATTATATGCATTCAATTAGTTATCAATTACAAAACTTTCACCACTGTTTTTGGTTGACTAAAACCTTACCAATTTTCTATATTTCTTTTTTCTCAAACTTGAAACTATGTATCTCCAAACCTGCATTCAATGTAAGGTATAAGACTCTCGGTTGGACTTACCCATATTCAATTCTCGGTACTCTCACAAATATTCGGTTCAGTTTGGCTATATCTAATTCTTAAAATTCAAAATAAATACAAACAATCCCAATTCACATATGTTAGCTTGTCAAAAACCTATTACATGAGAGGTAAATCAAGCTTATCGAACAACCATACTTAAAAATGATAAAAAAAAAAGAAATAGAAAAAAAAACATTCTTGATTCTTATAATAAGTAATACTTTTCTTCCAATAATTACAAAAATCGTCCTTTATGTATGCTACTTATTGCAAACTGTATCCTTTGTTTTCAATATATACAAGAAACGTACTTAATGTTTGCAATATTATGTCCTTTAACCCTAACTGAGTTAGTTTTTACTGTTAAATCTGACCAGGTGAATCCCACATGAAGGTATTTTAGATATTTACTCTAAATAAGTAAATATGTTAAAAAAATATATTATATATAAAGGACGATTTTATGTTTAAAATATATATACACACACATATAGATTCTCTCTCTGTCTTCCTACCACCGGTCACCTACTCCCATCGGCCACGGCCACCACCACCTTCCCCTACCACCACCGCCGCCGCCGCCATTGCACCACCGCCCCACCACCTAATTTTTCTATCTTTCTTCCTCCTCTGTTTTTCAAATCCCCAATTTCACCAAAGAACTTGATCAAATAGAACAGTGAGTATAATAACCCAATCCAAAATGAAGATATGTTCTAATGCCCTGGTAATGTGTTTCACATCGTGGAGTTTTATGATCAATTTTGTGAGACTAAACTTAATTTTACTGTGGTGTTGATATTCAACCTAACTTAAGGGAGGCGGTGGTGGAAGCGTTCAAAGGAGGCGGTAGCGTCGGTGTTTAAGGGAGGCGGTGGTGGAGGTGTTAAAGGGGAGGTGGCGGCAAAGGTCTTTCAGATCTATGATTGGAGAGGTTGGGTGGCGGTAACCACAACCATTTTAGCACCGCCAACACCACCATTCTAGCATCACTAACAGATTCAGATTGTAAACCCTAGAAGTAAACAAATTCGGGGTGGATGGTATGGTGGTAGTGGTGGGTACGTGGTGGCAGCAGGTGGGTTGTAATGGTGACGGTGGTTTGGGGGGAAGGTGGGGATGGCCAGTGTGGGAAAGTGCTGGTGGGGGCTGGTGAGGGTAGGCGGTGGTGGTAGGGTGGGTGGGTGTGGTGGTAGGGTGGGTGGTTTATGGTGGTGTGAACAAAGAAGAATAAGAGTTAGAGAGAGAAAGGCTGAACTATCCTTTTATATAAATAAATAGTTTTCATATATCAAAATAGAAAGGTAAAATGTCTAAAATACCCTCATTGGGTTTCATTTGGTCATATTTAACCATAAAAACTAACTGGGTTAGGGTTAAAGGACATAAAATGCAAGGATTTATAAACATCAAGTACGTTTTTTGTATATATTGAAGACAAAGTACACAGTTTACAATAAGTAGCAGATATAAATGACGATTTTTGTAATTTACTTCCTTTTAAATATCTCATCCAACCAATTCGTATATACAAAAATGTATATGTATACTATTCAGTTTATGAAATAATTTAATTGTACATCCAGTCTGTCAGTCAATTTGGCCCAATTCTCTTATTGGGCCGCCCGCCGGGTCAGAAAGCACCAGAATATTATTTACAACAAAACCCCCTCAAACAAATCGATTTCAATTTTCACCACCGAGAAGAGATCTCCGGTGCGATCGGCGACACCAACAACGAACACTCTCCGTACAATCTCACCGGTGTAAACACATTCATCTCATCAACAACTTCAGGTACTCTCTTCATTGTTTCCGCTTCGTATTCCTCGTGTTTAGTGATAGTACCGAGGTGTTTACCTGAAGAAATAGCGATTAACAGAGCGGAATCGATGATTCAGTGTATCGAAATAGAACAATGAGTCGTTTGAGTAGCGATTGGAACGTGATTCGTTGTTTATGCTTCGTGTTTTTCGTTTTTAGTGAAGGTATTGAGGTGTTTAGCTGAAGAAATAGCGATTAACAAAGCTGAATCGGTGATTTAATGTATCGGAAATAGTACAAGTGTAGAACGATTCGTTTGAGTTTGAATAGGAACGTGATTTGTTGTTTATGCTTTGTGTTTTTCGTTTTAGTGATAGTTTCGAGGTGTTTAGCTTATCAAAATGCGATTAACGGAGACGAGTCGACGTAACGGAAACGGTAGAACGATTCGTGTGAATATCAATCGCAACGTAATGTTCTCGTGTATTTCTTCGTTGTTTGCGCTTCGTGTTTTTCGTTTTTAGTGAAAAGTATCGAGGTGGTCAGCTAAATAGTAGAACGATTTCTGTGCGTATATAATCTGTTTTTGGCTGTTTGTAGCGTTGTTGATTCCGCATCACGCATCTTCATTTACTGTTCTGTAATCACCGTTATACTTCATATATAGTCCTCATACTAGCTGATTACTTTATTTTTGTTCACGATTTTTGCTAATCTGTTGCTTAATTGAAGGTTTTGATAGTTTATTTGAGCACTTGAGTTGTTTGATTTCATGTTGATGAAGGTTGATTTGAGCCCTAACAGGTGTTTGTTTCATCAATTTGCAGGCATATGTTGAGCTACCTTTATTTTGATCTTACAAAAGTTAAAGAGAAGAGACTGAACATATTGGAAAAAGCGTGACCAAAATCTGTAGAGGATTAGAGTGAGAGAGTGGTGAGCAGTTCATAAAAGCATTTTGTAAGAGTGTTGTTAACGTTAAAGGCACTTGTCTTTTTGTGTTTCTCTCTCTATGACCTTACTGATCTGAAGCAAAGGATTCTGACATGGAAAAAACATGAGTAAAGCAATAAAGGATTGGGAAGGGAAAATTGCTATCTAAGCTACCAGATGATTTCTCTTTGTATTCCATTTTGAAATCCCTAAACAAATAATGGCTGATGATCTGTGCGCTTTCATTAAGGTATACTCGATTCGATTTACAGTCATTTCTCTTTTTCCTGCTTTAGTTTGATGAAAATGCAACGGTTCTATGAATTCAGGCTTTAATTCAGTGATAATGATCATTTTTCATTTATTGTGATCTTCAGTTAGCCTAATAAATGGAATAGTAATTCTGTCTCAAAATAAGTGTGGTATTTAACCTGTTACATAGTTTAATGGATATACCTAAGTTAATCCTTAACAACGACACATTTGAGAAAACGTGAACTGAAATTAATATAACAGATATCTCATAATGTGTAAGTTATGAATCATAATCTTTACTGAAAAAGTAGATATTACATTAAGAGTGTGACGGTTGTTCTTCTCTGACACCTGCATATGCTTTGACTTTCAGGATATGCTCATCATTGGACCTCCGGTTAAAAAATCATTGGTGTTTAGAATAAGTTTAGTGGCATTTGTTATGGTATGTGGTGTTTTCATGTGTTCAATTGGTCTAAAGCAAATTAGCAACTTCACAAAAGCTGGTTTCATTGATGCTAAAGTGGTTGAGCACCATTGTGAAGTACCCGTTGTTGAAAAATGGGAAAGATCTTATGTGCATTTTCCCAAACCTACAACGTTTTCTCGGTAAGCTTTCTTTTTTGTGGTTCAGATCTCTTTCTTTCCTCATATATACATGTGAAAATTGTATAAAACAGTAATTTACTTTTGTCTGATTTTAATACTACACATCATCTCCATGCTAAACAGTTAATGCGGTAAAAAAAATCGGATATTGGTCAAGGACCGATATTTAAGATATAGGTTATCACAGTGGGATATCTGTAATTTTAATATCATTTAAAATTTATATATATAGCAATTTAACACTAACTATTTATTATACTCTCGTATCAATAACAAGTTAAACTTTTGCAACTTGCAAAACACCAACAATTGTAGCAAGTAGGAACTGATTAAGACTTAAAACACTAACAATTAACAATTACGACTTAAAACACTAATAGCATCAATAAGAAGAAAGATGAATGGTAGAACTAAGAAGAAAGGTACTGATATCAAGAAAATCGGTGATATATCTGTCAATATCACCGATTTTATCGGTACCAATATTCTGTCCAATATTTGACACCGATATTTTACACGGGAACCGATAACTGATATATCGGTGATATATCACCGATTTAACTGCATAGTCTCCATGTCATCAATTTGACTGCATAACCGTGCCAGATAACCCTTCAATCAAGACTTTTAAAAGTTGGTTAAAATAATTGTGATATTTTATGCAGTTTGCCCTTTTAGCAACGAAAAATGCCTGATAATTTTTTCTTTGGTGTGTAATTAGGGATGAGTGTGCATGCAATCCTGTTCGATACTTTGTTATCTCATCAACACAAAGATCTGGGAGTGGGTGGTTTGAGACATTACTAAATAGTCACATGAACGTCAGCTCAAACGGAGAGATTTTCTCAGTTAAACCACGTAGAAGCAATATGACAACAATTGTGGATACTTTGGACAACATTTATAATCTTGATTGGTTCACTAGTGCATCCAAGAATGAGTGCACAGCTGCAGTGGGGCTGAAGTGGATGCTTAATCAGGTGCACACCATCTTTGACCCATACTGATGAGACACCATAATGATTTATGGATCCAAAGTACTTGATTATACATGCATGCTCTTGATTTATAATAGCGTGAGGCACACTGAGGCGATAGGGTCCTGAGGCGAGGCGCGAGACGCAAATTATTTATATAAATGAGTAAAATGCCGTTTCGTCCCTGAGGTTTGCTCTGTTTTGCGACTTTCGTCCAAAGGTTGGTTTTTCTGCATCTAGATCCAAAAGGTTTGAAATCTTGCCATTTTCATCCGGCTCGTTAACTCCATCCATTTTCTCCATTATCAGGGGTATTTTCGTCTTTTTTGTTAATTTAAAGGCCAATTCGTTTTTTTTTTCACTTAAGGACTCGCTTGTACATTCTGCTAAATGCTTGTACATAACGTGAAAAAGACCAAATCCCTTTTAAGTTAACAAAAAAGACGAAAATACCCCTGACATAAAGAAGAAAAATGAATGGAGTTAACGAGTTGGATGAAAATTGCAAGATTTAAAACCTTTTGTATCTAGATGCGGAAAAACAAACCTTTGGACAAAAGTTGCAAAACGGAGCAAACCTCGGGGACGAAAATGGCATTTTACTATATATAATTTGTTTTGTACTTTCAGTTGTTTTTAACACTACCGACCCAAATTTTAGCTATATGTATGATTTAATCTATGAATAACATATATATATATAACCTAAAAAGCTATATGTACTACATCCTGATGTACTAAACCTTCCCTGTACAAGAAGCGCGCCTGTGGTAAAATAAAATACATTTCCAAGGCATCCTTTGTCTTTAATTTAGATTTAGGGTTTGCTACTTTGCTTGACTTGTTTGACTTTATTTCAGGGTTTAATGCAAAATCACGAAGCAATAGCAGAATACTTTAACGCTAAGGGTGTTTCAGTAATTTTTCTTTTTAGAAGAAATCTTCTTCGCAGAAGAATCTCAATACTAGCAAATGCATATGACCAAAGTGCTAAACCACTAAATGGGAAGCACAAATCTCACGTTCATTCCCCTGACGAGGTTTGTGCGTGTTTTTTCGGTGTTTGTGTGTGTGTGGACTTCATCTTTTTTCTAAAATATTTTTATATGACTACAGGCTAAAATTCTAGCAAGTTACAAGCCCACGATTAATACGACATTGTTGATCCCCGAGCTGAAACAAGCTGACAACATGGTTAAACAAGCACTCGAATACTTTAATAGTACTCGACACATTGTCCTTTACTATGAGGACATAATCAAGAATCACACGGTAAGACCTTCAACATGCACCAATAGCACAACCAGAAGTGAAACAATATTGACCCGCTTATAAATGGATCGATTTGGGTTTTGTTATCGGGTCAAATCAGAATGTTTTGCTCTGAAAGGGTAACATGTCAAATTGGTTGAAAGTACATACAACCTTCTATTTTGTTTAGGGAGTAAAGTATACGGATGGCCCTTGTAGTTTACCAAAATTATTGATTTGGTCCCTATCTTTTTAAAAGTACACAGATAGTCCTTGTGGTTTGCACTTTGTAACGTATTTAGTCCCCAACCAACAATCTAAAGGTTTTAACATGTCCAAGTTAAGGACTAAATGGTTACAAAATGCAAACCACAAGGACCATCCATGATCCATGTACTTTTGAAAAAGGCTGGGGACTAAATGTGTTACAAAATGCAAACCACAAGGACCATTTGTGTACTTTGCTCTTTTAAAAATTAACGAATTAGTCCAATATGTTCTTTTCGAATATGTGGAAAGTAAACAGTTGACATTCTGTTGGCTTAGCAGGTATTGAACGACGTACAAGATTTTTTAAGGATCCCACAAATGGAGCTAAAAAGCCGGCAGGTGAAAATACACAAAGGCCCTTTACACGAGCAGGTCGAAAACTGGGGTGATATTCAAAAGTTACTAAACGGGACCCCTTATGAACACTTCCTACATGAAGATTATAAAGTTAGTTTATAGGTTCTAATTGTATATGTTGTTATAACTAACTGACAAACTCATTCTTTATTTATTTTCCCTGTTGGAATTTTGGTATACTTTTCAAAGCATCTCAATCTGATCGAATTTTGTCCCGTTTAAACGTTCATGATGGTCCATTTAGCGTATTAGTGTACGGACATAAACAAACATGAACCACTTCCTTTCCTTCAATGAATGGAACACAAATAAAAATATCTGTTCATGTGTTAGTGTCTGTTCATTTATTTGGTTAAAGTTAAAAGTTAAAACGTATGAGTATGAACAAAGGCCTGTTCATATGCATTCAGTTTGTTTACATCCTAAGCTGGTGCAAACCGTAAATCATAAAGCCAAAGAACCGAACTGAACCGAGCCGGGACTAGTGTAATACTTGGTTTGGTAGCGGCTTGTTCATACTCCTGTTATTTGGGAAGGGGCACCCAAGGCCTCAACCATTTAAATCCCGCCATGTAAAAAATCTTAGAAACTACCTGTCACACCCCGACCCGCAGCGGAATAAGAGTCGGGGCGTAATTGGGATATCACCAAAGCTCATGATGTTTAATAAAATGTTTCATATTTATTAAATTCAAATTACAACTTAAATATCCAAAACAAAATTCATACATTTACAAGAAATTGAAATTATTTAATTATTCCAAAGCTTAAACTTGTTTATTCTTCTAGGCCTTCCTATGTGTTTCTTGTCTCAGCTGGATCACCTGTATCATGTGTAAAACGGGGGATATTTTGGGTCAACAAAAGTTGGCGAGTGAACCTTGATAAAACATTGTTACTAATTTCTTATTTTATTTAATAAGGAAAGTTTGTGCAATAATCACATGTGAGCAAACATATATAGATAAACAAACACAAACCACTTTGGATGAGTATATGATATGAATGATGATGTATGTGAGATCAGGGCTCAATCAAACGGAGCCGATCTAATGAGGCACCTGATGCTCAACTCGTCTCCCACGGGGAACTGATGGGCCTAATGAAATGCGTGCACTGAAAATGATAAATCCAATCTACATATAATTCACACAACAATTGATACACATTTGATACACATTTGATCACGGATATGATGTATGCACAAGTGTTTAAATATAATAAAAGAATTATACGACACATGATACACCCCAAAACATGATTAAAACGGGGAATTGGTAGAGATTCACTCGCAATGGGTGCGTTCTTTGATGACGTTGGATGCGCACGAATTTTAGGATTCGATCGACGAGGGAAAAAACTAACCTAAAATAATAACGAAATGATTCGGTAAATAAATGGATTTTATTTGAGATTAGTATTTTTAATTAGTACTCTTAATGGGATTTTTAGATTTATTTTTGTGAGTTTAAGGAATTTTCTAACTTTAAAAATCTTATTTTTAAGTATTTTTAAATGATTTTTCAATTAAATAAATAAAAAAAGAAAATAAAAAAAGTTGACTTTTGACTTTTGACCGTTGACAGGTCAGACTGTGTTTTTATATGCGCTGAGTGAGGTTCGAACTCGGGACCTCTCGTATACGTGCATGCAGCTCTACCAACTGAGCTACGTGTCTAACCCGAAATATTCTCTGTTTTAATTATATTTATATACTAATTCATTTTAAACTTATTTGGTTTTTTATTAAAAAATGATTTATATGGCCGAACCGGTTGCAGGGACCCGGAGTCGAACTCGGTCCTTCGGTTCGAGTGCGCACAGCCCAACCAGTTGGGCTGTGTGTCTAATCTGTTTAACTAATGGATTGTATTACTCTTATAAACATTCTGTGACTTGTTCTGATTCAGTTCTAAAAATGTTGGTTTTAATTCTGAAAGTCGGATGTGCGATTCGAACTCGGGACGTGTGTATTGTTTGTGCACACAGTCCACCGCTGGACTGTGTGTCTAACCCGTTTGAATATCTGATTTTAATTATACTAATAATTATTTTCGACTTCATCCTCTTCGTTTATAAGAACACAGAACAGTGAAATCCGACTGTTCTGTTTAATCGTTCACGACTTATACTTGATTGAAATGGACAGAAAAATTAAATGATATGGTATACCAGAACAACGGGTTTTGCTTAGGTTTTCCGGCTAGTGTCGTCGGCTCCGATTTGTTATTTCCGGCGGTATGAACTGTTTTTAACAGTTTCGATTATTGGGTTGAACAATTAAAGTATAAATTAAGAGATAGCAGGAAATGTTTAGATGATTATACCGTCTGATGAACGGACGCGGTTTTCTGATCAGGGATTTCTGGCGATGTTCCGACGAAATTGGAAATCTCCGGCGACGAGCTTTTGAGGAATTGCAACTTCGAAAAAGTGTGCGGTTCTGAGCGAAAGGATTTCCGGAAGATTGAGTGGGTATTTATAGGGAGGAATTGGATGAATTGTGTCGATTTTGAGTCTTGATTCGCGGTCAAAGGTATTCCGGCGGTTATGACCGAAATAGACGGCCGGCAACGGTTATGATTGATATCGTGATCGGTTATCGCGTTTTAGTCAAGAGGGAAATGGCCAAAATCGCGGATTGCCGGATTTTCCGGTGATTGCGAGTTCTGAGTGCGCGGTGATCTCTGGTTTTGAATTCGGGTTCTTT
The DNA here is from genome assembly GCA_947069175.1 of Scalesia atractyloides. NCBI lineage: Eukaryota > Viridiplantae > Streptophyta > Magnoliopsida > Asterales > Asteraceae > Scalesia > Scalesia atractyloides. Next base: position 61,248,525 of record CAMTDV010000030.1, read on the forward strand.
AAGTATTATTTATTCAGTATTGTCACAAAGAAGGCGTGTGGCGGAGTGGTGTGTTGTGTGTTTGTTCATCCGGGTGACCCGGGTTCGAAACCCGGCGTCTCCATTTATTTTTTATTCATTATTTATTATTAATTATAAATTATGGTTTTTAAATTCTAATATATTTATTAATTATGTATTGTTTAAAATTAATATGAACCATAAATACGCAACGAAATTTATAACTGAATATTTGATTGATAAACGAAGCGGGTTTTGAAACCCGTTTTTCGACGAATGTTATAGTATCCCCTACTTTTAGAAATTTCGTCCCGAAATTTAAGTAGTAGTGATAACAGGAAAAAGATGCGGGTATTTTTCGCGCATTGAGTCTTCACGTTCCCAAGTAAACTCAGGTCCTCGTTTTGACTCCCAACGTACCCTGACAATTGGAATACGACTTCGTCTTAAACGCTTCTCTCCGAAGTCCATGATTTCTACTGGTCTTTCAATGAAATGCATGGATTCATCGACTTGAATGTCTTCTAGAGGAATATGGAGGTTTTCATCGGCGAGGCACTTTTTCAAGTTTGATACGTGAAATGTGGGATGAATTCTGTTGAGCTCTCTGGTAGGTCAAACTTGTATGCTACAGGACCTACTCTTTCGAGTATCTTGAAAGGTCCTACGTAGCGTGGTGCTAGCTTGCCCTTCTGGCCAAAACGAATCACTCCCTTCCACGGTGATACTTTTAAAAGTACTTGATCACCAATGTCAAACTCCAAGGGCTTTCGTCGTTTGTCTGCATAACTCTTTTGACGACTTTGAGCTGCTAGAAGATTGTTTCGAATTTGAATGACCTTGTCGGTTGTTTCTTGAATTAATTCTGGACCGGTGATTTGTGATTCCCCAATTTCGTGCCAACATACTGGAGATCGGCACTTACGACCATATAAAGCTTCGAAAGGAGCCATGCCGATACTTGAATGATAGCTATTGTTGTACGAAAATTCAACTAATGGTAGATGAGCGTCCCAATTCCCTTTGAAGTCTATGACACATGCTCGCAACATGTCTTCGAAGGTTTGGATGGTGCGTTCAGATTGGCCATCAGTTTGAGGATGAAAAGCAGTACTGAGGTCTAATCGTGTACCCAGGGCGGTTTGTACGACTCGCCATGTTCGTGAAGTGAAACGACCATCACGGTCTGAAATGATGCTTAAAGGTACACCATGACGGCTTACGATCTCGCTGATGTAGATATGAGCTAACTTCTCGTTCTTGAAGTCCTCGCGAATCGGAATGAAGTGAGATGACTTTGTAAGACGATCGATTATTACCCATATGGTGTCATACCCACTGGAGGTGCGAGGTAACCCGGTAATGAAATCCATGGTTATGTTTTCCTACTTCCATACAGGTATTTCGGGTTGGACTAGAAGTCCTGAAGGTCTTTGATGTTCAGCTTTTACTTTGGAAAAGGTAAGGCACTTGGAAACAAAAACAGCGATATCCTTTTTCATGCCAGGCCACCAGTAGGTGTATCGTAGATCTTGATACATCTTGTCGGCTCCTGGGTGTACAGAGTACCGTGTTTCGTGCGCCTCATTCATGAGGAAATCACGAAGGTTATCGCGATCAGGAATCCATATGCGGTTTAAATAGTATAGAATACCGTCGGATTTGGTTTCGATTTTGAGTTCAGCTCCACATGACAGTTCATCGCGTACATCATTTTCTGTTACAGAAACATGTTGAGCTGCTCGGATTCGATCTTTAATGTCGGTTATGATTTGCGAACAGAGAAGACGAATGGAGTGCATAACCTTTTCGACTGAGCGCATCAGCCACCACGTTTGCCTTGCCAGGATGATACCGAATTTCACAGTCGTAGTCGTTGAGAAGTTCGACCCATCTTCGTTGCCTCATATTCAACTCCTTTTGGTTGAAGATATGTTGGAGACTCTTGTGGTCAGTGTATATTTCACACTTGGTACCGTAGAGGTAATGTCTCCATATCTTGAGAGCGAACACAACGGCTCAAAGTTCCAGGTCGTGGGTGGTGTAATTCTTCTCATGAACTTTGAGTTGTCTAGAAGCATAGGCTATCACTTTTCCTCTTTACATTAATACACAGCCTAGCCCTTGCCCTGATGCGTCGCAATATACTACAAAGTCATCGCAACCCTCAGGGAGTGTGAGGATAGGTGCGTCACAAAGTTTTTGCTTTAGAGTTTGGAAGGCTTCCTCTTGTTTAGGTCCCCATATGAAGGGTTTTCCTTTATGAGTCAAAGCCGTGAGTGGTACAGCAATACGGGAAAAATTGGCAATGAAGCGGCGATAGTAACCAGCCAAACCAAGAAATGACCTTACTTCTGTAGGGGTACGTGGCGCTTGCCATTCATGTACTGCCTTGATTTTTGAAGGATCAACATGAATTCCCTTGTCGTTGACGACATGTCCAAGGAATTGTACTTCTCCTAACCAGAATTCGCATTTTGAGAACTTAGCGTAGAGCTTTTCGGTCCTTAAGAGTGTAAGGATGAGTCGAAGGTGTCGTTCATGATCGGATTTAGACTTGGAGTAGATAAGAATATCGTCGATGAAAACTATGACGAAACGGTCGAGGTAGGGTTTGCATACCTATTCATTAGATCCATGAATACAGCGGGGGCGTTGGTTAAACCGAATGGCATGACCATGAATTCGTAATGACCATAACGAGTCCGGAAAGCGGTCTTTGGGATATCTTCTTCATCTACTCTGAGCTGATGATAACCAGAACGAAGGTCGATTTTTGAAAAGCATGTGGCGCCTTGAAGTTGGTCTAGGAGGTCATCGATGCGAGGTAGTGGATAGCGATTTTTAACCGTTAGCTTGTTGAGTTCTCTATAATCAATGCACATGCGAAACGTTCCATCTTTCTTCTTCACAAAGAGGACAGGTGCACCCCAAGGCGATGAGCTAGGACGTATGAATCCTTTGTCAGTCAGCTCTTGCAGTTGACTGGCCAGCTCTTGCATTTCGGATGGGGCTAACCTATAAGGAGATTTTGCGACTGGTGTAGCGCAAGGTACAAGATCGATGCGGAATTCGACTTCTCTCACAGGAGGGAGTCCTGAAATGTCGTCGGGAAAGACTTGTGGGAATTCTTTTACAACTGGGATATCTTCGAGTTTCTTCTCCTTGTTTCCCTTTTTGACGACGTGAGTTAGGAATGCGACATAGTTCTTGCGGATATATTTTCGGGCTTGAAGGCAGGACATTAATTTGAGTCCTTTCGAAGGGGTTTCTCCAAAAATACGTAGGGTCTGACCGTCTGCAAGAGGAATGCGAATGAACTTTTCGCGGCACACTACTTCAGCGTGATGCTGGCTGAGCCTGTAACATCCGTCGAAAAACGGGTTTCAAAACCCGCTTCGTTTATTAATCGAATAGCCAGTTACAAATTTTCGTTGCTTATTTAATGCTCATTTTAATTTTAAACAATACATAATTAATAAATATATTAGAATTTATAAACTATAATTAATAAACACTAAAAACGGACGAAGAAAAAAATAAAGGAGGCTGCCGGGTTTCGAACCCGGGTCAGCCGGTTCAACAAACACCCAGCATACCACTCTGCCACTTGACTTCTTTGTTAGCATATCGAAACAATTAATACTTAAGATGAAATTCGAGTTCAAACCGGACTTCCAGCGTGGCAGAACTCGCAATCACCGGAAAATCCGGCAATCTGCGAGTTCAGCCATTATTCCTTTTGACTATAACGTTATAACCGACGTCAAACAGTCAATTGCAGTCGTAACCGCCGGAGAAAACTTGACCAAGAATCAAGACCAAATTCGGACCCAATTCATACCGATTCTTCCTTATAAATACTCATCCAAGTCTCTGGTACGCTCAAAATCGCACCATTTCTCGAAGTCTTAGCACTCGCCGGAGATAATTTACAGTCGCCGGACTTTCACCGGAAAACCGAGACTTACACCAAATCGGTAAATTTCTCAACTCTTTCGTTTTCAATCCATTGTTAGACATGTACTAACTTCAATCCTTCAACCAGAATCGGTTCCAGACGACGTTGCCAGAAATTCTGCACTCGTCGGAAAATCTCTGGAAATTCCGAAATCACACTGTAAATCCGTACAATCATCTAAACCCTCTGATATCTATTGTTTAGTCACTTAATATCACAATTCGTTGATCAAAACTGATAATTGATCCACTCAGACGGAAATCACAATTCAGAGCCGACGACTCTTGCCGGAATTATGAAGAAGACATTCTGAGCGGTACATTCGATTCCGTAACTCTCTCTATCCATTTTAATTCAATCAATCATATGATAGATGACCGATTTAAACAAGAACAGTCGGTCACTTTTGTTCTGTGTCGTTTGTAAACGAAGAAGACGAAGTCAGGAATAAGAATAAGTATAATTAAAATCACATAATCAAACGGGTTAGACACACAGTCCAGCGGTGGACTGTGTGCGCAAACAAAACAAACGTCACGAGTTCGAATCTTGCAACGTACCGACTTTCAGAATTAAAACCAACCTTTTTAAAACTGAATCAGAACGAGTCACAGCATGTTTATAAAAATAATATAAACCGTAATTTAAACAGATTAGACACACAGCCCAACTGGTTGGGCTGTGCGCATACGAACCGAAGGACCCGAGTTCGACTCCGGGTCCCTGCAAGCGGTTCAGCCATTTTAAATCGTTTTAATATAAGCCAAATAAAATAACAGTTAATTAATATATATAATATAATATATATATATATATATATATATATATATATATATATATATATATATAATTAAAACAGAGAATATTCCAGGTTAGACACGTAGCTCAGTTGGTAGAGCTGCGTGCACGCGTACGAGAGGTCTCGGGTTCGAGACTCACTCAGCGCACAACATTTCCACAGTCCAACTGGTCAACGGTCAAAAAGTCAAAATTTTATTTTCTTTTTATTTATTTATTTAATTTAAAAATCAATTAAAAATACTTAAAAATAATATTTTTAAAGTTAGAAAATGACCTTAAACTCACAAAAATAAATCTAAAAATCCTATTAAAATTGTTAATTAAAAGTATTAGTCTCCAATAAAATCCAATTATTTACCGAACCATTTCGTTATTATTTTAGGTTAGTTCTTCCACGTCGATCAAATCCCAAAACTCGTGCGCATCCAACAACATCAAAATAACGCACCCAATGTGAGTGAATCTCTACCAATTCCCCATTTTAATCACATTTTTGGGGTGTATCATGTGTCGCTTAATTATTTATTATATTTTAAACACTTGTGCATCCATCATATCCGTGATCAAATGTGTATTCAATATGTATCAATTGTTGTGTGGATTATGTTTAGATTAAAGTTATCATTTTCAGTACATGCATTTCATAGGCCCAACAGCTCCCCGTGGGAGACGGGTTGAGTACAGGTGACTCATTCGATCGGCTCCGTTTGATTGAGCCTTGATCTCACATACATCATCATACATTTCATACGATCGGCTCCGTTTGATTGAGCCTTGATCTCACAATACATTATCATTCATGTCATATTCTCATTTAAGGTGGTTGTGATTGTTTGTTTATATATGTTTGCTCACATATGAATATTGCACAACTTTTCAATATTAAATACAACAAGAAATCAATAACAATGTTTTTAAACAAGGTTCACTCGCCAACTTTTGTTGACCCAAAATTTTCCCCATTTTACACATGATACAGGTGATCCAGTTGATGCAAGAAACACATACGAGGGCCTAGAAGAATAAATCAGTTTAAGCTTTGGGATTGTTTTACTTAGTTTCATTTCCTTGTATTTGTATGAATTTGATTTGAACATTTAAGTTGTAATTTGAATTTAATAAATATGAAACATTTTAGTAAACATCATGAGCTTTGGTGACAACCCAATTATGCCCCGACTCTTATTCCGCTGCGGGTCGGGGTGTGACAGAGCCAGTCCATACCGATTATAACATCGAAACTTCCCAACTTCATAGGAATGAGGTCAACTGGAAAATCGTGATCGTTTAGAGTGAGGGTACAATCGCGTATAATAGAATTTAATGAAACGGGTTTTCCGTCAGCAACTTCCACCGTTAGAGATTCCATGAGATTAACACGAGTTTGGTTGAGGATAGGTTCAAATTATAAGGACACAAAACTCTTATCCACGCCAGTATCGAATAACATGGGTGCATAACTACCATTGATGAGAAATGTACCGTTAACCACGTTGTTGTCAGCCCTAGCTTGGTTGGCATTGATGTTGAAAGCTCTTCCTCTGGCAGGTGGAGGAGCTTGGTTAGCTTGGTTTACTGGGTTCGCTTGAGCTTGGGCATGGATGATGTTCACCAAGCGTGGACAAGTGTTCCTGAAGTGGTTTGGGTCCCCACAGTTGTAACAAGCTCGCATGGGTTGCATCATGGGGTAGTTGGGTTGGTAGTAAGTTTGGGCTGTGTGTGGTGCAGGTGGTAGAAGTAAGGGTTGTTGGGCTTGACCCACTATCTGATGGTGGGTTTGGATTGGGGGTTGATTGCGGTTCATTCGTTGAAGAGTACGATAGGTTTGGATGGTGTGACCTGCGCGGCCACAGCTTGTGCAATGTTGGCAAAGAGTTTCGGGAGGGTGGTGGTATTGACAACGGTTGCATTTTGGGTGTGGGCCGGTGTATGGCTTTTTAAATGGTGCAGCTGAGGGAGCAATTTGGGTGATTGGTGCAGCGGTGATAGGAGGGTTGGTTTGAGTGACAGCAAAATTCTTGCTGTTTCGTTTCCTCTTACCAGCAAACTTTGAGGAGGAGACTGAGTGGTTTGTAGTTGAGGTCTCTATGGGTGCTTTCTTCTTTTCATCTTTGAACTTGCCGTTTCGAATGCGATTTTCAGTGAGTTCTGTAGCTAACTCCATCGCGGCTTCAAGTGTTGCAGGCGAAGTGCTTAAAACTGAGTCTTGAATTTTCGAGGGAAGACCTCGAATGTAATGTTCAACCAAGCGGTACACGGGGGTGAACAGATTAGGGATCATCTGGTTCAGTTCGAGAAATCTCTTGTTATAGGAAGTGTGATCTCCTTCCTTTTGTTTTAGCGCGTGGAATTCATCTTCCAACTTTTTGGTTTCGCTTCTTGGACAGAAACGTCTTGTCATGAGTTCCCTTAACTCTTCCCATGTTAAGGCCATGGCATCTTCAACTCCTCGTTTACCCTTTTCCGTGTTCCACCAGGTAAGGGCTACCCCAAACAGTCTTCCACTTGCATAACGTACCTTGCGATCCTCGGGACAATCACAATTGAGGAAAGTGTTCTCCATTTCTTCAAACCAGTGAAGGAGAGCAGTAACACCTTCGGTCCCTTCATACCTTGGGGGATCGCAAGATTTGAAGTGTTTGTAAGAGCACTTTTTGGAGGGAGGGTTGGCGACGCTCTGGTCTTCTTGATTGGGAGGGTTGATGGGATTTGCGGTGAGAGCTTGTTGAACTTGAATCACGATGTCAGGAAGCACTGTGGCCATTTGTTTAGCAATTTGTGTGGCCAAGCGTTCATTTGATCTTCCTAACTTTCTACCTCCACGTAGTTGCCTAGCCGACATCTACAGGAACATACATAGGAAGATTGTGAGTTTAAGAAGTTTTTAGGTGTCATGTGTCGCTAAAAGAATGAAAAATAACATAACTGACACTAATTCAACTACATCCATAGGATGTCTTAGGTTTGCTCATGTTTGGGCCTCCAATGTCCCCATACCATCGCCTGTGTAGTCATGTGGGCCCCCATGACTATTGGGCTTGGTAGGATTCACATTGGTGTTGGCGGATTAACACTCGCACCACCCGAATGAAAATCAGAAAAATATAATTGCGAGATGTATGGTAGGAGGGTGTCCAGGTGTAGACACAATGACAACTCAAAGTGGGGTTAGCTCACACGACGTTTGGTATAGCATGCTTTGGCCTAATAGGTCCTTCGTACTCTCATCGTTAGTCCCCAGGTTGGAAAACTGGTCCTTTATTTTGGATTTATACGAATGCCAAGCCTAGACAGGACGTTCCGACTACCGGTACTCGTACCCTTCCAGTTACTACATGCCCGTCATGAGAACTCACTTTGATGTGATTTGAAAATACAAAAATCATTGCAAAAATCATGGTAATCGTGAGGTGTGTGCTCTTATGGATATGATATGTTATGAGGATATGATTCATGATGAGCATTGTATAATATTATGTCTTTGTGAGCATGCTTGCATAACATTGAGTGTAACAATAAACATAAAGCATATAAACATCATGAATTTTGTATGTAACGCATAAGCAATTTAAAATTTTAATCAACTATAGTATAGGCTCTAAGGGTCTAATAACCTATCCTATATCCATATAGTCATGGCTCTGATACCAATCTGTCACACCCCGACCCGCAGCGGAATAAGAGTCGGGGCGTAATTGGGTTATCACCAAAGCTCATGATGTTTACTAAAATGTTTCATATTTATTAAATTCAAATTACAACTTAAATATCCAAAACAAAATTCATACAATTACAAGAAATTGAAACTATTTAATTATTCCAAAGCTTAAACTTGTTTATTCTTCTAGGCCTTCCTATGTGTTTCTTGTCTCAGCTGGATCACCTGTATCATGTGTAAAACGGGGGATATTTTGGGTCAACAAAAGTTGGCGAGTGAACCTTGATAAAACATTGTTACTAATTTCTTGTTTTATTTAATAAGGAAAATTTGTGCAATAATCACATGTGAGCAAACATATATAGATAAACAAACACAAACCACTTTGGATGAGTATATGATATGAATGATGATGTATGTGAGATCAAGGCTCAATCAAACGGAGCCGATCTAATGAGGCACCTGATGCTCAACCCGTCTCCCACGGGGAACTGATGAGCCTAATGAAATGCATGCACTGAAAATGATAAATCCAATCTACATATAATTCACACAACAATTGATACACATTTGATACACATTTGATCACGGATATGATGTATGTACAAGTGTTTAAATATAATAAAAGAATTATACGACACGTGATACACCCCAAAACATGATTAAAACGGGGAATTGGTAGAGATTCACTCACAATGGGTGCGTTCTTTGATGACGTTGGATGCGCACGAATTTTAGGATTCGATCGACGAGGGAAAAACTAACCTAAAATAATAACGAAATGATTCGGTAAATAAAATGGATTTTATTTGAGATTAATATTTTTAATTAGTACTCTTAATGGGATTTTTAGATTTATTTTTGTGAGTTTAAGGAGATTTTCTAACTTTAAAAATCTTATTTTTAAGTATTTTTAAATGATTTTTCAATTAAATAAATAAAAAAAGAAAATAAAAAAAAGTTGACTTTTGACTTTTGACCGTTGACCGGTCAGACTGTGTTTTTATATGCGCTGAGTGAGGTTCGAACTCGGGACCTCTCGTATACGTGCACGCAGCTCTACCAACTGAGCTACGTGTCTAACCCGAAATATTCTCTGTTTTAATTATATTTATATACTAATTCATTTTAAACTTTTTTATTAAAAAATGATTTATATGGCCGAACCGGTTGCAGGGACCCGGAGTCGAACTCGGGTCCTTCGGTTCGAGTGCGCACAGCCCAACCAGTTGGGCTGTGTGTCTAATCTGTTTAACTAATGGATTGTATTACTCTTATAAACATTCTGTGACTTGTTCTGATTCAGTTCTAAAAATGTTGGTTTTAATTCTGAAAGTCGGTACGTGAGCAATTCGAACTCGGGACGTGTGTATTGTTTGTGCACACAGTCCACCGCTGGACTGTGTGTCTAACCCGTTTGAATATCTGATTTTAATTATACTAATACTTATTTTCGACTTCATCTTCTTCGTTTATAAGAACACAGAACAGTGAAATCCGACTGTTTTGTTTAATCGTTCACGACTTATACTTGATTGAAATGGACAGAAAAACTAAATGATATGGTATACTAGAACAGCGGGTTTGCTTCGGTTTTCCGGCAAGTGTCGTCGGCTCCGATTTGTGATTTCCGGCGGTATGAACTGTTTTTAACAGTTTCGATTATTGGGTTGAACAATTAAAGTATAAATTAAGATATAGCAGGAAATGTTTAGATGATTATACCGTCTGATGAACGGACGCGGTTTTCTGATCAGGGATTTCCGGCGATGTTCCAGCGAAATTGGAAATCTCCGGCGACGAGCTTTTGAGGAATTGCAACTTCGAAAAAGTGTGCGGTTCTGAGCGAAAGGATTTCCGGAAGATTGAGTGGGTATTTATAGGGAGGAACTGGATGAATTGTGTCCGATTTTGAGTCTTGATTCACGGTCAAAGGTTTTCCGGCGGTTATGACCGAAATTGATGGCCGGAAACGGTTATGATTGATGTCGTGATCGGTTATCGCGTTTTAGTCAAGAGGGAAATGGCCAAAATCGCGGATTACCGGATTTTTCGGTGATTGCGAGTTCTGAGTGCGCGGTGATCTCTGGTTTTGAATTCGGGTTTTACTTTAAGTATTATTTATTTCAGTATTGTCACAAAGAAGGCGTGTGGCGGAGTGGTGTGTTGTGTGTTTGTTCATCCGGGTGACCCGGGTTCGAAACCCGGCGTCTCCATTTATTTTTTTATTCATTATTTATTATTAATTATAAATTATGGTTTTTAAATTCTAATATATTTATTAATTATGTATTGTTTAAATTTAATATGAACCATAAATACGCAACGAAATTTATAACTGAATATTTGATTGATAAACTAAGCGGGTTTTGAAACCCGTTTCCACGAATGTTACACTACCCTTAAACAACAAAACACTTTTGACACCTTACCCTTGTCATAAACTATTTTTTGTAATTTAATAAAGTTAAATGTCCAAACCAATCAAAGCACACATTGCCTTACCCTTGACCCCGCAAACCACACCACGTACATGGGTTGTTCTACCCGCCTAACCAACCCGCCATCGATACCCGTAAGGGTGGCGGCGATGAGGCACATTAATGAACGCCGGGAGGGTACCCTACCCACATGGATGCCCGTCCCCCTTACCATACACACAAGCTTAATTTTGGTACATTAAAAAGACTGATATTCACGCACTTCTACATACTGCGCTTTCGCCAAAGCGCAACATATAGATACGAGGTCACCGAGCAGAGACTGACGATGTCAGTCTCTGTTTGTCGGTCGTACCTATATGTTGCGCTTTGGCCAAAGCGCAACGTATAGGCTTATACTTGAGGCATGTGGGTTATGGGTGGTGCATCTCAGGGTTATACCCAGTGCTTACGCCTAAAGGCATCATATAGGTTTATTTTTTTTTAAATATGTTTTTAATTGAAATTCAATATAGTTGTTTAAAAATAATAAACACAACAACAATATTAAAAAATAACATATTTTATTAGATTAAAAACTAGTATTACCATCCGCCGCAATGCGGCGGATGATTCGTTAGTTATATATCATGTTAGATTAAAGGCAAATGTTTCTCACATGACCATGAGCCTGTGTGTAAAACAGAGAAAAAAATAACTAAGTCGATCTCTGACTCGTTCGTTGTGACAGACCTATCAAACGGGAAAAAATAGACGTGCTGTGACCAACCTGTCAAAAGGGAAAAATAGATGATAAAACGTTGAACCCTACACGCACGTTGCGGCGTGTTAACTCGGAATATTTAGAACGACACGTTAAACAGAGAACTTGTGAAAGATGAAAAGTATAAGGGACCAAAGTTGAAAGTAAAAGAAGTGTCGAGGTTAAATTGCAAAAGATGAAAGCTTGGGTTGAAAGTAAAAAAAGTTAAAGGGGTTTAATTGCAAAAGATGAAAACATTTGAATTAGAAGTGAAAAATCAAATTAATCAAAGAGGTTAAAATATCAAAGATTGAAACTTTAGACTTAAAAAGGAAAGCAATTCCAGAGTATCAAAACAAAATAGATAAATAGATTCTGTTAAATTGATGTTTATTATTATTATTATTATTATTATATTATTATTATGATTATTATTATTATTTAATATAAGAGATAAATAGAAAAATAAGAGTGAGAAAGATTTGAATGAACATCTGGATTTACATTGACCTCGTACCTATCGAATCCGATCCGAATTTAATGGACCATATTAGTTCTTAACGGATCGTAATGGGCATTTGTAGACCATATACGTCTTAATGGACCATAATGAGCCTTAAAGGACCATAATGAGCATTGGTAGACCATATACGTCTTAATGGACCATATTAGACCTTAATTGATTATATTGGGCCTTAATTGACTATAGTAACCATTGGCAAACCATATACGTCTTAATAGACTATATTATGCCTTAATGGATCACATTGGGCAATGGTACACCATATATGTCTTAATAGATCATATTGGCCTTCATGACAATATTGGACCATAATTGATTACAATGGGCATTGGTAGATCATATACGTCTTAATGGATCACATTGGGCCATAGTTGTTAATAGCGAATAGCGACAAGGGACCTACATGCTACATAGCGAATAGCGACTGCTATTTTATAAATAGAGATACACCAGAAAAAGAATTTTGAAATTTTTTATATGTATATTATACCAAAATACCCTAGTATATATATACTATTTTACATGTATATTTAACGAAAACATATAAATCCAGCTATTTTATAGCTATATCTAACTGTTATTTACATAAAAAAAACATCACTGTCGCTACTCGCGCTATTGGTCGCTATGACCCAGATAGCGACACTTGGTCGCCTCGCTACATAGCGCGCTATAGCGATCGCTATAGCCGCTATCGACAACTATGCATTGGGCAATGGTAGATCATACGTGTCTTAATAGACCATATTGGGCCTTAATTGACTACAATGAGCATTGGTAGTTCATCAAGTGGTTACGGTTGTGTTTGTCGATGGTGGACATTTCATCCATGTAAAGATTGTATTCAATGCATCCCCTAAACTATCTTTGAAAAGAACAAAGAGAGCAGCATATAGGTCCCGCCGACAGACAAAGACTGACGGGTGTTACTCGTTGGTTGTTGACTTGGTACTTATCTGTTGTTTTTTCAAATGTTTATTTAACAATATATTGTACAATATTTTAATTAAACAGTTTTGCGTAATTTAATAAAAATGAACTTTTATAAATTGTGAAATGTGAATCTCTAACTCAAGCTATACAAGCTTGGACTTAAACTATAGACAATCAAACAGTTTTTTTTATACAAAAGTCCTTTGTTTTTAAGAAAAAAACATAACATACCATAATACACATGACCGAAAACTAAACCATGACTAAAGCAGAAATAACTATCATTACTTCGGTTTTGGTTCAAATTTTACTAAATATCTTTATTCCTTCAAAACTGGAATTAAATCTGTAATTGTTGTTAACTTCATACAGTGTTGTGTTTGTGTATATATTAGATTAAAATAAACCCGAGTAAATTATTTGTTTGTTTTGTAGCGAATTGCCTAAGTTAGAATAAGTTTCCTTGAAAAGAGAAACATAAAGTTTGTCAACGTAATCGATAACGGAGTCCAAATAATATAAAAATTGATAGATCTATTTCTTTAACAACTTTTTAAATATATATTAAAAAAAATTAAAATCTACAACTTGGCGAACAAAAACACAACCAAAACAAAACATCATATCCCCTATATAGCGCTTTGGCCAAAGCGCATCATATATGTATAGCCGACAGACGACGACTGACGAGTGTCAGTCTATGTAGTTGACCTTGTACCTACCTATATATTACGCTTTGACCAAAGCGTAGCGTATGGGTGTTGATAAAGCCAAGGAAGATGTGGGAATAGACGGGACGATATTAAAATCACATGTTTGTAAAAAAAGGTAATGACTTGTGGGTACGGATCAAAGTTTGATGAAGTGACATTTTAATATTTGTAGAAAGAAATTGTAGCATTTCACCCTTTTTTTTGAACGACCAACAAAACCAATCTTATTATGATAGAGCCGGATTCGAGATCGGCGGTCTCCCAAATTATAAAAACAATGACGGAAAGTAATTAAAACAAAACATAAGTTTTCTGCAATTTTCTTGATAATCATTTGCCAAACTCAAAGGCCTTATAAAGGCTTACAAATACTAAAACTGAAAAACGTAAAACATGCAACTAGTTAAGAAGAGAACATGGACCTAATGCAATTACCACTAACGTGATTAACTACCCACTAACCTAATTAATAACAAAACAATTGAAATAAACTATTAAAACTAGGAAGATGAATGTGTAAATGCAAGCTAATTTCATAGTGGTTCGTATCATATTACTTCAACGAAAACAACATACACCAACCAGTAAGAAGCTGCCTCAAACAGAAACAAACAACCCAAAAAGGAACAAAACAGAAAAACAACAAACGACAATCAATCCACAAATCTTCCCATGATAGCGATTCTCTTTTCGACCTGTTTCTAACCCAAAGAAAGCTAAGCGCTTGCGATTCTTCAATAACCTTAGAGACCGACGACACTTTATCATTAAAGACCACATCGTTTCTCGACCTCCAAATACTCGACATAACAGTGTAAATAACCGCTTGCAGAGTATATTTTCTCGACTTTGACCCGCGCACCGTGTCGTTGAACAGAATCAGGTCATTAACATGGAACACATTTAGCGTCGGAACCCCCCACCACTGCGCCATAATACTCCAGATTGTTTGGGAGAAATGGCAACCCGTAAAAATATGCTCTACGTCTCACGACGGTCCCGCATAATCTGCACAATGGGTTATGAACATGCAGATTTTTTATTCGTAAAAATATTTTCTCGACTTTGACCCATTTAAGAGGGTAAAAAGTCCTTATTTTTTTTTTCATATTCTAGATTAGATTATTTTTTTAAAGTTTAACAACGTTAATAATACCAAAATTGAGTAAGAATTTTTTCTTTATGCTTAATTTATTATATTATAACCTTTTTTTAATCAGTATATTCAATGCAGTCAGTGGCGAAGCTTGAGATTTCCGACCGGGGGTCGAAAACGTATACATCCAAAAATTTCTATACGAAAACTACATATTCTCCACTACTGAGAGAAAAGTTCGGGGTCAACCGCCCCCTCCTGCCCCAACTATCCTACGCCCCCGAATGCAGTAATATACTAATATGTATTAATAAAGAAAAGGTAATTTAGTTTCTGTTGAAACTATCTCAAATAACTTTCGCTGTAAATAAAATCGAGTTCCCGGTCGTACAATTTCTGACCCTTTCGGATCAAAATGATCTGTTTTGCTAACATTGGAGGGAAAGTGAAGATGCGTTGGTCTGAAGTTCGAATCTGATCCTAACCAGGTTTTATCGCCTTCGGGGGCGGGTTTTACCCGACACTGGTGATGGTAGTCAGGGCCGGCTCAACCTTTTTGGAGGCCCAAAGCGAATTTTGAAATTGGGGCCTTTTATCCGGTTAGTACCCGTTAGGCAGAATGATTTATCACTTATGGGGACATTGGAGTATAATTCTTCTTACCCTTCTTACTTATCTTACCCTTTGTATTTGATCTTAATCCTCCAAGTCAATATATATACTGTTCTACTTTATTCAAAGGGGATTCATAAATTTTGGATGTTGATACGAGTCGAGCTTACCAGTGTGATATTTTGGATCGACCTAGAAGCTAAGCTCAAAAATTTTACATACGGTTTTTTCTTATATAATTTTCAAATACAATCTAATTCTAACAAAAAACTCCAATTAATGCTACATGACATTTTCTTATTCAAAATTTCAACTAATGCCACATGGCATTTTTTATACAAATCATTAATATTATTATTTAATAAATATCTAATTCTAATTAATGATTATTAATAATAGACAGATTGGAAATAAATAATCTCACCTAACTTAATTTGGCCGATAATAATCATAAGTCAGTTATTGGCCGATAATAATCCGAGCTGGTCAAATTAATATTAATATTAATATTAATATTAGAGTAAATTATCAAATTCGTCCTTAAGGTTTGAACATGTTTACCATTTTTATTCAAAACAACTTTTTTTTACAATATAGTTCTTCACTTTTGGGGTTTTTTTTGTCATTTTCATCAAAATAATTAATTAAATAAAAAGGTTAAAAAAAGTTTAATTAGTTATAAATCATTACACGGGTTTGTGTAGTACCCAAAAGTTAAGTTACATATCTATAATATGTAAGCACAAATTATAACATATCAACATAACACAATGAGCAATGGAGTATTTAAAAGAAATATGTTATTATTTGTAAAGCAGTGTAATGGTTTCGTCATATATTACAACTTAAAAAAATGAACTTTTTGATAATTAATTAAAGAAATTTACTCTTTTTAATAATTAGCTAATTAATGATTTCAAATAATGTCAACTTGTGTAATACACGGGTAATAATTAATTAAAAATTATAATTTATATTTTCTTTTTTTGATATGTAATGTCACACCCCAACCGATAGCGGAAACATCGGAGTGAGACGAACGAGATTGCTCATTGCTCATAAATTCTAATTGGTGACAATATTTAAATAAAATCCATATTTCATTCATAGTAACTTTGTCATACAATACAAGAATTTTCAAATACAACAATAACAAAAGCAAAATTTGATACAACATTTTATAAACCTAACGTCTATATGTGTATCTAAGCATCTTTACTCCAATTTCATGGCAAAGCTTCATCAACCTGTAACATGTTAAAAATACGAGTTCATACAAAGGCAAAGACGCGTACATAAGTTTTGGTGATACATAGCATAAGTATAAAAATGTAACTCGAATCCACATGGTAATTGTAAGCAAGGTTCATACTAATCATGCAATACTAGATCAAACCCCGAGTTTCCAAAAAAGTTTTACGAGATCGAGCTTCCCTTGTCACAAAAGCGACAAGACTATAATGAGTATGATAATCTTAATAGAACTCCGACGGGTGGCGTGCTACTCCTATAGCGCTATATATGATAAGTTGGGCTAGCTAAGTTAATGATCAAGCAAGTATAAACGAGCATGTATCTAGGCATAACAAGTATTCATGTATAAGGATTGAGCATGTAAAGCATGAGTTTGTGGTATGTGCATTTTGATAGATAAACATGTTACAACCCAAAAGTGATTTAAAACGGTAAGTGGGTCGAGTGTACTCACGGTTTTAGTTGGGTCTTTTCTACAAGTCAAGTCCGTGAAGGAGGTTGGGATGAACGCCGAGTTATCCTACAAGAGGAAACGAGTGCGTATAAGTAACAAGTTTAACGGAAGGATAAAAGTATGAGAAAGTATTGTAGCATGAAAATAATCACTAGACATAGCACTTGTCAACGACACTATAGCAAATCCCTAAGGATTGAATGTGTTTTTATAGGTTCAAGACCTATTAGAATCGTGACAAGGAACTACATACATTAGTGAAGAAACTTACTAACTTGACGGATGATTCATTAGTCATTATCAAGATTTCGGTTTCTAGGGTTTATTATAGTGGTTCATAAATATAGTTATATAATCGTGTAGGAGGTGGGAGGATGAACCATCCACGTTGGAACCTCTTGATGTCATGTAAGTCAAATAGGATGTGGGAGGATTAACCATCCACTTTGAGACCTCGAGTAGTGTTCACCGCTACACAAGTTACCATTGGTAACAAGGAGGGTACAAGAACAATAACATTAACAAGAATGACAAGAATAATAACTTAGAACAATAGTGAAATCATCAAGTAATGTGTGGTCTCAAGTTTAAGGATAGCCCAAGCTAACCATGGTGGACACATATGAACAAGTTCAAGAACTTGCATCACTTGTGAGCTTAAAGCTCTATGAAAAAAGAAAGTTTGTGAGGATAAATCTTCTATTTTGAATGTCTCAACCTTGTTTTTAAGCCTAACCAACCACAAGAAGTGTTGTAAGCATTCAGACATAGGTTTGAGATGGGATAAACCCAAGTTGGATGAACATAAACAAGTTTTGAAAGATTTGAAAACAAACAGAAAGTTTTGGACATTTTCGAGGCATTTCCAGGTCTGAATTCTCCAAAGAGAGACCATGGAATCATGCCCAAAGGAAAACTAAGCACGTAGGAAAAAGAATGGGGCAATTTCGTTGAGTATTGAGTGAGTTATGCTCACTTTAGTGTAGGGGTACAAATCTGCCCGAAAATTTGATTCAGCTACGAAATTGGAGTGTTTTGGGAGGCTTGGAGGCTTTGTAAAGTGGAAAAATGCTTGGAGAAGGCTTGGGTTATATAGGGGATGGATTAGGGTTTTATTGGGTTGGGCTTTGGACAAGATTTGGGGGAGTTTAGACTTGAAACTAGTCCACTAAACCCAACCCAAAGCTGAATTATAGGACTGCCATTTTTTATTTTTTCTTGTTTTTTTTGTTATTTAATGTTATATATTAGGTTAATAAATGTTATATATTATGTACATAACATGTATTATCGTGTAACAAGTTATTTCGGGAGTATGAACCTTATAAGTTAGAGTTTTATTAGCGAAAATAAACGGGTTTTAACATTTAACTAATGTGTTTTATGAATATTTAAGGTATGATAACATATATAACATGTCACATGGTATATGTATGTATAAAATGATCGAGATCGAGTATCCACATTGCGTATAAAGTACGTATGAAGTATAAACACCGCGTATTAGCAAGTATGTCACGTATTCGAGTATGTATATCATGTGTATACATTGTATGGACAAGTATGATTGTGTGTAACAAGTATAAAGATGAACACGTTTATTCCATTACGATTCAAGTCTCGATTACAACGATTTCAACGAAATGAAGAATACGAATACGAATACAATGGTTTCCAAAAATAGAACTCCAATGCTAGCTTGCTATAAATAGAAAGTATCCAAACGCGGGGCGTTACAGTCTCCCCTCCTTAAGGAAATTTCGTCCCGAATTTTAGGAAGATGCAACGAAGAGATGCGGATACTTAGTCTTCATATCACTTTCGAGTTCCCAAGTAAACTCGGCGCCACGTTTCCCTTCCCAACGAACTTTTACGATATGGATCCGGCTGCGTCGTAGCTGCTTGACTCCTTGGTCCATTATTTCGACCGGTTTTTCCACGAAATGCAATGTCTCGTTGATTTGAAGATCTTGGAGCGGAACTTGAAGTCCTTCTTCGGCTAGACATTTCTTGAGATCTGAAACATGAAACACATGATGAACATTTTTGAGCGTTTGACGTAGGTCCAGTCGATATGCTACCTTGCCAATCCTTACCAAGATTTTGAAAGGACCCACGTAACGAGGAGCGAGTTTGCCTTTCTTACCAAAACGGACAACGCCTTTCCAAGGGGATACCTTGAGAAGTACATGATCACCTATATTAAATTCCAAGGGCTTGCGTCTTTTGTCGGCGTAGCTCTTTTGTCGGCTTCGTGCTTTGAGGAGATTATCACGTATTTGCAGGATCTTGTCCATTGTATCTTGTATTAGCTCGGGACCGGTGATTTGTGTGTCTCCAATCTCGTGCCAACAAATAGGCGAACGATACTTACGACCATACAATGCTTCAAATGGAGCCATTTGAAT
Source organism: Scalesia atractyloides (assembly GCA_947069175.1). Classification (NCBI taxonomy): domain Eukaryota; kingdom Viridiplantae; phylum Streptophyta; class Magnoliopsida; order Asterales; family Asteraceae; genus Scalesia; species Scalesia atractyloides. The sequence goes on from CAMTDV010000030.1 coordinate 61,268,121, forward strand.
ACTAGCGTGATAACTATTGTTGTACGAGAATTCAACCAAGGGTTAAGTGCGAATCCCAATTGCCGGCAAAATCGATTACGCATGACCGAAGCATATCCTCCAAGGTTTGGATAGTACGCTCTGTAACATCCGTAAAAAAAAACGGATTTACCAAACCCCTCCATTTATCAACCGAACAGTCAGTCAAAATTTTCCTTGCGAATTAAATGCCCAAAGTATTTTTAAACGATCCGTAATCAATTATTATACGGGAATATATATTTAGTTTTTGAAAAACTGTCAAAAATCGCAAAATAAAAATGAATTGCCTCTGCCGGGTTTCGAACCCGGGTCTGTACCGAGTCACTCAGCGACTTATCACCTCACACACAAACCACTGCGCCACTTGTTCCGTTTGTTAAATAATGAAATCATTTAATTGTTATAATGACGTTACGAATTCAAAACCGGCGCCCAAACGGTTCAGTCGTCGGAATCCCGGAAATCTCGCGAGTTTTAACACCACTTTCAGTTATAACGTAAACCATTAAACAGATATCGGTTATAACCGATGTTTGAAGTCCGCGACCAAATTCATAACCGCCGGAAAATTTAAATAAACGAACACAGTCGGAATTCAGACCAAGTGCATTGACGATTTGCCTTATAAATTCACCCACAACCGACGACAAACCTTTTCGCTCAAAAACACATCTTTTCACGGCGTAATTCCACTCGCCGGAATTTCTCTGCTCATCGCCGGAAAACCGGTTTCCCCATTGCCGAGCTTTTCTAAACCTCTGAAGCTTATACCGGAGATACCCATACTCTTTCCAAGCTTTTCGGAGACTTGCTGCTGCAAGGCACCTGACGCCGGAGTTGAATCCTGTCGCCGGAGTTTCTGCCGGAAAACAGAGGATCCAGTCGGTATACCTCTCCGCCCAGTTTCTTTTCCTTTTCACTTTTATCTTACCTTAATCGACTGTAAAACACTAATAAAACCGATAAAAACCTTGAACCAGTCAGTCGACTTTCTCTGGTTATTCTTTGATGAAGAAGACGATGTACTGGTTATATCATAAGTGTAATTAAAATCATGAAATTAATCGGGTTAGACACACAGTCCAGCGGTGGACTGTGTGCACATAAAACGTTAAACATGCAAAGGTCTCAAGTTCGATTCCGGTCTCACACACGCTGCCTTAATAAAAACCATTTTTTTGTTTACTGAACCGGAGTCGCCTTAGATATATGTTAAGTATATTGTTAACCGGAATAATAACCAAGTTAGACACACAGTCCAGCGGTGGACTGTGTGTTTGTTTATATCACTGGTCACGAGTTCGAGTCCGGTCTTCAGCACCGACTCGGACAATTATCTCTTCTTTTTAATTAAGGCAGAAAAGGAAATAAATAATTAGTATTTAAGTATAATAAAAATCGAATGATATAACATGTTGAACACACAGTCCAGCGGTGGACTGTGTGTTGGATTAAACCACAGGTCCCGGGTTCGAGACCTGTGGAGTGCATGACCGTGTCGTTTAAACTGTTTTTAAAATAAAAAGGATTTCTGTTTAATTCTAATTAATGTATATATGTAATTAAAATCGGATATATAACGGGTTAGACACGTAGCTCAGTTGGTAGAGCTGCGTGCACGCGTACGGGAGGTCTCGGGTTCGAGCCTCACCCAGCGCACAACAATATGCCTCGAACCGGTCAACGCCAGTCAAAGTCAACAGGTCAAAGTCAACTGTAGCAAAAAAATAAAATATTTTTTTATTATTTTTATTTAATTATTTTAATTAAAAATCAATTATAAATACTTAAAATTAACATTTTTAAGGTTAGAAAATAGCCTCAAACTCACAAAAATACACCCAACAATCCTATTAAAATAGTTTAATAAAATCCGTTTACTTACCAAACCATAATGCGATTTATCTAGGTTAAATCTCACTCGTGGTTAAAACCACTTCGCGTGCATTCAACGTCATCAACCGAACGCACCCACTGTGAGTGGATCTTACAATTCCCCCTTTTAAATTACACGTTTTGGGGTGTGTCATGTGTTATGAAAATAATTAATTTATTTATTTAAACTTGTGCCATACCACATCATGACTTAAACTTAGATTGTTTTATTGTTGTGATTTACTTATATTCCGTTTGTCAAATTATATGAAACTCATACATTAAGCCCATCAGTTCCTCGTGGGAGACGAGTAGAACATCGCGTGCTTCAATTCAAATTCATTATTGTTCATGTGTGTTTCATTGAGTTTATATTGTTTGTAGTTGTGTCATTCATATCATCATGTTTATGCAATTCATTCATCAGGCCCCTCAGTTCCTCGTGAGAGACGAGTTGAGCATCGCGTGCCTTTAATTGTGCCATTGTTATTCATGAGTGTTTCATTTAACATCTTATGATTGTTGATCAAGTTACATCTAATTTTACTCATGTTTGGTTGTGCACATATTTCATAATCAATTTAAATAAATTGTTCAAATGTTTTCCATAGGATTCACTCGCCAACATTATGTTGATCCAAAAACCTTTTTACGCATGATACAGGTGAACAGGTTGAAGCAAGGAAAACATAGGATATGCCTTAGAAGAGAAAAAAGAAGTTTAGATTGTTAGTTAGATCATGTTGTAGCAATCATTGTAAATTTCCATTTAATTTGTATTAATGAATATGAAACGCTTAATAAATGTCATGAGCTTTGATGATAACCCAATCATGCCCCGATCACCTTTTCCGCTGCGGGTCGGGGTGTGACAGATTGGTATCAGAGCCATGACTATAGGGATATAGGATAGGTTATTAGACCCTTAGAGCCTATACTATAGTCTGCCTAAATTTTAAATTGATTAGGTGGTTACATACAAACTTGTGATATTTATTTGTTTCATATTTGTTTACATTTCAGTCAAGCATACATGCTTATATACATATTCATTATACATATATACATATTCATTATACACATATCGATGTTCATGAATTCAATTTATTTTCATATTCTCATTTTCCAAAGATTTTGTGCAATTTTCAAATCTCATCAAAGTAAGTTCTGCGACGGGCATGTAGTAACTGGAAGGGTACAAGTACCGGTAGTCGGAACGTCCTGTCTAGGCTGGCATTCGTATAAATCCAATATAACGGACCAGTTTGCCTACCTGGGGACCAACGATGAGAGTACGAAGGACCTATTAGGCCAAAGCATGCCACACCAAACGTCGTTCGAACTAACCCTACTTTGAGGTGTCACCGTGTCTACACCTGGACACATTCCGAACATCACACGTTGTATACATATTTCTCGATTTTCTCCGGGTTTTTGTGTACGCAACCAGGCAGAAACCGTGCGAACCATATGAAAAACCGGTATTCATGGGGGCCCACATGATTACACAGGTAAAGTATGGCGGCATGACGGGCCTAACAGCGAGCAAAGCCCAAGACATCCTATGGATGTAGTATTTTTCTATAATTATTTTATGAATGTTCATTCCTGAATGCGACCCATGATCTCAAAAGCATCCAACTCATACTCTTGTCATGTATTCATTGTAGATGTCTTCTAACCTCGCCCGTAGGAAGACGAGAGCAAGAAAAGCCCGCGAACGCATGGCTGCCTTAATCGCTCAACAAATGGCTGCCGTAATACCCAACATTGTAATCCAAGTTCAACAAGCACTCACCGATAATCCCGTCAATCAAGCAAACCAAAACATTTTCAACTCTCCCCCAAATACCACTAAATGCACCTACAAGCATTTCAAATCATGCGACCCTCCGAAATACAAAGGGACTGAAGGCGTCGCCGCTCTCCTCCATTGGTTTGAAGAAATGGAGAACACTTTTCTAAATTGCGATTGCTCTGATGATCGCAAAGTGCGTTATGCTACCGGTCGACTATATGGGATAGCACTTACTTGGTGGAATACAGAGAAGGCAAAACGAGGTGTTGAAGATGCTATGTCCTTAACTTGGAACGAATTGAAGGAAATCATGACCAGACGATTTTGCCCAAGGAGCGAAATCAAGAAGTTAGAAGATGAATTTTACTCATTGAAGCAAATGGAAGGAGACCACACCACCTACAACAAAAGATTCCTCGAATTACATCAAATGGTTCCCAACATGTTTACTCCCCTCTACCGTTTGATCGAGCACTACATTCGTGGTCTTCCGTCAAAGATTCAAGACCCTGTGATAAGTACCAAGCCTGCAACTTTGGAAGCAGCAATGGAGCTAGCAACAGAACTCACCGAGAACCGAATCCGAAACAAAGACTTCAAGGAGGAGAAGAAGAAGGATAAAGAATCGACTGAAACCTCCGACTCCACTCAACCCGAATCCCCTTCTCAACCCAAACCTAAGAGAAGAAGAGTCGGGCGACTTTTCGCTGCTACTCAACGAAATCCACCAGTTTTTCACGCCATACCCATCCAAGCTATCCCAATCACCCAAGTGGCACCCAACTCAGCTTACCCAAATAAGAAACCATATCTTGGACCTCACCCTCGATGCAACAACTGTTTTTATCACCATCCCCATACTCTACCTTGTCGTCTATGTGCAACTTGTGGACGCTATGGTCATTTGAGCAATGTTTGTCGCACCTTTCAAGACCAAACCTCTTCCCCTACTCAAAACATGGCCCAAACTTATCATCAACCCCAATACCCCATGTTCCCATATGCTCGAGCTTGCTTCATTTGTGGCGACCCTACCCACTTTAGAAACACATGCCCTCAATTGGTTAACGTTATCAACACTCAAGCCCAATCAAACCCAATTAACCAAGTAAACCAAGAAAACCCAACCACTATGCCACCAACAAGAGGAAGAGTCTTCAATATCAACGCCAATCCTGTCGAAGATAATGACGGCCCAGATGAAGATACTCAGCTAGTCCTCTTCGCCGAGGATCCAGATTCAATTCCTATCATTTAGTTTATGTTTTTCCATGTGTAGACTGTTAGATAAATTATTGGATATTATATATTATATATTGTTTTCAGTATATGCTTTTGCCGAGGCCGTAGCTCCCCATCCATCGAGGTTGAGTTTGATCCCCATTTTATTATGGGTTGATCAGGGCGTGCCCGCACGATCGGCTCCGTTTGTTTGAGCCTTGATCAGTCATTTAATTTACATTTCAATACATGCAATACGCTCGGCTCCGTTTGATTGAGCCTTGAGCGCACATTTCAATTTACATTTCCAGTTCATACAATACGTTCGGCTCCGTTTGATTGAGCCTTGAGCGCACATTTCAATTTACATTTCCAGTTCATGCAATACGTTCGGCTCCGTTTGATTGAGCCTTGAGCGCACATTTCAATTTACATTTCCAGTTCATGCAATACGTTCGGCTCCGTTTGATTGAGCCTTGAGCGCACATTTCAATTTAAATTTCCAGTTCATGCAATACGTTCGGCTCCGTTTGATTGAGCCTTGAGCGCACATACAATTTCATCATCAGTATCTTGTGGTTGTGGTGTTTGTAGTAGAGTCGCATCGAACCAACCATAATTTACGGATAAAGTCAATGAAAATTTGACAAGGATATGGTGGATACGCCGATGGTACTTCCTATATATAAGTATTCTTGTCAAATGATCGGAGGCATTATCAGGCGGTTATGAGAGGTTCCATGCATAGGCTGTTTGTGTGGTTAAGTTATTCATTTTCAGTACATGCAATACGCTCGGCTCCACCCGATTGAGCCTTGAGCACACAATTTCAATTACAGTACATTCAATACGTTCGGCTCCGTTTGATTGAGCCTTGAGCGCACATCCATATCATTTTCAGTACATGCAATACGATCGGCTCCGTTCGATTGAGCCTTGATCGCACATATATATTTCATTTCAGTAATTTATGTTTGTTGTATTGATTGTAGAGTTATAGGACTAACCATAATTCACTGATAAAACTAATGAAAATTTGGCAAGAATATGGTGGATACGCCGCTGGTACTTCCTATATATAAGTATTCTTGCCAAAGGATCAGAGGCATTATCAGGCGGTTACGGGAAGTTCTATGTAGGATATATTAGTTTCTTGGTAACCAATCATAGCTTGTGGATAAAACTAATGAAAATTTGGCAAGAATATGGTGGATACGCCGCTGGTACTTCCTATATATAAGTATTCTTGCCAAAGGATCAGAGGCATTATCAGGCGGTTATGAGAAGTTCCATGTAGGTTTTGGTATTGCCTTGGTTGGAATTTGTGTGACATTTATATCATCATGCTATTTAAAGAGATTGGATTGTGATCCATTTCTACATAAACTAACCTCTCCATCATAATAAACGAGAGAGGAACTTTCATCATTCAAACATATATGCTATCAGAATGTGGATTCAAATATTTACTGTTGTGTTTATTCATGTTCAAATATTTGCTGTTGTGTTTATTCATGCTCAAATAATTGCTGATGTGTTTATTCATGTTCGAATATTAGCTGTTGTGTTCACTTATGTTCAAATATCAGCCGTTGTGTTTTTATTTATGTCCCATATAGGTTGTAGTGTTAGAAGTTTTGCCTTAGGATATAACCATACTTTCCCAAACGTATCTAAACTCTTATGCATGATATCATTTTTAGCGAATCATTCCTGTTTATCAATATTCATACAGTAGGCAACAAAAAGCGATTCCTGAATAGGGTACTTAACCCTTACAAGGAACGTTACCGCCTCGAACAAAAACTTAAGCCCTTATTTTGTTAAGCATACAACTGTCAAACAAAGCATCATCATTCTTTTAGTCAAATATATCACAATTTAAATTTCGGGACGAAATTTCTAAAAAGCAGGGGATACTGTAACATCCGTAAAAAAAAAACGGATTTACCAAACCCGCTCCATTTATCAACCGAACAGTCAGTCAAAATTTTCCTTGCGAATTAAATGCCCAAAATATTTTTAAACGATCCGTAATCAATTATTATACGGGAATATATATTTAGTTTTTGAAAAACTGTCAAAAATCGCAAAATAAAAATGAATTGCCTCTGCCGGGTTTCGAACCCGGGTCTGTACCGAGTCACTCAGCGACTTATCACCTCACACACAAACCACTGCGCCACTTGTTCCGTTTGTTAAATAATGAAATCATTTAATTGTTATAATGACGTTACGAATTCAAAACCGGCGCCCAAACGGTTCAGTCGTCGGAATCCCGGAAATCTCGCGAGTTTTAACACCACTTTCAGTTATAACGTAAACCATTAAACAGATATCGGTTATAACCGATGTTTGAAGTCCGCGACCAAATTCATAACCGCCGGAAAATTTAAATAAAAGAACACAGTCGGAATTCAGACCAAGTGCATTGACGATTTGCCTTATAAATTCACCCACAACCGACGACAAACCTTTTCGCTCAAAAACACATCTTTTCACGGCGTAATTCCACTCGCCGGAATTTCTCTGCTCATCGCCGGAAAACCGGTTTCCCCATTGCCGAGCTTTTCTAAACCCTGAAGCTTATACCGGAGATACCCATACTCTTTCCAAGCTTTTCGGAGACTTGCTGCTGCAAGACACCTGACGCCGGAGTTGAATCCTGTCGCCGGAGTTTCTGCCGGAAAACAGAGGATCCAGTCGGTATACCTCTCCGCCCAGTTTCTTTTCCTTTTCACTTTTATCTTACCTTAATCGACTGTAAAACACTAATAAAACCGATAAAAACCTTGAACCAGTCAGTCGACTTTCTCTGGTTATTCTTTGATGAAGAAGACGATGTACTGGTTATATCATAAGTGTAATTAAAATCATGAAATTAATCGGGTTAGACACACAGTCCAGCGGTGGACTGTGTGCACATAAAACGTTAAACATGCAAAGGTCTCAAGTTCGATTCCGGTCTCACACACGCTGCCTTAATAAAAACCATTTTTTTGTTTACTGAACCGGAGTCGCCTTAGATATATGTTAAGTATATTGTTAACCGGAATAATAACCAAGTTAGACACACAGTCCAGCGGTGGACTGTGTGTTTGTTTATATCACTGGTCACGAGTTCGAGTCCGGTCTTCAGCACCGACTCGGACAATTATCTCTTCTTTTTAATTAAGGCAGAAAAGGAAATAAATAATTAGTATTTAAGTATAATAAAAATCGAATGATATAACATGTTGAACACACAGTCCAGCGGTGGACTGTGTGTTGGATTAAACCACAGGTCCCGGGTTCGAGACCTGTGGAGTGCATGACCGTGTCGTTTAAACTGTTTTTAAAATAAAAAGGATTTCTGTTTAATTCTAATTAATGTATATATGTAATTAAAATCGGATATATAACGGGTTAGACACGTAGCTCAGTTGGTAGAGCTGCGTGCACGCGTACGGGAGGTCTCGGGTTCGAGCCTCACCCAGCGCACAACAATATGCCTCGAACCGGTCAACGCCAGTCAAAGTCAACAGGTCAAAGTCAACTGTAGCAAAAAAATAAAATATTTTTTTATTATTTTTATTTAATTATTTTAATTAAAAATCAATTATAAATACTTAAAATTAACATTTTTAAGGTTAGAAAATAGCCTCAAACTCACAAAAATACACCCAACAATCCTATTAAAATAGTTTAATAAAATCCGTTTACTTACCAAACCATAATGCGATTTATCTAGGTTAAATCTCACTCGTGGTTAAAACCACTTCGCGTGCATTCAACGTCATCAACCGAACGCACCCACTGTGAGTGGATCTTACAATTCCCCCTTTTAAATTACACGTTTTGGGGTGTGTCATGTGTTATGAAAATAATTAATTTATTTATTTAAACTTGTGCCATACCACATCATGACTTAAACTTAGATTGTTTTATTGTTGTGATTTACTTATATTCCGTTTGTCAAATTATATGAAACTCATACATTAAGCCCATCAGTTCCTCGTGGGAGACGAGTAGAACATCGCGTGCTTCAATTCAAATTCATTATTGTTCATGTGTGTTTCATTGAGTTTATATTGTTTGTAGTTGTGTCATTCATATCATCATGTTTATGCAATTCATTCATCAGGCCCCTCAGTTCCTCGTGAGAGACGAGTTGAGCATCGCGTGCCTTTAATTGTGCCATTGTTATTCATGAGTGTTTCATTTAACATCTTATGATTGTTGATCAAGTTACATCTAATTTTACTCATGTTTGGTTGTGCACATATTTCATAATCAATTTAAATAAATTGTTCAAATGTTTTCCATAGGATTCACTCGCCAACATTATGTTGATCCAAAAACCTTTTTACGCATGATACAGGTGAACAGGTTGAAGCAAGGAAAACATAGGATATGCCTTAGAAGAGAACAAAGAAGTTTAGATTGTTAGTTAGATCATGTTGTAGCAATCATTGTAAATTTCCATTTAATTTGTATTAATGAATATGAAACGCTTAATAAATGTCATGAGCTTTGATGATAACCCAATCATGCCCCGATCACCTTTTCCGCTGCGGGTCGGGGTGTGACACGCTCCGTTTGACCATCAAACTGAGGATGAAAAGCGGTGCTAAGATTAAGCTGAGTGCCAAGGGCGGATTGAAAAGTTTGCCAAAGGCGGGAGGTGAAATGAGCATCGGGATCAGAGATAATATCAAGAGGAGTACCATGGCGACTAATGATTTCATCCGTGTAGATACGAGCCAATTTCTCGACTTTGTAATCTTCACGAATGGCGAGGAAGTGCGCGGATTTGGTCAATGATGACCCATATGTTGTCATGACCAGACGAAGTACGAGGCAATTTCGTAATGAAATCCATGGCTATGCCTTCCCATTTCCAGACAGGAATTTCTGGTTGTTCGAGTAAACCAGAGGGACGTTGATGTTCTGCCTTGACTTTAGAACACGTAAGGCATTTGGACACGTAAAGGGCGATATCACGTTTCATTCCAGTCCACCAATAGGATACACGCAAATCGTGGTACATCTTATCAGCGCCAGGATGAACGGAGTATCGGGATTTGTGGGCTTCATCCATCAAAGTAGACCGAAGAATGAGACGATCGGGAATCCAATACGACCATGGTAGTAAGAATACCATCAGGTTTAGCTTCGAGCTGGTTTTCGACTCCACAATTCAATTCACTATCCAGGTTACCCTCGTTAATGACGATAAATTGTGCTTGTCGAATCAACTCGTTGAGTTTTCCCACGATTTGGTAGCAACAAACACTCTTAACATGAGTTTTACGACTAAGTGCATCGTCCACGGCATTCGCTTTGCCAGGGTGGTAGCGAATATCACAGTCGTAGTCGTTTAACAATTCTAGCCAACGACGTTGACGCATGTTGAGTTCCTTTTGATCAAAGATATGTTGGAGGCGCTTATGGTCGGTGAAGACCGTACACTTTGTACCATAAAGGTAGTGTCGCCAAATCTTTAATGCAAAAACAACTGCACCAAGTTCAAGGTCGTGGGTAGTATCGTTTTTCTCATGAATTTTGAGTTGTCTCGACGCGTAAGCGATTACTTTGTCCCGTTGCATGAGAACGCAACCGGGACCCTAGTTAGAGGCATCGCAATACATGATGAAATCGTCGTTCCCATCAGGGAGAGTGAGGATAGGAGCATTACAAAGCATGTCCTTGAGCGTTTGGAAGGATTTCTCTTGTTCGTGACCCCAAACAAAAGGTTTATCTTTTTGAGTCAAAGAAGTCAAAGGAAGGGCAATTTTTGAGAAGTTCGAGATGAAACAACGATAATACCCAGCTAGGCCAAGAAATGAATGAATTTCAGAGGGCGACTTAGGTGCAGTCCAATTCTTTACAGCTTCTATCTTTGCAGGGTCAACGTGTATACCGAGTTCATTGACGGTGTGACCTAAGAATTGAACCTCCTTTAGCCAAAATTCACACTTGGAGAATTTGGCATAAAGACGTTCGGTTTGCAAAAGCTGCAGAATGAGACGCAAATGTCGTCCGTGCTCTTCTTTCGTCTTGGAGTAGATTAGGATATCGTCGATGAATACAATGACAAAATGATCGAGAAAAGGCTTACACACACAGTTCATGAGATCCATAAACACTGTAGGTGCATTGGTCAACCCAAAAGGCATGACCACGAACTCGTAGTGTCCATAACGTGTGCGGAAAGCGGTTTTGGGTACATCTTCCTCGGAAACCCGAAGTTGATGATAACCAGAACGGAGATCAATCTTTGAAAAGCACTTCGCGCCTTGCAGAGATCGAAGAGATCATCGATACGAGGAAGGGGGTATCGGTTCTTGACTATAAGCTTATTGAGTTCATGATAGTCAATGCACATGCGAAATGACCCATCTTTCTTTTTAACGAAGAGAACGGGAGCGCCCCATGGGGAAGTACTAGGGCGTATAAAACCTTTATCAAGAAGCTCTTGAAGTTGGCTTGATAGCTTTTGCATCTCCGAGGGTGCTAAACGATAGGGAGCTTTCGCAACAGGAGTTGCGCCAAGGATAAGATCAATACGAAAATCAACAGCTCGGGGAGGCGGAGGACCAGGAAGATCCTCGGGAAAAACGGAAGGAAACTCACAAACGACAGGACTTCACTTATGCTCGGACCTTTCTCTTTCTTTTCCACAACATTGGCGAGAAAGGCAAAGTACTCCTTACGCAAGTACTTGTTCGCTTTGATGCACGACATAAGTTTGAGACCTTTAGAAGGTTTCTCGCCATAGACGTGTAGAGAATCACCTTGAGGAGGAGGGAGGCGAATAAACTTTTTGGAACAAACCACTTCGGAACGAACTCGCATGAGCCAATCCATGCCTACTATGATGTCGAAACTACCCATTTGCATGGGGATGATATCAATGGAGAACGAATGATCGTTAAGAATCAAAGAGCAACCAGAGAGAATGAAATCAACAAAGATGGTGACTTCAACAGCGAAAGGATTAGGCATTTTAGATCGTTCGCACTTAAGCAAAGGTTGAAATTCTAGCGATACAAAACTCCTATCGGCGCCAGTATCAAATAGACATGTAGCATAAATATGGTTCACAAGGAACGTACCAGTGATGACGTCGTTAGAGCTCTGGGCTTGAGCGGAGGTAAGCATGAAAGCTCACCCCTTTGCAGGCTCAGGCTGCTGCTGTTGCTGGTTGAGAAGAGGACAAACATTTGCGAGATGGTTGGGATCGCCACATTTGTAACATGCTCGCACAGGAGCATTTTGACGCTGGGGTTGAGTTTGGTTCGGGTTAGGGTTAGGGACAATGGCTTGGTTGCTTTGGGTTTGGCGACAATGGCTAGCAAAATGCCCCATCCTGTTACAGTTGGCGCATTTTCGGCATGGGGTAGAAGGGAGATGATGATAAGTGCAACGATCACATTTAGGCCAAGTGCCGGTGTAGTTTCGTTTGGGTGGATCGTTGTTTTGGGTGGAGGAGATGGCATTTAAAGGCGTAGGGGCAGGCGGAGTGACAACCGCGTTGTTTTGAACCGAAGTCTTCCGCTTCTTGTGCTTGATGGGGTTCTTTTTGGGTTGAGGGGGAGGCGATTCGGTAGCGGTGGTATTGGCGGTGGCTTGATGCGCATGCTTCGTAGGAACCTTGTCATAGGCCCCCTGAAGGATGCAGTTGTGGTTAAGCTCTATGATGGTGCTATAGGCTTCTTCGATGGTTCTGGGGCGTGCGGCGGCTACGTGGTTCAAGATCACAGGCGAAAGCGAACGAATAAGCTTAGCTATCGCTTTAGGAACTGTATCCACCTGTCCAGGACAGATGATATTCAATTGTTTGAAGCGAGCGATCAACCCTTCAGCGTCGCTCCCTTGTTGCGTGAGGTTCCAGAATTCGTTTTCGAGCTTCTGGGTCTCGTGGGAAGGACATAACTGATCTCTCATGAGCTGCTTGAGCTCGTCCCAAGTGAGAGCGTGAGCTGCTTCGTTGTCACGCTTGTTGTGTTCCGTAGTCAACCACTCGAGGGCTCTCTGGCGAAAGACCCCGGTAGCGTTAAGGGTTCGAAGGTCATCAGGACACCCGCCCTGAAGAAAAATAAGCTCCATGGCGTCAAATCAATTGATCATGGCGGTAACATCGTCCATGCCAGTGAATTCTACTGGTTTACAAGCCATGAAATGCTTGAATTGGAAGGACGTTTTGGGGTTGTCGGTTTTAGAGTCGGCAGAAGATTTGGGTGCCTTCGGTATGGATGGTTTGAAGCTGGCTAACGATATCGGGTATGACACGGGCCATTTGATCAGCCATTTGCTCGGCGACAAGACCGACGAGTTCTTGCTTGGAGATGGAATCCTCATTGTTGTTGTTGTTGTTATTGGAACCCTTGTTGGACCTCTTGGATTTCTTGGATGAGTTAGGAGAATTCATCTAGAGATTCAACATAGAAAAAGGGAATGAGACTTGATCATAATATGGGGAAAAACAAGTTTTGCATGAATAAGCATGTATGAGGTTCAAGCATGGTTTACATAAGTTTGCATGGGTTCATCAAGTATAGTCCACAAAATTTGCATGAAAGTATCAAGTATGGGATGTATAATCACGTATAAATGCGAATAAGGAGTATAAATTTAGTGTGTTCACGAAGATTAGTATTGAAACATGATTGCGATAAGCGTGTGAAACGTGTAATGGTTCGAAATGAATAAGGTAACAAGTATCAAATCACATATAAATTGAGATAACATAAAAGAATTGGCTCATAAAACATGGGATTGTTTCGGGTAGAGAAACGTCGACAATTCCAAAGTGAATCGAAGATCCTTTCTAATTAGAGAAACGTGCTTTGGCCTATAGGTAAAATACTCTCATCGAGAAGCGACTAACGGTATTTTACCCTTCCAGGTACTACACGTCTCTAATCGATTAGAAAATCAAAACTTTGGCGAGAGCGAAAATCAAGGAACGGGACTTAATCGACAAGGTGCGGGTTTCACCCCTAACTTGAAGATTTCGTACCCTAAGTGTGGTTGTTCCTTACTAAACGATGAGCATATTCCGACTCGTTTGTAAGGTCCACTAGAACATGAAATGGAAGTTTCCATCAAGATGTGGATATCACTCCTAACTTGATGGTATAACTTCGTGAAAAATCGAATATGCGGAATGAGGGATTTCACCATAAATTGTAAGTCATTGGACCTATCTTGGTGCAAATCGCCTCGTTTGCATCATGAGTGTCTTTAAGTCTTCAAGTGTATTGTGTAAGATGTCTTAGGAAAGACATTATGTAAATTTTTAAGACCAAAAGATAAGGAAGAAGCAATGAGGAAGAATAATGTATTAAGCATGATATAAGAATGGTCAAAAATGGACACTTAAACTATAGACTAGGTCGAACATGGCAATTCTACCTAATTCCCTATAGTTATGGCTCTGATACCCATCTGTCACACCCCAATCGATGGCGGAAACAACGGAGTGAGACGAACGAGATTGCTCATTGCTCATAAATTCTAATTGGTGACAATATTTAAATAAAATCCATATTTCATTCATAGTAACTTTGTCATACAATACAAGAATTTTCAAATACAACAATAACAAAGGCAAAATTTGATACAACATTTTATAAACCTAACGTCTATATGTGTATCTAAGCATCATCTTTACTCCAATTTCATGGCAAAGCTTCATCAACCTGTAACATGTTAAAAATACGAGTTCAATGCAAAGGCAAAGACGAGTACACAAGTTTTGGTGATACATAGCATAAGTATAAAAGTGTAACTCGAATCCACATGGTAATTGTAAGCAAGGTTCATACTAATCATGCAATACTAGATCAAACCCCGAGTTTCCAAAAAAGTTTTACGAGATCGAGCTTCCCTTGTCACAAAAGCGACAAGAATAGAATGAGTATGATAATCTTAATAGAACCCCGACGGGTGGCGTGCTACTCCTATAGCGCTATATATGATAAGTTGGGCTAGCTAAGTTAATGATCAAGCAAGTATAAACGAGCATGTATCTAGGCATAACAAATATTCATGTATAAGGATTGAGCATGTAAAGCATGAGTTTTGGTATGTGCATTTTGATAGATAAACATGTTACAACCCAAAAGTGATTTAAAACGGTAAGTGGGTCGAGTGTACTCACGGTTTTAGTTGGGTCTTTTCTACAAGTCAAGTCCGTGAAGGAGGTTGATTGCGGGATGAACGCCGAGTTATCCTACAAGAGGAAACGAGGGCGTATAAGTAACAAGTTTAACGGAGGATTGAGAGTATTCGGGAAAATGTAAAGGATAAAAGTATGAGAAAGTATTGTAGCATGAAAATAATCACTAGACATAGCACTTGTCAACGACACTATAGCAAATCCCTAAGGATTGAATGTGTTTTTATAGGTTCAAGACCTATTAGAATCGTGACAAGGAACTACATACATTAGTGATGAAACTTACTAACTTGACGGATGATTCATTAGTCACTATCAAGATTTCGGTTTCTAGGGTTTATTATAGTAGTTCATAAATATAGTTATATAATCGTGTAGGAGGTGGGAGGATGAACCATCCACTTTGGAACCTCTTGATGTCATGTAAGTCAAATAGGATGTGGGAGGATTAACCATCCACTTTGAGACCTCGAGTAGTGTTCACCGCTACACAAGTTACCATTGGTAACAAGGAGGGTACAAGAACAATAACATTAACAAGAATGACAAGAATAATAACTTAGAACAATAGTGAAATCATCAAGTAATGTGTGGTCTCAAGTTTAAGGATAGCCCAAGCTAACCATGGGGGGACACATATGAACAAGTTCAAGAACTTGCATCACTTGTGAGCTTAAAGCTCTATGAAAAAAGAAAGTTTGTGAGGATAAATCCTCTATTTTGAATGTCTCAACCTTGTTTTTAAGCCTAACCAACCACAAGAAGTGTTGTAAGCATTCAGACATAGGTTTGAGATGGGATAAACCCAAGTTGGATGAACATAAACAAGTTTTGAAAGATTTTGAAAACAAACAGAAGTTTTGGACATTTTCGAGGCATTTCCAGGTCTGAATTCTCCAAGGATAGACCATGGAATCATGCCCAAAGGAAAACTAAGCACGTAGGAAAAAGAATGGGGCAATTTCGTTGAGTATTGAGTGAGTTATGCTCACTTTAGTGTAGGGCAAATCTGCCCGAAAATTTGATTCAGCTACGAACTTGGAGTGTTTTGGGAGGCTTCGAGGCTTTGTAAAGTGGAAAAATGCTTGGAGAAGGCTTGGGTTATATAGGGGATGGATTAGGGTTTCATTGGGTTGGGCTTTGGACAAGATTTGGGGGAGTTTAGACTTGAAACTAGTCACTAAACCCAACCCAAAGCTGAATTATAGGACTACCATTTTTTATTTTTTTCTTGTTTTTTTGTTATTTAATGTTATATATTAGGTTAATAAATGTTATATATTATGTACATAACATGTATTATCGTGTAACAAGTTATTTCGGGAGTAGGAACCTTATAAGTTAGAGTTTTATTAGCGAAAATAAACGGGTTTTAACGTTTAACTAATGTGTTTTATGAATATTTAAGGTATGATAACATATGTAACATGTCACATGGTATATGTATGTATAAAATGATCGAGATCGAGTATCCACATTGCGTATAAAGTACGTATCAAGTATAAACACCGCGTATTAGCAAGTATGTCACGTATTCGAGTATGTATATAATGTGTATGCATTGTATGGACAAGTATGATTGTGTGTAACAAGTATAAAGATGAACACATTTATTCCATTACGATTCAAGTCTCGATTACAATGATTTCAACGAAATGACGAATACGAATACAATGGTTTCCAAAAATAGAACTACAACGCTAGCTTGCGATAAATAGAAAGTATCAAAACGCGAGGCGTTACATTTAACCTTTGCAATATACGGTTTTCCAAAGAATGTTATGTATCACTCACTTATATTAGTAACAAAATACTAATCTACTTATTTATTTATCACTCACATGATAATTTTTTTTGGGACATTGGATTTAAATAACCGTAACTTTTACCAATTGGTCGATCTCTAAACTTTCAATTTGTACACCAGCACTCCCAACTTTCAACTTATTGGCCGATAACATTCCCTAACTGACTGAACGCTAAACCAATTAGTTTTTGGTGATGTGGCATCTGATGTGGCATTTTTTGCTGATGTGACATATGACGTGGCGATTGATGTGGTATTTGTTGATGACGTGGCAGGTGATGTGGTATTTGTTGATGACGTGGCAGCTGATGTGGCGGCTGACATGACATTTTTGATGGCGTGGCAACTGACATCAGCTAAATGAGTTAGGGTTCGGTCAGTTAGGGAGTATTATTGGCTAATAAGTTGAAAGTTGGGAGTGCTGGTGTACAAATAAAAAGTTGAGAGTGTTATCGGCAATTGGTGAAAGTTTGGGTTATTTAAAATCCAATATCCCCTTTTTTTAGAATGACAATTACTTACTCACTCCTAATTTACACCAAATTTAAGAGTAAATTATAAAAATCGTCCTTTATGTTAACATTAGATTGCAAACTATGTCCTTTGTCTTTAACATTGACAGGATTCATACTTTATGTTTACAAAACCTTGCATAGTATGTCCTTTATCCCTAACTCGGTTAATTTTTAATGTTAAATCATGTAATATATATAATTTAAATACTACAATCCATAAAGTGGAGGAATAACCTAGTTTATGTATACATGTAATATTAGAACATGCATTTGAGACAGTGCATATCTTTGCATGTGAATCTGTCTCAGTTAGTGAAATGTCAATCAACCCAAAATTTTAAGCATGTGTGTAAGAGGTAGCATGCATGTGAATTCTGCATAATGCATGTGATAAAAGGAAGTCCACCCACTCATGTGGCGAGCTTAAAGAAGTCCTAGGATCCATTTAAGGACTTCTACACACCCCACGCGCCGGTCAACAAAAATTTAAATTCCTAGTATCCATTTAGCTCACTTGTTTGAAGCCCATGCATCCCTTTGGCGGGCTTGTAATTTTTTTCATATTTAAGTATGTGCATGTTTATTAATTTAGGATGATCTCTTAAAGGAATAATTTTGGATAGTGAATTAGAGGTGAGCGGGTCATAGTTGTCATAACCATGACCCTATAGCGTGATGATTTATATAGCATGATGACTCATGAACTCTCTCTTTCCACCATTTTAGGGAGGCAATTAAGAATGTATCAGCCTTCAGGTCATAAGTCATATATATAATTGGGTCTATATAAATCGGCACTAAGCTAACTTCAAGTTAGGTGATTATTTTAACCTTCACTCTCACCTTTCACGCGTCCCTAAAATCCATTTTCAATATACTATGGTGGACACATATGAACAAGTTCAAGAACTTGCATCACTTGTGAGCTTAAAGCTCTATGAAAAAAGAATGTTTGTGAGGATAAATCCTCTATTTTGAATGTCTCAACCTTGTTTTTAAGCCTAACCAACCACAAGAAGTGTTGTAAGCATTCAGACATAGGTTTGAGATGGGATAAACCCAAGTTGGATGAACATAAACAAGTTTTGAAAGATTTTGAAAACAAGCAGAAAGTTTTGGACATTTTCGAGGCATTTCCAGGTCTGAATTCTCCAAGGAGAGACCATGGAATCATGCCCAAAGGAAAATTAAGCACGTAGGAAAAAGAATGGGGCAATTTCGTTGAGTATTGAGTGAGTTATGCTCACTTTAGTGTAGGGGTACAAATCTGCCCGAAAATTTGATTCAGCTACGAACTTGGAGTGTTTTGGGAGGCTTGGAGGCTTTGTAAAGTGGAAAAATGCTTGGAGAAGACTTGGGTTATATAGGGGATGGATTAGGGTTTCATTGGGTTGGGCTTTGGACAAGATTTGGGGGAGTTTAGACTTGAAACTAGTCCACTAAACCCAACCCAAAGCTGAATTATAGGACTGCCATTTTTATTTTTTTTCTTGTTTTTTTGTTATTTAATGTTATATATTAGGTTAATAAATGTTATATATTATGTACATAACATGTATTATCGTGTAACAAGTTATTTCGGGAGTATGAACCTTATAAATTAGAGTTTTATTAGCGAAAATAAACGGGTTTTAACGTTTAACTAATGTCTTTTATGAATATTTAAGGTATGATAACATATGTAACATGTCACATGGTATATGTATGTATAAAATGATCGAGATCGAGTATCCACATTACGTATAAAGTACGTATCAAGTATAAACACCGCGTATTAGCAAGTATGTCACGTATTCGAGTATGTATATCATGTGTATGCATTGTATGGACAAGTATGATTGTGTGTAACAAGTATAAAGATGAACACGTTTATTCCATTACGATTCAAGTCTCGATTACAACGATTTCAACGAAATGACGAATACGAATACAATGGTTTCCAAAAATAGAACTACAACGCTAGCTTGCGATAAATAGAAAGTATCGAAACGCGATGCGTTACATTTAACCTTTGCAATATACGGTTTTCCAAAGAATGTGATGTATCACTCACTTATATTAGTAACAAAATACTAATCTACATATTTATTTATCACTCACATGATAATATTTTTTGGGACATTGGATTTAAATAACCGTAACTTTTACCAATTGGTCGATAACACTCTAAACTTTCAATTTGTACACCAGCACTCCCAACTTTCAACTTATTGGCCGATAACATTCCCTAACTGACTGAACCCTAAACCAATTAGTTTTTGCTGATGTGGCATCTGATGTGGCATTTTTTGCTGATGTGACATATGACATGGCGATTGATGTGGTATTTGTTGATGACGTGGCATGTGATGTGGTATTTGTTGATGACGTGGCAGCTGATGTGGCGGCTGACATGACATTTTTGATGGCGTGGCAGCTGACATCAGCTAAATGGGTTAGGTGGTCAGTTAGGGGGTATTATTGGCCAATAAGTTGAAAGTTGGGAGTGCTGGTGTATAAATAGAAAGTTGGGAGTGTTATCGGCAATTGGTGAAAGTTTGGGTTATTTAAAATCCAATATCCCCTTTTTTTAGAATGACAATTACTTACTCACTCCTAATTTACACCAAATTTAAGAGTAAATTATAAAAATCATCCTTTATGTTAACATCAGATTGCAAACATGTCCTTTGTCTTTAACATTGACAGGATTCATACTTTATGTTTACAAAACCTTGCATAGTATGTCCTTTATCCCTAACTCGGTTAATTTTTAATGTTAAATCAGGATAGATTGGTAATTTTACTATTTTATTTATAACTAGTATTAAGCACCCCCGCGCAATACGGGGCGTAAAACCGTGCCAAATAGTATCAATGTCACACACCGCAAGCGACCATCAACACTGAATTTGCGTCGTGTTAATAAAGAGCAATTAGACTGAAATGTAAAACATAGAAAATAATAACTTGTCAAACGGGAAAAAATAAACGACGTAAAAACGTTGAACCATACATGCAGGTTGCGTCGTGTTAACTCGAAAAACTGAGAACGTAAGGTAAAAACGTTGAACCACACAAACACTTTGTCCTGTGTTAACAAGCGAAATTTAGAATGAAGCATAAAACGAAAAATTTGTGAAAGATGAAAAATACAGGGGGCCAAAGTTGAATGTAAAAAGGTTGTAAGGTTAAATTGTAAAAGATAAAAAATTTTGGATTAAAAATAAAAAATCCAATTAGTTTTTGGTTAAAAGTAATTTATCAAAAACTTTAGGACTAAAGGTAATGTTATATGCATATACATTTTCTAATTTATAGTATTGAAATATTTAATAAATAAAACAAAAAAATAAAAATATATATATCCAGAATCCTCTTATCTCAACTCTCTCTCCCTCAACTCTCTATCCCCCTCTCTCTAACATCCTGTACCCGCCGCCGCATAGCACCACCACCATAAACAACCCTCCCACCGCCGCATACGCCACCACCACGCTCCCTTTTCTCACCCCTTTCTCTATATATCTGTTCTCTACCAATTTCGAAACCTAAAATCCAAATAACAAAATCAATTCTCAAATTCCACTAGATCTGATAACAAAAACAAAATTGAATCGAATCAGATTCAAACAGTACCTCAACAACAAGGTAACTGAGAACAAGGTAGATCGGTGCTCCAGATCTGCTTCTGGCGAAGGCCTGCATCTTTCTTTCATAGACACCTTTTCTTCCTCTGGCAGCCTTTTCTGATTACTAATTGGTATTGAAATGGTTGCAAAAAAATTAGAGGGCGGTTTATTTATCTAATGGCATCATCGCCGGAGGCGATGGCTAAGGTTTCTGACCTTTGGATCTCACTGTTGGTAGCCATCATCGCCGGAGACGATGGCTAGGGTTTCGAAACGTCATCGTCGTGGGGTAGGTGGTGGCGACATGTGGGTGGTAGTGGTGGGGGAGGTGCAGGTGGCCGTGGTGGTGATGGTGAATGTGGTTGGGTGGTGTAGCCGGGTGGTGGTGAGAGTGGTCGAGTGGTGGTTGTAGAGAATAGATAGAGAAAAGGGTTGTGATGTCATGCTGATTTTAGATGCACATCTGAAGTACAATTAGTTTACCATATGTTTGATATTCTTGGTGGTGGTGATGATACAGGTCGTTAGAGGGAGTGTGAGAGAGTGTTGAAAGAGAGAGAGAGAGAGTTAAAAGAGGGAGAGAGATTTAAGATCTGATATATTTATCTTTTTATGTTTGATTTTTTGATTTTTTTGTTTTATTTATTAAATATATATTATACATAAAAGAGTAAAATTACCGATCTACCCTGATTTCATATTAAAAATTAACTGAGTTAGGACTAAAGGACATACCATGCAAGGTTTTGTGAACATAAAATATGAATCCCGTCAATGTTAAAGACAAAGGACACAGTTTGCAGTTTGATGTCAACATAAAGGACGATTTTTGTAATTTACTCAAAATTTAATTCTAAAATAACTACTCCTTGCTTGGGATTGAACCCAAGACCTCCTCTTAAAAGACAAGTCTCTACAAAGTAAGCTAGCCCCAAATTGGCATCACATGATAATTATAAGCAACAAATTAACGATATTATATTTCTTAAATCTATTTGATTACGATAATATTTATTTATTCAACCCGTGTAATACACGGGTTCTAACCTATTAATTGAATATAAAAATAATTTCATTTAAAAGGAGTTTGCAGTCAAACAAAAAACTATACGTTGACAGAGGAAAATTGCAAGCCAGATGTATATGTGGTTGTACGTTCTGTTTGTTAATATGTACTAACAAAATTGGGTTGTCTGTTTTGAGTTTGGGTTATCAGATTAATCGACCAAACACAAAATTTAGTTTATTAGATTTGAAACTTAAAACCGATCAACATATTCAACAATATTCAACCTTATATATTGAAATGAGCAAACCAAAGAGCCTAAAAAAATTAAAAAGTAAAAACCACATAAAAGGTACAATAAACGTTCATTCTCACCTCTGTCAACTTTAGTATCACGTATCTATTTTGTTTTTGTATGTATTGTTTTTTTTTTGTTATGTACTTTATTTAAAATCTGGTTTGCTTATAAAAGTATAAAGTTGTTCAGGTTTGTACATCTCAAGACATTTCTTTCAAGATTTAGTGGATATACAAAATTTGTTCAGGTTTGTTACAGGCCATTTGTATTTAGTAGCTATTAGACAAGCTTTAGCAGTCACGGGTGGGTTCTCTTTTGGACGAATTGGTCAGAGGATTAAGGGTCTTTTGCATAAGTCAGCATTCGACTCAAGCCATAACAATCATAACTCAACACAATGAAAATAGATCGGATGTGGTAACTAATTCAAGAACGTCAAGAATTAATAGACAGTTATGTGAACTCTAATTCCCAAAAGTTCGATAGAGTAGATGTCAATGGAGACGAAGAATTTCTTCGTTGATTGAGAATCATGAGAATTTAAAACTTAGATATGTGACCATTGATCACGAAGGTATTGCCTTGCAACGACACCAATAGTATATGAAAACACGAGGGTATGCTATCACGGAGTTGTCTTGGAACAAGTATGTAAGGTCGACCACCAGCATATTCGCAAATTCCGTGATCGAAGATGCTATGGAAGAGCTGACTTCTTTATTCAAAACATGCACTTTGAGAGATTTTTTAAACTGCAGCTCACGAGAAGTAAAACAAAGGCTGCAGTTCATAGTCCTAATGTTCCTACGGATGGAGGCTAAATGCTCCTGCTAACGGTAGTTCAACAATGATAAGAGAATACTAGGTTGTCACACTTAAGTTTTCATTGTTTAGTCCATCTTAGGGCTGTTTGACAACTTCTGAATGGTTAAGTGCTAACCGTTATGAAGAAAATGTCTGACCAATGGAGATTAAAGGTCTTAATCATTCAGACTCAATACAATGCTTAACCATTCAGAGGCAAATGTCTAAACCATTCAGACATCTGTTTGCGAAACAAACGGTCTAAACCATTAAATGCTGAACCAATAAGAGGTCTAAACCATTAAGAGTCTCATTAAGAGCTAACAAACAGCCCCTTAGTCCTTGAGGTCGAGAACTTTTGATGGAGGTTGCATTAGTTGGTGTTAGACAAGTTAAGGATGGGTTTTGTAAATGATAACCAACTTAATGTCAATTAGTTAGATGGGTACTTAAAGATGAGAGTGTTGCTATATGTTTTATGATTGGAACTAATCCATCTTCTCCTAGGTTACAGAAGTAAATACGGTCACATGGACACTACGATTCAAATATATCGTTACCAACAAACTTATCCGACATGATCTACATATAATAAATACAAGACACATGTCAATACTTGCTGCTTATACCTTTATACATTAGACTAAACAAAGATCACAAAAACCTCTCTTACAAGCTACTCAAATTCATTGTGTTCGAATGGCTGTGTTTTTTACGTTGCATTTTCCACGATGATAGAAAAACTCGCAAGAAACGGATATATACAACTAACACGTCAAATTATTGATACCAAGAAATCTAGGGTCGGATGTTACCTACAGTATTGTTACTACCGAAAACTTACACGCTGACGTGGAATATGGTTATCATACACCATCTGGTCAAGAGACACCTCCCAAACTATTTCTTCTTTTTGATAGATCTTTTCTCTTCTAGTACCTACATTAAAAAAACAGATAGGATTCTTTTTGTTAATAATTTCTTGTTAAAAGTGGCAAATATCAGCCCATTTACTTCAGGTTGATTCATGTCATGTTTTTTCCTTACGAACGAATCAAGATTTTAAAATAAACCGCTCAACTTGTGGAACAGGTAGTATGTCATCCAAAGTGTAATTTCCAACGCATAAAACCTTCTAAAGAATTATAATTAAATTTATTAAATAACCTCATTATGGCCACTCTAGCATGCATCTTGTGTCGTTTATACTAGTTTTGAACAAAAACATGCCAAATGACGAGTATAGCCTTGAGAGAGTTATTCTTTTTTAATTTTGTTCTCTCTTTTTCACGAAATTGAGGGCATTTTTGTCATTCAGCATGACACAAGATACATACTTTTGTATGCTTAATGAAAAAAGTTGAATAATTTGGTGGCCTGCAATATACTATCCCTAGAGATTTAGTTAGTTATTATAAATAATACAATTTTTGTAAGCATATATATTGTACTACACTTACAAAAAATGGGGAAAAGTGGAAAACTTTTAGACAAAAATGTTGGGTTTGTGAAGTCCTTGCTAATCGGGCTTGTTTAATGGATGTTTAGAAGCTTGGAAGGAAGGCACAATATGGCCCGTTTTAGTTTTCTTGTTCACCAAGCTGAAAAACCTAACTGTTCTCTGTGTATACCTATTCATGTATTGTAATCTTTATTGCCTTGAGCTTAATGAAATAACCTAATTACAGCGTTACAGCCCGTGGACATAGGTCCCCTACCAGGATTGAACAACGTAGAATTCTTGTGTTGTGTTTATCGTTTTTCTATTTTCTGTTTGCGTGTTTATATCGTTTGTGTGTGTGTTTTTGGTTCCTACGCCGCTTTATACCTAATAAAAAAGTGTGTTGGTTAATATGTTCAGACACAGGCAAAAGTTATATTGTTTCCATCCATAACCCGACCCACCCATTTTGCCACCAATAAATTTAAAATTTACCATCTTAGAACAATGCAGTAGAATTGATATTATCTCAGAAAATTCTGGCCGCGAAGACGGATCTTGCTGCCAACATCGCTCAAGTAGTCCCATAATCTCTGGATGAGTATGCTTTGGAATTACTGGCCTTAGACCCTATATATTAAATTGATAATTTAAGAAATAAACACCTCTGGTTTAAATGTCTAAAGACCTCTAAAAAAGAAAACTCAGATTATGAAAGTACCTTTTGGATCACGCCTATTGCTGCCTGAAGTGGAGTCAAGTTAGCATAAGGAAGCTGCCATGTCAACCAGTAACAAAAACATTAATGATAAATTTTTACAAAAAAATGTTCTATTTTTTTGCTTAAACCCTTGAAATTATGTGGAATTACCTTTTTGTCCTTATATGTATTATAATATAGTATATACAGGGACACATCTCTCTCTGTGTGTGTGTGTGTGTGTGTGTATATATATATATGGGGGTTGGTTAATGTACAATATTCCTTAACGTACGATGTGTACGAGATGAAATTACGCACGTTATAAGACTCAAAAACCCTAATCACGCATGTTATATAATATAATTTCATCAGCACGTACGCATCGTACGTTAAGCAAAATTGTACAATACACTTTCAATATATATATATATAGATATATATATGTATATATAGATATATATATGTATATATATATAGGGTGGGAGTTGGCTACAAAGTCAATTTTTCCTACAAAGTGTAAAAAGTCATAAAACGTCATAATGTCAACCATAAAACACACTCAAAACCCACAAATAACATAGTGGAGATTACTAAAACACCATATTTGTGGGTTTTGTGTTGTGTTTTGGATTATAAGGCTTTGATTATTGAACGACTAACATTAGTGTGTTTTATGTTGATTGTCATGTTGTGTTTTATATTCACATTTGTACAATGGTGTGTTTGAAATTTTTTAGGACTGTTAGGGTTTGGATATTGTGTTTTAGTGATCTTCATTATGTTATTTGTGGGTTTTGAGTGTGTTTTATGGCTGAAATTATGGTGTTTTATTACTTTGTACACTTTGTAGGAAAAATGGACTTTGTAGCTGAACCCCACCCTATATATATATATATATATATATATATATAGGGGAGGGTTCAATTAAAAACTCATAGTTAGTGAGAAAACTCGAAAACTCCTCCTTAACGAAGGGAAGGGGCTTTTAATGGAAGGGCAAAATTGGGAAAAAAAATATATAAATTTTCAAACATTTCTATCTTCTTCATATGTTGTAATATTTTAAAAAAGTTGCACCATAAGATCCCAAATTTTCTTAACTTTCATTCGAGTATATTCGAGCATATTTTTTCAACACAAACAAAAGATTTAACGTGCCGTGGGGGGTTTAGGTTTTTGTGGGGGTGGGGGGGGGGGGGGGGGGGGGGGGGTTGGCCGGTTTAGGTTTTTCGTAGTGTTGCACATGTGTAATACTAACTATTTTCTTTTAATTTTTAATTTTTTTTGTGTTTTAAAATGCTATATTTACAGCCAAGAAATGGTAAAAAATATTAAACAAAAAATTGGTGTGGTTTTTAAGTTTTTATTAAGAGTTGTCGAGTTCTCACAATAAAAAAGCTAGATTTACAGCCAAGAGATGAACGTGCCCCCCCCCCCCCCCCCCACACACACACATATAATATATACATATATATATTCCCTGATATAAATTTTAATTTTGTATATAAAAAGTATTAAGGATTGGTGGGTGATCAAACCTTCTTTGTTAACAGCTCCCACACAACAATGCCAAAACTGAAGACATCTGCCTTGTGACTGTAAGGTTTATGTTCAATAACCTACCAAGAACCAAAGAATTCCAATATTTTTTGAGTATTTAAGGTGTGTCCTAAAAATGATTGTAATGACATGAAGAATTAGAATCCAATAATCATTTAACTAAATTAGTGATATGTATGTGATTGTACATTCATCTAATATCATCATCATCATACTCCGTAAATCCCACCAATAGCAAAGCTAAGGTAGGGTGTGAGGAGGGTGTATGTGATTGTACATTCATCTAAATAATCACTTATCTTACAACTACACACGCATGCTTCTCCAAATCTTGTTATTCAAAATCTATAATTCTATATACTCAGAATCAAAAATCAGTTTTTGTCAGTTAATCAAATTTGGTTGTTGTGACCTCACATTAGATGCATCCAAACATATCCAACCAAGACACCAAAATGGTGTACTTTTTTATGTAACACTATTAATCACACCAAGTTTTCCCAATTCATATTTATTAAATATGCAACATAAAAAGTAAAAACATAATTTAAAAAGTGTAATAATAAAACGAACTCATTGTAACGAGTACCATATTGAATATGTTATAGCTCTTTAGTCTTTTATTTGTAACTGTTATTAATATCTTAATTAATAATAAATTTTCTATATAATCACGTAAAAATGATGATAAAAAACCATTCTTAAAATTTTAAATTTATATAATTGAAACAAACTAATGTCCAACTCCAAATTATCTAGGGAAAATTTTAGCAGATATGCAAATAAATTAGTTGAAACCAATTAATGTGTTAATTTAAATAATCTAGTGTAAATTTTGGTTCATGATTAGAGTCAAAATAATTTGACTTTTTTGACAAGAAATGGTTTATGCATCATAAAGATGCAGAAAATATAGTTGATCATGGTCTAGCTTAATGGAATATTATAAAATAAAATCAGGTTTTTTATATTACAAAATCCATCTCAAAATGCATGTTAAAAGAAGATCAACCTCTGGAGCCATCCACCGGTAAGTTCCAGTTTCTGCGGTCATAATACCAGACTTGTTTTGCACTCTAGCAACACCAAAATCAGAAACCTTGACAATCTGCCAAGTAAGCATTGGATTCTGAATCAGATAAAAGTTTGTGGGCCCAACACTATTACTTTAATAACTATTGAGTGACGAGTCAAAACGGATTCAGGTCAGAATCGTTAATTGTTTTATTTGTGCCCAAAACTTGGTTAAAACAAATTTTCCTTCTTTTGTCCATTTCTAGTTTTAAAATTATTAACGTTTCAAATAAGATTATTATGGAGCAATTGTCAAAAAAGCCCTGTGATGTTCGCTTAATTCAGACGCATATCCATGAAACTTTTTTTGCATAACTAATTCCTTAAGACTTGATCATGTAAATTGGACAATTTCATGATACGTTCAGAAGTCTAGGATGTAAATCATGCAAAAGGATTTAAATCATGCAAAAATATTTTTAGAGTAATAATAAAGTGCAGGGACTTTATTGTTATTATTTATAAGTTACAGGAGTTTATCATACAAAAAAAATTACAAGGGACTCGTTTGTAAATTCAACATAACTACATTGTCATAACAAGAGTAAAATGCCATTGTCGTCCCTTGGGTTTGCCAAGTTTTGCGACTTTCGTCCAAAGGTTTGTTGTTCCGCATCTGGATCCAAAAGGCTCAAAATCTTGCCATTTTCAAACGGCTCGTTAACTCCACTCATTTTGCTCCGTTAGGTCAGGGGTATTTCCGTCTTTTTTGTTAACTTAAAGAACAATTCGGTATTTTTCACACATCTCCAGCGAGTTTACATAAAGTGAAATAGACCAAATTGCCTTTTAAGTTAACAAAAGACAGAAATGCCCCTGACTTGACTTAACAGAGAAAATGGATGGAGTTAACGAGCCAGATGAGAATGGCAAGTTTGCAAACCTTTTGGATCCAAATGCGGAACAACAAACCTTTGGAAGAAAGCCGCAAAACTGGCCAAACCTCGGGGTCGAAAATGGCATTTTACTCTTATAACAATAATCCAGCTCTTTTAGCAAAACAATTAAAGAGGTTTTAAGCATTCGAAAACACTTTGGATGACTCTCGCCCACCCACCTGAGGTGTTTCCATTTTAGCATAGAATTGAAGACATACCGGTTTGATCTATCATAGACAAAATAGAACCCAAAAGGACACGTTTTTAGGCAAACCGGTCGAAAGTTCCACCATACAAATTACAATAACCAAGAAATTAAGCAATTTACAAAGAACTTAATTTGCTTACTCCATTTTCATCCATCAAAAGGTTGGCACTCTTGAGATCCCTGTGGATTATATTATTTTGATGCAAGTAATTCATTCCTTTCGAAATGTGACTTGCTATTTTGAGTATTGTTGGGACATCAAAATGACCGCTTTGATTATGTAGGAAGTCGTACAGACTCCCGCCTGCCATAAATTCTGGAAAATAAAAAAAGAACATGTTCATACTTTAAAAGCAAGAAGAAAAATTGTGAACAAAGTAAGGAATTAGTTAGAACTACCGGTAACAATACAAAGTTTTGGAGGTCTTGTACATGCACCTATAAATTGCACAATGTTTTTGTGCCGGATTTTCCTGTTAGTTGAAGAAAGTTAAGATTCATAGTGATAACAAACTTAAGAAAACATGTTTAAAATGTGTGGATAAAGGAATTGATAGCTAACAAATGAAAACCAAAAGAAAACAGTGAAAAAGTTAATTATATGAAACTATAAAACCAAAATAGTCGTTGGAATTAAAAGAGCAATAACGTAGTGATTAAGCAACAATGTTCTGAATCAACAACAACAACTACAACTACAGCAACAACAACAATAATAATACCCCTAGGGATAGGCGAAAGATTTGCTCTCATCCCACCCTCCCCAGACCCTACAAATAGCTTTGTTACGTGTGGGATTTTGTTCGGTACATTTGCTTGTTTGTTGTTACTAGTATTTTACCCCGCGCGTTCTGGCGGTATCAATACAGTATTGCCACTCGTTATAGTTGTATAAGAAGGAAAAAAACAATTTTATTTAAGTTTAGTGACTGTATGATAACTTTAGTATTTTGCCACCTAGTATAGTAAAAAAACGAAAAAACAACTATATTTAAGTTTAGGGACTATCATAACTTTAGTATTTTATCCAGTGCGTTGCAGTGGAATCAATACAGTACTGGCAGTAGGTGTAGTCGTCAAAGAAAGGGAAAAACTAACATTATTTCACTTTGAGGCTGCATGAGACCTTTATTAAAGTTCAGAGGTGTAGACGAAAAGTTAGACTAAAAGACAAAAGAGATTAAAAAAACAAAAAGATAGCTGCCACATGGCAACACATGGCTGGATGGAGTGAACAGTGAGAGGGGGGAGTTGCTTCTTAAGATATAAGTAGTAAATTTTCCCTGCGCGTTACCGCGGGACGCAAGCGAAATTCATTTGGTTGGTCACAATACCAACACATGTTATAGCAAACGAAAAAAAAAAACCCAAAAATAAACTTGTAACATAACCAAAACGATATGTCGATGTGCATAGATATTCATATAGTTTTCTAATTTTCAATATTTACAACAAAAAAATGTTATGTTATGAAATCCAAGTCATCTAAATCACTTTTTTATTTATGTTCTTTTACTTAACATTCATTTATTCATCATCTTCAAGGAGGTATATTTTATTTTATTGCAAAAGAACTAAAATTCATTAAGTACACGTGTTGTGCTGTAACCCGCTAATTCTTAACAGCTTTCAAACATAAAAGATTATTATATAGGTAGAATGTATCGGTTTGATGCAAACGACAACAAATGAAAAAGACAAACACCGACATAGAGTTTTTAAAGTATGTACAATTACTACAATATGAGTATTAATACCAATGAACATTAATGCAACAAACCTCATTATATAGATTTCTTGAGCGAATTCTTTCTGCACATTTTCATATAAATACTCATCCTTGAGAGCTTTGATGGCCACATCTTGAGTGCAAAATGTACCTTTATACCTGTACAAGGAACCAAAAAAAATTTAAGTTCGAAAAAAATATCATACTTAAGGCATGTAGTTTGGAAAAAAATAGACTTGGAACTTACAAATCATTGTATGATCCACCCCCAATTCTATATTCAAACGTCAACAACTTAACATCAAGTTCCCACACATCAGCCCCATCCACAGGCAGCTGAACAATTTCTTGAAATTTTTTTGTTTCCATCTCATTAGAAGACAACGCTTGTGGATTTTTTGACCAAGGTATCTCCTGGGGTGAATTTCACCACATAAGGGACAACATGGGGGTAGAGCAGTCCGATTGTGTAAATTGGTGAAATGGGCTGGCTCAGGTTGACAGGTAAATACTTTTTCTCCACTTTAACAGATGAGTAAAGTCCAGGGATGGTCCCTGGGGTTTACTAAAATTTTGGATTTGGTCCCTAGCTTTTCAAAATTACACGAATGGTCCCTGTGGTTTGCACTTTGTAACGCAGTTAGTCCTCAGCCAACAAATCTAAAGGTATTAGCATGTCTAAGTTAGGGACTAAATGCGTTACAAAGTGCAAACCACAAGGACCATCCATGTCCTTTTGGAAAAAAGTTGGGGACTAAATGTGTTACAAAGTGCAAACCACAGGGACCATCTGTGTACTTTTCAAAGCTAGGGACCAAATCCAAAATTTTGGTAAACCACAGGGAGCATCCGAGTACTTTACTCTTAACAATCTTATAAAAAAATTAGGAGCTCATAACAATTACAAAACTACTATGGTACAGTAATAATTAATTTTTTTTAAAGGAATGCAACCAAAATAGGTATTCCGACTTGTAACATGTTTGACAAGTTCAACACGTTTGAGATATAACACAACCCAAATCGTGTGTCAAATTTGCTACATATACATAAAATTTGCAACTTGACTACCTCAACCCTTGGTATTTCCATTGCCAATAAATCTCTCAATTTCTCTGTTTCCTACAAATATATTTAAATACGTTAGCATTGCCCAAGAAAGCTTGAATACCATGGTATAAATTTACAACATATTTTTTGGTATCCTTCGGATACAATGACTTATTATACTGATAGATTAAAATAATGAAATACCTCGTATGGCCAACCGCTAACAACAAAGACATCTAACGAGTAGCCATCGGTTGTTGAAAACGCATGAGCTTCT
This sequence comes from Scalesia atractyloides, assembly GCA_947069175.1. Taxonomy (NCBI): domain Eukaryota; kingdom Viridiplantae; phylum Streptophyta; class Magnoliopsida; order Asterales; family Asteraceae; genus Scalesia; species Scalesia atractyloides. The sequence goes on from CAMTDV010000030.1 coordinate 61,300,162, forward strand.
TGAATATTTAGGCCAATCTCAGAGAGCAATGAAGTCAACTGAATACAAGCACAAAGAAAGCTAACTGTATTTTCAAACCATATAATATAAGGACATTTTGGTAATTTTTCAAATGTCTATACATTAGAATTGAAAACCTTAAAAAGCATATAACTGTATTTGTAAGTAATAAGCTGAAATGTGATTACCTTACATAGAAGTTTAGGCTTGTCATTTGTTGAAATTGTTATTTCATGCAAAGGCCTACAGGATTTAAAGTCTTGTTATATCATCAAATTGAAAAAAATCAACAAACAAGCAGATTATGAACTAGTAAAAAATAGAAAGATAATCAAAACTTCATTGACATGGTATATAGTATTCTCTCATTACAGTTTATCCTTTTATACACCGTTTAAACTATGTGCTACATTCGACATGTTTGACACATTTCCTTCTAAGCTAATTTTATATTTGACGCCTTAGAGATAAGACACAGACCGAATCGACCCACTCACAAGTAAATCAGTCTCCATTGCTTCCCCTACTGTATATCATACGACCATATTCGAAAAATTGAAGGCTCAAATAGAATCAAACCTTTCAGAAATATTACCGAAATAAGTGCTGGTTGGCACTCATAACTTTGTCGCCACCTCGCAAATTTGATTTACCGGCGTCAAAAGAAATTTCAAAATTTGATGATAAACCAAATGCAGGTGGTGGATGAGTGCTGAAAACCACAAGGAAAAAGAGTATTATATAAGTACCCTTTTGTGTTAAAAGCAAGAACTAGGTTTATATGATTCAAAATCATGCCTCTGCCTGCATGGATGGATAGAAATTTGAGCATCATTCATCCTTGTATAGCTTGAAGTAGATTCAACGCCATTTTCATCAGCACTAGAATGAAGCTGCATGATTGTTGACATGTGAATCTCTTATGAATGCTTAAAGAAGGTAACTTTTACCGTAACAACAACTTAAAAGTAAACAATCTATAAATGTGATACAAGGTGACCAAAATTCAACTTGAAAAACATAGGTAATGTGGAGACTACTAACTAAATCAACATACTTTTGGGTCCAGGTGGAACTTTCTGCTAGAATTTAGACGTTCTCTGCGCGTGCAAGGTAAATCTGAACCATCAATTATAACATTTGATCGCATGCCTTACAGAAAAGTAATAATCCATTAATTCCATATAAGTACCCGGTTTCTATTTTCGATGTCAAACCTAGATTTCTTGAATTCAAGACGGATTATGAATTTGTCTAAATTTCTAACACTCCTTTTTTAGTTTGTTGTGCTCCAAAAACGGTTTTAAAATGTTCAAAAATTTATAATAAAAACAAATAGCTACTATGTTGCAAGGTAATGGGTGACCATATGGGTATTTGATTGAGTGAGAGAAACCAACGTATTCCCAAGCCTACAAAATATGGGTGGTAACTTATAATGAATGGTCAAAATACAAAGGAGAAACTTCATATAAATTTTATCCTTTATTTTACTGGGGGGCAGGCTGAAAATCAAAATTATCCTTTATACCTGAATGAGGCGGGCTTCGAATGCTGGTCTAGTATTCGGGTCATGTGCCATGTGTAATAAATTTTTATGCATAAGGACATCATGCGCCCTCTCGACATTCACATCCAATGCATATCTGCTACAAAATTGATGAATTAGTGGATTGCAGCCCAAAACCACAATTTGTGATGTAATTAACTAATTATCCATCAAGCACGAAGTTAAACCATGAAATAGGAAAAGTATTAGTTGTCTTTAGCTCGTGCTGGTATATCGGTTGTAACTAATACTTAATCCAAAAAGAGGCATCCAAAAATGGAGAACTAACGTCATTGGATCCCATGAATTCAACCACTGTAAAATTAGTTTTTAAAGCTTTCTAAAGGGTATAAACAAATTTTTTTTACTGAATAAGATACTTTAGAATCTGTATTAGTTGTCTTTAGCTCGTGCTGGTATATCGGTTGTAACTAATACTTAATCCAAAAAGAGGCATCCAAAAATGGAGAACTAACGTCATTGGATCCCATGAATTCAACCACTGTAAAATTAGTTTTTAAAGCTTTCTAAAGGGTATAAACAAATTTTTTTTACTGAATAAGATACTTTAGAATCTGCTTTTTGACGAAAGATCCCAACAACAAGCTCTCCACAACTACTTCAATAATTGTGTATATTTTAATCTTTTGAAAAAGACAAGTTTGCCAACATATTAGACTAATGAACATAAGAAAACAAGAATTCATCCATTTCGAGCAAAAAAATATATGCACTATTAAACTATTATGGTCAAATATAGTATTATTAAATGCTTATTCCTCCAAATTTGTTATGCCTTCTACACAAAGAATTTTTCCATTTCAATCAAAGGTTGAAAGTTTATCATTTCTAACAACAAATGGTAAAGCTTATCAGATTTGAAGGTTAAAACCAGACTGTTTCCATCACCATAAGAAGATAATAATCATTGCTCTTTCTACTTTTCAAACTTTTGCTTTGTGTAACGTGTTATAGATTCCAAAAAGTAACACATATGAGAAAAACTGTTTGTAATTACACATGTGCAGATAAGGATGAGAAATTTCGAACAGAATACCAATATTGTATCGTATCATACCGGTACCGACCAAGTCACCAAACATATATACGATATCGTATCTGGTTTTGAATTTAGCTCAATTTCAGAATAAGCTACCAGTTTGGGACTTTCAACACTACCTTGCCTAACCAGTATCTACCGAACATTGGAAACTTTATTCGGTTGGGTTTTAACTAAGTTTCAGTATAGGCACTATGCAGTAAGGTACCGATTTGCACCGACACCAGTATCATCTCATCCCTACGTAAACGTCAGATGATTTTGCACTATGAAAACGATGAAGATGTGTAATCAAACGTAAACACAATCATATAAACAAATTAGTTAAACCACAAACAATTAGGGCTTGAGACAACCGAAATCGAAATTACCGAACAGGAAGACGACTGAAATGAGACCACAGCTCATCTTCAAAACTAGGTTTACACGCCTCTTCACAATTCGACTCTCGAAGCCGACGAAGCACCTCCTGATAAACCTCCACCTTCGGCCTCCGTTTCCGACTCGCCACCGCCCCCGCCGGCGACGCCTCCGACGCTCTGCTACTGCAACAACTCTCCGTTTCTCCCCCTCGCATCACCATTACGTCACCACAACACCTCAAAACCGTTAACAACACATATTCACTCGTAACAATAACAACCAAACATTTAAACCTCTTGATTACTTCCAAACACTCGTAAATCAACCGAACGATCACATATTCACAGGTTTACACGCATCGACCGATGAAAACGAAGATCAAACGGTTACAGTTCGTACGGACACGAAATGAAATGATTAAACCTCTAGATTACATCTAAATTCACTCGTAAATCGATCGAATGATCACAGTTTCACACGCATCGATCGATGAAAACGAAGATCAAACGGTTAAACTCGTACGGACACGAAATGAAACGATTACACCTCTCGATTACACCTAAATTCACTCGGAAATCAATCAAACGATCACATATTCACAAGTTTCAAACGCAGCGATCGATGAAAACGAAGATCAAAACGGTTATAATTCATACACACACGAAATGAGTTATGAAACCGTTGAACAGAAGAAAACAATGGTTTAACAATGGAGAATACCGCCTGCGTGTATATATGCTCGTGGTGTTTCCAGAGCGGAAAGTTCTAGAGGCAGATGAAGGTACAATATTTACAGCATGTGGTACAAGAAATTGAACTTGGAGTTTACTTTAAAGCTTTGGAAAACGATGATGGCGTAATGCGCACCCATTGAGCGGGTATCGACGTGGATTCAAGATGTTCTTCTTTTCATTGCTTACTTCATCGTTTTTATTGGTTTTTTTATTGATCCATCTATATCCAATTGAAAGATTCATGTGAGGAAATGTTATGTTATGCACCCTTTGATCTATTGTTTGTCAAAATTGACCTTGTAAAAGTTGTGTCTTTTTAGCGGCAACGTATTTGGACTCAGTGTCATGCCTCTTTATAGTCCATGTATACATCCACACCTTAGACTGAATTACAACTGTCCATTATTAGTTTGACGTTCGAGGATGACATCAAACCGTTCTAGGAGGAAACCGGTTGGCTCATTTTCCATGAGAAATTCGTTGACAACAAGATTTGAACCCTAGTCTCCTCCTACGGAAGAGAAACAAAGTGCCACCAGACCAAAAGGTCGTGGGCCAAAAGTTGTGGTATTGTGTAAAACACAGCTTTCGCTGAGTGCATGACCTATTGAACCTAAGACTTTCATTTGAGTGATTTAAATGTTTACCACTGCCTTTAATTGATTATGTTGTTACAATAGATAAAATCATAAAATGAAAAAGTTAGGTTTCCAATGATGTTTACATTTTTACTGAGGACTAGAGCAAGGATGTGTAGTTGATGCATAAAGATGTATCCCATGTGTGATAATATAACGTATGTATCGTGTACTTAATTTGATGATTAATTGTACGAATGTTCTATATGTGTTTATTTTTATGTAGTGTGTATGTATATAAATATAACGCACGTGTGCATTTTTAGTGTGGTCATGTCTTTGTCTATCCTATAGTGCATATGATCCATATATTGGATAGTTGCTTTGGGGGCCTGTCAAGATGGGACAAGCCTTTAGCATGGGTTGTTTTGTAATTCAAATGTGATTTTAAGAGTTTTCAAAGCATAAATAAAGGGTCAAAATGGTAAAAAGGGGGGGGGGGGGTAAATTGGAAAGTAAGTGTAGGTTGATGATTCCAAATCCAATAGCACCAACCAACATACTTCTATAGAATAAGATTCTCAAATTAAATTATTTAGATCCCTCTTTAACGTATCATAAAGGGCAAAGACTTCAACCTGCCCTATATTTAATTATCTAATGGTTACCAAGTTACCTCATTGCCTAAATCATCATACAATACAAAATATATATATGGAGAGGTTTATTAGTATATATATATATATGTAGGGTAAGGTTAATACGAGACCACCTTTATTGTGAGAACCACGAGAATCAATGTGAACACAAAAGTAATCCACTACACCATCATCCAAAACCTAAAAAAAAAACATAACCCCCCAACCCAAGCTAAATGCTAAAAACTAAACCATAAAATTAAACCCCCCCCCCCGCGCTAAATGCTAAAAACTAAACACCCCCCCCCCCCCCCCCCCCGCAAAAAACCTAAAAATCTAAAAAAACATACAATTTTTTTAACATTTCTTACCAAAAAATCGTTAATTTTCGTCAAAAAAAAATAATTGTGACGAAAAGTAGCGATTTTTTTTGTAAAAAATGTTAAAAAAATAAACTTTTTTGGATGTTTTTTGGATTTTTTAGGTATTTTTGGTTGTGTTCACATTGGTTCTCGCGATTCTCGCAATAAAGGGTGGTTTCTGACGGATCTTTCTCCTATATATATATATATATATATATATATATATTATATATATATATATATATATATATATATGGTAGGGTTCATGAGTGAACAATGTTGTATTTGTGAACAAAATAAACTTATCTTGACCATTGCTTTTGTAGATCTAGATTTTTTCTTTAGTGGCAAGATTGTAATTATCTTTTGTAACTTCCATGTATTTTAATAAATACAAGATTTTCTTTCTCCATTTAATTAATTGAGTTTTTCTCTCTCCTAATTTCTCTTTTACACTTAAAAGAATATTTAATTATATTTTTTATGTTTTTTTCTATCACCAATTACTTAACTTCATAATTTTAAAAAATACAAACATTATCAAATATTGTTCCATCTAAAACACGATTAAAAATAATTAATTATATTCTCTATACATATATGTATTATACGTATTCGCAATTTAGAAATGTATGTACACCTATGTACATTCATAATATACATCTAGCTAGAAGTTAATGAAATTGTTGTCCAGCTTTGTACATATGTGTATAACAAGGATCTGAGATGATTATTCAGCAATGTACACATGTGTACAGTCTCGCTAACTATCAGTTTATACAAGATACATAGCTGCTAGTTTATACACATGTGTACAGTCTCGCTAACTACCAGTTTATACAATATACACAGCTATTAGTTTATACACATGTGTACCAGACTTTTATGCATTTGTGTATTATATTCAGAACTGGTTACATATGTGTATATTAACAACATATTTATAAAATACATTTTTAAACATTTTAATACAATTTCTTTTAAAAGCGTAATGCATTCAAAATAAAGTATTTTTTCATATTATAAACAATACCAAGTGTCGGTATCATACGATACTTTTTTCCGAAGATGTAATGAAGCTATTTATTTATGCTATTACCAACATAATCAAACACTAAGTAAAAAAATATCTGATCATAAGTGCAACGATTATACGTATATAATATATATAATCAATACGTGAAATAATCAACTAAGAAAACTAGGTATCACTTTGATACATAAATGTATCTCGCTCTACACACATATGTATCTCGAGTATTACGCAAAGATACAAAATAAATAAATAATTTAAATATACTATGTGAATAAGAATTGAATTATATAGGACTCTAAATTCATAAACAACAGGATACATAATTCTTGCAAATATGAAAAAGAAAAGTTTACCGAACAAAATGAGACTTTATTTAAATAAATGAATATGAAATTCAGTGTATTTTCAGAAGAAGCAGAAAGTTTAGGCCTTGTCCAAATTTCAAAGTTTCAATCTCTTATAATTAAAATAATACAGAAATAATTAAAAATGAGAGAGAGAGAGAGAAAGTTAAGAGATGAGAAATTTAAGAAATTTTAATTAAATATACTTGGCTGATGACAATCTTACCCTTTAATCTAAAAAATGATCAAGGACCAAGATTAGTTCACTTAGTTCACTCTCAAGAAGTTATTCACTCTTGTTCCTAATCCTATATATATGGGGAGGTTTATTAAGAACCAAGCAATCATGAATTTTATATGTAAACACTTTATTTCAAATTAACTTTTATGTAATTTCTTCGGAGTATTTATATTTTAAGATGTATAAAAGCCATTTTAATTTAAAAAAAAAACTACTTTTTATGAAAAAATATTACTTGTTATATATAAACATCCGCTTACATGTTCAATAATACTTTATGCTTATGTGCTACATACTTGTTACAATTGTTCATATGCATATTCATTTACTTTGCAAGGCAGCCTTAACATGTATAACACTATAAGATTAACAATCCGCCTAACTGGGCTGCCCTGTGGGTGGGCGGGAAGAACCACCAGCTAGGGCCCAAGATTTCGAAGGGTACATTTTCTATGAAAAAATCCGATGTACATTGAGTTTTTGCTTTGTAACCCCCTCGATTTTTAGTTGAACATTATGTGAAGTGAAAAGAAGAAAGAAAAAAGTGAAACAAAGTGATCACTAGAATAATTTTGAGAGTCGCAGACGAAATGGAAACTGGAAAGTGAAAACTTGAGGGACTGAAGAAGATGAGGTACATTGGAGCAGGTGAAGATTATTTTTGTAGTTTATCCATTCAATAGAAAAAAGGCCTGATATTTATTAGTAGTTCACGTAGCAATACCGTGCTCACTTCTTTTAAAAGTGCATCTAATAATATAAAGAAATAATAATAATTGTAGGTCTTTCATCTATATATATATATATATAATAAAAGAAACTATTTAGGGACATATGAGATAATTTAATTATTTCTTACTGCTTAAATAATTTAATATGCATTCTATGAGGTTTCAAATTACGAATGGAATAGTAGATAATTTGAATAGGATCAAATAATGGATAATTTGATTAGGATGGCAGCAATAGTTGATTAGTAGAATGATTATTTATTTCCCTATCATAACATAACTAGTCAAGTGGAGAGATTGTTTATCCATATGAGTTATTTAATATCTATTGTTTTATTTTGTATCTATTAAACCTAATCCAGAGTGGAGTTTTTTTTTATATTGTTTCAATTAAATCTTTTAAACCATATATAAGAAATAATCCAGAAGAAAGTTTATATTTTTTTATATTGTTTCGATTAAAGGATATGTAACAAATAATCCCAATGAAGTTAAGTTGCTCTTTGTAATAAATATATACATAGAGAAAGATTATTGTACAAAAGATTGGAAATGTAAGGAGAGAGTTTTAGTCATTGATTTGCAAGATTAATGGTTGATATTTGTAAGAGCAAAATAGAAAAATCTAATAATTTTAAAAAACATTACACTGTATTAACGAACATTTAATTATCTTTAATTTTAGTATGCTATTGCTATAGTTTTCTTAAAAAAATATTTTACAAGCTATAAAGATATAACTTTTTAATATTTGGTATATAAAGTTAGATTTATTCAACCCATGCAATACACGAGATTTTTTAAAAATATAACTTTTATTAGAGTTAATTACAAAGATGGTCCTTGTGGTTTATTGAAAATAACACCTTTGAATACTAGCTTATTTTTTTAACAGGTACAGGTTCTATGGTTTCGATTTTATAACACCTTTGAGTATTAGGGTTAACTACTGTTACTTTTGCTGTTAAATCAGTGTAAAATGACTAAAATACCCTTATATAATTTTATATTAGTACTCAAATGTGTAACATTCAATAAACCAGAAGGACTATCTATGTAATTAACTCTAAAAATATAAAAACTCTTATATTTGTAAAAATTAATATTATAAAATATGCTACATAAAAATATTTTATAATTATACTTTTAAAATTAATATACATAAAATTACCAAACGTCTATTATGATAAAAAAACATTGTAGTACGGAAATGTTTAGCTTTTTTTAATAATATTTATATAACTGCCTTCAAAAAGAAATATGATAAATATAAAACTCATGCATATTATCTCAAATATAAGATACATACATTTATTTCTCTTTTATTATATTAGAACCAACAAATTTTTATTACGATTCTTTTTTTTTGTTTGGTTAATATTATATTAAATTTTTTGTTTACTTCAGATAATATTACATTATATTATATTATGTTATAACATATGATGTGATGCTACTTAAACTAAACAAAGAATATAATATGACATGCTATAATATAATACAATATAACTAATATAATATAACACAACAGAATATAGCATAACATTATATATATATATACAATATAACTAATATAATATAACACAACAGAATATAGCATAACATTATATATATATATATATATATATATATATATATATCTAATAAAATATTAACTAAGCTAAATAAAAAATATATTATTCAAATAATATTAATTAAACTAAAAAATCGTAAAAAAATTAAAGGTTCGAATATAATAAAAGATAAAAAATGTATGTGTTATATTATATTAAAGATAATATGCATGAGTTTTATATTTATCATAATTCTTTTTTAAATTAGTTATATAGAAATTAATAAAAAAAACTAGACATTGTCCCAGCTACAATATTTTCTCTCATAATAGAGGTTTAGTAATCGCATGTATATTAATTTTAGAAATATAATTATTAAATAATGTTATATAGATTATTTTATAATATTATTTTTTACAAATATAATAGTTTTTATAATTTTTAAAAGTTAGTTAAACAGATTGTCCTTGTGGTTTATTGAAGGTAACACCTTTGAGTTCTAAAAGAAAATTATATAAGGGAATTATAGCTATTTTATAATGATTTAACAGAAAAATTAACGGCAGTTAGCCTTAATACTTAAGGGTGTTACAAAATCGAAACCATAGAACCTGGACCTGTTAAAAAAACAAGTTAGTTTTCAGATATGTTACTTTCAATAAACCACAAGGACTATCTGTGTAAATAACTCTTTTTATTATTTAGTATACAAAATTAAAATTTTCAACTCATGTAATACATAGGGTTTTTAAAGATGTAACTTTTTATCATAGGTCCGAATATAATAAAAGATAAAAAATGTATGTGTTATATTATATTAAAGATAGTATGCATGAGTTTTATTTATCATAATTTTTTTTAAATTAGTTATATAAAAATTAATAAAAAACTAAACATTGTCCCAGCTACAATGGTTTTCTCTCATAATAGAGGTTTGGTAATTGTATGTATATTAATTTTAGAAATATAATTATTAATATTTTTATTTAGCATATTTATAATATTATTTTTTACAAATATAATAAGTTTTTATATTTTTTTAAAGTTAGTTACACAGATGGCCCTTGTGGTTTATTGAAGGAAACACCTTTTCGTACTAACATAAAATTAGATAAGGGTATTTTAGCTATTTTATAATGATTTAACAGAAAAATTAACGACAGTTAGCCTTAATACTTAAGGGTGTTACAAAATCGAAACCATAGAACCTGAACTTGTTACAAAAATAAGTTAGTACTCAAAGGTGTTACTTTTAATAAACCACAAGGACAATCTGTGAATTAACTCTTTTTATTATTTAGTATACCAAATTACATTTATTCAACCTGTGTAATACATAGGTTTTTAAAGATGTATTTTTTTTTTATTATTTGGTATATAAAATTACATGTATTCAACCGTACAATACATGAGTTCTTAATTATATAATTTTTTTATTATTTAATATATAAATCTACATTTATTCAACTTGTGTAATAAACAAGGTTTTTAAAGAAATATTGTTTTATTATTTAGTATATATGTAACAACTCGTAATTTCGTTGTTATATTTTTCCGTTTATCTCGTTTGTATCTTCTATTGTAATCCGAGATTTGATTAATGAAATGGTTTATGTTTGCTAATTATATTTTGTCACAACTATATTACATCTAAACGCTTGTTAAATGCAATCACAAGTAGTAAGTTACTTAAAGAGTCGAGTGTGTTATTATTTAATAAAAACATGTGCCTTCGTCATCGCTTATCGCATCACATCGCAACACAGTTATTTATATTACATTATGTTATTTATGTGTTATGTGTGCTTTATGATTTATGGTTATACTCGATATCGCAACGCTCTCACTCGCACGAATCGCTAAATCGCATTACTTTATCATTTATAACGCTTAACGCTTCGCTAAAACACTCAATATAACTATCTAATACGAACCGAATCACCAAACGAACACCTAACGCGAAAATAACGAACAAAACTTCGCCACTTGGCCAAGTTCGGCTGAACTTGGTTACCCCAAGTTCGCCCGAACTTGACCAGTGGTGAACAAAACAGAAAATCCTCCAAATCCATCAAGTTCGCTCGAACTTGCACAAAATTCAAGCAAACTGGCCAAGTTCGCTTGAATTTGTGCCAAGTTCGGCCGAACTTGATCTCAACCAGCTCAAATCCTCTTCACCTATAAATACCCAACACCCCTATTCGTGCTCTCCTTGCTGCAAGTTCGCCCGAAAGCTCCCAAAACCGAAAATATTTGATTTCCAAGTAAGAATCAACCTGATTTCATGCAAACAACAACGTTTTACAACGATTTTGCACAAGGTTTTACCTTCGATTTCATCAAAACTCTTCTGTTTACGAAAATCTTCATCTTTTTCTACAAAACTTCTCTTTTTCACCTAGATCTACACTTAGATCTAAGTAAAACCTTTTTAACATCGATTTCTACACAAAAATACGGACTAATGACGTATGTTTCGTTCACTGTGAAGTGGAATGAGGCATTGTCAAGTAAGATCTCAAATCCGGAAGCACAAGGACGATGTCGTCACTTTGCACAAACTGGACTAACCCGTACGAACCATCAAGTTCGCCCGGATTAGTCCGAGTTTCTGTAAAATGGCTAAAACTCGCTCCAAAAGACCTCTCCAGCCTAGGTTTTGCTCAGTAGCTTAAGGTTAGAGGGATGGACACTCGATTTCCTCAGAAAATGACGCGAAAACGCACGATTTGGTGACCAAATCAGCCAAGTTCGCCCCAAATTGATTAAGTTCGCTCGAAGTTGTCACATATTTGTGACCAACTTCGGCCGAACTTGTCAATTTTTTCCAAGAAATACAACCAAGTTCGCCCGAACTTGTCCCGTTTCTCATGAAACCAGATAAGTTCGCCCGAACTTGTATCAGCGTCAACAGATTAAGGCAAGTTCAAGAAACCAGACAAGTTCGCCCGAACTTGTACCTCCAGTAAGTCAAAACAGTCAAGTTCGCCCGAACTTGTACCAAATCCAAGAGATTTGGTACAACTTCGCCCGAACTTGTACTCTGCTCCTTCACATTTCAACCGTTTCAGCAATTCGAAAGACTGATGCACTTCTGTTCGCTTATAGGCTGATCCGGCGCTCCTTCCATCCACATCAGATCCCGCCTCTCTCTCTAATCGCACCAACTGTGAGTATACTTGGACCCTTTTACGCTTAAACGCACTTTTGGGTGTCACATATGTTCGTATATCAAAACACATCACACAACTCAAACGCTTACTCGCAATCCCGCTAATACATGACTATACGTGAAATCTGCTGAATTGTATGTGATACTTGATTGCTAGTACGCAACCCTTAACATGATAGCTTGCTAGAGGTTGACCCGCCACCCGGGGTTGTTAAGACTCGCATTTTTATTTTCTCATTTATTTTCTCTTTAGGACGTGGACACTTGTTCGCGTGCCTCGCACTCGCGGTTTATTGGTTTACTTGAATCTAAGTAGTTACATAGTTCACATCTCTTACGTATGTCATGCGGTGTATGCTAAACTCTTTTCTACCTATTATGTACGCAAACCCGTATGTTCACCTTTACTTAATTGTATTGACGTTTATTTTAACACATGTGGCAGGTTGATGATATTTGCAGCAATTGGATTAGGGTTGACTTAGTGACGCATGTAATAAGAAATCTAGGGGAGATCGAATTTGATATGTTTTAAGAGATAATATATTTTGTAAGAATTAATGTGGAATATTGGTTGACTGTATGGGAAGTTGACTATTTAAAATATTGTCATATTAGTTTTTATGGAATTTCTCTTGAGACAATCTGATTCGCCTAGTGCCGGGCCCCGATGTTTCCGCCATCGGTTGGGGTGTGACAATATAAAATTATATTTATTTAACCCGTGTAATATACGGGGTTCTAATCTAGTGTTTACTATATATTAGTTTTATCCCTTTGTTTGTTGATTTCATTTAGTTATAAGACGTAAAATTTTTCAAATTTATCACACTTCAATTTTTTTTCTAATTTTATAATCAGTAAATTAATAGTAATTATTATGTTTATATATTAGTAAAATAATAATTATTATTGTAAATTAGCGGATATGTGTATGTATGTATTGACCCTCTGGTTCAACCAAGCTCTCCGATTACACCGGGTATTTGTAGGCGAGAGAAAAGAGTGTGTACATGTTAGTCATGTGATAATACTTTTTTCTTAACCAAGCCCAATAACACATGGCTTTAGTATCTCTGTTTGGTCTAAACGAATGCTATAAATTTGTCAATAGTTATATACAAAACTAGTTTACATTTATATATTTCGTTAAGTCCTAAGGGCACATTTTTTCGAGTTTGAACAGGGCACACGAATTCTCAGGGCTGGTCCTGCCGCCTAAGTTTAATCTAACCCTTGTGAGGGAGATTCATGGTCATTGTTAAGTTACATTTAACCTAGCATTTCGATGCTTGGGTGCACACATTGTCTTACATATTAGGTTTGAATTATGCCTTTTGTACAACGAATGTTACATATTTGCCATAATAGTTATTTTGACATGAGGATTATGCTTTTACACTTATGCTATATGTATCAAACTTGTATACTCGCCAACAATATTTGTTGACCTTTATTTTAACATGTTTTTAGGAGATGCTTGAGATGAGATGAAAAGACTGAGATCACACAGGACTTTTGGACTTAGATTATCGTTTTAAATTACTGTTTTGTTGTTGTTGTTACCTTCTACTTGAACAATTTGTTTCCTTTCCATGTATTGTAAGACAAGTAATTTTGATGATTAATATATTTTAATTTTAGTACTATGAGTCTTTGAGCAATCTATTACGTCTTGCCCCGATGTTTACGCCATCGGTTGGGGTGTGACAACAAGACTATTATTCGTGCATATGAGGAGTATGAAATTATGCATAATCAAAAGTTCTAATAGGCATGTCATGTTTACCATTTTTCCATGTATATATATAAGAAGTGACTTGTAGATTCACTACCTATAATATACCATTGGGTTTTGATTGATGCATGATTTGCTTGATAGCGTACAAAGTTTACGTGTGGGATTTATAATGTGTCATCATTTATACATGTTTTATATGCATGTTTGCCCCTATTTTATGTGGTTTTTATCATGGGGGAACACTACCTAACAATATCCTTTTTATTGTTACAAGTTTTTAGGCTTAAAAAATGCAAAGAAGCAAAAAACGAAAGAAAAAACTGCAATTCAGCTCATGCATGGTCGTGCACCACACTGGCATGCCCATGTTACCTCAAGTCCATCTCAGACAAAGCAGAAAGTACAAGAATTGAGGGTACACACTTGTGCATACCCATGTGCACGGTCGTGCACGACCCAACTAGAAGTGACAAGTTAGAAAAGACAACAAGTACGACAACTGTAAATAGTTGTGGGTCTCGTCTGGACACTTATCTATATGCATGATCGTGTATTGTCCAAGCATGGTCGTGCTTTTGTACCAGACTCTGACCAAAAGTACTAGCTTCTGAAAGTGTAACGCCCTGCTTTTTTATACTTTCCATAATTAGAAAGCTTGTCTTGTAATTCTATTTTTGGAAATCTTGTACCCTTGTAATCGTATTTTCGAGACTTTGATCATAATTAAACTTGGTCTTTCATATAATCCATGCGTTACACACTTATACTTGTTCATACATTTAAATGATGCATAATTAATTACCGCATTCGTGAAGCACAACACTTGTTGAAGGGGTATGGTCCCAAAAACCTTGCGCCAAGAAAGGGAACCATACCCACTAATTAATTGCCAAGGAGACCTTGCGCAGGTTTCCTTGCTAAAGAAAGACTCACTAGACTCTGCGCCAGGTATCCAAAAAGGGAAAATATCATTTAACTTCCTTGCGCGGGCTCGCGCAAGGTTTGAAGTTAACCTTGGTCAATTTTCTTGGATAACTCTTACTCATAAACCTTGCGCAGACGTTTATATCAAAGCAAGAGCTCAGTAAACGTTGTGCCAACAACAAAGAAGGGGAAAATATCATTTAACTTCCTTGCACGGGCTCGCGCAAGGTTCAAAGTTAACCTTGATCAATTTCCTTGGATAACTCTTCACTCATAAACCTTGCGCAGACGTTTATATCAAAGCAAGAACTCAGTAAACATTGCGCCAACAACAGAGAAAGGAAAGAGGGTCAGTTAACTATCTTGCGCCGCTCGCGCAAGAAAACAGTTAATCCTGAGAAGCTTTCCCTTAGGAAAAATCCTTGAGCTGATGAAGAGGTAAAGGGAATCTTTTCTGTTGTAACAGAATGCACACGTGGTGAGCAACAGATAGACTACAGCTGTGATATCTTCTAGAAGCCACTAACATCCAATCGTGCAAGCATCTTTTCGGTTATAACCAATTGCCACATGGCAGCATCTGGGACGATCGAGATATCACGGTGATAGTATGCTCACATCAATAAAAGATAGTGATCTCATGACGACACGTGGCATCTCCCTAACCGTGGATGAGCTCACGATCCGTGTGCACTAACAAATAACCACAACTTAACGGAGTGGCGAAAGATTCCGTTAAGATTAACATCTCTCATTTTGGCACCCAAAACCCGGTTATAAATAAGTAACTTGGACTACAAGCAGAAGGTATTCACTATCACTTACTCTCTCTCTTCACTTAAACTATTTCCGACTACCTTACTCTCTCTCTTCACTTAAACTATTTTCGACTACCTGTACTTATTCTCACGCCGGAGGGTGGTCACGGAGAGAACTCCCCTTCTCCCCGTGGTGAGCTGACGGTGTTCTGTTTTGCAGGATTAGTTGGAACATAGTTGCAGTCGCCATCATATCGAAACCAAAACGAAGGATTAACCATTTTATGCAGAGCCCAATCCATAGATCTACATAGATTCCGGTCTAGTTGATCTAGGGTTTCTTCATTGGCGCCCACCGTGGGGCTCGAACCCACGACCACAAGGTTAAGAGCCTTGTACAACTTGTACAACGAGATGAAGTGTGGTGCTGAGGAAAAGCTTGTGTCCAAATCCGATGGTATTATGTATTATCTACATCGCGTCTAGATTCCAAATTGTGACAACCTTCGTAACTTCTTGATGAAGGAAGCCCATAAATACCGATATTTCATTCATCCTGGTGCCAACAAGATGTACCAAGACTTACGTACGTCTTATTGGTGGCCTGGGATAAAGAAAGATATCGCTCTCTATGTCTTGAAGTGTCTCACCTGTTCCAAAGTTAAAGCCGAACATCAACATCCCTCCGGATTACTCGAACAACCAGAAATTCCTGTTTGGAAATGGGAGGGCATTGCTATGGATTTCACCACTAAACTCCCTCGTACTTCTTCTGGTCATGATAGTATTTGGGTCATCATTGATCTATTGACCAAATCCGCTCATTTCCTCACCATTTGTGAAGATTACAAAGTCGAGAAATTGGCTCGTGTCTACACGGATGAAATCATTTGTCGTCATGGTATTCCCATTGACATCATTTCTGATCGTGATGGTCGTTTCACGTCCCGTCTTTGGAAAACATTCCAATCCGCTTTGGGTACTTATCTCAACCTTAGCACCGCTTTTCATCCTCAGTCTGACGGACAAACCGAGCGTACTATCCAAACTCTAGAGGATATGCCTCGTTCATGCATAATCAATTTTGGGTGCAACTGGGACATGCACTTGCCCTTGATTGAATTCTCGTACAACAAAGTTATCACGCGAGTATACAAATGGCACCTTTCGAAGCATTGTATGGTCGTAAATGCCATTCGCCTATTTGTTGGCACGAGATCGGAGAATCTCAAATCACTGGTCCCAAGCTTATACAAGAGACAACGGACAAAGTTTTACAGGTTCGAGACAACTTGATAAAAGCCAGAAGCCGACAAAAGAGTTACGCTGACAAGCGTCGTAAACCTTAGGAATGCGAAGTAGATGACCTTGTACTTCTCAAGGTATCCCCTTGGAATGGAGTAGACTCGTACCTCGCTACGTAGGTCCTTTCAAGATTCTCGAAAGGACTGGCAAAGTTGTGTATCGACTGGACCTACCTGAAGAACTCAACAACGTTCATCCTGTCTTCCACGTTTCAAACTTGAAGAAATGCCTAGCTGAAGAGGGACCTCAAGCCCCACTCAAAGATCTTCAAATCAATGAAACTTTACACTTTCGTGGAGAATCCTGTCAAAATCATGGACCGAGGAGTCAAGAAATTGAGGCGCAGTCGAATTCCTATCGTCAAGGTTCGATGGTAAGGAAAACGTGGTGCTGAGTTTACTTGGGAACTTGAGAGTGATATGACGACTAAGTATCCGCATCTCTTCGTTGCATCTTCCTAAATTTCGGGACGAAATTTCTTAAAGGAGGGGAGACTGTAACGCCCTGCTTTTTCATACTTTCCATAATCAGAAAGCTTGTCTTGTAATTCTATTTTTGGAAATCTTGTACCCTTGTAATCGTATTTTCGAGACTTCGATCATAATAAAACTTGGTCTTTCATACAATCCATGCGTTACACACTTATACTTGTTCATACATTTAAATTATGCATAATTCATAATCCTTGGAAACGTGTAATAAACATGCTAATACATGACATTCATACATCATACGATACTTATCCACGATTCTTATACTTAATCATACTTGTTTATACTTATTCGTATGCTTAAAATACATAAAGTCCCTTAAAATACACCTCTTATGTATAAAACACCCTAAAACACGGCAAACACAAACCCCAGAGACTAATATTGCCAAAAATCAACAAAGTTTGGGGATTTAACCCTCTCGCGGGCTGCGACTGCCTCCTCTTATTTCTCTCGCGCCCCGCCAGAGAGAACAATCCACAGAATGTTGCTGGCAGGTCTTGGATTGGGCAGAATTGTGTTTGTTTAGTGTGCTTCTTGCACTTAATGCCCGCCTAAACTAACCCTAATTCATTCATATATAACCCACCTCATTCCCACTCATTTTACACTTTACAAACACTCTAAACTCCCTCCCAAAACTCAATAAAATCTGTTGCAAATCAGATTCCAAATCAGAAAGTCCAAGACTTTCAAAGTGAGTTCTAGCTCACTTCCACTTCACCTTTCTTATTGTTTCTTCTTTCTTAGCACTTGGAACACCTTTAGGGTTGCTTCCTTAGGTTTTTCATGGAAAACCAAGATGGAACTCCTCCATATTTGAGGTTAAAGTGCAAGAAACTTTCTGTTTTGAATAAAAACTTTAAAAGACCTCCTTTAATCTTGGGTTCTACCCACACATTCCTATGTCCTTATGCTCATAATCAAATCTATGGTTAGTTGGGCTTAAAAACAAGGTTGTGACATGTAAATCCAGAGGTTTAATCCTCACAAACTTTCTGTTTTTTCAAAAGGGTTTTATCCCACAAGTGATGAACAAGTCTTGAACTTGTGTTTGTGTGATTATTTGGAAAGCTTGGGCTATCCTACTTACAGATCCACACATCACTTGATGTTTTCTTAGTTAGGTAGTATATACTTTCATTTCCTTATTTCATGACCATCCTTGTTGTCCTAGTGGCAAGTTGAGCATTGGTGAAAATACAAAGAGGTCTCAAATGGATGGTTAAACCTCCTACCTCATGCATGACTTCTATGATATTATTGTTAGACTAAACTTATGACATAATATATAAGCTATATTAAATACACATAAGGAGCCGAACCCTTGATGATAACCAAATGGAATTTGTCAAGTTACTAAGTTAAATCACCTAAGTGTTTAGTTCCTCGTTACGATTCTAATAGGTGTTAAACCTATGAAATCATTCTAACCCATATGGGTTTTCATAGTGTCAAAAACGAGTGCTAAGCCTAAGTGATTATTTTCTTGTATATTTACTTTGCTATACTTTTCACTCCAAATTCCTAATCCTTCGTTATCGTCCACTTACTCATACACCTACGTTTCCTTGTGTAGAAGGACTTGGTGTTCCATCCCCCATCGCTCAACAAACTCTTCACGGACTAACAAGTGAAAGCTTGCAAAACCATGAGTACACTTGACTCATTTTACTTTTAACACACTTTGGGTTGTAACATGTTAATATATCAAACTCACAACACATACTTAATCATGCTTTGAAATCTCAATCCTTATACATGCTATTGTTTACTTAGGTCCATACGATAATCATACACGCTATTAACTTTGTTAGCCCGAACTTAACATATATAGCGCTAAAGGAATAGCACACCACCCGTCGGGTCTTGTTAAGTTTTCATTCTAAAACGGCCTTGTCACATGTGTGGCAAGGGATGCTAAATACTAGTGGACACTAGGGTTTGACATATTGTTATGCATGCTAGTTACCTTGTTAACAATTTGCCATGTGGATTCGAGGAAATGCTTTTATACTTATGCTATACTTATACAAAACTTGTATACTCGCCTTTGCTTTTGCATTGACTTTATTTTAAACATGTTACAGGTTGATGATGATGCACGTATAAATCTAGTAGGCATGACTAGAAACACGCTCAAGAAATTAATAGATTTAATTTATTATGTTATGTTGAACTCGTCGTATTGTCCTTGTTTGTTGAAATTTGAATTTCATGTAATGTAATTTGACAATTTGAGTTACGTAATGAAAACGGTTTGATTTAGATATTGTCACAATTAGTATTATGTGTGATACGCAATCTATTTCGTCTCATCCCGATGTTTCCGCCATCGTTGGGGTGTGACAGATTGGTAACAGAGCCATAACTATAGGGAATTAGGTAGAATTGCCACGTTCGACCTAGTCTATAGTTTAGGTGTCCTATTTTGAAAATTCTTGACTCATGCTTAAAATGTTGTTATTCCTACTTTGCTTCTTCCTACTTCTTTTGTCTTAATACATACAATATGTCTTTCCTAAGACATTTACACAATACACTTTTGAAGACTTGAAGACACTCGTAATGAAAACGAGACGATTTGCACCAAGATAGGCCCAAAGGCCCACAATTTTTGGTGAAATCCCTTATTCTGCGTATTCAATTTTGCACGAAATTACGCCATCGAGTTAGGAGTGAAATCCACATCTTGATGGTAAATTTCCAACTCAAATTCTAGTGGACCCTCGTCAAAGTGTCAAATTTAATTTTCACCTGACGAGTACCAACCACACTTAGGGTACGAAATCGTCAAGTTACGGGCGAAACCCGCACCTTGTCGATTAAGTCCCATTCCTCGATTTTCAATCCCGCCAAAGTCTCGAATTTTCAATCGACTAGGGACATGTAGTAACTGGAAGGGTAAAATACCGTTAATCACTTCTCGACGAGAGTAGTTTACCTATTAGGCCAAAGCATGTTCCCAACTCGAAAGATCTTATGAACCACTTTGGAATAGTCGAAGTTTCTCTACCCGAACAATCCTATGTTTTATTAAGCCTATCTTTTATGTTTTCTCAATTTCTATGTGATTTTAAAACTTGTTATCTCGTTCATTTCAAATCGATGCACAATTCGCACGTCTCTCGCAATCAAAAACAATAATAATCCTCGTGAACAAACTAAATTTATTTGCTGAATACTTGTTGAATACTCATCAAATACTTGCAAGCTATGTGAATCATACGTGCTACATGATACTTACATGCTTATTCATGCAACAACTTTATTTCAAATTATGATCAAGTCTCATCCTTTCCTTCTTTTTCGACTCTCTAGATGTCTTCTCCAAGTTCGTCCAAGAAGTCCAAGAACTCCAAAAGGGGTTCCAACCACAACGAGGACTCTATATTGAAGAAAGACCTTGTAGGATTAATCAGTGAGCAAATGGTCGAGCAGATGGCCCGAGTTATACCTGACATTGTGATCAAGATCCAAACCCCACCTGCCATCGAATCCCCAATGTCTCCGTCGATTCCAAGGTGGAAACACCTAAAACGACATTTCTCTTCAAACAGTTCATGGCCTGCAAGCCACTTGAGTTCATTGGCTTGGATGGTGCCACCGCCATGATGAACTGGTTCGATGCTAGAGAACTTACCTTTCTTCAAAGCGGTTGTCCCGATGACCTGCGAACCCTGAACGCGACAAGGGTGTTCTGTTCGAGAGCTCTCGAATGGTGGACCTCCGAGCGTAATAAATAGGCAAGATGCAGCCCACGCCTTACCTTGGGACGAGCTTAAGCAGCTCATGAAGGACCACTTTTGTCCTCCTCACGAAATCCAAAAGTTGGAGAACGAATTTTGGAACCTAACGCAAAAGGAGAGCGACATAGATGGTCTGATTACGCGCTTCAAGTAACTTAGCATCCTCTGCCCTGGACAAGTCGACACCGTCCCCAAAGCCATAGCTAAGTTTATTCACTGCCTTGCACCTTACTTGGTTAACCATGTTGCCTCCGCCTACCCCAAAACCATTGAAGATGCCTATAGCATAGCCGTTGAGCTTAACAACAACTGTGTTCTCCGTGGAACTTTCAACAAGGTTCCTACGAAGAATGCACACCAAGCCATCACTGATACCACCACTGAACCTACCCCATCCAAACCCCCAAAGAACAATAACAAAGGCAAGAAGCGGAAGGCTTCAAGCCAAAGTTGTGCGGTTGTTACTTTTTAAGTTCTTAGTGTGTTTATCTTTTTACTAATTCTTGTTTGATTATCTTTTGTGATATGATCATTTGGCTCACAACAAATTAACTTAATAACTTAATTTAACTAAATTAATCTAACGTAACTTAACTAACTAGGGTGCACACGACTTCTGGTACCCGTAGTCAGATCCGGTGTAAGCTTCTGGTATTGAACCAGATCTTACAAGTTAGGCTTCTAGTATTGAACCAGCCACTGGGGGATCCTAGTATTGAACCAGCCACTGGGGATCCTAGTATTGAACTAGATATGGGTGACAAGTTTCTAGTACAACACTAGATCGGGTGAAAAAGGCTTCTAGTATTTCACCAGGATCCTTACGGAGGCTTATGGTAAAGCACCAAATCTGCTTGGGGGATAAAAGTTAAAAAAAAGTTAATTACTGGGGGTTTGGTAATCTGACAAAATAGCACAACCTGCAATATTGTTACCAAGTACTAATGTCTCTAGTGGACCCGTAAGGATTAGATAAGTTAATTTAATAACTTTGGAACACGATTGTCTAATTTTAATTTTATAAAAACGGTTTTTTATTTAGACTAAACACATCTAACAGGCAGAGAACCCATTGTGTATAATACTGCTTAGATAAGAAACTAAGTATCGTCTAAGGATACGCTTCCCACACTCAACCTTCCATTATTATCTTGACCGATTTTATTTATAGATAGTTTAGTAGACTACATAGTTATATATGAGCTCTTGAATAAGTCTTGCTTAATTAATGTAGTTTATTTTATGAATAAGGAAAATGTAAATCTTTTCTTTTACCTTTTATGAAAATTGGAAGAGGCTCTTATTAAGGTTACAATCTTTCCTTTAACCTTGTCGCAACATATTGATCGACTGGTTTGAAGTTGCCGGCATTATAGGCTCTCTATTCGACCATCCCTAGCCTCTCGATTAGTAAACAATATGCCACAACAAGATGGGTTTTAAGGCCATCTTGGTTTTATTATCTTTTAGTAACTTAATTAGTTTGTGTTATGTTGTCACAACCCCGACCCTACCCTGGACGGGGGCTGTGATCAAATACAAGTGATACTGTGTTTATTAAAATTTTCGCAACGGAAATTTCATTAAGCACCGGGTGTCAGGAAAAATATTAGAGTTTTTAAAACACCGTAGTTTTTATTTCATAAACCGTGGGATGAAACCCATATTTACATAAAGGCTTTTCACAGAGATAAACCATTTTTTATTACAATACACGTTTTTTCAGGTTACATAGCCACTTATTTAAGCTTGGAGATGCCTCATAGCACTTTTCCTTCTCTTCACGGTAAATCACCTGAAATGCGTTCATTCGATTTGTGTAAAAAGACACGGTATTGTAATGACAACATTAAGAGTTTTTATATTTGTTTATATCTTTGAATTACTCAAAGTATTTGTCACTCGCCTATTTCGGTGACTGTGGTCGTATCACTATTAGCGGACCCTTTGTTCAATAATAAAGATTATCAAGTAATGTGTACAATACCCCACATATCCTCTGTAATTTCATAATACAAAGACTTAAGAACTGTAAATACAACTTGGAAAATATTTAGGGTTTTGCAAATCATTTGAGTAAAAGAGAATGACTCACAATGTTGTGATAAAAAATAGAATGACTCACTATGTAGATTTAGGGTTTTTAGTAATCGCCCCTAGTCTAAATCCTGAGTTCCTAACTAAACATACAATGCAACACATATTAGTGTATTAACCCAATTCAAACTTTAATGATAATCACGAGATCAAAACCTCAACGTAGATGACAAAGTATAGCCTTATTCAGCAGCACTTAAACATCCGTTGATTTGGTTTTAGATCGATCGGACAGAGTATCATACCTGTGATCAGGGTTAGGACGCTTTCTACGGAACAGAGCTTAGAGTTCTCGGGTATTATGACAGTACTTCGAGAGAGCAAGAAAAGAAATGAGCAGTTTGAAAAGTGAAATCTCGTCCATTATATAACTGAATTCATGTCCGTCGCGTCACGTGACTATCTTCTCAGTTCACCATAGCATAGCTCGACGAGGTGAATTAGGGCATAGGTGGCGTGAAGCAACACGTAGGCCTGCCACATGGCGGCACGTGTCTCTGGGTGAGAATTGAAGCGTTGCGTCGCGCAAAGGCCTTCTCTATTTCTCGTCGCGTAGCCTGACGATGACAAATCCTGGATTTTCTTGTTTTTTGTGTCTGTTCTCGTCGTGCGTGTTCAGGGCTTTGATTATGAATTGCTATAGGGTCTTTTGGGAGTTGTTACATATGTCAATCCTACAAATGGGATCACGGTTAGGATCTATTAATTACCAAGGCGATTAATCTTTAAATTAGTTAAGTAAACGAATAAACAAAGTAGGTCATCCTTTGATCATGTTACCTCGATGATGTAGTTGTCGTGGGCTAATAAAAAACAAGTATTTTAAAAACTTAAATACCTATATGAGTACGGGTAAATAAGGTTGTCTCTACAGGGAATACGTGGTTAATGATTAGCTAGGTTATCTAATTAATTAACTACTTAATTTGGGGTTTTTGATTGGTCTAAAAGAATCAGGTAAATTAATTGAGAAAAGTGTTATCAGATTAAAGAAAAGAAATTCGCACCCAGGATTTAGGTTCTCAGTTTGCACAAAAACTCTGTTTAACTACTAAAACACCACATATACATGGTCTTAGGATTTTTGAAGTAGAATTACAACCAAACACGAATTTGAATAATAACCATACAATCTAATTGTCCATTCACAAATTCCAATTACCCACCTAGTTACCAACCCGTTAACGATGCAAGAAATCACAAATACGTTTCATAAAAGACAAGGAATTCAAATATAAGCAATTGTTTATCCAAATCAAACACAAGTAGTCAAGATATAGTAGTTTGCAAAGTAGTTAAAAAAGTTCATGTATAAAATCGAACAACCGTTCACCCAAGTGAAGTCACAAGAGATTTAGTCACACATATTCACCATCACAACTTCAATTCTTGATTCGGATCGATCTTGC
Source organism: Scalesia atractyloides (assembly GCA_947069175.1). Taxonomy (NCBI): domain Eukaryota; kingdom Viridiplantae; phylum Streptophyta; class Magnoliopsida; order Asterales; family Asteraceae; genus Scalesia; species Scalesia atractyloides. The sequence continues at coordinate 61,324,997 of CAMTDV010000030.1, forward strand.
ATTAAGACACAAGAAGAGATTGATGTAGGAAACCAAAAATTGAGTATGTGCAGCCATGGGTTCGTCTAAAGTCAAACGCATGTTATTAAAATAGCCTCCATACTTTTATTAGGTCAAACAAGCTTTTTCCCGTCTTTTTACTCCCTTGCGTTTCGCGTGGCATCATGTTATACTAGTCACCAATGTTTTCCGAACCGGACCGGACATCAAACCGGTTGCCTTACTGGTTCACGGTCGGACCAGTCGAACCGAATTTAGCCTCCATACTTTTATTAGGTCAAACAAGCTTTTTCCCATCTTTTTACTCCCTTGCGTTTCGCGTGGCATCATGTTATACTAGTCACCAATGTTTTCAGAACCGGATCGGACATCAAACCGGTTGCCTTACTGGTTCACTGGTCGGACCAGTCGAACCGAATTTAAGAACCGGGCAACGTTGATAGTATAATTATATATCTCATATTTCTAATAATTTTATTTTAATACATTTGATATACTTAGTAAATTGGTCGATCCAAACTCAAGTCAATCTCTCGAGAAGAATGTAGTTAATTTTTAATTCCAAATGCATTAAAAATAGAAATATTGAATCCTACACAAAGCCCAAAACTAAACTGATTTGAATATTCATTTATTCTCCTTTAAAAAGCCCACTCAAAAAGTTACGGTTAATATAATTGAAGGGGCATGGTCTCAAAAACCTTGCGCCAAACGCATGGTTACCATACCATTATCACTTCCCAAACAAGCTTGCGCTCCCCGCGCAGATTAACTAGGAAGAGATTGTAACATCCCTCAAAAACTGGATTAACCAAACCCGCTTCGTTTATTAACCGAACAACCAGTTAAAAAATTCGTTGCATATTTAATGCTCAAATTAATTTTAAATGATACATAATTAATAAGTATATTAGAATATAAAAATTTTATTTGAAAATCTATTAAAAATAATGAAATAAAAATAGAATGCTGAAGCCGGGTTTCGAACCCGGGTCAGCCAGATATAAGCAAAGCCTTAACTCACATCCATCCAACCACTCCGCCACTTGTGTTGTTTGATAACATCTTGAAACAATTAATACATATAATAAAACTGGAAAATCAAACCCAGTCACACAGCGCGCCCAAATCCGCTGACGCCGGAAAATCCGACGATTTCGCCAATCATCGTCGGTTACCTTTGACTTAACGTAAGAATTAACAACGACATCGGTTATAACCGATGTCCAGTCCGCGACATTAGTCATAACCGCCGGAGAATTTTTGACCAACGAATCAAGACGGTAATCAGACCCAATTCCTCGATGTTCTTCCCTATAAATACACCCTCTAACCTCTGATAACCTTTTCGCTCACAATCACACCAATTCTCGACGCAATTTCACTCGCCGGAATTCTCTGCAAGTCGCCGGAAAACCGAGACTTTCATCTACACGGTAAATACCTCGACTCTTCTGTTTCATTCCATTATTAGACAAATTCTAACATCACTCCATCACCCAGAATCAGCCTCAGACGACATTGCCGGATTTTCTGTTTTCGCCGGAAAACTTCTGGAATTTTCGGAAACTCGCTGTTAACCGGTATGATCATTCAAACCTACTGATAATTGTTACTCAGTAGTTCAATTTCACATCTAATCCCTCCAAACTGTTAATTTATCCTAACAGCCGAAGGTCACCAAAACAGAGCCGATGAATCGTTGCCGGATTTCTGAAGAAGACAATCTGTTCGGTACTTTCTTTCCCCAAACCCTTCTGTTCAATACTTTTCAATTGTTCATATTATTCGTTAACCGAATTAATCAAGTAACAGCATGGTTAACCGTTGTCTGTGTTTTGAACGAAGAAGATGAAGTTCTAGTATGATTATAAGATTAATTAAAATCGGTATTATAAACGGGTTAGACACACAGTCCAGCGGTGGACTGTGTGCAAACAATATGCATACGTCCCGAGTTCGATCCTTGACACACACACCTTCGCTGTAATAAAATGTCTTTTTTTAAACTGAACCGGATCCACAACAGTAAGATGTTAAGTATAATAAAAACCAGAATATTTACCAAGTTAGACACACAGTCCAGCGGTGGACTGTGTGCCAAACTAAACCACAGGTCCCGGGTTCGAGACCTGTGGAGGGCACCGAGTCGATACATTAAATCCTTTTTAAAATAAATGATTTTCGGATTAACTTAATTAGTGTATAAATATAATTAAAAACAGAAATATTTCGGGTTAGACACGTAGCTCAGTTGGTAGAGCTGCGTGCACGTGTACGGGAGGTCACGAGTTCGAACCTCACTCAGTGCAACTATATAACCGACCGAAGCCGGTCAACGGTCAACAGTAACGGTCAACGGTCAACGGTCAAGTCAAAAAGTCAACATTTTTTTATTTTATTTATTTATTTAAATTAAAAATCAATTAAAAATACTTAAAAATAACATTTTTAAAGTTAGAAAATAGCCTTAAACTCACAAAAATATATCCAAAAATACTATTAAAATTGTTAATAAAATCCATTTATTTACCTTACTTTTTCGTTATTAATTAGGTTAGTTTTTCTTCGTCGATCAATCCTCTAAACTCGTGCGCATTCAACATCATCAACCGAACGCACCCAATGTGAGTGAATCTTACAACTCCCCCTTTTTATTACACGTTTTGGGGTGTATCATGTGTCACTTAAACAAATTCGTTTATTCAAACTCGTGCCATACCATATTATGATTTAAACTTAGAATGTAAATATTGTTTGTAGTTATGTATTACATATTGTCAAGTTGTATGCAAATTAATTGTTAGGCCCATCAGTTCCTCGTGGGAGACGAGTTGAACAACGCGTGCCTTAAAACTCATTCATTAGGCCCATCAGTTCGTAGAACAACGCGTGCCTCAAAACTCATTCATTAGGCCCATCAGTTTCTCGTGGGAGACGAGTTGAACAACGCGTGCCTCAAAACAAGCTATTATTGTATGTGTGTGTGCATTATTTAATATTAAGTGTTTTGTGAATAAGTTTACATCTATATTTACTCATATGTGGTTATGCCCATTATTTTATAATCAATTTAATAAACTTGTTCAAATGTTTTGGATTCACTCGCCAACATTTTGTTGACCCAAAAACCATTTTTACACATCATACAGGTGAACAGGATGAAGCAAGGAAAACATAGGAAATGTCTTAGAAGAAAATAGTGAAGTCTAGAAAGATGTGTAGAACATGTTATAATTATGATTGTATGATTCCCTTTAAATTGTAATAATAAATATGAAACGTTATAATAAATGTCATGAGCTTTGATGAAAACCCAATCATGCCCCGATCACCTTTTCCGCTGCGGGTCGGGGTGTGAGGGAGATCTGGAGGAAACAAACTTATGATACCATGCGCCGAGGTACCAAGAAGATTAACATTCATTTAACTTCCTTGCGTGTGCTCGCGCAAGGAAACAGTTAAGCTTGAAGTTAATTCTTCTTATTAAAGATAAACCTACGTGCAGGGAACTTAAGTTCAGACAAATCTTTTTTGTTACAACAGATTGGACACATGGCAGATCAAGGTGCCACAGCTGTAAACATTCTAGAAGCTTTAAAAGATCATCGTGCAAGGCCTCATTCAGTTACAACCGAATATGACGTGGCAGCATCTGGGGTATGCAGTTAAATTCACGATGATGGCATGAGATCTTGATAAAATCACTTTCCATGTGGCAGATCCCCAATCGTTGATCCATGTGCGATCTGTGTGCAGTAACGGTAACATAACCACTTAACGGCGAAAAAAGATTCCATTAACTCTCCAAAAATACATTTTGGCGCCCAAAGCATCCAGCTATAAATAGAAAGACTTGAGGTACAAGTTTCTCATTCACTTTCACATACTCCATCTCTTACTTCACTTTATCTCTTCCGATCCACTGTACTTATTCTCACGCCGGAGGGTGGTCACGGAGAGAACCCCCAATCTCCCCGTGGCGAGTCTAACGGTGTTCTGTTTTGTAGTGTTTCCGGCAACTTACCTTCTAACGGCGAGCAAATTTAAGATTAATCTCTTTATGCAGAAACCGCAACCTCAGATCTAATTTGATTCCGATCAGTTCAGATCTGGTGTTTCTTCATTGGTGCCCACTGATTTCTTCTTTTTTCTTCTCATCTTTTGTTTGTTTGCCTGAATCTTCAGTATCATGGCTGATGGTTCATCTCATCAACTAGGTCTTCGATCGGAGATCCGGAATGTTGCTCATGGTGCTCCGATCGACGGACACATGGAAGAAGAGTTTTCCGGCGAAGCTGATGCTCATCATGACCACAGTCATGTGAACATTCCAGTAACTCCGGGAATCCAAAACGAAGTTCCAACTGTTGCTTCAATTTTACCACCCGGTGAAACTCTGATCTCGTGGTATGTAAAATCACAAAGTGCGTTGAATGCTATTTATGCTCAGCTTTGTGCACACCCCGGTACACCAACATTACATGCTCAGATGCCTGTAGCCCAGGTGCGTGCTTTGTCGGCACCTCGAGTTCTGAGTTATGATTCACCAAATAGAGCACGTGCACCGTCGCACGTATCTGTTGAAGAGACGGAGATGTACTCGCGATCCAGAACCAGTTATGACTCTACACCTTCTGGTGGTAGACGTTAGGAAGAACAAACTCAGAATCGTGCTTCTGTCCATTCTCGTCTAGGCCCGCGCTTATCACAAAAGCGGGACACTCAGTACGACGAATATGACAAGTCATATGATGAAGGTGATAGTGCAAGTGTGTTCAATTGTTTATCAACGGATCATGTTGATTATAAACCTAAAGTTTGTGCGGTCTATAATCCAGAAGCTGAGCATGATTACAACTTGATCTATCGACCAACTAAAGCAGCAGAAGAATCTAAGTTTGTGAAAGAGATTGCGTTAGCTCCGCTTGAGTGCGCAAAGTTACCATCAAACATGGGGAAGTTTAATGGTATGACTGATCCTGATGATCACCTACACCTGTTTACCAGCGCATGGCTCATTGGTGGATGGACATTGCCCATGTGGTGTCACTTATTCGTTCAAACCCTTACAGGGGCCGCGCGCCTATGGTTTGGAAACCTTCCAACAGGTAAGTTAACTTCCTGGAATGATCTCAAGGATAAGTTCTTAACTCATTTTAGTCAGCAACGTCGTTATGTCAGAGACTCTTCAGATGTGATGAACATCTGGCGAAGAGATGATAAAGTTTAGAAGATTTCATTACTAGGTATAATAAAGAAGTCCTCGAGATTAGTGATGTTCACGAAGATTTAATTTGCGCACAGTTCAAATATGTTGTGTGCTGCGCTGAAATGATTAAGGTTTTGGCTGGCACTATTGGTCTTCCAAAGAGTTGGGATAAGCTTATGGCGGCAGCCAAAGTTTATGCCCAAACTGAGTGCAATACAGACCACCTTTACCTCAGAATCGTCCTCAAGATCTGAGTAGGGGTAGTCGGAAGTTCAAAAAGGTTGGAAAGAGCCAAATCAGGGATCGTATTCTTCTTATTCGCTTGTGGATGCTCACGCGACCATTAATAAAATAACAAGTGAAAAAGCGATTAAGCAAGAAAATCGAGACATGGAGTGGACCCCTCTAACGAAATCTCCAGCGGAGGTTCTTAGCACAGAGAATTATCAATTCAAGTAACCTCAACCCATGAAAAACAAGAAAGGAGAGGATCCAAATCTTTTTTGTGATTATCACAAGGAGACGTGGCACACAACTGACAATTGTATCAGTTTACGCACCGAGATTGAAAATGCTTTGAAAAGTGGTAAACTCACACATTTACTCCATAATGTGGGCAAGGAAGTTCGACAGATTACACGTGGAGATGAGGGTCCAAGCAATAAAAAGATGAAGCAGGTTTCCATGATTCAAGGGGGAATGATGCGCAAGCGCAGTAAATAGCGTTTTCGCAATGATAACTGGCGCGAGCAACAAGTTATTTTCCCTATTGTTCATGGCGGACCACAGGAAGAACGGCCAGTAGTGAATACAGGTATTTTCAGTCACTACCAAACTGATTACGTGTTTATCGATCCTGGGAGCTCAATGGATATCATTTACGAGCAATGCTTTAGACAATTAGATCCAAAGGATAAGGCGCGCTTAGATCCGGTTGATTTTCCTTTGACGGGTTTCTGTAATGAGGCCGTCTTTCCTCTCGGAAAAGTCACTTTTCCTGTCACCCTTTCGGACGGAAAACATTCGCGTACGATCAATGTGAATTTTATGGTGATGCCGGCGACCTCTCGCCATGATGTCCTGTTAGGCCGCCGAGCGCAGTGCGACTTCAACATGATCACCTCTACCCAACACGCAACATGTGGTTTTCCAACCAAAACAGGGGTGGCCATCATGTATGCGCTTAAGGAAATCATGTCTATTGAAGAACCAGTAGCCAAAGCTGCCAAACAATCATCAAATGAACCAGAAAGGTGGATACTTAACAACAAGTATCCCGAACAAACAATCTTATTAGGTCTGCAGTATCCACAGCAATTCGTGCCAAACTTAAGCAATTATTATTCCAAAACATGGATATTTTCGCTTTGTCACCTACTGATATGACCGGTGTCTCGCGTGATGTTGCGAAACATTGTCTGAACATATTCCCTTCGGCGGAACCTGTAGTGCAAAAGAAGCGCAACCTCGGCTCAAAAAAACTATCACTATGAACGAACAAGTCACTGAGTTATTAGAAGCAGGAATCCTGCGCGAAGTAAGATATCAAACATGGGTGGCGAATCCGGTCATGGTTAAAAAGCATAACGGTGGTTGGCACATGTGTGTTGATTTCAAAGATTTAACTAAAGCATGTCCAAAAGATTGCTATTCCTTACCAAAGATTGACAAGAAGGTAGATTCACTAGCTTCTTTTCGTTGGAAGTGTTTTCTTGATTGTTACAAGGGTTATCATCAAGTTTTGATGAAGAAGGAGGATGAAGGTAAAACGGCCTTCCGCACGGAGAAGGGCATCTTTTGTTACACCAAAATGCCTTTCGGTCTCTGCAATGCGGGAGCCACTTATTAGAGATTAATGGACACAGTGTTCGCGGACGACATCAGAGTCACAGTCGAAGTTTATATCATATGACCTCGTCATTATGAGCCATACAGAAGAAACAATGCTGGCAAATATTCAAAGAACTTTTGATTCATTGCAAAAGGTCAACTTGAAGCTGAACCCGAGTAAATGTTCCTTCGGTATGGAGGAAGGAAATTTTTTGGGCTTTATTGTTATGAAAGACGGCTTTAAAGTTAACGTAGAAAGTCGAGGCAATTCAGAACATGCCGTCACCATCAAGTATCAAAGAGATGCAGCGTTTAGCATGACGATTAGTTGCGCTTCATGCTGCAAAATCTTATCCTTTCATTAGCACATTGCGCAACTATGTTAAGAAAGAAAAGTTGCAGTGGACTCAAGAAGCGGAGAAAGCTTTTCAAGACATGAAAGATTGTTAAATACAACTCCCAATTCTTACAGCTCCGCTTGACAAAGAGCCTATGATTCTTTATCTCGCCGCCTCTGAGATGGCGGTTGGTGCAGTCTTGTTAGTTGAACAGAATGGAGTTCAAACGCCAATTTATTATGTTAGTAAAATGCTGAATGACCCAGAAACCCGATATTCTATCATGGAGAAGCTTGTTCTTGCGCTAGTTCATGCCTCGCGCAGGTATTTTTCTGGCAATGTTGTTACTGTCTTAACAAACTATCATTTGGGTCATATATTATCAAAACCAGATGTCTCGGGTCGTTTTGCGAAATGGGCGATCAAGTTGGGAGGACACAATATCATATACAAGCCACGCCCTGCCATTAAAGGGCAAATCTTAGCTGATTTTGTGACTGAGGTACCAATCGATAAAGTTCAGGAATGCGGAGAAATTCAAAATCTAGTTCCTTTTTTTGATGAAAGAACCTGGATATTACACACTGATGGCGCATCTAACAGTGATGGAGTAGGCGCAGGCCTTCGGTTGGTTAATCCTGATAACCAGAAATTTGTATATGCCATTCGTTTGGACTTTAAAAGTACAAACAACGACGCAGAGTACGAGGCCTTTTTAGAGGGTCTTCGCCTCGCCATAAAAATGGGAGCAACAAACCTAACAGCGCATGTAGATTCTCTGCTTGTGGCAGGACAAATTACCGGCACGTACGACGCGAAGGGAGACATTATGGCTCTATACTTGGAACAAGCGAAGTCTCTGATCAACCATTTCAAATAGTTCAAGGTAGTTCATGTGAATCGAAGTGAAAACAAGCACACCGATGCATTAAGCAAATTAGCAACAACTAGTTTTCAGCACTTGGCAAAAGAAGTACAAATTGAAGTTCTGAAAAATCCATCTGTCCCACTTAGACATTTAAACATGGTGGAAGTAGGGAATTCATCATGGATGTCCCCAATCATAATGTTTTTACAACATGGATCTCTTCCTGAAAACAAAGCCGAAGCACGAAAGATTCAAAATAAGGCTTTGAACTATGAGATAGCGGATGGAATTCTGTATCGAAAATATTACATGGCTCCTCTCTTGCGCTGCGTCGACAAGCAGGATGCTCAGTATTTGGTTAGAGAAATTCATGAAGGATTGTTGGTATACATGCCGGGCCGCGCATGGTCGTGGCTAAAATAACGAGCGCATGATACTACTGGCCAGACATGCATTTGGATGTTGTGGAAATCCTGCGAAAATGCACTTCTTGCCAATGCCATGCGCCAAAAACCCTGCGCCCCAAGAATCCGTTGGTTCCGGTAACCACTGCTTGGCCTTTTTAGCAATGGGCCATTGATTTGGTCGGTCCTTTCCCTGATGCGCCGGGGGCCGTAAAATTCACCATGGTGGCAGTTGACTATTTTACAAAGTGGGTGGAAGCCAAGCCACTTGCCTCAACAACGACCATGGTGATTTGAAAGTTCATTTGGGAACATATTGTATGTCGGTTTGGTTTTCCTATGCGCATCGTTACCGATAATGGTCCGAACTTAGAATCTGTTGAGCTTCAAAACTGGATGAAGGAGATGAATATTGAACATGTATTCACTACCGTTGTGCATCCTCAAGGCAACGGTCAAGTGGAAAGCATTAACAAACAACTTGTTGAAGGCAACAAAACCCGTTTAGGGACGGCGCGCGGGGATGGGTGGATGAGCTCCCAAGTATCTTGTGGGCTCATCCCGCCATGCCTAAGACCAGTACTGGGGAGACATCCTTCAGTCTTGTTTATGGGACTGAAGCGGTAATTCCCGCCGAAATCGGCCTTCCATCTCCACGAATGCTAGCGCTAGAAAAGCAGGATAATGAAGCGCAACTTCGGATGGATTTAGATTTGTTGGAAGAAAGGCGCGAAAATGTGGCTATCCGGGAAGCTAAATACAAAATCCAACTGGAGAAATACTATAACGCAAGAGTGCGCATCTGTACCTTTCTTCCAGGTGACTTTGTCCTACGCGACAACGAAGCATCCAATGAAGAAAAGCCTGGAAAGTTAGCACCAAAATGGGAAGGTCCATACGTTATACACGAGGTCCTAGGGAAAGGTGCGTACACTCCAAAGAGATTGGATGGGTCCAGTGTTCCCAGAACCTGGAATGCCCAACAGCTTCGCCGATGTTACATGTAATCTTAGTTTTCTCCAAACGCACAGGCCCTGCGCCTTACCCATACTTGTGTAGGAGACTTCTACTTATAGTATTTCTTTTATTATTTGTAATCTTAATGAATCTGTATCGATGGCTTTACGCTTTATCAACGAACACAACAATCGTTACTTACATGTTGCTTTTATATATTTTTTTACAAATGCATGCAATTACTTTGGTAGACACAAAAACACCAAGGTTACTCTAAACCTCATGGACTTAGTGGTACATGCTATCACGAAAGGATCAATTCAAGTCCATACATAAGTTTATACCTCGTTCGTTTTTCTCACCTAAACAAGTAATTGTACTCATGCACATATTGTAATCAAAATATATTATCATCTGATCAACCAAAAGTTACACGCGCGACCGCACAACAGTGTACAAACAAACCCATACTTTTTTAAACTATCTAAACATACAAACAAAGTTTACTCCCGTTCAGGAGCCTTGGTTTCCGCAGTCTCCTTACCTTCAGCAAAGATCTCCTTTAACCGATCTACATAATCATCATGTTGAAGCGCATCATCAACCAGATCCATGACTGGGATTTGAAGGTGGTCATATGCTTTTTTAGCAGCAACAAAGGCAGTGTTGGTATCAACTCCATGCGTCGCTGATCGACTTATGCCCCATTTAACTTGTAACGCATGAGCAATATGAAGCGAGCATTCATTATAACCCTGGGTATAGCCATCGCTTCGCGCCGCTACCATCAGCTATGCCACTGCCTCATCCATCTCAGTGGAGTTCAGGATCGAATTTGCAATCTGCACAAGTATATTTCAATATAAGGTCAAAGCGCAGATATTCAGTTTATTATAATCTCATGAACACTTACATTTACAACACCATACTGTTGCATCCATGTTAAGTTATTCGTTAACGGCTCCGCGACACTCTCAGCAGTAACGCGCGCGATTTCAGCTTCCTCCACCTTCTTCTCACTTTCAGTCAATCGACGCGCTAGCTCAGCTTTTTCTGCCTGTACCAGCTGCAGGTTCTTCTTTGCTACCTCTAAGTCTTCTTTCATTTGATCTTGATCAAATAATAAAGAAGCGAGGTCAGAAATTTCCTTTTTTCTAAGGACAAGGGTAGCACTGGTCTCTACCTCTTTCTGCTCGATGCGCTCGCGGTGGGAGCATGCTTCCTCGGCAGCAGCAAGCGTGTCGGCCTTCTACCCAGCACTTACGTTCTTCTGCCAGAAGCGCAGCCTCCGCCTCCCATCGCCTACCACTCCTCGATTTTCTTCTCTTCCTCAAATTTGGCTTTTTCAACTTCGAGCTCTACCATCAGTGCCTTAACCTTCTCTTTTTTCACCCCACCTTAAATTTGGATGTTTCAAACTTATCCCAATCCTTGTGCATACTGCGTCATTCGCGCACGATCCGGTGGGTTGTGGAGGAAGCACTTGCAGTCTCCTGAAGGTATGCGTGATAAGTATGGTCGTGCGATCGTTCCTCTTGAACTTTAATTTCAGCAGGAGGATTGGCACCTTTGAACCATTCTCTGCGTGCTTGCCAATCGGCGAAGGTATCACCTTGTTTCAACTTCCATACAGGTTCATGAATCACAGAAGCTCTATTTGATGAGTATGATCGGTAGTAATAGTCACTGGGTGTCTCATCTGGGCGGATTGGTGACTCTTCTTCTGGATTCTCAAAAAAATGATTCAAACTCTTGCACAGATGAAGAGGGGCCAGTATTTTAGACTGCTCGCCAGCAGTTGGATCTTGCTCAAATATTGAAGATAATGGGGCAGTATCTTTACCCTGCTCTCCAGCAACAGTATCAGATGAAAGTTTGGTTTTTTTCCTCAACGACTTTTTCGGTTGCAGCAGATGTTTTCTCTGGAGAGTGTGGGATAATGAATTCAGCTTCGCGCTCCTCCACTTCAGTTTCCAACACATCACCTTTGGTTTTTTCTGGCATCTCAGAATCATGCGCCGTATGGATAGGTGATAATGGCTTTGAGGGTTGCGATGAAGCCCCGATTTTCTCTTCAAAAGTTAAAAAAGTTAGTACATAACTTAAAAACACAGAGAAGTTATATATGGTGTACCAGGAGAGAATTTAGCGGCTAAGGCATCAAGATTGCCTTTCTTTCCAATCTTGGGTCTCGTGGTTTTCTTTGGTGGTTGCGCGGGTGGTTCTGGATCAACAGGTTTTCATTTTTTCGATTTATCACGAACCAATGGCTCTGGACTTGATTCTATGTCGATGGGATCATCAGGGTTTACAGCAGGAATGTCTGTGTCGCTTTGAGGCTCCGCTTTAGGTTTTCGCAGACCTACAGGCGCAAGACCTTCTAAGGAATCAGATACCACCACGTAATCACACCAAGAATCAGATACGAGGCGCATACCTTTCTTTATTTCCATCTTTGGAACGTCAGCTCTCTTTGGAAGGACAGCTGCAGGCATAGGCTTCTTCTTTTTCTTGGAATCTGGGCCTACTCCCAAGTTTATCAAATCACCTAAATCAAAAAAGGGTGCGCATACAAAGCCATAAGTCATATTGCAATATTACTCAGGCGCGACAAAAGCAAATTAATAATATTGCAATATTAACTCAGGAACAATTTGTTTAAGGGCACTTATCAACAGTTGAAAATGGTTGCGCTTTCAGATCTTCCTCTTAAGGAAGTTCAAAATTCTTCAAGATTTGTTCATACCAGGACGGCTCCGCCGTACCTACCTGAACAATGCTCATTTTTTCCCTTGTCTCTGTTGAAAGAAACAACGTATAAAGAAGTAACTGCAAGAGTACAAGGATACATAGTTAAAATCAGTTAACACATTAGTAAGCTTTAAAAGGCGTATGATCACTCCCTACGGTCATCCTCCACATATACATGCCTATCACGACGGTCCGCCTTCAAATGAAACTCATGCCGGCTGCAACCAAAGCCCGTTCCGGTAACATAATGCTTGGAACATCTTTTAAGTCTTGGTACCACTCCTTGTTGACTGGTATGGAAATCATTTCCAAAGGAATGTCCTCGGTTCTCCGGAAGGTCATCTTCATCGGAATCACCCCAGCTTTTATGTAAAAAAACTTTTGATTCCAGTCTTGGTACGATTTGGGGGGAGTAAGAAACAACTTCTTCGCCGGTAATCTTTGCTGAAACGAATAGAAACCCAAGGCATAGTTTATTTGATAGAAGACTCTATCAATTCACTGTAGGTGTAATGTTCATTGACCGGCAGATGAACTTAAAGTGACGGATTCTCACCATTCCCATTGGATTTAATTGGGAGATGAGAAACTTGTAATGGTCAAGGAGATCGATTATGAAACGGGTAACCGGCAATCAAAAATTAACATCAACAAAATATTCCCAGAATAACGTGATGTAGCCGGCCGGAGCGTGTGCCGCCGTGTCATTTTCTTCCGGGTACCGGGCATCCCATATCGCCGGAAACTTGAAGTTCTTCACAGAGTTATCAAACGACTCTTTCGACCACTTCAACGGTGGCAACGACGACGACAATGGCATATCTGTAGTATCCTCTGCTTTCGAACTCGTCGACATATTGACCGGAGATCTATTTGCAAACACGTAGCAGAAAAGGTATGATGGGTAGATGAAAGTTTTTTAAGAACTCAGAAGGGTTTTTTGAAAACAAAAAGAGAAGAAATTGAAGAATCGGCTCTATATATAGTAATCGCATTAATGACATAGAAGAACGTGCTGCTCCTTTTTAGGAAATCTCGAAATCCTAGTAAACAGGAGGGCGAGTGGGGAACAGTAACCGTTGTCACGCGCGCGTATCAAACACAGCAGCCGTAAACCAATTAATGTTTGACGTCTAACACTGTTGACAGCCTATCACACAGTAATCAGACGTCACACTTTGCACGTTCTTCTCACCAAACGACTGACTTGTCCTGACACACGTCAACTTTTTTCAAAATTCAAAATCCCACCTCTTATCCAAAACTCTTGCCTTCATCATGAAGTCTTCTCAACCTACGGTGCAACATTTCGCTTACTTAACATTTCCAATCAATAAAGCACAATTTTTATCAAGTCCAGTATTCCACCTACTTTCCATTAGCGCATAGAAGCAACACTAGACTGAGGGGACTTGAAGGGGTATGGTCCCAAAAACCTTGCGCCAAGCGCATGGTTACCATACCATTATCACTTCACAAACAAGCATTGCGCTCCCCGCGCAGATGAACTAGGAAGAGATCTGGAGGAAACAAACTTATGATACCATGCGCCGAGGTACCAAGAAGATTAACATTCATTTAACTTCCTTGCGCATGCTCGCGCAAGAAAACAGTTAAGCTTGAAGTTAATTCTTCTTCTTAAAGATAAACCTACGTGCAGGGAATGTAAGTTCAGACAAAAGGAATCTTTTTTGTTACAATAGATTGGACACGTGGCAACAGATCAAGGTGCCACAGCTGTAAACATTCTAGAAGCTTTAAAAGATCATCGTGCAAGGCCTCATTCAGTTACAACCGAATATGACGTGGCAGCATCTAGGGCATGCAGTTAAATTTACGATGATGGCATGAGATCTTGATAAAATCACTTTCCACGTGGCAGATCTCCAATCGTTGATCCATGTGCGATCGGTGTGCAGTAACGGTAACATAACCACTTAACGGCGGAAAAAGATTCCGTTAACTCCCCAAATATACATTTTGGTGCCCAAAGCATCCGTCTATAAATAGGAAGACTTGAGGTACAAGTTTCTCATTCACTTTCACATACTTTCTCTCTTACTTCATTTTATCTCTTCCGATTCACTGTACTTATTCTCACGCCGGAGGGTGGTCATGGAGAGAACCCCCAATCTACCCCTGGCGAGTCTAACGGTGTTCTGTTTTGCAGTGTTTCCGGCGACTTACCCTCTAACGGTGAGAAAATGTAAGATTAACCACTTTATGCAGAAACCACAACCTCAGATCTAATGTGATTCCGATCAGTTCAGATCTGGTGTTTCTTCAATAATATTATTGTTCCCACTTCAGGCTTCAGCAATTCAGCCGCATCGATAACAGCAAAAAATAAATTTTCTACCTTCGTTTGTTCTGCTACAGTTGCCATTCCAGATCTGAGCGAATATCGAACAAATTTGATTATGTTCGAATATGGAAGATGGATGAAGAACGAAAATGGAAGAACGAAGATAGAAGATCTTGCAGACCCGACCAACTCGCCGGACCGAGCCACTGTTCGACCGCCGAACCGCTTCCGACCGGCCGGTTCTTTTCAAAAACAATCTAACTGTGCTAACCGGACCGCTCACCTTCCTGAACCCCAGTCCGGTTGGCCCGACCGACCGGTTCGGTTATGAAAACCTTGCTCGTCGCTTAGCGCGGAGACCCTCAAAAGGGCATTTTTGGGATTTCCTCCCCCCGTGTGGCGCGGGGGAGCCTATTTTACAGTAGGCTTGTTTCTCTTCTTTGTTTAACCCGTGCACTCCAAACGTCTTCATTAAAACTTGATTTTCATCGTTTAGCACCTCTTTAACCTGCAAGATACCGTACAACATAAGTACAATAAAACATACACAAAGCGACTCGATAAAATAGTAAAAACATATACAAAATTAATACAATTTTACCGTGTTGTTATCAACACATCACTCAAGGACCTCTATATTTGTGGTACCTCTTCAAGTCAAACAGAGATATATGTACTAGGTAACAATCTCCTCGGTATCACTATTTTATCCGATCACCTAAACCCCCATTAATTATGCTTTCTTAATGTTTGCCCCCCAATTGGATTTGGTGCATTACCAAAAGCCTCCCTAAGAATGTTAATGTAATATCAGAAGTCTTATATTCCCCCAAGACCCCGTTCAATACTAGAAGCTTACACAAGATTCGGTTAAGGGTACCAAAATGCGTATGCACACCTAGTAAAGTTAAGTTAGATTAACTTTGTTAAATTAAGTCGTTAGGTTAATTTAGTTTTAAAGGAGCCAAATGATCCTGTCACGAAAGATAATAACCCAAGAATTAGTAAAAAATAAACAAATTTGATAAAATAAAAATACAAGATTAATAAGATTAAATAATCCAAGAGTCTGAGAAGACATAGAGATTACAACCATATGAAGATCTTAACATTTTTATCCATGGCGACTACCAATTCTTGTATGATCATCAAGCTCAAGCTCAAGTGTAACTGTGTATAGAATGTGACTCTCAACTCTCATTTGTTACATATTTTTAGTGAACTATTCTATTGTTGCATTATTATAGATTGGAATGATAAAATATAGAATGTTGGAATTCTATCTTTGGAGAGGTTTTGGTTGACATGAATGCCTTCCCTAAGAGATCAAGCTCTCTTCTTCCAAGCAAAGGGAACTTAGGAAGAATCATGAACATGCCATACTTGGGCATCAATTCACCAAGACTAATGGATCATCCATACCATCCAAGAAGTTGAGGCCTTCAAGTGAGAGAACAAGGCCTAGAAGGAACAAGTAATTCTACGCAAGGCATAACAAGACATGCTTTAATTGAGAGGGGGATGCCTCTATTTATAGTGGTTTTGGGAGACAGATATGCACGATCGTGCGTTGTTCTATTGTCCGTAGATTCTTCTAGAAGTTGTCCTTTTAGTCGATGTTGGGTCACTATGCACAATCGTGCAAAGGGCACGTGTCCCGACAGGTCCCACAACAAGTGTACTTTTGGTCTTCTAAATGGTATTGTTCTGATTTGTCTTTTGTATGGGGCTCGACCGGGCCCTTAGGCATGCACGGTCGTGCATGTACTTCTTTTCTTGCCGACCAAGCTTATCTGTTATTTGCTAAATTTCCAAAAGACGAGGCTGGGGCGAGGTGCACGGTCGTGCAGCTTAGTGTGCATGGGCGTGCATCTAGGAAACTTGTATTATTCGTCCTTTTTTATCTTTTTTCGCTTCTTTTTAGTTTTGGACCTTTAAATCCTACAAAAATCGAACGAAACGATTTAGGTTGTTTTTCCACATAATAAATCCTTAAAGCACATGTAAATGAGGGTAAATATACATAGAAAATATGTATAATTGATGGCACATCAGCGCGCAAGGTAGCAATATTGAACGAAGAACTACTTTGTTTATCCAGTAACAATATTCATTTGGAAGTTATTTGCCTCACTAAAGATCCTAACCGTAATCCTGAGTTTAAGTTTAGAAAAACACAAACTAATAAAGTTATAAAAAAGATATTAAATTCAATATGATTTCAAACCACTCTTGTTGTGACATACTGTTTACTAGTATCAAAGCTACGGATGGTCGAATGAAGAGCCCATAAACTGGCAACTTTAAACCAGTCTACTAATATGTTGTGACAAACCGAGGGAAACACGGCAACCTTAACAAGATCCCCTTTTGCTTTTTGTAACTAAAAGATGAATAAGAAAAAAATCACTTATGAAAGAACAACTCTGCGGTGGTGGGGATTTGTTCACAATACCCTAAACTTTCCAAAAAGTTGTAGAACTTGAGTAACCAATATTGGAGCCAAGTTGACCAGGAACAGTAGCTTACGAGAAGTAAATCCTTATAAATATTTCACACTAGTTAACTAATTTTAAAATACGAATATTAAATAAGCAAGCTTGTCCAAGAGAATCTGTTAATTGTTATTATAGTATACTAATCTACTTATAAAATATAAAACCGGTTAGACAATAGCAGAAGGTTGAGTAAGGAATATCATATCCTTGGACGATACTTGATTCTTATCAAAATGACGTTACGATAGGTCCACTTGCTTATTTTGTGTAGTTTAATGAAAATAATAATCATTTTATAAATTTAAACATTGATAAAAATGTTCAAATATCGACTAAAAATCACTACCTAAAAACACACATCAAGCTTCTATATGACCAATGATTCTCTCCACACCCCCACCCCTCTCTATAGTTAACTCATATAAATCATATTTTTATTAGAATATATTATTATTAGTGGTAATTATTATTTTTTGCTTATAGGTCACATCTATGTTTATAACTTTTTTTAACGACAAAAAGGACAAGTTAAAATCAAAGGCAACACACGTTTAAAAAATGCACTTGGTCCCTTATTGGACATGCAGAGTCAGGTAGTGAGTAATTATTTATGCGAGTTCTATCTCATTGTCTAAATCATCATAGCATGTCCCTAACATATCACTTCCTGATTTAAAACATTTTTCAAGTTCTATCTTTTAAAGAGATTAATTGTTTGTGCAACTTATGAAAATATTTTATAAAAAGTAAATTGATTTTTTGAAACACATCATTTTAAGAGTAAAATACACTTTGTGTCCTTTAACTATAGGTTTGTTTACATGTTGTGTCATTTAACGTCATTATCACATTGTGTGTCCTTTATTTGAAACTTACCCCACTCTTATCCTTTTCAGTAACGCTCATCCGATTGAGGCGTTAAGTCTGGTCATGCACCACTCACACTCTTGCTCTCATTAAAATCCTCCGGTCGTAATTCATCTTTTAGGTTTAAGGGTTGTCTTCTTGAATCGCCAAATTTAACATATTTCTACCATTATCGACTATGGTATATTACTTGTGCGGGAAAGAAATAGTTATAAGAACTTCATGGACATCAAGAAATCAAGTCGTAGGTTTTATGGGTGTCCCAAAAAGACAAGTCTTGATCTTCGTTAATTTCTTTTTCATTTTGATGTCAAATCTCTTCAATGATGATTTAGGGATCAAAATATTGTTTCATGGATGGTGTTGTACCAAAACGTACAAAAGGCATGAAAAATCAAAAAAACGCGGTGCCATTTTCGTAATTATTTTACTCGTAATTACTCTACAGAATCAGCATTACCCTACAAGATCATTTGTAGAGTAATTATGATACTCCACAAAATTACCCTACAAGATTAAAATTACCCTACAAGATCAAAATTACCTTACAAGATCATTTATGGACTAATTATGATGCTCTACAAAATTATCCTATAAGATAAAATTACCCTCCAAAATCATTTGTAAAGTAATTACGATACTTTACAGAATTACCCTACATTATCAAAATTCCCCTACAATGTCATTTTACAAAATTACCCTACAAGATCAAAATTACCTTACAAAATCATTTGTAGGGTAATTTTGATAATTACTCTACGACTAAATAATTACGAAAATACCACCACGTTTTTTTACTTTTTCATGTCTCTCGTACGATTTGTACAATAAGACTATTTGTATTTCATCTTTTTCCTATATATTTATTTATCCTACACTTGTAATTTATTCGTTAGAAAGGACATTAGTTTCTTAGGTTAATGATTTAAGAAATTCCACTTATTAAAAGACATTAATGATCCTACACGTGTAGGAAGTTAATTTTAATATATGTTATTTGTGACTTATATAAAACCATACTTTACAATTTTAGATATGATTTTATTGGAGCTTATTACACCATAGCCCAACATCGAATCAATTACATATGCATGCCTTTTGTTATATTCCACGATTCTTTATTTCCCACAGCCTAACCCACATCTATATAAATATAACTTAAGATAACTAAGTAATTTAAAATGTTTTAAAGATAAGATAAATTTAGAAAACAAATACCACTTTTAAAAAGTGGTTTTATCTAGCTAAGCACAACATTTTTTAAACCAAAAGCTCAACGCTCGCTTATAAAAACATATGTTTTATTTTTGGAGACTAGTTGTGTGCTCCCATTCTAGGACATCTTCATTAGGGTGGTGTGAATAGTTATTTGTGCAAGTTCTATCTCATTGCCTAAATCATTAGAGCATGCCCCTAACCTTGTTCCAAATTAAACCTTTTTTTACCATTACACGTGTCGTTGTTACTACGGCCTCCCCCCTAGTTGCTCCTTACTCGTGTCCCCCCCAATTAAAGTAACGTAAGGAAGGGCCTTTGTGACTTCTTCGAATTCAGCTATAGACTTATTCCTGACTTTTTTGGATCTACCCACAAGCTTATGAGGAGTTGGTGTTATGGTTGTTGAGACATAAGATTTTGGCCACAACGTTCTACTATTGATTAGAAAGATCTTGAAATTGTAAACCTTCTTCCACCTCTCCATCTAATAATCTGTATGCACGAAACGATATGGTGGGCCTAATTGTTGTCTATAAACAACCTTATATCAAATTGAGGCTACACAATGTTTGCAAGACATCCTTGTGACTTTTCATTATCTGCATACACATGTCTTCCTACTCATATATTGAGCACCACTAGGCCACCAACATGATAGCGTTCTTCTCCATTTCAAATTATAGTGTACCTTGTAGCCTTCTTCTTAATTGCTTCAAATATCTTTGTAGTCCTTGGTATTAGCAGTCCATCACTTCTATCAATGACTCTAATCACATTCAGAGTCCTCCTCATAAGATATTCTCTTATAAACTCTAAAATTGTGATTATATGCTTCTCTTCCATCTACTATCTTACATTCATCACTTCACACATGTTGTTTAGTAATACATCTAAATGTGCTAATTGATGTCGTTTGGTCAGTTAAAAATATAACTAAGAGAGTGTCCCACTCACCTCTAATAGTATAGGTAAGCAGTGTGTCGAATCCATGGAAAATCAGTAGAAAGTGTCAACGATTGTAAACTTATTTAAAATAAACAATGAAATTGAAATTAAAAGATTGATTGTGTTGCTTAGTTATGAAAACCAAACGTGACTGACATTTTGTTTTCAAACAGTATAGGAGAAAGATGATCAATCTCCAGGTTTACACAACAAAACATATGACCTTGTTTCACTTGGCTTGAAATCATATAGACATGATTTTGCTGGTTTGTTTGATTGTTATAGAACGGATTGTCAACGAATCTATTCACAAACTACAAACTTTAACCTTGCTAAACAAGACCCAAATACAAATTATTCTCGATGTAAAGAAACCAAGAACTGATGAATATCAAATCAAAGTTTATAACAAAATCAAATCAGTTAAAGAATCAAATAAAAACCGAATACCAAAAGAGTCTTAAGATGTTAACATGAGTCAATCCCAACTAGGTTAAGCAAAAGTCAAAAAATCAAATCACATAAACCTTACACCCGTAGATGGTCATGGGTTATTAGCCTTGCATGCTCGTCAATGGATCTTCGATTCTTGATTTACATTTCTAGAACATGGATGTGGTATTAATTGGGATGATTGGTAATCTCCAAAATCGCCTTTTTCTCTCCAGAATTCGTCCAAGGAAGTGTATTTCTAAAACCCTGGATGTATTCCGTTAAATATGTTATAAAAATACGAAATTCCAAGTTTGTCCTAATAGGAGTGTAGCTCCCTTAACTAATTTTTCCTACACCTTGATATGTCTTAACCCTCTTGTATGGACTCATGCTAAGACCTGAGTAACCTATGCCTTCCTTAGCATGAGCTAAGACCAAGCCAGTTTTGGGCTCCTTTACTTCCATCTTTCGCTTATTGCTTTTCCGATCATACAAGTTCCTTCCCACATGTTTCCAACTTCCTCCAAAGCATGTATTTAGCACTGTTACACCTGAAAACCAGAACAATCACAAAGTAAACATATTCCACATAATAAACTCATACAAAAATTAGCTTGACCATGCTAAATCATATAAATCTACACAACTATCAGTGCCTTGCTTGAGAACAACCAAATTCAAAATGAGACACACATTGACAAAACAATAACTTTTAATCATCAATTACTTCTATCAATATGTCACACCCCAATCGATGATGGAAACATCATGGTGAGACATAATAGATGGCTCAAAGACAACATAATGCTAAAATTGTGACAATATATTAAATTCAAAATTTCATTTCATGTCATCGAAACAAACGTTACATTGTTCAAGTAAAAAGAAAGTACAACGAGTGCGATTTCAAGACAAAAATATCAAAGTGCATAATTAAATTTGGTGCATTCCTAGATCCACCTTAAGTAGATTTCTTGTAGTATCACCATCATATATATCCTACAAATTGTTTATAAAATATCCACCAACAAAATAATAAGGGTGAGCATACAAGTTTGTCCACACAGCATAGTATGAATAAAGTTTCAAATCCACAGATTAGTTGTATACTAAGTCATATAACCATAGTGGCATGCAATAGAATAAATATCAAACCATAGTGTCCACTAGCGTAATCTTATCATCGAAGTAAACAAGACCGTATTGATTGAATACCTAACAATGACCCAACAAACGCGGCAGCGTGTTAATCCTGTAGCGCTATACATGTTAAGAGAGGCTTATTCAAGTTAATGATAGATAACATGCATAAGATTGTCCTAGTATGTATAAAAACGTAGCATATCAAATAGCATGTTTAAGGATTGAGTGTTTGCATAAGAATGTTCGTATATGTGTGTATGTGAATTTAGTATGTTTACATGTTACAACCCAAATAGTGATTACAACAGAAAATGGGTCAATTATACTCATGGTTTGCGAATATTTCCACGAAAGCGAGTAATCGGTCTCAAAGGATGGAGTCACCAAAGTTTACCCTAAAATCGTAAACAAAGGTGTATGAGTATATGAGTTTGGAATTTGGAAAGTAAATGGAACTTGTAAGTATAAATTTACATAAAAACATATCTTGCTTGGACACTATTTTTAGTTGTGTTTTTCATGGGAACTAAGTCACCCATTAGAAGTCCAAAATAAGGAATCTAAAACTAAGATATCTTCCACCTTGTTACATAATATTCAACAATGAGTTTGGTTGATATAATGGTGAGGTTTTGGAGATTTATATCATACATATTATTATGTATATTTAGTCATGTATATACTCATGAGTGAGTTAAGTATTGTCATGCATGGGTAGGATAAATCCTTTATCCTCAAGAATTCATCAACGCACAAATCATCACATGGATAATTCGGATGGTCATGAATACAATATGAAGAACATAAATAAACTAATCTAGTTCACTAAGTAACCAAGAGGGTATAACTAGACGAGTGCTTCCAACATTGTTATGGTTAGAGACTTGGTGTAGTTTGTCCACTTTGTTTACTTGGTGACTTAGAATGTATGTTACTTGGTGACTTAGAATGTATGAAATGTAAACATATATAACACAATTTTTCTGGAACAAAACTTCAATCCAAACATATCCAACATAGGAATTTATTGGCAACTTGAAGATGTTCTAAAGATGAAGCCAGATGAACATGTTTAAAAGTTTTTGACATAACTCAAGAAAAATCCTAACTTTGGACCTCAAAATGGTGATATATCATCTTTGTTTACCAAGGTAAAGTTATGGTAATATTCCTAGAGGTTATCGAAGGAAGGAGAAGAAGAAAACAAGAAGAAATGGGGTGAAGAAAAAAACTCAAACTCACTGAGTTGGAACTTGTATAAATTTGCCCAAAGTTGATAAATGTGAAGATTAGAGAGTGTTTGGAGTGTGAAAGTGTATAGGAGGTGGTAAGGAGTTGTATTTATAAGGGGGATTAGGGTTTAGGGCATAAAGAAGGTAGTTTGGGAGATTTTCTGCTGCAAGTGACGTTCCATACAGACCGCACCATCAAAAATTCAAAATTTTTAATTTTGGCCCTGTCGCAACCCCCCGACCCCTACCCTGGGAGCGGGAGCCGCGAGAACCGTAGACAGGTGGTACCGGTGTTTATTAATTTGGCAGCGGAATTAAAACATCAGGAACGTAGTTAGGAAATAAAATTCAGAGTTTCAAACACCAAACTTTTATATTAAACAAATGGGATGAAACTCGTATTTTATTTAGAATATCTTTTTAAGGATAAACCCTAATTTATGTAAAACATAAACTCCTTTTTATTTAGGTAACTTTTATCGCCACTTTCTAAGCTTTCAGTGCTCTCCAGCTGGCTTCTATTAGCTTCACATTAGGTTACCTGAAACGCATTTTAAAAACATTTTATTGGCAAGAAATACGGGCGAGCGCATCCCAGTTTAATCAAAACAAGTTTTTATGACTTTACAGTATTGAGAGCATCAGCGATTACAATGTTTATATCTACACAATTACTCATTCAATACTGTCAACACCAAACTTGTGGGTCATGTTACTCATTGGCTAACTCGTCATCCAATAGTAACGATTTAAAGTAAGGTATACAAAACCCTAACATACCGGCAGTAATTGAAGAATACATATACTCAATCACTGTTAAGCATAATTAAAACATTTGAGGTTTTGGTAAAACAGTTTGACTCACAAAAAGATTACAAAAAGAGAATTGAAGGTCCGAGATCAGGCGGTTCTAGACGGAAGTTAGTGGATAAACGTAAACCGATTC
Source organism: Scalesia atractyloides (assembly GCA_947069175.1). NCBI lineage: Eukaryota > Viridiplantae > Streptophyta > Magnoliopsida > Asterales > Asteraceae > Scalesia > Scalesia atractyloides. The sequence continues at coordinate 61,348,946 of CAMTDV010000030.1, forward strand.
GGTAGAATGTTATTACAGAAAGGAGTAGAAACAGAATGCAGCGGAAGTCTTCATTCATACCGAAAGAGTATACATCTTTATAAGTCCAGCTGCCGGAGTTCCTGGAAAGAATCCGGCAGCACCTCCCCGTAGGGATGCCAAAAACTTAAATGACAAATGAACAACACACCTATATATAGGGAGACAAGTTCGCTGGAGTGTATGGAAGTTCGGGCGAACTTGCCTAAGCAGGTTTGACCGAACTTGACATTGCATAACAATCTCAAGCGAACTTGGCCTGCTATAGTCAAGTTCGAGCGAACTTGACTAAAGGCACATCAAGTTCGGGCGAACTTGACCAATACAGGTCAAGTTCGGGCGAACTTGTTCCCTTTTACAATGTAATCTCCGTATTTCGGTCGTGTGTTCGATTCTAACCTATACAATATTCAACACACGCTCAATCTAGCCTATTCGACAAGTGACGAACACAAAGTGCATCAACAGATTCCCCTTTGTTCGTTACTGTCGAATCTTGGTCTTCAAACGTGAGCCGTGTTTGAATATTCTGCAACTTCAATCAAGGTATCTGCCGATGTCGTCGAAACGCGACAACAAATTCCCCCTTAATTGATGATCCGGGTTGCATTATCAACATCTAATTCCCCTGAAATCTCCAGTTCAGATATTTGTTGCAATGTTTCCAACCTCCTCTGATTTGCTTGACCGACAGATTATCTTGAATAGACACCAATTTGAAACTCATCAATGCAGCTTCTCCATTTCAACTTTAACCACATTCGCGTTCAGTTAGCGCATCTCCAATGCTCGATCTTCCGATCTTCAAGACTCAACCGGCAATTGATAGAAACTTCGAATTACCACACTGGTAAACTTCAAATCAATGTTTACCCGCAAAAATCTGAAATCCTGATTTCCGTAATCACTCCAGATCAGCAAATCGGTAATCTTTTTCAATCAGCAAATCTTCATCGAAACCAAATAATCTGGTAACACTTCGAATCTGAGAATCACTCGTCCATGATCAAATCACATTCTTCCTCTTCAGTCATAATGCCAGATATATAGCTATCTCCGGTAGACCAGCGCCACTTAATCACCAAACATCATCATCCAATGGCGGTTAGTCCAAAGAAAAGAATGATTCATATGCTTAAAGATTAAAAATAATGGCCACCAAAGGTTATCATCAGATTTCCTTGGTAATTTTGAAACCATCCGTCTTCGGAGCTAGTCATCAATTCCTAAGATCATCACCGAAAGTTTTGAACATCCTCAGTTCCTCACTGGTATTAACGACTGCTAATCCAGCTAACTGTTCCTTCACCGGAGATCAGGACTCTAACCCTTAAGCATCAATCTGAATCATGATCTGAATAATCTAAACTTCCTGTGATCACCGAATCCCAAATGGATAATCTCTTTCGTCAGCAACTGGTACACTTCTTTGTCTGGAAGATCCAATCCCATAAATCATCTTCCTTAATCATGGTACCGCGTACAACCCAGGGCAACTGAAACTACAAAGCATCCTTATCTCCTAGCGGTTAGTCCAGTCAATAATTCATGTGTAAAGCAGAGTTAAAGATAGGCGGTCTTGTGTGCTTCCAAACCATACGCGCGACTCACGTGTCAATCCACAACCATGACCGCAGAATCTGATAAACAACTCCTCCAAGACTCAGTTATGTAACCATCCACTTTCAAACTAGACATCCACTTGATCACTTTACAAATGAATCTCAAATCTCTGTATTTTCCGGTTAATCTGTAGTCGGAAACCACCCGAATATTGTTGCAGTGTCACGAATTTCAAAAATGCCGGAATCTTCAAATATTGAAAATTTTTTATCCCCCCTCATTTTTGCAAATTCTGACCATACTGAAATCTTCACTGAAATTCCCCCTCAAATCCAGAATTTTCAGAATTTAACAAATGCGGAATTTAACTTTAGGCCCATCGGTAGTCTTCAACCCTAATGAACACCAAATTGCTTTGGTATCAATGACTACCCTCTCATCTTCAACCATCTCTAACCTCATCATCTCAGCCTATCTCTAAGGCCTCTGATGGTGTCCCCGAACAGTCAGTATCGGACGTTAAAATTTCGAAAAAAATTGTATCACCAAATTTTTTCTGGACACCCGTCACATCAACCCGAGCAATAATTTTTTCTTTTTCTTTTTTTTAGGCATTGGACCAAGTTCGGGCGAACTTGGTCTTCCAACACACAAGTTCGGGCGAACTTCGGGCGAACTTGATCAAGTTTGGGCGAACTTGATCAAAAATGGTACAAGTTCGGTCGAACTTGACCAATATAAGTCAAGTTCGGGCGAACTTAATCCCCCAAATCAGCCCATTTTTCACATTTTTCGATCCAGAATCCTTATTTCTTCGAATTTCGAGATGAATCCACCATAGATCTGGTAGAAAATGGTTTGCTAACAATCCTATCCGTTCAATTTTACTTTTCATCCGTGGATTGTATGTTTATTTCATGTTTTACGTCCAAAACCCCTCCTAATGTCCATAATGTCCAAATTCATGAGCGTAGGTGATAACCGTAGCTCTGATACCAATTGAAGGTTCGAGATTAGGCAGTTCTAGACGGAAGTTAGTGGATAAACGTAAACCGATTCGGTAGAATGTTATTACAGAAAGGAGTAGAAACAGAATGCAGCGGAAGTCTTCATTCATACCGAAAGAGTATACATCTTTATAAGTCCAGCTACCGGAGTTCCTGGAGAGAATCCGACAGCACCTCCCCATAGGGATGCCAAAAACTTAAATGACAAATGAACAACATACCTATATATAGGGAGACAAGTTCGCCGGAGTGTATGGAAGTTCAAGCGAACTTGCCTAAGCAAGTTCGGCCAAACTTGACATTGCATAACAATCTCAAGCGAACTTGGCATGCTATAGTCAAGTTCGAGCGAAGTTGACTAAAGGCACATCAAGTTCGGGCGAACTTGACCAATACAGGTCAAATTCGGGCGAACTTGTTCCCTTTTACACTGTAATCTAAGTATTTCAGTCGTGTGTTCGATTCTAACCTATACAATATTCAACACACGCTCAATCGAGCCTATTCAACAAGTGACGAACACAAAGTGCATCAACAAGAATGTACTCACATTGAAAACTTAAGTGTTCCTACGGCCTTTCTGATGATAATTCCTGATTAATTCCTGGAATTTCTATTAAAACATACATTGCACATGTGTTAGGAAATTAACCCAAGTCACTTTAGCCATACAACACGAGACAGAACCCCAACGAATCTTAGTCAGGCAGAGCCTTGACATGCGTCGATGGGTCCTAAATCAATCGGGTAGGATGCCCATACAACACGAGACAGAACCCCAACGAAGTTAGTCAGGCAGAGCCTTGACATGCGTTGGTGGGTCCTAAATCGGGTGGGGTAATGAATTAGTGATCGAGGGTTAAGATACTTACAGCGGGCAGCGTTTCGCAAGTTTAGGGGTTTAAGGGGGGATTTCGCAGAGAAACAGAGATAGAGGGAGTATACGATCGATTCAGAGGATCGAAAGTGAGCGAGTTTTCCAGTCCCAAGCCGCTCCTTTTATACCCGAAATTGGGTTCTCCTGCGCGTCGCGCCAGGATCATGGGGGCTCGCGCGTGGTGCCTGAGACACTTAGCTAGGGCTAGGTCAGCCTCGTAACAGGTATAGGGTTGCCACTTGGCATGAAACGGTGACATGTGTCACCTGGTCTCTCCCATGCGTCGCGATTGAGGCTAGGGTCTCTGGCGCGTGGCGCCTGGGATACCCAGGTGGGATTTCCTTGTTTTTTGTGCCGTGTCTTGATTTGTGTGTCCGGTTCTTCGTTTTGGCTCGATTTGGGGTGTTTTGGCTAGTTGTTACACCTCCCCACCTTGTTTTAAATCTCGTCCTCGAGATTCACTAGAATAGGTGTGGATACTTCCTTTGCATTTCTGACTCTAGCTCCCATGTGTATTCTGGTCCTCTCTTTGAATCCCGTTTTACTTTGACCAGAAATAATCTCTTGCTTTGAGATTCTTGATCTTTCTATCTTCAATCTGAATGGGTTCTCTACAAATTTAAGCTTCTCATTCACCTCTATATCTTGAAGAGGTATCACCAATGATTCATCTACTAAACATTTCTTGAGATTACATACATGAAATACATTATGTATTCCTGTCATTTCCTCTGGCAATTGTAGCTGATAAGCTACTGTCCCTATTATTTTGATAATCTTGAAAGGTCCAACATACCTTGGGCTTAGTTTTCCTTTCTTATCGAATCTTACAACTCCTTTCCATTGTGAGCCTTTTAATAGCACTTTATCTCCAACTTGAAATTCCAAAGGTTTACGTCTGTTATCTGCAGAATTCTTTTGACGATCTCCTGCTGCTTTCAGTCTTTCCTTGACTTGAATGATTTTGTCAGTTGTTTCTTGCAGAATTTCAGGACCTGATAGTTACTTTTCTCCAATTTCCGCCCAACATACTGGTGTTCGACATTTTCGTCCATAGAGTGCTTCAAATGGTGCAGCATTGATGCTGGTATGATAACTGTTGTTGTAGGAAAACTCTATTAAAGGTAAATGTTCATCCCAATTTCCCCCAAAATCAATTATGCAGGCTCGAAGCATATCTTCCATTGTTTGGATTGTCCTTTCACTTTGACCGTCTGTTTGAGGATGATATGTTGTACTTAGATTTAATCTAGTTCCCATTGCTTTTTGGAAACTTGTCCTAAAATGAGAAGTAAAACGGCTATCTCTGTCAGACACAATAGATAAAGGATTTCCATGCAATGAAACTATTTCATTTACATATAACTTGGCTAACAGTTCCATACTGAAAGTTTCCTTCATTCGGTAAGAAATGAGCAGATTTGGTTAATCTGTCTACAATTACCCAGATTGCATCATTACCCTTTCGTGTCCTGGGTAGTTTGGTAACAAAGTCCATTGTTATCAATTCCCATTTCCAAATTGGCATTTCCAATTGTTGCAACAGTCCTGAAGGTTTCTGATGATCGGCTTTAACCTGTGAACAGGTTAGACATTTAGCAACGTAGCTTGCTACATCTGATGTGTGCAAAATACAACATATAAATTACATCAATCGAGGCATAAAACTAACCCTTTTTCAGTACTAATGTTGGAAAAAGCACGTTTCTTTGTTCCTTTTGTATTTTCAGGATTGAAAGAGCATAAAAGAACGAAAGAAGCAAATAAACAGCCAAAACCAACATAAATACGAAAAGAAGGAATAGAGAACCATGCCCAACCCCTCAGCAAAACACCAATAGACAAAAACAAAGTTTCAGAAGACGACCACGGCCCGTGTTCATCCAACACGGGCCGTGGTCAGACCTCCCACTTCAAGACAGACCTGCAGAAGCTACTACGCCCATCACGGGGCCGTGCCCAGGTCAACATGGGGCGTGGTCAACTGTAAGATTTGCAGAATCCAGATAGTACAGTGAACAGGTTGACCACGGTCCGTGTCTAGGGGACACTGGGTCGTGTGGGGCCCTCTGCTGACAGATGCAGTTATGAAGAAAGAGAAGAATGATGGCCATGGGCCGTGCCCACTGGACAAGTGGCCGTGGCCTGGCCTCTGTTTTGACTATAAATAGGGGTGCTTGGTTCCCTTCAAAGGCATCCATTGGCAAACCACTTATCTCTCACTTTGCCACCACTCCACCGCCACTACAACACCAACACCCACCACCATCATCCATCAATCATCTTTAGAGTGTGTAGTAGTCTTGGGATCCAAGATAGATTGTAAGGGTTCTTGTCAAACAAAGGCCATGCTTGGCTAAATTCCTTACATCACTTGGTGAAGACTAATCTTTATGTATTACTTTTAGTTTTTAATCTTTTGGCACTTTTTATTTGGGTATGTAGTAATGACTTTAATAACTAGTTTCTTATGTTGAAAGTGAATTTTCCTAACCATTTCTTCATGATATCATTGATTTGCTCATTCGTGTCTTTAAGGTCTATATAAAGCGCGTTATCTACTTGGAAGGGGGGGTAGAAGGGTGGTTTTGTAAAGTTCTAGTCTCGTTCAGTGTATAGATCCTGCGAGGACTTGGTTCAAGCTTACTAGGGATTCCTTCAATACTCTATGGGTATTGGATGGCCGGGGCGTGAATGGCTTGACCCCCCACATATGTAAACTACTATTAATACTTTAAACCGGCTACTTGGGATTGTATCCCTGCTGACTCAAACCACTTAGCCGAGGGTAACGTCACGTTCAAAAGAGGGGCCTACCACTTTTCACATTAACAACTTACTTAATTATCTTCCAATATTCCGACCTTTTGGGATTGTATCCCTGCTGACTCAAACCACTGGGTTGAGGGTAACGTCACCTTCAAAAGAGAGGTCTACTACTATAACTAAGATAATCTCTTAAAAAGTCCGAAAGTGCAAAAACTATCAAAGGATACATAAAAGAGAAGTTAGAACCAAGTTATTCTATCTTTTCTATTAGTATTTTATTTTATTTATCTTTATGTTTTTAAAAAAATCTTTATCAAAAATTTAGATTGATTAGACGTTGACGACGAACCGGTATTAAAAGCTCTTGTGTCCTTGGACGATCTCGGTATCTTACCAACGCTATACTACGCTCACGATAGGTGCACTTGCCCAAGTGTGTGTTTAGTGTTAGTAGAGTATCGTGTTTTATAAATTTAAAACTTGACTAATGCGTAAAATGAACCTAAAATAACAACAAAAATATAGTACGCTTAACGCACACCAAGTTTTGGCGCCGTTGCCTGGGACACAAGAATTTTAAGAAAGCTTGAAATCGACGGCCTAATCATTTTTCAAAACTGCGTGCTCGTTTTCTTATTTTTTTGGATTATTTTTACAGTAAGGTGAACACGGGCCGTACCCATTGGACACGCCCCGTGCTGCAGATTACTGAAACAAGAATTGAGTCTTGGGATCCAAGATAGATTTTTTTGGATTATTTTTCTTATTTTTTTGTGACTTTCTCCAACCATCCCCCTCATATTCCTATTATGAGGAACCTAGTTTTGAACTTCCAAAACTAAGCTTTGATTGGAACACTTATCCCACTCATTTTGACACACCACCAACTATCCTTCCTGATGCCGAAAGAATAATAGAACATCTTAAAACTCTCGAGCGGTTACTAAAAGAATTTAGCGCAAGGGAAGAGGATGTTTGTACCAAGGAAGTAATAATCGAAGAGGTAAAAATGGAAGAATAAGTAAGTGAAAAACCTATGCATGAGCCAAGTGAAGAAGAAGGTAAGTCAACAACCAAAAATTTCTAAAAAGAGGAAAATTTTCAAAAAAGTTAACATTTTACCACCTTCTTTCGAAAACCATTGCTTGGTACCCATTCATGCTAAGTTTTTAAAAGAGTTAAACACTAACGCTAAAGTTGACGAAATAGTTAGCATCAAATTAACAAATGATCAAACTACGCTAATAAAAGATGAACAATTTGAAATTAACATAACACCGGTTCCATGTTTCTTTCAAAATAACTTTGTTAGCAATATCACCATCGACAAAAATCTTTGTGTTAATATAGTGCCTAACTATATTTTCGAAAAATTAAATATCAGTTATTTTTCTCCACTTCAAATCCCCATTTTTCTATCTAATCGAAAGATGATAAAATCAACGGGAGTAATTGAGGATGTGTTAATTCAAACAAACCAAGCGGTGGTCCCTACCGACTTCATCATTCTCGATAATGCCCCGCTTGTGTTGGGATGACCTTTCATAAAAACCCATCAAGCATTGATCGACCATAAGCAAAACAACTTACCAATTCGATTAGGGGCCGACAAAAGGTACGTCAATCTTGACCAAACTATGAAATACCCATTCGGCAATGACTACCCCTTAATTGAAGATGAAGATGAGCCGCCCGATACGGAAGAAGAACTCGACGAACTTGTCCAAGAAGAAGATGCCATTGAACAAACCTTTATGGTCCTCGACCATGAGCAACCAAATAAGGAGTCTCCTAAAGACCCACCACTTGAGCTCAAAGAGCTCCCAAAAGGTTTGGAATACGCTTTTGTAGACAAGCATGGAAAATTTCCGGTAATTATTTCATCAAAACTAACTAGTTGAGAAAAAGAAAAACTAAATTCACTTTTAAGAAAACATAAAAACGTGATTGCATGGAAGCTTGTAGATATAAAAGGAATAAACCCTTCCATGTGCACACATAAAATTTTAATGGAAGGTGACTACAACTCGGTCATACAACCACAGCGTAGAGTTAACCCAAATGTTCAAGAAGTGCTTAAAAATGAAGTCATCAAACTACTTGATGCCGGACTCATCTACCCAATTTCTGATAGCCCATGGGTGAGTCCCGTTCAAGTAGTTCCCAACATGACGGTGGTAACCAATGAAAAAAACGAATTAATACCAACAAGGACCATCACCGGATGGAGAGTTTGCATAGACTACCGTAGATTAAATGAGGCAATAAGGAAAGACCACTTCCCTCTACCTTTTATTGATCAAATGTTGGAAAGAAAAAACAACCTTCACATGCCCTTATGGAACTTTTGCTTATCGACGCATGCCTTTTGGTCTATGTAATGCCCTCGCAACATTCCAACGTTTCATGGTGGCCATCTTCCATGATATGATAGAAAAAACCATGGAAGTTTTCATGGATGACTTTTCTATCTTCGTAGATTCATATGACCAATGCCTCGATAACCTTGAATGAATGTTATCCCGATGTGAGGAAACCAACCTCGCCCTTAATTGGGAAAAATGCCATTTCATGGTTACGGAGGGAATAGTACTCGGTCACCAAATCTCAAGCGAAGGAATGGAGGTTGATCGAGCAAAAATTAACACTATCTCTCAATTACCACCTCCATCATCCGTTAGAGCCATAAGAAGTTTCTTAGGGCATGCCGGATTTTATAGACGATTTATCAAAGACTTTTCAAAAATCTCAAGACCCCTAACTAAACTACTTGAAAATGATACACCATTTATCTTTGACAAGGAGTGCAACCATGCATTTTTAACACTAAAAGAAATGCTAGTCAATGCACCAATCATGATAGCGCCCGATTGGAAATTACCTTTTGAAATCATGTGTGATGCAAGTGACTTTGCAGTTGGAGCAGTCCTGGGACAACGAAAAGATAAGCATTTTCATCCAATATACTACGCTAGTAAAACTCTCAATGATGCACAAGAAAATTATACCACAACAGAAAAAGAATTACTAGCTGTAGTGTTTGCTTTTGATAAATTCCGTTCTTATCTTGTTCTTTCTAAAACAACCGTTTATACAGACCATGCAGCCATTCGTTATCTGTTTAAAAAACAAGATGCCAAACCACGGTTAATCAGGTGGATCCTACTCCTCCAAGAATTTGACATCAAAATAAAAGACAAGAGAGGAGCCGAGAACACCGCCGCAGATCACCTATCTCGCTTGGAAGACCCAACTTTGGAAGCAACTAGGGACGAGCTCATCAATGAAAAATTCCCAACGGAATCTTTAGAACTGGTGGAATATCGGGAAGAACCGTGGACACCGACTACGCCAACTACCTAGCTAGTAGAAGAGTCGTAAAAGGGAGGTCACATCATCAAAGAAAAAAATTCTTTGCCGATGTAAAACACTACTTTTGGGAAGATCCATATCTTTTCAAAATTTCTGCTGACCAACTCATCCGACGATGCGTACATGGAAATGAAGCAGAAAAATTTTTCCGCCATTGTCATGAAGGACCATATGGAGGACATCACAGAGCCACTAGTATCGCCCGAAATGTATTTGATTCAGGATTCTATTGGCCAACAATTTACAAAGACGTACAAAATCTTATCAAAACATGTGATGCATGCCAACGATCAGGTAATATTTCTTCCAAAAACAAAATGCCACAAAATGGTATTCTTGTTTTATGGGGATTAAGACTTCATGGGTCCTTTCCCACCATCAAAAGGAAATAAATATATACTTGTGGCTGTGGATTACTTGTCAAAATGGGCCGAGGCCGAAGCTCTTTCAACAAACGATGGAAGGGTTGTGGTAAGATTCTTGAAATGATTATTCGCTCGTTTCGGCACTCCAAAAGCTTTAATAAGTGATAGAGGCACCAATTTTTTAATCAACAACTCGAAAATTTTTTAACACGATATGAGGTACATCACCGTATTTCAACCGCTTATCATCCTCAAACAAATGGACAAGCCGAAGTAACCAATAGAGGTTTAAAAAGAATACTCGAAAAAACCATAGGGGTAAATAGAAAAGAATGGGCCGAAAAATTAGACGATGCTTTATGGGCTTTTCGAACCGCTTTCAAAACAACAATAGGAACCACCCCATATAAGCTAGTCTATGGAAAAAGTTGCCATTTGTCAGTAGAAATAGCACATAGGGCCTACTAGGCATTAAAAACGTAAATTTAGACCATGAAACACCCGGTAAAAATCGATTTTATCAATTAAACGAATTAGATAAGTTAATAACTCAGGCTTATTCTAACTCTGAAATTCATAAGGAACGCATAAAGAATTTACATGACAAACATATTAAACCTTATAAATTTCAAGAAGGGGATCAAGTGCTATTGTTTAATTCACGACTTTGATTATTTCCTGGAAAATTGAAGTCTAGATGGTCGGGACCTTTCTCCATCACCCATATTTTCCCACACGGTGCAGTTGAGATTAAATCTCGAAATGGCATTCAATTCAAGGTTAACGGATAAAGTCTTAAACTCTATCAAGGATTCATTGAGGATGAGGAGGAAGAAATTTCTCTTCAAACAAGCAAGGTAACATCGGGGGAACTTCGAAAAAGGTAAGATAACTTGAGAACCCTTTTTTCGGGAAAACGGTCGCCAATCAAACGAATCCTTTATATAAAAAAGGGTCTGACCACGGGGCCGTGGCCATCGGCCACGGGGCTGTTTCGGCATACTGACATATATAAACCCCTTCTTTAAATGTTCTTCATTCCACCACGACCCGTTTCCCCGAAAACTCTCTGGTTCTCCGGCGATTTTCTATCCCATTTCACGTTTTCTCTTCTTTAACATCCGCGAGGTATGATTCTTACACTATTTCTCGATAGTTTAATGATTTGCATGTAGTATAACATCAAGAAATTTGGGGAAAAACCTAGGGTTCTCGAATTAAACCAAGTTAAACCTCAAATTTCTGTATAGATCTAGTATTAGTAGTATACATTCATGTTGTAAAGAGAAAATCAACCACGATTGGTCACCAAAACACCTGATTTCAAGAGTAAGTCACAAACCCTTATTTTTGAACCAAAAAAGTTAAAATTGATAGGGTAAATGGCTTGTTTTTGGAAAAACGGGACTTGGGGTTTCATTTTTGGGGAAAACCGACCCTACTCAACAAAAAATTTTCAACTTTTCGAAACGGGGTCGAAAAATAGAATTTTGCAGTAACAGTAGCCTGACCACGGGTCGTGGTCAGCCACCACGGGGCGTGGTCAGGAAGAAGAGCTGAACACGGGTCATGTTCAGTCACCACGGGGCCGTGTTCAACTCTCTGTTTTTAGTTTTTCCCGTAAATTTAATTCATAACGCGCTAATTGTACATTGGTTCTTTCATGCAACAATGGCAAACAACTTCCTGAAGTTTAAGACATCAGAATGGGAGTACCAAAACCGCTTTGAAGTCCTTCAAATGAGGCCGGAGGAAGGACCAAGACAAACATGCTACGAAACCCTAGACGCCGTAGGTCAAAGAGGTCGATATGATATGCTGGTCATAGGCCCACTTCGAGCCGCTCTCGACAAGAAACTCCACTCAATCTATGAGTTTAACATGGAGTTCTATAGCACCTTCAAGTTCGACACCAAAGCAGACCCGTTTGATTCCGATGCTGTTGAATTCAGATGTGCCGGGCAACTTTTCTCCATCTCCATGGCCTAGTTTGGTGTTAACATCGGGTTCTACGCCGAGGAAGATTCAGCTGATGAGCATGTCACGGGTGGTCTCCGTGAAATCCCGGTTAATATGAGGCAAACAGCACGGTCCGAGATTGGAGACGGAGCATACAGCCCAAGCATCACCAAAAGCTCTCAGTTGCGAGACCCGCTCTACCGATACATCCATCGGGTCTTAAGCAACTCACTGAATCAACGGCGAGATAGCATCGGAGTGGTAAGCCTTCGTGACCTCACATGCCTCCACTGCATCCACACCCGCTAGACCACTCGATGTCACCTACATACTCCTCAAGAACATGCACGCAAACCAACTGGCTAATCCACTCCACCCACACCAATCTTCTTTGGGGATGGATCTACAAGCTATTCAAAAACTATGTCCAGCGTGTTCCAAAGTCACTTACTCAAGGTGCAAAGTCCAAGAAGGTTGATATCGACCTATGCCGGTCCGTGGGGTTCATCCAAGATATGGGCGACAGGACCATCCGCTTCCGGAATGCTGAAGGAAATACATGGGCCCGGAAGAAGTCCTAGCCCTCGCTGATGACCCCAACTGCCCTCCTCCTCAATACCATGGCCACCAGACGGGTTCCTCCTTTCAAGGAGGCGGGTTTCCTAATTTTCAAAGTTTAACCGGCCTTTTGCAGGAAAACCTCTTGTGCACCCGCAATACATACAACATGGCCAGCAACGTCAACACTCAGGTTGGAGCGATGGAATGTTTTATCAATACTATGCAAGGAGACATCACATATATCCGGGATCAAATGGCGTATCATGGTGAAGAGGACGAAGACATGGACTGAGTGGTGATGATGGTGGTAAGGTGACGAAGGCAATATCAGGTTAATCTCTCTACCCCTTGAACAATTTGACCGGCCTGCGTGCCGTGGTTTGAACAATTTACTCTTCCATACAGCTTTTTTCTTTCCGTATTTTATTTTTCTTTGTTTGTTATGATGGATGATAAACACTCGTAAGTTAGGATTTGGTATTGTAGTATGCTTTGTGTGGTGTGATATTGGCAAAATAGGTACAAAAGGTCCATGTGCACTAAAAATCAGTGCTAGACAAGACCAGTTACCAGACGCAAAAACCAGAACAGGTGATTCAGAAACGGCAGACTGCCACCACGGGGCTGTGTTCAATAACCACGACCCGTGCCCATACCTTAAAAAGTTGGTGTTTGACTCCAGCCACTGACCACGGGATGTGTCCATCCAACACGCCCCGTGGGTATCCTTCTGTAAGTTTTTGATACTGGCAATCTGACCACGGGTCATGCCCAGATGCCCAGTAACATAAGAATTTGTTTTTAAACACGCTTTTACGCATTCGAATCAACCGAAAAAATTATTTTTGGACACATTGAGGATAATGTGTAATTTAAGTGTGGGGGGGGATAACTAACACTTTGAATTTAGCAAATCCTAATAACAAGCCTTACACAAAACTCTATTGGAACCGCTAATCACCCCCAAATCTTTTTGAAACTTTTCATGTTTTTTTACTTGTCTTGGTCTAATTTGGGAATAACAAGTTCTAAAAAAAGTTATGTTTTTACGAATTTACAACCGATAGTGTCGTGATAAAAAGAACCGAATAAGAAAATTATAAAAAGGGGCATAACAAATCTTTTTAAAATTTGATTATATATACTTGTTCACACTATAAACTCATTACCACATTAAGTGAGTTTTGAGCCTTTATTGAGCATACATGCACACACCTTTAAACTAAACGCTCATTTTCGTTTCTTGTGTGAATAGCCGCTTGGTTCTTACGACTCTAGAACTTGCCAAGATAATACATTCCCAGTCCTTACAAACTTAAACCCAAGTAAATGATTGAGGCATTAGGACTAACCCATTTTTCATTCAAAACCATTATTTTCGTTTCTTTTCAAAATCTACCTAGTTAACCCCTTTGAGCCTAAACCCTTTTCATTGCAAAAACCTGCAAGACAACCACTTACTAACCATTTTTCTTTCAAACCCATTTATTTTAGTGAAAAGCTCGGTTATCTTGTATATATATATATATATATATATTAGGGAGAGGATTATGAGAAAACTAGATATAAATGAGAAAACTAGAAAACTAACTCAAAAAGCCAAAAAAAAAGCATAAAAAACATACAATTTTTTAATAAAAAATCGCTGGATTTTATGTATAAAAAAACTTTTTTTTCAAAACAAAAAAGAACTTGTACTGCACATGTGCACTATATGTGTACTACACATGTGCATTATATGTTTATGTTGCACATGTGCATTATATGTTTTTTTATTTTTTATATAATATATATAGCGAATTTTAATAAAAAAATAAAAAAATTGATATGTTTTTTTTAGCTTTTTTAGTTAGTTTTTGGTTTTCTAATTTAAACTAGTTTTCTCATGATCCATCCTCTATATATATATATATATGTATGTATGTATATATATATATATATATATATATATATATATAACCATAGCTCTTTCAATAACCAAACAAGTTCCTTCAAAAATCTTGTTTGAAAATGCTTGGTCCAAATAAATGTCACAAAAACTAAAAAGTTTTACGATAACCGACGTTTTTTATGCTTTTCGCCATTTTACTAACCACTAGCCCAAAAATATCCTACCCCTAGCTCAAGCCTAACCCTTCTCAAAGTCTTATTGATATTTACAAAGGTTTATAGTTAAAAATGAGGAGGTTTGATTGCTTGGCAACCATATGGTAGAAGTGAGTTCCAAACCGGACTAGAGCGATATCACAAAAATACATCTTCGGCCGAGTGTTGAGTGATCTCTTGTAAGGTACGTGAACTTGTATATAAATAAATAGAATTTTAAAAGAGGCATGTTATGCCTAAATAAATAATTTTTCTTAAGAATGTTCTAAATAAATCATGACGAATAGGATTGTAAATAAACTAAAAACAAAATTTAAATAAAGATCTTGGATTCCCGACACTCAAAGACAAAAAACTTCTTCTCTTCCTATTCCATTTGGGTGTGTAAGCCACATTTATAAGAGTTTTGCTTGAGGACAAGCAAAGATTCAAGTGTGGGGATATTTGATGTGTGCAAAATACAACATATAAATTACATCAATCGAGACATAAAACTAACCCTTTTTGAGTACTAATGTTGGAAAAAGCACGTTTCTTTGTTCCTTTTGTATTTCAGGATTAAAAGAGTATAAAAGAACGAAAGAAGCAAATAAACAGCCAAAACCAACATAAATACGAAAAGAAGGAATAAAGAACCATGCCCGACCCCTCCGCAACACCCCAAAAGACAAAAACAAAGTTTCAGAAGACGACCACGAGCCGTGTTCATCCAACACGGGGCGTGGTCAGACCTCCCACTTCAAGACAAACTTGCAGAAGCTTCTACGCCCATCACGGGGCCATGCCCAGGTCAACATGGGGCATGGTCAACTGTAAGATTTGTAGAATCCAGATAGTACAGTGAACAGATTGACCACGGGCCGTGTCCAGGGGACACGGGGTCGTGTAGGGCCCACTGCTGACAGATGCAGTTAATGAAGAAAGAGAAGAATGATGGCCACGATTTGTGCCCACGGGACATGTGGCCGTGGCTGGGCCTCTGTTTTGACTATAAATAGGGGTGCTTGGTTCCCTTCAAAGGCATCCCGTAGCAAACCACTTCTCTCTCACTTTGCCACCACTCCACCACCACTACAACACCAACACCCACCACCATCATCCATCAATCATCTTTAGAGTGTGTAGTAGTCTTGGGATCCAAGATAGATTGTAAGGGTTTTTGTCAAACAAAGGCCATGCTTGGCTAAATTCCTTACATCACTTGGTGAAGACTAATCTTTTATGTATTACTTTTAGTTTTTAATCTTTCGGCACTTTTTATTTGGGTATGTATTAATGACTTTAATAACTAGTTTCTTATGTTGAAAGTGAATTTTCCTAACCATTTCTTCATGATATCATTGATTTGCTCATTCGTGTCTTTACGGCCTATATAAAGCGTGTTAACTACTTGGAAGGGGGTTAGAAGGGTGGTTTGGTAAAGTTCTTGTCTCGTTCAGTGTACAGATCCTGCGAAGACTTGGTTCAAGCTTACTAGGGCTTCCTTCAATACTCTATGGGTATTGGATGGCGGGGGCGCGAATGGCTTGAACCCCTCATATGTAAACTACTATTAATACTTTAAACCAACTACTTGGGATTGTATCCCTGCTGACTCAAACCACTTAGCCGAGGGTAACGTCACCTTCAAAAGAGGGGCCTACCACTTTTCGCATTAATAACTTACTTAATTATCTTCCAATATTCCGACCTTTTGGGATTGTATCCCTGCTGACTCAAACCACTGGGTTGAGGGTAACGTCACCTTCAAAAGAGGGGCCTACTACTATAACTAAGATAATCTCTTAAAAAGTCCGAAAGTGCAAAAACTATCAAAGGATACATAAAAGAGAAGTTAGAACCAAGTGATTCTATCTTGTCTATTAGTATATTATTTTATTTATCTTTTTGTTTATCTTTAATTTTTTAAAAAGTCTTTATCAAAAATTTAGATTGATTAGATGTTGACGACGAACCGGTATTAAAAGCTCTTGTGTCCTTGGACGATCTCGGTATCTTACCAGCACTATACTATGCTCACGATGAGTGCACTTGCCTAAGTGTGTGTTTAGTGTTAGTAGAATATCGTGTTTTATAAATTTTAAACTTGACTAATGCGTAAAATGAACCTAAAATGACAACAAAAATATAGTACGCTTAACGCATACCAACATCCTTTTTCATTCCTATCCACCAGAAATTCTTTCTTAAGTCTTTATACATCTTATCACTTCCTAGAGGCATTGTATACTTAGTCTTATGGACTTCCTCTAAAATTCGATTTCGTAGGTCTCCTTGGATAGGAATCCAAATCCTTTTCTTATGGAATCTCCAAATTCCATATGTTCCTTCTTCTAATTCCTTAATAATTTCTTTTAATCCTTCAGCATTGTTCTTGATTGCTATTTCTAGTATCTGTGTAATTTGCTCATTTAAATTTATCTGCACGTTTAGATTAAGAGAGCGTACTCTTTTTGGCCTCTCAGGATACTTTCGACTTAAAGCATCAGCTACTACGTTAGCTTTTCCTGCATGATATTGGATATCACAATCATAATCACTAAGGATTTCCATCCATCGTCTCTGTCTCATGTTTAATTCCTTTTGTTCAAAGACATATCTTAAACTCTTGTGATCTGCGAAAACCACAAACTTACTACCGTAAAGATAGTGTCTCCAAATCTTAAGGGCAAAAATTATTGCTCCAAACTCTAGATCATGGGTTGTATGATTCTCTTCATGCTTCTTAAGTTGTCTAGAGGCATAGGCAATTACTTATTGACGTTGCATTAGCACATATCCATCCCAACTTAGATGCATCGCAAAAACCATGAAGTCTTCCGTTCCTTCTTCCAAAGCGAGTATTGGTGTGTTGGTTAACTTTTGCTTCAAAATCCTAAATGTTTCTTCTTGCTTTGGCCCCCATTCAAACTTAACTTATTTGCAAGTTAGCTTGGTTAATGGGATGGCTATTCTAGATAAATCTTGAATAAAATGTCTATTATATCCTGCTAATCCAAGAAAACTTCTTATTTCCGCGGGTGATTCTGGGACCTTCCATTTGGTAATTGCTTTGATCTTTGTGGGATCCACATGAATTCCTTCATGGTTTACCAGATGTCCAAGGAATTGTACTTCTTGCAACCAAAATTCACATTTTGAGAATTTCATATAAAGCTTTTCCTTTCTCAGCAATGTCAGGAGTATATGCAAATGCTCTGCATGATCTTCCTTACTCTTAGAGTAAAGAATATCATCTATAAAGACAGTTATCCAGGTATGGTTTACATATCCGGTTCATCATGTCCATAAATGCAGCTGGGGTATTGGTTAAACCAAATGGCATGACTGTAATTCATAATGATCGTACCTCATTCTGAAAGCAGTTTTAGGAATGTCCGTCTTTCCTGTACTTTCAACTGATGATATCCTGAGCGTAAATCGATCTTAGAAAAGAATCGGGTTCCTTGGAGTTGATCGAACAAATCATCAATTCTTGGTAACGGGTACCGATTTTTTATCGTCGCTTTATTTAATTCTCGGTAGTTGGCACATACGCATCGGTCCGTCTTTCTTCTTTATAATAACACCGGTGCTCCCTATGGCGATGAGCTGGGTTGTATGAAACCTTTCTCTAGTAATTCGTCCATTTGTTTCTTTAATTCTTGCATCTCTGTCGGTGCTAGGCGATAGGGCGCTTTGGCAATTGGTGCCGTTCCTGGTATTAGGTGAATTCTAAATTCAACCTCTCGATCTGGCGGTAATCCATGCAATTCTTCTGGGAAAACATCGAAGAATTCAGATATTACGAGAATATCTTTTAATTCTTTTTTTAGAGTCACACCCCAACCGATGGCGGAAACATCGGGGCGTGGCACTAGGCGAACCAGATTGTCTCAAGAGAAATTCCATAACAATTTACATGACAATATCTTAAACAGTTAACTTCCCATACAATCAACCAATATTTCATGTTTAATCATTACAAAACATAATATCTCTTAATACCAATCAAGTTCGATTTTCCCTAGATTTATTACATGATTTTTCTAAAGGCAATCCTACAACTAAGCATCCATAGCAAATATCCTCAACCTGCCACATGTGTTAAAATAAACGTCAATACAATTAAGTAAAGGTGAGCATACAGGTTTGCGTACGTAGTAGATATAAAAGCGTTTAGCATACACCGGATGACATTACGTAAGAGTTGTGAACTATGTATCTACTAGATTCAAGTAAACCAACAAACCGCGAATGAGAGTCACTCGAACAAGTGTCCACGTCCTAAAGAGAAAATAAATGATAAATAAAAATGCGAGCCTTAACAACCCCGGGCCTCCGGGTGGCGGGTCAACCTCTAGTATACTATCATGTTAAGGGTGGCGTACAAGCAATCAAGCAACACATATAATTCAACAGATTTCAAGTATAGTCATGTATAAGCGGGATGGAGAATAAGCGTTTGATATGTGTGATGTGATTTGATATAGGAACATATGTGACACCCAAAAGTGCGTTTAAGCGTAAAAGGTATTCAAGTATACTCACAGTTGGTGCGATTTAGAAGAGAGACGGGATCTGAGATGAGTTGAGGAGAGCGTCGTATCAGCCTGTAAGCGAACAGAAGTGCATCAGTCTTCCGAATTGCTGAAACGGTTAATGGTTGAAGAATCAGTAGACAAGTTCGGGCGAACTTGTGCTAACCTTCCTTAGGAGTGTACAGGTTCGGGCGAACTTGTCCTGATTCCTTGGAATCAGTACAATCAGGACAAGTTCGCCCGAACTTGTATGTTTCTGTCAACAGTTGATCAAGTTCTGGCGAACTTGGTCACCAATCTAGTGACAAGTTCGAGCGAACTTGATGTTTTCCGAGCGAACTTGACTGTTTTCGCATCCAAATCGTGCGTTTTCGCGTCGTTTGCTGAGGAAATCAAGTGTCCATCCTTCCAACCTTAAGCCGCTGAGTACAACTTAGGCTGGAGAGGTCTTTTGGAGTGAGTTTAGCCATTTTACAGAAACTCGGGCTAATCCGGGCGAACTTGATGGTTCGTACGGTTTAGTCCAGCTTGGTTAAAGTGACGATTTCGTCCTTGTGCTTCCGGATCTGAGATCTTGATTGACAACGCCTCGTTCCACTTCAAAGTGATCGAAACATACGCCATTTAGTCCGAATTTGTGTGAAAATCGATGTTTAAAAAGGGTATTACTTAGATTTTAAGTGTAGATCTAAGTGAAAATAAGAAGTTTTGCATAAAAAGATGAAGATTTTCATAAACAGAAGAGATTTGATGAAAACGAAGGCAAAGCCTTGTGCAAAATCGTTGAAAATGTTGTTGTAGCTTGAAAACAGGTTGAATCTTACTTAGAAAACAAAGGGTTTTGGTTTTGGGGAGCTCCGGGCGAACTTGCAGCAAGTACAAATGAAGAGAGGAGCTGAGTATTTATAGGTGAAGGCTGAAAGTGAGCTGGATACATCAAGTTCGGGCGAACTTGCTTGCTTTCCTTGGATTAGAACCAAGTTCGAGCGAACTTGGCTTAAAAGTTGGGTTCTGGTGGCCTCGACAAGTTCGGGCAAACTTGTGATGCACAAGTTCGGCCGAACTTGGCCTATTGGCTAAGTATTGTTCATTTATTTCGCGTTAGGAGTTCGTTTGGCGATTCGGTTCGTATTAGATAGTTATATTATGCGTTTTAGCGAAGCGTTAAGCGTTATATTACCATTGAATTGAGAGAGAGCGAGTTACGAGAGCGTGCGAGTGTTTTAGGGATAACCAACCATAACATAAACAAGTATAACACACATAGAACATAATTCCACATCATTAACTGTGTTTTGCGATGCGATGAGATAAGCGATGCGATGGCACAAGTGGTTATTGTGCAACAACATACTCGCTATTGAAGTAACACAGTTACTTGTGATTGAATTGAATTAGCGATTAGATGCGATATAGATGTGACAAAATATAATTATCTTAAAATAAACTTTCTCATAACCGAATCTCGGAGTACTAAGATATATGTAAACAAATTACACGGGAATGAAGTAAAACAAAATTAACAACGAAATTTGGAGTTGTTACAGTCTCCCCTACTTTAGAAAATTTCGTCCCGAAATTTAAGTAGTGGCCGTAACAAAGAGATGTGGATATTTAGCCTTCATATCACTTTCCAATTCCCAAGTGAACTCGGCACCGCGTTTGCCTTCCCATCGAACCTTCACAATAGGAATGCGAGAGCGTTGTAGTTTCTTGGTCTCTCGGTCCATGATTTTGACTGGCTTTTCCACGAAATGAAGAGTCTCGTTGATTTGCAAATACTCGAGAGGTACATGGAGATTTTCTTCAGCTAGGCATTTCTTGAGGTTCGACACGTGGAAATTT
This sequence comes from Scalesia atractyloides, assembly GCA_947069175.1. NCBI lineage: Eukaryota > Viridiplantae > Streptophyta > Magnoliopsida > Asterales > Asteraceae > Scalesia > Scalesia atractyloides. Next base: position 61,369,908 of record CAMTDV010000030.1, read on the forward strand.
GGGTGTTACGTTGTTGAGTTCTTCTGGTAGTTCGAGTTGATAGGCCACTTTGCCGATTCTTCCCAGAATCTTAAAGGGACCTACATATCGAGGCGCTAGCTTCCTTTCTTTCCGAAGCGGATCACTCCTTTCCAAGGTGTAACCTTTAAGAGAACGTGATCTCCGACTTCGAACTGTAGGGGCTTGAGGCGTTTATCGGCATAACTCTTTTGGCGACTCCGAGCTTTCAAGAGATTGTCTCTGATCTGGAGGATTTTATCTGTCGTTTCCTGAGTTAGCTCGAGACAGCTGATTTGTGCTTCTCCGATCTCGTGCCATGCGATAGACGATCGACATTTTCTTCCATACAGTGCCTCAAAAGGAGCTATTTGAATGCTGGTATGATAACTATTATTGTACGAGAATTCAATTAAAGGTAAATGCGTATCCTAATTACCACCGAGATCTATGATGCATGCACGAAGCATGTCTTCAAGGGTGCAGATCGTGCACTCAGTCTGACCGTCGGTTTGGGGATGAAAAGCGGTACTGAGATTAAGCGTAGTACCGAGAGCAGATTGAAAAGTCTCCCAGAGACGTGAGGTAAAGCGACCGTCGTGGTCAGAGATGATGTCACGAGGCATCTCATGTCAACATATGACTTTGTCGGTATAGATTCGTGCTAATCGTTCTACCTTAAAGTCTTCTCGTATGGCAATAAAGTGGCGCGGATTTAGTAAGACGATCGACGATAACCCAAATGCTATCGTGACCAAAGGAGGTGCGAGGGAGTTTTGTAACGAAGTCCATGGCTATGCTCTCCCATTTCCACATCGGGATTTCAGGTTGTTCGAGCAAGCCAGAGGGCCTTTGATGTTCGGCTTTAACCTTAGAACAAGTTAAGCACCTTGAGACGTATACGGCGATATCCTTTTTCATGCCCGGCCACCAGTACTTAGGACGGAGATCCTGGTACATTTTGTCGGCTCCGGGATGAATGGAGTATCGAGATTTATAAGCTTCGGTCATTAGCAGATCTCGGAGATTATCACAGCTAGGAATCCATATACGATCAAGATAATAGTAAATACCATTAGGTTTAACAACGAGCTGAGTTTCGACACCACATTTCATTTCTTCTTGCAGGGTATTCTCGTTAAAACAAGCAAACCGGGCGGAGCGAATTATAATTTCAAGATCATTCAAAGCTTGAGAGTCACGAACACTATACACATAGCTTTGTCGACTGAGAGCATCGGCTACGACATTTGCTTTGCCGGGATGGTAACGAATCTCACAATCGTAATCATTGAGAAGTTCAACCAATCTGTGTTGGCGCATATTCAATTCCTTTTGATTAAAGATATGTTGTAAGCTCTTATAGTCAGTAAAGACAGTACACTTAGTACCGTAAAGGTAGTGTCGCCATATATTCAATACAAAAACAACTGCACCGAGTTCGAGATCATGGGTTGTGTAGTTCTTCTCATGGATCTTGATTTGTCGAGACGCATATGCGATAACCTTGTCTCGTTTCATAAGAACACAACCAAGACCAAGGTTAGAGGCATCGCAATAAACAACGAAATCGTCGTTTCCATCGGGTAGAGCGAGTACAGGAGCGTTGCATAGCATACGCTTGAGAGTTTGAAAGGCTTCCTCTTGTTTGGAATCCCAAACGAAAGGTTTGTCCTTATGGGTTAAAGCAGTAAGCGGAACGGCAATTTTAGAAAAGTCGGCGATGAATCGACGATAGTAACCCCCCAATCCAAGAAAGGAACGGATTTCAGATGCATTCTTCGGCGTAATCGAACTCTTTACAGCTTCGATCTTTGCAGGGTCAACGTGAATTCCTTGACTGTTAACGATATGACCAAGGAATTGGACTTCTTCGAGCCAGAATTCACACTTAGAGAACTTGGCATAGAGGCGATTTCCTTGAAGAAGTTCGAGAACTAAACGAAGATTTCACGCCTGTTCGGCTCTCGACTTCGAGTAAATGAGGATGTCATCGATAAACACAATGACGAAACGATCCAAGAAGGCTTTACACACACGGTTCATCAAATCCATGAAGACCGCGGGTGCATTTGTGAGACCGAAAGGCATGACCACGAACTCAAAATGGCCATATGATTGCGAAAGGCAGTTTTCGGAATATCTTCTTCTAACACACGCAACTGATGATAACCGGAATGTAGATCGATTTTAGAAAAACAAGTAGCACCTTGTAGTTGATCAAATAAATTGTTGATACGAGGAAGAGGGTAGCGGTTCTTGATTGTAAGCTTATTAAGTTCCCGATAATCGATGCACATTCGGAACGTGCCATCTTTCTTTTTCACAAAAAGAACCGGTGCACCCCATGGCGAAGTGCTCGGGCGTATAAAGCCTTTATCAAGAAGCTCTTAAAGTTGGCTAGATAGCTCGCGCATTTCAGATGGTGCAAGGCGATAAGGAGCTTTAGCAACAGGAGTAGCACCAAAAATTAAATGAATACGGAATTCAACTTCACGAGTAGGAGATAAACCGGGTAAATCGTCGGGAAAAACTTTAGGGAATTCACAAACAACGGGTACGTCTTTAAAGGTTTTCTTTTCCTTCTCCGGATTCAAGATATGGGCTAGAAAAGCAATACATTGCTTTCACAAGCACTTGCTCGCGTGAGTACATGACATAAGCATCAACTTCTTTGAGGGAGTCTCACCGTAAACATGGAGTTGATCACCGTTCGGAAGAGGAATACGAATCATTTTATCGAAACAAACAACTTCAGCATGATTTTCACGAAGAAAACCCGTGCCTACTATGATATCGAAGCTACTTAACTGCATAGGTATGAGATTGATCGGGAAGACGTGGTTGTTTAGATCGAGAGTACAACCACGTAGGTCGGAGTTAATGGTAACGGTTCTTCCAGTGGCGACTTCCACATCGAAAGTCTTTAGGAGTTTAGAGCGTTTACATTTTAAAACTTTTCGCATTCTAACGATACAAAACAGTTATCGGCACCAGTATCAAATAAACATGAAGCATAAATACCATTAACGAGGAACGTACCGTTAACAACATTGCTGTCGTTCTGAGCCTGACGATGATTGAGATTGAAGGCTCTTCCACGTGCAGCCTGTGGTTGTTGCTGCTGAGGCTATGGTGGTGGCTGCTGCAGTTCTTGCTTCACGGCTTTGTGTGGGTAGACATTACTAAAATGGTTTAGATCACCACAAGTGTAGTAAGCACGGGCCTTTGGGGTTAGCGCTTGCTGCTGGAACTGCCGCTGATTGGCCTGAGGAGTACGAGGTGGAGCTGGTAGAGTTGGCGCTGCTAGAGCCTGGGGAGCTTGCTGACTAGGACCACTACGGCAGCTGACAGTAAAGTGGCCGCAGATGTTACAGTTGGTGCAGAAACAACATTTTCCACCAACTGAGTGATGATAAGTACACTTCGAGCACAGGGGATGAGGACCAGTGTACGCATGCTTTGCTGGAGGTGCGTTTGGTGTAGCAGCCTGAAAGGGCTGTGAGTTCAAAGGTGCAATAGCTGCACGATTCTTGTTTGGGTTTTCTCTCTTACGACCTCGGCGACTGGACTTTGACTCTCGAGACTGCTCGGTAGGAGCACTCGGCTCAGTGTTAGCTTGGTTTACAACTTTGTTGTTCTTGAAGTAACCAGCCTAAACACTTTTGTCGTTGATTTCCGCGGCGAGCTGATAAGTTTCCTCAATGGTGACAGGGCGTGTTGCTTGAACAAAATCAGCGACGCAATCGGGTAAAGCACACAGGTATTTCTTGATTGCTTTCTCAGTAGTGTCCACCTGACTGGGACAGATAATACTCAACTGCTTGAAACGAGCTGTTAGGCCAGTTTTGTCGGGACCGTCTTGTTTGATATCGCAGAACTCATTCTCCAGCTTTTGAACCTCATGTGGTGGACATAACTCTTTCACCATGATTTCCTTGAGTTCCTCCCAAGTGAGCCCGTAAGCTTCGTCGTTACCGCGCTTGTTGCGCTCTGCTGTCCACCAATCAAGTGCCCTTGATTGGAACACGTCGGTAGCGTTGATGGTGCGCAGAGCTTCGGGACATCCGCTTTGGTGGAAGGTAACCTCGATGGAATCAAACCAATGGAACATAGCACTTGGTCCTTCCGTGCCAGAGAAAGTAAGAGGTCCGCACGCTTTGAATTGCTTGAAGCTGAACGAAGTCTTTGGCGTGTCGGTTTTAGAATCCACCGATGAGTTCCTGCTGACAGCATGGATCTCGCTAACAATCTGGGGGATCACCTTGGCCATCTGCTTGGCCACGAGCAAAGCGATACGCTTATCAGCGTTGTTGTGCTGGATGTTCCTCCTAGTGTGAGATCCCATGGAAGACATCTACATGAAGGAGTTGATTGGATGAGATTCGATTATAGTAGGTTTATGTTCAAAAGTTTACTTATTATTATTATTCAAGTAATGCACAAAATCACATGAGCACATAAGCAAGTAAACACGTAGGCACATAATCACGTAGTCACATAAGCACGTAAGCACGTAGTCACATAATTCATGTAAGCATATACTTTGCACGTATTCACCTTCTTATAAGTAAATCGTAACGCGTTCGAGATGCGAGATATAAGCGTAATAAGCGGGTAAAGCTGCGTATGAGACACGAACGCCCTAATGAGCATAGGCGAGTTGCGCGATTAGTTTGGTTGGTGATTAATTAGCGTTTTAGATTACGAGGGTTGTGCGAGTAGTGCATATATCGATGGAGCGTTAAAGCGATAAATCGGAAATCGATAAAGCGAGAAATCGAATAAAGTGTAAGACCTATAAATTTAAACACATAAAGAATAAATAAACTCGATGATGCGTAAAATCGGCGATTATAGGCTTAAATCAATTTGGAGTGTCCTGGGTTTTGAGACAACGACTACCCGAAGTGGTTCGAGAATTCTCTGAGTTCGGACACACGATTATGCCTAATAGAAAAATGCTCTCGCCGTACAATGGTTAACGGCATTTATCCTTCCAGTTACGTCATGTTCCGAGTCATCGAAATAATCGAGACTTTGGTGAGATTGAAAATCGAGGAGTGGAATTAGTTATTAAGATGCGGGTTTCACCCCTAACTTAAAAACTTCATTCCTATTTGTGGTTGTGCTCACCGATCAAATCGGAAGTTCCACTAGATAGAAATGGAGAGTTTCGTCGAGATTTGGGTATTACCCCTAACTCAACGAAGGTATCTCGTGCGATAGAGTATTCGCGGAGTGAATGATCTTATCGAGAGTTCTTGGTTTTCACACCTAATCTCAACTTGATCACTTGTTTTGTGTGATACGAGCGTTCTTCACATGTATTGTGGTAGCTTTAGGAAAAGCAATGTTTAAAAGTTCAATTTAAAGGGTTCTGGTCAAGTTCGGGCGAACTTGGCATCAGTCTGATGTCAAGTTCGAGCAAACTTGCTCAATCCTAGTTGAACTTGTTTGATGTTGAAGGGGACTGACAAGTTCGGGCGGACTTGGTCAAGTTCGGGCGAACTTGATCAATTTCGAGCGAACTTGCCCCAACTTCGGGCGAACTTGTCAGTTCGTATTCGTTTCGAGCGTTTAATCGATGCGTAACGATCTGATCTGGTGTCATAACCATAGACTAGGTCAAACATGGCAGTTCTACCTAATTTTTCCTATAGTTATGGCTCTGATACCAATTTGTCACACCCCAACCGATGACGGAAACATCATGGCGTGGCATTAGGCGAACCAAATTGTCTCGAGAGAAATTCCATAAAAATTTACATGACAATATCTTAAACAGTTAACTTCCCATACAATCAACCAATATTTCACATTTAATCATTACAAAACATAATATCTCTTAATACCACAACTAAGCATGATTTTTCTAAAGGCAACCCTACAACGAAGCATCCATAGCAAATACCCTCAACCTGCCACATGTGTTAAAATAAACGTCAATACAATTAAGTAAAGGTGAGCATACAGGTTTGCGTACGTAATAGATATAAAAGCGTTTAACATACACCGCATGACATTACGTAAGAGTTTTGAACTATGTATCTACTAGATTCAAGTAAACCAATAAACCACGAGTGAGAGGCACTCGAACAAGTGTCCACATCCTAAAGAGAAAATAAATGATAAATAAAAAAGCAAGCCTTAACAACCCCGGGCCTCTGGGTGGAGGGTCAACCTCTAGTATACTATCATGTTAAGGGTGCGTACAAGCAATCAAGCAACACATACAATTCAGCAGATTTCACGTATGCGTAAAAGGGATTCAAGTATACTCACAGTTTGTACGATTTAGAAGAGAGACGGGATCTGAGATGAGTTGAGGAGAGCGCCGTATCAGCCTGTAAGCGAACATAAGTGCATCAGCCTTCTGAATTGCTGAAACGGTTAACGGTTGAAGGATCAGTAGACAAGTTCAGGCGAACTTGTACCTTTGGGTACAAGTTCAGGCGAACTTGTGCTAACCTTCCTTGGGAGTATACAAGTTCGGGCGAACTTGTCCTGATTCCTTGGAATCAGTACAATCAGGACAAGTTCGCCCGAACTTGTATGTTTCTGTCAATAGTTGATCAAGTTCGGGCGAACTTGGTCACCAATCTGGTGACAAGTTCGAGCGAACTTGATGTTATACGAGCGAACTTGACTGTTTTCGCATCCAAATCGTGCGTTTTCGCGTCGTTTGCTGAGGAAATCGAGTGTCCATCCTCCAACCTTAAGCCACTGAGTACAACTTAGGCTGGAGAGGTCTTTTGGAGCAAGTTTAGCCATTTTACAGAAACTCGGGGCTAATCCGGGCGAACTTGATGGTTCGTACAGGTTAGTCCAGCTTGTGTCAAGTGACGATTTCGTCCTTGTGCTTCCGGATCTGAGATCTTGGTTGACAATGCCTCGTTCCACTTCAAAGTGAACAAAACATACGTCATTTAGTCCGAATTTGTGTGAAAATCGATGTTTAAAAAGGGTATTACTTAGATTTTAAGTGTAGACCTAAGTGTAAATCAGAAGTTTTGCATAAAAAGATGAAGATTTTTTAAACAAAAAGAGATTTGATGAAAACGAAGGCAAAGCCTTGTGCAAACTCGTTGTAAAATGTTGTTGTAGCTTGAAAACGAGTTGAATCTTACTTAGAAAACAAAGGTTTTCGGTTTTGGGAGCTCTGGGCGAACTTGCAGCAAGTGCAATTGAAGAGAGGAGCTGAGTATTTATAGGTGAAGGCTGAAAGTGAGCTGGATACATCAAGTTTGGGCGAAATTGTATCAAGTTCGAGCGAACTGGCTTGTTTTCCTAGGATTAGAACCAAGTTCGAGCGAACTTGGCTTAAAAGCTGGGTTCTGGTGGCCTAGACAAGTTAGGGCGAACTTGTGATGCACAAGTTCGGCCGAACTTGGCCCATTGGCTAAGTTTTGTTCGTTTATTTCGTGTTAGGAGTTCGTTTGGTGATTCGGTTCGTATTAGATAGTTATATTATGCGTTTTAGCAAAGCATTAAGCGTTATATTACCATTGAATTGAGAGAGAGCGAGTTACGAGAGCGTGCGAGCGTTTTAGTGATAACCAACCATAACATAAACAAGTATAACACACATAGAACATAATTCCACATCATTAAATGCGTTTTGCGATGCGATGAGATAAGCGATGCGATGGCACAAGTGGTTATTGTACAACAACACACTCAGCTATTAAAGTAACACAGTTACTTGTGATTGTGTTGAATTAGCGATTAATAAACGATTAGATGCGATATAGATGTGACAAAATATAATTATCTTAACCTAAACTTTCTCATAACCGAATCTCGGAGTACTATGATAGATATAAACGAATTACACGGGAATGAAGTAAAACAAAATTAACAACGAAATTTGGAGTTGTTACATTTAGTGTTAATGATTATGTAAATCATATACACCATTCCTCCTTTCCGTATATAACTTGCAGCTTTCATTACCGAGATGAACTTTATTGCCTTGTCGACTTGTCTCCCTTAATTGTGATCTTTTTGCCAGTTGGTGCATTTACTTCTACAGACTTTTGATCACATAATACTCGTGCTTGATTGGATACCAACCAATCCATTCCTAACACGACATCGAATCCAGCTAGATCCATTGGAAAAAGGTTAGCAGTAAAATTATGACTTAAAATTTCTATCTCTACTCCTTGCAGGATTTCGCTTACTTAGAAGATCCATTTGTTGTTTCTATCAGACAGTCTTGGTGTTCTTTAGTTAATGGTTGATTGAGAAGTTTACAGAAAGAAGTATTTATGAAACTTTGGTTTGTACCAGAGTCAAATAATACTTTGGCATAAACATCATTAACTAAAAACGTGCCGGCAATCACATCCGGAATCATCTTGGCTTCCTCGACGGTCAGCATGAATGCTCTGGCATTTCTCTTGGGTCCTTCCATCGTCTTCACTTTGTTGTTTGCCGCTAGGGCTAGATTTGGACCGTTTGGTTTGATATGACCAGCTTCTCCACAATTGAAGCATAGCCTATTGCTAGTTTTCTTTCTGCAGTTCTCCTCCTTATGCCCTGGTATTTTGCAGAAGTTTCGGTATGTAGAGCATTTTCCTGAATGTTTCCTTTTGTAGTACTTACATGGGGGTGAAGAAGAACTTGCCCATTTTCTGTGATAGGAATTACCATAACGTAGTTCATGGGTGATCTTTTGAGCTAGGTTCCTTTTTCTGGTTTTCTTCTTGCGTACGCACCAACTCATCTGTCAAGGTGTTTGCCAGTTCTACTGCTTCTTCTATGGTTTGTGGTCTAGCTGCCTTGACTACTTGTCTGATCTCACTGATTAATCCCCATATGTAACGGGAGATTAATACTGGTTCTGGAGAAGCCAATGTTAGTACAATCCTTGCATATTCAAAGAATGTCGTAGTATATTCTCTGCAATCTACCCTGATCATTCTATGATTTAGGAATTTATTAGCAATCTGTTCCTTTTCATTAGGAGGACAGAATTTCCTTTCAACTATTTCCTTAAAGTTGTTCCATTCCATACTGTAGACCTTGTCACTTCCTTTGGACTGAAGAATGGTATTCCACCACTCTAAAGCTGCATTTTTAAAAAGATTAGAAGCATACATGACTTTATCTTCATTTGCACATTTACTTATCTTTAGGTTTGCTTATGTCTTTTCTATCCAGCGCAAGGCTGAAATAGCTCATTCATTGCCTGATAATTCTATCGGTTTGCATGATAAGAATTCTTTATAAGAACATCCATATGAGATGGTTCTTATTCTTTTTGGAATTGGAGCTTGGATTAACAATTCGTGATTTCCATTCACGCTGCGATTTGATTCAGTGGGTATACGTTTATTCCCGTTTTTGGAATCATTATTTTCTGCCTTTTTAATAGTATCGATAATATAGGGCATAACATCTATGATTCATTGGGCTACTATGTGTTCGATAGCACTTTTATTCATTGGATTCTCGTTATTATCGTTATTCTGGATTTACTGATTTACTTAGTCTGACATCTGAATTGTAAACATTTATCAGGTATTAATATCACAGAATAAATTAAATAAAAATCACTCAAACACAGTGAATCAAAATCGCCGAGCATTGTGACTTTTACACTTTCCATATATATGCATCTATTACAAACATAGTTGGGATTCAAACATTAGTAACTACGCGTCGATATGTATATATATATATAGGTGATATATATTATTTTATATCTATTTTAGTTGTTTGTTTTGTTTTTTGTTTTTTTTTCAAAGTAACGAAATTACACACACACACATATATATATTAGGCGACTATTTCTTAAAACTGCATTTCCCGCTCGTCATATTTCCAGACGAGCTTCTCCCCGATTTGGCGAATTCGGCTTCCTTCCTCAACCAACTCCTCACCATACTGGCGGAGTTCCTCCACATGACTCATTGATTGGGGCTGGCACTGGTTCAGGGAAGGTGGAACTGGTTCTTCGTAGGGAAATGGGTTTTCTAGTAGGTTCTGAATAGCCCAGTTGTTAGCCCACCACTGATCTAAAGGGTTTGGTGCTGGAATCCTAGGTATCTCATTGGGATTAAACGCTGGAATTGGAAATTGGTTTCCCTGATTCTGTTCTAGGTTCATGGGTTGGTCAGGAAATAAAGGAAGTATTTATGTTGGTTTACACAAGCCGGACTAATCCGAACGAACCCCGAGTTCGCCCGGATTAGCCCACGCTTTTGTAAAACGGCTAAAACAGCTCTAAAAGACCTCTCCGACCTAAGTTTGCTCAGTAGCACAGGGTTGGAGGGATGAACACTCGATTTTCCTCAGCAAACAACGCCAAAACGCAAGATTTTGGACCCGAAAACATCAAGTTCGCTCGAGAATCACCAGCTCCACAGGTCAAGTTCGACCGAACTTAGGCACTTTCTCACCAAATATCTCACAAGTTCGCTCGAACTTGTCTAGTTTCCTAAGAAACTATGTAAGTTCGCCCGAACTTGTCATCCGAGTAAGGTTTCTTACAAGTTCGCCTGAACTTGACAAGTTTTCTAAAGAAACTCATCAAGTTCGACCGAACTTGGCTATAAACTCACCAAATTCATACAAGTTCGCTCGAACTTGTGTGTTTACACACAAGTTCGCCCGAACTTGGTTACTGCCCAACCAAGACTTAACCGTTTCAGCTTTTCGGAGACTGATGCACTTCCGTTCGCTTATACAGGCTGATCCGGCGCTCTTCTCGACTCTCCTCAGATCTCGAACTCTTACCTAAACACACCCACAGTGAGTATACTTGACCCATTTTTGCTTTAACGCACTTTTTGGGTGTTACATACGTTCCTATATTAAAAATCACATCACAAATCAAACTGTTTATCACACGTGAATAATCTGATTGTGTATGCTCAATACATGATACTAGAAACATATGACTAGGACTTAGTTTCGTTAACTTGCTTCCTTAGCTAGTATGGTACTATAGTGTGGCTTACACCTGACGGGGTCTAGTTAGGATGGGCGCGCAAGCCTTCTCACGTTAGTTAGCATGAGAAATGAGCCTATGTTATGTTAAGTGTTTTGGTGTATCATGATATGTAATTAGATTGTTTCGCAAACGCTTTCTCGACTATGCTAGAATTATTCAAACTCGTATGCTCACCTTTACTTAATTGTATTGACTTGTATTTTAACGTATATAACAGGTTGAGGATTTTAGCTATGGATGCTTGGATGTTGCATGCTTAGCGTAGTTTAGTTTTGTTTAGTTAGTTTGTTGATGTAATTCAGATTTGGAACTTATGTATGAAATCTAGGGGAAATCGAACCCGGTTGAATTTTATGAGAAATCTCCATTTTGTAATAATTGTTTAAATGTTACGTTTAATAGTATGGGATATTAAGCAGGTTGTGATATGTTAAATGATTGTTATGGAACATCTCGTGAAATCAATCAGGTCGCCTAGTGCCACTAACCCTGATGTTTCCGCCATCGGTTGGGGTGTGACATTGTGAAAGTGGAAAATGGGTGGAGAATGCTTGGGTTTTATAGATGGATGATTAGGGTTAGTTAGGGGTGTTTAATGAGCTTTGGAGGTGATTGGAGGGTGTTAGAAGTGTGGGATTCGTGCAAAAACGCGAGTTTGAAACTTTCTGCCCGCCCAGACATGGATGCGGACCGCATCCACTCCCCCATGCGGTCTGCATGGGGGTCTGGTCCGAGTAAAAATTTGTTTTTTGTTTATTTTGTTCAATTGGACGGGTTTTGGTGCATTTCTAAGCCACTTATGGACTTGTTAATGTAACATAAGGTCATGTAACATGTACTAATGCATATGAAAGTATAATGTAATCGAGATCGAGTATAAACACCGGGTATGATGCGTGCACAAACGTATAAATGTCGCGTATGAAGTATGCATAACGTATGAGTGTTGCGTATAATCAAGTATTTCACGTATTCGTGTATGTGTATCAAGTGTATGTATTGTATGAACAAGTATAATAAGTTGAATGTGTATAACAATTATAATGATAAACATGTTTATTCCATTACGAATCAAGTCTCGATTACAATGTTTAAAATGAAAAGATGAATATAATACAAAGGTTTTCCCAAAATAGAATTTCAATACTATCTTGCCATATGTAGAAAGTATCGAAACGCGAGGCGTTACATCATCCTTATTGTGGGCCTCTTTCTCAGTTACATAAACACTGGCATGCTAAGTCTCAATAACATTGTTTTGACAGCATGATTCTAAGAAAGCAAGATCTTCTTGTGTTGGTCTCTTTACTACAATGATGATAACTTCTTCTTATTACGCAATGCCTCTAAACTCTCTTGTTTCATCGACTCTTTCATGCCAACCCAGCATAAACCTACATGAGTTGTTGCGAACCACATTACTGTTCTCCACATCATCAGTGACGTCTACAATCCAAAATTTGGATGGTGCAGTAATATGTGTGCACATTTGCTATATCAAATTCAGTGTAGCCATTCATGAGCCCGTGAGCAGTTACCTATTTTGAAAAGCCCAAAACATTTGCATCACTATCAAAAGATTGAAAACCAAAATCAAAACTAACATTTGGTACTAGATAGTGGTGATGCACAATCATTTCAATTCAATAACGTAGGTTTCTCATAACACAATCTAATTTATGTACAGAGAAAATTTCAACATTAAGCAAATCAACGTAGTTTTTCTTACCTTCAACGTACTTACTGTCTAGAAATCTAATGAAAATACCCCAATGATATAGCTTATTTAGAAAAAAATTCGGACTATCCATTGCTTTTTGAACAAAAAAATAATACAAAATATTAGACAAATGAAGAAAACTGTCCACTTTATCAAACCGTTTAATCATATATAAAAATAACGATCATGAAATATTACCGACAGTTCTACATCTTGATCAAGGTGCTCTCGAATGCAAAATCGACATGATAGTGTAGTGTTCTTGCGTGATAGTGTAGTGTTCTTGCGTGAATTGGGGGTTTGAGGTGAGATAATGAAAGGGGTAGAGAAGGTATGAGTCAGGGCAAAAAACGAAGGTAAAAAGATAGTAATTCTCCTCACTTGATGAGCACATGACCTAACTACACGCCTCAATTAGAATGACATTAATAGATATGACAGAAACATGAGTAACAAGTTTTCAAATTAATAATACTCGATATAATAATTATAATTAAAGGACAACTTATACCTATAGTTGAAGTAGACAAAGTAAAATGTAAACAAAAGATAAATTAAAAAATTGTTAAAGATAATACCTTCCATCACCAATACAACAATAGAGTACTATAGTAGTGGCTCACGATTATCACGACGCTATATATATTTTTAATTAAATACCAAATTGGCTTCTATTTCTAGTATTATATATTAAACATCTTTTTCATGTGACTATGGTAAGCTAGGAAATAGGTGAACCAATGCATATATTATTCGTATTACCAGGTGATACATGAGTTGTTTTTTAATTCCAAAAATGTAATATTTAAGTATACTGAAAATAATAACTTTTTCAAGTAAGATGATAACTACTAACGAATAAGGTTATAAGTCAAAATGTCAAGTTAAATATACAGTTAAATGTCATTTTACTAGGCGGTTTGGGTTATTTTATCAGTTTAGTTCAAATATTTCATTTTTCGTCTGTATATCCAAAAATGTTTAACCGTTACCTTTTTAGTCCACTAGGCTGACTTCATCAATTTTTTTGTTAACGAGAAGGGCAATTTAGGTCATAAAAATGACTGAATTGTCATTCTCGCTAACATAAATAATGATGAAGTTAACCTAGTGAACCAAAATGTCATCGTAAAACCTTTTTGAACCTACAGACAAAAAATGAAACATTTAAACTAAATTGAAAATATAAGCTACATGGACTACAATCACATTTAAATCTTAAATATATATCCTTAAATGATCACATAATAATAATAATAATAATAATATAATAATAATAATAATAATAATAATAATAATAAATAACAATCTTGTGATTAGGGGTGCAAACGAGTCGAGCAGCTCGCGAGCTACTCGAGATCGGCTCGATAAAAGTTCGAACGAGCCGAGCCTTATCGAGCCCGAGCCCGAGCTCAAAATTAGGATCGATAGATATTGAGCCCGAGCTCAAGCCTTGTAAGTGTAGCTCATTTAGGCTCGTAGAGCCTTATCGAGCTTTGTATACTTTAGGGTTTAAACTATGTATTACTTTTTGAATGATCTAGATGGTATTTTAATTGAGTTCTCAAACTGTCAAGCTTACAACCAAACACGAGCTCGAGTCGAGCTTTAGCTTGTTTTAACTCATGCCATACATTCTTAGATCGAGCTTTCGAGCCGCGCTCGAGTTTTGAATTTTACTAACGAGCCGAGCTCGAGCCCAAAATCCAAGGCTTGAATAACGAGCCTAGCTCGATTAAGGTAAAGCTCGGTCTCGACTCGGCTCGTTTGCGCCCCTACTTCCCTACTTGCGATTAATTTAGAAGTGGGTTACATGGTTAGGGTCCCGTGACTTTTGGTGGGGCTTTCTTATTTATAAGATTAGAAAAGATAAAAATTATATTATTAAGGATTAAGAGCCTTTTAACAATGTTTAGTGGGACTTTCTCTCATCCTGTCCGTCCATGATTAGATACACATCAAACAAATTTATACTCGGAATATGATGATAGCTTCTACTTTCACTCTCAAATAAAACACTATTTATTATGTAATTGACATAACATAACTACACTATTTATGATGTTGTCATGTCTCATAATGTCTTTTTACCACTACCAAACGAAGACAACAAATATATGGTGGCTAGACATACGCTTAAAATAACCAGCAACTCACTTCAACCAACACAAACTATGGCTTGTATATTCTTATGTCGTCAATCATATGTTACCGTCTCATATTTTGTTAATATTGCAACTGATCATGTTAACAACATAATGCAAACTTATTGTGCTATATCAGTCGCTAAATTAACACTATGAAAATTTTAAAAAAGTCATGTAATATGTTGTTAAACTACAACAAGCTTAGCTTACGATGAAAAGAGCATGTTACATAATCGTTATATTGTGTAGTTCTCATACTTCATACATTATGTATCAACCAAAATATATAGTTCACATACCTTAAACAATGTTAAACTTTTACATCGACAAAATATGCATCCGTTATACAAAATACAAGATTATTAACACTTCTGACTTCTAACACAATCGTCACTGAAGATATATAATACTTTAGCCATAGTTGATATTCGAATATGGTCTCACGTATTAACTATACAAATGTTACTCTCAGGGGCGGACCCACCCAGCCTAAGGTGGGCGGACACACCCCCAGAAAAACAAAAATTAATGCAATTTCTGTCGAAAATCCAGTCCGCACCCCTTGGATTTTTTCGTCCGCCTTAGGTAAAAAAATGTTATCACTTTAGATTTTAATTTTTTTAGTGAAGTCTGGTTTTAAAAAAAACTACCTAAATTATATAAACTTATACTACCCATACCTAGTGGTGCACAAATCGGGTTTTTTGAATACCCGGTTCCGGGTATGGAACAAGGTTCGGGTATGACCGGGTTCTATAAAATCGGGTATTGAGAATGCCCGGGTCGGGTCCGGGTTTTATACAAAAAATGTATACCCTATATACCCGGGTTCGGTCGGGTTTTCTAATACCAGGGTATTATAATACCCTATTACCGGGTTCGGGTATGGATCGGGTTGGGTTCGAGTATGCCTCGGATATGGAACAGATATTGAGTATAGAGATTAAATGTAAACCAAAAAATGGCCAAAATATACTTTCAACAGCTATATAGCCGTTACCAAAGTGCAAAACTCGAAAAAACAAAAAAAAAACGAAAAAAACACGAACAAGGTATTGGAAAACCCGGACCAGGTATTGAAAAAACTCGGTTCCGATTCAGGTTGAAACCGGGTACTCGTAAAACCCGGGTTGAAAACGGGTATAAAAAAACCTGGTTCCAGGTTCGGGTTTTATAATAGAAATGCATACCCGATCCCTACCCCCTACAGGTAGGGTCGGATTCGGATATAAAATAACCCGCGTTTTATAATACCCGGTTCCGGGTTTATTTTTTCGGGTCCAGGTCCGGGCTCAGGTTTTTTGTGCACCACTATCCATACCCATACCCAAACCAAACCCACTATATAAGCTTATACTAGCCCACTAATAATCTTACTATCCTAGCCTATTAACCAAACCCAACCTAAGTTATAATAATTAAATTAAGGCCATTAGTCCCTTAGAATTCCCTCCTGCCCTCCATTGTTCCTGCGTCTCCTACAACTGGCAATCAGCGAACACAACAGCAGCCAGTCAGTATGTCAACAGCAGCGCCGACTGACACCAAACTGCCGTCGTCCGCCCCCAAACCAACCGGAATCCAATAAAGGGTAAGTTTTTATGTTCTTTTTATGATTTTAGTTGATGTTATAGGAAATAAGGGTAATAAAATTCTTAAATAGGTTTGAAATTTCCTGTGTTTTGACGTTTAATGTTATTTAGATGATTTTTATGGTGATTACACACGATTTCTAGGGGTTTAGTAGTTGAAAATTAAAATTGAAACTTTATGTTATGGAAAGATAAACTTATGGGTCAATTTATTGTGATAGGAACCATGAGTAGGGACGGTATGGCGCGATTTCTCAAGAGGAAAGTTGATACATCTTCCGAATTCATTGATGCGGATACTTTTCCTTCGGATCCTTATGATTGCAAGCCGATTGAATCATATAACGTAAACCAATGAGATGAGATTAGAAGGGCATATCTACTAAGAGGACCAAATCAACCAAGAGGTATCGAATATATAAATTTAGTTTTGATGATTATATAAATTTAGTTTGATGTTCTTTTATCTTACATGACCCGACCCGATACGATTTTTTTACTTATATAGTTAGGGGCCTAAAATTTTTAAAAATGTTCAACAACCCCATGGAAAATTTCGTGGGTCCACCAGTGGTTACTCTATTAGGACACAAGATGGACATGTCATTGTGTCAACACGATAGCTCAACTAGCTACGAGACTTTGTTACCATGTAAACCGCTACATATGAAAAATCTAGTTTCGTGATTTTCACAGACAGCCTAATCATCCCAAGCGGCATACGATTTCACATCTTTATTTACATCACCAGTTCTTGTAGCTATAAAATACCACTAAACTAAAAATAACTGAAGTTATGGATTATAAATATCACGAGTATATTGTTCCTAAATGCTAACATGCACCAACCACAAAACAGGTGAAATAATATAGATTAAATAAATCTTAGATTATTAAACTCTTTACAAAACCATTTTTATTAACATTACTGTAATATGGAAAATTAAATAAATAACAAAAAGCTTAATTAACGGTCACTTTGCCAACCATACCAGCACCTTGGTGAGGCGCACAATAGAAACTGTAAGTCCCCTTTTCAGTTAATGTCACTGAGTACTCCTCACCACCAGCATTCAAATAATCATCTTCACCCATTGAAATCTTTGAAGCATCCACACCAGCCGGAATCTCGTCTTCATCGAAAACAACGTTGTGCGGGAACCCACGGTTGTTCTTGAACACAATCTTCTCGCCAGAGGCGACACTGAAGGTGGATGGCTCGAATGCCAATCCACCATCATTGTCTCCTAGCAAGACTTCAATTGCCAGCGCGTTGCTGACAAGTAACGCGCTGGCTGAGACAGCGACTGTTGCAATCGCTGCATCTTTCAGTGAAGCTTTCACTGAAAGGTTAGGGCCGACGGCCGCTGCCTTGACGGTAGCGGCCGGGGCGGCCCTGACAGCCTTGAGGCCGGTGAATGATGGGATGGAAACAGCTGATGAGATGACACTAGCCATTGGGAATGAAGTTTGAGGTTTTGGTGTGTTGGGAGAAGGGTGTGGGATTATAAACTATAAAGTGATCAAGTGATTCATTTTTTTTGGTTAAATTTGTGTGGATTGTGTTTGTTGAGAGGAGAAATAATTTGGATAATGTGATATGGGGAGTGATTGTTGACACGTGATTGGCTGTTATTTGTCCATGTGGAAAATGCTATCAGCTAGTCTGATGTGGAGGTCTTTGATTGGTTGAAAATATGATGAAACTTCCACCACTTTGAATTATAGGTCGTAAATGATTTATGTACAGATATATAAAATGAAAATAACCTTTTGATGATGCTACCAAACTAGAGTAAACAAATTTAGGTTCTAATATTGAGTCTATGAGATCCAAATATTTTATTTGAGTTTGTGATCACTTTTAAAAAGAGCAAAGTGTCTGATAAATTAAGTATTTTTGCTCACAAGTATATGTATACACACTATGTTATATAAATATGATATATGTTATGTTGTGTTATAGGTATATAACCAAAATAAATTGTAAAATTACTAGTCGAGCTCAAGACTTGAAACGTAAAGCTTGAAATGAGCTGAGATCGTTTATACCCATATTTGAAGCTATATACGTGTGAATGGATTACTAACTACACGATTTCACCTTCACAAGGCTATGACAAGAAGCGTCATAACATATCATGTTGTATATATACAGTAGACTTACAAGATTGACTAGAAATGAAACATTGTACTTTTCAAATATATATACTTTCATGTATCTATATTTGCTATGGATTTCCATGCATATTTCTATAATAAATTAGTGCAAGTAACTAATTTGCACATGCCTTTAATACTTACAAAATCTAAGGCTGACTTGGGTAGCTAGGGTTCTGCTAACGGGTCATATTCGTCGGTTTTTGAATTTGAAATTGGAGCCTTGATCATGATGCTCTGGATGAAGGCTATCATCTGCAAATGAGCAAACTTCAAAATCTTGAACTTTAACGAGGCAAACTTCCACTCATATATAATTACTAATCCCGACATGATATGCTAGTTAAAGATGTAAGAAAATAGTAACGAAATGAAACGGCGAAACGACACCATACCACAGTGAAGGCAGCACACATAAGACTAAAACCAGGAAAGTGAAACGGAGCAAAATCCGATAAGAATAAAGCTGAAGGAAAAAAAAGAAAGTGAAAATGTTTAGTAGATATGATCAAATATAAATATTTAATCATGAGTAAATGTAAGCTTGAATGATTATTGACCTGTTAGAGGACTGAAAATTAATGGGGAGATGATACCCGCAAATGAGCATAGGCCTGTAATGCACCCTTGTGCCTTGCCCTACAAGATAGATAAAAGAACCCGTCAAGAAATTATGTTAGAATTCATTTTGTAATTTGATTTTTTTTTACATTATTGTAAGCACTTAATGCTATGAATCACCTGCTCGGTAGGGCCAACTTGTTTGGATACAATGCTCCTTAACTGAACCAGAGTAGATGTAATAAAAACCAAATATAAATTGTCAAGTAAAGAGGGTGTGCAATGGTACAAAATCAGACCGAACCAAGATCAAATAGAAACTGAAAATACCGGAACCAAGAACTAGACCTATGCAGTTAAATCGCCGATATATCAATTATCCGTCCCCTGGTGAGATATCGGTGCACTATGTCGGTCAGAATATCGGTACCGATATTATCGGCGATCTTAACCGATATATAACCGATTTTCCCGATATCAATACATTTCTTCTTAGTTCTACCATTCGTCTTTCTTCTTATTGCTGCTATAGTGGTTTTAAGTCTTAATTGTTAATTGTTAGTGTTTTAAGTCTTAATCAGTTCCTACTTGCTACATTTGTTAGTGTTTTGCAAGTTGCTATATATTTAATTTCTACATGATATTAAAATTACCGATATCCCACCACGATTACCAATATCTCAAATATCGGTCCAAGACCGATATTCAATTTTTTACTGCATTAACTATATAGAACTAGACTACATAGAAATAAAGAAGACATGAACTCACACTTGGTCCCGCAAAAACGGACAGAATCTGCAACGTTGATGCAAGATAGACAACCTATTTTCACACAAACTGGTTAGCAAAACCGGGGCATATTAGAGAGGATTTTATGTGCACATAGCACATATGCCGTCAATCATTATTAAAGGTGTTATTGCTTGCTATTTTAGCATAAGTGTAAGTGTGTACCCATGAGCTCCAAGCTACAGAGTAAAGAAAAATCTGCATTTCATTCAAATATCATGTTAGAATTCAATACCGAGGGGGTAGTTTCTTGAAGGCTTATGGATATTGAATATGTCAATAGTTGCTTACGTATATACAGTTGAAAGCAAGCCCGATTGCAAGAAGGTGTTCTTCATTGATAACCAGAGTCAACACAGGCATGAGAATCATCTGCATGTTTTGAATACAACGTATGTTACATTTACAAACTATAACTTTAAGAAGATTCGATAAAATAATAACTAGAAACCTAGAAGAGTGTGGAAGGCATACTTGAGATATGATTCCAGCAATCCCATGTATGATCATCAGGTCAGCAAACTGGTCTTTGTCAAAATGGAATTCCGCTTTCAAATAGTACTACAAAATGCAAACAAATTAAAAAAAGAATAAATCTTGATCTCAATAAAATCTAAGTGAGATTGTGAGATTAAACTGAGTGATAAAAATCATCATCTAATTGTGTTTATCTAAATTCACAGTTTATATTATCATAAATTCATTATACGAGTGAAAGATTGTACAAATTACCAATAATGCAGACATCAGGCCAAGTTCACCAAGCATGTTGAAAAATGCCACAATAGCTGCTTGCGAAAAAGTCCAGCTGAAAGTAATATTCAAACAGCAAAAACTTAATTAGCCCAAATTATAGGCCATTCTTATACACACAAGCAATCAT
Source organism: Scalesia atractyloides (assembly GCA_947069175.1). Lineage (NCBI taxonomy): Eukaryota > Viridiplantae > Streptophyta > Magnoliopsida > Asterales > Asteraceae > Scalesia > Scalesia atractyloides. The sequence continues at coordinate 61,390,723 of CAMTDV010000030.1, forward strand.
CCACATGGATTTAGGTTAAACACACAGTTACTTATTGTTGATCAACTATTTAGGTATACAATGAGAAAAGTTACAAAATATGTTAAATTATGGATCCACACGCAATAGATGTGAAAACTTATCCAAATTTTAGGTCATTCTTATACACATAAGCAATCATCCAAATGGATTTAAGTTAAACAATGAGCATAGTTACAAAAGGAAAACTACTCGAATCATATCTCTTATCTCTGATCTGCTAAAACATATCTTGTTCTATACAGGATGAATATAGGTCATTCTTATACACATAAGCAATCATCCAAATGAATTTAGGTTAAAAATACATCTGCGCATTTACCTATTATTGATCAACTATTTAGTTATACAATGAGCAAAAGAAAACCTAATCGAATCATTTCTCCTAATTACTATAAAAAATTATACAATAAACCCTAACTAATACATTAACACACATCATGTGGCGCTCCGCTAGTGATGGTTTTCCATCACTCACAACATCCAATCAAGTTTCGTCACGTCATCGAGCTTAATTCCATCACTAATGATGGATTTTAGTGGAAATGCCCATCACTCACCACACCCAACAATTTCCCACCTTCAACGGTAACATCCCAACAACTTCCTCCTTCAAGCGTGATGGCAAGCGCGCGTTATGACCATCACTCGTGATCATATTCCCTGGCGGTGCGGTGTTCCACGCATGGAACTTCAACCACCACGGAGAACAACGGAGCGCCCCGCCCCCCAAAGAATGCATGTTTTATGTAAACTATAAGCACTAGGTTCTATTACCCCTATCTGTACCATAGATCATGACTCCTAACAAACAAACTGTTAAACAACAACATACCTGCTCTTCAACAACGAAAACGAATCACGCAACGAAGGAACCGCACGCCGATTGTTAACACTCTCCTTATCGAGTAAACATTCACCCGTCGTTTCTTTTTCCGACGCAACAGCAATCACCGCCGTTGTCATGTTCGATTCCGGCAGAAAAATCCTCATGTACATTACAGAAACCATTGCGGTAGCTGCAGACACCTAAAAGCATCGAATAAACGCATTCAGAAACACAAATTTTGGATTATTTGAACCGTAAACTGAGAGATAGTTGTGTGATTACTTGGAAGACGGAGGCGACGGATGGGAGGAAGCGTGTGAGGAGGTTTCCGGTGACGAATGAGCATGATGAGATGCCGGAGAGGATTCCAAACGCCGATGCCCGTCGTTCCTCCGCCACGTTATCCGCCTGAGTGACGGTTATTATATTGAACGGTTGCAGAAGGTCAAATATTATTATGTTGAAGTCAACTGTTTTCAAGTGGTAATATTGACTATTTGTTTATGTTATAACTAGGCACTTAAAGGTTCAGACATCTTACAGGTTTAGTACTTAATGGTTTAGACTCTTTGTTTCGTAAGTAAATATTTGAATGGTTGAGATATTTGCCTTTGAATAATTAAGCATTATACTGTGTCTGAATGGTTAAGACATCTAATCTGAATTGATCAGACATTTTTCCTCTGAACGGTTAAGCATTATACCAACTCTATAATTAAGAAAATTTTATAGATACTAAAATAAAACCTCTATATTTAGAGACTCATATTCAATCCTCAATATTTTTATTGTAAGTGTACAGGAAAGAGAAAAAAAATAACAAAATAAGTGTTTGTGAATCGGATAAAAGGTTGAGATGTATAAAAATAGTATTAGCAAAATGTATAAAATTTATTGTTATTGTTATAACTATTGTTAGTTTCACACATTTTTGGTTTGGTAGATTTAGGGTGTGGGCAAGCCGAGCTAAACTGAACTAAACCAAGCCTAAGCTCAGCTCGTTTAGTTTATGGAGCTTGATCTTGACTCATTTCAAGTTTAATTCTAAAGCTTGAGCAAGGTGCTTTTTTAGCTCTATGAATAAAGGTCTAGCTTGACTCGTTTCCTGCTCTAAGTCTCAAGCTCAAGCTAGGCTCTTGAGTAAACTTTCAAGCTTGGAATCGACTCGGCTCGTTTATTATTTATTTATTAATTTTTATATATATCTACAAATAGGGTTTTATATATTTTTTATTATGATATATTTTATTATAACATAGTATAAAATATTTAGTTTAAAACTTACCACATAAGCCAGTGCAAGAAAGATGACACTCCCTTCACACAACATGGAGGTGAGAGTTTTGAGCACAAAGTATGCATAGAAGAAACCCTCCTCCCTGCTATATGCCAAGATCACTATTTCCAATCAAAATGTTAGCATGTACACCATGATTTACCTACTTTCTACCTATGGATATGCTAATGTTTTATTATCATGACTACAAATAACACTAAGTATCTAAGTGTGATGTACCAAATTTTTGTAATTAGGTCTACATGAACTATCTTTAAATGACATGTATTAAAATGCATGGGTTCCTATTCATTTTTACATATTCGTTGAGAGCGTCCCAACCATTAAGGAAATGTGTATGTCAAAAGTGCTTACACTTCTTGGCAGTTGACACTCCACTAGTGGGGACAGAGGAGTTTATGACACTCCCTCGCTCAGTGGCGAAGCTTGAAGTTTTCGTCGGGGGGGTCGAAAACGTATATACCCAAAAATGTCTATAGAACCGGGGGTCGAAAACGTATATACCCAAAAATTTCTATAAGAAAACTATATGTACAACACTACTGAGCGAAAAGTTCGGGGTGTCGGGCGCCCCTCCCGGACCCTTAAATGCTACGCCCTTGCCCTCGCTTACAAGAGGGATTCAAGAATGTTAAATGGCACTCGTAAAATGAGTGTAACATAAATATATACAATAATCTATGAAAATAAATCAATATATTTACCTGTAGGTAAAATTGCTAGTGTTATTGGGCAAGTGAGAAGTAGTTTCCGTCCATACTGATCGGACAAATTTCCAATTAGGGGCATCATCAGCAGACTTCCAATTCCAGTGATCTGATGATTGTATAATTCATATTAAATTTCTTACTATTATGAATATTATCATCAAATTAACCTTCTTTTACATGAGACTATAATCATTAACATCAAATCATATACCTTAAAGTATGTAGAGTATTTCATAAGTGATTTATTAGTGAAAATTATTCTCAATCTAAACCTTCTCCAAAAGTTTTGACGCTTTGTCATGAATAATGGTATTTTAACACTTTCGAAGTTAATACAATATAATATTTAGATTATAAATTTTGGGTCCATTTTTTCTTTTAAATTTTAGATCTTGATATATATACTTAACCATGCCGTCATAAAACAAAATTTAGAAAGAAAAGAAAAATAATAAACATGTTAACTGGGTCAATTTACAAACATGTTGACCTGAATACGACCCGTTCAGTTAAACGTGTTTACCGGTTCAACCCAAAACGTAGCGTAGCCCATTTAAACTAAACTCAAACCCACAAATATCGTGTTAACGTCATGACCCATCAGAAATTCACACTCATGTTTCAACTTCAAAACTTTATTCTAAATTCTTTTGGGTAGAAAAGAAATATATACAAAAAAAAACAGAATTTAGCCTTTTGTTTTTATATCAGTTTTTGTATAAAATAACATATCTAACTTCTTAAAGAGAATAATAATAATGATATAAGCATAATGATCTTGTAAAGATACCGCTTGTTGAAGTCCGGTGAGGTAAATGGCGAAGGAGCATTCATCTTCTCCGGGACAAAGTGCGGCCATGCTGACGTCGGTTATCGCCGGAATCACCATGAAATGGGAGAAGTTGAACAAGAAAACCGTCACAAAAAGGTGGGTGAGCCCCCACGACGTCGTATTTGTCTCCGGCATGATCAACGTGGTAGTGGTTGATGGTGTTGATGGTGGTGGAGTGATTTAAATGACAAAGCAAAGAATGAATAATGCTTTATGTGGAAGTTGGAATTATATCTATATATACTTGGACGTGGGTAGAAAAAGAGGCTTCATTAAATGTGTTATATTATAAATATAAATAATAATAATAATAATAATAATAATAGAAAAAGAGGCTTCATTAAATGTTTTATATTATACATATAAATAATTTGAGTACTACAACTAGCATCAAAAAAATTGTTAATATGAATATAAGAAAGTTTTATTGTTATCAAATGCTGTCACTTCTTTATGATTTGAGTACTTAACTCAAATGATCTTCTTCTTTTTTTGTTATCGGTGTCCTTTTAAGTATTTTTGTTTTATTAATTCTCTTTCTTACTTAATAAACTGTAATTTATATATTTAGCTCGAGATTAGAGAAAATATATGGAAAAAACATCGACGATATTTGGAGTAGAAAGTTTCCGATAGAAAATCAGTTTTGCGAGAGGATTTATTTATTTCCTGGGCTATGTTAAGAAAAGAAGATTAGTTTTTTTTTTTGGTTACGTAGATAGAGAAAAAAAACAAGTTATTTTGAAGTCAAAGTTTCGTGTAGTGTGTGGACAAGTCAAGGTCTGCATAATAGGAAATTCTTTAAGCAATTAAAATTTTTGTTGCAACGGGCACTTATAACTCATTAAAATTGTTGGAAATGAAGAATGGATCGATAGTTTAAAGGCGAAAATAAGTTTCAATTACGAAAATAAATAGTGATCATAGGTATAACAAAAAATAAAAATCTCAAAAAACCTTCATTAAAAACTTAAGAACTTTAAATAGAATGGGTTGTGATGGGTTTAACATACTCGGATTAAAATAGTTATATTAGCCTGAATGAAAACATAAGTTATCTCCGTGTCATGTTTTGGGTTGTGTAAATTATATAGGCATTTTTTAAAAGAAAATATCATCTAAAGAGGACTAGTAATTGTGTGTTGCAAGTTCGACATGTTATAGACTATATGGTACCCTTGATATCATAGCATGTGGCAACCATAAGATTCACTTGTGAAAACATGTATTTACTTGTTTATTTTTGCTAACGAATATGTGACATATATAAATAAGTCAGTTGTAGTTATACGCTTGTATGATTAAACCTGATGGAGTTTATTACAATTAACGACATACAAAGGGTTTAAAAATGTTGCATCGGTACTTTTATATTGTTTATATTATGTGAATGTTAACTTTTTTATTATTCCGCTACAGTCGTGTTAAAGTTTCAGATTTTAATGATCAGTTACAAGAAAATTATTTTAATGTTCGTTAATAGGTTTTAAAAGTTCGTGTATAGTATTAAACGTAATTAACGTATATTTTTTTGTTTTTTTTTTGTTTTTTTGATGCATCTTCTTAAAGTGATGTTGGGGGACCCTTGAATCCGTAATAATGAGATGATGCGTAAGTTTTTAGATTACGGTTTAACGCGTACAAGCATTCTTAACTAAAATATCGTCGTTTTCACAAGTTTGTTGACTTGTGGGACAAATGTGGAGTGATTTGTTAGTCATTATGGGCTTCAGTGTAATCACTTTGAGCCCAATCTGCAAATGTGTTAGTGTAAGTTGTATCACTTTTTGTGAGGAATTTCGTAAAACTAAAAGGTTGTTCATGGTTTGATTGAATACTGTGAAATTATATAAAGTAGTGGAATTTTCTCGCGCTACGTGGCGGAAATTCGATCGGTATTGGCTTCGCACGTTACAGTATCAGTACTCGTTATGACAATCGAAAGAGATGTCCAAAAGGATTTCAACACATGTTTACATCAATCGAAAATGAATAGCGGTAATGATTTTGTTCAGTCGGAAGCAATTCAGTTTGTTATGGCATTGATACGTCACCAGTTAAAAATAATAACTTACCATTCATCGTCGGTTAAGGTTCGGTTTGGTACGGCAACAATACGGTATCCATTTTAGGGATGGCAATTAAACCCGAACCCGATGGGTAAACCCGAAACCCGACACATTTGGTACGGGTTTGGGGTTGGCTAATCGGGTTTGGGACGGGTTTGGGAATAGTTTTTTACTTTTTGCGCGGGTTTGAGACGGGTTTGGGATTTAGTGATATGCCCGTTTACCTGACCCAATTACCCGATAAAGTGTACCCGTTTACCCGACTGTATACCCGATATAATTTCTTTTATATTATTAAATATGTATATATATGATACATCAATTTTTACACATAAAGGTATTCTATTCCGTATACATTGTTGTTATTTAATACCTATTTTTATTGTGACAATACAAAATGTAACCAGTTAGTAGTTACCCGATGGGTTTTGGGTTGAGTATACCCAAAGGGTAAGCTTTTTAAATTAACGGGTTTACCCGAAACCAGTGGGTATACCCGATACCCGATGGGTATTTACCCGCTAGAAACGCAACGGGTTTTGAGACGGGTCTGGGACAAGCTTTTCTAACCGGGTTTGGGGTTGGGAGTACCTAAACCCGTCCCAAACCCGACCCATTGCCATCCCTATTCCATTTTCAATAAAACTTAAATCGTGATTTTGAAGAAAAACACAGTTTGGAGTAGGGTGTGCAATAACTGAACCGTTAACCAAAACCGAACCGAAAACTGACAAAACCGAACCGAAATTAACCGAAATCGAATTAACCGAAAGTCGGTTAACGGATAATTTTTTTTACCATCGGTTAACCGAAATTAACGAACGAACCAAACGAACCATTTTCATTTTCTTTATTTCTAGATTTTATACCTCCATTTCATATATTTCACGCTTTATACTGTCATTTCATGTAATAATACCTTAATTTCATTTATTTATACCTTCATTTCATTTACTTGTACTTCCATTTCATGTACTTAAACATCTATTTCATGCATTTATACCTCCATTTCATTTATTTATACATCCACAGCATGTATTTATACATTTATTTCAAGTATTTATACCTCCATTACATGTATTTCTAAGCAAAAAATTTAGCCCTTGTTTGAATTGGTTATTAACCAAAATTAACCGAACCGAACCGAAAACCGACAAATTAACCGAATTAACCGAATCGATGACTTCGGATACGGTTACGGATAATTAATAGCCGAACCGAACCGCGCACACCCCTAGTTTGGAGTTAGGTTTTTTAACTGCTAATGTACGCAAGTTAAAACAGTTCATTACCGCTTCAATATGTCACCAGTTAAAACTAAAAAATTACCATTCATCATCGGTTTCGGTTCGGTTTGATACGGTAACGACACGGTATCCATTCTCTGTGACATTTGTGCCTTTATAACCATCATACAATTCCGCACAATTTCGAATCCAATGAAATCTTGCATTTCATTCCCAGAAGTTGTATAATTACATGTGATATCCACACATTTAAGTTCATGTACAATTTCGACACTTCAAAGCCTTTTCTGGAAGATATACGTAAACTATTACGTAAACGTAATCAGTTTAATGCAATGAATATTCCGGAATAGTGACATAAGCTAAACATACCATAAATATCCTTTACATAACTTAGAAATAAGTTTTGAAGGGTTTGGTATGTCAAAAACAAGCCAATTCGATCACAGGGACTATTTATGACAAACTACGAAAGTCTGCCGATTCTCGTAGCGATGCACACTCTGGAACAAGTTCACAAGCTTAACATATCTTAAATAACCTTTACATAACTTAGAAATAAGTTTTGAAGGGTTCGGTATGGCAAAAACACGCTTTTGTAACTTCAGGGACTATTTTGCAAATTTTGTGAAACTATGCCGATTCGCATATTTCTTAATCTGGGACATGTACGAACATCCAAAAATTTTTGTAATCATTAAAATATTATAGTTTGATGATTGGAATGCAAAAATATCATTCGTTACGCTTTTACAGTCGTGCACGCGTTCGTTACGATTTTCGTCGTAATTAACCGAAAACCGCAACCGTACGATCAAACGAACCGACATCTGAAACATTTCTGAGTATTTTTCAAGTTCCCTATGCTTTATCTTCATTATAGAGCTTAAAAACCAGGTCAACAAAACGCAACGAAACGTGTGCAGGGGCATGTTCTTCCAATTTCCCAAAGTTTCTGCCAGCTAAGGGTCTTACGGACCGTAAGACCAAAGCCCATACGGTCCGTAAGGGTCCCCCAGCTCATCAGAAACTTGGCAGCAGCTGGTTAATTCCCTTATTGACAATGCAAACGAACTTGCCACCCTTCTCCCTGCATCTAACATGTGTTATGACACTAATCCAACTCAATGATGACTCATGAACACATGTGCTCTTATAACTTTAATTCATCTATAAATAGCATGGGGATTTATCCATTTGAACTTTTGCAACCTTCATTTCATGTTCCCTTCTGCCATAATCTGAGGTTGCAACCACTTTTGTGAAGCTTTCTCCTTAGATTCATTGGCTACTTTGGGTTGTAAGTGTTCCATTCATGTTTTGTTCAATTCTTTTAACATATTTGAGCTAAAAATCAAACAGTTTGACCTCTGTTTGACTTTCAGCTCTGACCATAAATTGGTCAAATCAAAACCCAATTGAACTTGTTAACGTGGTCATAATCATGATGGTTATAGTCCTTAGTGATCATGCCTACTGATTACCACGTTTACTAGTCATAGTGACGAGTCAAAGTTTCGGTCAATAATGCGATAAATGCGCATTATAGGACGGAACTATTTTCGGGTATCAAAACACTTTGTGTTGATACCAAATCAGTTTTATAAACTTAGTTAGACATGTTTAAAATGTCTATCTCGTCACTTTTATTTTAGTGCTTGTTTAGAGTCGTAAGCCGAGCGGTTTTTGACCACTGCTTTGACTTTCAAATCTGACCCATTTGGTTGATCTTTGAACCCAACCAAATACAAAATTGTGACCATAGTTATATAGGGAATAACCCTCTGAGGTTATACCTTATGGTCATATCATGTGGTTAGTGTTATGATAATTAGTTGTTATGTTCCATAATAATGATCAAAATGCCCTTTTTGCGCATAAATCAATTTAAAGCATATGTAGCCTAAATTTTGATATGTAACCTGATGTAACAACAATATTAAACATGTTTTGACAATTAGGACTTATCATAACACTTATCTAACCATCCGAACGCATAGTTACGCAAATGACACGTTAAAGTGGCTTAAACTACCTTAACGGGTCATAACGGGTCTAAAGCACTTAGGAACCATTCCAAATCAGAATGTTAACTTTATTAAACCATTTCATATGAGTTCCAACACTCATTTGGTTTATAAAGTCTCATTCTATCTGATTCTTCCGTTTTTGTCCCGACTTATTTACATGTTATCCGACTCATTAGGACACACTCGATTCCTTGATCTTTGGGCTTTGTTCACACTCGCACAAGGCTTATCCGCAAATCCCAGGCGAGTACATAGCTCCCCCCTCTTTTATGTTTTGCGAATATTTTGGGGTGATTCATATGTGCTAATTTATTTTCAAGTATTCCAAATACAAGTTTGTGGTTTATATATGACACGACGATTTCAATAATGTGAACAACTTGTTGGTGCGTTATCCATGACCCGAATGACATTCATTAACATTGTTATGCCAATCTATAGTAAGTTATGGTACCATAGGATTGACAATCCCGTTACTAGGCTATTCACTGGATTTGGTGGGTAGTTTGGGGGACGACAGAAACTGTTTATGATTAACAAATCATTCGTTGATTTGTTAGTCTTGTTAAAGAGATCTTTTAGGATCTATTAAAGATATCCTTGGGGTATAGTCGAGTCAACAAAGGTTTGAATGTATTCATTAAAGAACGGCCAAAAGTTTTCACAATTAAAAACAAGGACAATGGACAATGGTTTATGACAAGGACAATGAACAATGGTTTATGACAAGGACAATGAAGAATTGGTTTATGACACGAACAATGGTCGAATGGTTATTTTTGAACAAGGTTACACAATAGTTTTTATTTAAAGATATAAACCATACTAGGTTTATTTATAAGATTATTTACAATTCAAATTTACGAAACAAATGTTTTTAGTCAAGATTCATGGCTACAAGGTTTTGATTTACTTATATTAGTTGATATATTATATTGCAATATCAAACATTTTTTTGATTTCAAGATTTATACTCGTCGAAGTTGGACGAGGTATTACAATATAGTTATAAAGCCATGAATTTGGCACTCACAAAACCTATGTTCTCACCGACATTTTTATGCTGAGTATGTTTTCACATATGTTTCAGGATTAGTTACATGACGATTGTTGCTGCTTACTTCACCTAGGACGGACGCGGACTTTAGTGCCTTAAAACAAGAAAGACAAATAATATACTTATTTTGTTTATTTTAAATTCCAAGGACATTGTAATCGTGTTAATATTCAATAAAACATAATTTCAAATACCATGTGTTATGTAACAATTTGTAACGTAACTCCCCAAGTGTTTCCACCGCGTGTTGCTTTACGCGATTTGGGGTGTTACATTTTCATTCCGTACGCAAGTTAAACAATTCATTACGACAACAATATATCACCCGTTAAGAATAATGTACCATTTATCGTCGGTTTTGGGTCAATTTGAAATGATGACAGTGAAACGGTATTCATTTTTATTAAAAAATTATATTAAAGTTGAAAAAAAGATAAACATAGATGTGGAGTTATTAAAAAAGTTACCTTACCAAAGTTAAAACAAATACCTAAAAATTATAATTACTATTCAAACTAAATAAATAATGGAAAATCTGTTATTGATAAAACTAAAAAAATATTTAAAAATTTGGCTATCCAAAAAAATTATAATCACCGTCCAAATTAAATAATGAATAATCTTTTAGTAGGAAAACTAAAACAAATACCTAAAAAATTGTTATCACCATTCATCGCGACTTTAAAATCACATGTATAACGAATCATTAGTTTGGTTTCATGATTGACTTTTTATTACTTTAGCTATTGTTCGGTTGATTTCATAATCTATAAAGTGTAGCAAATGGTTTTTTTGCGGTTATTGCCAAAAACTAGCCTTATAAAACCAGACAGGACCATAAGATTTAATTATATTTTTAAATTGGATATAGTTAAATGTTTGTATTAAAAAAATTAAAACTAGGTTGACTTAGTATCATTCAATAAACTGTCTTATTAGGACCATCCGTAATGGTTAATGCTCCTTAAGGGGTATGTTCCATCATATCGGCATCATAACGCCCCTTCAAAAATGTGTAATGGTCACGTCCCTTAAGGCCTTTTAATTTGTAATTGTGTCGCACTTTGTCTAGTCTTGTGTTCCATTTGAGGGTTATTTTCCTCGATCAGTTTGTAATTGTGTCTCATTTTGTCTAGTTTCCTTACGGGATCGATTTTTTTAGTATACGTTTGGCCATTAAAAAAGTTACCAATCCATATGATTTAAGCTCAATGAGTTCAAACTGTGAAACTAAACCATTAACTACAATAGGGTTTGGTTCAATTTAAATTTCAACAGTTCAATTTTAGTATTCAATAATAAAAAAACCTTTACTAACGATTCGGCTCATACTAACGATGCAACTAAGCAAATCACTAAACATTCAAAGACATTACTTTTGGATATTTCTATGCAAAAAGGAGGACTAACGGTAATAATATTTTAATTTTTACATGTTATTATTATATTTTATTTTTAACATATTTTGTTTTTCACTTATAACTTTAAAATCCAATAACTTATAAAATTATGAGTATTTCGTTGCAACGTACTTTCTTTTAGACAAAATTACATAAAACATTTGTGTATGCTTAAAATTGTCATTTTCAACCTTCAGGTTTAAAAAGCACGCAAACCAACTTTTTGTTTATTTTATGTTGCACGTTACAATCTTTAACACAAACCCAATTTATTTTCCTTGTTAAGTTCCCTCACATGCAAAACATGTGAAGGTATTTTTGTCTTTTTAACATATTCCTAAATATTTATTTATTTATTTCTCATTAAAATACAAAAAAAACCCACAAATAAGGTAATCATCAGAACCCTTATTCCGACCGTTTGACTAGTATACAAGGGATGGATTTGAACAGGTGGGTGGAGATTGTGGTTGGTCAGTTGTACGACGGAGAGGTGGGTGGAGTATGTGAAGCGGAGATAGTGGTTGCAAATGCGGGTTTGAACAAGGGATGGGTATTGTTTGTTGCAGAGGTTAGTGTAACAGCCCGACATTCTGATTGTCTCTGTTTTACCGTTTACTTCGTCTTGTAACCACTTTGTACTCCAAGATTCTATTATAAAAGGGTTAACAATGTTTTAAACGCATTTTATCTCGCTTAATTATCGCATTTAGACGCTTAATACTCGAACGCTCATCACAACGAAAACTTAACACAGTTATATATGTTATTATGTGTGTTTATGTGTATATACGTTTTGTGCTCGCTTAAACGCTCACGCGCTCGCTCGCTTAACTCGATTTATCGCACTAATACACAACACACAACGCCTAATGTCTCGCTAAAACGCTTGTACTTGAACTAACTAATACAAACGAAAACACAAAACGAACAACCGACGAGCGAGCTGGAAACGACTCGCACAAAGCAGACCAGTTCGTACGAACTAGGCACTTCGTACGAGGTGTCTAATTCGCACAAGAAGCTCTCCTACCTTCCTTCCTCCTCCTCTATAAATACCACACTCACACCCACGCACTACCTTTGCTGCCACTTTGCACAAACCATCCTTACCCACTTTTCTCTGTTTTTCCAAGCAAGTAACAACTCTTTTCACACAAACCACAACGATTTACACGAGATTATCCCCGATTTCATCCAAACTTATTCTGTTTATGAAAACCTTCATCTTTTACGTAATTTTTTTTTTGTTTTTTACCTCGGATTCACGCTTAAACGAGTATAATTGGGTTTAGCTTTGGCTTCCCAAGTTAGAAATTTTGTTATTTCATTCTCACCAAGTGTTCAATCCTAGGAAAACTGTTCTAAACTTGATTTTTACACTAAAACGGACCGAAACCGAAATATGATTCGTTCACTAGATAGTGGGACGAAGCGGTGTCGAACCGTCATGAAAAGGACTCGAAATTATATCCGTTTCGGGCGAAACTCCGTCCCGGAAACACGAAGACGCAAGACAGTCACTCGTGCGAACTGGAATGGCTCATACGAACTGCCCAGTTCGTACGAACCAGTCCAAGTTCACATAAGTGTCACACCCTGATTTCCACGTGTAACCCGGTGGGCCCGTTGGGGAATATCGTGACGTAAGTTGATATCATCAAAACCAAACAAACACACAGCACAGGGGAAGTCTTGGAGTTTAAATTAATATTACAAACCAAATGTCCAAATGTTCGAAAATAATAATTACAGGCTTGTAATAACGAATCCACAGGCGGATCGAATAAATATTTACAAAGGAAATTGTTCTACAGACTTTGGTAGCTTATGGACTTGCAAGATCCTTATATAGCTACTATGCAACTCCCAACAGCTGTATATGCAGGTATTGGTTGGCAAAATCCGGCGGTGGTAGAGGTGGTTGAGGCAAAGGCTCAACAGCTGGTTGCGGCGGGGGTTCCGCCACTGGCGATGTGTTTGAGGGTCCACCCATTTGTGGGTCCTCAGGGATGATAGGGTAAGAGGGTGGTAAAGGTAGTAGCGAACCCGACCTTTGACCAGCACGTACCGACATACGTGCCCCACGGTTTCGGCGTGGTTGTCATGATGATTCAGGTGGTGGTTGAGGTTGGTCCACCTGTTGCATTTCTATATCCTCGGCTTGAGGATGTGGTGATGGGGATGGTGATGGGGAGTGCTGTGGTATGAGGTTGTGTTGACAAACACGTATTGTGCCCATCATTGCTCATAATCATCAGGACCTCGGAACGGAGATCCTGACAAGGAGTTCGAGCCGCTAGACAGCTCGATAGGGTGACCGTACGATCCGGTTTGTGGAAATTCCTCGGAATCTTCCTCCATATGGGTCGGTGAGTCAACTGCTGGGGTTTCGGGTGAGGGTTGGTTGACTGGGTTATCGAAATAGGAGTTGAAGTATTCTTGTTGGGAATTGGAGTGTGAATGGTAAGATTGATGGGAATGGTGTGAATGGTAGGAATGCTGAGAATATGAATGAGGTGGGGAGTATTCATGTGAAATTGAATGTCGGTAAGGTTCAAAGGGTGATGAAGAATCTCCGGATCCTTCGTAAGGGTTGTACTCTAGTAGATTAGCTGCTCCAGCTAGAGAAGGTCTATAAGGTGGTCTGAAAGATGGTCCAGTGAAAGATGGTCCGGTCATTGAGGGTCCTCCCCTCATGGGTCCTTTGCCTTTTCCTCCTCGTCTGAATTTAGGCGGCATAATTCCTGCTTCAATAACAAATTAAAACAAAGCAAAACAATAATAATAACTTAATAATGAAATGAATACTCTTAGGTTAAAGCCTAGACTCGGAAGTCTAAGGAATGTGATATTCGTGTATATTCGAGATTAAACACAAAAGACTAGTGTTTAATTCACTCGAACGTTGGCTCTGATACCAACCTGTCACACCCCGATTTCCACGTGTAACCCGGTGGGCCCGGTTGGGGAATATCGTGACGTAAGTTGATATCATCATAACCAAACAAACACACAGCACAGCGGAAGTCTTGGAGTTTAAATTACTAATACAAACCAAAAAATAATAATTACAGGCTTGTAATAACGAATCCACAGGCGGATCGAATAAATATTTACAAAGGAAATTGTTCTACAGACTTTGGTAGCTTATGGACTTGCAAGATCCTTATTTAGCTACTACGCAGCTCCCAATCTATTCCACGTTGTCACCTGTAACTTGGTCTTTTGAAAATACGTCAGTTTTCATTGGTAAATACTAGTAACTGACCCATTTTGTAAACATTTATTAAAATGATTTTCAGTGCACTTGGCACATTTTACAAATAACTTGGGATAGTTCAAAATGACCTTGTTTATAGTTTTACATGTTTGTCAATACATATAGGGTCCGGTGCAGAAACCGAATAACCTGATTAATCGACACGCCACTTAAATAATCCACTAGCGGGATTTAATATTTTTATTAGCATTAGCGTCTGTCAGGTGTATGCCTACACCCCGCGCTTAAGGTCGTGGCCATTAGTAACTTAAATGAGCCAAGGATATCCCAGACATGATCGAATTAACCCCAACGTTTAAGTTATCAAACAATACAGAATAAAACGGGTTATAAGGATTTAGTAAATCACAATCCGATAACATGATCCCATACCCGACCAAGCGGTATTATTATACCGTGTCCCAAGCCCGTAAAGCGAAAATAAGTTAAAAGTATTTACCTGAGCAAATTCTTCAAATAGATAAATAACTCAGCCGAATATTCAAAAGTAAGCTTAGACGGCAATCTACCGGGAGGCTATTAGTCTGGAAATGACGGTGTTTATAACCAATTAGAATGCTAACGGGTCCTATCTACTTTGTGGACTCGAACCGGGTAGCTTAAGGATAATAACGGTACTAGACGCTGGATTAAGCGGTGACCGGAATAGAATGTAGTTTAAACTCGACAAGCATGGAGACTTGTTTAATATGGGTAAACATGTTACATTCTGGATTTTGAAAATAAAATGATAAGGTTAAACCCGTTTCGGTTAAATTACGTAAACTAGTTATCGTAGGCCGAACCGTACGCATATAAGCGAAACCGGGTAACCGGGTGAGTCTTATACAAGTTCCATATGTCATTATATTCAAAACATGTTGTAATATCAGTAGGATATCAACATGTATGCCTGTCATGGTTTTAAAATCAAGTTACGCCTCAAAGGGCGTTTTGGTCACTTTATGACTTGTAAAAGAAATTATGAGCAAACTGATGTAATGGTCATAATCCTATTGTAAAAATAGTATTTATGATGTTATATCAGTAGGATATCGAGTATGTGTGTGGTTTAGAGTTTAAGACCAAACTATGCCCCGTAAGGGCATTTTGGTCATTTCACACATAGCTTGATAAGTTACTTGGGAATCTGAGTTTAGTTGATGTACTTGCTGTAATTATATGTAAAATGAGTTTTGAAATCAATAGGTATCAAGTCTTGGTGCTTTAATATGGTTTTAAACCATACTATGCGCCGAAACGGCGATTTAAGTCGCTAAATGACGATATTCAAGATGATTAAGGAAAACTGATGTTATGATCAGGTTTATATAACCAAAATAAGTTATTTAATATATTATAACAGTAGGTAAATGGTTTTGTTATAGAAGTATCTTTAAAACCACTTTATGCATCGTAAGGGCAACATCGTCATTCATCGGCATTATACAAGGACTTGTGTGTAAATTCAGTTTACAATCTGATTTGATATCCCAAGTAATCCTATTTATGATATTACATCAGTAGGTAATGAGTTTTGTTGAAGAATTATGTTAAAAACCATTTTAGATCCCGAAAGGGCATTTTGGTCATTTAAAAGCATGATTTGCGATAATTAAACAAAACTCAAGTTGGGACCAGATTATTGACATCAAAATAGGTTAGTCATGTTATATATTAGTACATAACTTGTTTGTATGCTCCTTTGTATTTAAAACCTTATTTTTAAGTATGAAGGGCATTTTAGCAAAGTTTGGCATAATTAACGGAAACTTACATAAAAGTTCGGATTACTATGTAACCATGTAATACAACTCCATAGGGTCATACTACAACTAAACATGGTCACAATGCAACTTAGAATTAATAACTAAAGTTGCTAATTCGGGTCAGAACTGAAAGTCAAAGTAAAAGTCAACTTTGTGACTTTCGGTTGCGAACCGACCTTAGACCTGGACTTGACGGGCCGAACATGTTTATACATGTTCTAATACTTACTACCAGATTATTAAAGTGTCAAAACGTATTTTATAACACCTACATTATCATATATGAATTTATTTTAAAAACTAACCCAGTTTGACTTTTTATCAATAACTTAGACCCGTCAATTGACCAAGCAAACGTGGTAATCAGGAGGTGCCCTCTTGAGGGATTAACACCTACCTAATTACGATCACGTAGCCATGTTCGTACCGAACTATGGCTAGACCGTAATGGTCTTAGCCTAAAGTCAAAGCGTTTTTACGTCAGCTTTGACTTTGGCTTAAAGCCTAATAAAAATAAAAGGAAAGGATTGGAACACTTACAAGTGAACCAAAAAGATGACTAGAACTCAGTTAGGATGCTCCCTGATCAGGAACTTCCAAGTAGAGATAGAGAGAAGAGATTTTGAGAGGTGCAAGGAATTGTGTTGCAAGAACACTCCTATTTATAGGTGAGGGGCATGAATCAAGATCAAGACAAGTGTTATGGGAACACTAGAGATCAACCCAAGTGTAGTATGAGGTGTCCAAAACCAGAATTGAGGCCATGGTTTCGAGCTGTGAGAGTGCATGTGGATTGAGAGGTGGCTAAGCATGCAGATCAGCAGCTGGCCTGCTGTTTCTGCGATCTGACCTCTCCCGCGCGTCGCGCAGGGATACCAGGTCCCTGGCGCGTGTCGCCTGGGGTGTCATTTCACAAAATTTCCATTTTGGCCCCTTAACTTCTCCAAATTCCCATATTTTGACATAAAAGCATGTTTTATTCACTATGGCCCCTGGTTAGCACTCTCGGGAGTATAACCGAACATCATTAAGTTCCGGGTTCGTTAAAAGGTCACTCAAAGGCATAGATTAAGCATGTTGACATGTTTCACCTCTCGACTTTAATATTCACCACTCAGAGGTTATAAAATAACATGTTGGTGATTTCAGTCCCTCTCGTCTAGCACACGGCATACGAGGATCAGCAGGACACGTGTCAAAATTTTATAGGACGTAAAAGCACAGTGTGTTACAATAAGAGACCAACTCGCTCCAAAGACCTCTCCTGCTCTAGGTTTGATCAGTAACTTAAGGCTGGAAGGATGAACGCTCGATTTCCCGAAGGACGACGCGAAAAACACTCAATTTTGGACACGAAACAGGTCAAGTCGCACAAGCACAGTTCGTATGAATTTCCTGTTCCCGCACGAATCTCCATTTCGACCGTTTCAGCACTATGGAAGACTGATGCACTTTTGTTCTCGCATGCAGGCTGATCTGACGCTCTCCCCGCTCCATCCGCTCGTGTTTAACTGTTTAAACATGCATTGTGAGTATACTTGACACCTTTTTGCTTTAACGCACTTTTTGGGTGTTATATACGTTCTCTATAAAACAAACACTGCACACGACATAATAAACGCAAACCGCTCTCGCATGTCTATACGCGAAACGCTGAATTGTTGTGTGTTATGCTTACGATTGATGACTAGCATACCACCATTAACATGATAGCGCTATAAGTTGACCCACCACCCGTGGGTTTGGGGTTGCTAAGGTTTGCTTTACTTTACTTGTTTACGTACGTGGACACTTCGGTGGACACGTGACGCACATCTCACATGCGGTCTAATTGGTTAGCTTATATCGATGCCGATAACTTATATTTCATTTAGTCGACGTTTATACATGCTGGTTTTGCGAAACGCTTTTATTACTATTACTTATGCCAAACTTGTGCACTCACCTTTACATGTTTGTATTGACTTTTATTTTAACGTATGTAATAAGTTGATGGATCATATGCTGGAAATGAATTAGTCTCTAGATACATACCTAATTTAGTTATGTTTTTGTTATGATTTGTATTTTATTTTTGGATGTTTGAATGGATTTTGTTTAGTACTTATGGAATTTGAACTTAATTAATTATTGTCGTGAAAATAGTCGTTATGGATCATTTCGAGCAATCTCGTCGCTTAGTGCCACATCCCGATGTTTCCGCCATCAGTTGGGGTGTGACAGTTGTGGGTAGTAGATGGACAGTGAGAGGTTTATGGTTGTTGGGGTGGAAATCAGTGGTGGTGATGGCGACGGGAAAGTGGAGGCGAACAGTGAAGCGAAAGGGTTGAAGATTGGTTGTAGACTAACAATGATTGAAATGGATAACCGATCTGATGGTCGGGGTGATGTGGTGTGTCGTTGGAAAAGGGGTAAATGAGTTGAGGGAAGAACTGGGGTGGTGGTTGTCGACAAAGAAGTTAGGGTTTTCGAGTGAGGAATATTTGTTGTGCAACATGGTGGTGTGGCGGTGGGTGGGTTGTCCGATTGAGGCAAGCGACGAGGGTTTTAGGGGTGGTGAATTTGTGGTGAATCGATAGTGATGAAGGATGATAGTAGGTGGAACATGATGATTAGGGGTGGATAGCGATGATCAGAGGTGGCGAAGGTAAGGTACGGTAGATGTTAACATGGGATGCACGTGGGGTTTGGTGCGAGGTGGTAGCCAGAGGTTTATGGTGGAGGTAGATCGTGGTGGTGGTTCCCTCACATGACCTGAATTAACAACACAAATTAATTAGGTTTGTGTTAAAGGTTGTAACCTCCAACAAAAGATAAACATAACAATTGGTTTACGTTATTTTTAAACCTAAAGGTTGAAACCTGTAATTTTAAACATACATAAAGGTTGTTTTCTACAATTTTATCATTATTTTTATGAACGTCTAACTCAAGCTGGGTTATAACAATATGCAAGTAATGGAAGTACAAACACACATGTCATCAAAGTTGTCTCGATTTAGTCTTTTTATGTGTTAGCAGAGCTACCTTCGTTTAGTTTTTTTTATATAAATTGATGTCGTTTACCATTTTTATTATTTTAATAATATAAAATAACGTTGGATAAAATTCTAAAGATATTGTTGTGACATACTTATTTTTATCTACGATTCAATAAAAAAGTTTTATTTGAACGAGTCATATGTATTTGGTTTTTTTTCTTTACTGTGGGAAATTGTACCAATATTGTATGAACACCATCACTACCAGTAGCATATTCGTTTTTATGGTATTTTCAACGATGGTATAATATTCAGTGTAAATGGAGTTGTATTCTCAATAAAGTATTTTTTGGCATCATAAGCTATTGCGAGTGGTAGTACAGTAACAGTACCATGACGAACCAAACAGATACCGGCTGAACCACATCAATGCCAGTATTCATTTATAGTTTTTATTCTATATAAAAGATGTGTCGATATCCTATTGGGCGTATCTCTTTTATTGCTATATTAAGTATAGATATAATACCGTATCAAACCGATATCAATCAAAAGCCTGCTAAGGAACATGTAATCCCACTATCCTTAGGCCATTACAAGGTCCGGTCTGTGTCTGTTAATGATTGGTCCAACAAACTCTCACATCTAGGATGCTTACACATTATGGTCTAACTTCATAGTCGAAAGGTACCTTCTAATGGTTCCTTTTGTAATCCTATTAATAAGTGCACGTATTTTATAAGTTATTAATCTAAGTCATAATGAGAAACATAACTATTGTTCACATATTCATTGTATGTATTAAACGTATAAATTGATTGATGCTAATAATGTTTTGAAAACCAGAGAAATCATCCAACCAGCTAAATTCAGTGTTGTATTATCCAATCTAAAAGTCGCATAATATCATAATCAATTTAAATTTAAGAAAGAAATAAAAAAGTAAGAACTTCAAAATCAATTAACGAAGCATGAAATAAGTTCAACGGTTGGTCGGTTTGACTAGAAAAAGTGAAAAACAAATGGCTAAATGGGTCGAAATTCAAAGAGATTCTTGGAGTGAATAGCGAAGTTTCAATACTAAATGTAATAGGATAGGCGATGTTAGTTTTATTTATGTTTTGTTTTCTTTTGTAAGCGTAATAGAATCGGTAGCTTCTTGCTATGGATCTTGTTTGTGAAATAAAGTTTGCGTTGCGTTTCATAAAAAAATGGCTCAACCATTGACAGCCTATATCGTGTGAATCAAACTGCCGAGACGACTAGTTATTTACCAAAAGAAAAACGAGACCAGTACCGATTGACAAATTTAAACTTAGGTTTTTTTTTCCTTTTCTATTTTTAATTATTAGTTTATATAAAAATATTCAATTGATAAAGATGGTTTGTTATTATTACAAACACATACACGTAAACTAGAAGGGTGCCCGCATAATGCGGTGGGAAACATAGACATTGCAAGGATGTGCATGGTTCGATTGGTTTGGTTTCTCAATCGAACCAAAGCCGAAGTAATTAGTTAGTCTATTTTATTAATTAATCTGTTTTTAGTTAACTAGTTTGGTTTATTATGTTAGATGATGGTTTTTTGTTCGGTTAGTTTAATTTCGGTTAATAGCCAAAACCAAACTTGAGCTAAAACTTTTATTTATAATAAACAAAACTGAGGTATAAATAGATGAAATGGATGTATAAACAAAAAAATAAAATGAAAGTATAAATATACGAAATACATATATAAAATATGAAATAAATGAACTGGAGGTATTAAAACTAGAACTATATAGAAATATGAATTGTTCGGTTCGGTTCAGTAAATTTTTGTTAAATACGGGTACACAAAAACTGGTAGTTGGTTTTTGGTTAATCAGTTTTCAGTTAGTTCAGTTTTTGGATCGGTTTCATCTTTTTTTTTGTTAATGATTCGCTTATTGCTCATCATAGACACTGCTAATCACGTAATATATAAATGTTTTTTGTTAAAATAGTAATAACAATACTATACTTGAACTTAAAAAGAATAAAATGTTCGTTTTATGGTGTAATTTAAAAAATATATATAATGTACATAAAAGTTATGGTCATTTAAAAAACGTGGGGGTAATTGGTATTTTATAAAGGGGATAAAGTGTAACTAATAGTTAATTATTCATAATTTGGTTAGAGATGTGGGAATTAAAATGTAATTAAGATGAGATGATTAAAATGTAATTAGTATTTGAAAAACTAATTTGCCTTCATTTTAAGGTTACATCTTATGCAATAAACTAAAATAGTTCTTAACTTTTTGATATCTTAAAATGTCTTTCCCATATATAAATAGTATATTATGGTTTTTTTTATCTATATGGTTTGATTATTTTAACATTTTTCAGTCTAAAATAGAATCTTTTGTCATATTAATCCTTAAGGTTTATATTATGTAACCATTCTTATCTTTCAAACTGAACTCTGTCAACTTGTTTAGTTAAGTCTAGGAGAATTTCCATTATTTTACACCTAAAACAATTACATACCGGTTACAATTTATATTTGAAAGACAAACTTCAATACACCAATCACGAAATATTTTTTATAATTTAATATTGATTCTATCTAATATTGAAGAATCAATTTCTTTAATAGTTTATTATATGTCTTTCACTAGGTTAGAGCCCATGTGTACACGTGGTTTAACAAATAAAAATAATTTAATTTTTTTATTTAAATTAAAATTATAAAAATAATTTTAATTAAATAAAAACTTAAAAAACCTATGTGATAGGTCAAAGAAATACAACGATTAATTCAAATTTCACTAAAAAAATTCTTTGTACGCCACGTTGGTTTTTTATTTGTAATATTCTCATCGTTATCTAATACAGGTAACACACGATTTAACATTTACAACAATTTTAACATATACAACAATACTTTGAGTGGTTAATGGTCTTGATTGAACCAACATTTAACGCGCATAAAAGAAAGTTGAATATACATACTACACAAGTCTAATGACAAAATGAAACTACAATTATAATCGGATACATGTAAAAAACGCAGACATGTTTTTATCTTAAACATGTCGAGCAATAGTTTACCATTTCTCCATCCTTAAATGAAATGACCCGTTGTAACTTTTTAATGAAAACGCTTCAACTTCTAACATATATTCCCCTTCTATATGGAAGTATACGATCTCGCCCAATAAAAGCAACCAATTAAAATGCTTAATTTATAAAAATAACTAACCACAAAAAAAATTAAAAATGTTCTAAACAAAATAATCTTATGGAGATTAAGCCTACCAACTTTAGGCTTCCAATTGTGCATGGGTTATTCGCATTATAAAAAAATTAAGCCACATATAGTTCCTAAAATTTTAAAGTTATTAGAAGTCTCTTTATTATAAAAGATTATGTATTATAGTATTAGAGTATTAACATAAATTATTTTGTTATAGGTTGTTATTTATGTATTTTATTTTTACTTGTATTTTGATTTATGTTTTTACATAAAAAGTATAAAACGTTAGTAAGCCATGAGTTATTTAAGCTTATTTTATTATAATTCAGTTTCATTAATCCTTAAAGACATGATAAATATAAATGGAGAATAAAATGATAAAAGATAAAATTTATGGGTTAAATATAATATTTTTTTATGTGAATCTCATTAACAAATATTATCAATATCTATTTTAGTTTTATTAATCCCTAAAGACATGATAAATATAAATGGAAAATAAAATGATAAAAGATAAAATTTATGAATTAAATTTATTATTTGAATTTTATTAACAAATATTATCTGTATCTATTTATTTAGGGTAATAGATAAAAAGATAAAATTCATAGAGTAAAATAATATACTTTTTAATTATATACATATCTACTTATTTAGCCGGATAGATTTAATATTAGTTAAACCACATATCAATAATTAATATCAATAATTAATATCAATAATATATTAATAAAACTAGTATTAAGCCCTGCGTTGGAGCGGTTGTCGTAAAATTGTATTAAGTAGTATCAATGTTATACCACTGTCAGCAATCACCAACACCGGAAAAGCTCGCAAAAACAAAATAAATACAAAAATGAAAAAAATAAAGCCGAGCGAAAAGCAGACGTAAAATCTTTGAATCACGAACGCTCGTTGCAAAGAAATTAAACCAAAATGTAAAACATAGAAAAAAAATAACTAAGTCAATCCAGGAACCACTCGTTGGACGAACTTGTCAAACCGAGAAAAATAAATGTGTTACGACGGGCCAGTCAAACGGGAAAAAATATACGAAGATATGTTAAATCCCACACGCACGTTGCGGTGTGTTAACTTACAAAATTTTAGAACAAAACGAAAAACTTGGGAAAGATAAAAATTATAGTGGACCAAAACTGAAAATAAAAAAGAGTTGAGATTAAATTGTAAAAGATGAAAAACTTTGGGTTAAAAGTAAAAAAAACAAAGAGTCTAAATTGTAAAATTTAAGTTATTTATTAATCTAAGATAAAGATAAGGATAAAAATAACTGATATATATATATATTAGTTATTAATATTAATTAAATAAATATTAATAAAATTTATGAGGTTGAAGGAGAGAATGCCATGTGGCATTTTTTGTAGTCTTTTATTATAAGTTAGATAAAAATTATCATTTATATAAAATATCTTGATATAATATATCATACATACAAAATTAGCAAAACATTGAAATTTAAAACATCTAGTTTAGGTTTCATAGCTAAATACACGATTGAAATAAGCATATGTTATTATCAATTATACGATATATTATTATAATGAGATAAGGATATATTATTATTATTATTATCAATAATATATTTAGTCTAATGTATTAATATTTAGAAGATTAGATAATCCTTGATTTTAAGATTAACTATAATAACAAAGGATTTAGGCGGGAAAATAGAATTCTAAATAGGCTCAATAATTGTCATGTGTCACCATATGGTTTACTTTATTATATGTATATAGATTAGCAATAAGACCCACGCGCTAAATGAGTCGAGCCGAGTCGAGTCAGGGTGGGGTCGAGCTCAAGCTCAAAATTAACTCAGGCGGCTAAACTCGGCTTGCGCTTACATTGGAGTTAAACGAGCCTAAGAACGAGCCAACAAGGCGAGCCATGAGCCGAGACGAGCTTAGCACGAGCTGGGCTCGGTTACAAAATGAGCCAGATTGGTTCACGTCATCTCAAATTGAGTTTTTTAGCTAGTTTTTCTTGAGCTTATTTAAAGCGAGCTACGGCCCAAGCTGCGAGCCGCAAGCTTTATGAACAGCCCTATGCAGCGGCGCAGGTACTTGCAAACGTTTAATCGATTAGTTAAAACGTTATGTAGTGTGTTACCCGTATATAAATACGTGTTTTGACGTATCCGATATAACTCAGTGTAACCTATATAAGCATTACAGTTGGATAAAAAAGTAAAATAAATTGGATTTATGCCGTATAAAAAACGAAATCAAACTCGGGTTGATTTGTTTAATGGGTTTGACCTAACCACTATACCACCCTTACCTTTGCTTAAAGACTTAGCGGCGTCAAAACGTACATTAATTATTACGTCAAAACTTAGACCAACTGAAAACGTATTATATTTGACCCGACAAATATATGAAAAAAAACACGTGAAGAAATCGTTATTTTTTAAGTAAAATAATGAAAGTACATGGGTTAACTTGAAAGTTAGACCCTAAAGGCACATATTATATTAACACTACTCTTTTTCGAAACTTAAGGTTGAATTCTGAATTTATGTCGACAAGTATATATAATAAGCATGTGGGAAAATATATTTTTCAACTAAAGATTGAAAATTACGAGGTGAACTTGAAATGTTAGAAACTAAAGAGAATGAAAATAACATTTCTTAAAAAATTAGAAATGTAGGGGTGAAAATTTGCAATCTCAAAGTTTGGGGGTGCTTTGGTTGGTGGCAAAGATGTAGGGGGTAAAATTGTAAACATTCAAAGTAAGGGGTGAGTTTGACCTTTTTAAAAGTTGAGGTGTCGGTGGCGTGAAAGCCATCGACATTTGTCAAAAAGATAGATATAATATATTATATAAATATTAAATACAAATAGGTTATATCATACAAAATATGAGAAGTGAAGGTGGAGGAAGAAAGGCATGTATGAAAAGTGATGGTGGGCGTTTGTTTGAGAGATACTATCTTTCCCCTCTCTAGTTTAGCCTTGGATGATGGGTTGTGATATAATAAAGACTAGTTAGATGCCTCGTTGTGTTGCGCGGCAATGGCCGAATAATGAGCGAGTGTTAGGCAGCTCATTGACACGGAAAACAATTAAATCGAGTAAATCAATAAAAACATAACACTTTTATAGTTTTGCTAAAAAAAATAAAACAATGGCAATGCTGTTATTTTTAACTAATGGAAAGTTATATTTTTTCACTTGTGTAAAATCGTAATTTGCCAAAAGCTAAAGTGATGCCAATACTGGAAATTGAAACCATGGGCAAAAGTGTAAATATACGCAAGGGCGAATTTGTACTTTTGAACTTAGGGCAACACAGTAATATAAATTTAAACTAAAGGCACAACCGTAATTTTAGGCCGGAGGCAAAATCATTTTTTTATTTTGAACCTAGGGCATAATCGTAATTTTGAGTTGGAGCCAAGAGCGTATTCTTATTTTGAACAGGGGCAAAGACGTAAGTTTTAACTAAGGCCGAACATATTATTTTCATTTGAACAGGGATGAAAACGTAATTTTGAACTGAGAGCGAAATTGTAATTTCGAGTCGTGGGCAAAATCGTTATTTTTCGTTGGGGCCAAAAGCGTAATTATATATTATGGAGGGGCAAAATTGTAATTTTAAAGTAGGGGCAAACCCATAATTTTACAGCGTAAACAAATAATAAACGGTTGGTCCAATGGGAGAGTGCCAGACCAGCTGTCTGGCACTATTCCTTTTTTCATATTAAAAGCACTGTTCAAAACGTTCTGTTTTTATGTATTGATATGGTTTGGCACTATTCCTTTTTTCATATTAAAAGCACTGTTCAAAACGTTCTGTTTTTATGTATTGATAATGATAATGCGTGGAGAGCAGAATTGAGATGGGATACATGTGGATACAAACACAATTCATCATCAAGGTTTTAATACATAAAATAATATATAATAGCGGGATTCCTTGCTCTGCAGTGATTTGGTTCGTTACAGTACTGTACGATATTAACACTCGATATAGCAATCGAACGAGATAGGCCCAAAATGATATCTACACGTGTTTACATCGATCGAAAACCATAAAAACGAAATAAATACTTTATATAGCCTACGGTATCAAAAAAAACTTTATTGTGAATACAACTTTGTTTTCAACAATTTTTTTAATGCTAGGACGAGAAACCATAACAACGAATATGGTACCGGTACTCATGTTATTCAGACGGTATCACCTTGGTTTGTAATGTTAAAAAGAATTAAAAAAAATCAACTATATTTAACTAGTTTGAATAAAACTTTTATTGAATGGTGAAAAATATAAGCATGTTTCAACGGTATATACACAGTTTTATAAAACAAACTAACGTGTGGTAGCTTTGATACGATACACATTTGTCCTTATATTACTTATACATTACTACTCATAACTTGGTTTGGGAAAATATTGTACATCAACACGTAGATTAAAATAGACACTTCGTAACGACGTACTTGGAATCTTATGAATTTCAAAACATTAAATAACCCAAACTATAAACAATGTATAAACTAATTTGTTTGATTGAAAATATAAAAATTTAATTTAGTAAAAACAAACTATAGCAATTTTATAGGTTTTCTTTAACAATGTAACAAGTTTGTTTATAAAGCTTATAAAATTAATCAATTAAAATCGGATAAAAAAACATTGGAATTAGGCTGTTCATGAGCCGAGCCGAACCGAGCAGACCTTTGCTCATGCTTGGCTCGTTTACAAACCGAACCGAGCGGAGCGGCTCATTTAAAACTGTGCCTCGAATCAAGAGAGCAATTCCCGAGCGGTAATTATCTGAGCGAGCGTCGAGTGAAGTTCGAGCGATTTGGACAATCGTGTCGCCCGATTTAAATTTGCTAAGAGAAATAGTGACAATGTTGGATCTCAAGTTTGTATGTCTTAAAAAACAGCACATTTCATGGCGTAATCTTTTTCTTATAAATAACAATGTTGTGGCTGACGAGGCGATGATCGTATTGCACGAACAATGACATCGAGAGTTGGAGACGATTACTTAGGGTAACGGGCGTGACACGTTGATGCAATGAGCAGACTGTCTTTTATCGGTTTAGGGTTTAACTCTTAGATTCGTTGTTAATTTTTTTATTGGCGTACGTGATTGGGCCAGTACGTATAAATATAGTTGTAAATTTGTATATAGTGGACCAAAATCCAATAGAGTGGTATATACAAAACTATAAATTTAATTTATTTAAGTATATATGCATGTGTGTGTCTATATATGTATAATTTATATTAAAATTAATCAATTAAAATCGGATAAAAAAACATTGGAATTAGGCTGTTCATGAGCCGAGCCGAACCGAGCAGACCTTTGCTCATGCTTGGCTCGTTTACAAACCGAACCGAGCGGAGCGGCTCATTTAAAACTGTGCCTCGAATCAAGAGAGCAATTCCCGAGCGGTAATTATCCGAGCGAGCGTCGAGTGAAGTTCGAGCGATTTGGACAATCGTGTCGCCCGATTTAAATTTGCTAAGAGAAATAGTGACAATGTTGGATCTCAAGTTTGTATGTCTTAAAAAACAGCACATTGCATGGCGTAATCTTTTTCTTATAAATAACAATGTTGTGGCTGACGAGGCGATGATCGTATTGCACGAACAATGACATCGAGAGTTGGAGACGATTACTTAGGGTAACGGGCGTGACACGTTGATGCAATGAGCAGACTGTCTTTTATCGGTTTAGGGTTTAACTCTTAGATTCGTTGTTAATTTTTTTATTGGCGTACGTGATTGGGCCAGTACGTATAAATATAGTTGTAAATTTGTATATAGTGGACCAAAATCCAATAGAGTGGTATATACAAAACTATAAATTTAATTTATTTAAGTATATATGCATGTGTGTGTATATATATTTAGATGTGTGTGTCTATATATGTATAATTTATATTTGTATATATACATGTTTATATATGTATATTTATATGTGTATATGTATATGCATATATATATATATATAAACTAATTAAAACTAATAATTCGAGTCGAACCGAGCTGAGCGGACCTTTGCTCATGCTTGGCACATTTACAAACCGAACCGAGCAGAGCGGCTCGTTTACAACCGAGTGTCAAATCGAACGAGCGTTTTCCGAGCAATTTCCGAACGAGCGGCGAGCAGTTTGAACAACCCTAATTGGAATTCCTCTGGACTTAATTGAAAATTTGACAGAGTTAGGGTCAAGGACGATAATGGTTACAAAAATTGACACTTTGTTGTTGATCTTATAAAAGATTCCTTTTTGGTCCAAAGAGTTAAACCGATCAATCCACAATGGGCCAAAAACGTAATTTATTTCAAAATAAATAAAAAAGAAAGGCTAACCGGTTCTGAGTTTGAGACTGACCTACCCGCTAAACCGTAAAAACCGAACTATGAATCGTACCCTTTGAATTTCAAACTATCGAAACCAACCTCGAATCTTTACCTGTTAGGGTCAGTGTTGTAAAAATCACTCCTAGGAGGCGATTAGTCGGTGGTAAGAAGTCTACCACCCGGATTTAGCCAAATCGGTAAAACTAGGCGGTCAAAGTCAAATTAGGTGAAAATCGGCCAAAATCAGTCAAAAATTGCCCAACATCAGTCAGATGGTCAAAAGTGGATCAAAATGGGTCAAAATTGGACCAAGTCGGTCAACTGGAACTAGTTATTACCTTAATTCAAACCAAAATTGGACCAAGTTTGAGCCTCCCTAATGTCGCATGTGATGATATTCCATGATTTCGAACCTCCATTGAAGAAATAATCAATTACATGAAATTGAACCTCCATTGAAGAAATAATCAATTACATGAAATTTGGACCAAGTTTGAGCCTCCCTAGTGTCGCATGTGATGATATTCCGTACGATACACTTTTTCTATATATATATATATATATATATATATATATATATATATGCAAACTTGAAATGAGCTTAGATGGTTTACACCCGTATTTGAAGCTATATACTTGTGATTGGATTACTAACTACACGATTTCACCTTCACAAGGTTATGACAAGAAGCATCATAACACATCATGTTGTATATATACATTAGACTTACAAGACTGACTAGAAACGAAACATTATACTTTTCAAATATATATACTTTCATGTATCTATATTTTCTAGGGATTTCCATGCATATTTCTACAATTAATTAGTGCAAGTAACTAATTTGCACAAGCCTTTAATACTTACAAAATCTAAGGCTGGCTTGGGTAGCTAGGGTTCTGCCAACGGATCATATTCCTCGGTTTTTGGATTTGAAATTGGAGCCTTGATCATCATGCTCTGGATGAAGGCTATCATCTGCAAATGAGCAAACTTCAAAATCTTGAACTTTAACGAGGTAAACTTCCACTCATATATAATTACTAATCCCGACATGCTTTGCTAGTTAAAGACGTAAGAAAATGATTAAGAAACGACACCGTACCACAGTGAAGGCAGCACACATAAGACTAAAACCAGGAAAGTGAAACGGAGCATGATCCGATAGGAATAAAGCTGAAGGAAAAAAAAAAGAAAGTGAAAATGTTTAGTAGATAATCAGATACGATCAAATATAAATATTTAATCATGAAAAGTGTATGCTTGAATGATTATTAACTTGTTAGAGGACTAAAAATTAATGGGGAAATGATACCGGCAAATGAGGATAAGCCTGTAATGCACCCTTGTGCCTTGCCCTACAAGATAGATAAAAGAACCCATCAAGATATGATGCTAGAATCCATTTTTCTAGTGTTGTAAGCACTTAATGTGAAATTTCACCTGCTCGGTGGGGCCAACTTGTTTGGATACAATGCTCCGTAACTGAAACAGAGTAGAGATTATAAAGGCAAAGAATAAATTGTTAAGTAAAGAGGGTGTGCAATGGTCCAAAATCAGACCGAACCAAGATCAAATAGAAGCTGAAAGTACTAGAACCAAGAACTAGACCTATGCCGTTAGATCGCCGATATATCAGTGATATATCCGCTATCGGTCCCCTGGTGAGATATCGGTGCACTATATCGGTCATAATATCGGTACCGATATTATCGGCGATATTAACCGATTTTATCACCGATTTGTTCGATATCAGGTACTTTCTTCTTAGTTCTACCATTCCTCTTTCTTCTTATTGTTGCTATTAGTGGTTTTAAATCTTAATTGTTAATTATTCATGTATTTTGTGAGTGTTTTAAGTCGTAATCAGTTCCTCTTGCTAAATTTGTGAGTGTTTTAAGTCTTAATCGGTTCCTACTGAATTGTTAGTGTTCAATTGTTATATATATAAGTTCTACATGATATTAAAATTACCGATATCCCATCACGATTACCGATATCTCAAATACCGGTCCTTGACCGATATCCGATTTTTTACCGCATTAACAGAATAGAACTATACTATGTAGAAATAATTAAGACATGAACTCACACTTGGTCCTGCAAAAACGGACAGAATCTGCAACGCTGATGCAAGATAGACAACCTATTTTCACATAAAATGGTTAGCAAAACCAGGGCATATTAGAGAGGATTTTATGTGCACATAGCACATATACCGTCAATTATTATTAAAGGTGTTATTGCTTGCTATTTTAGCATAAGTGTAAGTGTGTACCCATGAGTTCCAAGCTACAGAATAAAGAAAAAACTGCATGTCATTCAAATATCATGTTAGAACTGAATACCGAGAGCGTAGTTTCTTGAAGATTTATGGATATTGAATATGTCAATAGTTGCTTACGTATATACAGTTGAAAGCAAGCCCGATTGCAAGAAGGTGTTCTTCATTGATAACCCGAGTCAACACAGGCATGAGAATCATCTGCATGTTTTAAACACAATATATGTTACATTTACAAATTGTAACTTTAAGAAGATTTGATAAAATAATAAGAGTTAAATGCCATTTTAGTCCCTATGGTTTGGGCCATTTTGCCAGTTTAGTTCCCAGGTTTCATTTTTCCCCTGTGGGTCCAAAAGGGTTTCACCATTGCCATTTAGTCCACCGTGTTAACTTCATCCATTTTTTCTGTTAATGAGAAGGGCAATTCGGTCATTTTATATGGCCGAATTGCCCTTCGGTCATTTTATATGGCCGAATTGCCCTTTTAGTTAACTGAATTACATATAAAATGACCGAATTGCTCTTCTCGTTACCAAAAAAATGGATGAAGTTAACCTAGCGGACTAAAATGGTATCGGTGAAACCTTTTTGGACCCAAAGGGGGAAAATGAAACCTTTGGACTAAACTGGAAAAATAGTCCAAACCACAGTGACTAAAATGGCATTTAACTCAAATAATAATTAGAAACCTAGAAGGGTGTGGAATGCATACTTGAGATATGATTCCAACAATCCCATGTATGATCATCATGTCAGCAAACTGGTCTTTGTCAAAATGGAATTCTGCTTTCAAATAGTACTACAAAATGCAAACAAATTCAAAAAACAAATAAATCTTGATCTCAATAAAATCTAAGTGATATTGTGAGAATAAACTGAGTGATAAAAAAAAATCATCTAATTGGGTTCATCTAAATCCACAGTTTATTATTATTATTATCGTAAATTCATTATACGAGTGAAAGAGTGTACAAATTACCAATAATGCAGACATCATGCCAAGCTCACCAAGCGTGCTGAAAAATGCCACAATAGCTGCTTGTGAAAAAGTCCAGCTGAAAGTAATATTCAAACAACACAAACTTCAATACCCCTAATTAGCCCAAATTTTAGTCCATTCTTATACGCACAAGCAATCATCCACATGGATTTAGGTATAGAATGAGCAAAGTTACAAAAGAAAACCTAATCGAACCATTTCTCCTAATTACAATAAAAGATTATACAATAAACCCTAACTAATAATACATTATCTGTTTTATATGTATATTAACACACATCCTGTTAAACAACAACATACCTGCTCTTCAACAGCGAAAACGAATCACGCAACGAAGGAACCGCACGCCGATTGTTAACACTCTCCTTATCGAGTAAACATTCATCCGTCGTTTCTTTTTCCGACGCAACAGCAATAACCGCCGCTGTCATGTTCGATTCCGGCAGAAAAATCCTCATGTAAACTACAGAAACCATTGCCGTAGCTGCAGATACCTAAAAGCATCGAATAAACGCATTCAGAAACACAAATTTTGGATTAATTGAACCATAAACTGAGAGATTGTTGTGTGATTACTTGGAAGACGAAGGCGACGGATGGGAGGAAGCGTGTGAGGAGGTTTGCGGTGACGAATGAGCATGATGAGATGCCGGAGGGGATTCCGAACGCCGATGCCCGTCGTTCCTCCGCCACGTTATCCGCCTGCCGGTTATTATATTGAACGGTTGCAGAAAGTCAAATATTATTATGTTGAAGTCAACAAGTGATTGTATTTTATGCATTTAATATTGTACATTTTGTGTTAGGCTAAAGGGTGTGAGAGTCATGGTTGGGATATGATTTGTTATGTCGGAATATGAATGGAAGGCTACACCACCTCTTGTCTAAAAAACTATAGTTTGCATGGATTAAACCATGGTCCTCCTTTCCATTTTTAAGAAATCCTTTCATTTTTCTTTAAATAAAGATAAATTAAAATACATAAGAGGATAGTGGTTTGAGTCATTACGACACCCTTAGGGTAGTGGTGTTGTATAGTTGATTAAGGTTGGGTCATATGACGCTGCAGTGGAGGGTCATTGTGGTCATAACCAAACTCTATAGCCTTATGAAACTTTTTTTGTTAGATTAATTGTTAATAGTTTTCTAGTGGACTTTTAAATCCTTCACCCCTACATTAATACATTCTATATAATATATACTAAGAAATAAATAAATCAATAAAATTATTATACTAGGATTTCTATAATTAAGAAAATTTTATAGGTACTAAAATAAAATCTTTATATTTAGAGATTCATATTCAATACTTTATATTTTTATTGTAAGTGTATAGGAAAGACAAAAAAATAACAAAATAAGTGTTTGTAAATAAGATAAAAGGTTGAGATGTATAAAAATATTATTAGCAAAATGTATTAATTTATTGTTATTATTATAACTATTGTTAGATTCACACATTTTTGGTTTGATAGATTTTGGAGTGTTGGCAAGCCGAACTGAGCTGAACTAAAGCAAGCCTAAGCTCGGCTCATTTAGTTTCAAGTTTAATTCTAAAGCTTGAGCAAGGTGCGTTTTGAGCTCTATGGATAAAGGTCTAGCTCAACTCGTTTCGAGCTCTAAGTCTCAGGCTCAAGCTAAGCTCTTGAGTAAATTTTTTTGGAATCGGCTCGCCTCCTTTATTATTCATTTATTAGTTTTTATACATCTATTAATAGCGTTTTATATATTTTTATGATGATAGATTTTATTATAACATAATATAAAATATTAAGTTTAAAACTTACCACATAAGCAAGTGCAAGAAAGATGACACTCCCTTCACACAACATGGAGGTGAGAGTTTTAAGCACAAAGTATGCACAGAAGAAACCCTCTTCCCTGCTATATGCCAAGATCACTAT